>JAWHQI010000031.1:9420000-11820000 GCA_033032865.1 Dactylorhiza incarnata
TTCAACCGGCAGAAAAGAGTTCTCAGTCATCAAGTATACTTCACCCCACAGATCTCTCATAATTTTCCCTTGAGGGATTGAGGCTTCAAAGGCATCGCACAAGCCCACTTCAAGCGCACACGCCCTAGACGCGTACAAGCCCGCGTACGCACCTACGACAAGGCCTCAAGCTATTCATCCAAATCAGTAGACACCACATTCAAGATCAAGAGATTCCACTTTAGGGTATATAAGGATGCGTCAGAAAGCGCTATATATCCACAACATTCTCATCGGAGTCGAGTTGAATCGGGGCGCTATGCCCACGGATTTAGGGTATATAAAGGCTCCTAGCGCTATGTCAATCCGAATGGATAGCTGAGTTCACCTTGGCTTGTTCAGTCCGTGATACGAGTAGATGAATCCACTACTTCACCCCGATGGTGAAAGCTCGGTCAATGAAAGTTCGCAAATCTTCCCACTTCAAAGGTATACTAGACTCTTTGCCTTTTTGCTTCACAGCAAGAAAATTCAGTAGCACTCAAACAGAGTGCCATGCGAAGAAACTAGCAGCCATCATGAAATTCAGGCAGCAAGCAAACCTGGAAAAAAGTAGACTTTATCTACCCTAAGCAGATCTCTCTTGCCAATTAGATCATCAATAGGCATCCCGCGCACCCTATACGACCTACTCTTATCGCATCTATAGAGAAGGAAGGCCACGAACCTCTTCCTTCAGAGAATTATCCTACCCCGGGAGGTGAAGGTCACTGGCTTGAGGGAACGCTAGCTATATGCTTAACAGAAGCTCTACGTACGCTTTTGAACAGAGTGCCCGCTACTCGTTCATCATTCAAGATACGATAGAAGCTCGGTTCGTGTTCCGCTTCCAAAGACCCTACGGATTTAGGGCCACCCCATTGTATGTGGCTTTGAAGGAAACATTCGAGGAGTTGGCGGGGAACCAAGACCTAACTCTTTCTATGGCGAGCCGCTGCTTTCGGGTGATAGCCCGCCCTTAATTCAGAGTCAGCCTCATCTGTTGACTTCACTGCTACGCCCATTTAGCAAGCAAGATAGCATGAATCTTTCGCACGTTAATCAGAATAGGTCTTGACAAGAATGCCTTCTTCTCTTAGTTCAAATAGGAAAAAGACGCTGGCAAGTGTGCATGAATGTGCTAGGCTCCTTGACCTCTTTCCCCTATCATGCCACTAGTTCAGCAGGAGATGCTATTGAATGACACGAAGAAGACTTTCTATTAGGCTTGCTTTCCTGCTTTAGTGTCTTGCTAGCCCTTCCATTTCGCATAGTGAAGGTTGCTAGTGACTAATGTGGGCATGGCATGTCTTTGACAATCCGACGGAAGTAGATATGACTGTGTTGACTGAAGCTTTCGGTGCCTAGCGCTCTTTGCAATTGAATCAGAAGGTGTGCTCGAATCCCCTGTTAGCGGCTTATCCGGGTGCGAGGGTTCAAATGCAAGAGAAGGAGCAGCATGCTTTCTTGTTCAAAAATCGGGATAGATCCCTTTGACCCCAGCCTTATCTGAGGGTAAGGAGGTTCTTTAGTAAAAGAAGATGGCATCGAATGCGCAGGCCTCAAAGCAAAGCGAGGAGTTCACAACCGGACAGATGAGATGCTTTTTTCAAAGAATGCCCGATCTTCCATAAGAATAACTAAATTTCTACGCTGGCATCAGGAATCCATTCTCATCATATTTCCAATTCCACTAGGCATAGAATCCTCTTAGGTTGGAACATCCGCTTGCAACGAAGAGGCTGCTTGAGATGAGACAGTTTGGATTGAGCTTGACATGCAACTGAAGCAAGAAAGGCTTTTTTCCACTTCCCCTTCGGGTCACCTCACTCGGGAAAGCCCTTCTTATCACTTATTCAACGCTTGAATGCGCAAGACCGAAACTCAAAGCGGGGCAGATAACCTTCTAACTGAGGCCAGGAGGGATTCGCTGACAGAAGTATTGTCCATATACCCCCAAAAAAGAATGGAAGCGAAAAAATCGGCATCTTTTGCCTTCTGCGATCCGGGATGAAGCGCCCCGTGGGACTGGTAAGAAGCTGTCTTAACTGCATGTTCTTTTTTTCATCGTATGCCCATTCTAAGTGGTCAATCTCCTATTCAAGTGTTGAAACCTGACTCACCACTGTCTTTCCTCTTCGCTACGCTCGCCTCGTGTTTTTGGTTGTGTTTGCTTTGTTCATGACTTGAGTCCTCTCATAAACAAACTTTTTGAGAAGTCTTTGTTGGGTATTCTAGTTCTCAGAAAGGGTACAAGTGTTATCACCCCAAAACAGGAGGATTGGAGGGCTTTGAGATACTATGTGATACTTCCTTTTCTACTAGAAAGAAGTACGCCTGCTTCTTATGAGGGTTAGGGGGCGGGGCTACGCCGGTCTCGTTCTATTTTACTGGGATGTGTACCTCGTTGGAGGTCTTCAAGTCAAGCACAAGATGGAGAAAGTTTCATATAACTGACCCGACTGAAGAAGCTACTTTCACGGGTATGCACGTTACGCTAATGAGAACTTTCTTTCGAAGAGGATTTCATAACCCCCCGAAATGAAACTCACTGGCAGACGTACTGACTAGAAAAACCTGGTTTAGGGTATATAAAGGCGTACGTACTTCTTTCTTGAATTTCAGAAACCTGGCAAGAGGCAATTTGACTCTCCCCCACTTGCTTGAGTAATCTCTCCATGGAGGGTTAGCTTATTGGGTCGCCTCTTTCCTTTCTAGCTTATCATGATTACTTTAAGGAATTCCTATTCGAAACAGAGGTCAATGTTCATCGAGCCTTCTTCTTCTATACCCGGTCAAAAGTAGCACGATAGCGGGGCAAGGTTTCAGCTAATGTTCTAGTTCACGCGGGCAGGCAGGTCCTTAGGCTTTCCCTTATCTCCTCTTCCATTCTCATCCAAACCTCGTTCCACTCGTTCCCTATGGTCTAGCTGAACCTACGGGGCGGTCCATCCTGGCATAGCTCCTCCTTAGGCTTTCTTTCGTCTAATTCTCGATAATCTTCTAGTGAATGGTCTTATAAGGACGGGATTGCGTAAACACAACCAACGCCCCTCCCTGCATGAGGCTGTTCCAAAGCGGACCAAGAAGTCGTTGCGCAAGTCAAACTTCAAGGTAGGTTCGAAAGAAGCAACCATCCGAATCTAACCCGAGAGACGACAGTAGCTATTTGTTTGAGGAATAGCAAAAGATTTCCAAAGTCATCCAAATCGGAGAACACTTTCGTCCTTTCGACTTCAATTCCAATGGGATGTCACAACAGGTGCCTTTTCAATTCTTGTATAGAGACCGAAGGAGATATTGATTCAATTGCGTACCAAGGCACAGCCTTAAGCCAACTCGCAACCCATCTACGTACGAGCATCCATTCCTGGATGTCGCTCATACCTTCTTGCTGAAAGAAATTGTTCGGAGCAAGATGGAGGCTTTCAACTTTCTTTTCTATGCGAGTTATCTATTTGAGAATCTTCTCGTTGTTCCTGATGCTCCTAAAGATTGAATTAGACCACTAGGGGGCGAAACCTGGCTACCCTTTGAGATAATAGAATAGCGGATCAGGGAGTTAGCTTGAGCAGAGAGTTTCTTTTGTTGAACCGGTGACACAGTAGGGCAAGCAAGAGAGGCGAATCAAGGCTCAGTAGTCCAGAGCTTGCAAGCAAATTGAATTTTCTCGCTTTGACCATTACCATTTAGAGCTTTATGGGATGGTCCTTTAGCAGGGTCACCCTTTCCTTTCTTTTTGTCGGTCTGCCCGGACAAGATTGGAAAGTACAGCCAAATTCCATTTTCCCTTTGTAGGCAGTCCATCGCTTAAGCTTGGGGCGGTACACCATTAGGAGGCCTAGACTTGAGAGATAGTCAAACCCTTGGAAACTGAGCCTTTCAGCGAGTGTGGTGTGGGATCAAGCCCTTCTATTAGTCTATTAACCCTCAGCATCTAATGAGAAGAACTTTCGTGATTGAAGACATAGACAAAGATAGATTTCTAGATGGGAAATATGCAATTCATTGCTTTAATGATGACCTTGATTCGCCCTGAGAGCTGACTTCCTTGACCTTTCTTCTAGGCGAACTGCTAATGCGGCTGTGGCCCCTTGAGTCCTCCTCCCTTCTACCTGGGAGAAGAAGAGTAAGCTCTCTGGATTCTAATGGGCTTTCTTCCCCGATATGCCCTTTCTGGAGGACTGCTATAATAGAATAGGCTTTCTTCGCCCGTGCTTTCTTTCCCTCTTTGCTATCTGCTCTGCTCACTCTTTGTTGACGGCTACTCTTGACTCCTACTCCTTCCTTGAGGAATCAGTGAAAAAGAAAACTCAGCCGAATCCGAATCTAATAAGGGAAAGGTAGATTGTGGCTCCCCCGTGTATATGTCCGAACCGGTGCCAACTATCCATCGCTGTAGGATTCCTATTCAAGATCAAGAATCACACGTAGAAAGAGGAAGATTTTCCTTTTAGGGAGGTAGGGGTGGTATCATAGAATCATATATCTTCTATATATATAAGATAAGACCAGTGTCTTTAACCGAAGCATGGTATGCCTATTTTAGAGTCTTCCTTGCTTTGCCGTAGAATCTCAACAAGCTTTCTTCTTACTGTACTCTATGCTGGAATTTTTGCCTACCACCGGGAAAAGAGAGGCCGATCTCGGGTCTGAAATCTTTCCATTTCATCCCGCTTCCAGAACAGTGTATGATAAGTCACGAGAAATTGACATTGTAATAACCGATATGGCATACGAGCTAGCTTGCCGGTAAAGGTCGGGCTGCGAACTACTTCCTCTGATCGGGTCTTAAGGAACTCATAGACAACAAAAGAAAGAGGGTAGCATAGGATAGGCTGTAGACAGCGAGTAAGAGAGAGGATGCCAGCTTAGCTAAGCTACATTGGCCTAAGCCTAACCCAACTCTTCGTGAAGCCTCTGGTGTGGCAAGTCGACTTCTTAAGCTACCGCTACTTCTTTTCTTTGCTTTTTCTAACCCTGAAACGGTTCGCTTCCTCGATGAAAGTTGTAAGCTTATGCTTTCACAATTCAGTCAAAAAAAGACCAGGAGTAGACTGGTTATTGAAGAGATTCTTTTTTTATAGAAAACGAAAAAGAACGAGTTACATCTTTTTTATTTCAGAATAAGAAAGAAAGAGCTAGAGAGGTTCAGAAGAGACGGAAGAATTTGACGATCTCGACCTTAAGAGAGAGAACTGATAAGTCGAGTCTCCCATTTTTTTCTACCGATAGGTAGAGTAAAAAGGCGAAAGACTTGAGAAAGATATAACCGAATCGTCTGCTTTTTTAGATCTTTTCGAGCTAAGAAAGCAACATTTCCTTACGATTCTCTGAAACTTACCTACCATGATATTGAAATTTTTTTCCCTGGATTCTTTGAGTTGGAATAACGAAGTTTTTGGATTCATTCAACGAGGTTAGCTTTAGCGTGAGTTGTCTGGATAATAGCTGTCTAGACCGCTACGCGCCTTTGTTTTTCATTTCAAAGGCGTTTTCTTTCCCTGGACCGATGACTCGCTTGTTCAGTACTGCTCACTATTATAGGAGGATGCCGTCCCCTCGGGACTACCAGTAGTTTCGGTTGTTGAATCTCGTGCAAGTTAGGTTGTGGTTGTATTGGCTGCAAGCGGAACGAAGGCGCTTTAGGTCTGTGTTGACCATGCGCTCTCGCGTCATGTAATGTCGTATGTATGATAGAGGTGGTGTGGTGATTGACCTCAATGCTAATGGTTATCCCCAAGGTTGAATGAATGAAGCTATGATCCGGAAGGTCTTCCTATGATGTCTCCAAGCTGGCCATAATAGAATAGATAGGCAAAGCAGCCAATAGCATTCTCGCCTATCGATAGATAGCAGGTTGCTCCCAAGCTTTGAAAATTGCTACTTTCTTCTTTTTCTTGAGCTCCTGCACCTTCACCCGCGAGCGTAGCGCAAGCGGCTCCTGCTATCGAAAGACTACTTTCCAAGCGAATGAAGCCCGATCCCTACTGGGAGTGGGAATAAAGCTCCAGCCCTTAGCCCTGAACTCCCTCAATATCGCACCTACTACCACATACAGACAGCAAGCAAGAGCTGTGCCGGCTGATCCAATGCTCTTCTTGCCACCCCAAATGCTACTACCTCTGTGCTAAGCAAGGAATGCTTTCTCGAGAAAAGCAAGCAAAGAAGCAGCAGGATACGAAATATGAAGGGGCTGGAGGTAGAGCATTTGAGGTCTGGAGGTAGAGCCAATTGAAGATCTATCGAATTTCGGTATGTTGCCCTCAATCACCAGCGGCATAGATTGTATAGACTCTCGCCAATTCAGGCAAATTATGCCACGAAAAAACAAACATAGGGGGGTCGTCCCTGGACTTAAGGAAGGCAAAACATTGCCCCTATAACTCGCGTGAGAGCGATGAGAGTCTAGCTGTGCTCCAGTTGAACAGGTAAAGGTTCTACGGCGGTCAAGGCGACCTTATGAAAGAAAACATTCGGGACATCAAAGCTCATCCTTAGTTGCGATCTCTCAGCGGGAGTCATCTATCCCCCTAGCGAGTGAAGAACGAGTTCTGATACATCAAGCGAGTGAACCCATAAATAAAGCTAGATGTCAAAATTCAGTGAGCTGCGATCCTTCCAAGTGCATCCAGCAGGAATCGCCACTACTACTAATAGAATGAGAGCTAAGTGACTCAGACTCGAAGAAGCTCACAAGCATCCACGAAGATGATCTACACTACTCTAGACTACTTTTGAAAGCGTCAACCTAATCTCAGATTCTCACAGAAAAGAGAAAGGGCGATCTAGCAACAATGAAAATCGATTTTCATCATATCATAAAGAACACTCGAAAGCACGACTTCTTCGATCCCGCGGGGGTCAGTCCACTGCTCCTCTAGATAGTCTCACTCAGTCGAGATGATATGATCACCAAGCAAGCCATGCCGCCACACCCACCTGTGACCTCTTGCACAGGGGCTGAAACGTTGATTCAATCACAATTCATTGAGTAAATTCGTGAACTTGGATTGGAAAAGAGCTTTTCTTTTCACGCTCTAGATCGGGCAGAAATCAGTAAAGTGTTCCAACTAGATAAGAAGATTGCCTGCCTGTCGAAAGGGTAATTTAGCTTCTACTTACGATGAAAGATTCACTAAACATTCAAACTTAGGCGAATAGAAAGATTTGCCCATCACTTGACCGGCCTGAGCTAGAGTAGTTGAGTACTGACTCGGTCATTCTAATTCTACAATTAGAAGGTGACCACTCTTGTTGGTCTACTCG
This sequence comes from Dactylorhiza incarnata, assembly GCA_033032865.1. NCBI lineage: Eukaryota > Viridiplantae > Streptophyta > Magnoliopsida > Asparagales > Orchidaceae > Dactylorhiza > Dactylorhiza incarnata. The sequence continues at coordinate 9,427,288 of JAWHQI010000031.1, forward strand.
GGTTGTTGGGGGACTCACTCTGGGCTTTTGCACATGAGCATGCTGGCGGTTGCTGCACCAAACTCAGGAAAGAGACTCGCATCTCATTCCAGCAACTGGGGTGAAGTATACGAGAGGAGATTGGTTCGCACTCTGACGCGTGAAAGTGTTCACGGGTCTAACGATGCACAAAGAGAGCCAACAATCGAGTCTTTGACACTTGAAGGGGAAAGAAAGGTCTATTCAGAATTCTAGTTTTTTTTCCATTTCTTTATGAGAAAGAATACGGAATGGATGGGTAAGGGGAGGTATTGAAAATACTGTAGCGATTTCTCATGCTTTAGATAAGGGATAACATCTCTGTTTTAGAGAGGGTTCCTGTCCGTCTACAAAAAGAGTACAGGGGACCCATATCATAAAAGAAGAAGATCGCAATGAACTCAAAGAAAAAAGAAAAAGAAGATCTCAAATTAGAGTTGTTTCCTTAAGAACATTTTCTTTTGTTTTTTGATTCAAATCTTTCTCTCCAATCTTGCTAAAGAAAAGAGCTTCCTTCTTTGAAAGAAAGGAGTCACGGAAACCTAGAGAATAGCTAGCTGATTCGCATCGAAAGCGGTTTGGAAATCGGAGCGGTTGCTATATCAAGTCGATTCACTGACATTGGAAACAGAACTTTCAGATCATCTAAGAATTGATCTTCACGTGCTTAGTCTACAAATCCTGAATTCAGGAAAGATGGCGAAGATGATAGGATAGCTCAGTGCAACGAAGAGTACGAATAAGAGGAAGTGAAAGAAAGAGTCGCTGCTAAGCTAACAAGCTGATACATCGAATTGAATAAGGAGACTGATTTTCTATCGGAAGATAAGAAAATCACAACATGTATACGCGAAAGCGGAGAGCGGAGAAGTGAATTCTTGAAAATTTCTTCTTTCGTGTCGAAGAGCTTTGATAGTCATGAATGTTGATTGCCTGGTTTAGATTGTATCTGACCAAATTCTCGTATGAACTGATGTTCAGTTGATTTGAGGGGGTATCGAAACATTGGCTTTCGAGTCAAGCTCAGTCGAGAGAGAAAGTTGCTCATCAAAAGGAACAACATAGAAAACCCTACGATCGGAAAGCAACAACAATGATCCACAAACGCACAGATACACATAGAATCCAACCAACATCTGTCGCAGTAGCAGTAGCCTTCTCTCTTGCAGACCCTTCCTAGAAGAACCTTGACTTTGCTTCTTCAGTGAGAAGTGAGAATGAATTCTGTCAAAAGGAAGATCAGAATGGGGAGAAAAGGAGAAGTGAAGAACAGCGAAGTCCTATATTTACGATCTTTCTTTCTCTATGGATTCAGCTCAGGAGACGAAAGAAAGAGGGGAGCTGTGAAGCGAAATAGTCTAACGAGCTGACTTTGAGCTACGCGGAAAAAGAGATGTTTCCGTAGTCCAAGACCGGCGTAGCCCATAGGTTGAGGGAAGAGTAGCGCATCTCTCTCTCATCAGTGGAAAAAGAAGGATATTGAGATGCTCCTGCCCGGAGCCCTAAAAGGCCTTCAAGAGGCGCTTTTTCCGTCGTCGGGTGCATTTCTTTTCTTTTGAAGGAAGACCAGGGGGCTAATGAAGTATGGAGGCTTTCAAACGGATTCGTCTAAAGGCTAGGTCCGACTCCTCTAGTTATGGAAAGGCCTAGTTCATCAAGACCGCACTCACTCTGATAAAGGCTAGCTTCGGGCTTCCAAGCTTTCTCTGACAGATCTAGAAAAGAGAAAGTAAAGCCCAGCAGCGTAATCGGGCTTCCACTTTCCTACCAAATCTCTCTCTATTCTGGCACATAAATGAAGGGATCGAAGCCCTCCTTTTCAATTAGTGAAGCGGGAGTCGGTTTGCTCTTGTCTTATGAATAACAAGCGCTAGAAGGTCATTTTTGTTTAGTAACAAGCGACTCATGGATTCATTCCATGAAGAGAAAAGTTTCTTTTGGTCATCTGTCAGGCTTTAGAGCGTATGAATCCATTCTTCCCCCGGTGATCCTGCAATGGTTGAGCCTTGACTTTTCCTAAATAGAAAGAAGGGCGAATCTCACTCTACTTTGCTCGGGTCGTTAGGGGGCAGAAGAAACTACAAGGGCTTGAGTTTTTAGGTTACCCATCCTAAGAGGGATAGGAGGTTGAATGTCAGAGAATTATGGAATGCGCTTTTGAGTCCGTACACCGCTTAGCGCCCTAAGAGAAGGAAGTCTTGCTATTTTGTACTGTTTTTCCGGATGGAGAGAATAGTGTAGGACCCCCTGACCACGGGGGAGGTAGTTCTACTTACTATGCTATGGGGAAACCTTCTGAATCTTAGTTGAGTACCCGACTCACTCGAACAAGAACTCTAGCTTGTAGACTCGTAAACTCGTCTATCCTAGCTCGAACATGAGCATTCCGTTCACTTATGCAATATTCACTCGATTACTTGTTAGCTAGCGCTATTCCAGAATTTGCGTATATATATATAAATCCCACGGGGCGGTTCTGAAAGAACTAAGTGAGAAAGTTTCTTCTCTCTGATCGAAGATAGTTAGCAGTCGGTAGTCTCTGAGCATTCTACTTCAACATCGAGTCTGATTTCTCAGAGAGAGTGAGTGAGAAGTGTGTGCTGCTGTGTAAACGTTCGTAGGATGTTCGAGATTCCTATGGATGTCAGACTCTGGTGCGGCGCCTGTTTGCCAGTACCTTTCAAATAGAGCCCTTAAGAGCTCTTTTTTCTCTCTTTCTTTTTTCCGGGATTTCTTTTCCATATCATTATTGAACATCTGATTCCTCACTAAAAGATTGAGGACTTTAGAGCCCTCTTTCTCCTTATCGTCAGAAACTTTCTTTAGCTTTTCTTTTTTACCGGCACGAATGCCCGAAGATGGAATAATTGGCTTTGCAGAAAGTTCTCGAAGTGAACCCCGCTCTCGAAGACAAATTCTCGGCCTGAAGCCTAGCCTCAAGAAGAGATAGGTACGTAGGAAACTCTTCGCCTGGAATGAGGAGTCCCACGGGGCGGTTTAGGCGCGACTCTTGATCCACTAGAAGCTCCCAATGTCTCGTAGTAGAAAGATGAGTTCTAGATATTTCCTGCTAGTTCGATGTAGTGATCTGTCTATCTCTGCCGCGCATCGAGAGAGGAAAGCTACTACATCTTCTGTTCTCAACGACAGCCTTCCCGTTCATGACCTGAAAATGGACATCCCGGACTTCCAGTTCTTTGAGATCGTTCTGAGAATGTGTCCGTTGCCTTCCTCCATCTCCATTCGGATAACAGGTCATTAGCCCAAGGGCAGTGGGACCAGGTTCCGCACTGTTTTCGATTTCTTCTTTTCTCCTCAAAAAAGAAATTAGGTTGAGTGACTAAGACCTGATCTTTCTCTTCCTAGCTACCCACTTTCTTTTATTCCTTTGACGATTCTTTCAAGGAAGATAAGGCAAGCTAGCCTCTCGATCTAATTTGAGTGACCTTTCAGCATCCAGTATTCTCTAAGCAGAAGAAAGCTAGCACTCTTTTCCTCACGCTATTCTCATAGAACGAGTAGTTGCTAGTCTTCCTCCATCCCTTTTTTCTACTTCGATTCGCATAGTTCTCGAAAAAGGAGGCGAGCGAAGATCGATGAGCCGAGGAGGCGAAGGCGAGCGATAGCGAAGTGAAATACCAGTGACCCTTTTGAGAAAGCAAATTCTCAATCCAATAGTCTTTCAAGCAAGAAGTCGTAGAGGGGTAATCCCTTACAGTTGGAGTTTCCTTTGCTGTCTCCGGAAGAGCAGAGAAGGCGCAGTTGGAGTTTCCTTTGCTGTCTCCGGAAGAGCAGAGAAGGTCGTGAATTCAGGTTCAATGTTTTCAAGTTCAATGTTCTTTCTGACCCTCCTCGGGTCACCTCTTTCCTTGCATGTCAATCCATAAGCTGTTTCATCATCAGTCCATGGAGTTCGAGTTCGAATCTTTGGGACTCCTATCAAGAATCCGATTTGAAGGATATCATACCCATCTAGTGTATAGTGATAGTTGACTGTCAATCTATCTTCTATCCCCCTCGACGTTTCAAGGTCAGCCCTCTCTCTTCCTTCTGTCATGAATCTGCTTTCAGTGCTTCAACCTTGCATCCTGACTTAACCATTCGACATCTGAAAAATTCAATCTAGCTAAGCCCTTGTTTTGCTAATTCGAACGTACGGAGAGCATTAGCCTGATGGGGCTTCCGATGCTATCTCTATACCCTAGATTCTCTTCTCTATTCTACCTGAAAAACCTAGGGCTATGGGCTATGTCTTCAATGTCGGGTGCCAGGGCTCCACTATGAATGGTCAATCAGTTGACTTCTTACTGCACTCTACACTCTAGCTTTCATTCCGTTGGAGTACTTTGGATGCTTTCAAAGGCCCTTAGCCAATCCTTTTCAACTCAATCAGAATGCCCCAACCCAAGATCAGATCTCAAAGTCGACGTGAGACACTATTCCGGCAATGCGCATTGACTCATTTTGAATTTCAAACATCGGATTCGATGCATCTGATCTTTCTTCTTCAATTTCATTGCCCTTCTTGACTCGCTAACGCCCCTGCCTTGCTAGACTTTCTCTACCCTACTCCGGGCCGGGGGAATCTCCTTGAGAAAGCTAACGAAAGGAAAAAGGGAATGATTAAAACGCCTCTTCACTTCGCTGACATCGACCTTCGCTCGTAATCGACTAAACGACTCATCTCACTTCGCTCGCCTCTTGCCCACTAGTCACTCTGTTCACGCGGAAGGAATGTGAACTCATTGTTGACAGAGATGATTTCATTAGCTTGGGAAGGTAGTTGAAAAAGAAAGAGATATCACCGTAAAAAGGATCACGTTTGAGTATGTTCAAGACTCTAAGAAAGATTTTGGAATAGAGAGTTGGGGCATACTCTTGTCCCGTACTCCACGCTAATAGACTCAATGAAGGAACTCGCCTGACACTGGGTAGGCTGAAGACTGAGAGGCAACTAGTACGCCTCCTTTAGGCCCAAGCCCCCGAGCATGTTCATGTTAGCCCGCCCCGTGGGCTCGTCCCTATTCACCCTATTCAAATGAGGATTCCTATGAAGATGAAGCTAAGGGTCTCAATGAAAACAAGAGGCTTGCGCTTGCTTTTCCGCACGGGGCGGTCAAGATTCAGATAGGCAGATGTCTTAAAAATGAGCCTAGTCTAGTCTAACTGCCTATACCTTGCTCTAGTTCTTTTTCTTTTGACTCTAATGAGACCAGGTCAAGAATCTCATTAGATCTGGCCGAGTCAAGATAGATCCGGGAAGGTCTGAGCTCTATCGTTGAATCTGATCGTTAGCCCTAAGGTGAGACTTCCTGTAAAGGAGATAAAGGAGAAGTCAAAGCCCTCTCTTTTCTCTGAGCATGCTGACTTCAAACGAGCTTGTTGCAAAGACTCCTGCAATGACTGGAGACTACTCTACAGCAGGGTGGGTGCTTCTCATAAGCTCAGAATCATAAGGGACTACCGAAAAAGAGAAGAAAGGAAGGGCCCACGATATGAATAGAAAGCATCTCACATACGCACCTGTGGAAGGGGATTGGTTGAAAGCAGTACACGCCTTTTCTTGGCATTCAAGCAAGAGCTCTGAGCCTATCAACAAAGAGAAAAGGGTTCCTTGACTCGCTTTATCCGACGCTACCTCCTTTTTTTTTCGGAAAGAATTCAACCTTGCCTGTCTTCGGGTACTGAGCGCACTAGGGAAGAGTTTCTACGGCTACATCTCACCTTCCTACAGCACACCATCCTAATCTCTCCCTGTCAGGTTATCCGACGAACCCCACTCAACTTGTTCGCAATAGAAAATGGAAGTAAGTAAAATCTCTCTATCCAGTGCGTGAGTCACCGTACCCTTCTGTTTCCTCTACCTGCGTTATGTAGGTATTTTTATTTGGGTAGAGGAGTAACTGTTCTGTCACCGTATCGGTACCCGCTACCGACACGCATATTAGAGCAGTTACCTGTTCATTTCCTTTTTCATACGCCCATTAGCTAGAACCTTTAGTTTTTGAATAAGTCGTGCTGGGATGACAATAACCCCAATAGTTATCTTTCTTTTCTGCATTATTATTTCATCTAATCATATTTAGTTAGTAGTATTTTTTTTCAGTTTTCTATTTTCTTTTGTTTTTGCGGAGCTGACCCCTGCAGGTATCTTTTCTGGATGGCGGATGCTGCGACTCATTTTAGCTTACACGCCAATCTTCTGGTGTGCTCATTTCTGAGCACTGGGTACTCTCTTTCCCTAGCTTTTTCTGATTTTCATGTCATATATTTTGTGGATTGTTTAGTTTAAGTCTGGGGGAGAGTAGTTTTGTTTACCCGCTCACGTGCACTATTGCACTGCATACTAGAAGATTTCATTTAAAATGTTTTGTTTATTTTCATTGCACACCACATCACCCACTTGAGCGCGCTTAGCCGTTAGCACGTCGCGAGTTGAATTTATCTTTTTGTGTGATTTGGAAAATCATTGTGCTGGCTTAGGATTGTGAGTCGGAGTAAAATGTTGAATTCTGTAGTGCTCCTAGTCGAGCGCTCGGTTGCATAGAAATTTGTGTAGATTAGACTTCTCTTTATACTTATGGTTTTATATTTTTTCTATTAGTGTAAATGTTGTTTACTCTACTCAAATTGGTGAATCCGGTGTGAATCAAACGGTATCATAGGGACGTGTGTAGATGTTTGTTAGCCTCGTATTGCCCGAGTCGGGAGAAAAGATTATCTTTCTCGGTGGCTAGAATTTGCCCCAAGCGATTCTTGAAGCATGGGTATACGGTTAGTCAATTGCGTGAATGTGATATAGGCCATCATTTTGGCCCGGTTGAGCTTTGTGCCTATTCCTATCGCTATATCCTCGTTAGCCCAGTTGTGCCTACCCTTTCTTTGATTCAGCCCCACTTTTATTTCACCAAAGCCTAAAAGCCAATCCTAGTCGCACACCCAAATCTGAGCTTTAGCTGTTTATTATTTTCATGAGTTGGGTTGTTGATTTGGTGATATGTTTGTGAAGATGTGGATGTGTTTTATTGTTTAGTTGCTGAAAATATTTTGAAAAGAGAAAGAAAATAAGAAAAAGAAGAGAAGTGAAAAGAAAAGAAAAAGATATGAGTTTTAATGAAAAATCTATGTAAAAAATATGTTTGGGAGTAGGCGGTGCACACACCCATGTTGTCAAGTCCAAGTATGGGGGTGTTGTGTACCCGCGTGTTTGTGTGGTGTTTAAGGATAAAATTTTGCATTAGCTCATTTGGGTTTAGTATTTGAGTCACCGTCTTTATCATTGTATACCTCACCTAAACCCAAGCCCCATTTAAAACCTAAAGTCCTATTGATTCACGCATTTGAGTTAAACCAGTGCCGTGGAGAGAGTGCGAACGGGCAAGCTTATGGTCACCGACATTGATGGATTTCAATGGAGTTGTCCCGAGCCCCAATCTTTGGCAATGCTCGCCTCAGCGTTCAGTTTACTTTCTTCCTATGTACGACCTTATGATTCACCGTGATTCACTTTTTGAGTAAACGTAATATATAAATATGCTCCTAGAAAATTATAAACTAATATGTATAATTAGAAATTTTGTCTACTGTATTTCTACGCACATGAGCATGCGACTTCGCATGGTACTCCGCTTGATAATTTCTTCGCCAGCTTATGTTTTTCCTGTCCACGAGAGATGGTTTGCTCGGGACGTGCAAACAGGTAAGTCTGGGGGTGTGATGAGTCCCAATTATATACACATATATGGACTCATCTGGGCCGATTTTCTAGTCTTTGCACTTCACTTTAGACATGTTTTCACTCCTATTTGATACTCCATGCTAAGTGCACCTCTAGGCCCGTTTTGGTGTTAATTTCTATTTATCATTGTTATTAGTTTTCCTGCATGTTAAGTGTCACTTTCAGTGGTTTGATTAGTGTTGTATGCTGGAACAGGTATCGTGCAGGTGTTCCCGGTACAATCCTGTACAGGAACACTGCGCACGATCACTAGTTCTATTGCGCACGGCCACTAGTCGTGCGCCGCTGATCGTGCGCACTTAAACCCATTTTTATGAGTTCTGTCTTGATCGAACGCACGACCATTTACGATAGTGCGCACAACCACTGGTCGTGCGCCACTAGTCGTGCGAACATTTTATTTTATAAATTTCTTACATTGCAGGCTCCGCCCAGGCAGGCGCACGATCACAGAACACCAGCGCGCACGACCACTGGTCGTGCGCAACTGATCGTGTGCACTATTTTCGCCAGCGCCTATATATTGACCTGTTCGCGAATTAGGGCGGAATCACCAATTGGAACTCCGTTCAGTCCGCCGTTTTCGCCCCTTCCGCAGGTTTTTCGTCCCCTAGGCCTCCTCCATCATCCAAGAGCTTCAAGGAGGAGATTCTACACTCATCTTCATCGCCAAGGAAGGAGTTCTTCGCATCGGACGTGGCCGGATTGTAAAATGCTGGAGAAGACGGGTCCATTGGGAGGTGTGACAGCCCTCCTCTACCCCGGACGATAGTTGGGACCGAGCTAGGACGCGGATTGACAACCAGGTGCTTCCTACCGTGAATCTACAATGAGCCTCCAGATTCGGTCGTATCTCTTGCCTTTTTCTCTCCCTTATGTTGATGTAATGTTTGTAATCTCTATATTTTGATGACGAACACTATGATTCTTGCTTGTAATCTTAATTTCATGTCTATGTGAAGTTATATTCTGTTCATATGTGTATGAGGTGCGCCCCATTCCATCCTCTATCCCGCCGTCACGTTCGTGTGCCGCACTAGCAATTTCTAGTGGCGTGCTTGTCGAAGAGGTGCTTGCGACCCTCATTCTGTTAGCCTACTCATCCATCCGCCTACCGAAGCGTGGCATCGCAGCCCGTGTAATCCACTCGCCCCACGAAGCAGCGCGCTCAAGGCCTGCATAGTTCGATTCCGTTTGCCTACTCGTCCATCCGCCCTTGCGACGCAGCGCACCCAAGGCCTGCCTAGTCTCCATTCCGCCAAGCGAAGCATTGCATAGCGGCATTGCATAGGAGTAGTTGTAATATTTTATTTTATTATTCACAAACCAAATCCCTTTCGTCTGCATTCCACCTATCGCTGGACTTCGATCTCAAGTCCTTCCTCGAAACCTAACTCCACCTTACTGTGTTCCTTCGAGATTCGATACTCGTGGATTACTCCTCGTTTTATATTACTTGAACGATCGGTACACTGCCGTTTCGTGCCGCAGCCTTGCTACCGCCTATAGCGGTGTGCTGAGATTTGCGCGTCAGTAAGACCCCATTTTTTTCTAAAACCCGGGTGAAAGTTTCTAGTCGCAACCTAAATCACCTAGAGGGGGGTGAATAGGTAGATTCTGCGTCTTTTTGCGGAATAAAAATATTGGATGTAAAAGCACACAGAAAAGTAAACACAGCACAACACAGAGAATTTATAGTGGTTCCCCGATGTGGGTAGTCCACTTTCCCGCCTCGCCTATCTAGCATTCCAAGGCTAGATTCGGCTACTTCACCAAACTCGGATCAATCAATATCCTACTACTCGGAGTTCACAACTCCTACAAGCTCGGAGCAAGAATACTCCTACAACAACTCGGAGAACAAACTTCTCCTACAAACTCAGAGCACACAAGCTCCTACAACTCGATCCTCAAACAAGGATCTACACAATTACTCGGAAGCAAGCTTCCTACAAGATTTAAAATATGGTTCTTACAACAACACAGTAAATTGAAAAATAATCTTCTTAAACTTTCGATGAAGTTCTTCTTCAGATCTTGAGAGATAGATTTCTTCTTCTTAGCAATAAACTTCAGTCCTTTGTGAATGAAGAATGAAGAAATCTTGAAAACGATTTGAAGCTAGATCTGAGAACTTGAATCGACTTGATCAATACAAGATGAGAGCTAATCGGATCTTGATCTTGTCGATTGAATCTTTAGAAGACGAATCACGAATCGCAGGCTTTGTCGGAGACGAAACACTTGCGTGAGAACAGTCGGCCGTCAGTAGTAATTTGCGATTTCTTTTTCAATTCACAATTAGGGTTATTCAGAGATAATACTTAGGTATTTATAGAGCCTTCTTCCAACGGTCATAAGCGTGAATTAGGGATCTAGCTCCACGTGTACTGTACATGGAGAATGCCCTAAAGAATACGCTGTCGAATTGAACCGGAAAATACCTGCAGACCGATTCGGCGAAATGGATTAACCGAATGGCATTAACCGAATTTATTCGGTTAAACTATATAGTCGAATCTGGTAGTTCGAGGGATTCGACTAAACAGATTCACCGAATTACATTAATAGAATTCAACTATTCTTTTACTTAGAAAAATAAACCTTTCGGACAAGGATTAGCCGAATTCGGTTATATCCATTCAAACCATATAGTCGAATTCGACTATATGTTCTAAATGATATAATCGAATTTTACTTAGGAAAAATTCTCAAATGATTCCATCATCAGCTCCAGTCCTTCTTCTCTAGCACTTTGTAAATGAAGTACATCCCAATAGAGAGATTTCACATGAGCCAACACTTTGATCTATACAATGAGGGATTACATTGCATAGGCCTGTGTTTGACGACTCATTGAAACCTGACATTGGTTTGTACTTAGAGTGGAATAACCTGTCACATCACAGCTAAAGTGCATAATCAAATACAATTACAATTCGTCTTAGTTTGAAGGGGACTTCTTCAAATCAGGGCTATTATGGATACAATACCCAACAATCTCCCCCTATTTGAAGAAGTCAGAACCCTATCTACTAATGTGAATTGCACAGGAAATAATAAATATAAGCAAGTAAAGAACTGAACTATGTGGATATATAAAAGCATCAAAAACTTAAGTCCACCAAAAATTAATTTGACAGCAATATATAAATGTTCTTAAAAGAGAAATAGAGTTTAGCGATCAAGCATCCATCATTTCTCTTTCGTCTTTCCCTTTTGAATCTTCTTCAATTGTCTGACAAATAAGCTTTTGGCTTCGGAAAATTTCTTGGAGGAGGAGAAGGAGGCTTTTCATCATCTTGATGGTTCCTATAGTGAATTCTTCTCTTGAGCCTAGCCATCTCCCATTTGTGGATCTCATCTCTATCATAGTAATTGTCAACAGATTCATTAGAGTTCATTACAAGATTATAAGTGTCCAAAATAATATTCCTGGATTCCGGACTCCACAGTTCTCCAACAATCTTCCTGGGATGAGGTGCTCTTGGTTTTAGAAATCTGGGACCTGCAGCCCTTCTAGCATCATGCATAAAACCACCTGAGCTTGATCCTCCTTGATCAACTCTAGCTCTTTTCCTGAAGTTTTCTTCTTCATCGTCTGACCAATGATAAACTTCCGGAGGAATAAAAGGTTCAAAAGGAGCATCAAATTGAATTTCTGGATGGAATTCTTCAGACGGAAATGCTGGCTACGCAGAAGATTGGCCTGGCCCTTGGAAACCATGGGCATAGCCTCTTGACAATTCATTGTGCAACCACATTTGATTTTGATGCAGATAACCATATAAATCTTGAAACTTGACATCAATCCCTCTTGAAATTTCTGAAAGCTGGGATTGAACATTCATATATGATTCTTGAATTCTTCCTTCTATCTCTCTATTCAAATCAAAAATTTGCGTTTGAATCCTTTCATGCAATCTTTCCTCCCCCTTTCTGACTTCTTCAGTCAGGGTTTGGATAATTTCATTCTTCACACTTTGGAGAGAGTTCTGAACGACCGATCTTCCCCTCACTGCATCCTCAAAAATATATTGCTGATTTTCAGAGAGTTTTGTAGTATTATCACAAATCAAGTGTAATCCATCCACTACATGCTTTAGGGTGGAAGCACCCATCGAGAAATATTCATCTTGCTTTTCTTTGACCTTGTCTAAACTGTGAGCTACTGAATGTAAATGATTGCCCGTTCCCTTCTCTATGGCTCTGGTCTTCTCAAAAACCTGACGGAGAGCAAATTCAAAGAATCTTTTCTGCTTTACAAGCAGTTCTTTCAAATTTATCATCATGGAGTCTTCAGCAGAGGGAGGTTGAGCTTGGAATCGATAAGATATTCCAAAATCATCCTCAGCGACCAGAAAATCACTTGAATCTACATCATTCATATAGTGATAAAATTGAAGAGCATCAAGGGTATCATCATTTTTAACTGGAGGAGGGGTGGAGCCTTCATTTCTCTTATCTTCAACAGTGATCTGAATTTTGTGAATTTTGGGTTGTTGCACTGTTTTTCTTTCATCCTGGATGAAGAGGCAGAAGGCCCTGCTTCATGTTCATCTCCAATAATGATTGTAATATTTTCAGGAGGTGGAGTTTGCTCTGTCTTATCTTGCTTGTCTGCTGCAGAATGAGAATGAGCAGAATGGACATTCTCCCCCTCAATCTGAGTAGGGATTTCATCTTCTGGAAGAGAATCTTTCCCCTTTGCTGACTTATCTATCTTCACTGCATCAGCATCAGGGTCATCTCCCCCTTCATCATTACCATCACTATCATCATTGCCACCAACATTGTCATTTGCCTTGGAAGGAGAGCTGTGAGGAGTAGAAATCTTTGGAGATGGAGCTGGAGAAACTACAGGAGAATCTCGTTTGCCTGATTCTGGTAGCATAGAACACTCCCCCTTGGAGGGTTCACGTTCTTTTTCACTTTCTTTTTCAGGAGAGGAGACTGGAGAGTTACTGTCGAAGTCCCTTTCAGACTCATCACGAAGGATCTTTTTAGCTTTTGAAACAACGGGAGTCAGCACCTTGGTCTCACCAACTTTCCTGGACCATCTTTCAATCATGGAGGAATCTATTCTTTTGAAATGGTGGAGAGGGGTTCCTGTCTTCATGCTGAATCTGACTTTGTCTAAGCGATTGAGATATAAAGAGAGGATTCTTCCAAAGTTAGGAGTGTTCAGACTAGCTGAAATTCTGTCAAACAACACGCTGCCCCAATCAACCCTTGTCCTGCAGATTACTGAGCCGATCAATTTGAACATATCATTTGAAATGTAATCATGAGAGCTAACTTTACACAAAAGAACTTTCCCCATAATATCTGAGAGCAGTTTCCCTTCCTCATTCATGTGCTTCGTATAGATGGATTTAGTTCCTTTAGGCAATCCACAAAACGACAATGCCTTCTTGAAGTCCTTGGAAGAGAAATCATCTGATTCGGTTACCACTGGAAGTTTGAGAAGCTTAGTCAATCTGGAGGGAGAAACCTTGATTGAGAGATCACCGATTTTGCTCTTGATTACTGACCCTTGCTTCCTGAGCTCTGCATGCTTGAAGAACTTCAACACTTCCTTCTCAAGAACCTTGCAAGGATGCTCTAGAACAAAGCCTAATCTTGCAACTTCAAGCGCCAACACGACATTGCGGAATTCATCCATCGAACTGTCGAACCCAGTTCTTATGAGCTTACTGTCGGAGAGCAACTTGCTCGACTGCTTCTTAGACATTGCGAATGGAACTTTGGAGAAGAATCGATCGAGGGAGACGAAGCGGCAGAGGAATCGCACGAACGAAGTTTGGAGTCGGAAGAGAAGCGACTGACGAATTTGGGAGTGCGATGCGTTCGGATTTATCTTTTAAGAATCATTTATATAGAGTTGGAAATTAGGAGAGAGAGCGCGTACCTGATATTTTGAATCGTGTCTCTTCGAATTCCAGTAAATGATAAGAAAGAAATTTGAATTCCGGAAGATTCGTCATTCGGCTATTGGGATTAATCGAATTCGATTAATGGGATTCGCCGAATTCGGTTAAAGGGTTTCGATTAGCTGAATTCGATTAATCGAAATCGCCGAATTCGACTAAATGGTATAGTCGAATGCAATTCGATGATATCTTCTGAAAAATTCGACTATTCAAATTTCTGTCTTCTGGGAGAAGGAATTTTCTGATTTTCTGAGCTTGTTTCTAAGATTCTTTGTTTAACATGCCAAGCTCCGTTTTGAAATAGTTGAACTTTGATTCGTTGAGCAGCTTTGTGAAAATGTCTGCAATTTGCCGATCCGTCGGGACATAGCTAAGATCAATGTCCTTGTGCTCCACATGCTCCCGGATGAAGTGGTAACGGATCTCAATGTGCTTCGTCCTGCTGTGAGACACCGGATTATTGGCAATTGCAATAGCGCTTGATGAATCATAGTACATAGGAATTTCCTTAAGCTTCAAATTGTAGTCTTCAAGTTGGTTTCTTATCCACAACAATTGTGCACAACAACTGCCTGCGGAGATATACTCCGATTCAGCGGTTGAAATAGCAACACAATTCTGTTTCTTGCTACTCCAGGAGATAAGCCGTTTCCCTAAGAATTGGCACGTTCCTGAAGTACTTTTCCTATCGTCTTTGCTTCCTGCAAAATCAGCATCTGAAAAACCTGTTAGCTCAAAATCATTACTTCTTGGGTACCATAAGCCAAGATTTGGTGTGCCTTTAAGGTATCTTAAAATCCTCTTTGCAGCGGAGTAGTGAGATTCCTTAGTGTTCACCTGAAATCTAGCACAAACACATGTTGAGAACATTATATCTGGTCTACTCGCAGTAAGGTAGAGCAAGGATCCAATTATGCTTCTAAACTTGGTTTCATCAAAAGGTTTCCCTTTCTCATCCTTGTCTAGAGACATAGCTGAACACATTGGAGTCCTCATAGAGGTTGCATTCTCCATTCCGAATTTCTTAATTAACTCTTTGGTAAACTTCGTCTGAGAGATGAAAATTCCATCCTCTGATTGCTTTACCTGAAGTCCTAAGAAATACTTCAGCTCTCCCATACTGCTCATTTCAAATTTCCCTTGCATCAAGTTAGAGAACTTTTTGCAGAGGTTATCATCGGTAGATCCAAAGATGATGTCGTCGACATAGATTTGCACTAGCAAAATCTTGCCTTTTACTTCCCTAAGAAATAATGTCTTGTCTATCTTTCCTCTTGTGAATTTGTTTTCAAGAAGGAAGCTAGACAGCGTCTCATACTAAGCATGGGGAGCTTGCTTGAGACCATATAAAGCTTTTCGTAAGAAATAGACATAATCAGGAAAAGACGAGTTAACGAAACCTGGGGGTTGTTCTACGTATAATTATTCCTTTATATCACCATTAAGGAAGGCTGACTTCACGTCCATTTGATAGACCTTAAATCCTTTGTGAGCAACATACGCTAGAAACAACCGAATCGCTTCGAGCCTTGCCACGGGAGCAAATGTTTGATCGAAGTCGATCCCTTCTTCTTGTCTGTACCCTTGAGCAACAAGTCTGGCCTTGTTCTTGATGATCACACCATCTTCGTCCAGCTTGTTTCTGAATACCCATTTTGTTCCGATGACATTCTGTCCTTTGGGTCTGGGTACAAGCTTCCACACTTTGCATCTCTTAAACTGATTGAGTTCCTCTTGCATTGCGATGATCCATGAAGCATCGTTCTTTGCTTCATCGAACTTCTTTGGCTCAACCTGTGATAGAAAGCTTAAATGCAAAACTTCATTAGCTGTACCTCTTCTTGTTCTTACACCGACATGGGTATCTCCAATAATTTGCTCAGCAGGATGGTGATGCGATTATTTCGGCAAGTGCACCGGTCGCGCAAGTAATAATAATGGGGAAAATCCCCGAGTGTCAGTCTCTTGAGGAACACAGTAAGGTGGAGTTAGGTTTCGAGGAAGGACTTGAGATCGAAGTCCTTGGTCGGGGTTACAATGGATGGTTGGTTTGGTTTGCGAATAATAAAATAAAATATTACAACTACTCCTATGCAATGCCGCTATGCAATGCTTCGCTTGGCGGAATGGAGACTAGGCAGGCCTTGAGCGCGCTGTGTCGCAAGGGCGGATGGATGAGTAGGCAAGCGGAATCGAACTATGCAGGCCTTGAGCGCGCTGCTTCGTTAGGCGAGATGGAATACACGGGCCGCTATGCCACGCTTCGGTAGGCGGATGGGCGAGTAGGCTAACGGAATGAGGGTCGTAAACACCTCTTCGACAAGCACGCCACTAGCAATTGCTAGTGCGGCGACGAACGTGACGGCGGGATGGAGGATGGAATGGGGCGCACCTCAAGCAACTCAAACAACAAACATTTCACATAGACATGAAATATATAGAAATAGCAACTAGTTTAAGTGCAACTTCATCTTAATACATAGATCTAACTACATACACACATCAATAAGAGAAGAATAAGGCAAGAAATCGACCGAATCCGAAGGCTCGTTGTAGATTCACGGTAGGAAGCACCGGGTTGTCAATCCGCGTCCTAGCTCGGTCCGCAACTACGTCCGGGGTAGAGAGAGCTGTCACTACTCTCCAATGAGCCCATCTTCTTCGTGTCACGATCCGGTAGAGGTTGCAAACTTCCTCTTGCTTGATGGAGATGGCGACTAGATCTTCCCTTGGAGCGCTAGGATGAAGGAGGAGGCCGAGAGGAAGCTCCGGCTCAAGATTGGCGTGAAGAACAAACCCGGAGCACCTCCATATGGTGGGCGGCAGTGGAGGGGCGAAATCGGAGCGGAACGGCGGAGCTGGGCGTGAAAACGGCGGATTCGGGCGGAAGAAAATCGGGATGCCGACCTAATTCGCGAGCAGGTCATTTTATAGGCGCTGGAATAAATAGTGCGCACGGTCGTTGGCGCATGACCAGTGGTCGTGCGCACTAGAATCCTGTGATCGTGCGCCTGACTGGACGGAGCCTGCAAGGTAAGAAAATTATAAAATACAATGTTCGCACGATCAGTGGCGCACGACCAGCGGTCGTGCGCACTATCGTAAGTGATCGTGCGATAAGCCAAACAGAACTCATGAAATGGGCGTTAAGTGCGCACGATCAGTGGCGCACGACCAGTGGTCGTGCGCGAGAGAACTAGTGATCGTGCGCAGTGTTCCTGTACAGATTTGTACCGGGAACACCTGCACGACTCCTGTTCCAGCATACGACACTAGTCTAGCCACTGAAGGTGGCACTTAACACTGCATGACAACTAGAAACGAAGATGAAAGAGAAATAACACCAAAACGGGCCTAGAAGTGCACTCAGCATGGAATGTAAAATATGAATGAAAACATGTCTAAAGTGACATGCAAAGACTAGAAAATCGGCCCGGATGAGTCCATATAAGTGTATATAATTGGGACTCATCACACCCCCAGACTTACCTGTTTGCGCGTCCCGAGCAAACAAATTCTAAGCGAACGGGGAAAGAAAAGTAGATGGCTTAAAACTACAATACAGAGTACCATGCGAAGTCGCATGCTCACGTGCATAAGAAGAATAGTAGAGAAGATTTCTGATTATATAAACAGTTTATAAAATTCTAAAAGAGTAAAAGCATATTACAACTACTCAAAATGGTGAACTACGGTGAATCGTTCGGTCATGCATACGGAGAAAGTAAACTAAACGCTGAGATGAGCATTGCTCAAGATTGGGATGCCGGACAAACTCCACCGAAATCCATCGGTGTCGGTGACCATAGGCTTGCCCGGTCACATTCTCTCCACGACACTAGATTGGTTCATAGCGTGAGTCGGTAGGACTTTAGGTTAGAGATGGGGCTTGGGTTACGATGAGGTAAACAATGATAAACAAAATGGCTTATACACATAACCCAAATGAGCTTTAAAAATAACTACCCATGCACCAAAATCGAATGCAAGTGAACCACACCCCCAGACTTGGACTTTTGCAACATAGGTGTGTGCACCGCCTACTCCCAATGCATAATTTTTTCTAAACGATTTTTCAATAAAACTCAATTTTCTTTTTCTTTTTTTTTTCTCTTGTCCTTTTCATTTTTTTTTCTTTCTATCTTCTTTTTCTTGTCTTTTTTTCTTTCAGCAAAATTTTCAAATGAGCATACCCACAGATTCACATAATAAACACCACAATCATCACCCCCACAATGTAAATAAAACTACAACTAAAGCTCAGATTTGGGTGTGCGACTAGGTTAGGCTTTTAGGCTTTGGTGAGATATATGTGGAGCTGAATCAAGAAAAGGGTAGGCACAAAGGGGCTAGCAAAGGTAAACGATAGGTATGGAATAAAAAGTTCAACCGGGCCAAAATAATGGCCTACGTCATTCTCACGCACTAGAACTATCCTATGCCAATGCTTCAAGAATCGCTTGGGGCAAGTTCTAGCCACCGAGAAAGATTCTCCTTTCTCCCGACTCAAGCAATACGAGTCTAGCGATCGTTTACACACATCCCTATGCTACCGTTTGATTCCACCGGATTCACCATTTGAGTAGAGTAAACAACATTTACACTAATAGAAGAAAAAAAAATATAAAACTATAAGTATAAAGAGAAGTCTAATCTACACAAATTTCTATGCAACCGAGCACTCGACTAGGAGCACTACTGGAGTCAACATTTTACTCTGCTACATAGTCCTAAGCCATCACCTAGACTTTCCCACATAAGCAGAAGAATTAAATTCACAACAGAGCAAGCAAACAGATGAGTACGCGCTCAAGTGGGTGCTGTGGTGTGCAATGAAGATGAACAATACTAAAAAAATGAAATAGAAATACTTCTAGCATGCAATGCAATAGTGCACGTGCGTGGGCACACAGAACTACTCTCCCCCAGGCTTAAACTAGACAATACACACAATATATATCTATGATATTCAGAAAATAGCTAGGGGAAGAGAGTACCCAATGCTCAGAAATGAGCATACCAGAAGATTGGCGTGTAAGCTACAACAAAACTGCAGCATCCGCCATCCAGAAAAAGATACCTGCAGGGGTGAGCTCCGCAAAAAAAACAAAAGAAAATAGAATACTAAAAAGGAATACTACTAACTAAGCATGATTAGATGAAATTAAAATGCAGAAAAGAAAGATAACTACTGGGGTTATTGTCATCCCAGCACGACTTATTTGGCATTTGTACAGTTCTAGCTAATGGGCCTATGAAAAGAAAAGTGGACAGGTAACTGTTCTAATATGCGTGTAGGTAGCGGGTACCTATACGGAGAAAGAACAGTCACGCCTCTACCCGAATATAAATAAAACCTGCCCATCACAGGTAGAGGGAAAAGAAAGTAAGAAGAGGAGGAGGCCTGGTCCTCACTCATCTCACCAAAACTATCCTTGCCCAGCAAGGTATCGTCAACAGGGAGGCAGCAGGAGGCGAAGGCAATGAGTGGAGCTTCCTCTACGGAGGGGGAATAAACCTCCTCACAAGAGAGGATGCTCTCATCATTGACTTGAGCAAAAAGCTCCAAGTCCTCCTGAAGTACCTGTAAGGGCTCAACCTGCACAGGCTCAGATGAAGAAGGGGGGTCAGGAAATAAAAGAGAAGAATGACATAAATGATCAAAAATCGGGGGAGTGGTCCCGGTCTCACTCCCAGCAGGATCCAAGGATAGATAGCTATCGTCATCGTAAGTATCATGGCGAGGGGAACCCAAGAACTCAAGGGCCTCGGTGGTGAGTTGGACCTCCTCGTCCCATGAGGAAGTGCGAACCTCCTCATCAGAAAGAGTATCCTCCTCAACCCACTTTGGAGCATCCTCCGAGTCCGAAGCATCACCCGGCTCCTTTACTTTGATAGGATCATAAAGAATGTGTGTAGAAGAATCTTGCAAAGAAACTGGAGGAACACAAAGATTTGGTTCCTCCGCAAGAAGATCTGCTAAAGCCTCCCCGATGGAAAGAATACTTTCCTCATCATACTCAGGTGCATCTAGGAGCTCCCATTCCTCTCCTTGTTGGCCAACAGATGAGTGATCATCATCACTAGGAGTGAAGCCAAACACGGGGAGTGAGGAGTCCATGCACGAAATAAGATCGGGGGTAGAGGGCACGATTGCCTCCATGGGTAAAGAATGAGTGATAGGGACAATGTTGTCATGAGTGGAGGGGCGGCGGTCAGGCTTGAAAAGACTAGGACAGTCCTTCAATTCATGACCCTCTCCTCGACACAACAAGCAAACAATGTTCCTACACTGCCTAGCATTTACTTCATTCATTTGGTCCATATAATAGTCCATCATGTCGTAAGTGCCAGGAGAAATATCCCATGAAGACATTTTCAATAATAAAAGCAGATAAAACGAAACTGAAATTCTTTGCAAGGAAATCTACACAAACTAATAAAACTCCTTGGATTAAACTTGCTTAAAACTTTAAAATAGGAGAGAAGAAATAACAACAAACAAAATAAATTTAAAAAGCAAACAAAAATAAAAAGGCGGCTATAAACACTGGAAGAACTACTATCTCTCGGCTCTCCCTCTCAAGAAAACTCACACGTCTGTATTCCCCGGCAACGGCGCCAAAAACTTGATGCGATTATTTCGGCAAGTGCACCGGTCGCGCAAGTAATAATAATGGGGAAAATCCCCGAGTGTCGGTCTCTTGAGGAACACAGTAAGGTGGAGTTAGGTTTCGAGGAAGGACTTGAGATCGAAGTCCTTGGTCGGGGTTACAATGGATAAGTTTGGTTTGCGAATAATAAAATAAAATATTACAACTACTCTTATGCAATGCCGCTATGCAATGCTTCGCTTGGCGGAATGGAGACTAGGCAGGCCTTGAGCGCGCTGCGTCGCAAGGGCGGATGGATGAGTAGGCAAGCGGAATCGAACTATGCAGGCCTTGAGCGCGCTGCTTCGTTAGGCGAGATGGAATACACGGGCCGCTATGCCACGCTTCGGTAGGCGGATGGGTGAGTAGGCTAACAGAATGAGGGTCGTAAACACCTCTTCGACAAGCACGCCACTAGCAATTGCTAGTGCGGCGACGAACGTGATGGCGGGATGGAGGATGGAATGGGGCGCACCTCAAGCAACTCAAACAACAAACATTTCACATAGACATGAAATATATAGAAATAGCAACTAGTTTAAGTGCAACTTCATCTTAATACATAGATCTAACTACATACACACATCAATAAGAGAAGAATAAGACAAGAAATCGACCGAATCCGAAGGCTCGTTGTAGATTCACGGTAGGAAGCACTGTGTTGTCAATCCGCGTCCTAGCTCGGTCCGCAACTACGTCCGGGGTAGAGAGAGCTGTCACTACTCTCCAATGAGCCCGTCTTCTTCGTGTCACGATCCAGTAGAGGTTGCAAACTTCCTCTTGCTTGATGGAGATGGCGACTAGATCTTCCCTTGGAGCGCTAGGATGAAGGAGGAGGCCGAGAGGAAGCTCCGGCTCAAGATTGGTGTGAAGAACAAGCCCGGAGCACCTCCATATGGTGGGCGGCAGTGGAGGGGAAAAATCAGAGCGGAACGGCGGAGCTGGGCATGAAAACGGCGGATTCGGGCGGAAGAAAATCGGGATGTCGACCTAATTCGCGAGCAGGTCATTTTATAGGCGCTGGAATAAACAGTGCGCACGGTCGTTGGCGCACGACCAGTGGTCGTGCGCACTAGAATCCTGTGATCGTGCGCCTGACTGGACGGAGCCTGCAAGGTAAGAAAATTATAAAAGACAATGTTCGCACGATCAGTGGCGCACGACCAGCGGTCGTGCGCACTATCGTAAGTGATCGTGCGATAAGCCAAACAGAACTCATGAAATGGGCATTAAGTGCGCACGATCAGTGGCGCACGACCAGTGGTCGTGCGCGAGAGAACCAGTGATCGTGCGCAGTGTTCCTGTACAGATTTGTACTGGGAACACCTGCCCGACTCCTGTTCCAGCATATGACACCAGTCTAGCCACTGAAGGTGGCACTTAACACTGCATGACAACTAGAAACGAAGATGAAAGAGAAATAACACCAAAACGGGCCTAGAAGTGCACTCAGCATGGAATGTAAAATAGGAATGAAAACATGTCTAAAGTGACATGCAAAGACTAGAAAATCGGCCCGGATGAGTCCATATAAGTGTATATAATTGGGACTCATCAGATGGTCCCTTAAATGTCTGATCATTCCAGCATTTAGATGACCATGAGGTTCCTGCACTTCATGTACATCTTCATCTTCTTGAGGTTCATCTTCCTCACATGTAGACGGAATATTTACTTCAATAGACTCTGGAACGTCTTCCTTTACAACTTCTTCTAAGTTTAGTTCCTTGAACCTTGCATCTGCATCTTCAACAAAGACACTAGAAGAGCTGCTTTGAAGCATACTCGTCTCATCAAATATAACATTAAAAGTTTCTTCTACAACCAGGGTTTTCTTGTTGAAAATCCTATATGCCTTACTATGGCTACTATAACCTACAAAAATGCCTTCAAAACATTTTTCACTAAATTTAGTTTTGTAATATTTCCCGTTATTAAGTACGAAGCATTTACTACTAAAAATTCTAAAATAAGACATGGTTGGTTTCTTGCCCTTCAGAAGTTCATAAGGAGTCTTATGATGATTCTTGTTGATCAATGCTCTGTTTTGCACGTGGCAAGCAGTGTTGATGCCTTCAGCCCAGAAGTACTCTGGTAGTGAAGAGTCACTCAACATTGTTCTGCAAGCCTCTATGAGTGTTCTATTCTTTCTCTCATCTACTCCATTTTGTTGTGGAGTACGGTGAGAGGAAAACTCATGAATGATACCTAGGCTTTCATAAAATTCGGTCATAGCTCCAGACTTGAATTCTGTACCATGATCACTTCTGATTTTGACCACAGAATATTCCAACTCATTCTGGATTTGCTTGACAAATGTGGTGAAAGAAGCAAAGGTGTCTGACTTGTGTTTCAGAAAGAATACCCAAGCAAAATGTGAGTAGTCATCAACAATAACCAACGTATAAGACTTACCTCCTAAACTTCAGATTGGCATGGGACCAAACAAGTCCATATGGAGCAGATATAAGCATCTGGTAGAATCTTTGCCAATAATGCTTTTAAAGGTAGCCCGAGTCTGCTTACCCATTTGGCATGCATGACACGGTCTTTCTGTAATGCACTTAACATCTGGAGCATCACGAACTAAATTGTGAGAAAATAACATACTTATAGTTTTGAAATTATTATGTGCTAGTCTCTTGTGCCACTGGTCACAAAGAGATGCATTATCTTTTGCTAAAAAACACACTGGTGTAGAAGAGTCTAAGCATAGAAAATTTAAAGAGAAAATATTTCTACTCCGAGTGCCTGTTAAAATAGTTTCTGACGTATCAGACGACTTTATCAAGCACTTGTCCTTGTAGAATTCTACCATATAGCCTTTGTCACATAGTTGACTTATGCTAATGATATTATGTTGTAATCCTTTAACATAAGCCACGTCTGTGAAAGAGACTATACCGTTGGTAATCATACCGTAGCCTTTCGTGATACCCCGATCAGATCCGCCAAAAATAACCTTTGGACCATCTTTCACAGCGGTGAAATCTTGTAATAGGCTTCTTGTTCCGGTCATATTCCGTGAACATCCACTGTCCAAGTACCATATGGGATTTGAGTTGGCCTTTGGACATACCTGCAATCAATAATCAATTGCCCTTAGGAACCCAAATCGATGTGGGTCCTTGGCTTCTTGTTAGATGACCTCCACTTGGAATGTTAACATTGCGAGGGGTCATTCTTGCATTGTTAATCCGTGGAGTCAGGACATTTCTTGGATTAAACCAACAATCTACGGCAAAGTGACCAACCTTGCCGCAGCACCAACAATCGAACCGATTGTACCTTCTCTTTGTCTCCTGTTTTACTTTTTGAGCGGGAGGTGCAACAGGAGTAGCTTTCTTATAAGATGCTTTCTTATAAGACGCTTTCTTAGAAGTGGGGGCCTCATGGTGACAACATACACATGGCTCCAACTTCTTCTCAACAGATTTGGGTGCAATCGTTTTGATCTTTGGGGCCTTCTTAGCAGCTGATCTGTGAACAAATGGACCGTGATCCTTGAGGATTACTTCTTCATGAGGAGCTTTGAATGGAGACACATCAAAGTTCCGGTGTCTGGTCCATCCTTCATATCTATTGCTAGATTCAACATGTGTTGGTCTAGCAAAGTGACCATAGGATGAGTCAAAGTCGAATGGGTTTGTCGGAAAAACTACCTTCCTGAATGAAGGTTGACTTTGATTTCTAGTTCCTTTTCCTTTCATGGCTCTTTTCTCACCAGCCTTACTAGTTTCAGCCTCATGACCAATGCCACTACCCTTCGCAGGAGCAGAAAACCTATCAATGAGTGGAAGAATAGTCTTAGGCTTCGAGAAGCTTTCTACGAGCTTTCTTTCTACCTTCAACTTATCTTCTAGTTCATTTATAGTTTTCTCCTTAAGATTCAATAACTCAGTGGAGCTTTTCAGTTCGTCTTTCAAGAGTTGGATTTCATCTTTGAGAGGAGTTAATTGTTCAATTTCCTCCCTCAAAGCTAATTCCACCGTCTTGAGAGATTCAATTTCTTTTGACTTGGATCTGACAACCTTACGACATTTGTCAAATCCCTTCACAAGGGCTTTGTACTGAGTCATTAAATCCGAATCCTCCTCCGATGAGTAGCCGTAATTTGTAATGGATGCAGTCTCACATTCAGAAGCAGAAAGAGGAGTATGAGAGTTTACCTTCCCCTTATAAGAGGAGTCGCCTGCTTCTTCATCTGATTGTGCCATAAGCCCAAAGTAGACTTCTTCTTCTGAGCTTGACACATCAGTGTCGCTATCGCTCAGAGTCTTGACCTTTTTAGCGAGGAAGCTCTTTTCCTTCTTCTTTCCTTTGAAGGATCTCTTTTCTTCCTTCTTCGATCCTTCCTTCTTCTTATATGGACACTCGGCAATTACGTGTCCTAGCTTATTGCAACAATAGCAAATAATGTCAGTAGAATAGTGTTTGTTCGGTTTAGATTTATACCTGTCATTATTGTAGTCCTTCTTGTGATGATCACCATCATGTCTTGATCTTCTGTGATCTGAAGCAGAAGATTGGCCTCTCTTCTGCTTTCTTTTATTCAGAAGTCTTTTGAACTGCTTGGAGAGAAGTGAGAATTCTCCGTCAGACATGTCAGAGTTTGACGAGCAGCTTGCAGACTCATCATCTTCTTCTGATAACGGAGTTCTTATGGATGTCTTGACTTTGCTTTTCTTTGATCCTTGTCAGCTTTCAGTGCCATGGATCTTTCGTTCCCGGAAGTCTTGTTGCCTTCTTCCTCAGCTTTCCTGATGCTGAGCTTGAGCTCATGTGACAAAAGTTTTTCGAATAAGATTTGCGGCTCCATAGTGGTCAACTTGCCGAATTCTCTGATTGCAATGGCCTTGGTATCCCATTCTTTCGTCAGGGATCTCAAGAACTTATCATTCAGTTCGCCAACAGAAAATTCACGGTCATAGTTCCTAAGACCATTTACGATCTTAAAGAACTTCTCATAGGTTTCAGAAATGGAGTCTCTTGGATCTTGCTTGAAAGCTTCGTATTCTTGGTTCAGCAACGATCTTCGGTCATCCCTCACTTCTTCAATACCTTCCATCAGAACAACTAGAGAATCCCACATCTCTTTGGCAGATTTGCAGTGAATCAGATTTTGCAGCATCGAGTCATCCACTGCACCGGCTATGATATTTTTTGCCTTCTTGTCTAGAGCGACAAGAGCGATCTCATCTTTAGTAAGTTCTAACATTTTCTTCGGAATCATGATTGTAGAGTTTATTGAAGATGGTTTTGTAGGAACATGTAGACCTTCTTCCACTATTTGAAAAATCCTTGGATCGGCGGCCTCCATGTAGAATCTAACTCTTTCCTTCCACATGGGGAAATTTTCTTTGGTGCAAACTGGCAACTTGACAGAATCCTTTGATCTTTCCATTCCAGACATGCTTGATCAAGCGACTAGATTGGAGATCTTGTTCAAGGTGTTAGCCTTTTGCGAACAACCTGGCTTTGATACCAATTGAAAGTTTCTAGTCGCAACCTAAATCACCTAGAGGGGGGTGAATAGGTAGATTCTGCGTCTTTTTGCGGAATAAAAATATTGGATGTAAAAGCACACAGAAAAGTAAACACAGCACAACACAGAGAATTTATAGTGGTTCCCCGATGTGGGTAGTCCACTTTCTCGCCTCGCCTATCTAGCATTCCAAGGCTAGATTCGGCTACTTCACCAAACTCGGATCAATCAATATCCTACTACTCGGAGTTCACAACTCCTACAAGCTCGGAGCAAGAATACTCCTACAACAACTCGGAGAACAAACTTCTCCTACAAACTCAGAGCACACAAGCTCCTACAACTCGATCCTCAAACAAGGATCTACACAATAACTCGGAAGCAAGCTTCCTACAAGATTTAAAATATGGTTCTTACAACAACACAGTAAATTGAAAAATAATCTTCTTACACTTTCGATGAAGTTCTTCTTCAGATCTTGAGAGATAGATTTCTTCTTCTTAGCAATAAACTTCAGTCCTTTGTGAATGAAGAATGAAGAAATCTTGAAAACGATTTGAAGCTAGACCTGAGAACTTGAATCGACTTGATCAATACAAGATGAGAGCTAATCGGATCTTGATCTTGTCGATTGAATCTTTAGAAGACGAATCACGAATCGCTAGCTTTGTCGGAGACGAAACACTTGCGTGAGAACAGTCGGCCGTCAGTAGTAATTTGCGATTTCTTTTTCAATTCACGATTAAGGTTATTCAGAGATAATCCTTAGGTATTTATAGAGCCTTCTTCCAACGGTCATAAGCACGAATTAGGGATCTAGCTCCACGTGTACTGTACATGGAGAATGCCCTAAAGAATACGCCGTCGAATTGAACCGGAAAATACCTGCAGACCGATTCGGCGAAATGAATTAACCGAATGGCATTAACCGAATTTATTCGGTTAAACCATATAGTCGAATCTGGCAGTTCGAGGGATTCGACTAAACAGATTCACCGAATTACATTAATAGAATTCGACTATTCTCTTACTTAGAAAAATAAACCTTTCGGACAAGGATTAGCCGAATTCGGTTATATCCATTCAAACCATATAGTCGAATTCGACTATATGTTCTAAATGATATAATCGAATTTTACTTAGGAAAAATTCTCAAATGATTCCATCATCAGCTCCAGTCCTTCTTCTCTAGCACTTTGTAAATGAAGTACATCCCAATAGAGAGATTTCACATGAGCCAACACTTTGATCTATACAATGAGGGATTACATTGCACAGGCCTGTGTTTGACGACTCATTGAAAACTGACATTGGTTTGTACTTAGAGTGGAATAACCTATCACATCACAGCTAAAGTGCATAATCAAATACAATTACAATTCGTCTTAGTTTGAAGGGGACTTCTTCAAATCAGGGCTATTATGGATACAATACCCAACACCGGGTCTTATGCCCAGAACCGCCGCTTTGCGGTGACACCCTCGCTCGGGAAGGTCGCCACTACAAAGCACCGATCCTACCGGCCATATCGATCACAGAAGAAGAAAAGTATAAACGAACAAAAAGAAGTTTAAGTCCGCAATCACATGTTATATATAATAAATGTCCACGTGGTATAACTGAAATAACAAAGTTACTATAATAAAGGGCTCATGCCCTGTACATCATGTCTTCACTACAAGATCACTCGCGGAAGCTAACTACTAATCACTCACTGATCTTGAATCCTGTGCTCCTGTACTAGACAGGCCCGCCTCCGTCTGCACCAGCATTGTTGGAGTTTCTGAGGTGATCTCAAAGTAATCAATAGTTAGTCTTGCTGCCAACGCAATATGAGCCTATAGGGTCGCACATAAAAGTGTTTGGAGAAATTGGAGAAAGGATTGTGTTGGCCTTACTCATATTAGATATGAGTGGAGGACCAATACTGTGACTGCTTGGAATTAAGTTGAGAATGTCTCAACGGGAAATCGTTTAAAGGGTTTAAACGAATGAGTTTATACTTGACAAATTCGGCTAAAGGGTTTAACCGAATTGTGTCACATTCGGCTAATGTGATTAACCGAATAATGTTGTTTTCGACTAATGAGATTCGGCTAATGTGATTAACCGAATTGTAATAGATTTGACTAAAGGGTTTAGCCGAATCATGTCAGTTCGACAAAAGGGTTTCGCCGAATTTATATAGCCGAATTTATGTAGACGAATTCGTCGAATTGGATTCGCCGAATCTGAGTCGAATTCAGTTATATGGTTTAGTCGAATTCGGCGAATGTAAATCTGGACAGAAATGTTCTGTTTTTCCCTCTGGTCTGCGGATAGCCTGATTTATGCGTTTTAGTATAAAAGGGAACGCGATTAGGTCTTCGAGATAGACGGAAGAGAACTTAATCCTTTCGCAATTTTGGACGAGAAGCCGACCGGAACTGTTCCGCGCGAGGGCATCTCGTTCTTCCCGTCCGCCGATCGCCTTCCACCGCCGCTAGTCGCCGTCGTCGGTCGCCGCCTCCCCTGGATCGGATCTAGCAGTCTGTGGTGACGTTGGGAGCATCCTTCTCCGACCTAGTTCTTGTACGACAAGAAGCTAGGGTTCTCCTTTGCTTGTGTGGACTTCTATAGAGGGATCGATCCATTTCGATTCTTAAAGAACTCAAAGGCAGATCTTTGGATTTCTCTTTGGAGCACCTTGGCTGAGTGTTGACTCAATCCCGCAAAGGTACTTTGTATTTCGATTTGATTATTATCTTGAATCATGAAAACTGCAAGATCCGCTAGCTTCTTTTGGGTTGTTCTTGTTATTATTTCCGCTGGGCATATTCGATATGTCATCCCGTTAGGGGTATAGAAAACCCAACAGTGGTATCAGAGCTAGGTTGCGGTCAAGTGCGTGTAAATTGGGACATTTAGAAGCGTTCTAAATGCCCTAATTTCTTCTTGGAATATCACATTTGATGTGATTTTGTGTGGTTTCTGGTGGTGGGATTTCAAAAATTTGGTACCACCGCCAGGGGCGCTGACCCTTGGACACCGTTAGGGGCTCTGCCCCTAAGACCCCGCCAGGGCGCGACCCCTTGGAACCCCGCCAGGAACGCATGTGATTGCGTTGCGATTTTCATGTTTCAGAGGTTGTTTCTCCTCTGCAGTAACCGTCCCTAAAAATGGTTTGTGAAACCAAATGTTTAGATTATTGAATCTGACATGAGAGACGAGCTTGTCTACTGCACTTGTGGAGTTGTTGTTCATATGTCCAATGCATGTAAATCTGGAGATTTAGAAGTGTTCTAAATGCTCAGATTTATCCCTGTTTTGTCAAAGTGTTGATAGACTATTTTTGTGCACATCTGGGATGTATCTGGAATGTGAATGTTGTATTTTATTTTCTGATTGCGCACTGTGATTAAATGTTAATCATGATTAAAATGTTAATCACTTGAAATAAAAATCCCTTATCTAATATTATGTATTCGGATGCCTTCCGATGGACGACACTCTTCCTGCCTCGATCGATGAAGTGTGAGCTTGCCAAAGCAAGGTGCATTAATCTATCTTGGTAAGGGTGCGAGCGGATAATTGTGATATCCCACTGTCGACATCGGGTCAAACTTAACTAGGTGACCTCAAAGGTTGAGTGCCTAGAGGCATAGGGTTGGCATGCTCCATATGTTGGATGCGAATAAAGAGTTATTCACCAACCATACAAGAGTTGCATAGTGATGTAATTGACAAATGTTGTCTACCTAAATAACCGCATTATGAGAGGAACGCCAAAGCAGACTCGTGGTGTTGGTGAAATACGGATCTTGTCCACTAAGAGAGCAGCTCGCATAAACTCTCCGAATCGATATCAAGGGTTATTGATTTGATTAAAATAGTGGGAGCTCTTTAATAAAAGTCCTTATTAAAAATATATAAAATGTATTTTGAAATATAGTACTAAAATTTCACTTTGCAAAATTCCCTGTAGAATATCCATGGCAAGTGGATCTCACTCCACCCTGTCCCTGAGAGCTATTCTTGAGAAGGACAAGCTCAACGGGACGAACTTCCTTGACTGGTACAGAAACCTAAGAATTGTTCTCAGGCAAGAGCACAAGCTCTATGTCTTGGAAGGTGAAGCCCCCACAGAGCCGACCGGAAATGCTTCGAGAGCAGATAGAGATGCTTACAAGAAGTATCAAGATGATACCTTGGATGTGGAATGCCTCATGCTTGCTACCATGTCCTCTGAGATTCAGAATCAACACGAGAGCATGTGTGGTTATGAGATAATCGGGCACCTCAAGAAAATGTTCGAGGGGCAAGCCCGACAAGAGAGGTTTGACATATCTATGACATTATTCCAGTGCAAAATGGGAGCTCGAGACTCAGTAGGGACTCACGTACTCAAGATGATTGGGTATATAGAGAACCTTGAAAAACTGGGTTTTCCCATGGGCCAAGAGTTGGCCATGGATCTGTCCTGCAATCGTTGCCGGACAGTTATGAGCAGTTCGTCTTAAACTATAACATGAATAAAATAGAAAAGACACTGCCCGAGCTCCTTGACATGTTGAGAACTGTCGAGAATAACATGAAGAAGGTCAAGCCTGCCAACCCCATATTGATGGTGCATAAGAGCAAGGGCAAGGCCAAGGGATCTAAGAAGACGAAGATTGGATCTAAGTCTCCTCTTGATCCCAAGTCTTCTGCACTGAAAAGGAAAGGATTGGCTAAGGAAGGGAAGTGCCACCATTGTGGTAAGGCAGGGCACTGGAGGAGGAACTGTCCTCAGTATCTAGAAGATCTGCAGAAGAAGTAGGGAAGTATGACTTCCACTTCAGGTATTTTCGTTATAGAAATAAACCTTTCTGCTCCTTCATCCTGGGTATTGGATACCTGTGGTTCTCACATTTGTATAAATGTGCAGGAACTGACAAGGAGAAGAATGTTGGGTAAAGGAGAGGTAGAACTGCGCGTTGGAAATGGAGCAAGAGTTGCTGCCGTTGCCGTAGGATTGTATCGTATTTCTTTGCCCACAGGGCTTGTAATAGAAATAGATAATTATTATTATGTTCCGGCCATAACTAGAAACATTATTTCTATTTCATGTTTGGACATGATTGGTTTTTCTTTCGTAATTAAGAACAATTGTTGTTCTATTGATAAGAATGATGTTTGTTATGGCGTTGCCCAAATGTTTAATGGTTTATATGTTTTGAACTTAGACCATCCGATCTATAACATAGAAAATACTAAAAGACTAAAAACAAATGATTCGAATCATACGTACCTTTGGCATTGTCGTTTAGTACATATAAACGAGAAACGCATATCCAAGCTCTATAAAGATGGACTACTGGACTCATTTGATTATGAATCATTTGAGAGATGCGAGTCATGTTTATTAGGTAAGATGATGAAATCTCCTTTCACTAGTTGTAATGAGAGGGCTAATGATCTTTTGGGTATAATACATAGTGATGTATGCGGACCCATGAGTTCTATGGCTAGAGGTGGGTTCTACTACTTCGTTACATTTACTGATGATTTCAGTAGATACGGATACGTGTTTCTTATGAAGAACAAATCCGAGACCTTTGAAAAGTTCAAAGTGTTCAAAAATGAAGTAGAGAACCAACTGAGAAAAAGGATAAAATCACTCCGATCTGATCGAGGTGGCGAATATCTGAGTCATGAGTTTCGTGATCATCTGAAAGAGTGTGGTATTGTATCACAGCTCACTCCGCCCGGAACACCTCAACATAATGGTGTTTCTGAGAGGAGGAATCGTACATTGTTAGACATGGTGCGATCAATGATGAGTCATGCAGATTTGCTCGTTTCCTTTTGGGGTTTTGCTTTAGAGACTGCTGCTTTCACACTAAATCGAGTTCCAACGAAAACGGTTCTAAAGACACCATATGAGATATGGACTGGGAAGCGTCCTAGTATGTCGTTCATCAAGATTTGGGGCTGTGAGGCATATGTGCGACGTCAAATGCCTGACAAGCTGGAACCCAAATCGGATAAATGTTATCTAGTGGGGTATCCTAGGGAAACCAAAGGATACTACTTCTACTTGCTGTCTGAGGGCAAAGTGTTTGTCGCAAGGACTGGCGTCTTTTTGGAGAGAGAGTTCTTATCCAGAAAGACTACAAAGGTAGAACTTGAAGAAGTTCAAGAGCCACAAACAATGAACGAACCGAAACTGGAACCTGAGCAAGGACTACAAGAAGTTGTAGCTGGAGAGCCTGCTCCAGAAACACAAGTCCTACGTAGATCTGGTAGATCAAGATTTGAGCCTAAGAGATATGGATTTCTCATGACTCAAATAGGTAATGTGTTGCTTATGGATCATGATGATGAGCCTGCAACCTACCAAGAGGCTGAATGGACCTGACTCCGAGAAGTGGCTTGAGGCCACAAAATCTGAAATGGACTCCATGTACACAAACTAAGTTTGGACCTTGGTGGAACCACCTGAAGGGGTACGACCCATAGGGTGCAAGTGGGTCTTCAAGAAGAAGACCGACATGGATGGGAATGTACATACATTCAAAGGCCGGCTGGTGGCTAAAGGTTTCAGGAAAATTCATGGTGTTGACTATGATGAGACCTTTTCCCCTGTGGCCATGGTCAAGTCCATCAGAATTCTACTGGCTATTGCTGCGTATTATGACTACGAGATCTGGCAAATAGATGTCAAAACGGCTTTCCTTAATGGAAACCTCCTTGAGAAAGTGTATATGACACAACCCGAGGGTTTTGTATCTCCAGATGAAGCCACGAAAATATGCAAGTTAAATCGATCCATTTATGGATTGAAACAAGCTTTTCGAAGTTGGAATCTGCGTTTTGATGAGAAAATCAAAGAGTTTGGTTTCATCAAGAACGAAGATGAGCCTTGTGTTTACAAGAAGATTAGTGGGAGCATTATTGTCTTCCTGATATTGTATGTAGATGACATACTGTTGATCGGGAATGACATTCCGACCCTGCAAGTTGTTAAGAACAACCTAGGGAAGTGCTTTTCTATGAAAGACTTGGGGGAAGCGACTTATATACTTGGTATTAAGATCTATAGAGATAGATCGAAGAAGTTGCTGGGTTTGACCCAAAGTACATACATTGATAAGGTGTTGAAACGGTTCAACATGCTTGAGTCCAAGAAGGGATTCTTACCCATGTCTCATGGTGTGAGTCTCTCTAAGGACCAATGTCCAAAATCTTTGGAAGATAAGGACCGCATGAAGTTGATTCCATATGCTTCGGTAATTGGAATAATCATGTATGCAATGTTATGTACTCGACCTGATGTCTCATATGCTTTAAGCATGACTAGCAGGTATCAGTCTGATCCGGGTGATGGTCACTGGCTAGCTGTCAAGAATATCCTAAAGTACTTGAGAAGGACTAATGATACATTCTTGGTTTTTGGTGGAGAGGAAGAGCTCGTTGTAAAGGGTTACACGGATGCAAGCTTCCAGACTGACAGAGATGACTCAAAGTCACAGTCAGGTTTTGTGTTTTGCCTTAATGGATGAGCTGTAAGCTGGAAGAGTTCCAAGCAAGAGACAGTTGCTGATTCTACGACTGAGGCCGAGTATATCGCTGCAGCGAATGCGGCGAAGGAGGCTGTGTGGATTAGGAAATTCATCAGCGAGCTTGATGTAGTTCCTAGCATTGTTGATCCCGTAGTTCTCTACTGTGACAACAACAGTGCTATTGCACAAGCTAAGGAACCTAGATCTCATCAGCGCTCCAAGCACATACTTCGGCGCTTCCATCTTATTCAAGAGATTATCGATCGAGGAGATGTGAGCATATGCAGAGTACCGACTGAAGAAAATATAGCGTATCCACTGACAAAGCCTCTTGCGCAAAAGAAGCATGATGGTCATGTTAGATCAATGGGTATTAGATACCTGAATGATTATCTTTAGTGGGAGCCTTGTGGATTGCATATTTGTTGGTTGTTTGTTCATTGGATGAATTGTAAAATGTACTATGTATTTCATTTTATATTTATGACAAGTTCTTTTATTATGTCATTTATATCTGTCTGATAAGATTAATTAGCATAATAAATGCCCTTAGAGTGTTTGCTTCCATAGGAATTCAAGTACGTGACTTGAATGTGAGGATCTATGCTTAAATGAAGCTTCATTCTTAAATGGTCCATGGTCGAGGTATCATCCTAGAAATTTAGGGCGAGGATGAGACCATAAGACTAGCATGTGCGTTGACTGATGACCGGTTCTCACAGGTCATGATATTGTGATATCAAGTCATCACATGGGTACTTGTTGAGAACAAGTTGTACTGGACAGACCCCCCCCCATGAGACTACTTTGTGGATTGTTATATGAACGTGTCACAAGTAGGTCTCAAGTGACAATGGTGTTTGTAGTTCTTTGACCTGAGGTCACAGCATTCATCAAGTGAGGAAGAGCGCACTTTGATGCCATCTAAAGTCTTCCTTGAGAAAGGTTGATGATAAGGGTGGTTATTGGGTATGTTACGATTCATTTGGGTGTTTGTGTGTGGGCAGATATGGGATTTGTCCTCCGTTATGACAGGAGTTACGTCCATGGGCCCCTTGATGGAATGAGACTGAGAAATGCATGGCCATGCTTGGTTGAGTCAATATATGATTTTGAGCTCACCAATTTCAGACAGTCTATTCTAGATCAGGAAATTGGGATTGAACTATTATGAGGGTGACATGGTCCATGCCTCTAGTTCTATCCAGATGTAAAGGACAAAGGAACATGACAACACTGATACATTGGTCATGACAGGCTTGTTGAGTTATGAACTCTTATTGCTTGGGTAGCAATGATGTATTGCTAGATGCCGCTCATTGTTTGTGAGACTTTTGTTGATACTTTGTGATTAAGTGGGAGACTGTTGGAGTTTCTGAGGTGATCTCAAAGCAATCAATAGTTAGTCTTGCTGTCAACGCAATACGAGCCTATAGGGTCGCACATAAAAGCGTTTGGAGAAATTGGAGAAAGGATTGTGTTGGCCTTACTCATATTAGATATGAGTGGAGGACCAATCCTGTGACTGCTTGGAATTAAGTTGAGAATGTCTCAACGAGAAATCGTGTAAAGGGTTTAAACGAATGGGTTTATACTTGACAAATTCGGCTAAAGGGTTTAACCGAATTGTGTCAAATTCGGCTAATGTGATTAACCGAATAATGTTGTTTTCGACTAATGAGATTCGGCTAATGTGATTAACCGAATTGTAACAGATTCGACTAAAGGGTTTAGCCGAATCATGTCAGTTCGACGAAAGGGTTTCGCCGAATTTATATAGCCGAATTTATATAGACGAATTCGTCGAATTGGATTCGCCGAATCTGAGTCGAATTCGGTTATATGGTTTAGTCGAATTCCGCGAATGTAAATCTGGACAGAAATGTTCTGTTTTTCCCTCTGGTCTGCGGATAGCCTGATTTATGCGTTTTAGTATAAAAGGGCACGCGATTAGGTCTTCGAGATAGACGGAAGAGAACTTAATCCTTTCGCGATTTCGGACGAGAAGCCGATCGGAACTGTTCCGCGCGAGGGCATCTCATTCTTCCGGTCCGCCGATCGCCTTCCGCCGCCTCTAGTCGCCGCCGTCGGTCGCCGCCTCCCCTGGATCGGATCTAGCAGTCCGTGAGGACGTTGGGAGCATCCTTCTCCGACCTAGTTCTTGTACGACAAGAAGCTAGGGTTCTCCTTTGCTTGTGTGGACTTCTATAGAGGGATCGATCCATTTTGATTCTTGAAGAACTCAAAGGCAGATCTTTGGATTTCTCTTTGGAGCACCTTGGTTGAGTGTTGACTCAATCCCGCAAAGGTACTTTGTATTTCGATTTGATTATTCTCTTGAATCATGAAAACCGCAAGATCCGTTAGCATTTGTTGGGTTGTTCTTGTTATTATTTCCGCTGCGCATATTCGATATGTCATCCCGTTAGGGGTATAGAAAACCCAACAAGCCTCTAGTATTGCTGCGTCTCCTCGGTCCCCTAAAATGATATGGTCCACCGACCGTTAGTCAAAAAGACTAAGCCTTATGTTCCCCACCCCACCCCCAATGGCTCCTAGGCACCGTGTGGGAGGATGAAGCGGAGGACAGCAAGGGGTATAAACAATAGCAGGTGACAGTGGATTTTGTTTACAGGAAATGTCTATAACTACACATGTGTATATAGATAATTGAAGTAGTAAAAGAGCATAGTAAGAGCAGGTAAAGAATAAGTAAAAGTAGTATATAAAAACATGTATATAATAGAAAAATAACCATTGATTTATAGGAATGCCCATACAAACCTATAGACCAAGGGGTCGTTAAGCAATGCATATCATATAAAGAGTCCCATAACCAATTTATACGATAGGGGTAGGGGTTGAAATGCAATGTTTATTCTCTGACATGCGAAGTATGCAGTTTATGCTATGTTCATACAAGTACAACTCACACACTTCGACTCTATGCGCACAGACCTTTAGTTCCCCCTTTTTGGAGCTAGCAAGACTCCCAGGATACTCCTGTAGTGGCAAACGGAAGCGGTGGGTTGGGCCTCGCCCACCTCTAGGTTGGTATTCACACTACCTAACCTAAACTTATCATACGCCTCAACGCAAAACCGCGGAGCATCTGCGTACTCTTACTGGCTTGACCACCAGACTTTCATGGCTAAGTGCAAATTCCACACTTGCCGAGTCAATGTATTGACGTCGGTGTGAACGACCGTCCAATACCGGAGACCCACCACCTTTATGCACATGCAAACATGTTCTACTATATCCCGAGCCATAAACTCCCCGGGCTAACCTGCCCATCATCAATAACCTTCCGAGCCACCGGCTCGCCGGACCAACCCGTCCTTACCAACAAACACTACTGAGTCACAAGCTCACCGGACTAACTAGTCCGTTGCTTCAACCACCGAGCCTACCGCTCGTAAAACCAAACCAACTAACCTCCCGTAACCACAGGGTGTGGGTGTGTGTATTCTTAAGTTAATCTTGTACAACATCTTACTCCTACAGTTTATGGTTAATCTTGGACTTCCCGAGGATTACCCTGTAAGGGGCTCGCTACGGTACTAGGAACCACAATAGGATGAAACCCCAAAGCTCCCTTTCTCAAGACACTTAGTGTTGTTGGTATCTACCCATAAGATTACACCCTCCTTGTTATTACACTTGGATTACCCCTAAGTATTTTATGACCCGCTAGGGGAAAGATGATCCTTCGTCAACCCCCGAGCACATGTTGTGAAGTATCCTACTTATAACAACCTCCAAAAATTATATAAAAATTCACAGAGCTTCGTAGTGCTCTTAAATGTCCTATCACCAAGTTGCACATTTTTCCAGAGTGTTTGGACCCTTAATTATGTTTCTTAAGATTAAGACAAATTAGTGCCTTGTAAATGAAGGACTAGTTAAATCATCTAATAAATTTTACAAAAAATACCAGAGGTCTATCATATGATTATAAAGGCACCACCAAGATTTCATCTTCCTCCAAGATCATTTGTGCATGTAAATATCTCTTAAAAGAAATTTTCCTAAAGGGGTTATGGCCTAATTTAGGGGGAATAAATTATCCTAAAATTCTCTCAAAATTTCCTAGGGAATAAATACATCCCATAAACACATATCCTAGGTTCCATGGCCATTCTATAGCTTTTGACCTTATATCCTTCACAAAGCTCTATATGCACCCCAAGGGGTAAAACTAGGGTTCTAAGGCATATCCACCTCTACACCACCCCATATTACTCATGAAGGTGTTTTAGGGGATCCGAAACCAGTGGCCAATGTTTCAACTCATGGTGAGGAGATTTGACCACAATACCCCAAGATAAACACCATGCCCTAATTTTGACCTAATTAGACTCAACTTAGGTTAACCAATTTACAAACTAAATTAGTCCCAATTGGGCTGAGATTTTTACCAGGGTCATGTAATAACCCTAAGAAGTACCCACCAAAATTTGGAGGGCATTGGAGGTCATTTGACCTAATAATTAATTAATATTTGATTTATGAAATTATTACAAAAACCTTATAAAAATGTTCTCCTAAAATTCCCATTTTTGGATATGATGTGGGTGTAGGTGTAATAGCCTATGTTCCAAATTTCTAGGCAGTACCATTTACCAATCGAAATATATTCAAGAAATAGTTGCTGCCCTACCCTTGGGACCAGTCCCACCAAAATGACCCTACAGGGAGCTATAGAACTCATTTTGGGCTGATACAAATTTTAAAATAAATTAGACTCCAAGGGCTACAACTTTGATGTTGACCACTTTTTCTGTAGAGGGGCCTAAGTATTTTTAATAATTAAATCTATCTACTGCCAGTAATAAATCAGAAAATGAGATAATAATAGTAATAAGGAAATGGACTGAATCGACTCATCTTCTCCAAAATTCGACGGCCGAGATCCCTTCTTTCTGAAGCTTTTCTAAGCGTTGCCGCCGGCCATCCGTCCTCCTCCCTGGCCGGCCACCGCCACCACCACCTCCGTTGAGGTGGTGGCTATCGATTGGCGGTGGTTTGGCCGCCGGAGGTGGCGGTTTCCGGCGATCCCGAAGTTCCAAAATCCATGGAAAAACTCACTTTGCTCACCATGGTTCGGGCTCAATTGAGCCCGATTTCTCACCTATTTTGATCTAAGATATATCCATAGAGGGAGAGGAGAATAACCAGACCTTCTTGGATCCCGACGACGATGGCGGCGGTGTTCGACCATGACTTTTCCCTTCTCCGGCGAGCTTGCCCGATCTCTCCATTATCCACCAAAACCTTCGATCCAATATATGATTTCGACTGCCATCCACCTTTTGAAGCTAATGGTGGAGTTAGATTTGAGAATGGGGGGCTGTATAGGGGGAATTTGAGGAGAATAGATTTCGTCCATGATGGTTGGACTCCTCCATTGATGGTGGCTGACTGGAATTTATGGGGAAACTCCTCCCAAGCATCATGGAAGATGAATGGAGGGGCTTGGGGAGATGAATGGAGGGACCCATGGCCTCCCACCATTAACTTTCCTTCTTTTTTCCTCTTTCTCTCTCTTCATTAAGGGGGAAATTGCACTTTCTCTCTGCTACTCATCATTTCCAGAAATTGAGTGGTAACTCCTGGTAGTTATCAACCTCCTAAGCTAATGTGCTACTCCAATTAGGCCTAGCCCAAGTGGATTGGGCTTGAGTTAGCCTTTTCCCCTCTTTTTGGGCAAGGTTGACCAAGTGTTGACTTGAGGTGTTGACTTGGTCAACTGATGGGTTGAGTGGTCCAAGTGGTGTGTCATGAGTCCCTTGACACCACCCAAAGTTGGTTGAGTCATGGTGGTGCCCGAATTGGGCCAATTAATCCAAAAGGCGTTGGTTTGACCAAAACAGGGCTAGAGTTGACTTTGGTCAATTTGACCATTTGGGTTGACCCCAATGGGTGGGGTAGTGACCTATTGGTCTCTCTTAAGGGTTAGGAAGGTCTAGGTAGGGTCAATTTGGCAAGGTGGAGGTCAATTGACCCTAATTAGGCTACTTTGACTAATTTGGGGTTAGGGTTAACTTTGGTCAATTTGGCCTCTTTGGTTGACCCCAATGGGTCCTTGGTGCTCTAAGGGGACCCCTAAAGGGTTAGGTATGCCATGGTGGGGTCAAAGGGTCAAGGTCAGGCCCTTAAGTCCAACCCTATGCTTGGTAACTGGAAATTGCTATTTGCAGACCAAGGTGGTTTCCTTCTTCTTGGCTAAGGCCAAGTGGTCTCTTCAACCTTCCTTGGGTTTTGTCATGATCTAGTCATGACAAAACCACTCTAGTGTTCTAGTTGTTTGGGGGATGTTACAGGTGACCCCAGAAAAGAAAAGTTCGAAGGCGGGTCAGCCCAACTGGTGAGTAAGAGAGACTACTCATCCCAGTAACATTAATAATGCATAAATAGTTTGTATATAAAAATACGAGTTTTTGATTATTAATGCATGTTTTTGAATACACTTTTATAGATTGAGTCTTATTATTTGAGTTCTTGCATGTACTGATTTTTGTACCATGAATTCTTTCTAAAGATTGAGTAATTAAATATCACGTTTTATGATTTATTGATCCTAATCTGATTATGGAACCCAAATGGCGACCCGAGGGTGCGATGAACTGAAGTGTTCCCTGAGTGGAATACGGACTCGCATCTGAAAATTTCAAAGTCTGGAAATTAGGGCTGTCAACCTCATGTCTAAGGCTCATATGGACTGCTGGACATATGAGTATGAGACCACTAATGTGAGGCTTATTACGTGTTCTGAGCCTTTACATTTAGCCTAATTGTATTTAAGATCTTTAATTAATCATAGACATGTTCATCTTTTTCATACTCTAATCTGGATGACAAATTACATTAATTCAATTGTCAATGGATACTTATTTATAGACTGCGCTTGATATGATTCAGTTAGTATATTATATCCATATATCTTTACTGTTGATATGAATTTATAAATTCTGCTGTTATACATGATTTTTTTAGTGAACTTGGAAATAATTTTATAACGGTGATATGTCTAGCCAAGAGGAGTTGAATTTCTTACCTCGGGGTTGCGACGCTTGTAGACGTGGCGAGGCAACATGATTTTTATGTTCCTTAAAGTGTACAAAAAAATCTTCTTCGACCCACGCTGGATTCTTCCCCCTCCCTGATTTCGTCAAAACCTAAAAAAACATATTGAATAGGAACCCGACTGGAAGCGTATCCGAGAAACGGGAGAGGAGCGGCAGTTGTTTATGTCGTGCATTCGACTGAGAGGGAGCGGGAGAAAGATTTGTCGTGGAAGAAATGGCTCATGCGTAACTGATATGTGTGTGGGTTAGAAGGGAGGGAAACCGATATTTCAGTCATACAATTACCAAAACTACTAATACCTAATAAAACTTTCTTATTTAGTATCCTTCACCTTTTCGAATTTCGAATTGAGCCAAAAATGTAAAGCGCAATATTTTTCTTATTTCATGCGGAGAGATTATAAAAAAGAAGTTAATTACCTTGATCCGATAACGATGCTCACGATAAGTACTCGTGCTCAGATCCTGAGAAAAAGATCATTTCCGTATTAAAACTACGGATGTTGCATTTTGTGCCTTTTTTGGTTTACTTATCAATTTGATCTTTACTTAGTAATACTACAGATAACACATTTTTTGTTTTACTTATTGGAAAATCAGGCGGGCCCGGGTCCGACCCGGCACGGCCTTATCAGGCCCCCTCTTTGAGAGAGGGCCCGAGCCCGCCCCGGTAAAAGTCGGGCCAGGCCGAGCCCAGTTGGCAAGAAACCTGGGCCCAATTGGCCCGGTCCCAGACCGGCCTGATCAGGCGTTTTTGAACCGGGCTAAATATTTCTATGCATGTATTATTATTTCTCCCTAGTTTAATTATTGGATGCTTTACACGAATTTGGATCCATGATGCTAACCATAAACTGTGTTATCTTCCTGATACCTTCATAGGGCTGATGACACCTAATATATACTGAGGTCCAAATAAGTATATAATTTACCGTGTTCTTCCTTCATCTTAGATGTCAATATATTTATTGAACCCTTTTGGTTTTTTATTTCTTTGCTATCAATAAGAGATCAACAAAATTTCACCCCTTTATAAACTTTGGTGATACAAGGTTTTTAATGTCCCTTTGATTGGATTTATGCTCATCAGGGGTGATTTAGAGTTAAGTTGGAGTTAGAGGTGTATGTGGTGCAGTTTCGGCCTAAAACTGCAATCACACTATAATGGCGCGTTTTTGGCGTGAGCAAAACTATACTGCATCGAAAATTTGCATTGCCGCTTTGGTCCGCTACGATTTTTTGAAGTATAGTCGCGATGTGGTGCGCTTTTTTATGCTAATTAATAAATATGGGATGTCATAAGTTAGAAAATTATATTTTTTATATAATATATAGAAAAAAAAGACTACTGATGGGGAAATGTATAAAAAATAATAATTTAAATGACACTCTTATTAATTTTAATAACTTGAATTTGCAGTTATTTTTTGGTGGTTGTTGATAGGGGCTCATGACAGAGGCTTGTATTTATAATTAACTTGGCAGAAATTATTTCCAAAGAAAACAAATATTTTCAAAGGTGGAGTTTATTTCCAAAATCACTCCCCCACCGATTCGGCGGGAAAAATAGGCGCACGAAACCGCGACAAGCGCAAAGGCTGCGCCACCTCCCCTCGCGGGAGCGATCCCCGCAACCGCGCCCCGCAAGGGGCGCAACCGAGCCGCGCGCCCCGAAGCACGGCCAGGCCTCGCCCCTTTGGGGTGCGGCCGTGGCCGCTCCCCAAGCGGGGTGCGGCCGTGGCCGCTCCCCAAGCGGGGTGCGGCCGGGCCGCACCCCCTCGGGGTACGGCCGTGCCACACCCCACAGGGACCGGCCGCGCCGCACCCCCTCGGGATACGGCCGCGTCGCCCTTCCCACCCCGTGCGGGGTGTGGCCGCCTCCCCCTCTTTCTTTCTCGGCAGGGGTGCTTGCGAGGAGCCCTTCTAAGCGTACTCTTCGTCTGGAGCGTCGGGTCCTGTTTTCTCCTTAAGGCACAGCTTCCCATTCCGCCATTCACCCAGAGCGCTTCGCAACACGATCGGGACGCCTCCGCGATTCGTTGCACGCTCAGAACCCTTTAGTGCTCGCGCGCGCTCAGAACGCTTCCGAACACGTTCGGAAGCGTTCTCACTTTTCCGACTCGGCTTTCTCACTTTTTGTCTTTCCAGCATTCTCACTTTTTGTCTTTCTGACTTTCTCGTTTTTTGTCTTTCCAGCGTGCTCACTTTTTGTCTTTCCAGTTTCTCAGATTTCAGGAACAAGCTGTCGCCTTTTTCGCCTCCAACGGAACTGCCCGAACTACCCGAACTGCCCGAAGGGTAAGGTGGTCATTTACGAAAAACGGCGATCCGTGTGTCCCGAACCATAAAATATGATTCGTCCGCCGAGCATTTATGGAAACTGCAAACGGCGAAATTACCGGACTGCCCTCGTCCAAAGCTATAAAAGGAGCCCCAAGGCTTCATTTGAGAGGACCTTGACTTCAGAACCCGGGGAAGCTCCTTGCAGACTTTTGCGGAATTCTCCTTCAGCGCTGGAAGATCTCCTTCGGGGACTTGAAGATTTTCTTCATCCCGAAAGGCGACATGCGTTCTCACTTTTGTTCCCCGGAGGCTTCTCACTTTTGTTCTCCGGGCATTCTCACTTTTGTTCCCCAGAATTCCCAAAAAGAAAAAGACTTAGTTTTTCCGAGAGGTGGCCTGTCACCCTCGGAGCTCTTTCTCCCTCTCTATTATTGTACCGAGCAGCGGCCTGTCGCGCTCAAGTTCTAACTACCAAATTGTAACCCCCAGAAGATAGTGAAGTTTGGTCGGCACAGCTCCGGCCGCGTGGTTTTTTACCCTTTCTGGGTTTTCCAGGTTAAAAAATCTCGGTGTACTCAGCGAATCCCGAATTGACTGTTTGCGCGCTTAGTTCGCTCACGAGCTAAGGTGGTTC
Organism: Dactylorhiza incarnata; assembly: GCA_033032865.1. NCBI lineage: Eukaryota > Viridiplantae > Streptophyta > Magnoliopsida > Asparagales > Orchidaceae > Dactylorhiza > Dactylorhiza incarnata. Next base: position 9,470,646 of record JAWHQI010000031.1, read on the forward strand.
AATTGGACCGGTCTACCAAGAGCCCTAAGCGTTCCGCAACAGTTTGGCGCCGTCTGTGGGAAAGGATTCCCAACTACCGAATAAAGGATTTCCGAACGCAATGCCTGCTTCGCCTGAGTTCACGGAACCAGCAAGGGTGGACACCTCTCCCGAATTATCCGACGCATGCAGTTCCTCAATCCCTGAAGGCCCGACAAAAAGAGCGCTCATCGCTGCACCAATCCATCCCCAGTGGGATGGACCGACTAGCAAGCCGGCCCCTCTCACAACAGGGCAGGATCCGAACGATATCGCGCATCAGCAAAGGCGATCTCCCCTGTCAGAGTCAATTCTGGCATACCCAGTCCCGTCATGGCTAAAGCTCCCGCACATCAAAGAGTTCCACGGAGCAGAAGACTCGTACGTGCACGTTAATCACTTCTTGATGACGGTACGGACGTTCGGACTTCCCGACCAAGTCAGCTGCAAAATCTTCGCCAAGACACTGCGCGGGAACGCCCTCCGCTGGTATCAATCCCTGCCAGACGGAGCGATTCACAACTTCACCGAGTTATCCCAACTGTTCGTTGAATGGCACGAAACGCGCGCACCGAGGATCCAAGAAGAGCAAGAGAAGCCTGGGACGGGCGAACCGCCTCGCCTAAGGGAGGCGGAGTGGAGCACGCAACAACAGAAGATCCGCACAAATTTTCACCAAGAGCGTCCCTGCGCATGGATGGACTTCGCCTTAGACGTGAGCATCGACAGTCCACCCTGTGAGCTAAGGAGGGCGTTGGTAACTCACCGCATCTCATTCAACATCCTATTCCTGGCTGTCGTAACACGGCTCAAACTCTTAAGCGGGAACCTTAACCTCAGGGCCAGCGACGCGGAGCTCCCAGACGGAACTATGGTACCCACCGTAGGAGTCATCACCCTCCCTGTCCAAGTAGGGATGCACGCAGAACCAGTCCAGTACAACGTTCAGTTCGTCGTCGCCGAGGCAGACTCCCCCTACGACGCAATATTTGGGAGTCTCTTACTGGACGCCCTGGACCACGACGTTTCCATGTCCGGGCGCATGGCCAACAAAGGGAATATCCTCAGGAACACGATTCATGGTTTCGACACACCCGCCTCCAAGCTCCCTTGGATCAACAACGACCTGTCGCCAAAACCAAACTCGGAGAAGCAAAGCGTGCGAGAGTGTCACGCAACTCCCACATTGGTAGAAAGAGCTAATCTTCCGGCACCGGCAAACCCACTGCAACTTGGGGATACGTGTCGCAAGAGAAAGGGACAGCAGCAACAGTTCGAGAAGGCTGTACCGCCCATACAGAACCGAGCAGACCACTCTCGAGGGCTAGCAAATCAAAGCTCCCGGATCTACACCCCGTTAAATTCCCCCCATGAGCATATACTGTCTATAATCTACAACAGCAAAATCATCAACTGGCCCAGAGCACTCTCCCAGCGTAGCGGAGATCAATCTCAGTTTTGCAATTTCCACAAAGGTCGAGGGCACCAAACGGAGCACTGTGCAAGACTGAAAGAAGAAATCGAACGCCTCGTCCAGTTAAGGCACTTGGAGGCTTTCCGTGAAGAGGCACAGAAGGATGCCACCAAAGATCAATCACCGGGCCACCGCCGCCCACCAAGCTGAAAGACCGAAAAGGCTCGAGCAAGCATAGTGCAAAGGGATCTCAAAGATTATCTTCTCTATAGACAAAACTTGTATCAGAAACTTACCGACTCAGGAATCGCAAGATTGCACTTGCGCATGTATCAGTATTCATTTTCTAATTGAATTCTACCTGCTCTAAACTGTTCTACTGCAGGAACCGCTTCGGGGCCCTGCCCCGGGGACTTTGCACCGCCGTCGATTGAAGGTTCGCCCTTCTCCTCCGCCGTCGAGTCCCGGTATCGTGGGGGCCTGCCCCCCCTACGATCACCCCCGATTTGAATACACCCGCTATTCACCGGCCAAGCCGCGAGCACAGACTCGTGCACCAAAGCCGCGAGCACGGACTCTTGCACCAAAGCTGCGAGCACAGACTCGTGCACCAAAGCCGCGAGCACAGACTCGTGCACCAAAGCCGCGAGCACAGACTCGTGCACCAAAGCCGCGAGCGCAGACTCGTGCAAAAAAGCCGCAAGCACAGACTTGCGCAAGCTAATTTTTTATATAATTTGAAAGCCGCGGGCTCAGTCCCGCGCAAAACTCATCTTAAAAACAATCAAACCATGCAGGTGCTAACAACCAGATTAACAGGATCGCACAAAGAAGTAAATACGATAAACACAATAAGAGAGTACAACCACATCAGCTCAACGCTGCGCACAGGTTAAATGATAATACGAAAAGCAGAAAGACAGAATACAATCAAACCAGCTCAGTGCGACGCCCAAGCAAACAATAGTACGGAAAGCGGGAAAATGAAAGATAGTCAACATCAGTATTCGACCACGTCCGAGCATTCATCCTCTGGAAGATCCCCGGCTCCGAGACCAGCGGTGTCACATCCAAACTTCTTCCCCATCATGCGAAGAGTCTTCTGAATACCACGCTGGAAGGCAACTTCGCGCTCATCCTCTATCAGAGGCTCAACCTCCTTCGTCATGATCTCGGCACGAATCTCCTCCGCCATCTGAAACCGCTCCTCAACGAAGGCAAGAGAGTCTTTGTACTCGGTCACTCCGGCCGCCTTGGCCTCCTCGAGACTACTCTCTACCGATGACAACCGGTCTACCTCGCTCCTCAGAAAGCCCAGCTCCCCCTCCATGCGGAACATCTCCCCCTGAGCCTCTGACAGCTGACGAAGCGCATCCTGAGCAAGCGCTTTGTCTCCACCGTACTCCTCCCGCAGCTTCTCAACCTCAGATCGGGAAGAAGAAATGTCGGCCTCCAGCTGCTTGATGCGGGATAAATCCCGATCCCTCTTCCTCTGCAAAACAGACATATCGCTCCTCGCCACGCGCAGCTCCTCCTAAAGAGAGAAATAACTGTCTTTGAGGCCCACGTAGTAATTGTTCCACGTAAGAGCGACATTAGTCAGAACGTTCGCCTGCAAACACAAAGGGAACAGGCGAGAGGCATAAGCATTGATAGCAAAGACAAACCAACACCCAGAGAGAAAAACTTCACTTACCGCAGAGGTCATCGCCTGAAGAGAAGAAGAAACTCGCCTCGGCGGCGGGAAGGGGGGAGGCGGCGGCAAGTCTCCCTGTGTAACCCGATCGGCAAGGGGGGATGCCAGAATCTCGACCTCCGGATCAGACGAAATCGGCTCCCCCCGACGGTGGCTCGGGCCGGCCTCATGATCGTGGCTCCTAGGCCTTGGTGGAGCAGAACCCGAGCCAGAATACCCGTTCTTAAAAACAACCTTCCTCTTTTTCCCGCGCTCTAGGGGAACGGCGGCCTCTCGCTCGGCATCCCAAGAAAGCCCCACCAAGAGCAGACGACTCTCCTCCACGCAGTTGTGAACGCTGAACAAAGCCTTCGACAGCCCTTCCCGGCCAGGAAAACCAGGGATAGGAAGGAGCTCGTCATCCCGTCCGGTCAGCCGGCGACAACATCCAGGGAGCGTTCTCCAAAGCTCCGGCAGCTCCCAACGATTACGGACGTACCCATAGAGGGTGTTCCCATGGCGATAATCCATTTTCTCGCCAAAGTAAAACCAGCTCTTGTTGCTCCGAACCTCAATCCGACCGCCTGAGTCAGTGGTGACCTCGCACCAGTCCTTGAAGAGCTCGAGTGAGAAGCGCGCACTGTGCTCCCGAAAGAACACCACCAGCCCCATAATGTTCGACATCCTGGTAGACGTAAACTGGGTAATTGGGACGCCGCAGAATCGGAATATTTCAATAGCCTCCTCAGATGGGGGAATGTGAATCCCAGACTTCAGGCAACTCTCAGAAAGCGTCATGAAACCCGTGTGTTGGGTATTGTAGCCACAATTACCTTGATTTGAATAAGTGTTCATTTGAACTAAGTTGAATTGAGTTGTATTTGATGATTTCTGTTTAGATGTGTTATGACAGGTCTTAATGCTAAGTGCACACCAAAGTCAGGTTGCAATGGATCACCAAACACAGTTCTAGACAATGTAATCCCTCATTGTGTAGAACAAAGTGTTGGTCCATGTGTAATCTCTCTATTGGGGTGTACTTCATATACTCATAACTGAAGGCTTTCAAGTTTGAGGAGTGGAGCAGGTTTTCAGAAGAAAAGAATTTTGTTGCTGAGTCAATTCGTCGAGATGTCTCGAGAAGTTCCGATGAATCTCGACGAATCCAGACAGAAGCCAAATTTCCAATTTAAAGAAGAAATTTCTGCGGCTAAGTCTGTTCGTCGAATGTTCTCGTGAACTCCCGACGAATATCGACGAACGCAGACAGAAGTCAAAAGGGCAGACTTGTGAAAGAAATGGTGCGGCTAAGTCAATTCGTCGAATGTTCTCGATAACTCCCGACGAATTCCGACGAATGAAAACAGAAGACAGTTTTCAAGCTTTGATTTGTATTTTCAATGGCCAAGTCAATTCGTCGAGTGTTCACGTGAAGTCTCGACGAATGACGGACAGACGAATTTCAAATTTCAGTTTCGTTTTCGAAAATTAGGGTTGGCCGCCGTGTACAGTACACGTGGCGATCCCTCCTTGTTTGTCGCCCGAGCCGTTGGAGGTCTTCCTATAAATAATCTCTTATTTTAGGGCAAGAAGAAGATAGAACCCGATTGAAAAAGAAGAAGATCGTCGTTTTCTTCCTCTCGTACTGAACACGTTTTTTGAGATCTAACTTCTGCGCCGCTCAAGATTCGTTCTTCAGTGCTGCTAGAGATTTCTCAGATAAGAAGGCCTTTGATCAAGTTGCTGCTCTCAATATTGAAGATCTTTTCGATTTAATCAAATGGCCTACTCAGATCAGGTTTGCCGATTCTTTACTCTTCCTAATCTTCGAAGATCCAAGCTTTCACACTAAAGGAAGAAGAAGATTCAGTCTTTCCAGATCTGAAGTTGATCTCTATTGAGATTCAAGAGAAGTTTCGTTTTAAACTTTATCTAATTTCTGTAGGAGTTTTTACTCCGAGTTATTTTGTAGGATTTGTTTACTCCGAGTTGTAGGAGTTGTTTACTCCGAGTTGTAGGAGTTGTTTACTCTGAGTTTGTAGGAGAGGTTGTTCTCCGAGTTTGTTGGAGCCGTTGTCTCCGAGTGTAGGATTTGTTGATAAATCTAAGTTTTGGTGAAGTTGCCGACGCTAGCCCGAAGTGCTAGATAGGCGGAGCGGGAGAGAGGAGTACCCACCCTTGGGGAACCTCTATAAATCTTGTGTCTCTGTGCTGTGATTTTTTTTGTTGTGTTTGTGCAAAATTTTTTATTCCGCAATCGCAATAGAGATCACCTATTCACCCCCCTCTAGGTGATTTAGGTAGACAACGATTTCTTTCAATTGGTATCAAATCCAGGTTATCTTTAAGAGGTTAACACCTAGATTAAAGATCCTTCTACGTTGTCAAGATCTCTATCTCCGGACAGAAGCATGGAAAGGTTTTCCTCCAAGCTCCCAGTTTGCACTAAGGAGAATTTCCCCATGTGGAAAGAAAGAGTCATCTTCTACATGGAAGCAAATGATCCCCGAATCTCCCAGATAGTTAAGGAAGGTCCCCATATTCTTATGGTTGCTTCTACCATTGATGCCACCAAACAAGTGCCAAAGAAAGTGATGGACATGACAAAGGATGAAATTGCACTTGTCTCTCTGGACAAGAAAGCAAAGCACATCATAGCAGGTGCAATTGATGATTCAATGCTACAAAATCTGATTCACTGCAAGTCTGCAAAAGAGATGTGGGATTGTATTGTGGTTTTGATGGAAGGTACTGAAGAAGTTCGAGATGACAGGAAGTCTTTGCTGAACCAAGAATACGAAGCCTTCAAGCAACAAGGCAAAGACACAATTTCTGACACCTACGAGAAATTCTTCAAGATTGTAAATGGTCTGAGAAACTATGGAAGAGAATTCACCATGGGTGAACTAAACGATAAATTCCTTAGATCCCTGTCTAAGGAATGAGACCCCAAGGTGATAGCTATCAGAGAATATGGTATGTTGGCTACTACGGAGCCACGGATTATGTATGGGAAGCTGCTCTTCCATGAGCTAAAGCTGAGTATTAGAAAAGATGAAGAAGAAGGATGCTCCACTTATGGAAGGGAGAACTCTGTGGCACTGAAGGCCAAAGAGTCAAGAAGAGGTAAAGCTAGATCATTTGAAAGGACACAGCCGTCAGATGAAGACGATGAGTCTGTGGATTGATCATCAAGCTCAGACATGTCCGATGGAGAGTTCTTTTCACTCTCCAAGAAATTCAAGAAATTGCTCAGAAAAAGGAGCCAAAGAAGATCAAGGTGTGATGATGAACATCACAAGAAAGAACACAACAACGATAGGTATAAAACCAAACCGAATAAACATGTTTCGACTGATATTGTCTGTTATTGTTGTAATAAGACAGGACATATAAGTACGGAATGTCCATACAAAGAGAAGAAAGAGAAGAAATCCTTCAAGGGGAAAAGGAAAGAAGAAAAGAGCTTCTTTGCAAAGAAGACCAAGACTCTTAGTGACAGTGACTCAGGGAAGTCAAGATCAGATAAAGAAGCCTATTTTGGGTTTATGGCACATTCAGATGAGGAAGGAAGTGTCTCCTCATACAAAGGGAAGGTAAACTCGCACACTCCTCTTTCTGCATCTGAAACTGACTCCAATGCAAATGAAGGATTTTCTTCAGAGGTAGATTCAGATTTAATGACTCAGTACAAAGCCGTTTTGGAAGGATTTGACAAATGCCGCAAGGTAGTCAAATCTAAGGCAAAAGAGATTAAATCTCTCAAGACGATGGAATCAGATTTGAGGGAGGAAATTGAAAAATTAACTCCTCTCAAAGATGAAGTCCAAATCTTGAAAGATGAACTTCAAAGCTCTACTGAATTATTAAATCTTAAGGAGAAGTTTATAAATGAATTAGAAGAAAAGTTAGTGGTGGAAAGGAAGATAGTTGAAAGCTTCTCCAAACCAAAAACTATTCTTCCAATCATTGAAAGATTTTCTGCTCCTGCGAAGGTTAGTGGCCTTAGTCATAAGGCTGAAAGTAGTAAGGCTGCTAAGAAAAGAGCTGTTAAAGGTAAGGGCAAGGTTGACCAAAATCAAACCCGTCCCCGATGCTTCGAAACAACTGCTTTCAAGGTACCTTATGAAAAAGTAATCCCCAAGGATTATGGTTCATTTGTACATGGATCAGTTATTAAGAAAGCACCAAAGATTAAATCAATTGTTGCTAAATCTCATGAAGAGAAGAAGAAGTCATGTGTGTGTTGCAACCACGAGGCTTCTACTTCTAAGAATATTGCTCCTGCTAAACTCACCGTTCAAAAGTTAAAACAGGAGAACAAGAGAAAATACAATCGATTTGATTGTTGGTGTTGTGGCAAGATTGGTCACTTCGCCATAGATTGCTGGTTTAACCCCAGGAACGTCAAGACTCCACGGGTTAACAATGTAAGAATGACCCCTTGCAATGTTAACACTCCGTGTGGTGTTGATCTAACCAGAAACCTAGAACCCAAATCCTTTTGGGTTCCTAAGGGAAATTAATCTGTGTTTGCAGGTATGTCCAAAGGCCAACCAAAACTCTAATCAGGCATTTGGACAAGTGGATGTTCATGGTACATGACCAGAACATAGAAGAAATATAGTAAGGTTGCTGAAAAGCTTAGGAAATCAGTCCAGACACTGAAATTCTAAGGGGGAGAAAAGATTGAGGGGGAGCTGATTCTACATATACTCCCAAATGTGTACTCCTATGCAGTTGCTGAGGGGGAGATTTGAGCTCTGATGCTTTTTCTTCCCTATCTGAAGTAGTCAGAAAGGGGGAGAGAAGTTGAAATTACAAGAGAATTTGAAGTTGGGAGGAATTGGCAAAGTTAAAATTGGCAAAGTTGAAAGAGAAAGTTGAAAGGGAGAGAAAGTTGAAAAAGCTAAGTTCTTAACTCTCCTTATCCATTTGATATATAGTTATTTAAGTGCAATTCAACTCAGTACATGGGTTCTGACTTCTTCAAATAGGAGGAGATTGTTGGGTATTGTAGCCACAATTACCTTGATTTGAAGAAGTGTTCCTTTGAACTAAGTTGAATTGAGTTGTATTTGATGATTTCTGTTTAGATGTGTTATGACAGGTCTTAATGCTAAGTGCACACCAAAGTCAGGTTGCAATGGATCTCCAAACACAGTTCTAGACAATGTAATCTCTCATTGTGTAGAACAAAGTGTTGGTCCATGTGTAATCTCTCTATTGGGGTGTACTTTATATACTCATAACTGAAGGCTTTCAAGTTTGAGGAGTGGAGCAGGTTTTCAGAAGAAAAGAATTTTGTTGCTGAGTTAATTCGTCGAGATGTCTCGTGAAGTTCCGATGAATCTCGACGAATCCAGACAGAAGCCAAATTTCCAGTTTAAAGAAGAAATTTCTGCGGCTAAGTCTGTTCGTCGAATGTTCTCGTGAACTCCCGACGAATATCGACGAACGCAGACAGAAGTCAAAAAGGCAGACTTGTGAAGGAAATGGTGCGGCTAAGTCAATTCGTCGAATGTTCTCAATAACTCCCGACGATTTCCGACGAATGAAAACAGAAGACAGTTTTCAAGCTTTGATCTGTATTTTCAATGGCCAAGTCAATTCGTCGAGTGTTCACGTGAAGTCTCGACGAATGACGGACAGGCGGATTTCAAATTTCAGTTTCGTTTTCGAAAATTAGGGTTGGCCGCCGTGTACAGTACACGTGGCGATCCCTCCTTGTTTGTCGCCCGAGCCATTGGAGGTCTTCCTATAAATAATCTCTTATTTTAGGGCAAGAAGAAGATAGAACCCGATTGAAAAAGAAGAAGATCGCCGTTTTCTTCCTCTCGTGCTGAACACGTTTTCTGAGATCTAACTTCTGCGCCGCTCAAGATTCGTTCTTCAGTGCTGCTAGAGATTTCTAAGATAAGAAGGACTTTGATCAAGTTGCTGCTCTCAATATTGAAGATCTTTTCGATTTAATCAAAGGGCCTACTCAGATCAGGTTTGCTGATTCTTTACTCTTCCTAATCTTTGATGATCCAAACTTTCACTCTAAAGGAAGAAGAAGATTCAGTCTTTCCAGATCTGAAGTTGATCTCTATTGAGATTCAAGAGAAGTTTCATTTTAAACTTTATCTAATTCCTGTAGGAGTTTTTACTCCGAGTTATTTTGTAGGAGTTGTTTACTCCGAGTTGTAGGAGTTGTTTACTCCGAGTTGTAGGAGTTGTTTACTCCGAGTTTGTAGGAGAGGTTGTTCTCCGAGTTTGTAGGAGCCGTTGTCTCCGAGTGTAGGATTTGTTGACAAATCCGAGTTTTGGTGAAGTTGTCGATGCTAGCCCGAAGTGCTAGATAGGCGGAGCGGGAGAGAGGAGTACCCACCCTTGGGGAACCTCTATAAATCTTGTGTCTCTGTGCTGTGATTTTTTTTTGTGTTTGTGCAAAATTTTTTATTCCGCAATCGCAGTAGAGATCACCTATTCACCCCCCTCTAGGTGATTTAGGTAGACAACGATTTCTTTCACCGTGGGCGGATTCTGAACGCGCTCCTCCACCCTTGGGATTTTCACCTCGACATTCGGAGGCAATCCGAACCGCTTGCGCCACATCTAGATTCGCGCGCCATCAAGCGAAGAACGCAGGCGCATCGGGCTCGACTGGCCGCCCCGTTTCGAAGCCTGAAAGAAAAATAAGCGTACATGAGCGCGAGCGTTTAAAAATAATAACATCAGAAAATCCGAAGTAGCGTAAGCCAAGGGCAAGCCGCCTTTCCGCGCACAAAGCGCACGAGCGCCAGATGCGCACAGACGCCAACCACCGACCATGCGCAGACAGCACCCGCGCGCGGGGCACGAAGGCACCGGCCCGCGCACGAGAGCGCGCAGGCACAGACCACGCGCGGGAGCGCGCGGACACCGGCCGCGCGCAGGGCGCGTGGGCTGCCCGCGCCATCCGCCCCTCCAGGCCGCGCGCGGGCACCGGACCGCGAGCGGGCGCGCGGGGACGGCGGGCGCGCGCGCGAGGTAATGAGGGTGCCGGCCGCCTACGTCCCCCGCCCCTCTTGGCCGCGCGTGGAGGCCCGCGCGTACCGGCCGCATGCGGGCACCGGACCACGCGCGGGCGTGCGGGGGCGGCAGGGGCACGCAGGTGCCCACCACCTGCGCCCGCTGCCGCCCTCGGTCGTGCACAGAGGCCCGCGCGCGCCAGCCGTGCGCCCTTCCGCCGGCCCCGGCCGCGGACAAATGCGCCCGGGCGTCGGCCGCCCGGGCGCCGGTCGCCCAAGCACCGGACGCCCGAGCAACGGCCGCCCGAGCACCTCCTTGTCGCCCGCTCTCCCGTCCGCCGCCGGCCGTTTTTTTCCCTCCACCTCTTTTTTCAAAAATAAAGCGACTTACCCCAGTCATCGTTCGGCGCGCCGCACGGAGATGACGACCAGATCCACTACCAACTGTTCAAAAACCTTCGCACTCCCTCACAAGGTTTGGACTACGAAGGTTTGGGGGGCTTATGATAGGGGCTCATGACAGAGGCTTGTATTTATAAGATAACTTGACAGAAATTATTTCCAAAGACAACAAATATTTCCAAAGGTGGAGTTTATTTCCAAAATCACTCCCCCACCAATTCAGCGGGAAAAATATGCGCACGAAACCGCGACAAGCGCAAAGGCGGCGGCCACCTCCCCTCGCGGGAGCGATCCCCGCAACCGCGCCCCGCAAGGGACGCAACCGAGCCGCGCACCCGGAAGCACAGCCAGGCCGCGCCCCTTTGGGGCGCGGCCAAGCCGCTCCCCAAGCGGGGTGCGGCCGGGCCGCACCCCCGAGGGGTGCGTCCATGGCCGCGCCCCCTTGGGGTGCGGCCAAGCCGCACCCCACGTGGAGTGCGACCGTGGCCGCACCCCCTCGGGGTGTGGCCAAGCCGCACCCCGCGTGGGGTGTGGCCGGGCCGCACCCCCTCGGGGTACGGCCGTGCCACACCCCACAGGGTCCGGCCGCGCCGCACCCCCTCGGGATACGGCCGCGTCGCCCTTCCCATCCCGTGCGGGGTGTGGCCGCCTCCCCCTCTTTCTTTCTCGGCAGGGGGGCTTGCGAGGAGCCCTTCTAGGCGTACTCTTCGTCTGGAGCGTCGGGTCCTGTTTTCTCCTTAAGGCACAGCTTCCCGTTCCGCCATTCACCCGTAGCGCTTCGCAACACGATCGGTACGCCTCCGCGATTCGCTGCACGCTCAGAACCCTTTAGCGCTCGCGCGCGCTCAGAACGCTTCCGAACACGTTCGGAAGCGTTCTCACTTTTCCGACTCCGCTTTCTCACTTTTTGTCTTTCCAGCATTCTCACTTTTTGTCTTTCCAGCGTGCTCACTTTTTGTCTTTCCAGTTTCTCAGATTTCAGGAACAACCTGTTGCCTTTTTCGCCTCCAACGGAATTGCCCGAACTACCCGAACTGCCCGAAGGGTAAGGTGGTCATTTACGAAAAACGGCGATCCGTGTTTCCCGAACCAGAAAATATGATTCGTCCGCCGAGCATTTATGGAAACTGCAAACGGCGAAATTACCGGACTGCCCTCGGCCAAAGCTATAAAAGGAGCCCCAAGGCTTCATTTGAGAGGACCTTGACTTCATAACCCGGGGAAGCTCCTTGCAGACTTTTGCGGAATTCTCCTTTAGCGCTGGAAGATCTCCTTCGGGGACTTGAAGATTTTCTTCATCCCGAAAGGCGACACGCCTTCTCACTTTTGTTCCCCGGAGGCTTCTCACTTTTGTTCTCCGGGCCTTCTCACTTTTGTTCCCCAGAATTCCCAGAAGGAAAAAGACTTAATTTTTCCGAGAGGTGGCCTGTCACCCCCGGAGCTCTTTCTCCCTCTCTATTATTGTACCGAGCAGCGGTCTGTCGCGCTCAAGTTCTATCTACCAAATTGTAACCCCCAGAAGATAGTGAAGTTTGGTCGGCACAGCTCCGACCGCGTGGTTTTTTACCCTTTCCGGGTTTTCCACGTTAAAAAGTCTCGGTGTACTCAGCGTTGCCCGAATTGACTGTTTCCGCGCTTAGTTCGCTCACGAGCTAAGGTGGTTCAATTGGACCGGTCTACCAAGAGCCCTAAGCATTCCGCAACAGTTGTTATTCGCAGATCAATTTTATCTATTCGTAGATTTTTACTAACCGCAGCTTCAAAGGGATATAAAAATGCTATTCGCAGACAAACTTGTTATTCGCAAACCAGTTACAAAAATAAAAAAAATAAATAGTCTAGAATTTATATATATATATATACCTATAGATCCAACTTATTTGCCACAACCAGAATATAACTTTTTTGCCACAACCACACAAACTTGCCCGTTCTCGATGCGTCGCTGCGGGCTTCGCCCGCAACCAAGCGGGCTTCGCCCGCTTGACATTCAAGGTGGGCTTTGCCCGCTTGGCATTCAAGGCGGGCTTCGCCCTCTCCCGTCTTCGCCTGCCCCCATCAATATATCCTAAAATTCTATGGTTTTAAAAATTTAAATATTATTAAGAAATTTAATTTATTTAATTAATTATTAAAAAAGAAAATAAGTAAAAAAGAATAAAAAAAATCAAAATCCCTCCCCCCCATTTCCGCTTCCGCCCAGGACGGCTGGCCCGTCCTCCCACTGCCTCCGCCGGCGGCTGCCCGGCGCCCACCTCTAAATTTAAATATTATTAAGAAATTTAATTAATTTAATTAATTATTAAAAGTGAAAATAAATAAACAATATTAAAAAAAAATCAAAATCCCCCCATTTCCGCTTCCGCCCAGCAGGCTGCCCCGTCCTCCCTCTGTCGCCGTCGGCCTGCCCGGCGCCCACCGGCGGGTTCGCCAGCCTCCTCGAGGCAGGACAACCCCCGACGGGTTCGCTCTGGGTCTCATGGGCAGGGCCGGACAACCCTCGGCGGGTTCGCCGAAGGCCGGCGAACCCGCCGGTGGGCACCGGGCAGCCTCCAGCAGCTCCGCCGGCGGCAGCAGAGGTAGGACGGGACAGCCTGCTGTGGAAATTTTTTTCCGAAAATTTGCATCGAGATTTTTTGAGTTGCGAGATTGGTATGTTAAGTGGAATGGATATTTGCAAACCCATTATGTTTAATCCGATGGCTATTCATTGAAGCAGCCTCATCCAACTGTCCAAATGAAATGTTTGGTGTGCTTCCAAATATCACAATTGCTTTATATAATAAAGATATATATAAATACACACGAGTGACAGTGCCTCGCGCGACGCGGGGCTCCGCCCCTACTACCCCGCACGACAGTGCGCGCCCGCCCCCTGCGGGCTTCGCCCGCACAAGCCCCCCCGCCGGGCTTCACCCCCCCCCCCCCCAACAAGGGGCTCCACCCCTACCGGCAAGCGCGACAGTACCCGGTGGGAGACGGTGGGCTTCGCCCGCCCCCAGCGGACTTCGAGTATACAATCGAACTAAATTAGAAATTTATAACACAAATTTCATTTTTTAGGGTTTTGAGGCCCAAATATATCTTACTTGAAAAGTAATCAACATAAAAGTTATAGATCTCGCCGTTTTGGCCCCCGATTTGGGCCTCAAAAAAAATCACGTTGATTTTTTCGGGACACAAATCGGGGGCCTAAACGGCTTGAAATCAAAAATTGATCAACATAAAAATTGTACAACTTTCATGTTGATCACTTTTTCAAATAAGATACATTTGGGGCTCAAAAAGGAGAATAAAAATGTTTGTATGGAATAACTACAAGCGCAAAACTGGTATGCTTAGCCTTTTGTCCCACATCGTGAGAATATAAATATTTCTCTTGTTTAAGTAACAGGATATGAGAGCTTATTTAATTTGAAATTTGAGATGGGGTCGGCACTGCAGAGTTGGCTGTAAGCAAGACGGGATGGCGATATATGCAAACCCTGCGCACATATTTTATATGCAGACCCGGATTCACCTTGTCAGATTTTTTTCAAAAGCAGAAGGATAAAATGGTAATTTCCCATTGTAGGTATGAGCCCTACAAAAAATATAAGTTTAGGGCACCCTACTACTGTAGGTTTATGACATCATAGTAGTAGGTTTAGAAGACCTAGTAAAATGTGAAGAGAGAGTGCGGTTTGATTGAGCTCGATCGGACGACAGCAGAATTATCAACCCGTGATCAGACGACTATTCTAATTTCAAAGCCATGAATTTATATTTCCTTTATAGTAGTTAATATATAAAGCAGCCCAGAATTTATATATATATATACATAAAACGGTACATAATTCTTTTTGCTTGAAAAAAAAAAACACAAATCCAACTTGTTTGCCACCAAATGCTTGTCCAAGTAATTAGAGATTCATATCAGGAAGCTCAAAACTCTGTATCCATGCAAGCATTATAGTTCGTGCAAATGGAATGTAGCTCTGGCCATACCTGGATATGAGAGTATAATTTTGGTTAAGAAGAAAAATTTCAAACACCATTCAACATTTTCATAGATGTAATACAAACTATACAAGCAAACGCAACTCTATCTTACTCATTTGACTTCTGATACAGTTTATCCTATATGCATTTTATAACTTTCCAATATAAGTTTCAAAACATTTTAGGGGATCTGTACGCAGATAAAAAGTATTAATTAAGAGTTGCACTTGAAACTTTGAAGGAAAGAAAGAAGCACATTTCACATTTACTAATCTAATCACGCTTAGAATGAATAATTCTAATCACAAAGAGGAAAAATGAAATAAAAAAATCATAATAACCACTTTTAGATGCACCAAAACTGCATCTACTGCCATGTTTAAAGCCGCATCTTTTTCTTGTGAAGACCCAATTCAGAACAAGATATGCAATCAGTGTGTAGAAAATTTAATGGCAACAATAAACAAGACCAAGCTTCTTTTAATGGAACATATTAGGATGAAAAAGAAACCCTTTCAGAGTAGGACGAGCTGAATTCGTCCCTAAACTTCTTAAAATCAAGCATGTGATATTGCAAAATCCTAGCACTAGTTGTCCTATGCCACACAAAACTAATTAAAATATGACATTGTTTATGAAAAAAATATTATATAAAAAACAAAACAAAAGCTGAATGGTTTGATCATACAAGAAAATGTAGAGCATATACATTGCAAAATCATAGCACTAGCTATTCTGTGCAACTGCAAAATTATGCCTGTAGAATTATATAAGTAGTTAAAAAGTTGCTTATAGAATGTGTCAAAAATAAATATTTCAACTAAAGCACACACCTCAAAAGTTGAACTCAAAAGTATGACTCATGCAAAAGCAAAATGTGCTCCTCCAATGTCATATTAAGAAGATGTTGAATAGCACATAAATTTCATTCGTGAGCATATTATTTGACAAATTTATTCCTAAATAGAATAATTTCCGGTGAACACTAACATACCTCAAAACTAGTAGTCATCCAGATTTACGATATCACTTTTTGTTTCCTCTTTCAACTGAGAATTACCCAATCTTGAAATGTATGTAGCTTCCCATGGCTCAACAATCAGATCATGAAACCTTCTCCACATTGAGACAATATGTGTCAAAGGGCACCTGCACACATTATCAAGTGTACAAAATGATTACCGTCTACGAAGCCCATGCATACTAGTTGCGGGATAGCCAGGGGTCCAGAATTTAAGGGTAAAAAGTGAGGCATTGAAGTGTAGACAAATGAACTAGTGCTATGTTGTAGTACCATGCCACTGCAAGCCCCATATCTGGCATTGACATTCATTTGTCTTCCGATGCCAGGATTTGAAAACAATCAAGAGATGTCAATAAATATGTGTATCTTGATGAGCTAAAAATATTCTGGTAAAGGATCTCCTTAGTACGTAGTTCCCTAGTCAAGTCCAATCTCACTTGTGCCCAATTTTCCCCCATATCTAATCCTCGGCTTACCACTCGAAAGCCACAATGCCCATCAGCAAGCACATTAATTACTTTTATTATGTGACCCGATATATATATATATATATATATATATATATATATATATATATATATGGTGACATTTGTCTTCAAACATCCACAAAAAAAGTTGTATAATAGTAAGTGTGGCATTTGCCTCAAAGTGAACAACATTATGGTTATGAATGCCACATAATACTTCTACTCGCCATTCATCAACATTAGCATCTTTTTGTCCCTTAATGGAAAAAGGACACCCACACTTTTTAGTGGTTGTTTTCCTCATATTTTCTTTAACCCGTCCTTTTTTTATTCTGACTCTCATGGGGATAACCTGCTCTATCACATCCAAGTAGAACACGAGGTCGTGATCTACTAATTAAATTTTCAGAGCTCTGTATCATCACAACAAAGCTAAGAGATCTACAAATATTATGTGCCCAAGCATTTAGCTCATCCCTTGACTCAAATATGACATTCGTCTGAAAATGATTTGTCATATCTAAGAGCAAAAAATTACAATTTTAGAGTATTTAGGTAAACAAATTACCATTTAAGAGGTAAGCATACAAGAAAAGGTTGAGACATTACCATTTGCGCACAAAGGAGACGAAATATTAACAATAATATTGTCATTATTGCTGTCGTCGGCTTCTTCATCCATTATATCGTCTGCACATGAAATAATTTTGCATTACAAAAATAAAATCAATTCAGAAACAAAGCTTTGTATTTCCCCTTTGTTGTTCTCTATTTTTCTGTGTTGAGATCAAGCTGGAGACAACAAAATATTCAACTCAATTTATGCATGAAGAGTATAAGCAGGCCATGAAATCTTATTAGAAAAATACCAATTGACGTCTGAGTGTAGGGCAAGATAAGTAGAAATTAGTACAAATGGTGAAGTATATGAGTATATCTTGCACTTTTAGGATAGAAACACATATCTGCTTCCAAGATTAGATAAAAATATGATACACCATCAGTTAATTATGATGCTCCACCACCCAATCTCAGCATGTTTACTAATTCAGTACTTGATAATAGTGAAATCAAGAGACAAACACCCTAATATTGTTGGACACTGGAGTCGTCGAACCCAATAGAAAACAGTTGTTCGTGCAATGCACGGGCCCCACTGTACACCACGGGGTCCAACAAAGATTTCACACTACCTAGGCCACATATGAGAGTGAACTCAGATCAATCTCTAAGCTGACATTAGCCTAAGTTAAATGAATCCTAGAGTGAAAAGGGAAGAAAAGGGAAAAAATCAAACATACATTTGCATACCATAAAGCCTATAATGCAAAGGGAAGAATTATTTTACCATCAGTTGGTGCTAGCTAGGCCTCTGCTTAGACGGTCGCCGGAGAGGAGATGGCTGAATTCGGGCTCGCTTAGCATTACATCTCCGGAGAAGAGGGGACTTTGGGCTTGGCGGACTGGCTGTGTCGGGCTCAGCCGATGGCTCAGTCAAGGAAGAGGATGTCTGCAGAGTTGTTGGGGATGCAAGTGGTGGCGTCGCCGGCGAGTGGGGGTGGCTGATCGAGGAATACGGAGGGTGGCAGCCAAGAAACTTGCTATCGCACCGGTCTCGCGATGGGTAAGGCACGGGAGCGATGAATCTGTAAATATAGACTGGTTTTTTAAAAGGAAAACTAAAAGTATAAAATCAGGTAGAATCTTGGTCTGCGAATAGAGAAAATGGGTCTGCGAATAATAAACGCATTGTTTTTTTATGCTTTAATAATTTTTTGATGCCAATATTGGTTGCTGGATTGCTGCCTAAGTGAAAACACAACAACTTATTTAATAAGTGGTAAATGATGTTACTAACTTGCCACCTGATTGAAATCACCATGCATTCACAACGACTTATTTAATCAATTAAATTATACTTCATATTTTTTTAACGTTACATGTAACCTCACAACATTCTTCGATATTTCATTGTTAACATTCAACACTATTGTTGTACATTTTATTATACTTTATTAAATTAAGGTGACAAATCGTTTTGATGAGGTTTTGCGGTTTTCATGATCTGAAAACAACACCGTGTTCGGTATACAAAAGTCTTAAACCGCACTGCACTAAAACTGCGTACTGTGCTTTAAGAATTGGTGCAGTGTAGGTGATTTTTGTGGCTTGCGGGTTTTAATGTTCACACCCCTAGTTGGAGTGGTCTAACTTCAACTTCAAATATTTTTTTGTTTTGATTTCAACATTAAACATTTCTGAGTCTATTTAAAGTAGATTTTAAGTTTGAGTACACTAATTTATAAAATATTTTTAATTAATGTTGGAATTATTCGAACGACCAGGTTATCAATATTAGAACCTAGACATGTTACTCAAAACCCAGTGGTGAAGAGTAGAGAGTGCTACGTGATGTGAGACTATTCTTATACACATCGCCCCCTTCACATGAGTGGACCAGGTTGACATGTGCCATGTCCACATCCGGTAGAACTCCAACTAGTGTAGGCTAGCATACTACATACAAGAATCTATGTGGATACGCCACAATACATGCCACCAAGATAACATTCCAACACGACCCTCACATGGATTCCCGTAGATAAATCAAGTGGCGTGTGGGCCCCAATGCTTTGATATTGTATTAGAATCCATGCATCCGACTGAAAATCAATTCGTAAAAAGTGAAGGTTTAAAAGCTTACAAAGAACACAACATGAGATACCCGATGTGATACACTATCCCGCTTCAAGTGAGTGGGTCCAAGTGAAGGGGTGATGATAACTTCTCAAAAAGAAGTTATTTAGACCTATGTTTTGAAGTCTATGTCGCTTATATGCGATTTATCCTAAAAAGCCTGGATTATTAGTAATTCTTGAATTAAGGTATGATTGAATATTATCATCATTTATTTATGCTTTTATTGTAGAAATATTGAAGAAGTCAACCTGAAACATTAAAGCAAAAATAATACTTCTGCCTCGGAAAATTGTTGCAACAACTTAACAGTTGTTGCAACAAGTTAGAATTCCGAAATTCAAAATTTAAACTCTGATTTAAATTGGCGCCAATTGCTGAAATGGAAAGGGGCGTCTTTTCAGATGAATTTTTCAAAATAAAAGGAGGGGTGACAGCGAGGGAAAGGAAAAATTGTATTTTGGTAAGGGAGATCTCATTGAAAAAAGGAGGCTAGGGCATATGCTAGACAATGCACCGGCTTGAGGATGAAAAAAGCTTTTGGGCGAGAAATCTGAGGAGAATTCCGGCACACTTGAATTTCATTCATCATGCTTAGTAAGATCTTTCTATTTGCGTGGTGTGTTTCTTCCATCATGAAATAAATCTCTAAGTTTTGTTGTTGAGAGTACTTTGTCATATTGTGATGTTGTGGTTTTAATTTCCGCTATGAGTGTTTGAGAAACTATGTTTATTGAATTTGTGATTTTATTAATGAAAATTTCAGATTAAGTTTTCATCTTCTAAATTGCGTGGTAAGATTCGAGAGAGTAGTTACGTTAATTTAGTGATGAATATTTTATTCTACTCGGCGAGATTCAAGAGAGGAGTTGCGTAGATTTTCAATTGAAGTTTTCACATTTATACTGCGCTGCAAGATTCGAGAGAGGAGTGTCGTAAGTGTATCATAAGTGTCAATATAACGTAGAAGAGAGAAATAGATTTCATCTTCTTATTAGCAACATCGATTTGTGTACTCCATATTATTCTTTGTTTTGCCTAAGTTAGAGATAACTATGAGAATTTAGAATAAACAAATTTTAGAGATTGAGAGATAATGATTTTTACTTTCAAATCATTGCAGGATAGTTAATCAAGCATTTCATAAAGATTCACTCTAAAACTCATCACAATAGGCATAGAAAATCAATATACAAGGCTACTTCTCCAAATCGTTAAAAGTATTCTTAGGAAATTGTTGTTTAGTTTTATTATTATTTTATTTACCATTACCAAAAATCACTCTAATTAATCCGCTTGAATTTAAAGAAAAGTTTAAGCTAGTACTTGCGAGTGTTAGATAAGTTACTTCTCCGAGGGAACGTTCTTTATTTACTTTATATTACTTGATCCAACACGTGCACTTGTGTATATACAAATTTCACGCGTATTAAGTTTTTGGCGCCGTTACCGGGGATGTGCTATCTAATAGTTTATTTCTTTTGCAATATTAGTAAGTCCTAAGTATTTAGAGTTCAAGTTTTTATTTTTGTTTTTATTTATATTTGAAATTATGTTTAGTGCATGTCCAGATATCGAAATACTGAAATACTTCTTTTAAATTTAGAAATTGAATGCACTTGTAGACAGAACAGAAGAATTTGTAGAATGAACAATATTATTTATCCTGAGATGGATAATAATAGACTTGTTAACGAGAATGAGAATGAACATGAGGGTAAAGTTGTAAGACCCTCTTTTTTTTGCATTCGTTCCCGGGTCTTACTGCCCAGAACCGCCGACTTGCGGTGACACAAACTCACCGGATTGGTCGCCACCACAACACGTCGATTCTGCCGGCTAATCAACATCATCCAGGCCAACCACAATTCATAGTAATAGAAGTGTTAGAAGAAACAAGTCCACAAAACACATTAAAATATAATTTACATGATTACAATGTCCACGATGAGAAAGAATTAAAGTAAAAGGGGGTTTATGCCCAGTACATCAAAATCCTCACTAC
Organism: Dactylorhiza incarnata; assembly: GCA_033032865.1. Classification (NCBI taxonomy): domain Eukaryota; kingdom Viridiplantae; phylum Streptophyta; class Magnoliopsida; order Asparagales; family Orchidaceae; genus Dactylorhiza; species Dactylorhiza incarnata. Next base: position 9,491,324 of record JAWHQI010000031.1, read on the forward strand.
AGGTTCACTCATGCTCATGCGGAAGTCTCGAAAACATTTACATCCATATCTACTACGGCTACTGCTGGTATGAGCTGCTCCATCTTGTCATGCTCTCTTGCCCTGGTCTCCTGAATAAGGTGCTGCTACTCCGGCATATCGATTCCTAAAATGATGTGATCGACCGACCGTTAGTCAAAAAACTAATCCAAATTCCCCATCCCCTCCCCCGGTGACTCCTAAGCACCGGGCGAAAAGAAGAAGCGGGGGACAACAAGGGGTAAAAGAAAACCAAGCAGGTGACATGGGTCTAACTATCAAGTATATATATACATCAAGCACCTTTTCTCTAGACATTTTCAGGAGTAAATATAAGTACAAGAGTATGACATCCATGTCTAGAGTATATAAGAGGAAGCAACATCATGTAAAAAGAGCAGCTATGAAAAGTAAACCAGAGCAGGAAAATAAACAACTAAAGTAAGTAATGAAACAATTAGAGCAGCTATGAAAGTAACCTTAACTTATGTGTACACACAAACAAATACATAAGCTAAGGGATCTGGCAAGAAGTGAACTCATCGTATAAAAGAGCCCATACTAATTTATACGATGAGGTCTGGTTGTGCATTAATGTTATGCTATGATGTGCAATGCAATGATGCAACTCACACACATGACTCTGTACGTACAGACCTTTTGTTAGATCCTTCTGTTCGAGTGTGTCAGCTCAGGTACCCAGTTGAGGCAAACAGGGCAGTGGATCGGGTTGTCCACTTCTAGTCTTATGCCACACATCTCTCAGCCCAGACATTACGTACACACCTAAGAACACACAAGGTATCCACATACTATCTGGTAAGCACCACCTTTATCCCGCTTTTCGAGTCTCTGCTCAGGTACACCCTATTGAGGCAAACAGGGGCAGTGGATCGGGTCCTCCACTCCTAGGCCAGTATGACACCTCCCAACCTAGACCTTATGTATGCCCCTAAGAACACACAGGGTATCCGCGTACTACTTGATACAGCAATTCCTCTAAGTGAAACACCGAGTCTACCGCTCGCAGGACTAACCCGTCCTTCTAATATACCGAGCCTACCGCTCGCAGGACTTAACCCGTCCTTCTAGCATACCGAGCCTACCGCACGCAGGACTTAACCCGCCCTTCAAGTATACCGAGCCTACCGGTCGCAGGACTTAACCCGTCCTTCTAGTATACCGAGCCTATCGCTCGCAAGACTTAACCCATCTTTACTTGATCAATACTAATCAGTCCCAAATTTGGGACGGGGATTGTCCTATCCAGTTCTTCTATTTAAATTACTATTGTCTACCTTTTAGTTATGCCTAGAAGATTAGGGTGAATCCCGGACTTCCCGAGGGTTACCTGGTGAAGGGCTCACAACGGTACTAGGGGATGCGATGGTGGATGAAGCTCAAATCCCCCTTTCCAGGATATTTACTCTTATTGGTGGCAACCCATGCTCCTATGACCACTCGCTCTCTTATTGCTCTAAAATCCTAAGATGGATTACCAATTGACACGGGCAGACAAGTGTCAGTGTTTAATTGAGCAGTGAACCCTGCCTTCCCTAGTGACCAACTGAAAGTATCTAGTTGCGGCCTAAATCACCTAGAGGGGGTGAATAGGTGGATTCTATGTCTTTACGCGGAATTAAAAACTTATAAATAAAAGCACACAGAATCCAAAAGAGCACAGCACAACACAGAAAATTATAGTGGTTCCCCGATCTTGGGTAGTCCACTTTCCACCTCACCTATCTAGCACGACCGGCTAGACTAGGCTACTTCACTGATCTCGGATTAAGAATAATCCTACAACTCGGAGTCAAAACTCCTACAAGCTCGGAAGGGAAACTTCCTACAAACTCGGAGACAACGCTCCTACAACTCGGAAGCAAGCTTCCTACAAGAATAATGTAATAAAATCTTACACAACTTTAGATTGAGAAACAATCTACTTTAAATCTCCTTGAGATTTTAACTTTATCAAATCTGAAAATAAAAGATCTTCTTCTTCCTTGATTGAATCGGAAATCTGGATCTTGAAAGAAGGAAGAAGAAATCTTGCCTTGAGAGAACTTGATCTGAACACTTAGGAGACAACTAGATCTAAAAGGAACTTGAAGAGATCTAAAATCAGAGATCTAGTTGACCCTTTTCTTCAAGAAGAATCGTTCAAAAACATTGTCGGCAACAGCAGAAGATTTGCGATAACAGTTAGCCGACGGACGGAGAGAACGATGTTTTTCTTCTTGGATTCACGATTAGGGTTAAACGGAATTAACCCTTAGCTATTTATAGCTTCTTCACTCCAACGGCTATATCTGAGAGCATCGAGAAAGACACCTCGCGAATCGTTAAAGAGAAATCCCTAAAAGATCAGGCCGGAAGAACTGAACCGGAGATACATAGACCGATTCGACTAAATGGAATAACCGAATGGCAATAACCGATTCGAATTCGGTTAAATGATATAACTGAATTCTACAGATTTCAACATTCGGTTAAACACATTCACCGAAAAAACAATAACCGAATTTCAATAACCGAATTCGGTTATTCTATTACTTTGAAGAAATTTCGATCTTAGATTAACCGAATTCGGTTATATCCATTCAGACCATATAGTCGAATTCGACTATATGTCCTAAATGATATAACTGAATTTTACTTAAGAAAAATTCCATTCTTAAAAGATTCCACCATCAGCTCCAGTCCTCCTTCTCTTGCACTTAGGAAATGAGGTACATCCCAATAGAGAGATTTCACATGAGCCAACACTTTGGTCTATACAATGAGGGATTACATTGCACAAGCCTGTGTTTGACGACTCATTGAAACCTGACATTGGTTTGTACCTAGAGTGGAATGACCTGTCACAACATAGCTAAAGCGCATAATCAAATACAACTCAATTCAACTTAGTTCAAAGGAACACTTCTTCAAATCAAGGTAATTGTTGCTACAATACCCAACAATCTCCCCCTATTTGAAGAAGTCAGAACCTATGTACTGAGTTGAATTGCACTTAAATAAATATATATCAAATAGATAAGGAGAGTTAAAAACTTAACTTTTTCAACTTTCTCTCCCTTTCAACTTTCTCTTTCAACTTTGCCAAATCTAACTTTGCCAATCCCTCCCAACTTCAAATTCTCTTGCAAATACAACTTCTCTCCCCCTTTCTGACTACTTCAGATAGGGAAGAAAAAGCATGAGAGCTCAAAGCTCCCCCTCAATCTTTTCTCCCCCTTAGACTTATCTCCCCCTTAGAAATTCAGTGCCTGGACTGATTTCCTAAGCTTTTCAACAGCCTTACTATATTTCTTCTATGTTCTGGTCATGTACCATGAACATCCACTTGTCCAAGTGCCTGATTAGAGTTTTGGTTGGCCTTTGGACATACCTGCAATCACAGATTAATTTCCCTTAGGAACCCAAAAGGATTTGGGTCCTAGGTTTCTGGTTAGATTAACACCACTCGGAGTGTTAACATTGCAAGGGGTCATTCTTACATTGTTAACCCGTGGAGTCTTGACATTTCTGGGGTTAAACCAACAATCTATGGCGAAGTGACCAATCTTGCCACAACACCAACAATCAAATCGATTGTATCTTCTCTTGTTTTCCTGTTTTAACTTTTGAACGAGGAGTTTAGCAGGAGCAAAATTCTTAGAAGTAGAAGTCTCGTGGTTGCAACACACACATGACTCCTTCTTCTCTTCATGAGATTTAGCAACAATTGATTTAATCTTTGGTGCTTTCTTAATAACTGATCCATGTACAAATGAACCATAATCCTTGGGGATTACTTTTTCATAAGGTCCCTTGAAAGCAGTTGTTTCGAAGCATCGGGGACGGGTTTGATTTTGGTCAACCTTGCCCTTACCTTTAACAACTCTTTTCTTAGCAGCCTTACTACTTTCAGCCTTATGACCAAGACCACTAACCTTCGCAGGAGCAGAAAATCTTTCAATGATTGGAAGGATAGTTTTTGGTTTGGAGAAGCTTTCAACTATCTTCCTTTCCACCACTAACTTTTCTTCTAAATCATTGATAAACTTCTCCTTAAGATTTAATAATTCAGCGGAGCTTTTAATTTCATCTTTCAAGGGTTGGATTTCATCTTTGAGAGGAGTCAATTGTTTAATTTCCTCCCTCAAAGCTGATTCCACCATCTTGAGAGATGCAATCTCATGTGCTTGAGATTTGACTACCTTGCGGCATTTGTCAAATCCCTCCAACATAGCTTTATACTGAACCATTAGATCTAAGTCTTCCTCTGAAGAATAGCCTTCATTTTCAACGGAATCAGTTTCAGATGCAGAAAGAGGAGTGTGCGAGTTTACCTTCCCTTTGTATGAGGAGACACTTCCTTCCTCATCTGAATGTGCCATAAGCCCAAAATAGGCTTCTTCATCTGAGCTTGACTTCCCTGAGTCACTGTCACTAAGAGTCTTGGACTCCTTTGCCAAGAAGCTCTTTTCTTCTTTCCTCTTATTCTTGAAGGATTTCTTCTTGTATGGACATTCCGTGCTTAAATGTCCTGGCTTATTACAACAAAAACAAATAATATCAGTCGAAATATATTTATTTGGTTTAGATTTATACCTGTCGTTGTTGTGTTCCTTCTTGTGATGTTCATCATCACCCCTTGATCTTCTATGATCTGATGAGGATTGACTTTTCCTCTGGCTTCTTTTTCTGAGCAATCTCTTGAATTGCTTGGAGAGAGAAGAGAACTCTCCATCAGACATATCAGAGCTTGAGGGGCAAGCATCTGATTCATCATCTTCATCTGAGGATTTTCTTCTGACAGAAGACGAGGCCTTATGTCTTCTTGATTCTTTGGCCTTCAGTGCCACGGTCTTCTCTCTTCCAGAGGTGGAGCATCCCTCTTCTTCAGCTTTTCTAATACTCAGCTTGAGCTCATGTGATAAGAGCTTGCCAAACAGAATTTGTGGCTCCATCGTAGCCAACTTTCCGAATTCCCGGATAGCAATAGCCTTGGTATCCCATTCTTTCGTTAGGGATCTCAAGAACTTGTCATTTAGTTCTCCAACGGTGAATTCCCGATCATAGTTCTTAAGACCATTGACGATCTTAAAGAACTTCTCATAAGTATCAGAAATGGAGTCTCTTGGATCTTGCTTGAATGCTTCATATTCTTGATTCAGCAATGATCTTCGATCATCCCTTACTTCTTCGGTTCCTTCCATAAGAACAACTATGGAGTCCCACATTTCCTTGGCAGACTTGCAGTGTATAAGATTTTGTAGCATTGAATCGTCCACTGCACCAGCAATAATGTTCTTTGCCTTCTTGTCCAAGATGACGAGGGCAATCTCATCTTTGTCTAGCTCCAACATTTTCTTGGGAATCATAATAGCTGAATTTATAGACGATGGCTTCATAGGAACATGGGGACCTTCCTCTACTATCTGAAAAATTCTTGGGTCAGTGGCTTCCATGTAGAACTTCATTCTTTCCTTCCACATAGGGAAGTTCTCCTTAGAACAGACGAGCATCTTGAGAGAATCCTTGGATTTTTCCATTTCAGACAAACTTGCTCTTGCAACTAGATTTAAAGATCTTGTTCAAGGTGTTAACCTTATAGCGAACAACCTGCCTCTGATACCAATTGAAAGTATCTAGTTGCGGCCTAAATCACCTAGAGGGGGGTGAATAGGTGGATTCTATGTCTTTACGCGGAATTAAAAACTTATAAATAAAAGCACACAGAATCCAAAAGAGCACAGCACAACACAGAAAATTATAGTGGTTCCCCGATCTTGGGTAGTCCACTTTCCACCTCACCTATCTAGCACGACTGGCTAGACTAGGCTACTTCACTGATCTCGGATTAAGAATAATCCTACAACTCGGAGTCAAAACTCCTACAAGCTCAAAAGGGAAACTTCCTACAAACTCGGAGACAACGCTCCTACAACTCGGAAGCAAGCTTCCTACAAGAATAATGTAATAAAATCTTACACAACTTTAGATTGAGAAACAATCTACTTTAAATCTCCTTGAGATTATAACTTTATCAAATCTGAAAATAAAAGATCTTCTTCTTCCTTGATTGAATCGGAAATCTGGATCTTGAAAGAAGGAAGAAGAAATCTTGCCTTGAGAGAACTTGATCTGAACACTTAGGAGACAACTAGATCTAAAAGGAACTTGAAGAGATCTAAAATCAGAGATCTAGTTGACCCTTTTCTTCAAGAAGAATCGTTCAAAAACATTGTCGGCAACAGCAGAAGATTTGCGATAACAGTCAGCCGACGGACGGAGAGAACGATGTTTTTCTTCTTGGATTCACGATTAGGGTTAAACGGAATTAACCCTTAGCTATTTATAGCTTCTTCAATCCAACGGCTATATCTGAGAGCATCGAGAAAGACACCTCGCGAATCGTTAAAGAGAAATCCCTAAAAGATCAGGCCGGAAGAACTGAACCGGAGATACGTAGACCGATTCGACTAAATGGAATAACCGAATGGCAATAACCGATTCGAATTCGGTTAAATGATATAACTGAATTCTACAGATTTCAACATTCGGTTAAACACATTCACCGAAAAAACAATAACCGAATTTCAATAACCGAATTCGGTTATTCTATTACTTTGAAGAAATTTCGATCTTAGATTAACCGAATTCGGTTATATCCATTCAGACCATATAGTCGAATTCGACTATATGTCCTAAATGATATAACCGAATTTTACTTAAGAAAAATTCCATTCTTAAAAGATTCCACCATCAGCTCCAGTCCTCCTTCTCTTGCACTTAGGAAATGAGGTACATCCCAATAGAGAGATTTCACATGAGCCAACACTTTGGTCTATACAATGAGGGATTACATTGCACAAGCCTGTGTTTGACGACTCATTGAAACCTGACATTGGTTTGTACCTAGAGTGGAATGACCTGTCACAACATAGCTAAAGCGCATAATCAAATACAACTCAATTCAACTTAGTTCAAAGGAACACTTCTTCAAATCAAGGTAATTGTTGCTACAATACCCAACACCAACTATTTCTTTGTGTTATCTCTCAATCACAACTTGTAACTCCTGTTGGGTCACTCCTTACCTACTTAATTAGGTCCCAATTCATACATCAAGCATACTTATACATGCTAACAGTTCAATCCTCTTATCTTATCATCATTTCCTGAATGGATGGTTTTACTAAACGCACCCCAACCCCTTTCTTCTAATCAATGCCACTAATGGTTAAAACTTTAATCAATCTATGACTTCGTAATGATCAATGAGTTAATAATTCCATAGGTGATGGTCTGGAGTGGTCTAAATCACATAAATCGGTTATTACTATTCGCAGACCGGAGACCTTTAATCGAATCCTCATGTTCTAAAGGAGTGACTATATAAATCCTAAATGAGGATGAGTCAATTCTAGTTCCATATTTTCATAATGATATTATAAGCTTATGTCCAGGTTCCTAGAATATTCCAGCGTCAATAATTCAAGATATGGATATTCTAAAATATAATTCCAAAGTCTACATTGTGAATGAAGTACCAAATATATGTAATCATAAATTCCAGGAAAATTACCAGTGGTTCATAACGTTATCACAAGCTTATGTTCAGATTCTAGAATATTCCAGTGTCAATAACTCAAGATATGAATATTCTAAAATATAAGTCCAAAGTCTTCATTGTGAATGAAGTATGTCATTTAATCAATGATTAATTCTAACAAAATTCTCAGAGCTTCCTACTGATATGAAAAGTCTATAGGCAAAATTCTATAAAAATCCAGCAAATATATTTCATGGTATGAATTTCTCACGTTATAAACTCAAATTGTATTTTGTGAATGAAGCAGGTCATTTACTCAATGATAAATTCTAACAAAATTCCCAGAGCTTTCTACTGATGTGAAAAGTCTATATATAAAATTCTATAAAAATCCAACAACTATATTTCATGGTATGAATTTCTCAAGTTATAAACTCAAATTGTACTTTGTGAAGGAAGCAGGTCATTTACTCAATGTTAAATTCTAACAAAATTCCCAGAGCTTCCTACCGATGTGAAAAGTCTATATACAAAATTCTATAACAATCCAACTAATATATTTCATGGTATGAATTTCTCAAGTTATAAACTCAAATTGTACTTTGTGAAGGAAGCATGTCATTTACTCAATGATAAATTCTAACAGAATTCCCAGAGCTTCCTACTGATATGAAAAGTCAATATACAAATTTCTATAAAAATCCAGTAACTATATTTTCATGGTATGAATATCTCAAGTTATAAACTCAAATTGTACTTTGTGAAGGAAGCATGTCATTTACTGAATGATAAATTCTAAAAGAATTCCCAGTTCCTACTGATATGAAAAGTCTATATACAAAATTCTATAAAAATCCAGCAACTATATTTTCATGTTATGAATTTCTCAAGTTATAAACTCAAATTGTACTTTGTGAAGGAAGCAAGTCATTTACTCAATGATAAATTCTAACAAAATTACCAGAGCTTCCTACAGATATAAAAAGTCTATGTACAAAATTTCACAACATTTCAGTAAGCTTTACTCACTTGGGGTCTATGTGACCAAATCATGTGAAGTCAACTTTCCTAGGGAAATTAACCCAAAGGTTGATGATTTTCACTATATTGTATTCTCCTATGATCCTAATGACAGGTTTTAAATTTCATGAAGGTTGACCAAGGGAAGACCCCTTAATTCTCATGTAATTCTAATGCTACATGGTTATGCTATTTGCACACCAAATTTTCCTTACACTTACATGTGAAATAAATTAATATGCAAAGGTGTAAAAGACCTAAAATTTTAACCAGAGCCTATTACATGCATGACTAACCTCCCAAAGGAGATTTGGAATGATTTGAGTTCAAATCACCCACATTATACACCTTTTTTGATCTATTAAATTTGTATTAAAACTTTAAGAAAATGTGCCTCAAAAATTCTTATTTTTGGGCACATGGCACATTTATACACAGATGGTTAAATTTTCAGCCTCATACATTTTACTATATAAAAGTTATCCACATTTTAAGGTCTGTCCTTCACTAGGACCAGCCTTACTAAATCTGCCCTGCAGAGAGTTGTAGGGATCCAAATGATGTGATCTTACTTGCTACAGATAGTGGACACAAAAGCCTACAAAAGTTGTCTCTGCCTACTTTTCATTTTAAGGCCTCTAAGGGCCTCCAACTTTGAGTTCAAAATGTCTATTTCACTATGGCCAAAATCAACATTTAGTGTGACCTAAATGGGGGGTTTTTCTATGGCTCAATAAAATATGAATCTACTCATATACAAGGATTCAAATGAGCCAAAATTTTTACCAGTGACTTATGTACATATAACCAACCTCCCAAAAGAGATTTGGAGTGGTTTGCGTCAAAATAACCTATAATATGCACCATACTTGATTTATTTAATTTCTACAAAAACTTTGGAAAAATATACCCCAAAAATTCCCAAACTTGGCTAGGGGATGAGTTGGGGCATGACTCATGCATGTCCAAAATTTCATCCTGTTTGGAGTTGTAAAGCTCCAAAATTCACTAAAATCACTTGTGTGCTATATGCACCCCATTTCCCATACACTACACCTACACGCATATGGTAATTCCCAAACATGCACATGTCAATTTGGTCTAAAAATTTTAGCAGACCCTCATCATGATAAGTTTATGCCCTCTGCCCAAATTTGAGGTGATTAGGAGTCATTAGCCCCCATAATTATCACATGCAAGCTTAATTGAATTTTCAAATAAACTTTAAGAAAATTAATTCTAAAAATTCTCAAATTTTTACTAGAGGTGTAATAGGGCATGTCTCATGCATGCCCAAAAATTCAAACTATTTGGAGTTACAGAACTCCATAAATAATTTTCCAAAGCTTTAGAGCACCTTATGTACATGATACACAAATGAATGCCCAGGGTGCTACAGGGCTCCAAATCTAGTGAAGCCAATTTCTAAAAATAATAGACTCCCAGATCTTCATTTTTTATGTTGGGCATTTTTCCTGAATCATGGCCATTATTTGTCTATATTTAATTCTATGTTCAGCAGAGTTAGAGCACTTAAATAAATTTCATGAATTAAAAATAGTGGTCTGTGGATAACCGATGCGTGCGATTGGTCGGCTACGAGGTCGTATTCCCGGATGAGCCAATGGTCCCAATTACGCCTCCCTGGGTTGATATTTCAAGCCCGATTCCGGGGATTCCAAGAGATTTCCGACGAAACCCTCCCGCCACCACCATAACCTGACCTAGGGCTTTCGTTTGGCGGTGGCCGTTTGGCCTGAAGTGGCAGGAGCAACCCTCCGACACCTTTCGTTTTTCGGCTTGGGAAATCAAAGTAAGAAATGGTGTTACACCATTGCAGCCGTGGATTTCAAGAGGAAGATAGGGGGATACTAGCACTAGAGGAGGGGTTACGGGAAAACATGCATCGATTTTGAGCTTCATGCACAATCATCCCAGATTTTTCCATGCCCGATCTTGTGGAGCTCCAATGGTCGTCGCTAGCTCGAGTGCCCAATTTTCTGTGTTTTTAAATTTTGAAAAATCAATAAAAATATGTTCTTTTATATGTACTACCTATTTTTATCTTTATGCCATTGTATGATGTTTGGAAAATCAAATACAAAATTCCAAAATGCAAAAAGATAAAAAAAATATGTCTGTGTTTATTTTTATTTGTTTCTTTAAGGCTTTATTAAAATAACAAAGATTTATATGCTTCATTACTTTGGCAAAAATGACAAAGCATGTTCTTTTAGATTTGGCTAAAAATATTTAATTTAAGATATCAAGTTTTCTAAACATTGTTTTGGCTTGTCATGCTTAGATTTTAATATTGTTATGTGCAATAAAAAAGTCTATAGTGAATTGTGTAGGATTGCTTTTGTATGCCTCTAAGTATGAGTAATGTGTTATGTTGGATAATGATCTCTTTTCACTCACACTTTTGGTAGACTACATGTGCCTATAATTCTTAACCCTACATGATTATGTAATGTAGTAGCTTACAATATTAAGATGAATATCTCTATTACCTACCCATTATTCAAAACTTTGTTGCACATATAGAAGTGAAATTACAAAATTATAAGTGTTTGCAAAAACAATTGAATTCAGAGAACTTTGTCTTGCTAAAAAAATCAATAATAAAATAACAAAGATAACTCCACCAAGCACTACTTAAACCTCCTGATAAGTCTTCATAAGCATTGTGAGGATTAGCACCTTGGAAAGAATTATAAAGTATCTTGTGCAAACTACTTTGATGCATTTCTACTTTGTACACCGGATCACAAAAAGCTCTTATTGAAAATAAAATATGTGATCCCCCAAGCACTACTTCGCTCCCGGATAAGTCTTAATGAGCATTGTGTGGGCGAATCACCTTGGTAGTTGTACTTTTTATGTGTTTTGTATAAAATCTAGAATTGATGTGTAGAAGTAGTTAAAAAGATTACATGCTTAATAATGTTTCTACTTCACTATATAAGTCATGTGTTTTGGATTATATCTATAACATCCCCAATCCTTCTAGACCCATTGGAAATGTTAGGGCATAGTGGTGAGATGAGTGGCCACAAGGGCCTTATGCTAGGGTAGAAATGGCTAAGTGCACACCAAAGCTCAAAAACCAACCTAGCCCTAAGCCCCTCAACTAGGTCAATTGACCCTCAATTGTCCAAATTGACCTCACATATGTTGCCCTAACCACTAAGGGAGACCAATTGGATGGAAATTGCACTTGGGTGGGACCCAACTGCATGAAATTGACCAAAGTCAAACTTTACCTAATTTTGGTCAAATCTACGCCCTTTGATTAAATTGAACCAATTGGGGCCCCACCATGGACCAACCAATGTTGGGTGATGTTAAGGGACCCATGACCGCCAAGTGGGGTCAACCCACTCACCTTGTTGACCAAAGTCAACCATTGTCAACATATCTCATTAAGGGGAATTCTAAGCCTAATCTGAATGGAACCCAACACCCATCAATTAATCCATTATTAATGGACTTAGGACATGCCCTTATCAGCCTTGGACTGAGCCCAAACCATGGGTTTGATTAATCAAATGAGAGGGGGACCAAAAGTAATTAAAAAGCAAAAGATAAAGGTAAAAAGCAATCCCCCTCTAACACTCCATCCCCAATCAGTGTTGGGCACTCCACCCTTGATTACTAAGCCTCAGGAGGAGACCAGAAGGCCCAGCAAGGACAGGGATGCAGGAGGGGTGGCAGCAAGGAGCAATCCGAGGAAGCTTGAATTCAAAACCAGCTATAGAAGCCTCCCCACCTCATTCTAGCCACACCATCAGCTTCAGAAGGGAGAGAGCAGTCGGGAACGACACCTGGAGCAAGGCCATAGCCGGAGAATCGAATTCGGGAGTAGGGTTGCCGGAGCAAAGCTAAACCATGGTGAACCACCGCCGGATCCGCCGCCACGCCCCTATCACGGTTCGTTTCTCCTCCTCTCCCCCCACGCTAGCTTTCTATAACAAAACGAAGAAGGATCAGGCTCAATTGAGCCCGAATCCATTCCTTAAAAATCGAGCTTTTCTGCTCGAAACGGGAAGCCTGGGATCGCCGGGAACCGCCACCTCTGGCCGCCAGTCGCCAGTAAACGGTAGCCCCGACCACCACGAAGGTGTCAGTGGTGTTGGCCGGCGGTGGTGGTGGCTGGATCGCCGATAATCACGGTCGCAACATCGCCCAGCACGGCGCGATCTCAGCCGTTGGCTGGAGGAGGAAGACGACTCCCTGTCCATGAGATGTGCTTCAAGATTCGTGCTTTTCTTTTTCTTTTTATAATTAAAATTCAATATCTTGGAATAATTACCCCTATAATGCCCAGCCGCCTTCTTTAATTAATTAGGGCCACTTAATGACTGAATTAGCAAAAGTGCCCAACATGAAAGTTTTAGGCCTTTACCTTAGCTTTCATTAGGGCTTAAGTTCAGGTCATTTGGTGACCCACAGCTCCCTGGGGAGCTGTTTTGCTAGGACTGGTCCTACACTTGGACAGCCCACTAAAATATTTATTTAGCCTAGATCTCTCAAGCTTTGAAGCTGAGATTTTAACCATGGGGAGGTATACCCTAGGGGTACCCTCTGCCCAAAGATCAGTATTTATTGGGCACTTTTGCCTATAGTTTTTGTGGTAATTAAGATATTTAAATAATGTTGAGTTTTGGAGCATATGAAGTCCAAATGACACCAAATTTTGGTGGCATGCTCTTTAGTTCATGAGTAGTGCCTACCTAAATTTTCACTCCATTTGGAATTGATTTGGTATGGAAAATGGGAAACCCTAATGAGGGCCCTTAAGGGTCAAATTAGGGTTTAGGCTATTTTGGGGAGTTGAGTGGGTTGGCCTCCTCCCATCATGATGATTATGTAGGTAATGATATATAAATGCATGTGACACCCCCTAATGGAGCATTTGGAGCCATTAGGGTGGTGTGTCCTAAAACCCTAAAGGTAAACCCTTAGGGTTGCAAATTAGGGCTTGTGAAGGACATAGGACTAAATGTGCTTGCCTTGGCTCAGAACTTGGTAGACATGTTTTTAGGAGCATGCAATGACTTAGATTATTTAATGGGAATATTTAAAGTCATTTATGTATTTTTCTCTTACTAAATGAAATTGCCACTATTTCCTTAAGTAAATAAAATGCATGGTCAAATGACCTTGTCTGGTTATGATATTTTAACAGTGGCTGAATTGGGATGAAAATAGGCTATGGTAATTTTAGTAAGATTTATTGAAGTGTTATTCCTTGTGGAGGAATTTTTAAGTGCTTACTAGCTTAGAGGAATTTAATTATGAAAAATGTCAAATCATTGGGAAAAATTATGAAACTTGGTTATCTGTCATTTTTTTGTTGATATATGCCCATGATAATTATTTGGAAGCCTGTGGATTTGTATTTCATGTACATCATGTAGAAATTGGTATTTACTACTCTAGGATGTTAAATCATTTTAATTAGTCAAATCATATGGTAATGATATAAATATTTGGCAGAAGACTCTAGACCCCCATTTGAACTCTTGGTAATTTTTATAGAATTTTCAGATGTGAAATATTATTTTTCCTAATTATAGTGGCATTTTGGTAATTATACAACTATGATGATTTAGTAGGCCACATGACATCCTAGGGTCATGAAACTCAGTAAACCAACTTGTTATGGATTATTATCTTACTGATAATTTTAAGGTAGCAGGTAGAAGCATTTTGAGGATAGATCATGTGTAATTTGACTTAAGGCCTTAACTACTTTAAATAATAATAAATACCAAATTAATGTGGAAAATTATGGAAATTAGAACATACCTTTTTAAGGTCAGTGGGAGCCTAGTATAATTATACCAGACCCTGATGATGAGTTTTTAGAAGGATCCCCTTATGGGGTTTGAGGATAGTTCAACTTAGTGGTCTGCGATTAGTAAAAACAGAATTTTGATTTTTAGACAATTCAGACCCCTAAGTAGTGTTTAGAAGTTATGTCCATTCAGTAATTGAGTTATAGCTCACAATGATTCAAGGAGGATCAAACCTAGGGCCAATAGTGAGATTGTGCTAGGGTTAGTGTGTGAGGTGTGGAGGTACGTCCAACCCAATTGGGTGGGACAGGTGTTGAGCTAAGTCGCTTTAATTATATGAAATAATGAGGGGTGAACTAACTGTTAATCACCAACTAAAGTAATTGTATTGAGAAAGAGGATGGTGGGGTTGAGCCCATTGAATCCTTAGTACCGTTGGGGGCCCCCTTTACGGTGTATACCGCGGGAAGTCCAAGATTCACCCTAAATATAATACTAACTAAATTGTAGGCAAGAGTAGCCTAATTAGGTCAGCAAACTTGTATGGATCTCCTTCGGGAAGGAGATGGGTTGGAACAACTTGTGTGTTAGTCCCTGAGCCGGAGGCTCGGGTGGACTTAATAACACCTGTTACTTATGCATTTAGTGGCGAGTCTTCGGTACTAGGCTAGTCGTGTCACCGACGATAGTACATTGACTCAGGTGAGGGTGAGGTTTAGAGGGCCGGTAAGTTTGAGTACCGCGGTCTGGAGGACAATCCCTAATGACCCACCCCGACCTTAAAGTCTGGTGGATTCCAGCAAGAGTACGCAGGAGCTCCGCTGTTGTGTTCTTAGCGTTGAGGCGTACGCGAGGTCTAGGCTTGGTAGTGAGCATACCCGCCTAGGATGTGGAGTGCCCGATCCACTGCCACCGTGAGCCACGACGGTCGGTACCCGAAAGGTTGGCTTCCTTTCTAACAAAATGGGAACTATAAAGGTCTATGCGCATAGAGTCGTGTGGGTGAGTCACATTTCATAAACACATTAAATCATCATAAGCATATCATAGCATAACATACTCCTTAGCATACCCCCATCATATAAATTAGTATGGGCTCTTTTACATGATGAGTTACCTGGACATCTTAACTTATATGTCGTATGAGCGTTCATATAAGTTAAGGTACGAATCTGTGATGGTAGATTAGTTTTACTTACTGCACCGCATTTTTTTTATTACTGTTTACTTCCTTCTCTACTTTACTATCATTTATTTGCACTATACTGTTAGCTAGTTTTACCGCTTTACCTTTACTTGCTAGAGTAGTGCCATGTCACCTCTTTCCTTGTTTACCCCTTGTTGTCCTCCGCTTCTTCCTCCCGCTCGGTACCTAGGAGTCATGGAGGGAGGCGAGGACAAAACGACTTAGTCTTTATGACTAATGGTCGGATATGGCCATAATAGGAATCAGAGGAGACGGAGTTGTCCCGCGCGCAGCTGGACGAGATGACAGGACCTAAGCAGCAGATGCAGCGCACTACCACGACGCCACAGGTGGATGACTAGATAATTAGATTTCAGCTTTGAGAGTTTGTAGTTTCCGCATGTTGTAGAGAGAGAGAGAGAGAGAGTACTCATTTTGGATATGTATCGGGCTTATGCCCTTTTTGCTTGTACTGTCTCTTTTTGGACATTTCTGTTTTCATTATATATCTATATGATGTTGTGAGATGTGGACATGCATTTACCTATGTACATACTTTTGGCATATATTTACTTATGATCGTATAGCCGGCAGAGTCGGTGCTAAGCGATGTTAGCCAACCCGAGTGTTGGTGACACCGCAAGGCAGCGATTCTGGGCAAAGATCCACCTCAACCGTACGATGCGGGAGAGGTTCGAGTTTTCATGTACCCGAACGGGTTTTGAGAAAAGAGATCTTACAATATCACTTGTATACTTGTATCAAAACACTTTTTATACACATCATTATCTCTCATAAAGCTTCAACTCATGAGAATTGGACTCTAATGCTTCTTTACATAAATTCTCTAGAAAGCTTTAGTAAAAGCACTAGATTGCAACGCATGATCTCGACAATATTTTCATAACTTGAAATGCAAATTAATAACATTTTAGTTACTATCTTCTAGAATATGTGCAATCTTGCTTGCCTTAGTTTTTTTTTAAATATAACTCCTTGCCTATTGTCATGAAAACGTTACTTGCTTACGAAAAATATTTCTTCAAAATATTATCTTAAACTTGGATGTTTATATAAGATTTGTTTTATCCAAACAACATCACGTTTATTGCATAACATCTCTTATTTCTATTACGATCTTCGAATCTCCAAAAAGATGTATTCTTTGGATAATCAATTTTATAGCCTTTCCGCTTGTGATAAAACTTTAGTTTATCTTGTTTGAAATCTTTCAAAAATTATGCAATAACTCTTAAAATTTTGATCTGCAAAAAACATCTTCTTATGTTTGGACTTAAACTCATACTTACTCTCTTGATTTTCATGCTCACAAAGAGATGCTTTTCTATAGTCTTCCGCAATATTACCATATGTTGGAACAACCCAATTACTGATTTGGGCTAGGATCACTATCTGCTGATTAGGACTAAGTTGACCCCAATGTATAGTCTTACGGGCCAAGGTTTTAGGCTGTTAGAACTTAGGAAATGATTCAGTTTCTGCGTTCGACGAACTCAATACTGCGTTCGATGAACTGCTCTCTGCGTTCGACGAACGACTTACACACTGCGTTCGACGAATTGCTATCTGCATTCGACGAACGGCTTGCTCTTTGCGTTCGACGAACGACTTGCTCTCTGCATTCGACGAACGACTTGCTCTCTGTGTTCGACGAACAACGTGCTTCAATCAGCGATCGACGATCTTGCCGCGTATCAGCGTCTCAGCGGTCGACGATCTTCAGTCTCAGCATCTCAACGGTCGACGATTTTATCCAGTCTCAGCGGTCGATGATTTTATCCAGTCTCAGCGGTCGACGATTTTGTTCAGTTCAGCGGTCGACGATTTTGCCATCTTTCAGCGTTCGACGAACTCAATCTGCGTTCGACGAATATCTTCAGATCGACGAATCCAATTCCGTTCGACGAACTTGTTTCTCAGATCGACGAATTAAATGACAGCAGATTTAATTTCAGAAGTTCAGTTATAATATTCTCTGAACACAGATCTTTCAGCAACGGCTCTATTATTTCAGATAAGTCAAGGATTATATCTTTCCTTATTATATTCCTTTCTATTCTCTTCCTCCGAGATTATAGCCGTTGACATTTAATGGAAAAGGACATGTTAATGGAAAAGGAAAAAGGTAAACAACGTATCAGATTTGCAGTACAAGATATATATCTTCTGAATATTCTATTCCTTAAAATAAAGAATTTGAATTTCCAATCTGTCAAAGATTTCAAAAGGGAATAAGGAAAGAAGATATACAGTATTATTATCACACAGTTTTCATGACAGAACACATTACAGATTATCTGTACAGGAAAAATAAAGAAGAAAGCAGTCAAGAGAAATATGCAGGAAGAAGAAAGAAAAAGCTAACAGATCATCATCTTCTTCCTCAAGCAGCACTCATTCACTGAGAACATCAACTCTACTCTCTCAGTCATCAGCTGCTAGATCAGATCTTCAAAGAGCAACAATAATCTGAAGAACTTATTCTTTCAGATTCATCAGCTACAGGAAGATCAGTTCATTCAAGAGAAAGCCCCAGCCATCTACTGTCAAACATTTTATATCAGACAGGGGGAGATTTACACCATCAATCCACTAGAGTCTTCTCTCAGAATATTGACAGAGAAGAACATCCAAACCCTTCTTATCCCCTCTTGTACAGGGTTATAACTCCCTTCAAAAGTTAACACCTTGGTGGCAGGGCACCTGAACAAAAATGTGTGGTTTGGTTAGAGCACCTGATCAAAAGCTCTTTGGTACGATGCGGGAGAGGTTCGAGTTTTCATGTACCCGAACGGGTTTTGAGAAAAGAGATCTTACAATATCACTTGTATACTTGTATCAAAACACTTTTTATACACATCATTATCTCTCATAAAGCTTCAACTCATGAGAATTGGACTCTAATGCTTCTTTACATAAATTCTCTAGAAAGCTTTAGTAAAAGCACTAGATTGCAACGCATGATCTCTACAATATTTTCATAACTTGAAATGCAAATTAATAACATTGTAGTTACTATCTTCTAGAATATGTGCAATCTTGCTTGCCTTAGTTTTTTTTTAAATATAACTCCTTGCCTATTGTCATGAAAACGTTATTGAAAACCTTACTTGCTTACGAAAAATATTTCTTCAAAATATTATCTTAAACTTGGATGTTTATATAAGATTTGTTTTATCCAAACAACATCACGTTTATTGCATAACATCTCTTATTTCTATTACAATCTTCGAATCTCCAAAAAGATGTATTCTTTGGATAATCAATTTTATAGCCTTTCCGCTTGTGATAAAACTTTAGTTTATCTTGTTTGAAATCTTTCAAAAATTATGCAATAACTCTTAAGATTTTGATCTGCAAAAAACATCTTCTTATGTTTGGACTTAAACTCATACTTACTCTCTTGATTTTCATGCTCACAAAGAGATGCTTTTCTATAGTCTTCCGCAATATTACCATATGTTGGAACAACCCAATTACTGATTTGGGCTAGGATCACTATCTGCTGATTAGGACTAAGTTGACCCCAATGTATAGTCTTAAGGGCCAAGGTTTTAGGCTGTTAGAACTTAGGAAATGATTCAGTTTCTGGGTTCGACGAACTCAATACTGCGTTCGATGAACTGCTCTCTGCGTTCGACGAACGACTTACACACTGCGTTCGACGAATTGCTATCTGCGTTCGACGAACGGCTTGCTCTCTGCGTTCGACGAACGACTTGCTCTCTGCATTCGACGAACGACCTGCTCTCTGCGTTCGACGAACGACGTGCTTCAATCAGTGATCGACGATCTTGCCGCGTATCAGCGTCTCAGCGGTCGACGATCTTCAGTCTCAGCATCTCAACGGTCGACGATTTTATCCAGTCTCAGCGGTCGATGATTTTATCCAGTCTCAGCGGTCGACGATTTTGTTCAGTTCAGCGGTCGACGATTTTGCCATCTCTCAGCGTTCGACGAACTCAATCTGCGTTCGACGAATATCTTTAGATCGACGAATCCAATTCTGTTCGACGAACTTGTTTCTCAGATCGACGAATTAAATGACAGCAGATTTAATTTCAGAAGTTCAGTTATAATATTCTCTGAACACAGATCTTTCAGCAACGGCTCTATTATTCCAGATAAGTCAAGGATTATATCTTTCCTTATTATATTCCTTTCTATTCTCTTCCTCCGAGATTATAGCCGTTGACATTTAATGGAAAAGGACATGTTAATGGAAAAGGAAAAAGGTAAACGACGTATCAGATTTGTAGTACAGGATATATATCTTCTGAATATTCTATTCCTTAAAATAAAGAATTTGAATTTCCAATCTGTCAGAGATTTCAAAAGGGAATAAGGAAAGAAGATATACAGTATGATTATCACACAATTTTCATGACAGAACACATTACAGATTATCTGTACAGGAAAAAGAAAGAAGAAAGCAGTCAAGAGAAATATGCAGGAAGAAGAAAGAAAAAGCTAACAGATCATCATCTTCTTCCTCAAGCAGCACTCATTCACTGAGAACATCAACTCTACTCTCTCAGTCATCAGCTGCTAGATCAGATCTTCAAAGAGCAACAATAATCTGAAGAACTTATTCTTTCAGATTCATCAGCTACAGGAAGATCAGTTCATTCAAGAGAAAGCCCCAGCCATCTACTGTCAAACATTTTATATCAGACAGGGGGAGCTTTACACCATCAATCCACTAGAGTCTTCTCTCAGAATATTGACAGAGAAGAACATCCAAACCCTTCTTATCCCCTCTTGTACAGGGTTATAACTCCCTTCAAAAGTTAACACCTTGGTGGCAGGAAACCTGAACAAAAACGTGTGGTTTGGTTAGAGCACCTGATCAAAAGCTCTTTGGTGTGTGGACACCTGATCAAAAACCCCTTGGTGATAGGGCACCTGATCAATAACCTAGTGGATAGTACCAAGTGTGGTAGAAGAGTAGACGTACCCAGGTTTATTGGAGAACTACTATAAAAATCCTTGTGTCCTCTGTGTGTGATTTTTTGTGTGTCGTGCTGTGTGCTCTCTTTGTGTTTGCTTTTATTACTCACTCAATACACATATGTATATCACTATTTTAATTCCGCAATAAAATTAAGTGAAAAGTTTTTAATACTCTATTCACCCCCTCTAGAGTAAATCTAAGATCTAACCTCACTTTCAATTGGTATCAAAGCGTGGTTGATTATATCAACTCACTTTCAACTGATATCAATTGACCCTTCAATTGGTATCAGAGGGCTGTTGATTTTATTTACAGGCTAACACCTGAATCATAAAGATCAATTAGATCTTAAATTTATTTTAGAGTTTTATTTTCTGTTAAAAACTCATGGCACAGAACAAAGAATATTCTAGCACAAGACCTCCTATGTGCAATCTCAGTAAGTTTGCACTATGGAAGACAAGGATTAGATTGTACATGAATTCTATTGATGATGACATTTTTAATGTTATTTTGACAGGACCTCCAACACTTACAACAGTAACAAGTGCTGAAACCACAACTAACAACAATACTGCTCAACATCCTGAGTGGACAGATGCTCAAAAGAAACAGAAGATTGCAGATGCCAAAGCAATGAACATTTTGGCACAGTCAATGTCTGATGAAATATTCTAGAAGGTTGTGAAATGCACATCAGCCAGGGAGATCTGGAATTCTCTCAATAACTTGGTTGAAGGTTCTGCAGAAGAGTCAGAGTCTTCATCCAGTTCATCTGATGATGAAGAAAAATCAAATGACATGGACCAATGTTTGATGGCAATATATGACTCAAATAGTGAGTCAGAATATGGAACATCATCTAGCTCAAGTGAAGAAGAACAAAAAGCTATAGCATTCTGCATGATGTCCATAAATGGGTCAAACCACAACTCAAATGCAGAATCTGATGAAGAAGAGGTAATTTTAAGTTTTGATTTTACTCCTAAACAATGCAAATCAGATTTTAAACTACTATGTATAGATTTAATAAAATCTGAGAAAGAAATCACATCCCTCAGAAAAGAGTTAAAAGAAATAAAAAATTTAACTTCTGAAATACTTTGAAAACATCAGAAGATCAAATTATTTCTTTAAAAAATAAGTCAATTAAGACTAAAATTTTGTGTGTTCAATAAAATTCGTCGAACAGAGATCGACGAAATCAAATGACTTCGTCGAACGTAGATCGACGAAAGCTGAACACAAAAATCAAGCATAATTTTCTTAAGATCAGAGCTCAACAAATCAGAGTTCAACAAACTCTGAACACAGAGAAAATATATAACTATTCCTTAATCAGATATCAACGAAATCACTGTACTTTGTCAACCCGAGATCGACAAAATCAGAATAGTTCATCAAACATATATCTTAATGATTATCAAGAAAAATTTAAATTGGTATCAAACATATATTTTAATGATCATAAGAGAAAATTTCAATTGGTAATACACTTAACAGATACAAAGGCCAATATAACTAACTATAAGACAATGCTTAAACCTATTGAAAATATTTTTAACTCCAATTGTAATCAACAAAAAGTTATAGGATTCAATTGAATTTTTTATCTTAAAAACAAAGTCAGATAACTTCATGTTCTAATAGACTTTCTCAGGTCCATCAAGATTTGAGTATTCTACTCTAGTTGCATTGATCAGAAATGATCATGGCACTGAGTTTTGAATCTCTTCTGATGAGAGAATTTTGTAAGAAGGAAGGTATCAGGCAATGTATCTTTGAGAAGATAAGAATTCTTTAGAATCCATTAACAGCTGTAGCAATTCAAATCTATAAAAATTTCTCTATCTAAAAATTCCTTAGAATCCATTAGCAGTTGTAACAATTCAAAGCTAATAAAAAATTCTCTATCTAAAAATTCCTTAGAATCCATTAAAAGCTGTAGCAACTCATCATATTAATAGAATCCTATTAAAGCAAAATCTAGGATATTTTTCCTTCTAATAAAGCATATAGGGTTTATAACAAATCTACTCTTAAAATAGAAAAGTCCATACATTGTTGGAACTAACCTATTAAATGAGGAGATGAACACCACCTCTACCAGAGACATTTTGCAGGTACAGGATCACTATCTCAAGCAGTCATTTCTTCCAAAATATTCTTCAACTGTTTGAAGAATAACAACTTAAGAAGTCATTGACCACCAGGATCAAACTCATTTTCTTTTGATATCAGAGACCTCAACTGATACCAGAGGTAACTTTCAATTGGTATTTAATTGGTATCAAACTATCAGAGACCTCAACTGATATTAGAGGACTTTCAATTGGGATCAAACTATTAGTTACGGAAATAAAAGAATGAGTTTACACTCTCTAGACAGAGAATACAAATGAAATTGCAAGTTCAATATCAGAAAACCTGAACTTTCAATTGGTACCTGAACTTTCTATTGGTATCAGAATCAAAGCTTACCTTTCAATTGGTGTCAGAATCAAACTCCCAGTAGCAGTAAAAAAGGAATGGGTACACATCCTTAAGTCAAAGAATGCAACAACATTATCAGATCAATTTTCTGGAAATCAGATTGCATCCTTCCCTACCTCCACCAAATGTCCCTTCTTCAAGGGGCCTAGCTTCAGGCTTTCCTGAAACTAGGCAGGGGGAGAAGTTCTATGAACAAGCTCCATTTGATGCAGTTGCTCAGGGGGAGATGTTCTATGAACTAGGCAAAGTGAGAAAGCCGAAGAAGCTCCAGTCTTAGGGGGAGATGCTCTCAGGCTAACATATTTTATGAAAGAAGGAAATGATGCATGAAGAAGCTACATATATTGCAAATTTCAGATGCAATGTTTGCTCTAGCTTAATGCAAATTCAGATAAAGTTTTCATGTTCAAGTTCAGATTCAGAATACAGCTTTTGATATAGAAGAAGCAACAGATTCAAAGCAGATTCAGATAATCAGTTTTTGACTACAGCTCAGCTAATCAGAATTCAGAAAAGTCAGAGAAAGACAATATCAGATTTCAGAATTCAGAAAGCAGATTTCAGAAAGTCAAAAGGTTTTATTATTTCTGTTTTCAATTGTAAAATTTCAAAACTCAGAGTATCACATTTTATATCTGCTGAAATATTTAAAATCTGTCAGATATATATATGCTCTGCTGTTTTGTTATTTGTTTGTTTTAAATTTTGTCAAATAGTGTCCTAACCCAAATAGGGGGAGATTGTTGGAACAACCCTATTACTGATT
Organism: Dactylorhiza incarnata; assembly: GCA_033032865.1. Taxonomy (NCBI): domain Eukaryota; kingdom Viridiplantae; phylum Streptophyta; class Magnoliopsida; order Asparagales; family Orchidaceae; genus Dactylorhiza; species Dactylorhiza incarnata. The sequence goes on from JAWHQI010000031.1 coordinate 9,515,132, forward strand.
TGGGCTAGGATCATTATCTGCTGATTAGGACTAAGTTGACCCCAATGTATAGTCTTAAGGGTCAAGGTTTTATGCTGTTAGAACTTAGGAAATGATTCAGTTTCTGCATTCGACGAACTCAATACTGCGTTCGACGAACTGCTCTCTGCGTTCGACGAACGGCTTACACACTGCGTTCGACGAATTGCTATCTGCGTTCGACGAACGGCTTGCTCTCTGCGTTCGACGAACGACTTGCTCTCTGCATTTGACGAAAGGCGTGCTTCAATCTGCGATCGACGATCTTGCCGCGTCTCAGCGTCTCAGCAGTTGACGATCTTCAGTCTCAGTGTCTCAGCGGTCGACGATTTTATCCAGTCTCAGCGGTCGACGATTTAGTTCAGTTCAGCGGTCGATGATTTTGCCATCTCTCAGCGTTCGACGAACTCAGTCTGCGTTCGACGAATATCTTCAGATCGACGAACTCAGCTCTGAGATCGACGAATCCAATTCTGTTCGACTAACTTGTTTCTCAGATCGACGAATTAAATGACAACAGATTTAATTTTAGAAGTTCAGTTATAATATTCTCTGAACACAGATCTTTTAGCAACGGCTCTATTATTCCAGATAAGTCAAGAATTATATCTTTCCTTATTATATTCCTTTCTATTCTCTTCCTCCGAGATTATAGCTGTTGACATTTAATGGAAAAGGACATGTTCATGGAAAAGGAAAAAGGTAAACGGCGTATCAGATTTGTAGTACAGGATATATATCTTCTGAATATTCTATTCCTTAAAATAAGGGATTTGAATTTCATATCTGTCAGAGATTTCAAAAGGGAATAAGGAAAGAAGATATACAGTATTATTATCACACAATTTTCACGACAAAACACATTACAGATTATCTGTACAGGAAAAAGAAAGAAGAAAGCAGTCAAGAGAAATATGCAGGAAAAAGAAAGAAAAAGCTAACAGATCATCATCTTCTTCCTCAAGCAGCACTCATTCACTGAGAACATCAACTCTACTCTCTCAGTCATCAGCTGCTAGATCAGATCTTCAAAGAGCAACAATAATCTGAAGAACTTATTCTTTCAGATTCATCAGCTACAGGAAGATCAGTTCATTCAAGAGAAAGCTCCATCCATCTACTGTCAAACTTTTTATATCAGACAGGGGGAGCTTTACACCATCAATCCACTAGAGTCTTCTCTCAGAATATTGACAGAGAAGAACATCCAAAACCTTCTTATCCCCTCTTGTACAGGGTTATAACTCCCTTCAAAAGTTAACCCCTTCGTGGCAGGGCACCTGAACAAAAACCTGTGGTTTGGTTAGAGCACCTGATCAAAAGCTCCTTGGTGTGTGGACACCTGATCAAAAACCCCTTGGTGATAGGGCACCTGATCAAAAACCCAGTGGATCCTACCAAGTGTGGTAGAAGAGTAGATGTACCCAGGTTTATTGGGGAACTATTATAAAAATCCTTGTGTCCTTTGTGTGTGATTTTCTGTGTGCTGTGCTGTGTGCTCTCTTTGTGTTTGCTTTTATTACTCACTCAATACACATATATATATATCACTATTTTAATTCCGCAATAAAATTAAGTGAAAAATTTTTAATACTCTATTCACCCCCCCTCTCTAGAGTAAATCTAAGATTTAACCTCACTTTCAATTGGTATCAAAGCGTGGTTGATTATATCAACTCACTTTCAACTGATATCAATTTACGTTTCACCATATAATTTTTTACCTTGCTTTTTCATGCTTATTTCAAGTCTTACATCTCTTAAATCTCAAAATTCATTTTCTTCAACAAATGGTAGACTTGCTTGGTAAAGTTTATATTAAGTTGTTTTAACATGCTTATTATTTTTATGATAAAAACTATGATTTATTTCTATGGAAATTTTTATTCTAAAATCTCCTTATCATTCCGTTTCCTCTAAAAGCTCGATCATGCCTTATCTTTTATAAAAACAACTTTCTATTTCTCTTGCTACCTTGCCCACTTTTGCTAATAACAAAAGGGGGGGAACTAACATGATAAATAAAATCGCTATCAAATGGGAAAACTAACATGATTAATGATTAAGAAGATATCTTACATATATGGGGAGCATTCACATAGAGGGAGCATGTATTTAGGGGGAGTAATTCTAAATACTAAAATCGATAATTATCCTCAGTCATCTCTCTCACACACAAAAGTAGATTTCATCATGCTATATGTATTAATTCTCTGATTTATCACTAATGGATTTGTTATTATCAAAAGGGGGAGTTTGTTGGAATATGGTCTTCCGTATCTCCTAGGTTTGAGAATAACAAATCCTATGTGTATTTGATCTTGTGTGCTTAAGTGTGTAGGAAACAATGTCATATGACTCAAGGATAACATAGGAAGGTTGCCCCCAAGTTTGAAGCCAAAATTCCAGCATGCCCACTAGCGTCGGTGGTAGCACCTAGCGTAGGCGCTAGCACTGATTAGAGCAATTTTGGGAGGTAGTTTTAGAAGGCGCTAGCGGATAGCGCATGCGCTATCTCGACGCACATGAGGAATGTCAGCAGGGTTTCCTTGGAATGAAAGATACGCATGTGTAGAATAATTCTAAACCAAGATAGCGCCGGCGGTAGCACTAGCCCAGGCGCTAGCTCGCTCTCCTATAAAAAGTGCCCTCTTCTCTTATTTTTTACACACAAGTTTGAGAGAGGTTGAGTGCCAAAATTCCAGAGCACTATTCTGCCGAGAAGTGATCTCCCACCCAAAGTTCCATGAGTTTCTGGAGGAGAATTTCTTCATTCAACATCCGACCGACGACTGCTTCAACAATGCTTATTCTGCAGCGGTCTTTCGTCTCCAACTTCAGAAGTTCTTTAAGAGTGAGTTTTAATATTAATGTTGTTATTTTCATCTCTTTATTAATGTAATCGTGTAGTAAATTCCAGGTCTTTAGTCTTGATAGGACTTATGGAGAAAATCGCCTCGTGTTGGCGACTAGATCTAGGTTAGGTCTAGGGGGTGCTCGAGGCCATATTCGGGGAAGGATTGGCTAGAGCGGCTTGAGGCCGTATCCGGGGCAGTCCCTCCCTCTCGGCCCTAGGTCCGGGGAACCTCCACATGTCCTCTCTGTTGCTGGGATACCATCCGTTGGTCCATCTCTAATGCTGCAACATGCGTGGCAATCGTGTGGAAGGTAGACTATGAAATCATGATCAGGGCCTGTCGTAGGTCATCACAGAGTCCTCGGTAGAACCTAGCGGCTCTATCTCTATCAGTGGTTTCCAGTGTCCCCGCAAATCGGGCTAAGTGGATGAACTCGCGCTGGTATTCTGGCACGGTCCTCTCTCCCTGACGGATGTGCAGGAACCGCTCTTGGAGTGCAACTCTGTCAGCTTCTAAGATGAAGTGCTCCAGGAAGGCCTCGAAAAATTCTCCCCAGAGAATCGTGCTGAGTGGTCATCCTCTGAAAGTGGAGAGGCCGGCTGCCCTCCACCAGTCTCGGGCATAGCCCTCTAATAACGTCACCATTAGGGACACTGCGGCAATGGTGGGGCATATCATACCGACTAGTAGTTCCTCCACTCTCTCTACCCACTCCTCCGCCTGCATGGCGAATTCAATGCCTCGGAAGATAGGGGGCCTTAGCCCCCGGAAGGTCGTCAGAAGGTCCGTGGGCACGGTAGGTTGCTGCGGTGGCCGTAAAATGGCGGTCTGAAAAGTGGCTAGCAGTGCTGTCAAGGTTCGACCCAGGTCGGTCTCGGTGAATGGAACTGCAACTAGAGCAACCGGGTCTGGTGGTGGAGTAGTAGGGTGGTACTATTTCCTAGAGGATGATCTCCCGTTACTGTACTCCTGTATCTCGAGAAGTAACAGAAGAAAATTCAGTACTAGCAAAAGTAAGGGGATTTTGCAAAGGATAACTGAAGCGGAAGCGAAACGTGTGTGGGTGTGCAACTGTGCAGTCTAGACTCCTTAAACTTCTAACCTACAGGTCCACCAGGCTTTCGCTGCGTGGTCCATCCCGAACCAAGAAGCGGAACCTGGTAAGGAAGGATCTAAAGACTGCCCCATGTGGCTGGATCATGATAACTTTGATTCATTTGTAAGACCCCCCCCCCCCCCCCCAACTGAACCCAGGTCAGGAGAGAGGGGATCTTACTTCCCAAGACGACCACTTAGCGCTTCCCGGGTGGCAACGACCCACCCTCTCAAGCTCTGAGTGGTCTCCTTGTTAGGCACAGGAATCCATAAATCACATCAGAGACACAAAGCTGAAGTAATCATAAGGCAAAACCAACAAGGCACACACACACACACATACACACACACACACACACATATATATATATATATATATATATATATATATATATATATAAGCAAAAGGTCGTAGCCTACTGTGTACATGAACGGCCCTACGGGCTAAGGGTAATTACTACAACTTTTACACTCCTTATTTAGTCCTATACCCCAGGACTCACATCACGTAAGATGGGGGGTGAGGCTGGAGTATCCGATTGGGCAATCTCAAGAGCATGTATGCCATCATGCGGTACGGGGCTTCGTGCTTTCCCATCACATGTGAATGGTCATAATAATAACCGTTAGTCACAGAGCTAAGTGGAAAGCACATCTCCTCCCTGGATCCGTATCCTGGGGACGAGTTTAAGCACTCAAAATAGATAGCCGAAGCAAGGAGGGTTAGTAGCAAGTATATAACCGGGCATCCTAAAATGCTAATAGTTATATAAAGAAAGTGCTCAGCTTATAACCATATTAACATTAAAAATCATAACTTGCACACACATCGCGGGTGTTTAAAACCCGCTCACAAAACCTTATGTCGACACAGTTTGGACCGCTTTCCTTCTAGCAGGGTAGCAAACCTCGCGGGCCTCACCGATGTGGCCGTCGGTGACAGTGGCCAGTCCTGCCACTTCTAAGCATAGTCATACCGAATCACCCAGGCCCTCCCGTACAATATGGTGTACTGCTTGGATGTGAGCAACATGGCGGTTCTACAATTTAGGCCAACCAGTTGAGGCAAATCAGCGGGTACGGAGTGGTGATAACCTGTGGTGCATATCTCCCTGTCGCCATGAATCGTCAACCCTACCGCACCGGTACGAACGTTCTGCAGGCGTGACCGACCCTCCACTTTTATATCAATCATTTTACAAACAGTTTAAAGGAAAGGAACATATACTTCATGTCTGTCGCGACTTTCTTGACCCGACAGGTTACCCAACTTTTGGCCGGGAGGTGCAACGGTGGTGAGGGCACATTATTTGGGGCTAACCCTTTAGGAGATACTCAACTCGCGGTTATCCACAACTAAGGCCTCATAAAACAGGAAAAGTCGCCTGCTAGAGCAGAACCTGGGTTAACACCGTATGTATAATAGTTTGTAGTAAATAAGTACGATAGTTATGGTTCAAAATAAGCTGCAGAGTTGCGGTGCTGAATAAAGTACTTAAAAGGAAGGTCGGAAGCAAAGGGACGAAATAACCGGACCAGTACGAGACTGGATTATCGACAAGACTAAATAAAAGCAGTAACTATCTGACCAGTGCGAGACTGGAGTATCGAAAGGACTAAATAAAGCAGTAAATATCTGACCAGTGCGAGACTGGAGTACTGGAAGGACTAAATAAAAGCAGTAAATATCTGACCAGTGCGAGACTGGAGTACTGAACGGACTAAATAAAAGCAGCAAATATCTGACCAGTGCGAGACTGGAGTACTGAAAAGACTAAATAAAAGCAGTAAATATCTGACCAGTGCGAGACTGGAATACTGAAAGGACTAAATAAAAGCAGTAAATATCTGACAGTGCGAGACTGGAGAACAAGAAATTTCAATAAAATAATTAAATAGGATTTGTAGTCCATCACTCCATAATCAGGAGGCTTCAGTCCCATCTCCGTTCTTAGGAGGAATGTTCTGTTCTATCCCCATTTATAAGGGTTCTTTCCCAGTTCTGCCTTTCTTAGTTATAGTCCGACCGAGGATTTTAATTGCGCGCTTTTAAACATAGCTTTATCAGGTGTTTCCCAGCTTTTCTAGAAGGAGGCGGATTCCGATGTTCGGAAATTATTCTAAATAATTCGTAAGTACCCCACATTGCTTCGAGCTGGAATTTTACTCTTTATTCGTCGGGATGTTATTTATTCGTAATGTCGTCCTATGATTATGACACGTTTGCGTGTTACGATTTTTTCTCCCCAAATTCGTTTGAAAGTTTGATAATATAACTCTTGATTGTTTCTCGAAAAATTGGTGGGTCCACCTTTTTATCTCCAAATGTCACCAGAATTTGATGGTATTACTAAAATAGTATGCCAAGGGCCCACAAATTATTCCATTAATTTTCAGTCCTTTTTGGGTGTTTATTTTTCCCAAAGAAATCTTATTTAAGCTCCTAAAATTATCAACCTAGTTGCTAAAAATCCCAAATTTTGGCAGTGTCTTTAATAGGTCACAAAAAGGTGCCCATAAATTTTTCATAATTTTCCAAGAAGGTTAGGGATTTTAATTCATTTAAATAACTTTTGCAAAACCCCATAAAAATATTAAAACACCACCAAAAATTCCAAAAAAATTACTGGAGATAGCCCTCTTAATAAGGAACATTTTTCATGTTCAAAGTTTATTCCCTAGGAGCTTATATTTCCTTCAGAAAAATCAGCAAGGGAAAAGGGGGTTGGGGTGCGGATAAGGGTTTCTGGGAGAGAGGGAGGAGTCGGATGGCGCGCCGTCCTGAGGTCCCCATAGTGGATCCAGGGCCGATCCGCTGTGGGGGGTTGTAATCTCACGAGGGGGGGGGGGGGGGGTTAAGAATATCTGGGCCGTCCGATCTCATCATGGAGATTGGACGGCCCCCGCCAAAGCCGACGACGTAAGAGGAGGCAGGCGTTACCACCGTCGGGCAGCGGCCGCCAGGCGCCGGTGCCGCCCCCGTTCGACTCGTCGGGGGCTGGCGACCAATCTTGCGGTGGTCTGGCGGCCTGACATCGCCGGCCACCGCCGGATTTCAACAAGGAGGAGGGGACGGGTGGCGCGGTCTGCATGGGCCATATTGGTCGATGCCGCGCCACCCCTCCCTCCAGGTGGGCCTTCTAATACCCGCGGCCGGGTCGCTGGGGGTAGGGCTTGTCTCCGGTGGTGGTCCGGCGCCTAGGCGCCATTGGCCACCACTGGAGACTGCGTGAGTTGCGTACAAAAAACATAGGAAGGGGAGCTTGCGGGTGCTGTTGGAGATACGTTCTCCGGCTGCCCCGCCGCCTCTCTTTGTCGGGGAAAGGCTCCCCGGTTGGGGTACTGCTCCCCCAGTGTCACCACCGACACTGGGGTGAGGCTTATACGGTCTGGCCACCACCCGATCCTGGGCATGGCTACCCGAGCCTGGGCATGGCTTGGGTGGTGCTGGCGGCGCTCCGACGATGGGGGGGGGGGGGGGGGGGGGCAAAGCGTCGGAGGAGTGGGAAAAGAGGAGGGGAGGGTGTTCCACCTGGAGAGGGAGGCCTCGGAAGGTGCTTGGGAGGTGGACCATTGGAGGGTGGAGGCTGTGGTGGTCTTGAGATGGTTTTCTGGCGATAGGGGGCTTCGGGCAGGGGGAGGAGGCTGGCTGGGGGTGTGCTCAGAGGGGGTAAGGGTTCCCTTTATAGGGAGGGAGGGGGCCCTCCCTCCCTTTCTCCCGATGTGGGACTAAAGGGAAGGAGGGTGGGGAAGATATTTCTTCCCCCTCCCTCTACTACCCTAAGGCCAGCTGGACAAGGCTAAAGGCCTGGGGGCAGTCCTTCCTTGGTGGGGGGGGGGGGGGGGGGGGGGTGAGCTCCTTCTTATAGGGATTCTAAAAAAAAGGAATCTTGGGGTGTTTGACCAAAGTCTACCTTATGGTGGGGCCCCCATGTTCGTCAAGGTCCAAGTGAGTCCAACTCGTCAGGGGGAGGGTCAACACCGTGGTGTCAAATCTACATGGGTGAGTGCACGCTTTTCGGTGCGGCATAAAGCTTGATTTGACCGTGAGTTGACTTTCCGAAGTCGAAATCGGTTACAACAAAGTTCATTGGTCTTGATTTGACTTTAGGAGTCCACTGAGACCGACTGAGCACGATTTCGAGTTTAAACGCTTAGATATTTAAAACTATGCCATGGCGGTCTACAAAACATAAAATTGATATATTTCTCATATAACCTCTGATTGGAACGCAACGAGTATTGTTGCGCTCGTATTGACTGTACGAGTTTAACAGAACTGACAGAAGTCAATTTGGAGTACGTGTGGTCATTGTACCCTAATGACTTTGTTGTGACGCACTACGATACTCAAAATGGCCATTTCTCTAAGCAACCTCGGATTGGAATGGAACGAGTTCCATTGCACTCGTATGGATTATACGAGTCTAACGGAACTGACGGAAGTCAATTTGGATTTCGTATGGTCATTGTACCCCAATGACTTTGTTGTGATGCATTACGATACTCAAAATGGACGTTTTCTCTAAACTACCTCAGATTGGAATGGAACAAGTTCCATTGCACTTGTATGGATTATACGAGTCTAACAGAACTGACGAAAGTCAATTTGGAGTTCGTATGGTCACTGTACCCCCAATGACTTTGTTGGGACGCACTACGATACTCAAAATGGTCATTTTCTCTAAATGACATCGGTTTGGAATGGAACGAGTTCCATTGCACTCATATGGATTATACGAGTCTAACGGAACTGGCGAAAATCAATTTGAAGTACGTATGGTCACTTTCTATCTTTTGGGGTTACTTTTATTGGGTCCACTAGAGTTTAGTGACCCAATAAAAATCGGGATGTTACACATAGGACTTGAGCTTGCCTAGCAGAGCATCTGTAGATATTTCTCTGAGACACCTGGAATCTCTGATAGCCCAGATTCTTGAGTCTCATGTACTTGGGAAGCACATGAAGAGTTTGTCTTAATTTTTGTCAGAGAAATTTCTTTGTCAAGGCTCTTCAGCTCATTTATGATGAAACTGAACCTGTCATACATCCCTGCTATGCTTTCTTCATCCTTTTTCTTAAAGTTCTCATATTGGGATATGAGAAGGGACTTTTTGTCCTTTCTTTCATCAGAGTTGCCTTCAAATAATCTGGAAAGTGATTCCTAGATTTATTTGGCATAGTTACAATCAACAATTTTTTGGAATATGTCATCCGACATAGTTGACACCAGAATATTCATGGCTTTGGCATCACATGTCTTTACCTTATTTTTAGCATCAGTGCACTCTGCTCTGGGGATTTCAGTTTGTGTTACTGTCCCACTAGCATCTTTTCTCACTAGGACTGGGGGACCTGAAATAATGACATTAAAATGTCTTCATCAATAAAGTTCATATATAGATTTATTCTGGCCTTCTAGAGTGCAAACTTATTCAAGTTACACACTGGTGGTCTTGTTGATGCATAGTCCTTAGAACTCATTTTCTAAAATTCATTTTATAATATAAAATGAGTAAGGAGATCTTTTGATCAAGATGTTAACCATTTAATGATCAACCTATCTCTGATATCAATTAAAAGTGCACAATGTGCCTCTGAGTATTCTCTAGAGGGGGGAGGGTGAATAGAGTTTTAAAAACTTTTATACCCTAGTTGTGCACTCACAATAAAACTACTAAGTATTATGCAATCAACAATACCAAAAATAGAATAATGAAAGTACAGAAAATATAAAATAGTTAATAGTGGACTGGACAGCACAGAAAATTAATCCAGAAGACACAGAATTTTTATAGTGGTTCCCTAAAATGTGGGTAATCCACTCTTCTACCTCCCTGGTAGGATTGCACTAGCTGTGCCTGAGTCTTTTGATAAGGAGACTCTCAGAACCACTAATTCTTTTGATAAGGAGACTCTTAGAACCACTGAGTCTTTTGATATGAAGACTTTTAGAACCACTTAATCCTTTGGAAGAGGGATTCTTAAAACTCTTTTACAGTTGGAGAAAGAGAACAGTAGAATGAGAAGAAAGAGGAGAAAAAGATTCTTCAATAAGAATCCTTCAGAAGCTGTCTCTTTGAATGATGTAGCTTCTGTTTATCTCAGGATCTGAATACGATGAACCATTGCTTAAGATAATGATGATTGCAAGGGTTATAAGCTTGATCCTATTTCTCTGAGCACTTTTGTTGACTTGCTGCTGTGTGATAAGGAAGAAGAAGCATCAATGTTGTTATGATATTTTTCTGTGCAGAGAAGATCATCTTCTATTCTGTCTTAGGGTTGAAGGAGGAAAAAGGAGAAGCCCTGTTTTTACAGACAGAATAATGTGATCAGTTGTTCTTCTCTTCTTCTTTTTCCAGTATACTTATTCTTTATCATTTGAGTTTGAATTTCTTTCTTCTTCTGGACTGTCCTTAGAAGGAATGTCCATTGGACAATTGATGTTTCCTTCTATTTTTATTCCTGACCCGTCCATTTGATTTGAATAAACTTCCAAGAATGTTTTTGTTGTAGTTCTGGAGTACTCCATTCCATTCTAGGCAATAAACAAGCCGGTGGAGAACATATATCAGCCTTGCAGATCATCTGGAAAAGCACCAGAAAGGATAGCAGGAAAACTTCTATTTCTATATGTATTCGATGCTGCGTCGACTTCATCTTTCGACATATCGACGCACCTCTGAGTTCTTATGGAAGCAGCTTCGAATTCCTTTTTAGCTCTAGCTGAACTCAGATGTAGACGTAGAGTCGATTACTTATCGACGTATCCGTCGAGTTGAAGACTTGAATTTGAACTTCATCTTATGTGTCTACTTGAAGTCGAAGTTGCGTCGACTTCTAAGATGGCTTCGACAGGCTCTTCCTTCTGCGTCGAGTTCATTTCAGAGTTGCGTCGACTTCTGATATAGCTTTGACAAGCTCTGTCTTCTACGACGAGATCATTTTGACGTTGCATCGACATCACTTATACTTTGACAGAAAAATTGAGTTACTTCGACTTTCAGTCAGAGTTACGTCGACATCTAGTCAAAGTTGCGTCGAATTCCATTCGACGCAAGTCTTAACTTAACTGAATTTGTGCTTTTCTTAGGCATGGTCTTGTAACACTAGGTGAATGTGATATCCTAGGACATCTAATGACCATTTTACCCTTTCTATACAATGTGGGTAATATAACCTAACTGATGAAATCACTTTAAGTAATTTGTTAGATAAATCGCAAGGGTTTTTACCAACATAACACTTATCTGATTTGGTTTTCATCTTGTCAGGCATTTGACGTCGCATGTATGTCTCACAGCCTCAAATCTTAATGAAATACATACTAGGACGCTTCTCAGTCCATATGTCATGTGGTGTCTTTTGAACCATTTTCTTTGGAGCATGATTTAAAGTGAATGCAGCAGTTTCTAAAGCAAATCCCCAAAAGGAAACGGGCAAATCTGCATGACACATCATTGACATTACCATGTCTAACAAAGTACAATTCCTCCTCTCAGACACCATTATGTTGTGGTGTTCCGGGCGGAGTGAGCAGTGATACAATACCACACTCTCTCAGATGATCACGAAACACATGACTCAGATATTCGCCACCTCGATCAGATCGGAGCGCATTTATTGTTTTTCCCATTTGGTTCTCTACTTCATTTTTAAACTCTTTGAACTTTTCAAAGGTTTTGGATTTGTTTTTCATAAGAAACACGTATCTGTATCTACTGAAATCATCAGTGAATGTAACGAAGTAGTAGAACCCACCTCTAGCCATAGAACTCATGGGTCCGCATACATCACTATGTATCACAGCCAAGAGATCATCAACCCTCTCAGTACAACTAGTGAAAGGGGCTTTCGACATCTTGCCTAATAAACATGACTCGCATCTCTCAAATGATTCATAATCAAATAAGTGCAACATTCCATCTATATGGAGCTTGGATATGCATTTCTCATTTATGTGGCCCAAACGACAATGCCAAAGATATGAAGGATTTGAGTCATTAGTTTTTAGTCTTTTAGTATTTTAAATGCTATAGATTGGCTGATCTAAGTTCAAAATGTATAAACCATTAAACAGTTGGGCTACACCATAACAAACATCATTCATAAATATAGAACAACTGTTGTTCTTAATAAATAAAGAAAATCCTCTCATATCTAAACATGACACAAATATAATGTTTCGAGTTATGGCTGGAACAAAATAACAATTATCTAATTCTATTACAAGCCATGTGGGCAAAGAAAGACTATATACTCCTACGACAATGACAGCAACTCTTGCTCCATTTCCAACGCGCAGGTTTACCTCTCCTTTACCCAGCATTCTTCTCCTTCCCAGTTCCTGTACATTTGCACTGATGTGAGAACTGCATCAGATATCCTATACCCAAGATGAAGGAGTAAAAATGTTTATTTCTATAAAAAAAATACCTGAAGTGGAAGTCACACTTCCTTTCTTCTTTTGCTGATCTTCATGATAGAGGGGACAGTTCCTCCTCCAATGCCCTGGCTGACCACAATGGTGGCACTTACCTTCCTTCGACAGGCCTTTGTTCTTCAGTGCGGAAGACTTGGGATCAAGATATGACTTAGGACCCACCTTAGTCTTCATGAATCCCTTGGTCTTGCTCTTGCCTTTATGCACCATCAATACAGGGCTAGGAGGCTTGACCTTCTTCATATTGATCTCAGCTATTCTTAACATGCCTAGGAGCTCGAGTAGTGTCTTATCAATTTCATTCATATTGTAATTAAAGACAAACCGATCATAACTGTCCGGCAACGATTGAAGGATCAGATCAGTGGCCAACTCTTAGCTCAAAGAAAACCCCAGTCTTTCAAGGCTCTCTATATACCCAATAATCTTGAGTACGTGAGTTCCTACTGGGTCTCGAGCTCCCATCTTGCACTGAAATAATGCCCTGGATATGTTAAACCTCTCTTGGCGAGCTTGCCCTTGAAACATTTTCTGTAGGTGCTCGACCATCTCGTAACAACTCATGTTCTCGTGTTGATTCTGAAGCTCAGAGTTCATGGTCGCGAGCATAAGACATTCAATATCCAAGGAGTCATCTCCATACTTCTTGTAAGCATCTTTATCTGCACGTGGTGCAGTAGCGGTTGGCTCTTGGGGGGGATCTTCTTCCAGGACATAGAGCTTACGCTCTTACCTTAGAACAATTCTCAGGTTCTTTAACCAGTCTAGGAAATTTATCCCATTTAGCTTGTCCTTCTCAAGGATCGCTCTCCGGGACAAGGTGGAGTGAGAACCACTTGCCATGGATATTCTGCAAGAAATTTTGCAAAGTAAAATTTTTAGGTACTATATTTTTAAATACATTTTTATTTTAATAAGGACTTTTATTAAAAGGCTCCCACTATTTTATTCAAATTGATGACTCTTGATATCAATTCAGAGAGTTTATACGAGCTACTCTCTAGTGGATAAGATCCGTATTTCACCGCCATCATAAGTCAGCTTTGGCAGATCACCCACAATGTGGCTATTTAGGTAGGCAACTTTTGCCAATTGCATCAACATGCAACTCCTGTATGGTTGGTGAATGACTCTTCATTCGCATCCATCATATGGAGCATGCCAACCCTATGCCTCTAGGCACTCAACCTTTGAGGTCACCTATTTAAGATAGACCCGATGTCGAAAGTGGGATATCACAATTATCCGCCCGCACCCTTACCAAGATAGATTAATGTACCTTGCTTTGACAACCCACACTTCATCGATCGTGGCACAAAGAGTGTCATCCATCGGAAGGCATCCGCATACTTAATATTGGATTAAGGGATTTTAAGATACAACCGATTAACATTTAATCGTGATTGACATTTAATCATTTTGCACATTCACAAAATCTAAAATTACAACATTCACAATCCAAATACATCCCAGATGTGCACAAATAAAATCAGCAACACTTTGATAAAAGGGTTAAATCTGAACATTCAAAACCCTTCTAAATCTCCAGATTTACATGCATTGGACCTATGAATAACAACTCCACTTATGCAGTAAACAAGCTCATCTCTCAATGTCAGATTCAATATCTAAGACATTTGATTTCATAAATCATTTTGAGGGACGGTTACTACAAAGGATAAATAATTTCTGAAACAATGAAATCAAAATGAAATCACAACGTGCATTCCTAGCGGGGTTCCAAGGGGAAGAGCCCTTGCGGGGTACGGTGCAGAGCCCCGACCAATTGTTGAAAACACATCACCAAAAACCTTGCAAAAATACATCCGAATTGATGATCCAGGAAGAAATCTAGGCATTTAGAACACTTCTAAATTTCTAGATTTACACGCACGGGATCACAACCTAGCTCTGATACCACTGTTCGGTTTTCTATGAACAATGTGTCAAATGCGCAGCGGAATAAACAAACAAGAACAACCCAAAACAGTTATAGGATCTTCCGATTTCATGAATTAAGAAATATGATAAGCAACATTTGCAATATACCTGAAAAGGGATTGAGTTAATAATCAACCAAGATGCTCCAAGATCTGATCCCGAAGGAAAACTTTGAGTTCCAAGCACATAAATCGATCGGCGGCTGTATGGAAATCCACACGAGTGAAGAAGAACCCTAACTTCTTGTCGCACAAGAACTTGGTTGGAGAAGGAAAGCCTCATACGTTTCCCTCAAAATGCTAGGTACGTCAAGAGGAAAGGCGGCGACGGCGACGGGGTGCGGGAAAAAGACCGATCGGAACTCTTCCGCCGACTTGCGGAACTCTTCCGTCTCTCCACAGAAGACACAAAAGAGATAGATATCCTAGGGCATAAAATCGTTTCCTAATTATACCCCAGGCGAGAGAGAGGCTATCCGCACACCCGAGACTAGTATTGGAGTAAACAGAATTCGTCGAGTATAGCTAATTCGTCGAGACCATTCGACAAATTTGTCGAGATCATTCGATGAATTCATCGAGATCATTTGGTTAATAGATTCGTCAAGAAGATCTGATTCGTCGAGACCATTCAACGAGTTGATTCGACGAAGATATCCATTTCGTCGAGACATTTCGACGAATTGATATATTTCGTCGAGACCATTCGAAGAACTGTTTTGTCAAATAGATCTTATTCATCGATACCATTCGACAAATTGACTCGATGAAAATATCCAATTAGTTGAGACATTTTGATGAATTGACATAGTTCGTCGAGTCCATTCGATGAACCCTTTTCGACGACTTGAGACAAGTTTCATCAAGACATTCTCGATGACTCATCTCGAAAACTTGCCAACATACTCCATGCAATATTCATAATACCCGTGGAGCATTTAGTTGACTCGACCCAACTCCAATAAGTCGTAGCATTGGTGCTTCACTCATATCCAATATGAGTAAGGCCAACACAATCTTTCCTCCAACTTCTCCAAACACTCTTGTGTGTAATCCCATAGGCTCATATCGTGTTGGCAGTGAGACTAAATGCTTGATCACTTCCAGATCACCTTGGAAACACCAACAACTTCTATGTAAGACGTGCAATTGTTGCCATAGTGTCGTTGTAATGTTTTTTCTCCATAGGAATAGCGGATGTCGAGATTAGAGCAAGAGAACCACTAGAAAATCCTAGCGATTGTTTGCGATACTGAGTTAGTACATTCTCAGAGCTTTTATGCATAAGGGGCCGTAAAACCCCCATGCTCGGTTGACAAGTCCCCATGGTACTGACATTCCATGCACGGGTAGGGATCACCATGGGGTCATCGAAACCAATGACCATGCAAGTGTATGTTTTGTATGTACGATTAGGCTTCGTCCTAATATTCAACTATCCGGCGAGAGTTATCTGTGATACGAGAGCATCACACTCCTTTCTGTCGGAAGACATTGTGGTGCGTATCAGAGTGTCGTCTATCTTTGAAAAGGATAGATTGGAGGTAGTGCTGCCCAATGGGTCTCGACTGAGCGCGGATAGGATAAGTTGTGTAAAGGTGCAGATAGGGAATTAAAATTTTGACTTGGATGCGTCGTTACTACCGTTGTCTGTATTTGATATGATCTTTGGCATGGAAGGGCTCTCGAAGCAGCGTGCATGCATACACACTGGGAAAGAACACTGGAGGTGAGACCACATTTGCTGGTATGGGTGGAGCGAGCAAAATGTTGATGTCTGCTCTCCAAGTGATCAAAGCGGCGAGAATAGGTGCATAGTTGTTCTTCACTTTGTTGAGGTTTTCAGAGCCCAAGCCCAGTATGAGTGACGTTTCAATAATAACGGAGTATGCGAACGTGTTTCCAAATGAACTCTCTAGGGCTCCGCCTCAGTGAGAAATTGATTTCTGTATTAAGCTAGTGTCGAGTGCCAAACCCGTGTCACGCTCACTGTATCGTATATCACTGAAGGAATTGGCAGAACTAAAGGTTCAACTACAAGAACTGCTAGAGCAAGGCTTCGTACATCCAAGTTCATCCCCTTGAAGTGCACCGGTCCTCTTTGTGGAAAAGAAGGATGGAAGCTTGCGTCTATGCATCAACTACCACTAACTAAATAAGCTGACATTGTAGAACCGATAAGACACATCAGTGATTTAGTTCGTGGTACACAAGAGCTCTCCACGAACTAAATAAGCTGACTTGCGTCTTTTATGCCATAGTGTTTGCTCTTAAGCTATGACGTCTTTACTTGTATGGCATAAAAATTGACATCTTTATGGACCAAAAGAGCCTAAAGTACCTGTTAAATCAGAAGTAGTTGAATATGTGACAAAGGAGGTGGATGGAGTTCCTTGGGGACTACACCTTCGATATTTGTTAAAGTCCCGGGAAGGGAAATGTAGTTGAATATGCGTTGAGTCGGTGGGCTCCTGCGCAAGCAAATTAGATTTTGATGCATGATGAGCATCTAATCCGTGATTTAGAGTCCCTGGAGATCTCTTGTGTTGATAGGAGAGTGCCTACTTTAGCATGCTTGAACTGGACAGATGTTCAATAAGACTTTGCAGACCGAGTTAGACGAGCTTTGGGGCTTGATGAAAGTACAAAATGCTATATGACGAAGACTGTGGATGGGTCTAACACCGAATTCTCCTTTGAAGATGGTCTTATATGAAAGAATTCTAGATTATGCATCCCCAATGTTGGCAAATTAAGGGAGGAATTGATGTACGAGACTCACTTTACCAAGTACTTGATCCACCCAGAGAGTACAAATATACATGGACATGAAGAAACTCTTTTGGTGGTTGAGTTTGAAGAAAGATATTTCCCTCAACGTGGCAAAGTTTCATACTTGCACATTAGTGAAGGCTGAATGTCAAAGACCTGGTGGGTATCTAAAGTGTTTGTCGATTCCAGAATGGAAGTTCGACGATATATCAATAGATTTCGTGCACGGAATGTCGCGGTCGCAACATGGAAATTACGCCATTTTGGTGATCATTGATCGTTTGACAAAGGTATCACACTTCATTCCGAACCGGAAGGATGATTATGTGGAAAAATTAGCAAAGCTATATATGGATAACATCAAACGATTGCACGAAGTCCCCGTATCATCGTGAGCTATCATGATGGGCATTTCACTTCGAACGATTGGAGGCTAATCCATCAACTATTAGGTACCAAGCTAAAATTTAGCATGAACTTCCACCCGCAAATGGATGGGTAGACCTAGAGGACCAATAGGACTATGAAGGATATGCTTCAGATGTGCGCCTTAGATTTCGGAAAGAGATGGGATGACCACCTCTATATGATTGAGTTTGCCTACAACATCTACCAAGCGAGTATTAAAATGATGCCCTTCGATGCTCTATACGGTAGGGAGTGTCATACACCTTTGGATTGGATGAAATGGACGACACGAAGTTGTTGAAGCGTGAAGACATAGATAAGGCGAATATGTCAATCCGGGCAATATGAGAGTGGTTGATAATTGCCCAGGATAGGCAGACAAAATACTATAATGCAAATCACTGGAACATCGAGTTCGTCATTGGCAACTAAGTTTACTTGAAGATCAAACCATTCAAAGGAGTATCGAGGATCCACGCTTGAAAAAAATCTAAGTCCGAGGTACATATGACCGTTTGATATCTTGGAGCGCATTGGTGAAGCTGCCTACCAGCTTGCTCTATCTATAGAGTTGAGCCATCTTCATGACGTATCTCATATTTCTATATTGAGGAAAAGGTGATGCAAGTGTGAAAGTGCACAGTTAACCTCACTAGAATTCTCTAGAGGGGGGGTGAATAGAGATTTAAAATATTTTGTGCAAAGTTAATATATATATATGTGTATGATCACAGATTAGAGCTTCCCACACACCAACAAGAATTAGACAAGCAATTAAGTAAATGCAAGAAAGAAATTTCACAGCACAACACAAGAAAATATAGTGGTTCCCCAAACTTTGGGTAGTCCACTCTTCTACCCCCTTGGTAGGAATTCACTAACTTGCACTGAGTCTTTTGATAAGGAGACTCTTAGAACCACCCTGAGTCTTTTGACAAGGAGACTCTTAGAACCAACTGAGTCTTTTGAAAAGGAGACTCTTAGAACCAGTACACTGAATTTTTTGAAGAGAGATTCTAAAAACTCTTTTACAATAGTGAATAAGAATAAAGAAGGAGAAAGAAATAAAGACAATAATGAATCTTCTTCCTAGCAAGAAGATTTGAAGCACAAGTTATGAATTAAATCTTTCTTCTATAGAGAGAAGAAGATTTGTAGCCTTTCTCTCTTTTAGTGAGAGCAATCAGATTTTGCAGCAGTGAGCAGTGAGCAGAAGTAGAAATGGATGGATGTTGCTGCAGAGCTTTTTCTCAATATCTCTCTTTTCTTTTGGGAGCTTTTTCCTCTATGTCATATATGTGTGGTAGATCACTCTTGTTTATTTCCTGCCGACTTCCTCTTTATTTTATAGCTCTGTGTAATAAGATAGCACTATAGGAGAGGAATCAATTAGCAGCCAGAGATTTAGGAAGAGAGAAATATTTCCATAGCAGTTATAGCATAAATGGAAAATGTTAATTCAGATTTCAAATAATATCCAAAATAGAGTTAATCAGATTTAGCCAAGAATCAAATAGAAGGAAAGAATGATTCAGAACGGCTATAAAATATTAACATCATTCTATATAAATCAGATCTTCAGAAAAGAAGGAAAGAGATCTGGCGCAATAATAAATCTGTCATAAAGATCGACGTGCGTCGATTACTATTCGACGTAAGCGTCGAATTCATCTTAGCCCGACGTCGAGAGAGATATGAGGAATGTGCGTCGACAAAAGTGCGTCGACTTCTCTGTATGCGTCGACTAGAAATCAGAGTAGCGTCGATAAGACATACGTCGAAATCTTCCTAGAGTTACTTCGACATATCCTGAAGAAAACGTCGACTATATTTCGACGTAGCGTCGAATACCATTCGACGCATATTTACTTGGTCTTTTGTTATTCATTCATAAAACTCTTTCTTTAACTCATTTCTAGGGGTTAAGAGAAATCATTTTCCCAACAATCTCCCCCTATTTGTCTTAACCCTATTTAAGGAGAAATTGTCTTAGCATAAAATCAACTCAGCACATAATTTGTAAGGATAAGAGGTATGTCACTTAATCAAAAGTGAAATTTAGAGAGGGAGATCATTTAAGCAGATATTCCAGAATCATATAAACAGATGTCATTTTTATACCATATCATTTTCAACTATAAGATAAAATATATCAGCATTGTTTTCAAATACTACTCAGGTGGGGTAGGAGGAGTCTTTCTTTTTTTCTTGAATACCAATGTTTTAGGAGAAGAGGATTTCTCTTTCTCACTTGTAAGAAGTTCATTTAGCTCCCCCTGAGCAGGTAGCTCCCCCTGGGATAGAGCTCCTTTTATTCTTTCTTCTTCAGCCAGCAGAATATCTGTCTCTTTTTCTTTTCCAGTATCAGCTTCATTTTCTTTCTCAGTTCCATCAGCTGGTTCATTTTTATCTATATTTGTACCAGCTTCATTATCAGCCTCATTCACTGCTCTGCTCCCTTCCCCTTGTAGTGGTGCCATTTGATTTACAGCATCTCTTGCTATGTTGAGTATCTCTATTGTTTGTTCATCAATATGGAGCTCAGGTACTATCTCATTCCCAAGGGTTTTGAGCTGTGCTTGACTGTCAGTTTTTGAGGTAGGAAGGGATTTGTGAGAAGGAGATTTAGGATTGGAGAGCTGATCTTCATCTAGATTCTCCCCCTTCTTGACCTTCTTGGCCAAGGAGGTTAAGAAAGACCTAGTCACTCTAGAGGAAGAGAGAGATGACTTTAGATCTTGCACAGAGGCACTTACCCCATCTATTTGGGTGTGCATGTGTAGAATGGAGGAGTGAATCTGTGAGCAATGCTCATCTAGCATTGCCTGGAATTTTTGGGCTGCAGATTGGATGCACTGAGTGAGTAGAGCCTCAGTGGATGCAAATGGTGGAGGAGGAAATAATGGTGGAGGTGTATGAGAGGAATGTGGAGATGGAATACTATCATGTTGGGTAGGTGTATTTGATGGAGGAGGTGGAGGAATAGAAGAATGCTGAGCAAGGGATTGAGGTGGTATTTGTGTGGATGATGATGGGAGAGAGGAGAGATTTGTTTGAGGAGGAGAAGGAGGAGTAGGAGAGATAGGAGGAGATGGAGTCCTTTCAGGAATGGAACCAGGCTTAGGGATTTGCCTGGCCCATTTAGAAAATAGGGCTATGGACATCCTTTTTCCTGGAGGGATGGGAATTCCTTTAGACCTGCAGAGGTCAGGGAAGGAATGGAAGAGAACCTGACTCATGATTCTCATATAAGCATTTTCCTTGTGGGAATATTTGGAGGCTATCATTTTGAGAAGACATCTGGCCCAATTCACCTTCTTCTTCAGCACAAGAGCCCCCATGATGTTCAGCTGCTGTTTGGGCACTGCATCATGGGCTGATATTTTGCATAGCAGTATCTTCCCTACTATGTCTGCCAGCAATCTGTACTCATCTGAAAAGTCTATCTTTTTCAGATGGATTGGTCTGTCTTTTGAGAATTTCATGGTGCTAAGTAAATGCTTGACTTCATCAGGTGTGAGTTCAATGGATTCATCACCTAATAGGGGAATAATTTTAGACTAGTCAAGTCATTCATGAGAGGCTCATTTTCTTTTCCTATTTTATTGAAATGAAAGAGGCATTAGGATATACCTGATGGGAGATCAAAGGTGGCCCTAATGTGGTCTGCAGAGATTGAGACTGGTGTCTCATAGAGTGTTCCTTGGATTTCTCCTTGTTCAGAGATCTGAACATGAGATATGAGCTCAGTGAGCTCAGTTTCCAGGAGCTTGCACCTAGAAGAGATGAGCTTGTTCAATCCCGCTTCATCGAATAGAGCAATGATGCTCTTATAGTTCTCTGCTGCTGCTTGGAAGGATCCGAGATCAATGTCGAACCCAGAATTTATTTTGGGAGCCATTGAGGATCAGTAAGAAGAATCAGCTGGACAAAGGAGCACGGAGGATAAAAGATGCAGAGTAGTGGAGGTTTCTGAAGAGTCTTTTTAAGTCAGGTGAAACGTCGAAACAGGGCTCAATTCGAGGCTTTTTCGGTACTCCAGTGGATGTGACCGAAAATATTCTAATGTTGCCGCTCTTTTATCCTGAAGTCGACGTTACGTCGAGTGTAATTCGACGTCATCGTTGATATAGACAGAGTTTGAGATGTTTAGGGTTTTCTATCGACGTATGCGTCGATTTTGGTCGACGCATGCGTCAATTTATTGTGTTGGTTATCGACGGTGCGTCGACTAGAAGTGGCTTTTAAAAAGAATTTTAAATTTTTATTTCTCATTATTTCTTTCTAGTCCTAATGTTTTCTGAGTCAGTTTTGAACTAGATTTTACAGATAGTTTGATTGATTGTACCAACATTGCTTGGTAGTATGGCCAGCTTTGTTACATATATAGCACTTGATTATCCTAGTATTAAGGGAATTTGAATTTAGAGCAGGATATAAGTGTTGATTAGAATAAGAGTGTTGGTTTGAATATAGGTTTTGATTAAGATGGGATTTTTGGTTAAGATAAACATTTTGTTTGGGATTGAAGTGTTTATTTGGATAAAATTCATGATTAGGATGACTGGTTCCTGAATGAGGGTTAGGATAAAAGACTTTTGGAGAGAATGTATTTAAGTTGCTCTGAACATTTTTGCGTCGATATCTATTCGACGTATGTTGATAATTGTGTTGATTTGTTATCGACGCATTCCTCAGATTGCGTTGATCTGGTGTCGACGCATGAGGAAAGTTGCGTCGAATTGATGTCGACGTATCTTTATTCAAGCGTCGAGTAGAGGTCGAGGCATCTGAGAGGTTGCGTCGAGAATAAGTCGACGCACTATCGTGCATGCGTCGATATGAAGTCGACGCATCTGTGTCTTCACAAATTTTCATTTTGCCTTTCTCTGTTTTTACTCCTTTATGTGTTGTTCTTCTTGGATTGATTGTTTCTTCAGATGAAGTATGTGAATCATCAGCTGAATAATAAGATGTTTCATCAAATTCCTTGGTTTCTTTTTCTCCCTTATCTTTTTCTTGGTTTAACAAATTAACAGGTTTAGTGAATTTTATAGGGCTCATCCAAGCAGGTTTGTTGGATGAAGTTAGGCTGATTGAGGGATCAGCCCCTAGCCCAAGATGTTTGGGTCTTATTGTTTGTTTGTCAGTGATTTCCTTAAGATTTTGACTTCTTATTTTTATTGATTCTTCAAAGGCTTTTGCCTGGGTTACTTTGTTCTTAAGGAACTGATTTTCTATATTGGCCCTTTCTGTTTCCTTCTTTATTCTGCTAGCTATTGATTCATAATCTTTAGAAGAGTTAATTTCTATGTTTCTCTGATTTTTAGCTACATTGATTTGTTCTTTTAGATCCTCAATTTCTTGATTTGTTTTTAGGTGATCTAGGTACATTTTTATAAAATCATTTCTAAAGCTATCACTTTGAAAATCAATGTCATCAAACATACTTACCTCATCCTCATTCTCAGATTCCTCAATGAGAATGAGGTTCTCTTCTTTTTCATCATCTGAGGATAGATCTTCTTCTGATCCTGTTTCACTCCATGGTTTATCATCATTCTTTGTATCTTCAAAGGCCATCAAGCATATGTCTTCTTGTCTAGATTCTTCATTGTCACTCTTAGAGGATGAACTATCCTCAGAGTTTGTTTCACTCCAGACTTCAGCAATGAAGCCTTTTTCTTTCTTCTTCCCCTTTTTCTTCAGATCTTTCTTTTTCAGATCCTTCTCTGTTTCAGCATTCTCTGGACATTCTGGGGCAATGTGTCCAGGTTTTCTGCAAGAATAGCAAATTATTTCTTTAGTGGGTGTTTTGTCATACCTTGGTCTTGACTCCCTCCTTTTTGATCCATCTTTCTTGACCCATTTCCTAAATCTTCTGGCCAAGAAACTGAATAATTCTTCTTCAGTGACAGAAGTTTCTTCTTCTGTTGCCTTTAGAGCAATGTTCCTGCTTTTTGAGGGACTTGGGGCGTTTTCTCTTCTTTCCTTCTCCTCTCTAGTTTTCAGCAACTGCTCATAGGATCTGAGTTTTCCTAAGAGAGCATCTGTTGAGATCTCTTTTTGTCCTCTTGTGTCTTTTATTGCCCAAATTCTTGAGTCCCATGAACTAGGGAGACTCATTAGTAATTTGTCATTTATCTCAGTAAGAGAGATTTCTCTATCCAAGTCTCTTAGTTGATTGATGATCAGACTGAATCTGTCATACATTTCAGAGATGCCTTCTTCAGCCTTCTTTTGAAAGTTCTCATATTGAGAGATCAATAGGGCCTTCTTGTCTTTCTTTTCATCAGCACTTCCTTCCACCATCTTTGTGAGGGCATCCCAAATTTCCTTGGATGATTCACAGTCAACAACCTTTTGAAAGATGTCATCTGAGAGAGTTGAGACAAGTATGTTCATGGCCTTTAGATCATGAGTTCTTGCCTTCTTCTCATCTTCTGTCCATTCAGATCTTGGAACAAGTGTTTGTGTGATGTTTCCATTTGCATCCTTTCTATAGGGCTTTGGTGGACCTGTTACAGTAATATTGAACAAGTCAGCATCAATAGAATTCATATAGATTCTGATTCTTGTTTTCCAAACTGCAAACTTTTCAAGGTTGCACATTGGTGGTCTGGTGGAAGCATAATCTTTGATTTGTGCCATGTGAAAAATAGTAAAAAAAAAATATATATATATAAGGTAGGATCTTTTTGATCAAGGAGTTATCCTTTTTAGATCAACCTCCCTCTGATACCAATTTAAAGTGCACAGTTAACCTCACTAGAATTCTCTAGAGGGGGGGTGAATAGAGATTTAAAATATTTTGTGCAAAGTTAATATATATATATGTGTATGATCACAGATTAGAGCTTCCCACACACCAACAAGAATTAGACAAGCAATTAAGTAAATGCAAGAAAGAAATTTCACAGCACAACACAAGAAAATATAGTGGTTCCCCAAACTTTGGGTAGTCCACTCTTCTACCCCCTTGGTAGGAATTCACTAACTTGCACTGAGTCTTTTGATAAGGAGACTCTTAGAACCACCCTGAGTCTTTTGACAAGGAGACTCTTAGAACCAACTGAGTCTTTTGAAAAGGAGACTCTTAGAACCAGTACACTGAATTTTTTGAAGAGAGATTCTAAAAACTCTTTTACAATAGTGAATAAGAATAAAGAAGGAGAAAGAAATAAAGACAATAATGAATCTTCTTCCTAGCAAGAAGATTTGAAGCACAAGTTATGAATTAAATCTTTCTTCTATAGAGAGAAGAAGATTTGTAGCCTTTCTCTCTTTTAGTGAGAGCAATCAGATTTTGCAGCAGTGAGCAGTGAGCAGAAGTAGAAATGGATGGATGTTGCTGCAGAGTTTTTTCTCAATATCTCTCTTTTCTTTTGGGAGCTTTTTCCTCTATGTCATATATGTGTGGTAGATCACTCTTGTTTATTTCCTGCCGACTTCCTCTTTATTTTATAGCTCTGTGTAATAAGATAGCACTATAGGAGAGGAATCAATTAGCAGCCAGAGATTTAGGAAGAGAGAAATATTTCCATAGCAGTTATAGCATAAATGGAAAATGTTAATTCAGATTTCAAATAATATCCAAAATAGAGTTAATCAGATTTAGCCAAGAATCAAATAGTAGGAAAGAATGATTCAGAACGGCTATAAAATATTAACATCATTCTATATAAATCAGATCTTCAGAAAAGAAGGAAAGAGATCTGGCGCAATAATAAATCTGTCATAAAGATCGACGTGCGTCGATTACTATTCGACGTAAGCGTCGAATTCATCTTAGCCCGACGTCGAGAGAGATATGAGGAATGTGCGTCGACAAAAGTGTGTCGACTTCTCTGTATGCGTCGACTAGAAATCAGAGTAGCGTCGATAAGACATACGTCGAAATCTTCCTAGAGTTACTTCGACATATCCTGAAGAAAACGTCGACTATATTTTGACGTAGCGTCGAATACCATTCGACGCATATTTACTTGGTCTTTTGTTATTCATTCATAAAACTCTTTCTTTAACTCATTTCTAGGGGTTAAGAGAAATCATTTTCCCAACAAAGTGCGTACGCATACAATTGCGGTTGACAAAGTGCCAGTTGATAGCGGGCTATCGATGAAAGTCAAGACCATATGCAACGAAGACACTGAAGTCTGATAGTTGCGGAATGAATCAATCAAGAAGGTAAAAGTCCATTGGGACAATTGCGAGAGAGAAGATTTCTCTTGGAAAAGAGAGAAAACGATGCTTGTGGAGTACCCCGAGCTATTTATCTCATGTACAAGTTAATTTTGTTGTACTTTACTATTTATGAAATTTTGGGACGAAATTCTTTTAAGGGAGGTGGAGTTGTAATACCCCATTTCTCCAAATGTAGAAAGTTTGTGCATATTGGCTAGAAGATGTGTACCTGCTTGACTGAATGTCCACTGGAAGCTGGGTATCGGCTTGACAGTGTATCGACTAGAAAGAAGAAGTGTTCACTACAAATGTCGACTAGACCACTAGTCGACAAATGCAGTTTGTCGACTAGAGGTCTAGTCGACAAACCCTGTTCAGGTTTTCTGTAAATGTCGACTAAACCTATAGCCGAAAAATGCATTTTGTCAGCTAGAGGTTTAGCCGACATTCAGTAGTCCAGGAAAAACTGTCAGCGAGCCGAATTTTCCCTGTTTCATTTTGACGGGTCCGTGCCTGCCTTTTTCACTTGGACTTTAAACCTAATTGTGGGGGCTTTGTCCATACTATACAAGGTTGCTTGGGGAAAGTGTTTAAGACTACTTTTCTTCCATCCTTTTCTCTCCAAGCTCAAGACAGAAGAAATATGAGGAAGAGGAAGAAGAACTCTTTCGACATTGTTGGGGCTTCGGAGCTCTGAATCGCGAACCGAGTCCAGATCCACGGAGAAGAACCCACAGAAGTCATTTCCATCCGACTAAAATCTTGGATTCATGGCGCCAAAGAAATCGGCAAGGGTAATGATCCTTCATCCCAGTTTTAGGGCGTGTTTGGTCTTTCATGCACTTTTTATATGCTTGCATAGAGTTGTCTCTTTCACTAATTAGTGAAGTGTAGGACTCTCTTTGGTTATTCGGAACTACGGGTCGATTGTGTCCGTCCCCAACATATATTTCATATAGAAATTTGGTAGATATATAGATTTAGGCTTTTTGTGTGAAGCCTACACATTACCGTTAGCCCAGATCGGTGATGCTTGATTTGTGACGTTATATTTAGGTAAAGCCTAGAATGCGTGACGGAGAATGACTCTGTGAAATATGTTATCGTGTTTTGGGACTTGAGTTTAAGGTGTCTCTTGGAGTACCTAACAGAAGCCCCATGATTATGTGTGGTTGAACGCAAACCTTCACCACAAATTCATAGTGGAGTTGACTCGGGCCTCCTACTTGTATGTGTTAAATACTTATGGGTCGAGGCGAAGCCATACGCACATCGTGTCTATTGATCGTGATGACTTGAGCACGGGCAAAGCTGAACCGAACATGTTCCATGCAGATTGGTGCCAGGTCTTAACATCCAGAACATTATGCGATCTTGGAGTAGGCTGTGGAAGGTATATTAACCTAGACCGACAAAAGCTCTCCTTCCTACCTAAGTTTGCATAACTTAGGGTGGTGACGGTGTTCATGAGTGAGTACCCCTAAATCATGCCTTGAGTGCATGAAGTGTGTGGTTTTGAGTACCCATGTTGTGTTGTGATGAATTGATGTTATGTTAGCCTTATGCGCGAGTGCTTAGCGGTTGAGGGAATCCTTCGGGTGAACCTAACTAACATCATTTGCATACCTAAGTTCTCATTACTTTGATGCTTAACCTAGAAGATTGATTGTGCTTGAAACCTCACTCTGTGTAGAGTAGATGAACTTTCTTTATATTATTACATATTGCATGTGCGTCTTGCTTGCAGGTGAGCGGTGCCCCGTCCCTGAGCTAACTAGAATGGTCGGGGGTGGGATTGTTACGTGGTTTGTGGTTAGCTCATAGCTGAATCTCGTTTACCTCTTATTTATGGATGGTGTGGTGCCGGTGAGCCGAGAGAGAAATAGCTGGCAGAAGCCCAATGCTGAGTTGGCCCTCGAAGGCCAACCTATTTACTACAATTACAAGTATTTCTGGCCTATGTGTCGATGTATGTTTTAGAGTTTTGTTACATTGGATGAATGCAAGGCCCTAAGGCCATAACTCTACGTTAATGACAGTCCTGAGTAAGTGGACATCCTTATGCTATTGCTTAATGAAATCTTCCATTGTATTCTGATTAGAGTGTGTTTCTGTTTATTATCTTATTAACGTCTAGCTAGTTTGTTCAATATGTTGTAGGGTCCCGACCGGACCTGTGTTATATTATTTGTATTGCATGGTGTTACAAGATGTGCAAACTGCTCCTTCATCTTTTGGCGAGCCGATA
Source organism: Dactylorhiza incarnata (assembly GCA_033032865.1). Taxonomy (NCBI): domain Eukaryota; kingdom Viridiplantae; phylum Streptophyta; class Magnoliopsida; order Asparagales; family Orchidaceae; genus Dactylorhiza; species Dactylorhiza incarnata. The sequence goes on from JAWHQI010000031.1 coordinate 9,543,102, forward strand.
TTGACAGATTTCAATTCTAGAATCCACTGACAAACTCCTACTAGGAAATATTTGACGTTTTTCTCACATGCAACTCAATGCGCTTGTAATTATCCCACCATGCTTCAGCGTTTTTTTTCAAGAATAAATTCGATCAGGGCGGCTCTCTTCACCTTAGGGAATTCAATGCGCCCTCGAAGACTCGTTCTACTTGGCGGAGCCAACCTTCCGCAACTAGTGGGTTGGTCAATCCCACGAACTTGGGTGGGCTTGCCCACTAACAGATCTCCATCCACCTTATGGGTCCTCCTAAGTCAGCGTCAGGTCCACGAACAGTAGGTGAGGATGCTCCTTACTGCAATACTTATGTTAGTGTTGCTACTAATTGAGTAACAACATTCAGATTTGTGTTTAGGGGTAGGGTAAGCAGTCCTTGGAGGTGACTACCATCATTGATTTGCTTGGGATTAAACGAGTCAGAATGTCCATCCGCTATTTCTGAAATAAAAATAAAGGGTCTTAAATTTCCAAATGAATTGGAGCTACATATGCTTGAAACCCACACATTTAATTAATTTAGGTTTCATGATTAGCTCGCAAATTCTAATTTAAGTAGCTCATTGGTCAGGTACGTGTAAGGTCGGTGGTCGTACTATGTACCTTTATACGTCACCTTTATTTCTGGAGATAATGACTCACCCCTAATCACTTTCCTAGACCATAATTAGACAACTTTAATTTCGAGTTCGCAAGCACAATACTTTATTATAATTATTTTTGCCACGTTCACAATTATGTCTACCCCACTCAGCTTGACTAACTTATGTTCAGGGGGTCTAACCTGCTCTGATACCAACCTATCACACCCTGGCCCGGTACGCTTGAGTTAACGGGCGGTAACAAATGTGATTTATGATGTTTTATAGTACACAGAGTAATAAATAAACACATTTTATTGATATTTTAATATTTACAAGTACAACTTGCCGCATATATGTATATATATCTCTTGCCTTTACATTTTTACATGCTATATAATATGAAGTAGTCTTCCTCACCGTGCCATGTTAGCCGCATCTTCGTAGGTACCTAAAAACATTAGTAGACTGGTGAGCATCTTTGTTTGCTTACCTCTAGAAGAATAACATATTTATGCATGCAATGCACATTATACAATCAGAGTAATATAGCGGAAGCAGTAAGCAAAATAAGCATACCAACATATATTTCTTGTCATTATTCCAAATATATTTTCCTTATAGAAAAATAGCTCATTTATTAGTTAGCACTTACAGTACGCCGGTTGGCTTAACCAGAGGCTCATTGCCTTTTCAGGCACAAATGGAGCCCAACATGTCCTGCGGTTAGCAAATCCGTCGACATGGATTCAACTCAAACAATACGCGTCCTGGACTAGATCACAAGATACTCTTTAGGGAGCGCTACTCCCTCTAATTTATATGTATGCGAACAAGACCGCAAAATAATCTTTAGAGAGCATTACCCTCTAATATCCCCTTGAGCCAAATACTGGACTAACATACTAGTGCACATCACCACACAACATTATAATAGTGTTCATAGTAGTCATCATATTGCATTAACGCATCTTGAATTATCTTTATCTATCACAAATCAGTCAAGTATTACCTAGGGATCAGTCTAGTCGCAAAAGACTCTAGTAGATTGATCTTATAATAATGTCGGCCCGACAACGATAATTTCATGTGCGTAATTATTTTTATTATAATCATTGCCATATTATCGCGCATCTCAAATTATTAACATTGGTCGCAACCGCCCAAGACCAGTCTAGTCATAAAAGACTTCACTTGACTGAAATAATATTGATTTGACCTTATGATGATTCCACATGCGTAATAAATCATCAAATATTATATTTTTGCACGATAATTAACATAACATTTTCAGATTGTCATCATGCATGCAATCTAAAACTCGGGGCCTCACTATCACTTGAATACAAGCGACTTAACTCTTCGTCATGTCTAACGGGTTATTGTAATTATTTCGACAGCATTTAGGTTTAAATATCACCCGTAAAAGCTACAAAAATAATAACTAGCATATACAAAAATACTGTATTATTTTTACACCTACCTAAGTCTTCTCGCGCACAAATCTAAGCTCTGAATATCCTTTTAACAACGTCGGTACCTCGGCAGAAATCCGACAGCACTCGGACAATTAATTGCAAGCGGACAAAAAAAATATTATTTTGGCGCCGCTTTCGTAACACCTAGGAAGGCTTCGTTACAAGGCGAGGACAAAAACTAGCACTCGAGCTCCCCTCGAAGTATCCCCAAAGTTTCGGCTGCGATTCGAAACTTTCATTCCTCTCTCACACATTCTCTCTTAATTTCCTGTAGTTAGAAAGGGATTTGGAATCAGAAAAGCATCCCATTGGAGGGGTATTTATAAGATCTTCGAAAAGGCACAAAAATCGTCTCAATAAGAGTTCGGGAGCTCCCAGAAACCGCGAAAAATCAAAATAAGACAAAAGGTCACTTTCAGGTTCACGGATGGGCGACACATGGCACCCATCCGGGCCAGGCGCGTGCGGGGTATGCACACAATCCGCGCCTTGGGCCAATGGTAGGCCATTATGCGGGCGGCGCGTGGCCCATGCGTGCTTAGTGCATGCCGGTGTGTGGACCGCCTATGAGTGCCGCCCGCCCTCCAGGCGACGGACACGTGGTGTCACCCTATGTTTTTTGTCCTTTGGGCCCCTTTTAGGTTCCAGAAAATTACGAAAAATACTTGCCATAAGATTTTCGACGTTCCTAATCCGACTCTGGCCTCGGTTTCGCCAAATTTAGAACAGTTATCGCCCAAATTGCACTTTTCCAAATGTGCCTCGATTTTAAGAAATAAAATATTGATTATAATAGATTTTCATATTCTGAATCTATTGGAGGATTCAGTTTCTGGAAATTCTCACCGGTTGCACAGAAAATCTCACTTTTTCTCACGAACTCTGATTTCGACAAATAATATGTCGATTCCTAGGTTTTTCGACCTTCTGAGTCTAACTGTGGACTCTGTTTTCTAAGATTTAGCTCTGTTTGATAATTCAAATGTTTGAAGATGATTATTAATCCATAATCAACATTATTTAATGTTATTCATGATTGAGTGGTTATGGTGTACTACAGACACGAAACCTCGCTTTAAGAGATCACTCCGAGATCGTAACATATCCAACATGGGCGATCTGGGCACACTCATCTGTGAGTAGAATCTTTACCTCCATGCTCGTTAGAAGGCCATAACACTACTGTCACAGTACAATCTGATAGTCAGTTATGTTTGAACGCAACCGCATAGACCTCGTCGTAGCAGCTCACTTCGGGACTTGGAAAATATGGAAAACAAGTTAGCACAAAATAATTACAAAAACCAAAATCAAAACCGTACAAACGTGGCGCACACAACGCTGCGCATATCGGGACACCGCACGCACATCACCCACATGCCTGTCACCCACGCACGCGGTCCATTCATGCCACCCGCGCGTGTGGTAGTGCGCGCATTGCAACCACGCGTGCGCACGAGCGTGCCAGTTCCTTGCGTGCCGTCCTTCCGGGGAGCACAAGCGGGCACGCCCTTCCGAGGAGCACGAGCGCGCCTGAGCACCCATGCGTGTGCGTGGCCCGTGTGCGAGCCCCCACACCCCATTACGCGTACAAACCCTTGATCATGCTGCGCGCACCCCTGCGTACGCTCCCTTTGCGCCCTTGCGTGCATGTGTACCCTTGTGTGTGCTCCCTCGACATGCGACCGGGGGGCATGCACAAGTCCGCACGCGGATCCTAGATCCCGCCATATGCACGCTCCTCGTGCACCACTTTCACCTCCGCTGCCTCCTTCACCACCACCATTGTCGACGATCTTGCCCGAGTTACCCAAACTGCCGGGGGGGGGGGGGGGGGGGGGGGGGCATGGTCATTATATTCCAAAAATTAGTGATCCAGGTGTCCGAAATCATGCATTTCTATTCGCCAATTCAATTACCATGAGTGTGCAATTACCAATGCGCCCCCAAAAAGCTTTACAAAAGCACACATGCCTTCATTTGTTGTAACATCCCAGTTCGAGCTAGACACCTCGGGAGTTTGTTGTGTCGCCGAGAGTTGACTCGGGCTCGGTAGAAGCCCTAAGGCCTTGAGGTGGTCAGGTTTGAGTCACGGTTAGCAAGTGATGATTGATTTACTCCACTCTAATTGTAGTTTTGTAAGTGTAAGTATGTCCTGGCAGTCCAGAAATAGGCCTTGGCAGAGGTAGGATAGGTTAGTTTAGAAAATTTGGGAAAAGATTTCTTTTAAGTCAAAATCGACTGGTCATCCCATCGATCGACGGACCGTCCCGTCGATCAATGGGAGCTCCCGTCGATCGTTGCCTTCAACTTGAAGCTAACGCCAGCGTTAGCTTCTGCTAACACCGGCGGTTGCGAATAATTTTGTACCCGTGACTTTTCCCATGATGGGTGGCTTATTAATGCAAATCAAATCACAAACCCTCTTCTCTCTTAAGCAACAGGACCGATCACTTCTCAGATGCATCTCCTTCTTCATCTTCTTCTTCTCCTCTTTTCTTCATCTTCTTCCTCACACCTCAAGGCTTTAACTTAGGGTTCTTGAAGGAGCAAGCTTGGAGAAGTATTTGGAGCTTGGCCGACCACCACTCGACTGCCATGAAGATGAGCTCCAACCATGGCCGAAAAAATAAGGTGACTTCCGACACCCCTCTCCCTTGGTGCTAGATCTTTAGATCTAATAAGGAGAGATATCGAGCTCAAAAGAGCATGATTTTGTAAGGTTAATGGAGTTTCGTAGGAAGAGGCCACGCTAGAATTTACGTTCTAGGGCGTCGATCGCTGCGAAAATGTCTTCGATCAACTCTTCTCTGTAATACGAAGTTAAAGGAGTTGATTTCGTAAAGATCGGTGGCCTAATGAGGGAGTATTGGAGGAGAGAAGGTGAAATGACCTAACCCTCATTTGGGGAAGATGATGAATAGTCCCAGGGAAAGTGGGTTATGATATTTTAAAGGGTTATGACATGTTAAAATTAAGTTGGATAGTCTTTATGACTAACGGTTGTTACACCACTACTTTTAGGAGCGCACCCAGGTGGAGCAGCAGCGTACGACACAGGAGGACAGCCAGGTCAGGGTGATAGGGCTGGTGACTACGATACCTTGGCTATCGTCAGTGGCAGATGTGAGCGAGTGGTTGAGATTTAGCCTTAGGGCAAGTTTATACTCTGATGTTTAACATGAGCTTATGTAGCTTCCTGTTCTTTTGTACTGTATTAGACATTATTACTTAGTTGTGAATAAATAGCTTCTGTTGTTTTTGTATTATTGACGGGTTGGCATGATGATATTTGGGAATAGCCGACAGGATAGGCGTCTTGTGGAGGGGGCTAGCCCATGTGCTTACACTTCCGCAAGGCGGCTGTCCTGGGCATAGGACTCCCCTTGGCCGTGTCTTGTGTTCCGGGAGGGGGGTTATATAAATGGTATCAACTTGCAACGATCCTGAGATAAAAGAAGTCCATTAGACCACTAGGCCACCCCTGCTAGCTAGATCAGTTTGAGGACAAACTGATGTAGCGGAAGCGGTGGTGTGCCCATGTGTGATTCACAGTAAGTATGTGCCAACCTAAGCCGAACCCGTACCCTTACGTATAGAAACTGGCTCTACCGAGACAGTAATTGGTATTCCCATTCCAACAATCAGAGTTGGTTTGGCATAGGATTGATGCCAACCTAACTAGGATACCACTTTGGTCGACTTAGCAGGATATGTTGTGACGTATCCTAGCCTTATACTGATCTTGGGAATGATTTGGCCAAACAATAAGTGACCCCAAGTGACTAAGGGAAGAGTTCAACGTGAGTCTAAATGCTAGAGACTCACACCCTAAGATTTCTATCTTAGATATGGAGTAATACTATCACCTTACCCAAAATATTAGGGCAATCTCAATGGGATTGGTGCCTGCAGTCTATTATCGGACTAGCAATAGATTACTAAGCATGTCTTATATACTGTATGTGGATACCTCCCACTTCTAATTATGTAGAAGGTTTCATATGGAGAAGATATGACAAGAATTCAGATCCAGAGAAAGTCCTTTTTGGGATGAATGTATTATATCGGTGGTAGAAGAAACTCAGCCAAAGAGATACAGGGGCTTATCTCTTCGTTATTGGGCTATTTATGTACCATCTTGGATTTCTTGGAGAATTTAAAATCTTTTAATTTTTGACATTGGAAGTGGTGATCCTTGAAGAGTTAATTCACCTCAAGCAAGGCAGACTGCTAAGGCCATGCTTGGGTTGATAGAAATTTCATAAGCGGAATAAGAGAAGAAAGCATTCTGAAGATGATAATCCTCTCTATATTGTTCTAAGATTAGGTGGATAAATAACGAGGGGTGTAGTAAACTAACACTTTGGGAATGTGCAGCTATGTTGTGATAACATTATAACTAGGAAGCTAATGAAATTTTGTGCATGCATTGCTGGTATGATGATAAACTACCCCTGAGTTTGGAAATTCTTGGTGAATGATGAGTCCCATTTATATACACATTTATGGACTCATCTGGGCCGATTATCTAGTCTATGCACTACACTTTAGGCATGTTTTCATTCATATTGGTTATTCCTTGCTAAGTGCACTCTTAGGCCCGTTTCGGTGTGCATTTGCGCTCCTCATTATTGGGGGTAAGCACATGGTGCTCCCCTTCCATTTCTCTTTGTTTTTCTGGTGCTGGAGGTGTATTCCCAGCTGTTTTTATCTTGTATGCAGGTGGCCGGATTATCTTGTATCCAGTCTTCTCCCAGAATTCATGATTGTGTGAAATGCACGGTCGTGCGTTTACCTTGACGCACGGGCTGTTACGGTCGTGCGCTCTGATCTGGGCAGAAGACGATCGATCTGAATTTAGTCGTGCGTTTTACGCACGGGCGGATTTGCCCGTGCGTGAGTAAAACGCACGGTTGGCCTTTATTCTCCATGTTTTTGGTCATTCTGAATTTACCCGTGCGTTTGTACGCACGGGCGGATTTGCCCGTGCATGGGTAAAACGCACGGGCGGCACTGCGTCTCCCTCAAGCCTGATTTTATCATTTAATAACGCACGGTTCACGCACGGTCGTGCGTTCGACCGTGCGTGACCATTTTTCTGCCTATTTAGTATAAAATGCAGATTACATCGCAGAGCAGGGGGAGAGTGGAGAGGGGAGCGGGAAATTAGGTCCTTCGCGCCGTTCCCGAGGTCTGAAGGCTTCTCCTTCACCTCCACCACCAAAGAGGCCATTTTCCGGCGTTTTCCACCACCATCCTTCCATCCGGGAGTGTTAGCAAGCATCCTCCGCCAAGTGCTCAAGCATTCCTCGTCGTGGGAATCCATAGAAGAGCTGTAGGTCTTTAGAGCGGTGACAACCTCCATCGAATCAGCACACCATCTGAGGGCCGAGCCCGGAGAGAGCCTGACAACTTCTCATTCCAGCCGAGAACCCAAGACGCGGTGATTTCTTCCTATTGGTCTTCTCTAAACTTTATGTTTGTTTTTCCCTTGTGTTGTTGTAATGAACTATCATTTAGCTTTATGTTATAAATCTTTTGTGATGTTCATGTGCAATGATGCGGTGGTGCGAGAATAGCACTTTCTTTGCTGTGTTTTCTGAGATTTGTTATGAGTGAAGCCCTAGCAATTGCTAGTGGTGTTGCTTGGACAAGAGGTGTGTGCGACCCTCACCCATCATAGTTATTTTCCATCCACGCGCCTCCCGAAGCACGGCATCGCGGCCGCTGCACTCACCCACACCTTGCAAAGAGGTGCTTTTCGACCCGCATTTCTCTTCATTCTGCAATAGCTTAGGAACCCAAATCACAACCCCCCTTTTTTGTTACTTAATAATTCCTTTTACTAATTTCCGGTTTGAGCAAATCGTACTACCCAACTTGCGGTCCTTCGAGAACGATATTCGGGGAGTTCCTCCCTATTTTATTACTTGAGCGACCGGTGCACTGCCGTCGTATCGAATTTTGTGCTTGCTAATTAGCAATGCTGGAATAGCGCATCAAGTTTTTGGCGCCGTTGCCGGGGACTGCAAGCGTGTTTGATTTGTTTTCCTTTGGAAATTCGTTTTAAGGTATTTTTTTTTTGTTTTTATTGTAGTGCGCTAATCCATTGTCTTGCAAGTAAATCTGTCATGACATCTATCTAGCAACATATTTATCAGGGAAGTTTAAACAATCTTAGAGATCAGGCACGGATAAACAATCTTGCGTCCGAAATCTCCACTGATATTATTGAGTTTATATCTGAGAATTGCAAATTCAGCGGGTATACACATGAAGATGCAGTACATCACGTGCAGGGATTCTTAGAAGTCTATTATACGTGTATATTCAATGGAGTTGAAAACGAACAACAAAAGATCCTGGCATTTTCATTCTCTCTGCATGATAAAGCTAAAAGATGGTACCGGGATACCTGATAGGTAAAATTTAGGATATAAATAATTTTCTCCAAATTCTACGAACTATAGGCAAGAGCACCTATCGTTCATAGCATAGGATATTTAAAACAAATAAATATCAAGTGTCGTATTCCACGGGTTTGTTGACTACTTCTACTCACGCAAATTATTATTATTTTATCGGCAGTAAAATAGAGTTTTGAAAATAATTAAATAAAAAGAAACATTTGATCGGGAATCCTTCTAAAGTAAAATATTTCGTAAATCTAGAATTCGAAAGAAATCGATTTAGACAAACTTGACCGTGGAGGTTCCCAAAATATGATAGAGCCTCTCTCGAGAGAACTACCACCTAACCTTAGGTTGATCGATTAAGACCCCTCGGCCAGTCGAAACCCCTAAGCTTGCTTTATGCGGTGAGCCCCACTATTGGATTTGACTCCAATCCGGAAGAATTTCATCACCCTCTCTCGAGGAGTGCAAACAATTCTTTTTACCGATGAGCGATCTACCGTATTTACGGATCTCTCGATACACTAAAATATGGATCAAACTTGATTTTCATACACTAGAAATATGAAACCAATAATTGCAAATCATCGGTAAATCTTAGTTTCTAAATCCAAACTAAGAATAAAAGATTACGAAATATAAAAACTTAGGAAATCATCCGATCAAATGCTATTAAATTAGTTAAACATGATTTAAAAAGAAGAACAATTTTATTTCTAAGAAAAGGAATAACACATACAAGAAATAAAATTCTAAACTAAGAATTAAGAAGTGCAAGACAAGAAGTAAATTGCATAAAGAAAATACAATAAGAAAATGCTGAAAAAACTAATCTAAAAATGACCCAATCTAAGCTAGGATCGGATTCCCATCACTTTGGCAGTAGCTGGCTTTTATAGGCAGAAAATTGGTGAGTCACGCCCTTGGTCACGCCCGTGACCAAGGGCGTGTAAGCTGCGTAATTGCGTCTTGAAAGCCCGGGAACGTTGGGGAAGAAAAAACCGCCAAAATTAATCATCTCGACGGGTCACGGCCTCGGTCACCCCCGTGACCTAGGGCGTGACTTGACCGAATCTGGAAACGGCGGGAAACAGCGCGATCTGGAGTTATTCTGGCAGTTGCGGGAAGGGTCACCCCCTAGGTCATGGCCGTGACATGGAGTCACGCCCGTGACAGAGGGCGTGACTTGACCGAATCTTGAAACGGCGCGATCTGGAGTTATTCTGGCAGTTGCGGGAAGGGTCACCCCCTAGGTCATGGCCGTGACATAGAGTCATGATGGCGCGAATCTCACACACCGCTATAGGCGGTAGCTCGACTGCGACACGAAACGGCAGTGTACCGATCGTTCAAGTAATAAAAATTGGGAATAAATCCCCGAGTGTCGGTCTCTTGAGGAACACAGTAAGGTGGAGTTAAATGTCGAGGAAGGACTTGAGATTGAAGTCCTTAACGTCGGATGGAATGCGGAAACGGGGTGATTGGGCTTTTGGAAAATAAAATAAAAGCTATCAACTACTCCTATGCAATGCCGCTATGCAAAGCTTCGCTTGGCGGGATGGAGACTAGGCAGGCCTTGAGCGCGCTGCGTCGCAAGGGCGGATGGACGAGAAGGCTAATGGAATCGAACTATGCAGGCCTTGAGCGCGCTGCTTCGATAGGCGAATGGATTACGGGCCGCGATGCCACGCTTCGGTAGGCGAATGGGCGAGTAGGCTAGTGGAATGAGGGTCGCAAGCACCTCTTCGACAAGCACGCCACTAGCAATTGCTAGTGCGGCACCAGACACGATGGTGGGATGGAGGATGGAATGGGGCGCACCTCAATAATATAAACAAAAATACTCAATCACATAGACATAATCAAGTAAAAATGCTGTTTAATCAAAATACACTTCATCATAATGTTAGATCTAGTTGCAAATACATCAATAAAAGGAGAACAAGGCAAGAAATCGACCGAATCCGAAGGCTCGTTGAAGATTCACGGTTGGAATCGCCGGGTTGTCAATCCGCGTCCAAGCTCGGTCCACAACTACGTCCGGGGTAGAGAGAGCTGTCACGACTCTCCAATGGACTCGTCTTCTTCGTGTCACGATCCGGTAGAGGTTGCAAACTTCCTCTTGCTCGATGGAGATAGCGGCTAGGTCTTCCTTTGGAGCTCTTGGATGAAGGAGGAGGCCGAGAGGAAACTCCGGCTCAAGATTGGCGTGAAGAGCAAGCCCGGAGCACCTCTATATGGTGGGCGACGGTGGAGGAGCGAAATCGGGCGGAACCGGGCGGAAAACGGCGCTGAAAATCGGGATGATGACCTAAAATCGCGAGCAGGGAATTTATAGGCGCTGGAATTAAACAGTGCGCACGGTCAGTGGCGCACGACCATTGGTCGTGCGCACTGGAATCCTGTGATCGTGCGCTCTGCCTGGACAGAACCTGCAAAGACAGAAATTACAAAATAACATGTTCGCACGACCAGTGGCGCACGACCGGTGGTCGTGTGCACTAGCGTTGATGGTCGTGCGCAATACAGCAAACAGAACTCAGAATTTTAATGATGAGTGCGCACGAGCAGTGGCGCACGACTGGTGGTCGTGCGCACTAGCGTAGATGGTCGTGCGCACTGCACCAAACAGAACTCATGAAAAAGGCGTTAAGTGCACACGATCAGTGGCGCACGACCAGTGGTCGTGCGCAATAGAACCAGTGATCGTGCGCAGTGTTCCTGTGCAGAATTGCACCGGAAACACCTGCACGACTCCTGTTCTAGCGTACAACCACAAATCCAGCCACTAAAAGTGGCACCTAACAGTGCATGAAAACTACTAATGAAGATAAACATGAAAACACACCAAAATGGGCCTAAAGGTGCACCTAGCATGGATTAACAAATATGAACTAAAACAGGGCTAAGGTGCAGTGAAATGACTAACTAAACGGCCCAGATGAGTCCATAAAAGTGTATATGATCAGGACTCATCACACCCCCAGACTTACCTGTTTGCGCGTCCCGAGCAAACAAATTCTAAGCGAACGGGGAAAGAAAAGTAGATGGCTTAACATTACAATGCAGAGTACCATGCGAAGTCGCATGCTCATGTGCATAAGAAAATTAGTAGAAAAGACTACTGATTATACAAACAGTTTATAAATTTCTAAAAGAGTAAAAGCATATTACAACTACTCAAAATGGTGAACAACGGTGAATCAGTCGGTCATGCATACGGAGAAAGTAAACTAAGCGCTGAGACGAGCATTGCTCAAGATCGGGGTACGGGACAAACTCCACTGAAATCCATCAGTGTCGGTGACCATAAGCTTGCCCGGTCACATTCTCTCCACGGCACTGGTTTGACTCAAATGCGTGAATCAATAGGACTTTAGGTTTTAAATGGGGCTTGGGTTTAGGTGAGGATAAACAAAGATAAAATCGACGGCTCAAGCACTAAACCCAAATGAGCTAATGCAGGAAACTATCCTCATTCGCCACACAAACACGCGGGTACACAACACCCCCAGACTTGAACTTAACAACATGGGTGCGTGCACCGCCTACTTCCCAACAGAAATCTATACATAAAGATTTTCAATTAAACACTCCTTCTCTTTCCTTTCTTTTTAACTTCTTTTTCACATTTCAATTTTTTTTCTTTTCTTATCATTTTCAGCAAATAAACAAAAAGACACATCCACATCTTCACAAACATATTACCACATCAACAACCCAACTTATGAAAATAATAAACAGCTAAAGCTCAGATTTGGGTGTGCGACTAGGATTGGCTTTTGGGCTTTGGTGAAATAAAAGTGGGGCTGAATCAAAGAACGGGTAGGCACAACTGGGCTAGCGAGGATAAAGCGGTAGGGATAGGCACAAAAGCTCAACCGGGCCAAAATGATGGCCTATATCACATTCACGCAATTGACTAACCGTATACCCATGCTTCAAGAATCGCTTGGGGCAAGTTCTAGCCACCGAGAAAGATTCTCCTTTCTCCCGACTCAAGCAATACGAATCTAGCGATCGTTTACACACATCCCTATGCTACCGTTTGATTCACACCGGATTCACCATTTGAGTAGAGTAAACAACATTTACACTAATAGAAAAAAATATAAAACCATAAGTATAAAAAGAAGTCTAATCTACACAAATTTCTATGCAACTGAGCACTCGACCAGGAGCACTACTAGAGTCAACATTTTACTCTGCTACATAATCCTAAGCCATCATCTAGACTTTTCCAAATAAGCAAAAGAATTAAATTCACAACAGGGCGAACAAACAGATGAGTGCGCGCTCGAGTGGGTGATGTGGTGCATGCAATAATAAAAAAAAACACTTCTGATATGCAAAAACGTGTACACGTGTAGTGAACACTCGGTACACTCCCCCCCCCAGACTTAAACTAAACAATATGCGCAAAATGCAGCTATAAAATTCAGAATAATGCTAGGGAAAGAGAGTACCCAGTGCTCAGAAATGAGCACACCAGAAGATTGGCGTGTAAACCTGGACTAAGCTGCAGCGTCCGCCATCCAGAAAAGAAACCTGCAGGGGGTCAGCTCCGCAAAAACAGAAGAAAATAGAAAACTGAAAAGAAAATACTACTAACTAAACATGATTAGATAAAAATAAAAATTGCAGAAAAGGAAGATAACTACTGGGGTTATTGTCATCCCAGCACGACTTATTCAAAATCTTAACGATTCTAGCTAATGGGCCTATGGAAGGAGAAGTGGACAGGTAACTGGCCTAATATGCGTGTCGGTAGCGGGTACCGATACGGAGATAGAACAGTCACCCCTCTACCTAAATATAGATACCTGCTCCTCACAGGTAGAGGGTAGAGAAAGTAAGAAGAGGAGGAGGCCTGGTCCTCACTCAACTCACCAAAAATATCCTTGCCTAGCAAGGCGTCGTCAACAGGGAGGCAGCTGGAGGAAAAGGCAATGAGTGGAGCTTCCTCTACGGAGGGGGAATAAACCTCCTCACATGAGAGGATGCTCACATCATTGACTTGAGCAAAAAGCTCCAAGTCCTCCTGGGATACCTGTGAAGACTCAACCTGCACAGGCTCGAATGAAGAAGGGGGGTCGAGAAATAAAGAAGACGAATGACATAAATAAACATTAATCGGGGGAGTGGTCCCGGTCTCACTCCCATCAGGTTGGGGAAGTAAAATAATGTTAGCATTGTCATCAATGCTACAAGAGTTGGCGGGATCAACGGTGGCCAGGCTTAGGATTTGGACTTCCTCCACCGGTGTTGAGGAAAACTCCTCTTCACCTAGAAGGTTGTCCTCCTCCATAGGAATAGGCACAATACTAAGATCAACTGCCTCCTCCTGCAACACATCATCAACAATGTCGTCAGAGACGAGTGTAGTATGCACAACAGGGAGAGGAATAGTGCTCGGATAAAAGTCGAGCACCGATTCCTCACAAAGAATCGAATCCACTAGGGGTGGTGGATGCACTGGGAGAATAGGCTCAGCAATGTCGGTGCCCAGATCAGCCGCACATCCGATGACCGTATCCATGCCATACCCTTCAAAATGTGAAGGTGACAAAGACACATAGCCGGATGTTGAAGGTGTGCCGCCAGAGCTAGGAGATGGGACGATCCGAATATCCGGCTCGTCATCCTCATCCAATTGGCGATGAAAAGCAGCACAATCCTTCAGGGCGTGATCTGTGCTCCGACAAAACTGGCACTGCCTAGCAGGCTTCTTTGGCATAGCGGGAGCTGGAGCCGAAAAGAAGTAAGACGGTAATGGCTCAGCAGAGTAGCCATAAGACTTACGCGCACCATATGGAGTATCAGACGGAGTCGATGCTCTATATGCTGGGCGAGAAGAATTATGCCTACTATTCTCCGTAGGGCATTCATCACTAGAGTGGGAGGTAGCTCCACACCAACGGCAACGGAAATTGAGATGTGCCCACATAGTGCGAAGATAAAACGATTCAAAATAAAGATGCTATTGTGCAAAATACTACACCTAACAATAATTACTAAAGCAACCTACTATAAAACAAGAAAATGGAATAAAGAGAACAGAAATAAAACAAAAGATGCGATAAACAAATGGAAGGGCTTCTCTCTCAGATTCTCCCTCTCCAGAAAACTCACACGACTGTGTTCCCCGGCAACGGCGCCAAAAACTTGATGGCGCGAATCTCACACACCGCTATAGGCGGTAGCTCGACTGCGACACGAAACGGCAGTGTACCGATCGTTCAAGTAATAAAAATTGGGAATAAATCCCCGAGTGTCGGTCTCTTGAGGAACACAGTAAGGTGGAGTTAAATGTCGAGGAAGGACTTGAGATTGAAGTCCTTAACGTCGGATGGAATGCGGAAACGGGGTGATTGGGCTTTTGGAAAATAAAATAAAAGCTATCAACTACTCCTATGCAATGCCGCTATGCAAAGCTTCGCTTGGCGGGATGGAGACTAGGCAGTCCTTGAGCGCGCTGCGTCGCAAGGGCGGATGGACGAGAAGGCTAATGGAATCGAACTATGCAGGCCATGAGCGCGCTGCTTCGATAGGCGAATGGATTACGGGCCGCGATGCCACGCTTCGGTAGGCGAATGGGCGAGTAGGCTAGTGGAATGAGGGTCGCAAGCACCTCTTCGACAAGCATGCCACTAGCAATTGCTAGTGCGGCACCGGACACGATGGTGGGATGGAGGATGGAATGGGGCGCACCTCAATAATATAAACAAAAATACTCAATCACATAGACATAATCAAGTAAAAATGCTGTTTAATCAAAATACACTTCATCATAATGTTAGATCTAGTTGCAAATACATCAATAAAAGGAGAACAAGGCAAGAAATCGACCGAATCCGAAGGCTCGTTGAAGATTCACGGTTGGAATCGCCGGGTTGTCAATCCGCGTCCAAGCTCGGTCCACAACTACGTCCGGGGTAGAGAGAGCTGTCACGACTCTCCAATGGACTCGTCTTCTTCGTGTCACGATCCGGTAGAGGTTGCAAACTTCCTCTTGCTCGATGGAGATAGCGGCTAGGTCTTCCTTTGGAGCTCTTGGATGAAGGAGGAGGCCGAGAGGAAACTCCGGCTCAAGATTGGCGTGAAGAGCAAGCCCGGAGCACCTCTATATGGTGGGCGACGGTGGAGGAGCGAAATCGGGCGGAACCGGGCGGAAAACGGCGCTGAAAATCGGGATGATGACCTAAAATCGCGAGCAGGGAATTTATAGGCGCTGGAATTAAACAGTGCGCACGGTCAGTGGCGCACGACCATTGGTCGTGCGCACTGGAATCCTGTGATCGTGCGCTCTGCCTGGACAGAACCTGCAAAGACAGAAATTACAAAATAACATGTTCGCACGACCAGTGGCGCACGACCGGTGGTCGTGCGCACTAGCGTTGATGGTCGTGCGCAATACAGCAAACAGAACTCAGAATTTTAATGATGAGTGCGCACGAGCAGTGGCGCACGACTGGTGGTCGTGCGCACTAGCGTAGATGGTCGTGCGCACTGCACCAAACAGAACTCATGAAAAAGGCGTTAAGTGCACACGATCAGTGGCGCACGACCAGTGGTCGTGCGCAATAGAACCAGTGATCGTGCGCAGTGTTCCTGTGCAGAATTGCACCGGAAACACCTGCACGACTCCTGTTCTAGCGTACAACCACAAATCCAGCCACTAAAAGTGGCACCTAACAGTGCATGAAAACTACTAATGAAGATAAACATGAAAACACACCAAAATGGGCCTAAAGGTGCACCTAGCATGGATTAACAAATATGAACTAAAACAGGGCTAAGGTGCAGTGAAATGACTAACTAAACGACCCAGATGAGTCCATAAAAGTGTATATGATCAGGACTCATCAAGTCACGCCCGTGACCTGGGGCGTGTAGGCTGGAAATGATGTGACGGCGTGTTCTGGCAGCTAGAAGATGGCTGGGTTGAGTCATGGCCGTGACTTGATGTCACGCCCTTGGTCATGGCCGTGACCGAGGGCGTGTAATACTAAATTGGGCTGGCGGCATGATCTGGCAGATGTAAGATGGCTGGGTTGAGTCATGGCCGTGACTTGAAGTCACGCCCTTGGTCATGGCCGTGACCAAGGGCGTGTACTGAAGATTTTTGCATACTTGTTCCATTCTTTCCCCTGAACATGGCTGTGAGCTTAAATTTGCTATTAGCAGCCCCAGATTACCTGAAAACACAAAATAAAGCGAATTAGATATATATTAAACTAAAATTATATAAAAACTAATTAATTACTACTAAAATACTATATAAAAATAACTATAAATAATGCACTATAACTATAAATAATGCACTATCAATACCCGAAAGAGTGAGATAACTTCTTGGAAGCAATTTGAAGGGAAGTTCCTATTTGATTTTCAACATCGCATGCGAGGTATGAATGGGCATAAGGAATTTATTGCCTTCGGTCAGAGAAAGGACGAGACATTAGTAGACGCATGGGAGCGTTTTCAATCCTTACACAGGGACTGTTACCGTGAGGATTTGTCAGAAGACTTTTTAATTCAGATTTTCTATTTTGGCGTAATGGACAGGTTCCGTTTGCTTTTTGATGTCGCTGCTGGAGGAGCCCTGTTTAATAAGTCAGGGAAGGACGCCTGGGAAATAGTGATGAATATAGTGCAGACCAGCCAGTATTGGAGCCACTCTACTCATCCTCCAAGTACTAGCGAAGTTAACACAATAACACTGAATGGAGCAGAGGAATGCCTTACTTCAGATCAAACAGAGCGGTTAGTTACTCTCGTAGGTGATATGCTGCACGAAATGAATGAACAGTCCGCAGCAATCCAGCAGCCCGACTCTACTATTAATACTCTCACAGATGCTGTCTCTGGGATTGTGGGTCAGCAGCCCGAGTCTGTGAATGCCATGAAGTTAAGAAGTGGCAGGAGTGTAAAAAACCCCCCATGTCAGAAAACACCTCCAGCACCTGCGCTACAGGAACCACTTACGAATCCTACGGACAGGCCTGATGCAGATGTGACAGGGGAGCCGGCTCCTATCCCTACTATGCCGGATTCGGCAAGCGTGGCACAACCCTCGAAAAGTATTGTTAGCCCTCCATTTCCTCACAGGTTACGGAATGAGAAGTCAGAGAAGCAATTTCGCAGATTCCTGGAAATGATGAAGGGAGTTCAAGTTAGCATACCGCTGATTGAGGCCATCTCCCAGATACCGGGTTACTCAAAATTCTTGAAGAAGCTGATGTCAAAGCGAAAGGACCTGGAGGACCTCAAAACCATTGATCTCATGGAGGAGTGCTCCGCCTTCATCACCGATGTCCCTACAAAGCGAAAGGACCCTGGCAGCTTTACTATCCCTTGCAGAATCGGTCACCACCGATTCGGTCAGGCACTTTGTGATCTAGGATCCTCCATCAATCTAATGCCGCTCTCCATCTTTCAAGAGTTAGGTGCGGGGATTTTGAAGCCGACACAAGTGATGTTGCAGCTAGCTGACAGAACAATCAAGAAACCGGTCGGGATTGTGGAAGACCTTACCATAGTGGTAAATGACCTCGCCTTTCCAGCCGATTTCGTCATCCTTGACATGAAAGCTGATGCTAGAGTCCCTATTATCTTGGGGCGCCCCTTTCTCGCGACAGCACGCGCCATCATTAATGTGGAGCAGGGAGAGCTCACTCTCAGATTGGGGCAGGACGCCATATCTTTTAATGTTCGTAATCCGGCGCAACTGTTTGAGATCACAGACGGTGAACTAGCGGAGCCAAACGAAGAATTGGATAGTCAGTTTGATATGAGCCCGGGGGTTTGCGAGACTTTTTGGCAGCAAGAAAGCCTTGTGGGCAATGGAGGTTCATCCTCAGACAATTCTGAGGATCTGCATCCGTTCAGAGAATCAATTATTATGCCATCGGATTCAAATACCTCTCTAGGTCTCAAACAATTACCAAACTCTCTGAAATATGTTTTCCTGGGGGAAAATACCACGCATCCGATGATTATTTCTGCAACTCTGTCTGTGGACGATGAAGCTGCGTTGGTGAGGCTGCTACGAAGATACCAAAAAGTCTTTGGACGTTCCCTTGCCGATATTAAAGGAATTAGCCCCACCGTCTCCATGCATAAGATCCTTCTTGAAAATCAGTACAAGCCATCGGTTCAACCCCAAAGGCGGCTAAACCCGAAGATGCAAGAGGTAGTGAAGGTAGAAGTGATAAAGCTTTTGGATGCAGGCATCATCTATCCAATTAGCGACAGCAAGTGGGTCAGCCCAGTTCAGGTTGTGCCAAAGAAGGGAGGGATTACCGTTGTCCTCAACGAGAAAGATGAGTTACTACCTACCCGTGTGATCACCGGATGGAGGGTCTGCATCGATTACCGCAAACTAAATGATGCTATGCGCAAGGACCACTTTCCACTTCCTTTCATTGATCAGATGTTGGAAAAGTTGGCAGGGCAAGACTACTACTGTTTCCTGGATGGGTACTCCGGGTGCAATCAAATCCTAATCGACCCTGCTGATCAGGACAAGACGACATTTACCTGCCCTTCCGGTACCTTCGCGTTCAAGCGAATGCCATTTGGACTTTGCAATGCTCCTGCAACTTTTAAGCGATGCATGCTTGCAATCTTCGCTGACATGGTGGGCAATTTTCTCAAAGTATTCATGGATGATTTCACGTTATTCGGCAGCAGCTTCGATTCGTGCCTTGCCAATCTAGATAAGACCTTGAAGCGGTGTGAGGACACCAACCTCATCTTAAATTGGGAAAAATGCCATTTTATGGTGCGCGAAGGAATCGTGTTGGGGCATAAGGTATCCCGCCAGGGGCTTGAGGTGGATCAGGCGAAGATTAGTGTCATCAAGAATCTTCCTCCGCCGTCTTCTTTGAAGGGTATCCGCAGCTTTCTCGGACACGTGGGATTTTATCGGAGATTTATTAAGGATTTCTCATCCATTTCAAAACCTATTTCTCACTTACTAGGCAAGGATGTCCCATTATATTTCGATAAAGCTTGTATGCAAGCGTTTGAAACCCTACGGGGGCAACTTATCGCTGCTCCGATCTTAGTGGCACCTGACTGGAGTTTACCTTTTGTGATCATGTGCGATGCTAGTGACGTAGCCGTGGGTGCAGTGCTTGGTCAAAAGAAAGACAAAACCTTTCACACCATTGCATGTGCCAGTCGAACTCTAAATAACGCTCAAGCGAACTACACCACCACGGAGAAAGAAATGCTAGCCGTGATCTTCACCTTCGAGAAATTTCACTCCTACTTGGTGCTTTCCGAAGTAATAGTGTACACAGATCATGCCGCACTGAGGTACCTATTCAGCAAGAAGGAGGCCAAGCTGCGTTTAACCCGCTGGATCCTACTGCTGCAAGAGTATGATTTGGAAATCAAAGATAAGAAGGGGGTAGAGAATGTAATCGCGGATCACTTATCGTGGCTGGAGAACGATGTGATGGATGATGTTTCCAACAATAAAGAGGAGGAAATGACTGATTATTTTCCAGACGAGAAGCTATTCGCCATCACTACGCATCCGTCAACAACCCCATGGTACGCCGATATCGAAAACTATCTTGCGTGTAAAACTGTCTCGCCCAATCTTACGCCTCAGCAGAGGAACAAGTTTTTTTCGGACTTAAAGTATTATTTATGGGAAGATCCATGGTTGTTTCGTACTTGTAGCGATGGTATAATCAGACATTGCGTCCCGGAATCTGAGTACAGATCCGTTCTCGAACATTTCCACGATAGGGAAGCGGGAGGACACATGGGCGCTGCTAGGACAGCACGCAAGGTGCTGCAAAGTGGATTATTTTGGCCCACGCTATTCAAGGATGCTCACGTGTACGTCTCAAAATGCAATGAATGCCAGAGAACTGGGAACATTTCACGGAAAGACGAGATGCCGCTTAATAATATGTTAGTTTGTGAACCGTTCGACGTTTGGGGAATCGATTTCATGGGTCCATTCCCAATGTCTCACGGAAAACATTATATAATAGTGGCAGTGTATTACGTTTCAAAATGGGTGGAGGCGGAGGCTGTTGCTGCTAATGATGCCCGTACAGTCTTGAAATTTATTCATACAGATATCTTTTCTAGATTCGGAGCTCCGCGGACAATCATAAGTGATGGTGGTAGTCATTTTTGCAACCAATTTTTGTAATTACTAAAAAAATTTGGCGTGCATCATAAAGTCTCGTTAGCTTACCACCCGCAAATGTGTGGACAAGTGGAAGTTTCGAATAGAGAACTCAAAAGAATAATTGAAAAATCGATCCACTCGAACAGAAAGGATTGGGCGACGAAAGTGAATGATGCCTTGTGGGCCTATCGTACTGCCTTCAAAACCCCTTTACCTTTCTAGCTTGTTTTTGGAAAGGCATGCCAACTACCAGTGGAATTAGAACACAAAGCCTTGTGGGCAACCAAGTTCCTAAACATGGACATCGCAGCAACGGCGGAACGGCGTCTTTCTCAGTTGAATGAACATGAAGAATTGCGGCATTTTGCCTATGAGAACTCTCGCATATATAAAGAAAAGACAAAGCAGTGGCATGATATGCATATTAGGCCAAAAGAATTCAATCCGGGAGATAGCGTTCTCCTCTACAATTCTCGTCTGCGCTTATTCCCTGGAAAGCTGAAGTCACGGTGGAGTGGCCCGTTCACTGTGACTGGTGTTTCTCCGTTCGGCGCAATCGAAATTTCTGGAGAAAAAGAAGGGACGTTCAAGGTGAATGGGCATCGATTGAAAATCTATGAGGGCGGCACAGTTTTGAAGGACTGTAAAAAATTGTATCTTGCGGAGTCAAATGTGTTAGGGTGATTTTCTCTTTTGTCCCTATGCTGTATTCGAATACGTGATTTGTATAATCTTGCTTAATTTTTATCTCTTTGCCTTTGGTTATATGTTGTATTTTTGAGATATTCTGAGCAAATTCCTAACAACTTTGTGAGAACTATTTGTCTCTGAACAATGCTTAATACAGGTAATTGGTCCACCTTTAAGGACGTTAAACAAAAGGACTTCTTGGGAGACAACCCATGGGTACCACCTGGTTCCGTCTGCTTTTTAATTCCTTTTATGTTTTGTTATTCCCTTTTTGCTAACGTCATAGGTGGAAGCTCTCGCGTGGAGAATGTGGTTGGTGAAAATTTTAAAGTTGGAACTTCCGCACTTCTGGCATGCTCTTTTATGAGCATAGGTCAACTCTACCCCTTTCCTACTTATTTCTTAATTGGTTATTATAGTTGGTTTTGATCAAGTCTGGGGGAGAGAGTGATCGGTGCACGTGCACACACTTTGCATGACATGTTAGAATGTGCTGAGTTAGGATTTGTATTTTGTTGCACACATTGCATATACTTGCACCTAGTTCATGCGCACTTGATCACGCATGCTTATGGGGTATCGCTGCGAGGTTCCCCGCTCGTAAGAATTGGATTATTAGTGTATGAGTGAGGAGTAGAGAAAAATGTTGACTCGAGTAGTGCTCTAGTCAAGTGCTCCCGTCACACCTAGAAATTCAATTAGAGTAGAATAAAATTCAGAGTCATAATTTAATTATTTCTATTATAGTAGCTGTAATTTATTTTACTTTAATGGTGAATCCGGTGAATCCGACGGTAGCATAAGGTCGAGTGTAGCTAGACTAGTAGTAGCTTATTACTAGAGTCGGAAGGAAGGACAACCTTTCTCGGTGGCTAGAACTTGCATTAGGCGACTCTTGAAACGATTGCGTTGAAAGTACCCGTTATAAAATGTGATATAGGCCATTTCTTGATCCGTTTGTGCTTTTGAAATCCTTACCTACATAATCACCGTTGCAAGCCACTCGAGTCTACCTTTCCTCCTTGTTTAGCTCCACTAAAATTTCACCAAAGCCATACGGCCGAACCTATTTTCGCACCAACCTTTGAGCTGAAAGAAATTTCTTTTTCGATCGCATTTGGTGTCATCTTCGTTGTGCATGGCAGATTTGAATTAGCTAAAGGAGCTATTTTATTGAGCATTTAAAAATTTTTGTCGAAAAGAGAAAAGAAAAGAATGAATAGAAAAGAAAAAAAAAGTTGTGCAAAAATAATATTCTCTCGACAAATTCAATTTGTAATTGGCTTAGCACGCACCTATTGTTCAGTTGAAGTCTGGGGGTGTTGTGTACTTCTTGAAAATATTGTTTTGGTGATTGTAATTCTCTTGAGCGCTCAGGTTGTGTTGAATGCGATTCCCATCGTCCTTCTACTTACCTAGCCTAAACTCAACCTAAGCCTAATCCTAACCCATAAGTCCTATTGATTTTAGATACGAGTTGTCTCATGCAGTAGAGAGAGTGCGAACGTGCAAGCCTATGGACACCGACTTTGATGGATTTCTTAGGAGTTTGTCCTGAGCGTCGATTCGAGTAATACTCCACTCATTAGTCACGCTATTTCCCCTTTTGCGCGACTGAAAGGTTCACTGGGATTCACCATTCAAGTAAAGTAAATTTCGAACTACTGTTCTAGAAATAGTTAGATATAATCTTTCTATGCATGTGTGCATGCGACTTCGCATAGGTCTCTACCGCTCAAACTCACGCTAACATCCAATTGTTCCGATCAGGAGAGCTGAGTAGTTTGACCGAGATGTGCAAACGGGTAAGTATGGGGGTGTGATGAGTCCCATTTATATACACATTTATGGACTTATCTGGGCCGATTATCTAGTCTATGCACTACACTTTAGGCATGTTTTCATTCATATTGGTTATTCCATGCTAAGTGCACTCTTAGGCCCGTTTCGGTGTGCATTTGCGCTCCTCGTTATTGGGGGTAAGCACATGGTTCTCCCCTTCCATTTCTCTTTGTTTATCTGGTGCTGGAGGTGTATTCCCAGCTATTTTTATCTTGTATGCAGGTGGCCAAATTATCTTGTATCCAGTCTTCTCCCAGAATTCATGACTGTGTGAAACACACGGTCGTGCGTTTACCTTGACGCACAGGCTGTTGTGGTCGTGCGCTCTAATCTGGGCAGAAGACGATCGATCTGAATTTAGTCGTGCATTTTACGCACGGGCGGATTTGCCCGTGCGTGAGTAAAATGCACGGTTGGCCTGTGTTCTCCATGTTTTTGGTCATTCTGAATTTACCCGTGTGTTTGTACGCACGGGCGGATTTGCCCGTGCGTGGGTAAAATGCACGGGCGGCGCTGCGTCTCCCTCAAGCCTGATTTTATCATTTAATAACGCACGGTTCACGCACGGTCGTGCGTTCGACCGTGCGTTACCATTTTTCTGCCTGTTTAGTATAAAATGCAGATTACATCGCAGAGCAGGGGGAGTGCAGAGAGGGGAGTGGGAAATTAGGTCCTTCCCGCCGTTCCTGAGGTCTGAAGGCTTCTCCTTCACCTCCACCACCAAAGAGGCCATTTTTCGGTGTTTTCCACCACCATCCTTCCATCCGGGAGTGTTAGTAAGCATCCTCCGCCAAGTGCTCAAGCATTCCTCGTCGTGGGAAGCCATAGAAGAGTTGTAGGTCTTTGGAGCGGTGACAGCCTCCATCGAATCAGCACACCATCTGAGGGCCGAGCCCGGAGAGAGCCTGACAACTTCTCATTCCGGCCGAGAAACCAAGACGCGGTGATTTCTTCCTATTGGTCTTCTCTAAACTTTATGTTTGTTTTTCCCTTGTGTTGTTGTAATGAACTATCATTTAGCTTTATGTTATAAATCTTTTGTGATGTTCATGTGCAATGATGCGGTGGTGCGAGAATAGCACTTTCTTTGCTGTGTTTTTCTGAGATTTGTTGTGTGTGAAGCCCTAGTAATTGCTAGTCGTGTTGCTTGGAGAAGAGGTGTGTGCGACCCTCACCCGTCATAGTTATTTTCCATCCACGCGCCTCCCGAAGCACGGCATCGCGGCCGCTGCACTCACCCACACCTTGCAAAGCGGTGCTTTTCGACCCACATTTCTCTTCATTCTGTAATAGCTTAGGAACCCAAATCACAACCCCCCTTTTTTGTTACTTAATAATCCCTTTTACTAATTTCCGGTTTGAGCAAATCGTACTACCCAACTTGTGGTCCTTCGTGAACAATATTCGGGGAGTTCCTCCCTATTTTATTACTTGAGCGACCAGTGCCGTTCGTATCGCATTTTGTGCTTGCTAATTAGCAATGCTGGAATAGCGCATCAGTGAACATTCCCTTTAATGTTGTAATTACTTGACATTGGGAAATTAATAAGGGTTAGGTGGTGGAAGAAACCTAGTCCAATTGTACGGGGGCTTATCACTTCGTTTATTGGACTAGTCGTGTACCGACTTGAGTTTTTCCCCTAAATTTTATTTTGAAATGGTATGTTGCAGACGTATGACATCAAGGTTTTGTTTAAATAATACGTGAACGATGATGACCATATTTGGTAGGGGATGAATGTGTCATGCACATCAACGATATGCTACTCACAAAGAGACAATGGGGGTTGTCTCAGATGTTTATGTTGGAGAAGGAGGTAATTATTTAACACCCACATGAGATGAAGTTATGACGTATTAATGCGCGGTGACCTCATGTGTAAGGATCGGTTATAAATTTAGCAAGAGAGGTAGCCAATTACCTCTGAAGCATCAAAATTTCGGGAGAATGCACAGACAAGTAAGAGTACATGTAACATCTTACCTCGACAAGGTAAATTTCCAAAGGCTCTGTATCGTAACCGAACCGTTGAATAAGGATTTTGTTCACGGTTGAGGAGCTCTTAAATGAAATGATTTTAAAAGTAGCACCTATTTTTGAATTCGGTGCAAATCTAAGTAGGATCGGGAGTAGACAAAAGTAACACTTGACTCGAAGTCACGTGTTATTAGAAGGGAATGATGTGATTATAACCCATGCGAGGTGTAGAGTCATGGATTCACCTTACTTTGAGACACGATAAAGATTCATAATATCATCATAACCAATTGATAAGCATCATCGGATGATCACATGCGGAATTTGGGAACTATTTGGAAACATAAAAGCTTCCTGAGCTTAAACCCTTGAGGTAGTAACATCACGCTTGGTAATTGATGGATTGAAAGGGCATAATGACATGGAAAATGAGGTGGGGTGATTGCGGAACTCGACTATTATGTGAATTTGAAGTCAAGCGGTAAACATCGATGGTGTTTGACCATTTTAATTATCTTGCCATGACTTGACATTGGAAATAAAGTACCCTCGAAAACGTAAAACCGAGTAGGCATCATGCTATGTTTGGAAGAGGGGTACTATAGGTATGATCCTTGGAATATGGTTTGGATGGTTTCAAAAATCGGAAGGCATGAGCATCTCGACATTATATCGTCGGCCAAGTTTCTTGATGTTTAGAAACACTTTATGAAATCAAGAAATAAATTCATACCTACACTTCAAAGTTGAATGAGTATTCCCTCCTCTTGTTGGTAGGAATTTGATAATCTATCAGAGGGTCTAGAATTGTGATAACCACGTGGTAAAGCATACGATCGATGACTCTTAGGAAAATGGGCACGAGATGGTTGAAGGTTGAGGCACTCAGAATTTGACTGGGCTTGGTTGGTGGTTTTTGCATGAATGCCCTTATAGGAAATGTCAAACACTTGGAATGTATAAAGAGTGTACATGATTACCCCTACTTGACTCATATAGTTAAGCTACGTGATCATAACAATTGTTGAAACTTAATATCGAGTGATTGTCGTGTTAAGGGTAAAAGATGTGTGTTGTATGAATGATTGCCACGGATGAGATAACTTTGTGGAATCGGTTGATAATGATATAGATAATGATGGTTTGTACTAGAAGATGAGATTAAAGCTTGCTTCTACATATTTAATACATAAGAGAGACGATTTTGCGGGTGCAATAACAGGTTGGGTATTTGAGGTCTGACCCAAGGATACACTACAACAAACTGCACTTATAGTAAGGACCTAATTCGTTACAATAAGTGCCAAAATTCGTTACAAAAACTCTTTGGTAACGAAAAAAACTTTAAGTAACGGTCCTCCTCTAAAGCTCGACGCTAAAGGTTATTGTAACGAATGTATGCATGTCGTTACAAATAAAGTAATTGTAACAAATGATACTTTCTCACCAAAAAGAGATTCTTCCTCACAATAAATTGGTCACAATAAATATTTTTTCGTTACGAATGTTTTTTTTCCTCACAAAAAAACAGTTACGATTAAAACTATTTCGTTACAAATGTTTTATTTTTTCCTCACTAAAAATAAACTAACTTCGTTACAATAAAGTATAATAAACATTATTTCGTTACAATAGATTAAACAATAGTAACGATAAAATCGTTACATTTGTTTTCCATTCTTCTTACTACAACCAATTCATTTATATATCAAAAATATTCCATTTCTATTTTTTGTGTGCCTGAGATTTTATTACAAATAATAATCTTGAAAACACACATATTTAATATTTCATAACAAGATCAAAATATATTTGTATTCACACCAAAAATTTTTACATAGAGTACAAGTTATTATCATCTCTTCTAAAATAATACAATATTACATTACAAGATCAACATGTTTCTAATAAATCTTCTGTCATTTTTCGAAAAATGAATCATCCATCATGCACTTTCTGACTAATGAATCTTTCGTCACTTGCCGGTCAATGCTCGAGCACCCTACAAATAAAAGAGAGCAATTAAGATCACCCTACAATTAAATGAGAGCAAAAACATCCATACAAACTCACATCCATACATACATAAAAAGATGCAGAATCAACATGCACAGTTTAGCCAGTAATCACCTGAAACAGCATGTGATAAGCTTCAATACAATATTTGAATGAGAATAAAATCAACAACTCTTACCAAGACTTATCGAAAATCTAACAATAAAGATGCCCCATGTTTGATAAATGAAGAACTTACTGATTCTATGAACATAAGAATGAAGAAAATGCTTATTAACGATGATGATGATATTATTAGCATGTATGCCAATTTTTCAATCCCAATTATACATGTTATGTTTTTTTAAATTGAAAAATAATTTGAAACACCAAAACACCTTATCTTGTTCAGTATACAAATCTCAGACCTACAAGTGTAATTGAATTCAACTAACTCGAGAAAGGCTGAAGTAAACAATATCAAGGCCTGAAACTAGTCAGTCTATAGAATAGTTAAATAATTTAAGGACTAGTTATTGCCATGAAAAATCAGTAAACAATCACATATGAAAAGAACAAGGACACTTTGAGTTTTGACCATACTGCTGCTAGAAGTAATCATAAGCATCAAGTTATCATTTAGCATGCAAACTCCTAAAAGTAGCACAGGCTGAAAAACTTCTAGAAGAATCAAAAGATTCATGAAATAGTAATTGACATTCATACCATTCCAGGGCCCTCTGTGCATGGCCCTCCAACCAAAGCTATAATTCTAGCTCCAGTGCCAGGCAAGCATGCGCCCAACAATCCAGCAGCAACACTCAAAGCAACACCAGTGCACCTCCGAGCTCTGTTCCCAAGATCCACATGCCACTGATCACTCTGCACCTCATCTAACAGCTACAGAAAAAAGAAAATGCAGGCTTGCAAACATATATGTATATATATGATTTAATATAATAAGAAAATGCTGATGTGGTAGATGGTCACTAACCTGGATGAAGGGCAGTCACAGTACATGATCATATTGTACATAAATGCTCAAGGATGCAGCAAACCATGCTCTAAATTTCATAATAGAAAAGTGATGGAGGAAATGAAGTCAATACAATTTTCCACCAATATGAAATCAATACAAATTTTATACTAATATCTGGATTCAATATTGGAATTTTATACTAATATCTGGATTCAATATACAAATTTTAACCATGCTCAAGGATGCAGCAAACCATGCAGCAAACCATACAAATTTTATACTAATATGGATTCAAAAACTAGAAGGGCAATAGCAATTAGCAAAAATCTGGATTCAATATTGGAAGAACCTATAAAAACAGTTGCTGCCTTGCTGGATCGGAAACAGCAGCTCCACAACAACAAAACCTAGGGGATCTGGGAGGTCAGATTTGCAATGGAGGAAGAGATAATTTGATGCAGGCTTGCAAACATGTCATAATTGCAGAAGTTATGTGCTTAAAAGAACTAAATGCAAATGAATGTTCAAAATCAATGAGGTTCTCCGAAATCTACAAAATTTCAGCCAACCACCATAGAAACATAAAAGCCTAGAATAAATTGTAACTCTACATTGTTCAGGAGTTAGGAATACCAGTCAATGACTAGTCTACTTGAATATATGTGATGTAAGTTCTCCGAAATCTACAATGCACAGGAAAATAGATGAATGATAAGAACCTGGTTCCTGCATAATGGCGTGATCTTCTGGCAATGAGTGTCAACATAAAATCTTTCCCTGATACTGACAGCTTAGCCTGGAATATATTACTTTACTTCATTAGAGCATGACCATCAACATATAGGTAAAACCATGGGGAAGGACATCACTATGCCTCCACATGATTCTAGGCAAGAAATTAAACACTAAACTGACTCTACCAACAAATTGTCTACGTACGGAAATGTTGCCACAAAACATCACGAATTTAGAAGCAGCTTAAGTTGTAAAAGCTACATGAATAAACATAATAAGGTAGTGAGCACCTAATGCAAGCAGCCTTGTAGGTAAACTATCTTATGACAGATGTGTGTTGCTTTTAATTTTGCAGTTTACAGAATGGGGAATTGCGACATCATGATGGAATGTAGTTCTATGAAAATGGGAAGAAAAATTGTCTTATTCATACTTAACTGCATAGCTTGATGGAGTGAATAGGGGCAATTTCAACTCAGAATTGGGTGATAAGAGTGGCACAAGGTGTTGTCTTCCCCAAATCCTTGATACATCAACAGGAAGACATCTGGAAGAGGGTAAACAAGAAAAAAGAAATTCACTGATATGATGATCTTTATCAGATCCTAGCAAGTAGCCAAATTCATGCAGATATTCAACTCAAAAGAGCAATAGAAGATCTACTCGATCAAAAAGAAATACCCATTTAAATTCAGCGTTAACCGGCAAGCTCCTCTAGCAAGAAGAACCTGCATGATTCATGGAAAATGTGTAAGACCTCGTGGAGTACTGAAGAGCTAGATGACATTTACATGATAAAAAGTGAAAAGTTTAGTCTACTTTGCCTGACAACATTTAAAATCTCCTCCAAATGCTGCGAAATGCAAAGGGGTACTGCCTGCTCCTGCACATGAATTCCAGACCAATTTAGATTTGATGAACTAATACAGTCCTGAATTCATATACATCCCGCGAAAATGAAATACCTATTATCCTGAAATATGAGCAATAGTTAAAGGTTGTTGCTGATACATTTGCGGAGAAATCGAGCAAGAGCTGAACACAGTCGAAGTGCCCTTTGACTGCTGCCATATGCAGCGACGTCAACCCTCCATCAGATACCTTGTTGACCAACCTCGACAAGAAGACCTGCAATACATACCCAGCAGCAAAATGCCAAATAGTCTAACACCCCACTAACAAAACCTACTAATCAGTATATAATCGGCAAAACAGAATCATCCAAGCCAACAAACCAAGCAGATTCCCAAGCTTGGAACCAAAATACTAACAGTCATAAACCAAGCAAAAGTAATAAAATAGTCACAAAGCAGTAAACTAAAAAACTAACAGTCATAAACCATTTGACAACAAAAACGTGCACCAAAAAGTAAATGGTGTGTGCATCAAAGTCAAGGAATTGCCCCAAATTGCTGCAGAACGAATGCCAGCTGCTCTTTCAGCTCATTTTGCCCCTCCTTTAATCCCGCAATCTCTGCATTGTGTGTTTGAATCAAAGCTTCCTGCTTATCTATAAGCTCTGTTTGTGCTGTTAGACGAGTCGTGGCATCGCGCAATTCTTCTTCCGCTACATTCAACTTCTCTTTCAACTGAGTAGTCACATTCAATGTCTTCTTCATTCGTTTTGAAGGCACAACACCATAGCCTAGCCCTTTGTCATAACCAGACTTGTTTCCAAGTGCAGTCTTTATAATTTCTCTCTCAGAGCTTATGAGATCACTGTCAGAATCTGTTGTTGTCCTCAGCCTTTCCATTTCACGCTGTAAAATATAGTGTTATAATAGAAACGTATGTTATCAATCAATTTTGCGAAAGTTTCAAATATATTTTGACTTACGTATGCCGCTTCTGCTTTCTCGCTGGCAAACACCCCATTCTTCTTATGGGTGTTCGCAAAGTTCTCAACCGGGCTTTGATTAACCTGTATATCAAAAAAATATTTGAGAATATGTCATAGTAATCAATAACTCACATGTATTTATTGCATTACCATTTCCAGCAGTCGGGAATGGTAGGATTTAGAACCCGACGTATGAGTAAACGGCATGTGTGATCTATTATCAGCATTTGTCTTGGACCTTTTCTGCAAGCAAACAAAAGTATTGGATTCTAGTCATTGAATGTGTGATTAATAACATATGTATTAAACAGAATTTACTTAAGTAGTCACATTCACCTTAAAAGTCTCACTTTCAAAGAGCTCGCACAACTGACACCAATTCTCGATTGAGATCCACTCAAATGGGCTACTAGCTCTTGGATTCTTTCCTGCCACAATATAATCTCTATGCCTTGCAGATAATCTTCCTCTCCAATGTGTGTAGCTACGTTGAAACATCTCCTCCATGAACTCTTGCACACTTTTATCTGTTTCCCAATTCTTTATCACAAACCATTGCTACAAAAGAATAAATTATTTGGTTATCCTAAACAAATTCACATATATGGTATATAAATATTAATTACTTACACCTAATGCAGCATATAAAGTAAGTTTCAGCTCTTCCCCCAATTCACTCCATGGGTTCAAAAAATCCAAACCCGCATTGTGTCTTACAATAACACCTATACCATTTGCAAGGTGCTTTGCATAGCGATGCGGCTTCTTAAAACCTTCAGGAAACTCAATCTCAAGTAGTTTCTTGTCCTAACAAAACAAATAAGAGTATGTTAACATATAGTAAGTGTATGTAAGTTTTAATATACCTAAATAAAGCATACATTTTCTAGTATTGCTTTCTCAATCGACTTTCCGGTGGTCACCCCACGACCTCTTCTTATAGATGAGCTTCCCACTGCATAATTAAAAATCCTTAATAAATATATGATTCAAGTAAATGATACAAACTTGTGAAATAAAATAAGGTATACTTACTACTATTATCAGAACCCTGTATTGGACTTTCATCATTTCCTTCATTAATGGTGGTATCATCATCATTAATGGTGGCAAATGATCCACTTTGTGATTGCTGCAGATTAGGTGAAGGTGTATTTGGTGGAGGTGAAGGTGTATTTGGTGTAGGTGACATTTCAACAACCTCAGTATTTGTTGGTTTTTCAGCAACAAGCAGTTGTTTTCTGCTCCTTGTCGTAGGGCGCCGTAGAATAACATTTTTTGGAGGCATATTACTGCGAAGTAAATAAGATGCAAACATTAAACATCACATTAAATTATTTAGAGATATCATAAAAAGGAAGAATTGCATTACAGTTTCGATCTAATGAATAAGAAAAAACTTAACGTACCGTTTGGATTAGCTTTACATGTTATGATCACTGTCGTCACAATATTGCACTAGTGTTTCATCATCCTCATCTATTGACTCATCTCCATCAACAATATTATTAATTTCTTCCTCTTCTTGGATTCTAGTTAGAACTTCTATATTTATAATATCAGGTTCTATATCATCTCTCCCTAGGAATTGCAAGTTTTGATCTTCGGTAGCATATATTAATTCAGTTTCTGAGGACTCGTGTTGTTGAACTATGTTATCATGCATCTCCTCCACTTCTAGGTCAGCGTGTTCCTCTATGTCCCAAAGGTGTCTTGACATACAAGTTGTGCAATTTTCCAAGGATCGCCGAGTTTTGTGTCATCGACATAGAACACTTGTTGCACTTGGTTTGGAAGAACGAATGGATCATCTTCACACCAACGAGAAGTTGTTTCGATGCTCAAAAAATATTTATCTTTATGCATAGTCTTCTTCCCACCAGTGTCAAACCACTCACACCAAAATAATACTACTTTATATCCATGAAGATAGGTCAATTCAACGACCCTACTTAATACTCCATAAAACTCTACCAAAAT
Source organism: Dactylorhiza incarnata (assembly GCA_033032865.1). Classification (NCBI taxonomy): domain Eukaryota; kingdom Viridiplantae; phylum Streptophyta; class Magnoliopsida; order Asparagales; family Orchidaceae; genus Dactylorhiza; species Dactylorhiza incarnata. Next base: position 9,575,812 of record JAWHQI010000031.1, read on the forward strand.
ATTTTGATGTTCCCCCACAACAAGTAAACCACTATTTTGTGTTGTTCGGCGATCATCTCGATCATGTGTATGAAATCGTACTTCATTAACAATACAACCAGAGTAAAATTTTGTTAAGTATGATTGTGGACCATTTGCCAATGCCCATAATTCTTTGGAGACTTCGCCCGAGTTTGTGTTATGCACTCTATTTATCTATACAAAATACAATAGGAAGCTAATTAGATAGATGATACTATAAATTAACAACCTTCAAGGGTATCTTCGTATTTGGAGCTTACATGAGCTTGAAACCAATAACGAAACTGCTCTTGATGAGTTTTGTCAATGTTTCTTTCATTTTCGTCCCTTTTAAGCTCCTCCATGTGCTTACTATTTAAAAAAAAGTACATCAAAATTTGTTACAAATTAAGTAAGGAAATTGAGCTCTTTCATGAATCGAACCTTCGAAAATCATCTACTTCGCTACAATTGTTTAATATGAAGTTATGAGCTGCATCTAGATCTTTTTTAGAAAGTGCTTTGCAACGACGAAGAGGTCCAAAGGGTCTCACTTTTGATGCATAAACCGACAATTCACACTCTTGTTGATGCTCCACTGAATCTTCATTTCTATTTTCTTTATTGAACCTTGTTTCTATTTCATTTAGGTACATTGACACAAATGTCAAAGACTCTTTTACAATATATCCTTCAGCTATAGAACCCTCTGGACGAGCTTTATTACGTACGTATCCTTTAAGAGTTTTAAGAAACCTAAAAGGAAAACTCAATGATCATAATAACAAAATTGTTCATTTATGCTATGTAAGATAATAAAGTATAAATGCATAAAGAACAAGTACCTTTCAATCGGGTACATCCAACGTGAGTGAATTGGGCCAGCTATCTTTGCCTCTTTCGGAAGGTGAATAGCCAAGTGAATCATTACATCAAAAAATGCTGGAGGAAATATTCTCTCCAATTTGCACAAAATAATTGGGATATTACTCTCCAACTTCTCGATATGTTCTACCTTTAGTGTCTTTGAGCATAAAATTTTAAAAAAATCTCCTAGCTCGTATAGTGCCTCAACGACATCTGCGCGTAGAAACCCACGAATGCCAATAGGAATTAACCGTTGTAGTAGAACATGACAATCATGAGATTTAAGTCCATAAATCTTCCCATCCTTTACGCATCTTGAAATATTTGACGCATATCCATCTGGAAACTTGATATTTTTAAAAAAATTGCAAAACCTTTTTTTCTCATCGGAAGATAGATTATAACATGCTTGAGGTTTTATTATAGTACTTCCATTTCTAATCAAGTGTAACTCCTTCCGGATGTTAAGGTCTCGCAAATCTTCTCGCGCTTTTTCCGTATCTTTGTTTTTTCCATCAATGTTCATCAATGTGCCCAAAACACTATCACAAATATTTTTTTCAACATGCATTACATCAATGTTGTGTCGTATCAAAAGCTTATGCCAGTAAGGTAGTTCAAAGAAGATGCTTCTCTTTACCCAATTCCCTTCTTCATTGTTGCGCTTCCTCTTCCGCTTGCTTGGGTGTTTTCCAAATTTATCAAAGTTATGTTCGAGTTTGGTTAAATCTGAAAGCAATTGTGCGCCACTCCACTCCCTTGGTTTTGAACGTCTTTCTGACTTTCCATCGAACAATTTACTCCTTCGATAAGGGTGATCATTATGTAGATAACGACGATGTCCCATTTAGCATATCTTACTTCGAATTCGTTTAGAATCTGTATCATATAAACAAGTTGGGCATGCCCCGTAACCCTTTGTGGTCCACCCAAATAAATTACTAAGAGCTGGAAAATCATTGATTGTCCACATAAGAGCAGCATGCATTTTAAAAGTCTCTTTGGTGTATGTGTCAAAAGTCTCAACACCATTCCATAATTCTTTTAATTCTTCTATCAGTGGTCTAAGATAAACATCAATATCTTTTCCAGGCGCACGTGGGCCAGGAATTAATAATGACATCATAAGAAACTCATCTTTCATACCTTTGTATAACGGCATATTATATGGAATTAGCACAACTGGCCACATACTATAAGAAGTACTCATATTTCCAAACGGATTGAACCCATCAGTAGCCAATCCAAGCCTAACATTGCGTGGATCTGCAACAAAACTAGGATAATGTGCATCAAAACTCTTCCATGCAAGTGAATCTACCGGATGACTCAACGTACCTTCTATCTCTATATGCTTCTCAGTATGCCACCTCATGTCAGCTGCTGTTTTAGAAGACATATAAAGTCTTTGTAGCCTTTGTGTCAAGGGGAAATGCCACAAAACCTTTTGAGCAATTAATTTTCCTTTTCCTTCGTTATATTTCCAACGTGGTTCTTCACACACAGGACACACATCTTTCTTCTCATTCTCTTTCCAAAATAGTGCACAATCATGTCTACACGCGTCTATCTTCTTATAACCCAAACCTATACCAGAAAGAAGTTTCCTAGCCCAGTAAACAGATTTTGGAATAAGATTACCTTCTGGCATCACGTCCTTTAGCAATTCAAGAAGCATGTTAACTGACTTATCTGACATCTTGTTCATTACTTTGATATGCAGCAGTTTAACAATGAATGCTAACAAAGAGTATTTTTTGCAACCTGGGTATAGTTCACGTCTGACATTACATAATAGACTTGAAAAAGTTGCCGTACTATCTTCATTAGAATGTTCTGGAAGTTCTGCATCTCCAATCTCATGTATCAAATCAACTAAATCATCGATGGCTTCAATATCATCGTTACTTTCATGACTTTGAGAAGGTCCACTATTGTTACTATTCGAACTGAACACAAAAGAACTAGTCAGTTTAGCTTCTCCATGATGTATCCACTCCTTATAATATCTGTAAAACCCTTTCAAATGCAAGTCTGCTTTAACTTCTACGAGGCTCTTTGTTTTAGTGTTTCGACATACATTGCATGGGCAAAGAATTTTATCTTCAAAGTAAATAGCATTTGCCCGTGCAAACTATAAAAATAAATCCACGCCTCTAGTATAGGTAGAACTGAATCTATCTGTTCATAAATCCAGCTTTTATCCATAGCTAACAAAAAAGAATGGGATAAGACAATATCAGCAAAGTATGCTATGCTAAATACACTGCACATATAAATTAGACAAATTGAAAATTAATGATATTATTAATTACTCACTATTCTTTTAGATATTTTAAAAAGATTTTTTGAATTCTTATACATTAGTAAGATCTAATCACATCCAACCAAGCAATAAATTTAACAAATTATATAAGCTTGTGTTACATATTTTCTAAGCCCTAAGATGGGATGCACATATTGATGTATGAATCACAATCTCAACACAATTTTGACAGGAATCACAGCAATAGTGAGTATGAATAAATTATAGACCGACAATCACTCTCTAAGTTTAGTAGATTTGTTATGCTTTGATCTCTCATGCCTATTTATTACTTAATGCACAACATTTTTAAATTTTTAATATAGAATGCACAGGGGAAGATAAGTCCTTCTGGCTTAACCCACCACCGCACTTCTACAACCAAATAGATAAGACTGCTTCGCAGTTTGTAATTGCACTAAAAACACAGATCATCCTGTTAGAAAATAAATCCAAACAGTTAACTGCATACGTCACCATTGTTTCTCACCATTGCGTTCATGACTATAATTTCTCACAATTGCATTCATGATCATGGTTACACAACATTGCGTTCATAACAGCCATTATCAGGCTAAACATGGCCATAATTTATATATGTATTTGCTTCTAACATATTCTGATTTCTACAGAACATAATTAATCAAGAGTATAGTTTTATATGCACTATATTAATAAGTAAAACATAAGATATAACTGAGAGCCTGTGTAGCATCCATCACTAAAAAATAATCGAGACATAACACAAAACATCAAAACTAATCAATAAATAATCGAAGATAATTCTAGAATTTAATGATTTCCGAAAAGTAGAGTAAACAAAAAAAACTTTACTTGAGAAATATTTTGTACTACAATAAAAAAGATAAATTAAGGAATGATTATGTTGAAATAGTGGGAGTGAAATTTATCAAAGAACAGATTATAGAAAATAGACTTTAGATAGTTTGGACACGTATAATGAAGTTTGGTAACATAATAGTCACATAATGATTTTCAATCCCTCCATATAAAAAACCCTACCGCGTTCTACTTTCGTATTCTATACGGAAATGGCGACGGAGTTTTCCGATGAGTTCTACGGAGAAAGAAAAACGCATATTCGCACCCCTAATCCATATATCGGCACTCCTAATCCATGCGTTCAGTGACTGAAGAACGCTGGAGTTTAGGTATACCTCAAGTTTACGAGGGTTTAGGTATACCTCAAGGAGATGATGAAGAACGCTGGATCAAGAACACTGCTGGATCAAGAAAAATGCATGAGAAGAGACGCCAGAGAGGGTATCGTGAGGAGTCGTGCCGATTCGCCGGAGGAAGAAGCGAGCCGCGATCAAGGACGGGATGGGGGTCGAGGGTTTCGAGAATATGCTTCAGGATGGACGGGATGGGGTTTACGAGGGTTTCGAGAAAATATGTTTATGGAGGAAAATTTCCCTCCAATAGGCAATTGTTATTAGCACACCAGTTTTGGCTATTCGCACACCAATTTCAATGAGTTATTACGCGTCTTTTGAAAATACGTTTTGTACATGCATTTTTAGGAAAAATGTTCAACACGAAAATTGTAGATCTCGTCGAGATCTACAAGTTTCGTGTTAAACACTTTTCCTAAAAATGCTTGTACAAGGCGTATTTTCAAAAATTCGTCAAAAATTCGCTATAGTTTCGTGTTTGGATTTTTTGCTCGATCTCGAGAGATGGCTCGTGCGCCATCATGATCAAAAATATCTGAGCTGAAGCGCGAGTAGTAATCGAGCTCCTGCTCAACGAACTCGAGCTCGACTCAAAATCGAGATTGAGCTCATTGAACTCGAGTTCGAGATTGAGCTCATTGAACTCGAGCTCGACTCAAAATCGAGATTGTGCATATGTGTGTGTGTGCATGTTGCATGGGGTCTGTGTCTGTGTCTGTGCGTAATCTATATTTGCTTGTGCATGTGTGTCTGTATCTGTATGTATGTGTGTCTGTGTGTTTACGTGTATCTGCATGTGTCTGTGTCTGTGTGTGTCTTTGTTTGTGTGTTTGTGTGTGTTTGTGTGTGTTTGTGTGTGTTTGTGTGTGTTTGTGTGTGTTTGTGTGTGTTTGTGTGTGTGTGTACACAAATGTCTGTGTGTGTTTGTCTTTGGTGTTTGTGTGTGTGTGTGTGTCGTGGCGTAATTGTGTGTGTGTGTGTGTGTGTGTCTGTGTGTGTCTGTGTGTGTCTGTGACTGTCCGTGTCAGTGTCAGTGTCTGTGTATTTGAATGTCTGTGTACGTATATGTGTCGTCAGTCCATGTGTCTGTGTTTGTGTCCATGCATGTGTTTGTGTCTGTATGTGTCTGTGTACGTACGTATGTGTGTCGGTCCATGTGTTTTGTGTCTGTATGTGTATGTGTCTGTGTACGTACGTATGTGTGTCGGTCCATGTGTCTGTGTATGTGTCCATGTATCTATACAAGTCTGTGTCTGTGTCCATGTGTTTGTGTGTATGTATCTATGTCTGTATGTACACGTGCTTGTCTGTGTCTGTGTATTTGGGTTGTGTGTGAGTGTTTGTCTGTCTATGCATGTTTGTCTGTGCTTGTGTGTGTCTGTGTTTGCGTATCTATGTGTGTTACACCCCAGTCTGTGTCTGTGTTGTATTTATGAATTGATTTGACATGTATTTATGAATTTCATTACACATTTATTTTCATTAAATTAAAGGGCGTGTCATCCATCAATAAAAAAGGCAATTGTTAACCGCACCCCAGTTTTGGCTATCCGCAACTCATGATTTATATGAATTATTACGCGTTTTTTTGTATATACGCCTTGTACAAGCATTTTTAGGAAAAGTGTTCAACACGAAAGTTGTAGATATCGTCGAGATCTACAACTTTTGTGTTGCACATTTTTCCTAAAAATGCATGCACAATGCGTATTTCCAAAAAATCGTTATATATATATATATTATATATAGTTACACCCATGTTTCAATTCGGGGGGGGGGGGGGGGGGGGGGGGGGGGGCAATACGCGCGTCTTGTGCGTGCATTTTTAGCAAAAGTGTTCAACACAAAAGTTGTAGATCTCGACGATACATGCACTCAACGCAACTGCACATATATTTGCGTGCGCGCGAGAGTGCATTTGCGTGCGCGCAAGAGTGCATTTGCGTGCGCGCGAGAGTGCATTTGCATGCGCGCGAGAGTGCATTTGCGTGCACGCGGGTTCGTGCGTGATTTTATTTTAATTCCAAAATTATATTAAAAAAATAATGTTATATTAATTTGCATTTATTTTTACATTTAATATATTTTTAATTTTTAGTTTTGTTTTGTTCAAAATTTTATGGAGGGAAATTTTCATCCGTATATTTCATTCATTCATGTGAGAGAGAGATAGAGCTGCATGGGAGAGAGGCAGAAAAACTTTTATAAAAAGTTAAAGATTTATAAAAACCTCCGTACGCGCAAAAATACATGTCGCAATAGTACCACATATCTGCGACAGCCGCGCACGAATGTTTGCGAGCTGTAGGAGTAATGTCGTCGCGTTAGAGCACTATCGAGGCGGGGTACTGTCGCGCGCATACAATTTTAAGAAAAAAAATAATAATAATTCAAAACTTTGATAATAAAATTGTACAAAAATTGAAAATAAAATATGATATATTTTTTGTAACAAAACTTTAAAAACTTCCATGATGTGGTTACAATTGATACTTATTGTGAGAAAAGTTTTCTATTTGTAACGTAACATTAGTGTTGTTACAAATACTTATAGTTATAGTAACGAATTAATTATTATTGTAACAAAGTTTAAAATATTCGTTACAAAAAAGTTCTTTTTTGTAACAACAAAAAAACTTTGTTACTAAATATAACTATTAGTAACAAACTGTGTTTCAGTTACATTCCAGTCCTTACAACAGGTGCAGTTTGTTGTAGTGATATGACATCGTGAATTTTATGATTAATTACTCGCTTGACTTTGAGGCCAGCCTCCGTGAATGTTAAATTTTGGATACATTTAAATGATGATGTTGAAAGTGCTACACATTATTTGGATAACGATGTCTGGGGTTAGAAGAATCAATTTATTTTTGAAAAATCTGGGAGCGCATTATTCTCTTGATGGAGGATTTGAAATTTTATCTGGGAAAAAGAGTGGCAACCATTTGCGTATCGGGTCCACTGGTCATAAAAGATTTTAGATCAAGAGTGCAATGAAGGTTGGTTTACTAAGTTGAGGGAACAAGGGATTATGGGTTTCGGTGGTTTCTAACCTGCACGCAGTGGGAGTGTGGCTATAAACCCAACCATGTATTTTCACCACCATACTTATGTCTTCATCAGGTTGAGAGACACTTAAGATGCAACACCTCCCCTGTAATGACTATATAATATAGGTCCAGCCGTGACCCCACATCATATAACCGCCACAGCTTCAGTATTAAAAGATGATATAACTACCCCAACTCAAAACTCAGATAACACAGCGGAAATAAAACTAAGAAACACAGAGATTGTCCACAACTATATAGGAGTAAAACCGGCCTTAAGGCCTTACAAAACCAGTGTCCAAGTCATCAAACATTCAACACAAAAAAGTAATCCCAAAAGGGGGAAAACTAGCTTCCATAAGCTACCTCGACATGCAAGCCGGAAATAACAAAAGACAAGTACATAAAGGCAGGAAAGCTAAGTAAACACTTCATGAAGCTTTAGGCCTATTTAGCCTGCGAGCTGGTTCCGGCCTGCGATCCTTGGCCTGCATCCAAATCACAAAGAGCGGTAAACGAGGGTCAGCTATGGCTGACCACAAATGGTGTAACAACACCCCTCCTCCCGGCCGTCCTAGCGGACCCCGGGGAACTACATCACCATGCAAGTCAGCACTTCGTATGCACATGTATATAAAGAAAAACAACATAAACAACAGGCATGAGTGTCACAACCATCATCCACGTTTCTATGTTGAGCAAGTAATAAAAGGGGCCTACAAATGCAATATGAATGCAACCCGGGTTTCTGTTGGAGTCTCTGAGGTGATCTCAAAGAAATCAATAGTTAGTCTTGCTGCCAACGCAATATGAGCCTATAGGGTCGCACATAAAAGCGTTTGGAGAAATTGGAGAAAGGATTATGTTGGCCTTACTCATATTGGATATGAGTGGAGGACCAATCTTGTGACTGCTTGGAATTAAGTTGAGAATGTCTCAACGGGAAATCGTTTAAAGGGTTTAAACGAACGGATTTACACTGGATAATTCGGCTAAAGGCATTAACCGAATTCGACTAAAGGGTTTAGACGAATTCGGCTAATGGCAAATTCGACTAAAGGGTTTCGCCGAATTTATATAGTTGAATTCGTCGAAATGGTTTCGCCGAATTCGGTTATAGTGAATAGCAGAATTTATATATAGTCGAATTCGTCGAAATGGTTTCGCCGAATTCGGTTAGAGTGATTAGTCGAATTCAGTTAATGTGATTAGTCGAATTCGGCGAATTCAATCTGGACAGTTTTTCCTCTGGTCTACGGATAGCCGATTTTATGCCTTGCTTATAAAAGTTACGTGATTAGGGCTTCGAATAAGACTGTTTTTCAGATCGAGCCCTTTTTCGAGAGAACAGACGACGGAAGTGTTCTGGCTGTTCTCGTTCCGTCCGTCGATCGTCGTTCCGCCACCTCTAGTCGCCGCCGCCGGTCGCCGCCTCCTCTGGATCGGACCTAGCAGTCCGTGAGGACGTTGGGAGCATCCTTCTCCGACCTAGTTCTTGTGCGACAAGAAGCTAGGGTTCTTCATCGCTTGTGTGGACTTCTGTAGAGGGATCGATCTATTTCGATCCTTGAAGAACTCAAAGGCAGATTTCTGATTTCATCTTGGAGCACCTTGGTTGAGTATTGACTCAATCCCGCGAAGGTATATTGTATTTGCTTTGCTTATCTCTTGAATCATGAAAAACCGCAAGTTCCGTTGATCTCTTTTTGGGTTGTTCTTGTTCATTTCCGCTGCGCATATTCGATATGTCATCCCTTATGAAGGGGTATAGAAAACCCAACAGTTTCACCCAAGGCACCCTAAAGCGTATGAATCTAACACATCATCATACATCAACAACACAACCACGGGGTACTCGACATTTCCCCCAAAGGGCATCGTAGCTCAAGGCCAAGAACTCACGCTGTGACCCACCGCGCCTGGCCCACCATGCCATCGGGCTTGTCAAACAGCTCACATGTTCTTGCTGCCAACATTGCGCACAACACAACCACGGGGTACTCAACACTTCCCCCAAAGGGCATCATAGCCCAAGAAGAAGAGCTCACGTTGTGACCCACCGTGCCTGGCCAACCATGCCATCGGGCTTGTCAGACAGCTCACTTGCTCTTGCCGCCACACCGAAGGGACTTGTCTTTTTGGGACACTCTCCACACATGAATTCCGGCATTCACGGGATAGCCAACCGACCACAAAGACCAAATCACACCTTCGCACATCACTAGGCACCACACGCCTCATAACACGCACATTATTTTCCCCACCCAAAAACCAACATTCGTTAACATACGAACCTACAAGTGCATCACGATGACGAATTCGCCGTATTTGGATTTCTAGCAAAACCCCTAAAATGCGCGTCAATTAACATCACCGAATCAGACCAACGATCGCGAATCAGGCTTTAAAAACAATGCATAATCCACTAACTGAGTGGATTTCTAGTGCAAATCATGTCGGGGATAGACTCAATCAACCTGATGGTTCCTCTTAAACCAAGGCGACCCGGATCCCTCTCACTCGACGGATCCGGTGCCAAAATGCAGAAAAAAGAGAGAAAAAAGGGATGTCATGCACACATCCTAAAGACCGAGAGGAGAAATATCATTACCTTTTGAGATTTCCTCCTAGCCATGGGAAACTTGCACAAGAATGGAGGAGAAGAAGCGCCTCGACGTCCCCTACGCGCTGTCGGTCTCGGATCGGCGAACGGAGCTCCGAAGCTCCAACAATGGCGGGAACTAGCTCTCTTCCTCCTCCAAACCCCTCCTCTCTCTCAAGCCCTCAAAACCCAAAAAGAAAAGGAATGATGAAAGGAAACCTTCTCAGCCCTACTTAGGGTTCTCCCACGAACCCCTCACAGCCGTCCAATCAAGATCTAAAACAAACGGACGCCCCGATTAGCTATTTACGAATCTGGTTCCGTCAGCTACCGCGCGGCGGTAGCGCTAACGCGCCGCGCTAGCTCCGCGAACACCCTTGCCGTCTCAGCGGCTCCCAACTGAGAAGAAGACCTAACGCCGGTGGTAGGGATATCGCCCCGAGCTAGCAGCATACCTCGTTTTTCACTTTCTAGCCACCTTTTACCGCGCCGCGTGATGAGTCCCATTTATATACACATTTATAGGCTCATCTGGGCCGATTATCTAGTCTATGCACACACTTTAGGCAAGTTTTTATTCATATTCGTTATTCCATGCTAAGTGCACTCTAAGGCCCGTTTTGGTGTGCATTTACACTCCTTGTCATTGGGGGTAAGCACATGGTGCTCCCCAATCCTTTTACTGTATTTGATTGGTGCTGGAGGTGTATTCCCAGCTGGTTCGCTTTGCTTGCAGGTGGTTGAATCACCCCTTTCTCCAGAAATTATGATTGTGTATAACGCACGGTCGTGCGTTTTCTTGACGCACGGTCGGCTGCAATCGTGCGCTCTCATCTGGGAAGGAATCCGGTGATCTGACTTTGATCGTGCGTTTTTACGCACGGGCGGGTTTGCCCGTGCGTGAGTAAAATGCATGATCGCCTGTTTCTTCATGATTTTAGCCATTCTGAGTTTGTCCGTGCATTTATTTGCCCGTGCGTGAGTAAAACGCACGGGCGCGGCTGCTTCTTCCTCAAGTCTATTTTCATTGTAAATAACGCACGGGTAGCGCACGGGTAGCGCACGGGCGTGCGTTCGGCGTGCGTGACCAAAAATCTGACTGTTTAGTATTTAAGGCAGGGAATCAGCTGCAGTCGAGGAGGACCGATTCCCCTCACGGGAAAAGCCAGAAAAGCCCGCCATTTTCACCCTTTCCACCATAGGAGACCACATCCGGTGATCTCCTCCACCATACTTCCATCCGGGATCGTTTGCAAGCTTTCTCCACCACAAGTTCAAACATTCTTCGTCTTGGAGACCATAGAAGTGTTGTAGATCGCTGGAGAAGTGACAGCCTCCTTCGAGTCCGCACATTCTCTGAGGGTCGAGCCCGGAGAGAGACTGACAACCTCTCATTCCGGCCGAGAACCCAGGATACGGTGACAGCTTCTGTTGGGTCCTTTCTAAACCTTGAGCTTGTGCTTCTTTTAGTGTTGTTGTAATGAACTCTTGTTAGATTAATGTTATAGATCCTTTGTTTGATGTTCATGTGCAATGATGCTATGGTTGTGAGAATCGCTATGCTTTTTGTTGTGATATTTTGAGTTGCTTGCGTGTAAAGCTATCTAGCAATTGCTAGTGGTGATGTTGGCGAAGAGGTGAATACGACCCTCGCAAAACCCCACTCTGCGGCCATTTCTCCCGCTTACCGAAGCGCGGCATCGCGGCCGCTGCACTCACCCCCACTTTGCGAAGCGGTGTTTTTGACCCGCATTGCTCTTATTTCTGCAATAGCTTAGGACACCAATCAAAACACCCTTTGTTCTTACTTTCTTCGCTCGTGTAACAATTGACTCGCAACGCAATTCATTCACCATATCCTGCATTCCTCAAGAGATCGACATTCGGGGAAACTATTCCCATAATTATTACTTGACAGCGATCGGTGCACTTGCCGAACACGCATCACCGCGCTAGCACTAAGGCGTGCTGCAGCCGTGCAAGCGGCAATGGGAGATAAGTCGGAAGGGAAGTAGTAATGTTTTGTGTTGTGAACTAGTGTTATAGGAGCAGTTGTTTTTGATTTTTTTTGTTTTTCTTTTTGTCTTCTTTTTGTGCATGCAGAGACAAGCCGAAAGGGAAGTAGTACCCTTCGATCCTGAAATTTAATGGACTGCTCGCGCACTAAGGCGTGCTGCAGCCGTACAAGCGGCAATGAGAGATAACCTAAACCCCAGAGGTGAACCGAGAGCACCCAATGATAGAGAGGATGTGAATCCTAGAGTGCCCTATGTGGGGCAGAATCATCTGGGGGATGAGTAGGAGGCGGTTAGACCGAGACCCTGAACAATGAGAGATTATACCACTCCAACAGCTGGGAGTGTGTATCCAGGGTTCGGGCCTAACAACATAAACAACCAGTTTGAGATCAAACCGGCCATCCTAAACATCATCCGCAACAATACTCAATTCTATGGGATGCCTAGTGAAGACCCACATCTTCACATGGCGGAGTTCGCCGATATTTGCGGGACCTTTCGTTACGCAGGAATTCCAGATGATACAGTCAAGCTGAGACTGTTGCCATTCTCGTTGCGTGACAAAGAAAAGGTCTGGCTCCACACTATTCCCCCAGGAACTACTGCAACATGGGATGCTCTCACATCCAAATTTCTCGCTAAATTCCACCCGATAGACAAAATCGTGAGCCTCCGGCGGGAGATCGCCACTTTCCGTCAAGCAGATCAAGAAACTCTCGCAGAGGCTTGGGAGCGTCTTAGTGACCTTCTTCGCAGATGCCCGAATCACGAGCTCCAGCCATGGAATATTGTGGAAACCTTCTACTTCTCCATTGAGCCCAACCACCGGGCAATGATTGGCGCTGCTGTTGGAGGGACCTTGATGAACCATACGCCGGAGGAAGCTCTTAGGATTTTGCAAGACACCGCCTCTCACAGCACCTTCTGGACTGCGGGGAGAAATGCACTGAGAAGCGCTCGGGGACTTTTTGTAGTGGATTCATTACCTCCTGCAGCTGCTCCTGCTACTAGCATTACTTGCGAAGGATGCGGAGGTGGTGGTCACCACGCATATGAATACCCAGGTAGCGAGCTGTTAGGTGAATTTTCACATTTTAATTTAAATGAATCTGTTAATTATGTTGGAAATCAAGCTAGGGGGCACCCTACGGCAATGTTTATATGCCGGGTGTGAGGAATCACCCGAATTTCTCATGGAACCCAAACGCGGCAGGCCAATGATGGCAACCGGGGCAGCAGCAAAATGATGCTTTTGCCTCCGGAAGTCAACCGAGGTCGCCTCATCCGGGTTATAATCAAGGCGCCCCGGCCCCCAAGAAAAGTAATCTAGAAGAAATGATGGAGAGATTTATGGAAGCTGCCAACTCTAATATGGCTAACCAAACCGCGTCCATGCGAAACTTGGAGACGCAATTGGGCCAATTGGCTCAAGTGCTGACCGAGCATTCGCAAGGGACCCTTCCCAGCAACACTGAAAAGAATCCAATCAATCAAGGGAAGAGTCTCGCCGATGCGGAAGTAAGTGACCCAAGTGAGTTGGTAATCACATGCTCCATCAATAATGTTGAAACTACTGCCTTGTGTGATTCCGGCTCATCCCGCAACGTCCTTACATTGCAGGATGTTGCTAAATTGCAACTTGAAATGAATACAGATGACCGGAAGTCCCTAGTGCTTGCTAACAGGACTGTCATTCAGGCGGAGGGAGAAGTGAAAAATGTTGAAGTCATAGTCGAGGGGACGGTGGTGGTCGCCGATTTCCAAGTATTGGGACCCCATGAGAATCAATCTATTCCCATTTTAGGAGTGGAATTCTTGAAAGAGAGCGGTGCCACTTTGGATTTCTCTGCGGGGTGTATTATCTTACCTAGTAAGGTAACACCCCCTACTTGCCCCAAGATTGCAGCTAAAACATTGTCTCGCTCCCCCCAATTTATTACTGATGAATCTCTGAGTAATGCAGAAGATAGAAAAGAAAAAGTATCATTGGAGGGAGAAAAGGAAGAGGAGCAGTCGAGCAGAAAAGAAGAAGAAGTTGACTTTCGAAAGGAATGTGACCCGGAAAGGAAGGAGAGCCTCATTTCTGAACCCGCCAAGCAGAACTTAACTCGGGACAACGTCCCATTTTTATCTAGCAAGAAATTTGTAATAAACTTCTTAAATAGTCTATCTCTTGGGCTGATCCAGTTGCACAGAGGCAACGAAAGTGATTCCACCCACCACCAAGGTGGGAAATTCTGAAGTTTATCAACGTTGGCACTCTCCAACAGTGGAGAAGCTTAAACAAGAAAGACTGTTGTGTGGTGCACGCTCCGCTGCCCTCCGGCGCGAGAAGGAGGAGGTTAGGGGCAAGGGGGAGACATCCTCCTTGAGCCCTAAAGCCTTCACCTCCCTCCCGTCTCGCGTGGCTAGGGAGAACCACCACAAATTAGCATATAGTTGATACGTGATGGGGTCTCCGGGTTTTGGTTGTGCTGTGTCTTCTGCTCTGATTTTTGTGCTTCGTTAATCTGCCATGATGTGTTGTGTTTTTATTTAGTTTAGAACATTTTTCATAACTGCTACTATCAAACATTAATACATGTTTTTGGTCCACATTTAAGGACATTAAACAATAGGGCTTCTTGGGAGACAACCCATGGGAACCACCCGGTTCTGTATGCTTACTTAATCTCTATTATGTTTTGTTCGTTTGTTTTTATGCTAACAATGCAGGTGTGAACTTGCTTTGGGATTGAGGAAGGAGAAAGTCAAAGAAGGAATTACCGCACTTCTGGCATGCTCATTCGTGAGCATAGGTCCACTCTACCCCTATTTTCCTTATTCTGAATTCTTTATTTTATATGGTTTGATCAAGTCTGGGGGAGAGTTCGAGTTATGCACGTGCACGCACTTTGCATAGCATGTTAGAATGTGCTGAGTTAGGATTTTCAAGTTTGTTGCACACATTGCATCCATTTGCACCTAGTTCACGCGTACTTGATCACACGCGCTTATTGGGACTTGCTGCGAGGTTCCCCGCTCGTAAGAATTGGATTGTTAGTGTAGGAGTGAAGGGTGGAGAAAAATGTCGACTCGAGTAGTGCTCTAGTCGAGTGCTCCCGTCATGCCTAGAAATTCAATTATAGCAGAATAAAATTCAATGTTATAATTTAATTATTTCTATTATAGTAGCTTCAATTTATTTTACTCTAGCGGTGAATCCGGTGAATCCAACGGTAGCATAGGGTCGAGTGTAGCTGGATTAGTAGTAGTTTATTACTAGGGTCGGAAGGAAGGATAACCTTTCTCGGTGGCTAGAACTTGCACTAGACGACTCTTGAAACGATTGCGTTGAATAGCTCGTTATAAAGCGTGATATAGGCCGTCTTTTGATCCGTTTGTGCTTTTGAAATCCTAACCAATGTAATCACCTTTGCAAACCCACTTGAGCTGACCTATCCTCCTTGTTTAGCTCCACTTAAATTTCACCAAAGCCATACGACCAAACCTATTTTCGCACCAACAAATGAGTTGAAAGAAATATATTTATCTTTCATTTGTTGTTATCTCCGAGTTGTATGGTAGCTTTGAGAAAGCTAGAGGAGAAGTTTATATTGTGCCTACAAAAGATTTACTGTCGAGAAGAGAAAAGAAAAGAAAAAAAGAAAAAAATTGTGCAAAAAGAACTTTCAAATACATTCTCTTGACAAAAACAATGTATGTTCGGCTTAGCACACACCTAGTTGCCAGTTGTAGTCTGGGGGTGTTGTGTAGTTCTTTAACTTGTTGTTTTGGTGATTTTACACTCTTGAGTATTCAGGCTATGTTGCATGCGATGCCCATCGTTCTTCTACTTATCTAACCTGAACTCAACCTAAGCTAAATCCTAACCTATAAGTCCTATTGATTTCAGTTATGAGTCATCTCATGCAGTAGAGAGAGTGCGAACGTGCAAGCCTATGGACACAAACTTTGATGGATTTCTTAGGAGATTGTCCCGAGCTTTGATTCGAGTAATACTCTACTCATTAGTCACGCTATTTTCCCTTGTGCGCGACCAAAAGATTCACCGGGATTCACCATCCGAGTAAACTAGATTTCAAATTACTATTCTAGAAATAGTTAAATATAATCTTGAGTTAAATTCTATTCTAACGTATTACTACGCACGTGAGCATGCGACTTCGCATGGGTCTCTTCCGCTCAAACTCACTCTAACACCCAATTGTTCCGACGGGAGAGCTGAGTAGTTTGCTCGAGACGTGCAAATGGTTAAGTCTGGGGGTGTGATGAGTCCCATTTATATACACATTTATGGGCTCATCTGGGCCGATTATCTAGTCTATGCACTACACTTTAGGCATGCTTTTATTCATATTCATTATTCCACGCTAAGTGCACTCTTAGACCCGTTTTGGTGTGCATTTGCGCTCCTTGTCATTGGGGGTAAGCACATGGTGCTCCCCAATCCTTTTTCAGTGTTTAATTGGTGTTGGAGGTGTATTCCCAGCTGGTTTGCTTGCAGGTGGTTGAATCACCCCTTTTTCGAGAAATCATGATTGTGTATAACACACGGTCGTGCGTTTTCTTGACGCACGGTCGGCTACGATCGTGCGCTCTCATCTGGGAAGGAATCCAGTGATCTGACTTTGATCGTGCATTTTTACGCACGGGCGGGTTTGCCCGTGTGTGAGTAAAACGCACGATCGCCTGTTTCTTCATGATTTTAGTCATTCTGAGTTTGTTCGTGCGTTTTTACGCACGGGAGGATTTGCCCGTGCGTGAGTAAAACGCACCGGCGCGGCTGCTTCTTCCTCAAGTCTTTTCATCGTAAATAACGCACGGGAAGCGCACGGTCGTGCGTTCGCCCGTGCGTGACCAAAAATCTGACTGTTTAGTATTTAAGGCAGGGAATCAGTTGCAGTCGAGGAGGACCGATTCCCCTCGCGGGAAAAGCCAGAAAAGCCCGCCATTTTCACCCTTTCCACCATAGGAGACCACATCCGGTGATCTCCTCCACCATACTTCCATCCGGGATCGTTTGCAAGCTTTCTCCACCACGAGTTCAAGCATTCTTCGTCTTGGAGACCATAGAAGTGTTGTAGATCGCTGGAGAAGTGACATCCTCCTTCGAGTCCGCACACCATCTGAGGGCCGAGCCCGGAGAGAGACTGACAACCTCTCATTCCGGCCGAGAACCCAGGATACGGTGACATCTTCTGTTGGGTCCTTTCTAAACCTTGAGCTTGTGCTTCTTTTAGTGTTGTTGTAATGAACTCTTGTTAGATTAATGTTATAGATACTTTGTTTGATGTTCATGTGCAATGATGCTATAGTTGTGAGAATCGCTTTGCTTTTCGTTGTGATATTCTGAGTTGCTTGCGCGTGAAGCCATCTAGCAATTGATAGTGGTGATGTTGGCGAAGAGGTGAATACGACCCTCACAAAACCCCGCTTTGTGGCCATTTCTCCCGCTTACCGAAGCGTGACATCGCGGCCGCTGCACTCACCCCCACTTTGTGAAGCGGTGTTTTCGACCTGCATTGCTCTTATTTCTGCAATAGCTTATGACACCAATCGCAACGCCCTTTGTTCTTACTTTCTTCGCTCGTATAACAATTGACTCACAACGCAATGTTGAATTTGTTAAAGTGAAGTGTAAGGGAGTCCGGCCGGTCTGAAGGCTGGAGACCGCAGAGACCGCGCGGTCTGCGTTGGTGCTCTGGCGGTTTTGTTCTGGCGATCTGGTGAGATCGGCCAGCTTGCTTCCTGTTTTTGGTCGTTGGTTCTGGCGACGTTGCGCGTTGTTTTCGGTCTTATTCCGGGCGGTCTGGTTTGGGAGACCGCGTTGATCGCGCTGCTTGAATAGGTTATCTGCCGGTCTGGCTCTGTCGGGTTGTTTTGGCTGTCTGCTGGTTGTTCCGGTCTGTTCTTGGTAGCAGCGGTTTGTTCCCGTGTAGGTCTGCTAGTTTGCCTGGCTTCCTTGTTGGAAGACCGGGCGGGTTGTTCCTTTATGACCGTCTACCCAGGCGGTCTATTATTGGTGATCTGGCGACTTGGTTGAAGTCGGCCAGATGGTTCTAGCTTGCTCCTGGTGATCTAAGGAAGGAGCATTGTTGAGACCACACGGCTTGTGCTCGGTCTCGTGTTCGCGCGGCCTGTGCGCGTTCTTGTCTGCTGATCTGCGTCTTGGTCGGGTGATCGTCCAAGAGGTCTGTTCGCGCGGTCTGTCTTTTGAGACCGTTCACGATCTGATGGGTGGTGACTGTATCCCGGTTTGTGCGGTGACGACATCCGTCCACCCGCCTATAAATAGGGGTGCATGGCCCGTCATTAATAACAAGAACTGTAAGAACCAGAGCCCGGATTGTTTCTTGCGGTCTCAAGTTTAAGTTCGCGCGACTTGGATGCGAGTTAACCTTTGTTGTGTTCGCAGGTTTGCGGTCAGCAGGGTGCGGTCTCCTTCCTTGGTGATTTCCGGTGGCTTGAATAAACAGTTCTTCTGCGGTCTGTCAGCGAACTGGATTATTGTTTTCTTATGCTGTTCGCAGTGTACTCAGTGATCAGGCGACCTTCAGCGGTTAGGCGGTATGAGTTGCGGTCTGGCAACAGCTTGAGTTCTTTGTTCTAATAAGCTCCAGTTCGTGCGGTCTGAGGTGCGGTCTTGCAGTGCTGGCAGTCTGTCCGGTTTTTGTTCGTGCGATCTCAGGGCAAGCCGGGCGAGTTCTGGAGTGGTGCAGCTTGTGCGGTCTGAGCTTGTCTAGCCGCCAGCTTTGCTTTTGGTGTGTTTTGTTCTTCTCGTCTCCGTGATTCTGATGAATCATGTCTCGCCATGTATACCTCGCATTGTAATGCAGTTCTGTTTCAATAAAGATTTCTTGTGTTGCTGTTTTGGCATTGTGGTTGTTTGGCTATAACTCTTGTTGATACAACTCCTGCTTACTCCTAAACGGTCCTATCAAAAATTTTAACATGGTATCAGAGGGAGGTTTCTGGAGTGGATAAGCAGTGGTCAACTAGAGTTGCCATCGTCTTTGTGAAGAAGAGACCACATAGATTGCCATGGAAGGTGGATACGCAAGAGGTCTTGGTATTGAACTCCTCACATCGACTAACTTTAAAATGTGGAAGTCGTGTATGGAGAGTTACTTGCTTGGCGAGGATCTATGGGAGGTAGTTGGAGGAGAAGACACCCAAGAGGTGTTTCTAGCAGGAGATAATATGGCAGAGGTGAGACTTTGGAGGACGACGAATGCTAAGGCAGAGTTCACTCTCAAAAGGGCTATCTCACCGGAGCTGTTTGATCACTTCATCGGATGTAAATCTGTTGCTGAGATTTGGACATCCTTGGATGGATTGTTCAATAAGAAGAATGTAGCGAGGCTACAGTATCTTGAAAATGAGTTGGCGAAAGCCTCTCAAGGTGATCTTTCTGTTTCTACTTTCTTCCTCAAGATGAAGAACCTCACGGCAGAGATTTCTGCATTGGACCCTGATGAGCCAATCTCTGAGGCAAAACTCAAGAGGCATATCATCCGCGGGTTGCGGAAGGAGTATCTTGCTTTTGTGACTTCAGTTCAGGGTTGGGCAAATCAACCGTCGTTGTTGGAGCTGGAGAACCTTCTTGCTTCGCAAGAAAGTTTAGCAAGACAGATGGCGGGGGTTTCAATATCCGGGGGAGAAAGTGATGTGATGTTCTCTGGGAAGAAGAAGAAGAAATGGGAGAAGAAGAAGCCGGGTCATGATGGACCCTCCACTTCAGGTCAGCAAGATAGGAGTTATGCTCCTAAGTCTGATGGAAAGAAGAAAGGAGAGGGACCGAGGTGCTTTAGATGCAACAAGACCGGGCACTTCAAGAAAGATTGCCGGGTGAATCTTCAGCCGGGACATGCAGTGGAGAAGGAGATGCCAAAGTCTGGTGAAGTTGGATGGGGAGGAGCCTTTGCGTCTAATATAACGGCGATGCCCGTTAAGGCCTTGGCTTCCATCAACTATGATGAGGACTGGATTGTTGATTCAGGGTGTGGGCATCATCTCACCGGGGATGGATCAAAGTTCTCTTCTTTGGCGCCTTACTCAGGTAACAATGCTATCATTACGGCTGATAATTCTATTCATCCAGTAGAGCACGAAGGAGTCGTCTCTCTGAGCAGTGATAAGGGTCCACTCACGTTGAGGAGTGTTTATCACGTGCCTGGTATGAAGAAAAATCTCTTCTCTGTGACCAATGCGGTCGATGCCGGTTATCACGTTCTGTTTGGGCCAACAGAAGTGAAGTTTCTTAAAACTCAACCGGAGATAAAGGGAGATGTTATTCATGTCGGCAAGCGGGTAAAGGACTTGTTCGTTCTATCGACAAGTACCTATGTTGATAAGATGAGGACCAATGATGGCGCGGCCATCTGGCATGAAAGGTTGGGGCATGTAGGCATGGACAAATTGAAGGCTATGGCGGTAAGGAGCCTTGTCAATGGCTTGCCTAGCCTGTCCTCCTATAGAGACGGTCATGTCTGCGAAGGATGTCAGTTTGGTAAGTCTCATCGACTTCCATTTGACAAATCGCAAACAAGGTGCAAAGTGCCGTTGGAGTGCATCCACAGTGATTTGATGGGACCGACTGCCACCCCAAGCCTTGGAGGCAATAGATACATGTTGGTGTTGATTGACGATTACACCAGATATGTCTGGGTGTATTTCTTGAAAGAGAGGTCAGAAGCCTTTGCAAAATTTGTGGAGTTCAAAGAGCTGGTTGAAGGCCGGCTTGGCCTGCGGGTTAAAAAACTTAGAACTGACAATGGTGGGGAGTTCACCTCTGGTGAGTTCTCAAGTTTTTGCAGGAAGCAAGGCATCAAGAGAGAGCTCACTTGTGCCCATACTCCACAGCAGAATGGCGTTGCGGAGAGGAAGATCCGTCATCTGACGGAAACCTGCAAATGTTGGCTTCATGCCAAGAGTATACCAAAGTCCTTCTGGGCGGAGGGAATGTCTTGTGCAGCTTATGTCATCAACAGATTGCCTCTGAGTCCTATCAACATGAAGACCCCTCACGAACTAATGTTCAAAGAGAAGCCGAGCGTTGCACACCTTCGGGTGTTTGGATCAACCTGCTATGTGCATATTCCTGATGCTCTTCGGACAAAGCTAGATGTGAAAGCAAGGAAGCTAGTCTTTGTTGGGTATGATGAGCGGAAGAAGGGATGGAGATGCATGGATCCTGAGACACGGAGGTCAATTATTTCTCAGGATGTGGTGTTCGATGAAGTGACTTCTTACAAGGGGAGTTCAGGAGTTGAGCTACCAGAGAGCAGGGTTGATGAAGGAGGAAAAACTGCGGGAAGTCTTCAAGTGGAGTTGCCTGTTTCACCAGGAGCTCCAGTTGTGTCAAGCTCTGAGATGGAGGCTTCAAGTTCTGGAAGCAGGGGGAGCGATGCTCCAAATTCATCTGGAAGAGAAGCTTGCACAGAAGAAGCGGCTAAGGAGGTGGTTAGTCAGGAGCAACCTCTTAGGAGGTCGAAGAGGACTATTCAATCACCAGATCGATACACAGGAGGAAACATGGTGAACTTTGTTTCATGTTTCTTTGCTGGTCCCTTGGATGCAAGGGAGCCGTCGAGCTTTGAGAAAGCCAGAGGCGTGAAGGAGTGGGACATTGCTATGCAAGAAGAGATGGCAGCTCTCGAGAAGAATGAGACCTGGTCTCTTGTGCCCAAGCCCAAGGGCACCACTCCTGTCACTTGCAAGTGGGTTTTCAAGCTGAAGAAGAAAGCTGACGGCAGTATCGAGCGGTACAAGGCTCGTCTTGTAGCTCGCGGGTTTTCACAGCAGTACGGAGAAGATTATGATGAGACGTTTAGTCTAGTGACAAAGATGACTTCGGTTCGATTTGTTATTGCCTTGGCGGCTTCGAGTGGTTGGGAGATTTGGCAACTCGACGTGAAGAATGCCTTCTTATACGGCGAGATTGACAAGGATATCTTCATGATCCAACCACAAGGCTTCATCTCAAAGGAGTACCCGGACTACATTTGTAAATTGAAGAAGGCCCTGTATGGGTTGAAGCAAGCGCCTCGGGCGTGGTATGGGAAGATTGCAGAGTATCTCTTATTCTGCGGATTCGTTGCTTCAGACTCTGATTCTAGCTTGTTCATCAAGAAGGAGGGGGTGCTTCGGGTGATTGTGCTGCTGTATGTGGATGACATGATTTTCACCGGAAACTCGAAGGAAGTTGTTGCAAGACTCAAGGCTGAGCTTGCTATCAGATTCGAGATGAAGGATCTGGGGGAGCTTCACCATTTCCTTGGACTCGAGGTGTAGAGGCGGGAGAGCGGAGTGCTCATTTCTCAGGCTGGCTATGCGGAGCGGATTGTTCAACGATTTGGCTTGGAGGAAGGGAAGAGCAGCTCTATACCTCTGGAGCAACATCATAAACTTTGGAAGGATGAGGGAAGAGTTCTATCTGATCCGTTGGTGTTCCGAGCTCTGGTTGGGAGCTTGATCAATTTGACAATCACGAGGCCTGATATTGCTTATGCAGTTGGCAAAGTGAGTCGGTACATGGCGGAACCACGGAAACCTCATCTTCTGGCGGCAAAAGGCATCTTGAAGTATGTGAAGTCGACCTCTGATTTGGGTCTCCTATATAGGAGAGGGTCAAGCTTGGAGTTGCATGGTTTCATGGATGCTGATTTTGGGGGAGATGTGGATGATCGGAGATCAACGTCTGGTTATGTCTTTATGACGGGCCCCACAACTATTTCTTGGTGCAGCAAGAAGCAAGACTCGGTGTCTGTATCTACCACGGAAGCGGAGTACAAGGCTTCTGCCTTGGCAACTCAGGAAGCCGTTTAGATCAGGAGGTTGGTAGAGGACGTTCATCAGGAGGTTCGAGGTCCCACTATGCTACGCGGGGACAATGAGAGTGCTCTCAAGCTGGTCAACAATCCAGTCTGTCACGCGAGGACCAAGCATATAGAGATTGAGCACCATTTCATTCGTGAAAAGGTGTTGGGAGGATCTCTTATGGTCGAGCATGTTCGGAGTGCGGACAATGTCGCAGACATCTTCACAAAGCCGCTGGCAAAGGGACCGTTTACTCGGTTAAGGGGGTTGCTCGGGCTAGTTTCCACTTCCCACTTCAAGGGGGAGTGTTGAATTTGTTGAAGTGAAGTGGAAGGGAGTCCGGCCGGTCTGAAGGCTGGAGACCGCAGAGACCGTGCGGTCTGCGCTGGTGCTCTGGCGGTTTGGTTCTGGCGATCTGGTGAGATCGGCCAGCTTGCTTCCTGTTTTTGGTCGTTGGTTCTGGCGACCTGTTGCGGGTTGTTTCTGGTCTTATTCCGGGCGGTTTGGTTTGGGAGACCGCGTTGATCGCGCAGCTTGAATAGGTTATCTGCTGGTCTGGCTCTGCCGGGTTGTTCTGGCGGTCTGCTGGTTGTTCCGGTCTGTTCTTGGTAGCTGCGGTTTGTTCCCGTGTAGGTCTGCTAGTTTGTCTGGCTTCCTTGTTGGAAGACTGGGCGGGTTGTTCCTTTATGACCGTCTACCCGGGCGGTCTATTATTGGTGATCTGGCGACTTGGTTGAAGTCGGCCAGATGGTTCTAGCTTGCTCCTGGTGATCTAAGTAAGGAGCGTTGTTGAGACCGCACGGCTTGTGCTCGGTCTCGTGTTCGCGCGGCCTGTGCGCGTTCTTGTCTGCTGATCTGCGTCTTGGTCGGGTGATCGTTCAAGAGGCCTGTTCGCGCGGTCTGTCTATTGAGACCGTTCGCGATTTGATGGG
Organism: Dactylorhiza incarnata; assembly: GCA_033032865.1. Lineage (NCBI taxonomy): Eukaryota > Viridiplantae > Streptophyta > Magnoliopsida > Asparagales > Orchidaceae > Dactylorhiza > Dactylorhiza incarnata. The sequence continues at coordinate 9,599,606 of JAWHQI010000031.1, forward strand.
TGGTGACTGTATCCCGGTTTGTGCGGTGACGACATCCGTCCACCCGCCTATAAATAGGGGTGCATGGCCCGTCATTAATAACAAGAACTGTAAGAACCAGAGCCCGGATTGTTTCTTGCGGTCTCAAGTTTGAGTTCGCGCGACTTGGATGCGAGTTAACCTTTGTTGTGTTCGCAGGTTTGCGGTCAGCAGGGTGCGGTCTCCTTCCTTGGTGATTTCCGGTGGCTTGAATAAACAGTTCGTCTGCGGTCTATCAGCGAACTGGATTATTGTGTTCTTATGCTGTTCGCAGCGAGCTCAGTGATCAGGCGACCTTCAGCGGTTAGGCGGTCTGAGTTGCGGTCTGACAACAACTTCAGTTCTTTGTTCCAATAAGCTCCAGTTCGTGCGGTCTGAGGTGCGGTCTTGCAGTGCTGGCAGTCTGTCCGGTTTATGTTCGTGCTATCTCAGGGCAAGCCGGGCGAGTTCTGGAGTGGTGCAGCTTGTGCGGTCTGAGATTGTCTAGCCGCCAGCTTTGCTTTTGGTGTGTTTTGTTCTACTCGTCTCCGTGATTCTGATGAATCATGTCTCGCCATGTATACCTCGCATTGTAATGCAGTTCTGTTTTAATAAAGATTTCTTGTGTTGCTCTTTTGGCATTGTGGTTGTTTGGCTATAACTCTTGTTGATACAACTCCTGCTTACTCCTAAACGGTCCTATCAAAAATTTTAACATGCAATTCATTCACCATATTCTGCATTCCTCAAGAGATCGACATTCGGGGAAACTATTCCTATAATTATTACTTGATAGCGACCGGTGCACTTGCCGAACACGCATCACCGCGCTAGCACTACCGCGCCGCGCTAGTGCCTTCGACGAAAACGCGCCCCCGACTATCATCGACCTCTCGCATTTAACTACTGCCGGTGGTAGTACATACCGCCAGGCGTTAACTCACAGAACAGCAAAAACTGGGGTGTTACAACTCCACCCCCTTAAAAGAATTTCATCCTCGAAATTTCAAAAACTGAAACAGAAAACCACGATGCATACCTGATGCAAATGAGTTCCGGGAAGTCCTTCCGCATCTCTTGCTCACGCTCCCAAGAGAATCCGTCTCGCCCGCAATTGTCCCATTGCACCTTTACAAGCCTGACTTCCTCATTACGCAACTGCCGGACTTCCGAGTCCTCCACGCAGATCGGACGAACCCTCGTCCTCAGATCCTCCATCACCGGCACCCCCGCCGCTTCGACCACGACGCTTGGCTCTACCAAAGCTTTTCTCAGCACAGAGACATGGAAAACATCATGTAATCCACTCAGCTCGCCGGACAATGTCAAACGATAGGCTGCTTCGCCTATATGCTCTGTAACCTCGAACGGACCCAAATATCTCGGACTCAACTTCTTGAGTCGCCGTACACGCGAAACGCCCTTGAACGGCTTGATCTTCAAGTAGACCATGTCGCCCACTGCAAACTTCACATTTCTATGGCGCGCGTTAAAATACTTCGCTTGTCGATCTTGGGCAACCTTCATGCGCTCCTGAATTGTCCGCACGATCTCGCAAGCATCTGTCACCACTTGCTTTCCCAAAAGCTTAGTGTCTCCCGCCTCTGCCCAAGACATCGACGTTCGACACCTCCTTCCATACAATGCTTCGTATGGCGCCATCTTGATACTCGCCCGGAAGCTATTATTATAAGCGAACTCCACCATGAAAAGGTGGTCTTCCCAACTTCTACCAAAGTCAAGAGCACACATCCTCAACATATCCTCCAATGAACGATTCGTTCTCTCCGTCTGACCGTCGGTCTGCGGATGGAACGCGGTACTAAACTTGAGTTTGGTGCCTAAACTTTTCTGCACTAACCTCCAGTCCTTCGACGTAAACCGCCCATTGCGATCACTAACAATGCAGTTAGGAATCCCGTGCAACCGCACAATATTTCGAACATAAAGCTCCGCGAGCTTCTCCACGCCATCACCCTTCTGATTCGGAATGAAGTGAGCCACCTTGGTCAGGCGATCCACTATCACCCAAATCGCATCGTTACCCTGCTGCGATCGTGGCAAACCATGCACAAAATCCATGGAGATATCGTCGAATTTCCATTCGGGGATAGGAAGAGGCTTCAAGAACCCGCCGGGCCTTTAGCACTCAGCCTTCACTAAAGCGCAAGTCTGACACCAGCTTACATACTCAGCTACATCCCGCTTCATCCCAGGCCACCAAAAGGATTTCTTCATATCCGAGTACATCTTTGTACTACCTGGATGAAGGGAGTACTTAGTAAAGTGAGCCTCAAACATCAACTCCTCTCGGAGCTTGCCAAAGCGCGGAACACAAACCCTTCCGTCTCTTTTCAAAATCCCACCGACCATCTCCAAAGCACTGCCTTCGCTTTGCTGAGCTTCCAACACCAACCGTTGGCACTCTTCGTCTGCACTAGTCGCCTCTCGGATTCGATCCGTTATATCACACTGCATTTCAATCCAGTTCAACCGAGCCACGCTAGACTCACCGCTAGCCACACAAGCTATGTCAAGAGACTCCAAGTCTCGCACCAAACGCTCGTCATGCGCCTCAATCCAATTACCTTGCCCGGAGTACTTCCTCAAGGCATCCGCCACCACGTTGGCTTTGCCTGACGTATACTGAATCTCCATGTCGTAGTCCCCAAGGAACTCGACCCACCTACGCTGCCGCATATTCAGATCCTTTTGGTCTAGGAGATACCTCAGGCTTTTGTGATCCGTGAAGATCTCCACCCTTGCACTGTATACGTAGTGCCGCCACAATTTTAACACAAAGATTACCGCCGCCAACTCCAGATCATGGACGGGGTAATTCTTCTCATGAGTCTTTAACTGCCTTGACCCATACGCTATCACATTGCAGTGCTGCACCAGCACGCAACCCAAACCGCAACCTGATGCATCACTGAAAATCTGAAATCTTTCCGTCCCACTAGGAAGACTAAGGATCGGAGCAGACATCAATCTTTCCTTCAAATTCTCAAACGCACGGGCACACTCCGGTGTCCACACAAACTTTTGGTCCTTGCAAGTAAGAGTGGTGAGGGGCAATGCCACCCGCAAGAAGTTCTCCACGAACCTTCTGTAATAACTGGCTAGTCCAAGGAAACTCCGGACTTCCGCCACGGTTCTCAAAATAGGCCAATCTCTAATAGCTTCAATCTTCGCCGGATCTACCGCCACCCCATCTCCACTGATCATGTGACCTAAAAATGCCACCTTCTCGATCCAAAACTCGCACTTCGAGAACTTAGCATAAAGCTGGTTCTCCCTTAGAGTCTGCAATACTAGCCTCAAGTGAGACTCATTCTCCGCTTCCGATTTCGAATATACCAAAATATCATCTATGAACACCACCACAGACGAATCCAAAAACGGTCGAAAAACCCTGTTCATCAAATCCATGAACACAGATGGCGCGTTCGTCAGTCTGAACGGCATCACCGAAAACTCATAGTGGCCATATCGAGTCCCAAACGCTGTCTTGGCAATGTCCTCTTCTCGAATCTTCAACTGGTAGTACCCCGACTTCAAGTCCAACTTGGAGTACACCACCGACCCCACTAACTGGTCAAACAAATCCTTGATTCGGGGAATCGGATATTTATTCTTGACGGTCAATTTATTTAGCTCACGGTAGTCAATGCACAACCGCATACTTCCGTCCTTTTTCTTTACGAACAATACCGGCGCGCTCCACGACGAAGAGCTGGGCCTAATGTACCCTTGCTCTAACAATTCTTGCAACTGAACCTTAAGCTCGGCCAGTTCCTTCGGTGCCATCCTAAACGGACGACGCGACACCGACCTTGCACCCGGTACCAACTCTATCGAAAAATCGATTTCACGTTGAGGAGGTGCTCCTGGAAGCTCCTCGGGGAATACATCCTCAAACTCTTCCACCACCGGAACATCTCCAATAGCCAACCTTGTGGAGTGAATCTCCAACAAAGCTATAAACGCCTCGCCTCATTGGTTTACCGCACGCCTCACTTGCATGGCGGAAATCAGGGAGCAAGACACGCCGCTTAGGCCTTCAAACTTGACCTCTGCTCTACCCTTGCCTCTCAGTGTTACCACCTTCAACTGGCAGTCGATACTAGCTCGTTGCTCTGCAAGCCAGTCCATCCCTAAGATAACGTCAAATTCGGCCAGTGGCAGAATCACTGCTACCAACTCGAAATCGCAATCGCAAATTTGCAACACAATGTGTCCTTTCCTCACGGTGGTCATGAAAGACCCATTTGGCATGCGCATGCTCAGCTCCACCTCTGCCTCGACGGACTCAGCGCCAATCCTCTGGATAAATCTTTCCGCGAGAAAAGAGTGTGATGCTCCCGTGTCGAACAATACTCGAGAGGGGTAGCCCGAAACTAGCACAAACCCTAACCACGTGCATAACAAACATAAAAGGCTGCAAACTACATTACCGTAACAAATAAAAACTTAAACTTTTCGTACCTGTCACCACATCGGGTTGACGAATCGCTTCCTGCTGCCCAAGATTATACGCTCTAGGCTGCACCAGAGGGAACTGCGAAGCACTAGACTCTGTCGTCTTCCCTTTCTCCACAACACAAGGGCCGGAATGCACCGATTGTTCATGCCTCGGCTCTGGCTCAGCTCCTCCCTCGGTACAAAACCGACTTATGTGACCCACCTTGCCACACTTGAAACAAGTAAACAGACCTTTGGAGCGAAAATCTCCCGAAGGTGCGCCACTTCTCTCCCCAGGCCCACTAGGACGGGGCTTCTTCTTCCATCGGTTGCCCACGGACTTCCACTGAGGCTGAGACTGAGAAGGCTTTCGTTCTCCCTGCTTTGCCGCAAAACCCTTTCGCCTCTGGGTTCGCTCCAGGTCGCTTTCTAATGTGCGAGCGGCTTCGACCAACTCATTAAATCCTGTGTTCTTTAAGGCTATCAACGGCTGCCTTAAACTCTCTCTTAGACCTTGATAGAAGAGATTGTCTCTCTCTTCATCGTCTTCCATAGTCGTTCCCGCATAACGATCCAACCGAGTGAATTCCTGCAGATACTCGTCCACTGTCTTCTCCCACTGCACCAAATGCAAGAACTGCCGTTGCAGTGCTAACCTCGTCGACGACGGAATATAACGCTTGAGGAACGCATTCCCAAACTCCTCCATGGACGGAACGCGCCCAATGAAATGGAGACCACTGTGATTCACCCACCACAACTTCGCATCGCCCTCTAACATGAAGCTCGCGAAGTGGGACTGCCTCTCCGCTGGGGTCTTTGCTGCCTTCAAAAGTTCCTGGATCCTCGAAAGCCAATCTTCGACATCCGTTGGAGTGCCAACTCCCTTGAATGTCGGAGGATGGAAACTCAAGAAGTACTTCATAAATCGATCACCCATCCCATAAGCTCTCTCTGCTAAAGGCTCTGCTTGCCTCACTCCAACCTCCGGTGTATCTGGTGTAGCTGCCGGAGTAACAAGAGCCGTAACTTGCACCACAGGCGTCGAAACCCGTGGCATCGCCGCAGCTTGAGCCGCTACCATTGCTTCCGCTAGCATGCGACAGAAATCAGTCGGGGACATGGCCATATTCATGAGGCCCGAAGCAGTATCACTGCTTCCCGAAGGTTCCTCTTGCCTTCTCGATGTCCCCGCATTGTCGCTAACATCCCAGCATAAGCAAGGAAATAAACTCATCAAGTTCTATTCGCAAGACTCTAACGCAGGGATACTCATGATCCCGCACAATACTCCTATGTGGACAACCTCTTTACGCGATCTGAATAGACTAGACCTCGCAAGAATACTCAACCTGCCTCTGATACCAAATTGTAACACCTCCCCTGTAATGTCTATATAATATAAGTCCGGCCGGGACCCCACAGCATATAACCGCCACAACTTCAGTATTAAAAGATGATATAACTACCCAACTCAAAACTCAAATAACACAGCGGAAACAAAACTAAGAAACACGGAGATTGTCCACAACTACATAGGAGTAAAATCGGCCTTAAGGCCTTACAAAACCAGTGTCCAAGTCATCAAACATTCAACACAAAATAAAAGTAATCCCAAAAGGGGGAAAATTAGCTTCCCTAAGCTACCTCGGCATGCAAGCCGGAAATAACAAAAGACAAGTACAGAAAGGCAGGAAAGCTAAGTAAACACTTCATGAATCTTTAGGCCTTTTTGGCCTGCGAGCTGGTTCCGGCCTGCGATTCTTGGCCTGCATCCAAATCACAAAGAGCGGTAAACGAGGGTTAGCTATGGCTGACCACAAATGGTGTAACAACACCCCTCCTCCCGGCCATCCTAGGGGACCCCGGGGAACTACATCACCCTGCAAGTCAGCACTTCGTATGCACATGTATATAAAGAAAAGCAACAAAAACAACATGCATGAGTGTCACAACCATCATCCACATTTCTATGTTGAGCAAGTAATAAAAGGGGCCTACAAATGCAATATGAATGCAACCCGAGTTTCACCCAAGGCACCCTAAACCGTATGAATCTAACACATCGTCATACATCAACAACACAACCACGGGGTACTCGACATTTCCCGCAAAGGGCATCGTAGCCCAAGGCCAAGAACTCACGCTGTGACCCACCGCGCCTGACCCACCATGCCATCGGGCTTGTCAAACAGCTCACATGTTCTTGCCGCCAACATTGCGCACAGCACAACCACGGGGTACTCAACACTTCCCCCAAAGGGCATCATAGCCCAAGGCCAAGAGCTCACGCTGTGATCCACCGTGCCTGGCCCACCATGTCATTGGGCTTGTCAGACAGCTCACTTGCTCTTGCCGCCAACACCGAAGGGACTTGTCTTGCCGGGACACTCTCCACACATGAATTCCGGCATTCACGGGATAGCCAGCCTACCACAAAGACCAAATCACACCTTCGCACATCACTAGGCATCACATGCCTCATACCACGCACATTATTTTCCCCGCCCAAAAATCAACATTCGTTAACATACGAACCTACAAGGGCATCACGACGACGAATTCGCCGTATTCGGATTTCAAGCAAAAGCCCTAAAATGCGCGTCAATCAACATCACCGAATCGGACCAACGGTCTCGAATCCGGCTTCAACCACAATGCCTAATCCACTAACAGAGCGGATTTCTAGTGCAAATCATGTCGGGGACGGACTCAATCAACCTGATGGTTCCTCTTGAACCGAGGCGACCCGGATCCCTCTCACTCGACGGATTCGGTGCCAAAATGCAGAAAAGAGAGAGGAAAAAGGGATGTCATGCATGCATCCTAAAGACCGTGAGGAGAAATGTCGTTACCTTTTGAGATTTCCTCCTAGACATGGGAAACTTGCACAAGAATGGAGGAGAAGAAGCGCCTCGATGTCCCCTACGCGCTGCCGGTCTCGGATCGGCGAACAGAGCTCCGAAGCTCCAACAATGGCGGGCACTAGCTCTCTTCCTCCTCCAAACCCCTCCTCTCTCTCAAGCCCTCAAAACCCAAAAATAAAAGGAATGATGAAAGGAAACCTTCTCAGCCCTACTCAAGGTTCTCCCACAAACCCCTCGCAGCCGTCCGATCAAGATCTAAACCAAACGGACGCCCAATTAGCTATTTACGAATTTTGTTCCGTCAGGTACCGCGCGGCAGTAGCACTAACGCGTCGCGCTAGCTCCGCGAACACCCTTGCCGTCTCAGCGGCTCCCAGCTGAGAAGAAGACCTAACGCCAGCGGTAGGGCTATCACCCCGCGCTAGCAGCAGACCTCGTTTTTCACTTTCTAGCCACCTTCTACCGCGCCGCGCTAGTGCCTTTGACGAAAACGCGCCCCGTCGATGATCGTCGACCTCTCGCATTTAACTACCGCCGGCGGTAGTACCTACCGCCCTGCATTAACTCGCAGAATAGCAAAAACTGGGGTGTTACATAAGAATTCTCTGTGCACAAGTTGATTATAAGTGTCTCGAAGTATAATAAAGGTACACGTGGGGAAGTTTGGGGTGATGCATGATGCGAGATGGATAAGTAATGTTATGCACACGTGTTAAGTGGGAGTCAGGACATACTAAACTAATAACCTCATCAAGTGTACTCCGAACTTGATTTACATAGTCCGACCTTCAATCCCCATAGCCACAACCAAAATTTCGGGGAAGAAATTATTTCTTCGTTGATTGGATTTGTAACATCCCAGTTCGAGCTAGACCCCTCGGGAGTGTGTTGTGTCGCCGAGAGTTGACTCGGGCTCGGTAGAAGCCCTAAGCCCTGAGGTGGTCAGGTTTGAGTCACGGTTAGCAAGTGATGATTGATTTACTCCACTCTAATTATAGTGTTGTAAGTGTAAGTATGTCCTGGCAGTTCAGAAATAGGCCTTGGCAGAGGTAGGATATGTTAGTTTAGAAAATTCGGGAAAAGATTTCTTTTAAGTCAAAATCGACTGGTCGTCCCGTCGATCGACGGACCGTCCCGTCGATCGACGGACCGTCCCGTTGATCGACAGGAGCTCCCGCCGATCGTTGCCTTCAGCTTGGAGCTAACGCCAACATTAGCTTCTGCTAACGCCGACGGTAGTGGCTAATTCTGTACCCGTGACTTTTCCCATGGTGTGGGTGGCTTATTAATGCAAATAAAATCACAAACCCTCTTCTCTCTTAAGCCAACATGGACGATCACTTCTCAGATGCATCTCCTTCTTCATCTTTTTCTTCTTCTCCTCTTTTCTTCATCTTCTTCCTCACACCTCAAGGCTTTAACTTAGGGTTCTTGAAGGAGCAAGCTTGGAGAAAGATTTGGAGCTTGGCCGACCACCACCCGGCTGCCATGAAGATGAGCTCCAACCATGGCCGAAAAAATAAAGTGACTTCCGACCCCTCTCCCTTGGTGCTAGATCTTTAGATTTAATTAGGAGAGATATCGAGCTCAAAAGAGCTTGATTTTATAAGGTTAATTGTAGGATCAAGCGCAACGAACTATCCCAAAAGCCCGGACTAATGGGAAGGGAGCTACTTTTTCTTTAAGGAAGTAGGAAAGGCGTTACGGGTCAAGTGAAGGGACGCTGGACCCAACCATCCCCCCCCCCCCCCAGCGTCCAGCACGAACCACAAGCTCAGAGGTGCTCCACATGGCTCAGAGGTGGCGCAGCACATGGCTCAGAGGTGGTTTTTCACATGGCTCCGACCGCCTGACACGCCGCGACCCACGTAGGTAGAGAAAATTCAGGATTTAATCAGCGCCCCCTCCCCCCGGTCTCGAACCCGCAACCTCCTCTGATACCACCTGTAGGATCAAGCGCAACCAACTATCCCAAAATCCCGGACTAATGGGAAGGGCGCTACTTTTTCTTTAAGGAAGCAGGAAAGGCGCTACGGGTCAAGTGAAGGGACGCAGGACCCAACATTAATGGAGTTTCGTAAGAAGAGGCCATGCTGGAATTTACGTTCTAGGGCGTCGTTCGCCGTGAAAATGTCTTTGACACTTGGTGTCGACAGGAAGGGTTGGTGTCGACGAGAAGGGCTAACTTCCCGTCGATTCCCTTAAAGTCGACGGGAAGGGAGAACTCCCCGTCGACCCCCTTGCAGTCGACGGGAAGGGTTAGCTTCCCGTCGACATCGACGGGAAGAGTTAGCTTCCCGTCAACATCGACGGGAAGGGGTGTCGTTTGGATCGCTAATGCCTGGCGGTAGCACTACCGCCAGTGTTAGAAAACATGGAACTTCAATTCTTCCCCTTTGGTGGGGTAGGAGTTCCTGGATTCCCATGTCAGTTGGGTGAGGTGTAGATGAATGTTACGATTTTGAAATGGAATATTGCGATGTATAATTGAAAGAGGAATTCAGAGGATATGATTATATATATGCTCCCATCATTTGATAATCTATCGGATGATTAGATTTGTGATAACAATATGTACACCCCTGTTGGATTTCATAATTTTTGGATAAGTAGTAATAGAGATATTATCGTTTCATTTGATAACTTGAAGGAGATATAAATGCTGAATGTGAAGGCCAATGGGGCCGAAATTTTGTATGAATCATGTACATGCTAGTATGGGCTTGGGATAATAATTTCAGATTTATTCTGTTGAGATGTCTCCTTAAGTGAACCTTCAATTGTTAGTTTTATGTGAAATCGTAAAAAGGACATGTTTATATAAATGCGCACATCATTTGACAATCTATCGGATGTTTAGATTGGTGATAACCTCTCAATAAGGTTGATAGCTTTAATCATGTTGGAACACGCTGTGATTTGTGTATGGGGATTGAATATTGGTGATATGTTCAGGCTTACTTATGTAGTAAAATATGAATATGTCTCTATACGCACAAGTAGTCTTGCAGGATCTTGTAGAGTAATTTCCATGTTATCCCCACTTCACCACACAAGAGTTATAACAACTCGACATGGGTAGCATTGATGGCTTGATGCGGGTTATAAGATATGGTTATATCTTATGGTGAAATGTTAAGGGACCGGTTGTTGGGGGCCTTGGATGCTAATTAGCATCGGTTGAACTGGTATGATGTGAAAGGTAAGAAGGCTCCATTTGTGGGTCCTTGGGTGCTTGATAGCACAAATTATGCATGGGAATTACATGAAGGTGCATGGTTTACACATGGTGGTGTAATGATCCCTATTGAAGGATTGCTTGTGGCAGATCTACGGGCTCGCCATTCGTCACACCGACGGGAGCTGGCAGATAGATCTTGGCCGGTTGGGCTGTGCTCTTTGTGTTTACTTCCAAAGATCCCTTCCGTGCCTAGCGACCGGTTGGGCTGTGCTCTTGGTGTTTACTTCCCAAGACCCTTTCCGAGTCCAGAACGCAGGTGCTCCGATGTTGTGTTCTTAGCGTCGAGGCGTACGAAAGGACTAGGTCTGGTAGTGTGCATACCCACCTAGTAGTGGAGAAGCTCGTTCCACTGCCACCGTCTGGCCACGATGGGAGGCGCCTGAGAGGTTAGTTACTCTCAAAAAGTGGGAACTACAGGTCTATGTCGGCATAACAAATATGCATGGGTGTGTCATCATATCATAATCATTGCATTGCATTCATCCTTTCATGATCATAACATTGCACCGCATCGGGTCCATCATATAAAATAGTATGAGCACTTTAATATGATGGGTTCCAAATTGGAAACATTAACTTATAAGTTTGTATGGGCATTCATATAAGTTAAGGTACGTTTTGAAACTGCAATTATATTGCTTACTTCTGTACTGATACACTACTAGTATAAATGTGCTTTTATATACATGTTGATACCTCTTGCAGTTACCTGCCTTCTTGTTGTACTGTTGATATAGTAACTGCTAGATTAAGAACATCATCATGTCACCTGCTTGTTATATTACTGATTATATTGCAGCTTCTCTTCAATCCCTTCCGCCCGGTGCCTTGGAGTCGCCGGGGGAGGGGATGTGAAGCCACTTAGTCTTTATTACTAACGGTTGTTACACCACCACTTTTAGGAGCGCACCCAGGTGGAGCAGCAGCGTACGACACAGGAGGACAGCCAGGCCAGGGTGACAGGGCTGGTGACTACGATACCTTGGCTATCGTCAGTGGCAGATGTGAGCGAGTGGTTGAGATTTAGCCTTAGGTCAAGTTTGTACTCTGATGTTTAACAGGAGCTTATGTAGCTTCCTGTTCTTTTGTACTGTATTGGACATTATTACTTAGTTGTGAATAAATGACTTATGTTGTTTTTGTATTATTGACGGGTTCGCATGGTGATATTTGATAATAGCCGGCAGGATAAGCATCTTGTGGAGGGGGCTAGTGTTGGGAATATTGCCCTCAATGTTCCCTTAATTTGAAGGGGCATTTCTTTCAATGCTAAGGACAAATTGTATTTGATAAACCCTATTTCTATCTCATAAGCATGCGGGGTTAGGACTTAACAAGGTGCAGGAGTTGTTCAGCTTGTTTACTGTCAAAACAGCTGAGACAAGCTCTCAGTCTCTGCTGAACCACTGAGACAAGGCCAGGAGCCGCTGAGAAGGTGTCTGGGCCAGCTGAGCTGCAGATAGAAGAAAACTGCTGAGACAGCTGTCTGTCTCAGCGGATCCGATGGAACTGGAAAGAAGAAAACTGCTGAGACGGCTGACCATCTCAGCCCAACCGCTGAGACAGTTCAAACATGATCTGGCGGGTTCTGCTGTTGGCGCAAGTTGCAGAAAAGCTACAGGGGACCACTAATGTCTCTCATACCTCTTGGGAGATCAACTTAGAGCCGTTGAAGATAAAAGAAGTATAAAAGAAAGAGTTAGGGCACTTTCCAAGGCACTGTTAATTGCTGAATCTTTTTCTCCATTGACGACAGCTGCTGCTCTCGACTTTCTTCCTGCTTACTGAAAAAGAAGAAGAAACTGAGAGAAGAAGATAGCTCCTCCACCAGAAGGGGCAAGGTGATCTTCCATCCTTCTATTGAAGAGGAAGATCAGATTGTTGCTGATATTTAACATCTTCAGCTACAGGAAAGCATAAACTGTGCAGGATCTACATGAGAGTATTTCTGCTGTAGAATTTTTCTAAAACATCTTTTTCCTGTAAGGCTTGTTGCCTGAGTTTGTGGGCATTTGCCTGAGTGTGTAGGGCTTGTTTGCCTGAGCTTGTAGGGCTGGTTTGCCTGAGATTGTAGTGTTGGTTTGCCTGAGTTTGTAGGGTTGTTTAGCCTGAGGAGTAAGGCCATGTCTAACACACTGTTAGAAGGGTGAAGGGGGAAAGTGGACTACCCACAGACACCCTGTCTTGGGGAACCACTATAAACACTTGTGTGTTTTTCTGTGTTGCTTGATTCTCTGATTAGAATAGTTTTAATAGGCCATAATTATCAAGTAAAACTCAATAGACCTATTCACCCCCCCCCCCCCCTCTAGGTGAATTAGTTAGCATACCTATATTCTTTCAAGTGGTATCAGAGCTAGGTTGGTCAAGAAGGACTTAACAGTCTGACCAGTTCCTAAATAGGTATTGCTGATTCAAAATCAAATGGCCTCCAGTGGAATGAAGGAGTTGGGGTCAATGAAATTGCCCATATGCTCCAAAGAAAACTTTGGCATATGGAAGCAAAGGGTGAGGCTGTTCATGGAAGCCTCAGACCCAAGGATCTATGTAACAGTCAAAAATGGTCTTTATACCTTTGAGAAGGCATCCACTATTGACCCTACTAGAAAAGCACTCAAGGTATTTTCTGAGATGACCAATGATGAAATTACACTATACACTATGGACAAAAGGGCCCAGAACATAATTGTTAATGCAATTGATGACACTACATTTCAGAACTTGGTACACTGCACAACTGCCAAGGAAATGTGGGACACATTAGTTGTATACATGAAAGGAACTGCTGAAGTGAGGGATGATAGAAAGTCACTCCTCAATCAGGAATATGAAGCCTTCAGACAGCAGAGCCAGGAGAACATCTGTAAGACCCCCCCCCCCCCCCCCCCCTCCCCAAACTGAACCGGGTTCAGGGAGGGGGGATCTTACTGCATATGACTATATGGACTTATAAAAAAACATAAGCAGCATATGATGTAATCATGGAAAATCATGTAACTTCTAGTTCAAGTTCCTATGCTTACCCTGAAATTTCTTCTAGGAGTATAATTAATCATACTAATTCTTAGCATGTGAGATAAATGAAATCATGACAATTATTAATAATTCTTCATCTCTCTCCCTCTCTCTCTCTCATCCTTAAACTCTATTCCAGCTTATTTCATCTTTAAGCCTTTCTAGCATCATGACATGGGCTCCTTAACAATTAAAGGAGCCAGTTAGTTAAAGCCAATTCAGAAATTAAAATTTCAAAATATAAACTCTTGCATACAGACCATTATGCCAAACATAGATTAATATTTGCATGACCTAGCATGAGCTCATGAATTAACTAAATGGCTTGATGTAAAATTAAAAACATATGAAAGTATAGGTACATATAACTTCAACATAAAATCTAAAAAGAAGAAATGGAAAAAAGGAGTCAAAATACATGCATATACTTCTCCAGCATTTTGTGAATATTTGGAGGGAGGTCTACATAGAAATAAACCTGGTAAGAAATTAATTAAGCAACTGCCCAAGCACAATGAATAGAAAGATAATGTCCTACTAAGAAAATATGAAATAGTATAAATCACCACAATGAATAGAAAGATAACGTCATGTGAAATAAATTAAAAAAAATTTGACCTGAGCACAATATCCAAGTTTCATATCCAATCCTCATCCATGATTCAGATCATTCTGTCAAATGAATGATTAATCAAATCATTCAAGTATTACAAGAACATTGCAGAAACATATAAACCATAAACAATATAAACCATACAACCTATAAACCATAAACAATGATTAATTTCTATCAAGAGTAAATCAAACCCAGCATGGCAAAATAAACAAACTGAAGTCAAAAGAAAAGCATTACTACAATATATAATAATCAATAAAAGACTAATGATGAGATTGACTCTCTTATTTTCTTCATTGCGGTAGAAATACCGTCAACTTGTACCCAATATCGTTTCATGCAGAAATGTCAAGGTAAATAAATTTTTAAAAGTTAAAATTATATGAGTAGTAGATGACTATAAAATAAAAATTTGACCGTGAATATCGATTCAACCATGTTTGTTGGAAACATGAAAATTGATTCAACATCGGCGATGGAGCATACGTCGGCGATGGAGGACGGGAAGGGGAAATGCAAAGCGGCGATGGAAATCCCATTCCGCAAGATCGAAAATCCAGAATATATGTACTAAAATTATAGCATAATATCTATATGCCAACAACAAATATCATGGGATGAATAAAACTGAAATCATGGGATGAATAAAATGGAGTGAAAATTGGTACCTAACTCAATAAAAACATAAAAACTCAAATCATAGTAAGCAGTTAAATGCTATTTACAAATTTGTAACATTAAAATTGGAGGCATACAAACTAAAGTTCTGATTTATATGTCAAAATTGGAAGCATAAAAAATTGGAAGCATACAAAAGTGGAAGCATACAAACTGGTAGATTCGATTGCGGTGATAGTTATAAGTAGCTGATTCGTTTGCGGTGATAAATATGAACACACTTAAAAAAATGAACACACTTAACCAACCTTATTCATTAGGTCAAATTAAGAAGTTAGGTATGAGTAAGAAAAAAAAGTAAGAAATCAGTTCCTATCTCATTGTTAGAATCCAGATCTTAAAAAATACATATGGTTTTTTCTTATAAATTGAAAATGCAGTGATGCCCTAGCTGGTGGCGGTGATGTATGCAAATGCAGAGAAGAGGGGCGATATGGGGAAGGGGGATACCTGAATCCAGAGAAGGGGGCGCCACTGTATTGATTTGGCGAAGGGAAATGGAGCAGTCTCTGTCCGACTCTTCCGCAGCAACTCCCACTTTGCCGGTGTTGATGTCTTCAGTGGCTTGAGGAGATGATGCGGCTTAATGCGATGTAGAGGAAGTGAAAGAGATGAGAGGGAGCGATGGAGAGAGAGCGGGACAACAGAGATGAGAGATATCGGGGCGGGAGAAGGCGTGAGGGGTAGCGAGGCGGCAGAGATGAGGGAGCGGCGGAGAGGGAGGCGGTGATGTCGCACTATCGGGAGGAGTTAGGGCAGAGGGATCTGCAGTCGGTGGGGGAAGGCAGAGGAGGCGAGGGGCAGCCGCTCGGGGAGGGCATAGGAGGCGAGGAGCAGCCGCTCGTGGAATCTGCCGCTGTTTGTGAGAGATCGGGAGAGGAGGGTGTCGAAGATATTAGGTTTGGCGTGGTATTGTATAGCCGTGAGCCTGGTGAGTTTTAATATAAACCGTAGATGATTTAACGTAGGGTTCGGATTTGTTGGATGGCATTTAAATTCATGGCTTTTTAAAGTCATCTCATATTTCTTTTTAATATAGTATAGATATATCAATAGTGTCTCCAACCCTAATATTCGCGTGGTGACACGAACATACAACAATATCTCGCGCATACTCGCACCCAGGTATTCAAACCAACATACAACACTATCTCGCGCATACTCGCACTCAGGTATTCAAACATGTACACACACAAAAGACCCTGTGTCGACACAGTTTAGACCGCTTTGTTTCAAGCAAGGCAGCTAACCCCGCGGGCCTCACCGATGTAGCTGTCGGGGACAGTGGCCAGTCTTGCCACTTATGAATGTAGTCGTACCGTATCACTCAGGCCCTCCTGTACAACTTGGTGTACTAACTGGATGTGAGCGACATCCGGCGATTCCGAGGTTTAGGCCGATCAACGGAGGCAAAACTGCGGGTTCGGAGTGGTGATCACCGCTGTGCACATCACCCTGTCGCCATGAGTCGTCACCTCACCCGCACCGGAATGAACGGTCTGGGGGCGTAACCGACCCGCCACTTCCAAAACAATCTTCGAAAGCAAGATTTATCACAGAGCAAGCGCTTTAGAACTTAACGCGACATTCTTGCTCGACCAGTCACTCGACCCGTGACCGGGAGGCTCGGCGGTAGGAGGGCTCCTTATCTGGGACTGACTCAGGAGGAGGGACTCAACTCCGGGTCTTCCCCAACTAAGGCCTCACAGAAAGGAGGAGAAGCACTGCTTGCCAGCGTAGAACTGCAGTTAGCACTAAAATATAAAAAGTGCAACATAAGCAGTAAGAAAGGCCGGAAGCAGGGGCCGAAATATCAGGACCAGTACGAGACTGGAGAAATGAAAGTACTAAAAGCAGTAAATCAGGACCAGTGCGAGACTGGAGAAATGAAAGTACTGAAAGCAGTAAATAAGGACCAGTGCGAGACTGTAGAATTGAAAGTACTGAAAGCAGTAAATAAGGACCAGTGCGAGACTGGAGAATTGAAAGTACTGAAAGCAGTAAATAAGGACCAGTGCGAGACTGGAGAAATGAAAGTACTGAAAGCAGTAAATAAATAAAGGGTTAGTAGTCCAATCACTCCATAATATGAGGCTTCAACGTCGACTCCGTTCTTAGGAGGAGGTTCTGCTTTCTCCCCGTTCATAGGGGTTCTACTCCATTCCAAGGAGTTTAATTACGTTCCATGAGATTTAGTATTTTCCCTTTGTCGTGGATTCGTTCTTTTTATTATCTCGGCATTACTGCATTGCGGCGTCGCTCCGCATTTTCGTCCCAATTTTCGCGTCGATATTTTAAACCTAATCGATTCCTTAGATCGATACGCGTTATTTTATTATACCGTTAAAATACGCGTCGCGAGGACGCCGATTTATTCCAATTAATTTCGCTCCCCTTTCGGGCGTTTATTTTGCTTGTAAAAGCTTTTACAGGACCAAAATAAAAGCTTACCATTTCAACTTTTGATAGTATTTGCAAAATACCCTAAAGTAGAGCCTATAATTTTTGGTGATTTTTCCCAACTCTTTTGGCCTTTAAATTTCTTAAAATCACCCTTTGGTAGGGGTTTAAAAATAGTAAATAATTTCCTAAAAATTCCAGAAAATTACAGGAGCTGCCCCTCAGAGTGGGGCACATTTTTCATTTAGGACATTTTTGCCAAAACTGCCCCATTTTTCCTCAGAAAAATGAGGAAGGGGAAGGGCAGTTGGGGTGCGAATAGAGGAAGGGAGAAGGCGCAGGGCTGTAGCACCCTGCGCCATCCCGAGGCTCCCACAGCGGATCTGCGGCGGATCCGCTGTGGGGGAGCACACATGTGGAGGTGGGAGGAGGGAAACGAGGTAAGGGGGGAATCGGGCGGCTCCTGTTAACTTAACGGGAGGCGGCTGCTGCCGCCGCCACGCAGCGGCCGGTTGGGCCCGGCGCCGCCGCCGGTCGGTGCGCCGGGGGCAGGCGACCACTCCGGTGGTGTTCCGGCGGCCTGTCGCCGCCGGCTGCCACCAGAAAAGAGGACAGAGAGGGGCGGGAGGCTGTGGTGTAGTCTGCATGCGCCATGCACGCTCGCTGCGCCGCCGCCTCCGATGGGAGGGTGCCGGCGCCGCCCCCGGTCAGTGCGTCGGGGGCCGGCAACCACTCCGGTGGTGGTCCGTCGGCCTGGCGCCGCCGGTCGGCGCCGGGGGGGGGGGGGGGGGGGGGGGGGGGGGGGGGGGGGGGGGTGGGGGATATTTCCTCGTACAGGAAACGGGAGGGAGGGGGAACCTGGGCCACGGGTGCCGCCAGGGCTGTGTCCTCCGGCGGCCCGGCCGCCTCCCTTCGCCGGCGCCGTGGTCCCCGAGTGGGGACCTACTTCACCAGCGCCACCACCGACGCTGGGGGGGGGGGGGGGGGAGGGGGGGGGCTTCCACGGCCATGCCTCCACCCGAGCCTTGCAAGACTCGAGGTGGTGCTGGCGGCGCTCCGGCGACGGGGAGGGGGTCGGCCTGGCTCAGGGGAGTAGGAAGGAGGAGGGGAAGGATTCTACCTGAGGGGGTGGGGCTCGGAAGGCTGGGAGGTGGTGGTGGCTCGCCATGGAGGGGGAAGGTGGCGGCGGTTTGGCTGGGCAGGGCTCCAGCGAGGTGGGTGGCTGGGCTAGCCGGCAGGGGAGGGAGTTGAGAGAGAGGGGGGCGGTGTGCTCTTGAAGGGAGGGGTGGCCCTCCTTTTATAGGGGAGGAGGAGGCCTCCTCCTCCTTCCTCCCTTTTCCCCACGTGGGGTTAAGGGAGGGTGAGTGAGGGGAGATATTTTCTCCCCCCCCCCCCCCCCCCTCACCTTCTCTCTCCTGCCCCCTTGCCCCAATAGGGGGCTGCCTATTTATGGGCAGCCACCTCCCTTGGGGGAGGGGCTTCTCTCCCCCCTTTCTTTTCTTTCCCAACAGATTTCAAGCTTGCGGGGGGGGGGGGGGGGGGGGGGTGGGGGGGTGGGGGGGGGGGTGGGGTGGGGGGGGTGGGGGGGGGGGGGGGTGGGGGGGGGGTGGGGGGGGGGGGGGGTGGGGGGGGGGGTGGGGGGGGGGGGGTGGGGGGGGGGGGGTGGGGGGGGGGGTGGGGGGGGGGGGTGGGGGGGGGGGGGGGGGGTTTGACCGAGGTCAACCTAGGGTTGACGGTAAATGAGTTCCGTGACGTTCAACGAGTTCCGTGACGTTCTAATGGACTATATAAGTCTAACGAAACTGACGGGAGTCGAATCGGAATTCGTTTGGCTACTATCCCACAATAGTGTGGTAGCAGCGCACAACGATACTCAAAATGGTCGTTTTCTCTAAACGACCTCGGATTGAGGTGCAACGAATTCCATTGCACTCGTATTGGTCATACGAGTCTAACGGGACAGACGAAAGTCAGATCGGAGCACGTTTGGCCACTATCCCACAATAGTGTGGTAGCGGCGCACAATGATACTCAAAATGGTCGATTTCTCTAAACGACCTCGGATTGAGGTGAAACGAATTCCGTTGCACTCGTATTGGTCATATGAGTACTAACGGGACTGACGAAAGTCAGATCGGAGCACGTTTGGCCACTATCCCACAATAGTGTGGTAGCGACGCACAACGATACTCAAAATGGTCGTTTTCTCTAAACGACCTCGGATTGAGGTGCAACGAATTCCGTTGCACCCGTATTGGTCATACAAGTCTAACGGGACTGGCGGAAGTCAGATCGGAGCACGTTTGTCCACTATCCCACAATAGTGTGGTAGCGGCGCACAACGATACTCAAAATGGTCGTTTTCTCCATACGACCTCGGATCGAGGCGCAACGAATTTCGTTGCACTCGTATTGGTCATACGAGTCTAGCGGATCTGACAGAAGTCAATTCGGGGTTCGTAGCACATAACCCTATATCGGGTTATTTCTACCGTTCGGGCCTATTTTTATTGGGCCCACTAGGGTCTAGTGGCCCAATAAAAGTCGGGATGTTACAACATCTCCATGTGCTATGAAAGGTTCTTTAGGATAGTAAATGAACTAAGAACATGTGAGAGGGTGTTTACTGATTATGAGCTGAATGACAAGTTCCTTAGATCCCTAACTAGGGATTGGGACACAAAAATCTGTGCAATCAGGGAAGGGGCAAAACTTGGAGAAACCCCTACCCATACACTGTTTGGGAAACTGCTCTCATATGAGATGCAACTGACTGCAAGAAAGGAGGAGGATACTTCCTACAATGCTCACACAAAGGAGAGAACAATATCTCTCCAAGATGATAGCTCAAAGAAGAACAAGAGCAGGTTGCTGTCACCTCCAAGAAGGAAGGATGAATCTGAGAGGTCTGAGAGCTGCTCTCCAGACAGATCTTCTTTTGATGAAGAGTTTGCTTCCTTCTCTAGGTAGTTCAAGAAGATGATGAGGAGGAATCAATGGAAGAGCAAGACCTCCTCATCACACTCCAAGAAGAATCACTTCAGATCTGAAAGGCAGCACCCCAAAACTAGTAAACATGCTTCAGCTAACATTGTTTGCTATTGCTGCAGCAAGCCTATGCATGTCATTGTTGACTGCCCAGTCAAAAGGAAAGAAAGAGGTGAAAAGAAGCCTCATCACAAGAAGGAGAGGAAGGGAGAAAATTCCCTTCTAGCCAAGAAAAGCAAGAGCTAGAGTGAATCTGAATCTTCATCTTCAGATTCAGATGGAGAGGAGGAAGCCTACATAGGGTTATTTGCTGATCAGGAGGAAGAGGACTATCCTGCTGCCAGGACAGGAATCAGGGCCCCTCTATCACACTCAGATAGTGATATGGAGGAGGATGAAGAAGTCAATGTTCAGCTAGGCTTAATGGCCATTACTGATGATGAGGACAACCACAACAATTCAGAACATGAGCAGGTATTAATCCACTCCATATCCTCTTCTGATAATGAGAATGGTCCAGAATCTGATGCACACTCATCAATTGATGGAGGTAATTCAGAAGCTGAGGTAGATGTCAATCAATTGATTGACAAGTATGATGCTCTTGTGGAAGCTCTGAAGGAGAGTAAGAAGCTTGCCAAGAGGCAAGCCCAGGAAATTGTTTCCCTCAAGATGACTAAAAATGACTACACTGAACCTACCACCCTGGTGGCTCAGATGAGTAGACAAATTAGCCATTTACAGGGGTTAACTACTGTGCACTTAAGCATTATTTCCCTGAAGAACAAGGTCATCAAGGACCTTGAGGAGAAGCTTGTGAAGGAGAAGAGCCTTGTGGCTCAATTCTGCAAGCCCAAATCTGTGCTTCCCATTATTGACTCCTTCTTCTCTCAAACCAATAGGAGAGGACTTGGATTCAATAAGATGGAAGTAGGAGAAGGGAGTGGAGGAAAGAGGAAGGAGAAGGCTAAGCCTCAAACCACCTTTCAAAAGGTGCTACTTCCTTCCAACAGGTATGACCATGAAAGAATTTATGGTCACTGGAAGAATGGAAGATCCTATATGAAGGAAAATACTCCTTCCCATAGTGAAAGAAAGGGCATGGGATTGAGTGCAATGAAATCTCCCCATAGGGAAATACAAATGGCCCAATCTGGACCATTTGTGTTTGGTGCTTCAGAACCTTCAGTCAAGAACAAGGAAGCAATCACTTCCAAATCAGCTTCAGCAAAAAGCAAGACTGCTGTCAAATCTGTTGACAAGGCCTGCTGCCCAGTGTCTGATTCCATCAGATCTTGTATGGCTGCCAAGCCAAACCAAGCTGAGGCCATCAGGACAAAAAGCACCAAGACAGCAAGACTGTCCACAGATTATCCTTCAGTCAGATTGTTGCTAAAAGAAATAGGAAGAATGTTGCAGTCTCTTCTGCTGAACATGTGCACAGTGTTGTACCAATTCAGAAAAATGTTCAGAAAAGGAGATACAATATTCATGATTGTTGGTGTTGTGGCAAGGTGGGACACTTTGCCATAGATTGTTGGTAAAATCACAATGTACCTAATGCAAAGAAGAGCTTTCCGGCTAGGAGTGTAGCAAGTGTGAGATCATCCCATCAAACTAACAGGCACCTAGGACCCAAAGCTTTTTGGGCTCCTAAGGATAACTAAATCTTTCTTTGCAGGGTAGTTCAAGTACCAGTCTCAACCAAATATGGTACTTGGACAGTGGGTGCTCAAGGCACATGACAGGAACTAGGAGTCTTCTAAAGAATTACAAGTCTGTGAAGAATGGACCCAAAGTTATATTTGGGGAGCTGAAAAAGGAGTCACCAAAGGCTATGGTATGATCTCCAATGGCATTGTTACAATCACAAGGGTAGCTTATGTTGAAGGGTTGCAACACAACCTAGTAAGCATAAGTCAACTATGTGACTTAGGCTATGTCATTGAATTCCACAATGACAAGTGCTTGATCAAAAAGTCAAATGACTTAGAGACTATTCTCTCAGGCACTAGGAGTGGAAATGTTCATTGCTTAGATTTCATTTGCAGTAATTCTCTTACTTCTGTTTGTCTTGTAGCTAATGAGAATGAGTCTCTTTGTGTTCAATGGCACAAGAGACTTGCTCATATTAACTACAAGACAATGTATAGACTTTTCTCTAAAAATCTTGTTAGGAATAGTCCAAATTTAAAATGTATTAAAGATGGTCCCTGTCATGCATGCCAAATGGGTAAGCAAACTAGGGCCACCTTTAAAAGTATTGGCTCCAAAGATACTGAAAGATGTCTTTATCTCTTGCATATGGACTTGTTTGGTCCTTTGCCAATTCAGAGCCTAGGTGGGAAGTTGTATACTTTGGTGATTATTGATGATCACTCAAAATATGCATGGGTATTCTTCCTTAAGAAGAAATCTGATACTTTAAATGTCTTTATCAATCATGTCAAGGCAATTCAGAATGTTCTACAATGTGCTGTGGTCTGGACTAGGACTGACCATGGCACAGAATTTCAATCTGATGCAGTGACAAGATTTTGTCAAGAATTTGGTATCACCCAAGAGTTCTCCTCCCCAAGGACTCTACAACAAAATGGTGTGGCTGAGAGGAGGAATAGGACCTTGATAGAAGCTGGGAGAACACTGCTTAGTGACTCCTCACTCCTAGAATATTTCTGGGCTGAGGCAGTCAATACAGCTTGTCATGTTCTCAATAGAGCTTCTATCAATAAGGTTCATGGGATAACCCCCTATGAAATTCTGAAATGCAAACAACCTACAATTTCATATTTTAGAATCCTTGGCTCAAAATGCTACATTCTAAATAATGGAAAATCCCAACTAACAAAGTTTGCAGAGAAATGCAATGTAGGTGTTCTTGTTGGCTATAGCTCACATAGTAGAGCTTATAGAGTATACAATAAGAAAACTCATGTTGTAGAGGAGTCTATGCATGTTGTTTTTGATGAGACCAGCCTAATCTATAAAGGCTGGTCTAGAACTTCTGTTTTGACAGGAAATGAACAGGAATTAGAAAGGATGTCTATACAAGACACTCCCAGCTGCAGTAAAACTATTTCTGATGCTGCCATCCCTGAAGAGGAAGAAGTCAACCTTGATGAAGAAACTGCTGAACCTACAGAAACAGCTCAGCAGGCTGAGAACAGACTGACTGCAGCTACCAGACATCTAAGGGATCATCCCATAGAGCAGATAATAGGGAATATTCAGCAAGGTGTGACAACTTGGAGCAGGGATCACAATGAGGCCTTGTTCCTCAGTTTTCTGTCACAAGAAGAGCCTAAAAAGTTTGAAGAGGCCAACTTGGATCCATTCTGGATTCAGGCTATGCAGGAAGAGCTATTGCAATTCAAAAGATGCAAAGTTTGGAAGTTGGTGCCAAGACCAGAAGGACACAACATAATTGGCACCAAATGGATATTCAGAAATAAGTTGGATGAGAATGGGACAATCATCAAAAACAATGCAAGGTTGGTTGCTAAAGGGTATAAGCAAGAGGAAGGAATAGACTTTGACCAAACCTTTGCCCCAGTTGCAAGGTTGGAGGCCATTAGACTATTCCTTGCATATGATGCTCACAAGGGCTTCAAAGTCTACTAGATGGATGTCAAATCAGCATTCTTGAATGGAAATCTGAAAGAGGAAGTATATGTAGAGCACCCATCTGGTTTTGTTCATCTTACTCTTAAATCTCATGTCTACTTTCTTAGAAAAGCCCTTTATGGTCCCAAGCAAGCTCCAAGAGCTTGGTATGAGACTTTGTCCAGCTTTCTCCTCAAGAACAAGTTCATGAGGTGAATGATTGATAGCACATTGTTTCTTAGGGAAACAAGGGGCAAGTGTCTCTTAGTCCAAATTTATGTTGATGACATAATTTTTGGGTCTACTGATGACAACCTCTACAAGAGATTTGCTAATCTAATGCAGGGGGAGTTTGAGATGAGCAGTATGGGTGAGCTCAAATATTTCCTTGGGCTCCAAGTGAAACAGTCTGATGATGGAATTTTCATCTCCCAGACCAAGTACACTAAGGAGCTCATCAAGAAATTTGGGATGGAATCAGCCTCCACCATGAGAACACCCATGGGATCTAATGCATCATTAGACAAGGATGAAAAGGGGAAGGCCTTTGATGAGTCCAAGTACAGGTGTATCATTGGATCCATGTTGTACTTGACTGCTAGTATGCCAGACATTATGTATTCTACATGTGTTTGTGCTAGGTATCAGGTATGTCCTAAGGAATCTCACTACACCTCTATGAAGAGGATCTTAAGATACCTCAAGGGAAGCCTAAATCTTGGCCTTTGGTACCCTAGGAACAATGATTTTGAACTGATAGGCTATTCAGATGCAGATTTTGCAGGGTGCAAAGAAGATAGGAAAAGCACAAGTGGTACTTGTCAATTCCTAGGGAGAAGGTTGATCTCATGGAGCAGCAAAAAGCAAACCAGTGTGGCAATGTCCACAGCTGAGTCAGAGTACATTGCAGCAGGTAGCTGTTGTGCTCAAATTTTGTGGATCCAACATCAGTTGGAAGATTACAACATCAAGGTAAAACAATCTCCCCAGCTGTGTGACTCATCCAGTGCAATTTCTATTGCTAAAAATCCTGTCTCCCATAGCAGGACCAAGCACATAGAAATTAGGTATCATTTTATTAGAGAGCATGTAGAGTGTGAAGATATCAAACTTGAATATGTCCCTACAGACAATCAAGTAGCTGATATCTTCACTAAGCCACTGCATGAGGCCAAGTTTAATTCTTTTAAAATTGACTTAGGAATGTTGAATTTAGAATGAGTTCATTTCTGAATTTATGTTCTCTATGTTAAACTGCTTCTGCTTTTATATGTTCAATTTATCATAAAATGTAATGTTATGATAGATTAATATCTGAATTGATCTTCCTTCAATAGGCATAATCCACTGATAGGGTAGATAATCTCCCTAAGTTATTAAATGTAGAGTATCTTAAAATGATCAGCTGGATCAGAAATGTCTGATTGCTGAAATTCTAGTTTTCTTTTCAATACAGGTGCTCCAATTAAGGGGGAGCAAGCTCCTGCTCAAATTGAGGGGGAGTTGGCTATAAGTTGAGGGGGAGATAGCTAATGCTCAATAGGTCATAGAGGATGTAGGTTGTCCTAAAAGAGGATTTAGAAAATGCTTTCTAATCTATCTTAGGATTTGTTAGAAGTATCCAGAAAAGGGTAGAGGTTGAAGAATCCTATTCCCTAATGGGAAAGAGGTTGAAGAATCCAGAAAGGGGGAGATGGCCAATGCTAAGACCAAATTTAGTCTTGCTAGATGCAAATAGGAGATGGAATGCTAGTTGCTAAGACCATAGTAATAGCCGGCAGAATAGTCGTCTTGTGGTACAGGTTAGCCCGTGTGCTGACGCTACCGCAAGGCGGCTGTTCTGGGCATAAGACTTCCCTCGGTCGTGTTTTGTGTTCCGGGATGGGGGTCTTACAAAAGGTATGAGTGTATAAAAGCTGATCATAACATTGATGTTTACAAGTCTCATATCATTGAAGAATCAACCATGAAGTAAACGGTTAAGTATTCTATTTCTACGAGTACAGTCAAGTCGTGTCTTACCATCATGAGAACATGTACAAACGACCTTCAATTAGCAAGTTTTAGGTTCATTACATAATTTGCCCCAATATTTAGGTCAATCACCTCCAATGTTATATTAGAATCATAATAATAACCTTTACATATAATGTAATTAGGAGCACTGTTCAAATCACCACTTGCCTAAAGTTTCATGCACATACTTATTGTCCTAGAGCGTCACCAAACAAGTAATTAATCAAGTGGCTATATCAAACCCAAGACTTCTAAAATTCCTACTATATGTCATGGTTAGCATCTTGAGCGTTTACACCATATCTCAGCTCATTCAGAATAGTCATGATAACAGCTTACGACACAAAATTTAATAACATAAAATTGACAAAATCACATCAAACCTATATCCAAAATTATGAAATTTAAGAGAGGTGTTCATATTGTCATCAAACATTTATCTACCAATTACAAACATCTTCCAATAAACAAAACAAGGTAAATCGCCAAATTAATATGAATTCGTACGCCTTCCTCGCCGCGCGCTAAACCTATTATTTATCAGTAACAAATATAAACTACACGGATCTAAGAGTTTATCAAACAACGTCCGGTCATCTTCTTCCTCCATCCTGGGGCTGTTATTTGCCCGACCTAGAGTCTAATAAAACTCCCACATCAGCCACCTTATTTCCCATCCGACCAACCAACACCTCCGCCCCTTTCTCGTATATGAGGTGCATCGACGGGCTGCGAATCGGTGACCGGAGGTGACCGGAATAAATAAATAGATTTCAGTCATCCCTCCATGACTTGCTCTCAAATCAACTCAATTGAGTTCGACATCTCGCCTAATTTGATCTAAGAAAACTAGCACCAAGGGAGAGGGGAGGAAGCTCACCGAGTATCCATGCATGCTACCCAATAGCGGCGTATGCGGCATTTGTCCGTCGGTTTTCATGGAGGACGAGCTCAGGTCGTCCATGGAGGAGATGGAGTTCGGCCATGGATGCTAGAGAGAGAGAGGGCTTGACGGGGCTGCGGCCGAGGCGAGCTTGCCGTGAGGAGAGCTGCTCGGAGATAGTGTTTTGAGATCTAGTCCTGCAAGGTGTAAACGAGCTGGTGGCTCGGCAGTCTTGTTGGTTCATAGAACCTGTATAGCGATAGATGTTGGTAGTGGTAGCCTGTTGCATCGTGGTTTTATAAATAAATTGTCTGCTTGATGTCGTTCACACCAAGTCCTTGCTAAATGTTCTCTTGTATGTTGTGTGCTTGAGATTAAATCACGACATAATCAGTTAGACTGATGTAGTGATTTTTGAAATAGTGTGTGTGTCATTATTAGTTCGTATGACTTCACAAGGCAAGAGTGCGCAAGCAATCTCGTTTCTATGTATAAATCGCAACAAGTGAGAATGCATATATAAGCTTGAAATTATTATGGCTGAAGTGCCCATGAATGAATACGATGAGTATAATTTACTCTCATTCAGAAAATCCTCATAACCTCAACCTAATATTTCGGGGACGAAATTATTTCTTCGTTTATTGGATTTGTAACATCCCGATTCGAGCTAGACCCCTTGTGCGCGTTTTTGAGTCACGCGAGTTGACTCGGGCTCGGGGTGTACTGAGGGTCAGGCTTGCGCCTGAGCCGGGGAAATGCACTCGACGAATGCGACGAGTACCATTTCTATTCTTTGTCCCGATGTTTGCTATATCGGGATCTGAGCCGTCAGGAGAGCATAATTTGAGCAATAAAACTCAAGGAAGCGTGCCGCATTGAAGGAATTATAGTGCGTACGTTAGCTCAAACGACATGGTTTTCAAATAGCATTTTTATTCAAAAAGGTGATATGCAGCAAACGACATTGGAATTCACCTCAGTCAGTTTTGTTAGACTCGTGAAGCCTATACGAGTTCAACGAAACTGTCCGCGCTCGATTCTGATGAGAATCGGCGAAATTACAATAATGTCTGCGAATATCGTATTTATTCACGTTTGTGAAATCGAACAAACAACCTCGCAATTGACCCCAATCAGTCTTGTTAGACTCGTAACGAAAGTATGAATTCAACAAATTTATCTGTTTGCGATTCCGACGTCGTTTAAATGAGTTTTGACGTTTAAGTATATTAGGCCGTAAATGCTCCGTTAAGCATAAAATGAGCAAACGAACTCGGAATTGATCTCGGATCGTCCCGGTGGATGCGTGTCAGCGAGACGATCAAAGCGAGCCCGTCGGGGACAATTTTCGAGTCTTCTAGGGCGTAGTACGAGCGTTTATACTCTAATATTAATAATATTACTATTATTAATATTATTATTATTATCATAATTATATATATATAAACGTAAGGTTAGGTTAGAAAAATTACCTCCCCATTTACCCAAGCTCCTCCTCCCTTGCGCCGTCAGCCAGCAGAGGATCTCCCTTCCCTCTTCCTCCCCCTTCTCCGGCGCTCCTCACGGCGAGCCTACTCCGGCAACCCTCCATGGTCGAGCATCTCCGAGCAGCTCTCCTCACGGCAAGCTCGCCTCGGCCGCAACCCCGTCAAGCCCTCTCTCTCTCTCTAGCATCCATGGCCGAACTCCATCTCCTCCATGGACGGCCTGAGAGCGTCCTCCATGAAAACCGACGGACAAATGTCGCATACGCCGCTATTGGGTAGCATGCATGGATACTCGGTGAGCTTCATCCCCTCTCCCTTGGTGCTAGTTTTCTTAGATCAAATTAGGCGAGATGTCGAACTCAATTGAGTTGATTTGAGAGCAAGTCATGGAGGGATGACTGAAATCTGTTTATTTATTCCGGTCACCTCCGGTCACTGATTCGCCGCCCGTCGATGCACCTCATATACGAGAAAGGGGCGGAGGTGTTGGTTGGTCGGATGGTAAATAAGGTGGCTGATGTGGGAGTTTTATTAGACTCCAGGTCGGGAAAATAACAGCCCCAGGCTGGAGGAAGAAGATGACCGGACGTTGTTTGATAAACTCTTAGATTCGTGTAGTTTATATTAGTTACTGATAAATAATATGTTTAGCGCGGCGAGAAAGGCATACGAATTCATATTAATTTGGCGGTTTACCTTGTTTTGTTTATCGGAAGATGTTTGTAATTGGTAGATAAATGTTTGATGACAATATGAACACCTCTCTTAAATTTCATAATTTTGGATATAGGTTTGATGTGATTTTGTCAATTTTATGTTATTAAATTTTGTGTCGTAAGCTGTTATCATGACTATTCTGAATGAGCTGAGATATGGTGTAAACGCTCAAGATGCTAACCATGACATATAGTAGGAATTTTAGAATTCTTGGGTTTGATATAGCCACTTGATTAATTACTTGTTTGGTGACGCTCTAGGACAATAAGTATGTGCATGAAACTTTAGGCAAGTGGTGATTTGAACAGTGCTCCTAATTACATTATATGTAAAGGTTATTATTATGATTCTAATATAACATTGGAGGTGATTGACCTAAATATTGGGGCAAATTATGTAATGAACCTAAAACTTGCTAATTGGAGGTCGTTTGTACATGTTCTCATGATGGTAAGACACGACTTGACTGTACTCGTAGAAATAGAATACTTAACCGTCTACTTCATGGTTGATTCTTCAATGATATGAGACTTGTAAACATCAATGTTATGATCAGCTTTTATACACTCATACCAGTCAACTAATGCTGACTTATAAGACATGTGAGTTGCCACTAATGTGGAGGATTATATTTATACGATGTCGAGATATGCACCTGGGGATCATACGGTTAGTGATGTGTCGTTAGGTGAATAACTACATTGTAAAACCACTCTTTTTACCCAAGTGTTCGGATGTGATGAACGATTGATGGCGTAGAATGAATTAACATTTAAATATATATGTTGAATCTAACATGGTTGAGTAATAAATAACCCTTGACTAAAAGTAGAGCTTTGTCATTGATCTTTAATTTTGTGGACATTTATACTTTGTGAATTATGGACTCTTGAAAATATTCAATTTATTGATGGGTTGGCAAATGATATTGGTAATAGCCGGCAGAATAAGCGTCTTGTGGTACAGGTTAGCCCGTGTGCTGACGCTACCGCAAGGCGGCTGTTCTGGGCATAAGACTTCCCTCGGTCGTGTTTTGTGTTCCGGGATGGGGGTCTTACAAAAGTAGTGTTAGCCCTCTAAGTTAGTTATCATGATATGCTGCTCAATCTGAGTTAGAAAGGGGGAGATGCCCTCTAAGCTAGTCAAAGCTTTATATTATCTGTCATGAAGTTGTTAGCTTAAACAATGTTGTTATCTAGAAGCTATGCTATCATGATTATCTTATAGATCATTTACATAATATGTCCCTCAACTGATATCATGATATGTTTTTTGTTGGCTATGTACCTTAGCATTGGGGATGTTCTGTCTTCTTCAAATAGGGGGAGATTGTTGGGAATATTTCCCTCAATGTTCCCTTGATTTGAAGAGGCATCACTTTCAATGCTAAGGACAAGTTGTATTTGATAAACCCTATTTCTATCTCATAAGCATGCAGGGTTAGGACTTAACAAGGTGCAGGAGTTGTTCAGCTTGTTTACTATCAAAACAGCTGAGACAAGCTCTCAGTCTCAGCTGAACCGCTGAGACAAGGCCAGGAGCCGCTGAGAAGGTGTCTGAGCCAGCTGAGCTGCAGATAGAAGAAAACCGCTGAGACAGCTGTCTGTCTCAGCGGATCCGCTGGAACTGGAAAGAAGAAAACCGCTGAGACGGCTGACCATCTCAGCCCAACCGCTGAGACAGTTCAAACATGATCTAGCGAATTCTGCTGTTGGCACAAGTTGCAGAAAAGTTACATGTGACCACTAATGTCTCCCATACCTCTTGGGAGATCAACTTAGAGTCATTGAAGATAAAAGAAGTATAAAAGAAAGAGTTAGGGAACTTTCCAAGGCACTGTTAATTGCTGAATCTTTTTCTCCATTGACGACAGCTGCTGCTCTCGACTTTCTTCCTGCTTACTGAAAAAGAAGAAGAAACTGAGAGAAGAAGATAGCTCCTTCACCAGAAGGGGCAAGGTGATCTTAGATCCTTCTATTGAAGAGGAAGATCAGATTGTTGTTGATAATCAACATCTTCAGCTATAGGAAAGCACAAACTGTGCAGGATCTACAGGAGAGTATTTCTGTTGTAGAATTTTTCTAAAACATCTTTTTCCTGTAAGGCTTTTTGCCTGAGTTTGTAGGGCATTTGCTTGAGTGTGTAGGGCTTGTTTGCCTGAGCTTGTAGGGCTGGTTTGCCTAAGTTTGTAGGGTTGTTTATCCGGAGGAGTAAAGCTTGTTGCCTGAGGTAGGACCAGGAGGTGGTCTTAGCTGTAGGAGGTGTATTCTTCTGAGTTGTAGGGCAGCGGTGCCTGAGGTAGGAGCTGGTGATAGCTCTGAGTTGTAGGAACTTTTGTCCTAAGGTAGGAGCTGATGATAGCTCTGAGTTGTAGGGACTTGTGTCCTGAGGTAGGATCATCTTTGATCTGAGAAGTTCTGAGGAACTTGTGTTGTAAGCTCTTGGAGCTGAGATTGGAGGAGCTGGCCCTGTCTAACACGCTGTTAGAAGGGTGAAGGGGGAAAATGGACTACCCATAGACACCCTGTCTTGGGGAACCACTATAAACACTTCTGTGTTTTTCTGTGTTGCTTGATTCTCTGATTAGAATAGTTTTAATAGGCCATAATTATCAAGTAAAACTCAATAGACCTATTCACCTTCCTCTAGGTGAATTAGTTAGCATACCTATATTCTTTCAGCTAGCCCGTGCGCTGACACTTACCCAAGTCGGCTGTCATGGGAATAGGACTCCCCTTGGCCGTGTCTTGTGTTCCGGGAGGGGGTCTTACATTTGTAGGGGCCGAAAAAGGGGGAAGCCACATATCTGAAGATTTTTCGGTGAAGAATTGGCTCTCCTTTAATTCTCCTGCTCAACGTGCGCTCCACTTATGACTTTTTCGCTCTGGTCACTGCTCCTGCAAGCGCAGCTCAAGACTTCGCTTTCTCTCAAGATACTTTTAAAAAGAGTGGTGACATGTCACCCTTCTAGGAACTCTAACTCCTATACACAACTACTATGAGTAGATTTTGTCAGATTTGGGTCCTGCCCCGTGGTTTTTCCCTTTCCGCTTTTTCCACATAAAAATATTGTTGTATGTTGTTAGATCTACATTTTGACTATTTGCACGCTTCGCTCACTCACGAGCTGAAAGACGGTCCTGACTCCCCTGCTCCGTGGGAGAGCTAAGCGACCCGCAACAAGCACAATCGATCAACAAATCGTGGCAAAATACAAGAGTAAACGTAAATGGTTGTTGTAGATGCAAGAGTAGTCAGCAAGCAAAATTGTCGCAACAAACATAGCAAAAATAAAACAGGAAAGAAGAAAAGTTCAAATTGAAATGAAATAACTATATTCCAAAATTCATAGGCAAAACATGTGCCTCCAATTTGAACACCTCTGGAAAAACGGTTTTAAAAATAAAATGACTTATTAAAATTTAAAATAAATATGAGATAAAATAAAAATGTAGGCTCGCACAGCTAGACCGTGTCGAATAAAATTCGTGTTTGCAGGTCGCATGGCCGGCCCTCCTAAGGCCAACGCCAGTTCAAGCCGAGTATGGCGTGCAAGGGCGCGCACGACAAAGACAAATAGTCTTAGAAACGCAAAAAGTAAATTCCAATTTTGTGATGTAGGAGTAAAAGAGTCCCTCTTTTTATCCACAATTTTGTGATGTACGTTAATACCTGCCATTTGGTTCACTAACATCTGCTATATAATGAAAGTTGTTTTCATGTGATGTCAATTTCGATTCATCCGCATCTCGACGTTTGAGTATTTCCGATGTCAACCAAAATATGCCAATATTTAGATGTCAGTTTTAAATACAACAGTACAAAGAAGTTCTGTTCACAGAAACAGAGTTAACCTGAAGAATTAAGCTTGCTGTTGAAGCTATATGCAAGATTACATGATTACAAATAACAATGATAATATGCAGGAGGGAGATTATTGCTCCGACTTTTTTTTTTATTTTCACCATTCACTATGGGGTAAAAACATCAAACTAAATAATACTCAAAATCTAAAGCAGAAATGCGAACTAACAATAGTTCTACATAAAGAATTAAAGAATAGTGGGGTTGGATTTGACTAGCATGGCTCTGTAGATGAAGAAACAGCTGATGTCAGAGAGATGATTTAACTGAATTGCAGAAGATAGGAATCATATATAAACACATTAAGGATAATGTTGAAAGCATTACCATGGTGTTGAACTGTTGAACTGGGCACCATGTTCAAGCCAGATGGTGAGATCAATTTTCTCTATAACCGGCCCTGATCAAAACTTTGGTCTATAAAAAATGTTGGAAATCAGTTCTCTTGCGCAAGAACTGAAGTCGCCTAATAATGATGTTGAAGAAGTGTTATCTACCACTTCTGTTTATCATTTCGGACACTTTATGGGTTTTTTTCTTTTCAAGTTCAACCTGCTTGCAATTATCTTCATGTGCTCTGAGGAATGACCGGACAAAATTCAGAAGAGTAGTGATAACTGTAAAGAAAACATACATAGGGAATTGAAAAAGAAAAATAAGTTTTATGAAACCATTTGAAAGGAGCTATTTGTTGTTAATTCTAAGACAAAATAAGAAGCTTCGATATTATATGAAAGAGAGGGCAAAAAAAATACAAGCACAGGTTTGGGTATGCGAGTATGACACTTATCCGGTAGGGTTGTATGACAAAATCAAAAGTTCGAAAAATTTAATATTAAAAAAGCACAAAAACAACCTATTTAAAACATCGAATTCTTAAAATACATAATACAACAACAACAACACTCAAGCCTTTATCCCAATTTAGTGGGGTCGGCTATATGGATCCTTTGTCGCAATTGCGCCCTATCTTTAATCATAGCCTCAATAATGGCTAAGTACATCATATATTTCCTTATAGTTTCATTCCAAGTCTTTTTTGGTCTACCCCTCCCCCGTTTAACATGTCTAGTGAGTTAAACTCCCACAACGCCTAACAGGTGCCTCTAGTGGTCTCCTATGTACATGTCCGAACCATCTTAATCGAGCTTCCTGCATCTTCTCTACAATTGATGTCACTCATGTCTTATTCCTGATATATTCATTCCTAATTTTATCCAGTCTCGTGTGACCACACATACACCTAAGCATTCTCATCTCCGCAACTCCCATTTTTTGCTCATGCACACCATTCACTGCCCAACACTAAGAACCGCAGAGCATTGCTGGTCTAATTGCAGTACGGTAAAACTTGCCTTTAAGTTTTAATGGTACTTTACGATCACATAAGATCCCAGATGCGCCTCTCCACTTCAACCAACCTGCTTGGATTCTATGTATCACATCTTTATCTACACCTCCATCCTTTTGAATTATCGATCACAGATATTTAAAGCACTCACAGCGGGAAATATCTTGGTCACCCAATTTAATGATGGAGTCATTCGACCTTCTTGAACTACTAAATTTAAGCTCTATATACTAAGCCTTTCTCCTGCTCAACATAAAACTCTTCTTTTCTAAAGTGTCTCGCCAAGATTCAACTTTCACGTTTACACCCTCGCGCGTCTCATCGACCAAAACAATATCATCTGCAAATAATAAACATCAAGGTATTGCTTGTTGGATATGTCCGATGAGCTCATCTAAAATAAGAGTAGAGAGATAAGAGCTTAAAGCTGACCCTTGATGTAAGCCAACAACGATAGAGAATTCCTGTGTTAATCCTCCAGAAGTCCTCACCCTGGTCACTGAATTTGCATACATATCTTTGATTACGTCAATGTATGATACATTTACACCTTTCTTTTCTAAGACTCTCCACAAGACCTCTCTTGGAACCCTATCATAAGCCTTCTCCAGATCGATAAACAATATATGCAAATTTTTTTGTCTTTTCCAATAATTGTCAATGAGTCTCCTCCAGAGATGTATAGCCTCCATGGTTGACCTCCCTGGCATGAATCCAAATTGATTCTCCGAGATGGTAGTCTCTCGTCTAACTCTTCTCTCTATTACTCGTTCTCATAGTTTTATAGTATGACTCATTAATTTAATTCCCCTTGTACAACCCCGATATTCGCCACGCAAGGAGACGCGGTTAACGAGAGCAGTGGGATGGAGTAATAAGGAAGAGAGGCCTTAGTGCCAGAAATCTTCCCTCTCGGAGGGCTCGCTGAAGGGTCGGCGAGACGAGTGCTCGCGGGCGCGTTCGACGAACTCTCCAGTGTTCGTCAAACTCCCCCGACTTCGCCGACCACACCCCTGTTTGACGGAATCATCAGAAGTCGGCGAAGTGACCCGCGTTCGGCGAAAGGCGTGTTGAGTTCGACGAAGTCCAGAGGCGGTCTCGCAGGAAGGCTCATGAGACCGGACCTCGGCAGATACTGCCAGAATTGGCCGGCGAGGTCCTCGCAGGGTGATCGCCTAGGAGAGGCACCACGAGCAGGACTCGCGAGAGGGCCCGCGAGAACTACAACAGTCAAGTTCTCGCAATTCCTTGCCCATAAGTTGATAAGGCCAAATTACCCTTTTACCCTTGGTGGCCTGCCTTTAGCCTCTCCAAACAGCGGAGTTTGGCTGTTAGCAGACCCATTTGGGGTGCAGATAGTAAAATCAAAAGGCGGAATCCTGCTATTTGCAGGCCATATCAGAAAACCTATATATAGGACCTTAAGGGCACCTTCGAAGAGGAGTTCACTTCAGCTTCTCTCTCCTCAGGCTTTCTTTGGTTAGCATTTTCAGAGCTCTCCAAGGTGCCCGAGTCTCAGCTTTGGCTTGGGAGGGGAAGCGCTCAACGATCTTCCGGGTTAGTGGAGGGACCTCCTCGCTGCGACTAAGGTCTTAGTTTTCTTTCTAGTCTTCAGTCTACCTTCTCCGAGGGATCAGTAAGGGCTAGCTGCCCCTCATTTCGGTGAGGGCCCCGAACTCCACAAGTGGCCGAGAAATTAGTTTCAACATTTTGGTGCGGTGAGCGTGGAGCGTGGCTGGTCCAAGAAAGTTCCAAGGAGCAGATATGGCAGGAGGCGAGGATCAAGGCGAGGAGTTCAGCGAGTCACCACAGGTGGTGACGCCGAGGATGTTCGCGGATTTCAGAAGGGAAGTGCTTGACACCTTCGGACTCACGGTCACGGCGTTGCGAAGTGAGTTCGCGACCCCAGCATCTCAAGCGACCCCTCCCCCAGCAACGGTCGGCAAGAATTGTTGGGTTTTCTATACCCCTTCAGAAGGGATGACATATCGAATATGCGCAGCGGAAATGAACAAGAACAACCCAAAAGAGATCAACGGATCTTGCGATTTACATGATTCAAGAGAATAGGAAATCAAAATACATTGTACCTTCGCGGAATTGAGTCAATACTCAACCAAGATGCTCCAAGATGAAATCCGAATTTCTGCCTTGAGTTCTTCAAGGATCGAAATAGATCGATCCATCTACAGAAGTCCACACAAGTGAAGAAGAGCCCTAGCTTCTTGTCGCACAAGAACTAGGTCGGAGAAGGAAGCTCTCAACGTCCTCACGGACTGCTAGGTCCGATCCAGAGGAGGCGGCGACAATCGGCGGCGGAACGACAATCGGCGGACGGGAGAGTGCCCTCGTGCGGAACGGTTCCGGTCGGCAGTTCTCGTCTTGGCGAAAAGATCGAGTCTAAAAAACGTAAGTGTCGAAGACCTAATCGCATGCCTTTATATACGCAAGGTATAGGAAAGGCTATCCGCAGACCAAAAGAAAATCCGTCCAGATTTACAATCGCCGAATTCGATTAATCACATTAACTGAATTCGACTAATCACATTAACCGAATTCGACGAAACCATTTCGACGAATTCGTCTATATGAATTCGGCTATATATAAATTCGGCGAAACCCTTTCGTCGAACTGACCGGACATTCGGCTAAACCCTTTAGTCGAATCTGCCATTAGCCGAATTCGTCTAAATCCTTTAGCCGAATTCGGTTAATGTCATTAGCCGAATTCGTCTAAACCCTTTAACCGAATTCGGTTAATGCCTTTAGCCGAATTATCTAGTGTAAATCCGTTCGTTTAAACCCTTTAAACGATTTCCCGTTGAGACATTCTCAACTTAATTCCAAGCAGTCACAGGATTGGTCCTCCACTCATATCCAATATGAGTAAAGCCAACACAATCCTTTCTCCAATTTCTCCAAACGCTTTTATGTGCGACCCTATAGGCTCATATTGCATTGGCAGCAAGACTAACTATTGATTGCTTTGAGATCACCTCAGAAACTCCAACAGTCTCCCACTTGATCACAAAGTATCAACAAAAGTCTCACAAACAATGAGCGGCATCTAGCAATACATCATTGCTACCCAAGCAATAGGAGTTCATAACTCATATAAGCCTGTCATGACCAATGTATCAGTGTTGTCATGTCCCTTTGTCCTTTACATCCGGATAGAACTAGAGGCATGGACCGTGTCACCCTCATAATCGTTCAATCCTAGTTTCTTGATCCAGAATAGACTGTCTGAAAATTGGTGAGCTCAATATCACATATTGACTCTACCAAGCATGGCCATGCATTTCTCAGTCTCATTCCATCAAGGGGCCCATGGATGTAACTCCTGTCATACAGGAGGACAAATCACATTTCTGCTCACACACAAACATCCAAATGATTTGTAACATACCCAACAACCACCCTTATCGTCAACCTTTCTCAAGAGAAGACTTTAGATGGCATCAAAGTACGCTCTTCCTCACCTGATGAATGCTCTGACTTCAGGTCAAAGGACCACAAACACCATCGTCACTTGAGACCTACTTGTGACACGTTCAAATGACAATCCACAAAGTAATCTAATGGTGGGTCTGTCCAGTACAACTTGTTCTTAACAAGTACCCATGTGATGACTTGATATCACAATATCATGACCTGTGAGAACCGGTCATCAGTCAACGCACATGCTAGTCTTATGGTCTCATCCTCGCCCTAAAATTCTAGGATGATACCTCGACCAGGGACCATTTAAGAATGAAGCTTCATTTAAACATTGATCCTCACATTCAAGTCACGTACTTGAATCCCTATGGAAGAAAACACTCTAAGGGCATTTATTATGCTAATTAATCTTATCAGACAGATATAAATGACATAATAAAAGAACTTGTCATAAATATAAAATGAAATACATAGTACAATTTACAATTCATCCAATGAACGAACAACCAACAAATATGCAATCCACAAGGCTCCCACTAAAGATAATCATTCAGGTATCTAATACCCATTGATCTAACATGACCATCATGCTTCTTTTGCGCAAGAGGCTTTGTCAGTGGATCCGCTATATTTTCTTCAGTCGGTACTCTGCATATGCTCACATCTCCTCGATCGACAATCTCTCGAATAAGATGGAAGCGCCGAAGTATGTGCTTGGAGCGCTGATGAGATCTAGGTTCCTTAGCTTGTGCAATTGCACCGTTGTTATCATAGTAGAGAACTACGGGATCAACAATGCTAGGAACTACATCAAGCTCGCTGATGAATTTCCTAATCCATACAGCCTCCTTCGCCGCATTCGCTGCAGCGATATACTCAGCCTCAGTTGTAGAATCAGCAACTATCTCTTGCTTGGAACTCTTCCAGCTTACAGCTCCTCCATTAAGGCAAAACACAAAACCTGACTGTGACTTTGAGTCATCTCTGTCAGTCTGGAAGCTTGCATCCGTGTAACCCTTTACAACGAGCTCTTCCTCTCCACCATACACCAAGAATGTATCTTTAGTCCTTCTCAAGTACTTTAGGATATTCTTGACAGCGATCCAGTGACCATCACCCGACTCAAATTGATACCTGCTAGTCATGCTTAAAGCATAAGAGACATCGGGTCGAGTACATAACATTGCATACATGATTGATCCAATTGCCGAAGCATATGGAATCAACTTCATGCGGTCCTTATCTTCCAAAGATTTTGGACACTGGTCCTTAGAGAGACTCACACCATGTGACATGGGTAAGAATCCTTTCTTGGACTCAAGCATGTTGAACCGCTTCAACACCTTGTCAATGTATGTACTTTGGGTCAAACCCAGCAACTTCTTCGATCTATCTCTATAGATCTTGATACCAAGTATGTAAGTCGCTTCACCCAAGTTTTTCATAGAAAAGCACTTCCCTAGGTTGTTCTTAACAACTTGCAGGGTCGGAATGTCACTCCCGATCAGCAGTATGTCATCTACATACAATATCAGGAAGACAACAATGCTCCCACTAATCTTCTTGTAAACACAAGGCTCATCTTCGTTCTTGATGAAACCAAACTCTTTGATCTTCTCATCAAAACGTAGATTCCAACTTCGAGAAGCTTGTTTCAATCCATAAATGGATCGATTCAACTTGCATATTTTAGTGACTTCATCTGGAGATACAAAACTCTCGGGTTGTGTCATATACACTTCCTCAAGGAGGTTTCCATTAAGGAAAGCCGTTTTGACGTCCATTTGCCAGATCTCGTAGTCATAATACGCAGCAATAGCAAGTAGAATTCCGATGGACTTGACCATTGCTACAGGGGAAAAGGTTTCATCATAGTCAACACCATGAATTTGCCTGAAACCTTTAGCCACCAGCCGGCCTTTGAATGTCTGTACATTACCATCCATGTCGGTCTTCTTCTTGAAGACCCGTTTGCACCCTATGGGTCGTACCCCTTCAGGTGGTTCCACCAAGGTCCAAACTCGGTTTGCATACATGGAGTCCATTTCAGATTTCATGGCCTCAAGCCACTTCTCGGAGTCGGGTCCATTCATAGCCTCTTGGTAGGTTGCAGGCTCATCATCATGATCCATGAGCAACACACTACCTATTTGAGACACGAGAAATCCATATCTCTCAGGCTCAAATCTTGGTCTACCAGATCTACGTAGGACCTGTGTTTCTTGAGCAGGCTCTCCAGCTACAACTTCTTGTAGTCCTTGCTCAGGTTCCACTTCCGGTTCGTTCATTGTTTGTGGCTCTTGAACTTCTTCAAGTTCTACCTTTGCAGTCTTTCTGGATAAGAACTCTTTCTCCAAAAAGATACCAGTCCTTGCGACAAACACTTTGCCCTCAGACGGTAAGTAGAAGTAGTATCCTTTAGTTTCCCTAGGATACCCCACTAGATAACATTTATCCGATTTGGGTTCCAGCTTGTCAGGCATTTGACGTCGCACGTATGCCTCACAGCCCCAAATCTTGATGAATGACATACTAGGACGCTTCCCAGTCCATATCTCATATGGTGTCTTTAGAACCGTTTTCGTTGGAACTCGATTTAGTGTGAAAGCAGCAGTCTCTAAAGCAAATCCCCAAAAGGAAACGGGCAAATCTGCATGACTCATCATCGATCGCACCATGTCTAACAAGGTACGATTCCTCCTCTCAGAAACACCATTATGTTGAGGTGTTTCGGGTGGAGTGAGCTGTGATACAATACCACACTCTTTCAGATGATCACGAAACTCATGATTCAGATATTCGCCACCTCGATCAGATCGGAGTGCTTTTATCCTTTTTCCAAGTTGGTTCTCTACTTCATTTTTAAATACTTTGAACTTTTCAAAGGTCTCGGATTTGTTCTTCATAAGAAACACGTACCCGAATCTACTGAAATCATCAGTAAATGTGACGAAGTAGTAGAACCCACCTCTAGCCATAGAACTCATGGGTCCGCATACATCACTATGTATTATACCCAAGAGATCATTAGCCCTCTCAATACGACTAGTGAAAGGAGCTTTCGTCATCTTGACTAATAAACATGACTCGCATCTCTCAAATGATTCATAATCAAATGAATCCAGTAGTCCATCTTTATGGAGCTTGGATATGCATTTCTCGTTTATATGGCCTAAACGACAATGCCAAAGGTACGTAGGATTCAAGTCATTTGTTTTTAGTCTTTTAGTATTTTCTATGTTATAGATCAGATGGTCTAAGTTCAAAACATATAAACCATTAAACATTTAGGTCACGCCATAACAAACATCATTCTTATAAATATAACAACAATTGTTCTTAATTACGAAGGAAAAACCAATCATGTCTAAACATGAAATAGAAATAATATTTCTAGTTATGGCCGGAACGTAATAACAATTATCAAGTTCTATTACAAGCCATGTGGGCAAAGAAAGACAGTAAACACCAACGGCGACGGCAGCAACTGTTGCTCCATTCCCGACGCGTAGGTCTACCTCCCATTTACCCAGCATTCTTCTCCTTCTCAGTTCCTGCACATTTATACAAATGTGAGAACCACATCCGGTATCCAATACCCAGGATGAAGGAGCAGAAAGGTTTATTTCTATAACGAAAATACTTGAAGTGGAAGTCATACTTCCTTTCTTCTTTTGCAGATCTTCTAGAAACTGAGGACAGTTCCTCCTCCAGTGCCCTACCTTACCACAATGGTGGCACTTCCCTTCCTTAGCCAATCCTTTCCTTTTCAGTGCTGAAGACTTGGGATCAAGATGTGACTTAGGTCCTACCTTAGTCTTCTTGGTTCCCTTGACCTTACCCTTGCCTTTATGCACCATCAGTATGGGGCTAGCAGGCTTGGTCTTCTTCATGTTGATTTCGGCAGTTCTCAACATGCCTAGGAGCTCGGGCAGTGTCTTGTCAATTTCATTCATATTGTAATTTAAGACAAACTGCTCGTAACTGTCCGGCAACGATTGCAGGATCAGATCAGTGGCCAACTCTTGGCCCAACGGGAACCCCAGTCTTTCAAGGTTCTCTATATACCCAATCATCTTGAGTACGTGAGTTCCTACTGGGTCCCGAGCTCCTATCTTGCACTGAAACAATGCCCTGGATGTATAAAACCTTTCTTGGAGAGCTTGCCCTTGAAACATTTTCTTCAGGTGCTCAACCATCTCATAACAACTCATGTTCTCATGTTGCTTCTGAAGCTCAGAGTTCATAGTCGCGAGCATAAGGCATTCTACATCGAAGGAGTCATCTCCATACTTCTTATAAGTATCTTTATCTGCACGTGGTGCATTAGAGGCTGGCTCTTCAGGGGGATCTTCTTCCAAGACATAGAGCTTGCGCTCTTGCCTGAGAACAATTCTCAGGTTTCTATACCAGTCAAGGAAATTTGTCCCATTCAGCTTATCCTTCTCAAGGATCGCTCTCAGGGACAAGGCGGAGTGAGATCCACTTGCCATGGATATTCTACAAGGAATTTTGCAAAGTAAAATTTTAGTACTATATTTCAAAATACATTTTATATATATTTTAATAAGGACTTTTATTAAAGAGCTCCCACTATTTTAATCAAATCAATAACCCTTGATATCGATTCGGAGAGTTTATGCGAGCTACTCTCTTAGTGGACAAGATCCGTATTTCACCAACACCACGAGTCCGCTTTGGCGTTCCTCTCATAATGTGGTTATTTAGGTAGACAACGTTTGTCAATTGCATCACTATGCAACTCTTGTATGGTTGGTGAATAACTCTTTATTCGCATCCATCATATGGAGCATGCCAACCCTATGCCTCTAGGCACTCAACCTTTGAGGTCACCTAGTTAAGTTTGACCGGATGTCGACAGTGGGATATCACAATTATCCGCTCGCACCCTTACCAAGATAGATTAATGCACCTTGCTTTGGCAAGCCCACACTTCATCGATCGAGGCAGGAAGAGTGTCATCCATCGGAAGGCATCCGAATACTTAATATTAAATAAGGAATTTTATTTCAAGTGATGAACATTTCATCGTGATTAACATTTAATCACAGTGCACGATCAGAAAATAAAATTACAACATTCACATTCCAGATACATCCCAGATGTGCACAAAAACAGTCTATCAACATTTTGACAAAACAGGGCTAAATCTGAGCATTTAGAACACTTCTAAATCTCCAGATTTACATGCATTGGACATATGAACAACAACTCCACAAGTGCAGTAGACAAGCTCATCTCTCATGTCAGATTCAATAATCTAAACATTTGGTTTCACAAACCATTTTGAGGGACGGTTACTGCAGAGGAGAAACAAACTCTGAAACATGAAAATCGCAACGCAATCACATGCGTTCCTGGAGGGGTTCCAAGGGGTCGCGCCCCTGGCGGGGTCTTAGGGGCAGAGCCCCTAACGGGGTCCAAGGGGCAGCGCCCCTGGCGGTGGTCTCGCTGACCGATCAGCGAGCGGGGTTTTCTATCAAATGTGATATTCCACCACCATAAACCACACAAAATCACATCAAATGTGATATTACAAGAAGAAATTAGGGCATTTAGAACGCTTCTAAATGTCCCAATTTACACGCACTTGACCGCAACCTAGCTCTGATACCACTGTTGGGTTTTCTATACCCCTTCAGAAGGGATGACATATCGAATATGCGCAGCGGAAATGAACAAGAACAACCCAAAAGAGATCAACGGATCTTGCGATTTACATGATTCAAGAGAATAGGAAATCAAAATACATTGTACCTTCGCGGGATTGAGTCAATACTCAACCAAGATGCTCCAAGATGAAATCCGAATTTCTGCCTTGAGTTCTTCAAGGATCGAAATAGATCGATCCCTCTACAGAAGTCCACACAAGCGAAGAAGAACCCTAGCTTCTTGTCGCACAAGAACTAGGTCGGAAAAGGAAGCTCTCAACGTCCTCACGGACTGCTAGGTCCGATCCAGAGGAGGCGGCGACAATCGGCGGCGGAACGACGATCGGTGGACGGGAGAGTGCCCTCGTGCGGAACGGTTCCGGTCGGCAGTTCTCGTCTTGGCGAAAAGATCGAGTCTAAAAAACGTAAGTGTCGAAGACCTAATCGCATGCCTTTATATACGCAAGGTATAGGAAAGGCTATCCGCAGACCAAAAGAAAATCCGTCCAGATTTACAATCGCCGAATTCGATTAATCACATTAACCGAATTCGACTAATCACATTAACCGAATTCGACGAAACCATTCCGACGAATTCGTCTATATGAATTCGGCTATATATAAATTCGGCGAAACCCTTTCGTCGAACTGACCAGACATTCGGTTAAACCCTTTAGTCGAATCTGCCATTAGCCGAATTCGTCTAAATCCTTTAGCCGAATTCGGTTAATGTCATTAGCCGAATTCGTCTAAACCCATTAGCCGAATTCGGTTAATGCCTTTAGCCGAATTATCTAGTGTAAATCCGTTCGTTTAAACCCTTTAAACGATTTCCCGTTGAGACATTCTCAACTTAATTCCAAGCAGTCACAGGATTGGTCCTCCACTCATATCCAATATGAGTAAGGCCAACACAATCCTTTCTCCAATTTCTCCAAACGCTTTTATGTGCGACCCTATAGGCTCATATTGCGTTGGCAGCAAGACTAACTATTGATTGCTTTGAGATCACCTTAGAAACTCCAACAAGAATGCCCCGGGTGGAAGAGCCGGAAAGGAAATCGTCGGAAGTTCAGCTCAAGACTTGGAGGGGCGAGTGCTGTTCGCCAGCCCGACGAGCACTGTGCCGGCGAGATCTGTGCCAGCGTGCTCTGTGCAGGCAAGCGCGGCGCGGGAGAGCGAGCGCCCAGAGGATGCAGTGACTGTGGGAGTGGTCCAGGCAAATGCTGTTCTCGCGAGCGCAGTCCCCGCGAGCTCGAGTCTGGCGAGAGAGCTCGGGGGGCGAGCGGAGCGAGAAAGGGTGGTAGAAGGGGGAAGCCCCTTCTGCGAGTTGGTACTTTCTGCACCTGTCCCGGC
Source organism: Dactylorhiza incarnata (assembly GCA_033032865.1). Classification (NCBI taxonomy): domain Eukaryota; kingdom Viridiplantae; phylum Streptophyta; class Magnoliopsida; order Asparagales; family Orchidaceae; genus Dactylorhiza; species Dactylorhiza incarnata. The sequence goes on from JAWHQI010000031.1 coordinate 9,644,265, forward strand.
AGGGTTCGGAGAGTGGGACAGGGTGTACTACAACGGCAGGGATGACCCTGTCCAACACATCCAGTCTTTTGAGGACTCGGTCTCCATCAGGCCGATGTCGGATGCTTTTAAGTGTCGGCTCTTCGCCGTCACTCTTAAAGAAAAGGCCAGGGACTGGTTCCATCAACTCCCTACAGGGTCGATCTACGCCTTCGAGGATTTACGCCGGAGCTTCTTGTTGCGATTCTCAACTTCAAAGAAGAGGAAGAAGGACGCCGAGTCCCTCTTCAAAGTGAAGCAGGAGCCAAATGAGTCGTTGGCTCGCTACGCGGATCGGTTCCAGGAAGAAGTGCTTCTCACTCAGGAGATGCCCGGATTTGCACTCCAGCTCGCTTTCACCGTCGGGCTAAGGGAGAGCTTTTTCAAAATGGCTCTGAAGAGGAAGGCCCCCATCTCCTACGAGGAGTTGATGGAGAGGGTGGCAGAAGAGATTGAGAGTGAGGAGGCCAACCCGGAGCTTACCAAGAGGCTAGCAAAGCTCAGCGAGCCGGAGGTCAGGCAGCAAGAGGTAAGAAGAAGGGAAGAGCCCAGGGCCCCGGAGGGGGAGTGGAGGCAGCGTGCCGAAGGAATGCAAGGTCAGGGAAGGGGTTATGGCCCGGGAAGGGGTAATTTCTATGGAGGACAAGGAAGACCCCATCAGCTGGGATGGAGGCAGGGTCCGAGGCCATTGCCTCCCCCACCTCATCAAGCCATGGCAATCAGGCGGGGAAGAGGAGGGAGAGGAAGGAGATAAGAGGCTAGAGAGGAAGCAGGGGCAGGGAGAAGGAGGAGGAATAGGGTGGCGGAAGGTGAGGCAGGGGAGGTGACGTTGCCGTATTGTGACTTCCACGATGAGGAAGGTCACGCGACGACCACCTGCCCAGAGTTCCTGGAAACAAAAAGGGGACGAGTGCCCGCGCCGAGGCAGCAGCAACAGGTGAGAATTGAGGAGGTCGAGCCTCGAGGGGAGGAGGAGGAAAGGTGCGAAGACAGAGTTGATGTGGGGAGTAGAGGAGGGATCGGGGTGATCCATGGGGGGGGGGGGGTAGGGGTGGAGGCAACCCGCAAGGCTAGCCTTCATACCATCTATCGGCGGAGCGTGGCCTCAACATCCACTGCTCCACCCCCAGCAGAAAGAATTACTTTCTCCCAGAAGGACATGCCAAGCTATGAAGACCCGTTCTGCGATGCGCTGGTCATCCAGACCGCCATCGAGAACTTCACCGTCTCGCGGATTCTAATCGATAATGGGAGCTCGGTCAACGTCGTCTTCAAGAAGGCGTTTGACGAGATGAAGGTGGAGGCCAAGAGGGTATTGGCCTCCGATGGCCCCCTATTCGGCTTTTCAGGAGAAAGGAATGAGGTAGAGGGTGGAGTGGGGCTCCATGTGACCCTCGGAGGGCAGTCCCGAAACTGCCGCTTCGTGATAGTGGACGCCCTAAGCAGCTATAGCGCCATCTTCGGACAGCCTCTCATCAGCGCGTTCAGATGCGTCCCTTCCACCTTCCACCAGTGTCTTAAGTTCAACGCGGGTGGAGTCCAAGTTTGGATCCGAGGAGACCCCAAGATGGCGAGACAGTGCTATGTGACGGCTGTCAACACCGTCACCTGGATGGGAGAAGCGGAGGAGTTCGATAAAGTGATGGAGGAGGCGGCAGAAGCCGGAGGAGAGAATGGAGTCGAGGAGAGGATGGAGGAAGGGGAAGTTCGTGCCCAGGAAGGGGTCATTGAAGGACCCAGGGCGGAGAAAGGAGAAGCAGAGGAGAAAGAAGAGGGTACCCAGGAAGGAGGAGTGGAGGAGTTGATGATGGTAGGGGAGGAAGAGACGGAGGAAGGAGCCCAAGCGCTCGCTTGCGGCGGAGAGAAGGAAAGTGCTTGGGGGGAGCAATCCAGACTGGAGGCCGTGGATGAGGTCGTGGAGCTTGAGGTCACCACTCGGCTTAGGGTGGTGGAGAAAGTCCGAGTCAGCGGGGAGCTCAGTTCGGAGGAGCAGGCTGAGATCCTAGCCTGCGTGCAGAAGAATGTGGATGTCTTCGCTTGGAGCGCCGCGGAGATGCCCAGGATCGACGCGGATGTGGCTTGCCACCGCCTCAACCTCGACCCAGGCACCCGCCAAAAGAAGAGGGCCACGACGGACAAGATGTAGGGACCAATCCGCGAGGAAGTGAAAAAGCTCATACAAGCAGGTTTTGTGTCAGAGATCCAGTACCCAGGATGAGTCTCCAATGTGGTCATGGTAAAAAAGGGGGGAGGTAAGTGACGCATGTGTATCGACTTTTCACTTCTTAATAAATCATGCCCGAAAGATTGCTACCCCCTGCCTAGAATCGATGCGCTGGTTGACTCAGCCGTTGGTTTCTCTGTAATGTCTTTCTTAGATGCTTTTTCAGGTTATCATCAAATCCGCATGCACCCCCCGGACATCAAAGATGTCTCCTTCATCACGGGGGATGGATGTTACTGTTATAAGATGATGTCCTTCAGGCTCAATAACACAGGTGCCACGTACCAAAGGATGATGGATAGGGTCTTCCGCGAACAAAAGGGAAGAAACTTGGAGGTCTATGTTGATGACTGTTAGGTTTTTCTAGAACCATACATCAAATGTAGGCGCAGCGGAAATAAACAGAAACAACCCAAAAAGTTTGGATCGGCCATGAATGTTGAATCAAGAAGTTAATAAAATACTAGGCAAAAATTACCTCAATGGGGTTGGATCAAATCCAACCTTGATGCTCCACGAAGAAGATTGTTGTTGGTGGCAAGAAGAGTTCTCACGTAGAATTATGTCTACGTCTCTACAGAAGTCCACACGAGCCGGGAGAACGCCAAATCACGTCGCACGCAACTCGGAAGGAAGAACGGCTGCACCTTGCACTTCCACGGATTGCTAGATCCGCTTCAGGAAGAACAATGCCGGCGACAATCGACGGAGAGGAGGTCGGCGGAGGCGATTGAGACGGAACTCCTTTCGTCTAGGGTTCGAGCGAGAACGGAACACTTCCGTCGGCTGAACTTGTCGTGTGTTTATAAGAACCCTAAAGAAGATCTATTTATACCCAAAGGATAAACAGCTTCTAGAAGAATCGCTATCCGCAGACCACACATCAGAATAGGGACTTCTGTTACAATTCGTCGGGATTCCACGGAACAGCATTCGTCGAGATTTCACGGGACAATCCGACGAATTCCGACGAATCATAACAGACGGCAACAATTGCCTAGTCAAGGCTTTCTGTGATAATTCGTCGAGATTCCACGGAACAATCCGACGAATCCCGACGAATTCCGACGAATCCAGACAGACGACAACATTTTGCCGAGTGAAGGATCTCTGTCACAGTTCGTCGAGTTTCCACGGAACGACCCGACGAATCCCGACGAATCCGATCCGTGTAAACCCGACGAATTCCGACGAATCATATCCGACGAATTCAGACAGCAACATTTGCTGGACTTCCCCATTCTATATGGTGATTGGTAACCTTTACCAACACAGTCAATCTTCCAACTTCTCCACATGCTCTTATGTGCGACCCTGCAGGCTCATATCGCGTTGGCAGTGACATTACATGTTTGACCACTTCTAGATCACAATGGTAACTCCAACAATGACCTCATGGTAAAGAGTCGGGACTTTGGGTCTCACCTCGAGACCTTGAGGAGACGTTTGGGACCCAACGAAAGTATAAGATGAAACTCAATCCCTTGAAGTGTATCTTCGGGGCTAGCCGAGGGAAGTTCCTGGGCCACTTGCTCACCCCGGCGGGGGTAGAGCCTAACCCAGACAAGGTCAAGGCGATAATGGAATTGGGGTCACCAAGAAACCCGAAGGAGGTTTAGAGCCTCACGGGGAAGCTGGCCGGACTTAGCAGATTCCTCTCCAAGGCGGGAGAGAAGTGTGCGCCCTTCTTTAAGGCGCTAAGGGGCAATAAAAAATTTGAATGGACCCCGGAGTGCGAGGAAGCTTTTCAGGCTTTGAAAGGGCAACTCGCCCAAACCCCCCTACTTCAGGGGCGAGACTGTAAGAAGTAAGGAGCGAAGGTCAGATGGTTGACAAGAAACATTTTGGCATGCGAGATCAAGATCATACCGGTGACATTTTTCCCAGCGAGGTTCGTATCCGCCGGCGGACTTTTGCGAGACCCATCAGCGGGTTCTCCAGCGTTCTCGTTCGGCAAAGCATCCTGCGAGTAGATATGAATCACAAGCAAATTTATTGACGTGAACTAGAGGAGTAGCTCGTACCTTCTCGTGGTGGCGATCGTCCGGGGAGGAGTCCAACAACACGGAGTCATCCCCGGTTCGACGAGCCGCCCTCTCCTTCTTGATTTTCGGCGACTGAGCAGGGGGTGGCCGATTCATCCAGGCGGGGACCATGGTCGTGGAGGGTAGCCCGCCGGTTCTCACCGCCCTCAGGCGAGCCTCGGCTTCTTCGGAAAGAGGCATCTCCAGGCAGCTACAGTATCAGGCAAAGGAAAAGGAAAAGAAGTGGCGGCGCACGCCACTGGAAACTCGGGACGATATTTATAGCACACAGGGTGGGTCCCACCAAAGATTCCTGACAGATCATCAAGGGGATGGCGAATACCAGGGGTTGGATGTTTCTTCGCAAGGATAAATATCCTCGCGAAGAGCGGGGATTGTGTACAACCCCGATATTCGCCAGGCAAGGAGACGCGGTTTAAGAGAGCAGTGGGATGGAGGAGGTAATAAGGAAGAGAGGCCTTAGTGCCAGAAATCTTCCCTCTCGGAGGGCTCGCTGAAGGGCGAGCGAGAAGGGTCGGCGAGACGAGTGCTCGCGGGCGCGTTCGACGAACTCTCCAGTGTTCGTCAAACTCCCCCGACTTCGCCGACCACACCCCTGTTTGATGGAATCATCAGAAGTCGGCGAAGTGACCCGCGTTCGGCGAAAGACGTGTTGAGTTCGACGAAGTCCAGAGGCGGTCTCGCAGGAAGGCTCATGAGACCGAACCTCGGCAGATACTGCCAGAATTGGCCGGCGAGGTCCTCGCAGGGTGATCGCCTAAGAGAGACACCACGAGCAGGACTCGCGAGAGGGCCCGCTTGTCAAGTTCTCCTACTTAACTAGTATTGTCTATAAGTTAGTTGATCTTAGAAGCTTTAGGGTTAGCCTTGGACTTCCGGAGGGTTACCCGGTGAGGGGCTCGCAGCGGTACTAGGAAGTGTGGCGGGCTGACACCCCGAACTTCCTCTTCCCAAGACACTTAGTCTTGTTGGTATCTACCCTTTTTTACTTGATCCCCGTTATCCTCTCCAATTACATTAAATCTATAAGATGAGTTAAACTTGGCTCTTAGGAGTGGGGGAGTTCTTTTGAACTCCAACACCACCAATTGTGACCGGGTGATGACTCTTCCGTCGTCACATTCTAAGCTCGAGTTCCCTTCTTCACCCAGGAACTGCACACATTCAATTAGCATTCTCAACCTTACTTGGACCCACACTCCTATTCTTCGTCATCCTTAATCTAGGGTTTGCCTTAGATACTTCTCGACTTCGCCCTTAAGTATTTACCTTAAGATGGCTCACCCGGCTAAGGGTAGTTTTTCTTCCATATAATCGTTTAACAGTGATGAGTTGTTTGTGGGGCCCTTGACGAGGTCTAACTTCCTTTTCTTATCATTGTAAATTCCTACACTTATAGCTTTGCTAAACGCACCCCAACCCTAATTTCCCACGATACCCTTAGAGATGCTCTTCCAAATAATCTGAGCCTTCATAATAATCAAAGAGTTAACAGTTCTATGTGTGAAGGTCAGTGGTGGTCTAAATCATATAAAACAGTTTTACTATTCGCAGACCAAAATAAGATTGAGCTAGATTTGACTCCTAAAGTGCAATCTTGATCACATCATATCCAAATGAATTCCAATTATTACCATGGGTTCGCAATGAGTAGTGATCTAACAACCTCAAATCCTAATTTCTTAAATTCTCCAGGGAATCTTAAATCTTAGTCTCTATTTAAAATAGAAGATGTGCAAATAGTGATTTATACATCGATTGTCAACTAATGATCACCATAAATTCTGATAAATTCACTGTAACATAATAATAGTCTGAAAACCTCAAAACTTAAGTTTCACATTTTTCCAAGGAGTAATTAATCATAATTTCTAATTAAAACAAATGGTGTGCCAATAAGGGTTTACACTAAAACTACCCTCTACAGGTCACAATAAATTCTGATAAAATAACAGAAGTAAAATATTGACCTAAAAATAGCAATGCCTAAGTTTCATAATTTTCCAAGTAGTATTTGTCCATAATATTCATTTAATACAAGTGGTGCGCCAATAAGGGTTTACACTAAAACTACCATCTACAGGTCACAATAAATTCTGACATTTACAGTAGTTCAATATTGGCCTAAAAACTTCAATGCCCGAGTTTCATAATTTTACAAAGGATATTTATCCTCATTTACCAATTAATACTATTGGTGTGTCAATAAGGGTTTACACTACAAGTGCTATGTTAAGGCTTCAATAAATCATGGGAAAATTGCTATAGCTCAATATTGGTCTAAAAGCACCAGGTCCTAGTCTCATATTAATCCAAGGTGTATTTATCCTTAATTATCATTTATTACATTCTTACTAAATGCACCCCAATTTTTCCTACACCCTTAAGTCCAAAACTTCAACTTGAAGTTCAGAGAAATCCACTCATGTACATGAGTTGAATTCTTAACTAGAGGTGGTTGATATCATATCTGAGGCATGGACAAATCTTCAAAGCATTTGCATGAGCCAAAATCACTAAACACACCAGATACACTTTTATATGTGTCTCACTAAAAGTGGCCTAAGAGGAGCTACACTTGACCAAATGACATGAAGTCAGTGGCATTTTGAAGGTAACCTCAAGATCTACAATATTCATGTTGGTCATTGCTTCCATAAATGAGCCTAACCTAGGCAGAATCCACATGCCAGTTCTGTACAAATTATTTATCTTAACAAAATACACTTATATACATGTCTCACCAAAAATGGTGCTGAGGGAGCTACAGGGATCCAAATGACATGAAATCAGTGGCATTTTAAAGGTAACTTCAAGATCTACAATTGTTATGTTGGTTACTTCCTCCAGAAATGAGTCTAACCTAGGTGAAGTCAACATGCAAGTTCTGTACAAATTGTTCATCTTAACAAAATACAATTGTGACAATTTAAATTAAATAGAAAACATAATAATTCTAGCTCTAATGACCTCCAAACTCTAGGATTTGGATGGTTAGGTCACCACACATGCATGGTCAAGTTTTAGTGACATGCAAGGTGATTCTCATCTTCAATCACATCTAAAACCTCAACTAGCCCCAAATGGCTATTAGCAACCCAATTTCCTCCTAAGTCACAAACTTCATTTTGAAGTTCAGAGAAATATCCTCATGCATTTGTGATGAAAATTTAACCAGTGTCCATACATGACCTAAAGAAGCCCTCACCAAAATTTGGGATCATTAGGAGTTATATAACTCAAAATATTCCATTTATTTGATTTTCCATGTTCTGAATAAAACTTTAGAAAAATAATTTCCTAAAAATCTGATTTTTGAACCTAAGCTAGGTATATGGCACATGCATGCATGGCAAAAATCTCAAGTCCATCAGACTTATATTTTAGAGTGAGCACACTAATTAATTTCTGGTTCATGTTATGACCAGTCTCACTAAAATGAGTACTGTAGGACCTACATTTAACCAAATGACATGATTTCACTTTCAAATGAAAGTAGATGTCCAGATCTACAATTCCTATCTCTGGGGATTTTTCGAAATATGGTCTATAAAGGCCTCAAAATAAGCTTACAAAAATCAGAAAAAAGTGACATATAGTATATAATTACTTATATAAACATTAACGGTCTGCGCATAACAATCCAACCCAAATCCGACGGCTCTGCTTCATCTTCCCCGATGAGCCAAAGGTCGCGATTTGCCGCCCCTGGGCCAACTTCCATTGGCTTTTCCCGGCAACCTCCTGCCCACCACCGCCGGCCGCCGCCTCCACCACCTCCGTTGAGGTGGTGGCTAACGCCAGGCGGCGACACGGCCGCCGGAGGCGACTCCTCCGGCGATCCCGAGTGGAAGAGAAAACTCGGGATTTCTCCCTCGAGCTCACATGAGATCGGTCTCAATTGAGCCCGATTTCTCCCCTAAATGGAACTAGATACTAGCACAGAGGGAGAGGGGGAGAAACTGTGCCTGAAATAGGGCTGACAGCGAGTACTGTGGCGGTGCGGCATGGTGGCGGCGAGCTCCGGCGATCCTGCTCGAAACCTTGATTCTCCAGCAAAAGCTCCACTCCAGGTGGCAATTCTGACTACTCTCCTCCTTCTGAAGCTTGTGGAAGGGTCCAAATGAGCTGGGGAGGGGTGTATAGGAAGGTTTGAAGAGGGGGAGCTCGGGTTCACCTTGGTTGCTCCTCCTAGCCACCACATGGCATCCATTCAACCCAATTTCAGCTGGGCCTTTATTGAGGAGGTCAGGAATGGACTTGGGCAGAAGAATTGAGTGCCAAATGGCACTCAATGCATGCCTTCCTTTTGTCTCTTCTCCAAATTGGGGAAAACCCCAATTTCACCCCTTGCATGTCATCCCATTTCAAATCCAGAGGGGCAAGCATGGTCATTTTGCATATGGCTTCAGAGTGGGCTGATCTTGAGGGCCTTAGCCCATATGGCTTGGCTTAGTTCATTTAAATACCATTTTTAGCCCAATTTTGACCTAGAGTTGACTTTAGTGTTGACTTAGTCAATTGTGTGTGTTGACTGGTCCAATATGTTGGTCTTGAGTCTATTGACACTACTCAAGGTTGGTTGAGTCATGGTGAAGGCCTACTTGAGTTAGTTTGACCAACATGTGTGATTTTTACTAAAATTGAGGGAAAGTTGACTTTGGTTGACTTGAGTCCTATATGAGATCACATGTGAGTTCACCTAACCATATTGTTCTAAGGTTGCAACCTAGAACAAACTCACAACACTCACCACTTGTCTCATCCTGATTGAGGTCTAGAAGTTCTGAGGATGTTACAAATCCCAATAAACAAAAGAATAATTTCGTCCCCGAAATTCAAGTTTGGGTCTACGGGGTTCCACTTGTGGAGGTAGTATGAGGGTTGTTCAGTCATTAAACCTGACCTCATTTCCAGGGGTTTATATTGACATCAAAAGTCTATATACAGATTTCTAGAACATTCCCGTATTAATATCCCAAGGTGTCTACTTCTCAAATTACAGTCCATGGTATGGACATTCTATATTATCACCTCAACTCTTCAATGTGAACGAAGCATGAAGTTTACTCAGAGGTTGAATCTAATAAAATTCCCAGAGCTTGCCACTGATCTAAAAGATCATACATCAAAACTCATGACATTTCAACACCAATAATTCAGGAAAATAATTTCTCAAGTTGTAATCTCAAATTGTACTTGTGAAGGAAGCCTGTCCTTTAATCAAGGATTAATTCTAACAAAATTCTCCAAGTTTCCTACTGATATGAGAAGCCCATATGCAAGTCTCTATGACAATCCAGTAACTATATTTCATGGTACAAATCTCTATGTTTAAGTCGACACATACCTCAATAATCTAGCTATAGGCATGAACTTATTTATGATGAAAATTCAACTTATGTGCACATGTGGTCATCCTTCCTGAATCCTTCATACAGTTCAGCATCGACCAATACGTATGAGTCAATAAATCACCAAGTTCATTATACTCGTGAGATCGTCACTACTATGTATAAACCATAATCCAACCTCTAAAGTTATGATTTAGTGAGAGGTCGTATTTCCCAATATCACGTATTACTCTCCAAACCATACAACATTCTTGGGGATTATAATGACATTTGTCCTTCAATTCCCAGGCTTGTCAAGCCATGAAAAAAAAAATCATAAGTACTCTCTTATTTACTTAATCCATAGGTATAATTTCAATGATCTAATATGGTGCATTGCTTATTTATGTCATTCAAAAGTTCATAGTTGATAATTATGATTCGTGACTTGGTTATACCCAAATATCGTTGGTAGCAATGATAATCAATTCCCGTGTTTATCACTCCCAATCCCCAACCTCTTGACATGTGGTAATCATGGTTACCCTTCTACTTAGTATCAAACTAGGTAGGGTTAAGTCATATCATCTTAACAGTTAAGCGCAATCATTCATCTTTTCAAGATCTTCGGTTATGCATTCTAGCATCGATACTTGTTATCTTGCCAGCCTCTCCAGAGATCAACCTGAAACCCCCCGTCTAGTGAGAGCCCGGGAGCGGAATCGATATGGGGCATTCCAGCACTAATACTTGTCACCTTGCCAACCTCTCCAGAGATCAACCTGAAACCCCCCGTATAATGAGAGCCTGGGAGAGGAATCGATCTGGGGCATTCCAGCACTAATACTTGTCACCTTGCCAGCCTCTCCAGAGATCAACCTGAAACCCCCCATCTAGTGAGAGCCCGGGAGAGGAATCGATCTGGGGCATTCCAGCACTAATACTTGTCACCTTGCCAGCCTCTCCAGAGATCAACCTGAAACCCCCCGTCTAGTGAGAGCCCGGGAGCGGAATCGATCTGGGGCATTCCAGCACTAATACTTGTCACCTTGCCAGCCTCTCCAGAGATCAACCTGAAACCCCCCGTCTAGTGAGAGCCCGGGAGCGGAATCGATCTGGGACATTCCAGCACCAATACTTGTCACCTTGCCAGCCTCTCCAGAGATCAACCTGAAACCCCCCGTCTAGTGAGAGCCCGGGAGCAGAATCGATCTGGGGCATTCCAGCACTAATACTTGTCACCTTGCCAGCCTCTCCAGAGATCAACCTGAAACCCCCCGTCTAGTGAGAGCCCGGGAGCGGAATCGATCTGGGGCATTCCAGCACCAATATTTGTCACCTTGCTTGTCCACTCATAACAGTTATAACTATCAAGTGAAGAAGTAAAATATTCGACTAATATTGCAATAAAACTTTTAAGGGTAGAATCGCTTCAAATCGTCTCCACTTCGGGCTCTGCCGAGAGGTACCCCTTCCACATCTTGGAGGTGATACCCCCCTGACTTGAGCACTTTGCTTACAATGTATGAACCCTCCCAATTGGGGTTGAGCTTACCTACCGCGGCCCCTCTTATGGCCGCGTCGACCTTCTTCAAGACCAGATCTCCATTTTGAAAGTGCTTTACTCGGATGTGCTTGTCAAAATATTGGGCCATTCGCCGCTTGATTTCCTCCTGCCTAATGGTGGCCTGGTCTCGGAGTTCCTCCACCAGGTCTAAAGATAGCCTTTGCTCCTCATCATTGGCCACCAGCCACCCTTCATTCCCCTCACCTGCGGCGACCACCCTGGGGGTCCTTACTTCGAACTCTATGGGAAGGACTGCTTCGGACCCATGAGAAAGTTTGAACGGGGTCTCTCCAGTGGCGGTGTTAGGGGTAGTCCTCAGGGCATAGAGAACGGATGGTAGCTGCTCTACCCAGTTTCCCCGGAGGTTCTCCACCTTCTTCTTTAGCAGGTTGACGATTATTTTGTTTGCCGCCTCCTCTTGGCTGTTGCTTCTCGGGTGATGCACTGATGCGAACCTGAGGTCGATGCCAAGCTGGGTGCAGAAGCTAACAAACTCTTCGCTAGCAAACTGTGGCCCATTCTCCGTCACTATGGCCAGATGGAGCCCGTGCCTGCAAATTATCTCTCCCCACACAAAATTCCTTATAACTTGAGATGTTACCTTGGCGAGCGCCTTCACTTCTACCCACATGGAAAAATAATTGATCATGACCAGCAAGAACCTTCTCTGGCCGCTAGCTTGAGGGAAAGGGCCAACTAGGTCCAACCCCCATATGACAAAAGGCCAGGGAGCTGTGATAGTCCGAAGTCTCTGGGCTGGGAGGAGTTGGAGTGGAGCATAGAGTTGGCACTTTGAACACCTCCTTGCGAACTCGGCCGCATCTTTGTTGAGGGTGGGCCAGAAATAGCCTTGCCTCAATACCCTCCCCTCCAGTGTTCGGCTCCCGGAATGAATGCCACACTACCCGGAGTGAATTTCCTCCAGGACTTTTGGGACCTCCTCCTCGGAAACACAACGGGCCAGGAGTCCCGAGAGAGTTTTCCTATATAGCCCTCATGCACGCAAGGAATAATAAGCTGACTTATACCTGAAGCGTCGCATGTCTATGTCTCCTTCAGGGAACTTCCCTGATGATAGGAAGGTGATGAAAGGATCCATCCACGAGGTCCGTTGATCTATCTCCATCAGTTCTCCTTCATCGATGATGGGTCGGAAGAGTTCCAAGACCGTTCCGCCTGCTCGGGGACCGAACATGGCTAGGAGGTCCGCGGGGGTGCTCTCCTCCCTCGGCACGTGTATGATGGAGAAGGTGCGAAATCGCCCGATGACTCCCTTGACCTTCTCCAGATACCGCTGGAGAGTCGGATCCTTCGCTTCAAACTCTCCCCGGACTTGGCATGCCACCACCATGGAGTCCGTCGAGACCTCCGCATCTTGCACTCCCAGTTCCTGGGCCAGCCGGAGGCCCGCTATCACTGTCTCGTACTCAGCTTGGTTATTGGTAATCGGGAAGTGGATGTTCAGAGCTTGTTCGATCTTTGTACCTTGAGGGCTTACCAGGATGATTCCCCCTCCATAAGAGTGCCTTCCTGATGCACCATCCACCAACATCTTCCACTCCTCTGGGGGAGGCGGTTCATTTTCCCCCACTTCGGATGTGTAGTCAGCCATGAAGTCTGCCACTGCTTGGGCCTTGATTGACTCCCTAGGGACGAATGTAATGTTGAACTCACTCAGCTCTACGGACCACTTTGCCAATCTTCCTGAGTGTTCCACCCCTTCCATGACTTTGCGAAGCGGGTGATCTGTTACCACTTTGATTGAATGTGCCTGAAAGTAGGGTCGGAGCCTCCGAGCCGCCACCACTAACGCGAAAGCCAACTTCTCCAAAATTGGGTACCGGAGCTCCGCCTTCTTCAGCACTCGGCTGACATAGTAGATAGGGAATTGCTTTCTTCCCTCCTCCCGGATCAGCACTGAACTTACCGCCTCAGATCCTACTCCCAGGTACAGGGATAGGTCTTCTCCCGGTCTCGGCCCTTGAAGTAGGGGGGTTTGGGTGAGTTGCTCTTTCAAAGCCTGAAAGGCCTCCTCACATTCCGGGGTCCATTTGAATTTTCCGTTTCCCCTCAATACCTTGAAGAAGGGCGCACATTTCTCCCCCGCCTTGGAGAGGAACCTGCTGAGTCCGGCTAGCTTCCCCGTGAGGCTCTGAACCTCCTTTGGGTTTCTTGGCGACCCCAACTCTATTATCGCCTTGACCTTGTCTGGGTTAGGCTCCACCCCCGCCGGAGTGAGCAATGTTGGAGTTGCCATTGTGATCTAGAAGTGGTCAAACATGTTATCTCACTGCCTACGCGATATGAGCCTGCAGGGTCGCACATAAGAGCATGTGGAGAAGTTGGTAGATTGACTGTGTTGGTAAATGTTACCAATCACCATATATAGAATGGGGAAATCCAGCAGGTTGATGCTGTCTGAATTCGTCGGGTTTACACGGATAGAATTCGTCGGATTCGTCGGGATTCGTCGGATTGTCCCGTGAACACTCGACGAATTATTGCTGAAACCCTTCAGTCGGCAAAATGTTGTCGTCTGTCTGGATTCGTCGGGATTCGTCGGGTTGTCCCGTGAAGACTCGATGAATTGTTACAGAGATCATTTTTCGGCAAATGTTGTCGTCTGATCTGATTCGTCGGATTCGTCGGGTTGTCCCGTGAAGACTCGACGAATTGTTACAGAGATCATTTTTCGGCAAATGTTGTCGTCTGATCTGATTCGTCGGATTCGTCGGGTTGTCCCGTGAAATCTCGACGAATGATCTTCCGTGGAATTCCGACGAATTGTAACAGAAGCCCTTATTCTGATGAGTGGTCTGCGGATAGCGATTCTTCTAGAAGCTGTTTATCCTTTGGGTATAAATAGGACTTCGTTTTAGGGTTCTAAAGACTTACGAAAAGAAGAAGCCGACGGAAGGAGTTCCGCTCTCGCCTCACGAACCCTAGCCGACGGAAGTGTTCCGCCGTCTCTGAATCGCGTCCGCCGACCTCCTCTCCGGCGATCGTCGCCGTGTGTGTTCTTCCTGGAGCGAACCTAGCAGTTCGTGGAAGTCCAAGGTGCAGTCGTTCTTCTCCCGTCTCGTGTGGATTACTGTAGAGACGTAGACATAATTCTACGTGAGAACTCTTCTTGCCGCCAACAGCAATCTTCTTCGTGGAGCATCAAGGTTGGATTTGATCCAACCCCATTGAGGTAATTTTTGCCTAGTATTTTATTAACTTCTTGATTCAACATTCATGGCCGATCCAAGCATTTTTGGGTTGTTTCTGTTTATTTCCGCTGCGCCTACATTTGATGTATGGTTCTAGAAAAACCCAACAGTGGTATCAGAGCCAGGTTCTGGTCATGAATTTTGTTTCAGAAGTTTGGTTATTCCAGTACGTGCAAATCTAGGTATTTGGAAGCGTTCTAAATGTCAAGATTTCTTCTTGGAATATCACATTTGATGTGATTTTGTGTGGTTTCCGGTGGTGGTATTTCAAAAATTTAGTCGGGGCTCTGCCCCGCACCCCGCAAGGGCTCTGCCCCTTGGAACCCCGCCAGGAACGTCTGGGATTTCGTGGTAATTTCTAATTGTTAGAAATTGTTGTCTCCTTAGCAGTAACCGTCCCTCAAGTGGTTAATGAACCCTTGTATTGTTTTGGATTTTGAATCCAACAATGAGAGACGAGCTTGTCTACTGCTTTAAGTCGAGTTGTCTTTGCCTTTGTCCAATGCATGTAAATCTGAATATTTGGAAGAGTTCTAAATGTCCAGATTTAGCCCTTTCGTCTATCAAAGGTTGATAGTCTTATGTAGTGCACATAAGGGATGCATGAGAATTAAAGCAAGCTTGTTTTTCTGTGGATGTGCACTTTGATCAAATGTTGATCATGGTTAAGTGTTAACCTATTATTAAAAATTAAAATCCCTTCATCAAATATTAAGTGTTCGGATGCCTTCCGATGGATGACACTCTTCCTGCCTCGATCGATGAAGTGTGGGCTTGCCAAAGCAAGGTGCATTAATCTATCTTGGTAAGGGTGCGAGCGGATAATTGTGATATCCCACTGTCGACATCGGATCTAACTTAACTAGGTGACCTCAAAGGTTGAGTGCCTAGAGGCATAGGGTTGGCATGCACCATAAGATGGATGCGAATAAGGAGTTATTCACCAGCCATACAAGAATTGCATAAGGATGCAATTGGCAAGCGTTGCCTACCTAAATAACCGCATTATGAGAGGAACGCCAAAGCGGACTCGTGGTGTTGGTGAAATACGGATCTTGTCCACTAAGAGAGTAGCTCGCATGGACTCTCCGAATTGATATTGAGGGTTATCAACTTGAATAAAATAGTGGGAGTATTTAATTGAAGTCCAAATTAAAATAAATTGTATTTTGAAATTAGGGTACTGATTAAATTCTGCATGAATTCTTGTAGAATTCCATGGCAAGTGGTTCACATTCCACCTTGTCCCTGAGTGCTATCCTTGAGAAGGACAAGCTAAGTGGGACGAATTACATGGACTGGTATAGGAACCTGAGAATTGTTCTCAGGCAAGAGCGAAAGCTCTACGTCTTGGAAGAAGAAGCCCCCGAGGTGCCGACCGGGAACTCGTCCCGTGTTGATAAGGATGCTTATAAGAAGTATACCGATGACGCCTTAGACGTCGAGTGCCTTATGCTTGCCACCATGAACTCTGAGCTTCAGAAGCAACACGAGAACATGGGGTGCAAGGAGATTGACGAGCACCTAAAGAAAATGTTTCAAGGGCAAGCTCGTCAAGAGAGGTTCGATGTCACGAAGGCCCTTTTTCAGTGCAAAATGGGAGCTCGAGACTCAGTTGGTACTCACGTACTCAAGATGATTGGGTATATAGAGAACCTGGAGAGACTGGGTTTTCCTCTGGGTCAAGAGTTGGCCACAGATCTTATCCTGCAATCGTTGCCGGATAATTATGAGCAGTTTGTCTTGAACTACAACATGAATGAAATAGACAAGACACTGCCCGAGCTCCTAGGCATGTTACGAACTGCCGAAATAAACATGAAGAAGGCCAAGCCTGCTAGTCCCATATTGATGGTACATAAAGGCAAGGGTAAGGCCAAGGGCTTCAAGAAGACGAAGGTGGGACCTAAGTCACATCTTGAGCCCAAATCTTCTGCGCTGAAAAAGAAGAGCACCGTGAAGGAAGGGAAATGCCACCACTGTGGCAAGGCTGGTCATTGGAGGAGGAATTGTCCTTCGTACATTGAGGGTCTGCAGAAAATGAAGGGAGGTATGACTTCCGCTTCGGATATTTATGTTATAGAGATAAACCTTTAGTGCTCCTTCATCTTGGGTATTGGATACCGGATGTGGTTCTCACATTTGTACAAATGTGCAGGAACTAGGAAGGAGGAGATTGCTGAGTAAAGGAGAGGTGGACCTACGTGTCGGCAATGGAGCAAGAGTTGCTGCTGTAGCCGTAGGGGTTTACCGTCTTTCTTTGCCCAGTGGGCTTGTAATAGAACTTAATAATTGTTATTATGTTCCGGCCATAACTAGAAACATTATATCCATTTCATGCTTAGACATGATTGGATTTTCTTTTATAATTAAGAACAATTGTTGTTCTATATTTAAGAATGATGTTTGTTATGCTGTAGCTCAATTGTTTAATGGTCTTTATGTTTTGAACCTGGACCATCCGATCTATAATGTAGATAATAATAAAAGACTAAGAACAAATGACTCAAATCCTACATATCTCTAGCATTGTCGTTTAGGCCATATAAACGAGAAGCGCATATCCAAGCTCCATAAAGATGGACTATTGGACTCATTTGATTATGAATCATTTGAGCGATGCGAGTCTTGTTTATTAGGCAAGATGACTAAAGCCCCTTTCACTGGTTATACTGAGAGGGCTGAGGATCTCTTGGGTGTTGTACATAGTGATGTATGCGGACCCATGAGTTCTATGGCTAGAGGTGGGCATTTCTACTTCGTTACATTTACTGATGATTTCAGTAGATACAGATACGTGTATCTTATGAAGTGCAAATCCGAAACTTTTGAAAAGTTCAAAGAGTTTAAGAATGAAGTGGAGAACCAATTGGGTAAAAAGGTTAAAGCACTCCGATCTGATCGAGGTGGCGAATACCTGAGTCATGAGTTCCGTGATCATCTGAAAGAGTGTGGTATTGTATCACAGCTCACTCCACCTAGGACACCGCAGCATAATGGTGTGTCTGAGAGGAGAAATCGTACTCTGTTAGACATGGTACGGTCGATGATGAGTCATGCAGACTTGCCTGTTTCCTTTTGGGGTTTTGCTTTAGAGACTGCTGCAATGACACTGAATCGCGCTCCGACGAAAACGGTTCTAAAGACACCATATGAGATATGGACTGGGAAGCGTCCTAGTATGTCATTCATTAAAATTTGGGGCTGTGAGGCA
Source organism: Dactylorhiza incarnata (assembly GCA_033032865.1). Classification (NCBI taxonomy): domain Eukaryota; kingdom Viridiplantae; phylum Streptophyta; class Magnoliopsida; order Asparagales; family Orchidaceae; genus Dactylorhiza; species Dactylorhiza incarnata. The sequence continues at coordinate 9,661,878 of JAWHQI010000031.1, forward strand.
TACGTACGACGTCAAATGCCTGACAAGCTGGAACCCAAATCAGATAAGTGTTATCTGATGGGATATCCTAAGGAAACGAAAGGATATTACTTTTACCTACCGTCTGAGGGCAAAGTGTTTGTCGCAAGGACGGGTGTCTTCTTGGAGAAAGAGTTCTTGTAAAGAAAGACGCAAAAGGTAGAACTTGAAGAAGTTCAAGAACCACAAATAGTGAATGAACCAGAGTTGGATTCTGAGCCAGGACTACAAGATGTTGTAGCTAGAGAACCTGCTCACAAAACACAAGTCCTACGTAGATCTGGTAGACCAAGATTTGAGCCTGAGAGATATGGATTTCTCGTGTCTCAAATAGGTAATGTGTTGCTTATGGATCATGATGATGAACCAGCGACCTACCAAGAGGCTATGAATGGACCGGACTCCGACAAATGGCTTGAGGCTATGAAATCCGAAATGGACTCCATGTATACAAACCAAGTTTGGAACTTGGTGGAACCACCTGAAGGGGTACGACCCATAGGGTGCAAGTGGGTCTTCAAGAAGAAGACCGACATGGATGGGAATGTACAGACATTCAAAGGGCGACTGGTGGCTAAGGGGTTCAAGCAAATTCATGGTATTGACTATGATGAGACCTTTTCCCCTGTTGCCATGGTAAAGTCCATTAGGATATTGCTTGCTATTGCTGCGTATTATGACTACGAGATCTGGCAGATGGATGTCAAAACGGCTTTCCTAAATGGAAACCTCCTTGAGGAAGTGTACATGACATAACCCGAGGGTTTTGTATCCCCAAATGAAGCCACTAAAATATGCAAGCTGAATAGATCCATCTATGGATTGAAACAGGCCTCTAGAAGTTGGAATCTTCGTTTTGATGAGAAGATCAAAGAGTTTGGTTTTGTCAAGAACGAGGATGAACCGTGTGTTTACAAGCGAATCAGTGGGAGCATTGTTGTCTTCCTGATATTGTATGTAGATGACATACTGTTGATCGGGAATGACATACCTACCCTGAAAGTTGTTAAGAACAACCTAGGGAACTGCTTTTCTATGAAGGACTTGGGTGAAGCGACTTACATACTCGGTATTAAGATCTATAGAGATAGATCAAAGAAGTTGCTGGGTTTGACCCAGAGTACGTACATTGACAAGGTGTTGAAGCGGTTCAACATGCTTGAGTCCAAGAAAGGATTTTTGCCCATGTCTCATGGTGTGAATCTCTCTAAGGACCAGTGTCCAAAATCTTGTGAAGATAAGGACCGCATGAAGTTGATTCCATATGCTTCGGCAATTGGGTCAATCATGTATGCAATGTTATGTACTCGACCCGATGTCTCTTTTGCTTTGAGCATGACTAGCAGATATCAGTCTGATCCCGGTGAATGTCACTGGATAGCCGTAAAGAATATCCTAAAGTACTTGAGAAGGACTAAGGATGTATTCTTGGTGTATGGTGGAAAGGAAGAGCTCGTTGTAAGTGGTTACACGGATGCCAGCTTCCAAACTGATAGGGATGATTCAAAGTCTCAGTCAGGGTTTGTGTTTTGCCTGAATGGAGGAGCTGTGAGCTGGAAGAGTTCCAAGCAAGAGACAGTTGCTGATTCTACAACTGAGGCCGAGTATATCGCTGCAGCTAATGCAGCGAAGGAGGCTGTATGGATTAGGAAATTCATCGGCGAGCTAGATGTAGTTCCTAGCATTGTTGGTCCCGTAGTTCTCTACTGTGATAACAATGGTGCAATTGCACAATCTAAGGAACCTAGATCCCATCAGCGCTCCAAGCACATACTTCGGCGGTTCCATCTTATTCGTGAGATTGTCGAACGAGGAGATGTGAACATTTGCAGAGTGCCGACTGAGGAGAATATTGCAGATCCACTGACAAAGCCTCTCGCACAGAGAAAGCATGATGGTCATACTAGATCAATGGGTATACGATACCTGAATGATCAACTCTAGTGGGAGTCTTGTGGGTTGCATGTAAAATAAATATTCTGTTGGCTGTTTAAAATTTATTCATATGATGAATTGTGTACCAATTATTTCTTTTTACAATTAATGGCAAGTTCTTTTATTACGATATACTGTTTCTATATGATAGAATAAAATTCGTGATAAATACCCTTAGAATGTTCGCTTCCATAGGACATCAAGTACGAGACTTGAATGTGAGAGCCTGTGATTTCGAAGCTTCATTCTTAAAAGGTCCCTGGTCGAGGTATCATCGTAGAAGCTAAGGGTGATGATGATACGTTAAGACTAGCATGTGTGTTGACTGATGACCGGTTCTCACAGGTCATGATATTGTGATATCAAGTCATCACGTGGGTACTTGTTAGTGAACAAGTTGTACTGGACAGACCCAACCTGAGACTACTTTGTGGATTGTTACTTATAAGTGTCACAAGTAGGTCTCATTTTACAATGGTGTTGTGGTCCTTTGACCTGAAGTCACAGCATTCATCGAGTGAGGAAGAGCGTGCTTTGATGTCATCTAAAGTCTTCCTTGAAGAAGGTTGATGATAAGGGTGGTCGTTGGGTACGTTACGAATCATTTGGGTGTTTGGGTGTGAGCAGATATGGGATTTGTCCTCCTATATAACAGGAGTTGCATCCATGGGCCCCTTGATGGAATTGGACTGAGAAATGCATGGCCATGCTTGGTAGAGTCAATATGTGATATTGAGCTCACCATTCTCTGGAAGTCCGTTCTAGATCAAGAAACTTGGATTGAGCTATTATGAGGGTGACACGGTCCATGCCTCTAATTCTTTCCGGATGTAAGGGACAAAGGGACAAAGACAACGCTGGAACATTGGTCATAAAGGCTTATGAGTTATGAACTTTTATTGCTTGGGGAGCAATGATGCATTGCTAGATGCCGCTCATTGTTTGTGAGGTTTTTGGTTTGATACTTTCAAGATCAAGTGGGAGACTGTTGGAGTTGCCATTGTGATCTAGAAGTGGTCAAACATGTAATCTCACTGCCAACGCGATATGAGCCTGCAGGGTCGCACATAAGAGCATGTGGAGAAGTTGGTAGATTGACTGTGTTGGTAAATGTTACCAATCACCATATATAGAATGGGGAAATCCAGCAGGTTGATGCTGTCTGAATTCGTCGGGTTTACACGGATAGAATTCGTCGGATTCGTCGGGATTCGTCGGATTGTCCCGTGAACACTCGACGAATTATTGCTGAAACCCTTCAGTCGGCAAAATGTTGTCGTCTGTCTGGATTCGTCGGGTTGTCCCGTGAAGACTCGACGAATTGTTACAGAGATCATTTTTCGGCAAATGTTGTCGTCTGATCTGATTCGTCGGATTCGTCGGATTCGTCGGGTTGTCCCGTGAAGACTCGACGAATTGTTACAGAGATCATTTTTCGGCAAATGTTGTCGTCTGATCTGATTCGTCGGATTCGTCGGGTTGTCCCGTGAAATCTCGACGAATGATCTTCCGTGGAATTCCGACGAATTGTAACAGAAGCCCTTATTCTGATTAGTGGTCTGCGGATAGCGATTCTTCTAGAAGCTGTTTATCCTTTGGGTATAAATAGGACTTCGTTTTAGGGTTCTAAAGACTTACGAAAAGAAGAAGCCGACGGAAGGAGTTCCGCTCTCGCCTCACGAACCCTAGCCGACGGAAGTGTTCCGCCGTCTCTGAATCGCGTCCGCCGACCTCCTCTCCGGCGATCGTCGCCGTGTGTGTTCTTCCTGGAGCGAACCTAGCAGTTCATGGAAGTCCAAGGTGCAGTCGTTCTTCTCCCGGCTCGTGTGGATTACTGTAGAGACGTAGACATAATTCTACGTGAGAACTCTTCTTGCCGCCAACAGCAATCTTCTTCGTGGAGCATCAAGGTTGGATTTGATCCAACCCCATTGAGGTAATTTTTGCCTAGTATTTTATTAACTTCTTGATTCAACATTCATGGCCGATCCAAGCATTTTTGGGTTGTTTTTGTTTATTTCCGCTGCGCCTACATTTGATATATGGTTCTAGAAAAACCCAACAAGCAAGTGACCCAGGAATTTCCCTTGGCTAGCCCCGAAGACACACTTCAAGGGGTTGAGTTTCATCTTATACTTTTACAGGGTCCCAAATGTCTCTTCGAGGTCTCGAAGGTGAGACCCAAGGTCCCGGCTTTTTACCATGAGATCATCAACATAGACCTCTAAGTTTCTTCACCTCTGTTCGCGAAAGACCCGATCCATCATCCTTTGATACGTGGCACCTGCATTCTTGAGCCCGAAAGGCATCATCTTATAACAATAGCATCCATCCCCCGTGATGAAGGAGACATCTTTGATGTCCGGGGGGTGCATGCGGATTTGATGATAACTTGAAAAAGCATCTAAGAAAGACATTACAGGAAAACCGACGGCTGAGTCAACCAGCACGTCGATTATAGGCAGGGGGTAACAATCTTTCGGGCATGATTTATTAAGCAGTGAAAAGTCAATACACATGCGCCACTTACCTCCACCCTTCTTTACCATGACTACATTGGAGACCCATCCTGGATACTGGATCTCCGACACAAAACCTGCTTGCAGGAGCTTTTTCACCTCCTCGCGGATCGATCCCTCTAGCTTGTCTGCCGTGGCCCTCTTCTTTTGATAGATGTGGCGGGTGACAGGGTCGAGGTTGAGGCGGTGGCAAGCCACATCCGCATCGATCCCGGGCATCTCCGCGGCGCTCCAAGCGAAGACATCCATATTCTTCTGCACGCAGGCTAGGATCTCAGCCTGCTCCTCCGAACTGAGCTCTCCGCTGACCCGGACCTTCTCCACCACCCCAAGCCGAGTGGTGACCTCAAGCTCCACAACCTCCTCCACGACCTCCAGCCTAGATTGCTCACCCCAAGCATTTTCCTTCTCTCTGCCGCAAGCGAGCGCTTGGGATCTCTCCTCCGTCTTTTCTCCCCCTACCATCATCAACTCCTCCACCCCTCCTTCCTGGGCACCCTCTTCTTTCTCCTCTTCTCCTCCTCCCTCCGCCCTGGGTCCTTCAGCGACCCCTTCCTGGGCATGAATTTCCTCTTCCTCCATCCTCTCCTCTTCTTCTTCCTCGCCTCTGGCCTCTGCCGCTTCCTCCATCACTTTGTCCCACTCCTCCGCTTCTCCCATCCAGGCTATGGTGTTGACAGCTGATAATAAAAATTGAAGTTCTGCAAAATCCTTTCTCGATGCGATAAGAATTCGACGGGCGCTTTCGAGGCGTCTCGCGAGTAATCCTACTTCGAGGAAGTAACCATTATCCTACCTGTCGAGATGATAAGAGTAATAGTCTTTCCTTTTTTCGGAATATCGACGAAAATAAACGCGGCGGCGGCGGCGCCGAAATCTAAAACTCAATTGAAAAGAGAGGGAGAAAGTTTTTGCAAGTTTTTGTTAATGTAATCCAAACTACTCATTCGAAAAGGCAAGTGTACCTTATCGCGTATAGCATAGGATATTTTAAAGAAAATATCAAGGTCGTATTGAAATCCGGGTTTGTCGATTACTTCTACTTCGAGAAAGCTAACTATTATTTTATCGGAAATAAAAGTTGATTAAGGAAGCGTAATTGAAACTAACTAAAAAGAGAACAACGAAAATAAAATAAAGAAGACAAGACTAAATTAAGAGAAAGAAAGAGACTTTGCAAAAATGAAAGGAAGCTTATAATTTCATTACCATGAAAAAGAGAACATTACATAAATTGAAAACTAAGTTACATTGCATGAAAATAAAGCTAACTACTTGCATGAAATAAAAATTACAAGAAATAAAATTAAGCTAAGAAAAGAAATTGCATAAATTAAAAACTAACAAAAACATGAAGAAATAAGGAAAACTATACAAGAACAGCCCAAATGGGCAGGGGGAAGGGAGTGGAATGCTGGAGGGGAACCTCTGAATTTATAGGAAAAATTTCCAGGTTACACGCCCTCGGTCACGGGCGTGACCTAGGGCGTGTAATACTTGTTCTGCACGGCTGCGACATCGGCGTGGGCTTTGCGTGACTATGTCGCGAAAAAGGACATTACACGCCCGTGTAACTTTGGTCACGGGCGTGTACCTGGGCAGCTTCATCAATGCGGCGTGGGCTTGAGTTCGGCGCTGCAGCGAAAAGCGATCACGCGCGAAAAGTCACGGGCGTGACTCATGGGTCACGGGCGTGACTGGGGTCAACTCCATCAATGCGGCGTGGGCTTGAATTCGGCGCAGCAGGGAGCAGGGATCACGCGGGATGTCACGGGCGTGACTTTTTGGTCACGGGCGTGACCTAGGTCAACTCCTTGACAACATCTCCACGTCTCGTCGGTAGCCAGCTGGGGAGATTCTAAGATTACACGCCCTTGGTCACGGGCGTGACCTGTTGTCACGGGCGTGACCTGGGGCGTGACTTGCTGTGGACTAGCTCAATCTGCTCGACAACACTTCTGGACTGATCTTAGTGTTACACGCCGTTAGTCACGGGCGTGACCTAGGGCGTGTACTATGGAATTTGTCCAAAAATACCAGAAAATCTGCAAAACAAAAATACAATTATATTTAGAACTAAAATTATAAAAGAAGTGATTTTTAACTAAAAAATAAATAATATTTACAAAATTATATTAAACTTAACCTAAATACTATAATTAAAATAAGCATAAATCCTACTTATCAAATACCCCCATACTTAAGCTTTTGCTATTCCAGAGCAAAAGTATGAGAAATATTTATAAGACATTTAATAAAAATTTTAATTAAGCCTAAAAATTTATTGAATCATAAGTAAGCTAAAAAGAAAATTTAAGGATCAACGAATTAAGTCCTAAATTATGAAATTAGAATAATAAGAGAAAAATATTTAGCCAAGAGTTCTCAAAAATATTAACTAGTTAACAAAATTGAGTAATAAGTAAACAAAATTAGATTTAAAATTTATAAAAACCATAACTTTGAAAAAGCTAAAGGAAAAATGTAACTTACTAAGTATTGCTCTCTCCATAACATAATTTAAATCTAGATCAAAGATATTGGGTTGGGGGGATTTCATAAAATTTGGCATAAGAAGAGAAACTTTTGAATGGAGGAAATGGAATTTATCATGAAATATCCTTTTTTTTCTCTTCTAATAAAAACCCAAAATGTATATGGTTTAGGAGTAATGAATTTTATCCTCTTACTCCATGCCATATAATCTTTTAAATGATTTTGGGTGCATATGTTTAGGGAATAATGAATTTTATCCTCTTATTCCCATGACATATGATCTTTTAATACATTTTTTTTTATGCCATCAAAGGGGGTAGGGTGGAGAAAAGATTTCTAGCTTATAAATTAATTTATTTTGAGAGCAAATTTTAGTAATTTAAACTTTCCTAAGATTTAAAAAGCTTGAGGTAGAAATAAATAAAATCTAAAGGTGTTTTAAGCAAGATTACTAAAAATTTGTAACTATTTAAAATAAAAGAGAAGAAGTACTAAAGAAATATCTCTAATCAAATTAAAATCATAAAATATTTCTTAACACTAAATCACTTAATCAAAAATTAGATTTAGCAAACCATGATATAATAAATGATTAGCAAAAATATAAATGCTTATAAATAAACTCAAAATTGATTTTGGAAATAACAAAAACCAAAGTAAGGGCTTATTATATTTTTGGGATTTTTTCTAAGTTGTATGTACTAATTTTTTGAAAAAAAAAATTTTTAAATTATCTTTTTTTTTGGAAATTTTTTTAATATTATCTTTTTTTGGAATTTTTTTTTATTTTTAGGATGAGAAATAAATACTAAAAAAGCTAAACTTAAACTAATAAACCTAATTTTTTTTGTTTGTAAATTAATTCTTGGACTTCCCAAGGTCTACCCGGTAAAGGGCTCGCAAGGTACTAGAGACTATGATGAGAATTCAAGCCCAAAGCGTCCTTTCCGAGAATTAAAATTTTCAATTTTCTAATTTTTTTGAATATTTTTGGGTTTTTTAATAATTTTTTTTTTTGAAAAAGCTAATTTTTCTTTTGTAAAAGACAATAAAAGAAAATAAACTATTTACAAAACTATGTACACAAATATTTTTGGAATTTTTTTTTTTTTTTTTCAAAATTTTTTTTTTTTGGAAATTTTCTACGATTTTATAATTTAAAAGAGAGGGAAATACACCCCCATACTTAAAATTCAACATTGTCCCCAATGTTGAAAGCTAAGTATGGAGAATAACAAAATAGAAAAATATAAGAGCATGATTATGAAAGAAAGAGAGGAAAAGAAGTACGTCCCTGATTTGGAGACGGACGACCGTCACGATTACCTGCAAAAAGTTCTTTCAAAACCATAAGGTAAAACACAAAATCAAAAGAAATAAAACATAAAAGCTACTTATTAAATTTTTTTTTGATAAGGTTTATAATGTTTTTGTGTTTTTAATTTATATAAATATATATATATAATTTTTTTTTTGATAAGAGAACAAGAAAAAAAAAATGATAAAAGTAATAGCGCTCTCTCTTTTCAAAATATCGACAATAATAACTCCCCGGCAACGGCGCCAAAAACTTGATATAGATTTTGCGGTTTTGAAATTTTAGTGAAGGGTTGAGATTTTCTCCAAAACTATATCCGATAAAAGCAAGTGTACCTTATCGTCTATAGTATAGGATATTAAGAAATACCAAGGTCGTATTCCACGGGGCGCGTTGATTACTTCTACTTTGAGGAAAGTCACTATTATCTTATCTAATGATATTTTGGGGTTTTGGTTCTTAGCTAAAAAAAAGAGAAATTGCAAGCTAAATTAAGGGTTTAGATGATGATAAAAGAGGCTAGTACTCAATCAAAAGTCACCTTGGAGTGAGAAAAGACAAGTAAAAAGAAATTAAATCTAATTCCGTTTAAATTGAACTACTTGACCGTGGAGGTTCCCGAAGCTCGAACATGCCTCTCTCGAGGTTAATGCCCAACTAAGATTAGGAAAAATCAACCGGACTCTCGTCCTATAATCGATTACCTAAAACTTGCTTTACGAGGTGAACCCCACTATTGGATTTGACTCCAATCTGGGAGATTTACGTCATCCTCTCTCGAGGGGTGCGTGCAACTCTCTTTACCCTTGAGTGATCGATTCATACTTTGAGCCTCTCGGCTAACTAAATATGAAAACTTAAGCGAAAACCATATATCGAAAGTATGGCCTCACTAATTAAAAATCAAGGATAATTCAAGTGTTTATAAAAACGAAAAAAGAAAACATTAGAAAATCATAACTTGTCTAACTCATCCTCGGATCATTTTGATCGAGTACTAATGAGGATTAGTTAATCATGGTGGAGGGGGAAGAGGAAGAAAAATAAAAATGCATATTAAGAAATTTTAGCTAAGGAGGAGACAAAATAAAGAGAACAAACTATATTTTTTTTTTATTTAAATGAAAAACTATTACAAGACTTAAGAAAGGAAATTGCAAGCTAGGAAAAACAAGATTACAAGCTTAAACTAGACTATTGCACTAAAGGAAAGCTAATACATTGCATTAGAAAAGGAAGAGAGCATGAAAATAAAGAGACATGAACATGAACATGAAAAAGGAAAACTACTCAAGATTGGCTCCAGCAGCACCTTCCCCACTCCAAAATTCTGAACCTTGAACTCAAGGAGAGCCTCTGAATTTATAGGCAAAAATTTCATGTTACACGCCCTCGGTCACGGGCGTGACCTAGGGCGTGTAATCTCTGCAGCATCGGATCCGGTCGCGGCGTGGGCTTGGCGTGACGGCGGGAGAAAATCGCACATGTCACGGGCGTGACAATTAGGTCACGGGCGTGACTCAGGACGGCTTCATTTAATGCGGCATGGGCTAGCCAGACGGCGCGGCGGCGTGCTTGGATCACGCGGGAAGGTCACGGGCGTGACTTTGGGTCACGGGCGTGACTCAAGTTGACTTCTCAACGGCAGCTTCTCGTCTCGACGGCGGCTCCACGTGGCAGATGCTAAAATTACACGCCCCCGGTCACGGGCGTGACTTTGGGTCACGGGCGTGACCTGGGGCGTGACTGGGTGTGGACTAGCTCAACAGCACGGCTGCGACTCTGGACTGATCTTCAGGTTACACGCCCTTGGTCACGGGCGTGACCGAGGGCGTGACATGTGATTTTTCCCGATTTGTCCCAGAAATCTGCAAATATTAAAATTAGGCTAAGTTAGAATCAAAATTACAAAAAGAACTACTTATAACCTAAAATTGACATAAAAAGGAAAATTCATATTAAATAATTACAAAATTTTCTATTAAAAACTTATATAAAAACTACTTTATCAAATACCCCCATACTTGAGGTTTTGCTATTCCAGAGCAAAAGTGTGAGACATAATTTATAAGACATCCTTAAAAAAAAATTTTAATTTAAAACTAAAATTTCATTTAACCAAAAGTTAAGTTAAGAGTAAATTCAAGGGGGAGTTAAGTCCTAAATTATGATGATGATTTGAAAAGAGGGAAAAATGTTTAGGCAATAACTTCTCAAGAAAATTAAGTAGTTTGACAAAATTGTAGAAATTATAAAACTAAATTAAATTAAAATTATAAGAACTCTATCTTATAAGAATCTTAAGGAAAAGTAAATTACTAAATATTGCTCTCTCCATAATTTTCAACTAAAACTAGAACAATGATAATTGGCTAAGGGTGATTTCATAGAATTTGGCATAAGAAGAGAAATTTTTGAATGGAGGAAATGGAATTTATCATGAAATTTCCTTTTTTTTTTTTTTTTCTTTTCTCTTTTTTTTTCTCTTCTAATAAAAACCCAAAATGTATATGGTTTAGGAGTAATGAATTTTATCCTCTTACTCCATGCCATATAATCTTTTCAAATATTTTGGGTGCATATGTTTTAGGGAATAATGAATTTTATCCTCTTATTCCCATGACATATGATCTTTTAATACACATTTTTTTTTATGCCATCAAAGGGGGTAGGGTAGGGGAAAAATAAATCTAGCTAGTTTTAAATCATATTGAGAGCAAATTCTAGTAAAATTAAAATTCCTAAGATCTAAGAAGTTAGAAGAAAGTATAATTGAAATCTAAAGAGGTTTAGGAAATTTACTTACAAAATGAAGCCATTTAAAAATAAAAAGAGAAGTCATGCTAACAAAATTCTCTAATCAATTTAAAATCATAAGATGATTCTTAAATCAAGATTACCTCAAATTTAAAATTAACAAACTATGATAAGCAAAATTTTAGCCAATTAAAAACTTAAACATGCTTATAAACATTCTCAACTAGATTTCTAAGAAATCACAAAAACAACAAGGAGGGAAATAAGAATTTTTTGAATTTTTGATATTATCTTTTTTTTGAATTTTTCTCATTAAAAACTATTTACAAAGAAAGGAAACTAGATTTAAAACTTAACAAATTTTTTTGCAAGTCTTGGACTTCCCAAGGGCTACCCGGTGAAGGGTTCGCAAGGTACTAGGAGGTGTGATGGGATAAAATCCCAAACGTCCCTTTCCAAGATTTAAATTTTTCTGTTTTCTATTTTTTTTGAGTTTTGGGTTTTACAAGTGCTAAAATAGAAGAAAAACATAAGAAAATATATATATATATATTTTTTTTTTTTTGAAAATTTTCTAATTTAACAACTATTTACAAGAATTTACAAAGGGCTATTTACGCCCCCATACTTAAAGTTAAACATTGTCCCCAATGTTTAAAAATAAGTATGAAGTAGGAAAAGATAAAAAAAAAATGCAAAAACGAAAGAAGAGAAGGAAAAAGGGCTTCCCTGATTTTTTTTGAAGCTTTTGTGGGGAAGCCGCGATTACCTGCAAAAGTTGTTAAAGAAGAAAAGAAAAGACAAGAGAAAATAACAAAAGATAACTTTGGGGTGCCTCCCAAAAGCGCTTTGTTTAAGGTCGCGTAGCTTGACCCACTTGCCGATTATGTTATATGATGAAGAAAAATCGCATCACTCTTGTCATTAGGTACGTCTCCCGGAAGATACAATTTAAGGCGGTGCCCGTTAACTTTGAAGGAGCCTTTTTCCGGGTGGGAAATTAGGATTGTCCCATAGGACCAAACCTCTTTAACAATAAAGGGTCCGGACCATCGGGATTTTAATTTTCCCGGAAAAAGGCGAAGGCGAGAATTATAAAGGAGGACGAGATCGCCCGGCGAAAAAGTTTTCGGAAATTTTATATGTTTATCGTGATAAAACTTTGTTCGCTCCTTATATAATTTATTGCTCTCATACGCATTCGCTCGCCATTCATCTAACTCGTTTATTTGAAACTTCCTTTGTTCACCCGCTAAAGTGGAATCGAGATTTAAAAATTTAAGCGCCCAAAATGCGCGGTGTTCTAATTCGACCGGAAGGTGGCAAGCCTTGCCATAGACCATTCGATATGGTGTACAACCGATAGCGGTCTTGTACGTCGTACGATAGGCCCAAAGCGCGTCATCGAGCTTTATTGCCCAATCCTTCCGATTAATAGAAACCGTTTTCTCTAAAATTCGCTTTAATTCTCGATTAACCACTTCGACTTGGCCGCTCGTTTGTGGGTGATATGCAGTGGATAGTTTGTGCGTGACACCATATTTTGCTAAAGTTTTTGTGAATTGAGTATTGCAAAAATGGGTGCCCCGATCACTCACAATAGCGCGCGGAGTGCCAAATCGAGAAAATAATTTTTTTAAAAAGTTAACGACGACTCGCGCATCGTTGGTGGGGAGAGCTTGCGCTTCCGCCCACCTTGACACGTAGTCGACCGCCACTAGAATATACTTATTTGAAAATGAAGGAGGGAGAGGACCAACGAAATCAATGCCCCAAAGATCGAAAATCTCGCATTCTAAGAAAATATTTTGGGGCATCTCATCCCGGCGAGAGATGTTGCCCGACCGCTGGCAGCTGTCGCAAGTACTCACAAGGGTGTGAGCATCTTTGAAGAGCGTGGGCCAATAAAAGCCTGCCTCCAGCGCCTTCCTCGCGGTTCGGTTCGAATGATAATGACCACCGGATGGTCCCTCGTGACAATGTCGTAAAATTTTAAGACCCTCCTCACTCGAGACGCATCGTCTCACCACTTGGTCTGCGCATACACGGAATAAAAATGGGTCCTCCCAAAAGTAATTCTTTAAATCAGAAAAGAATTTCTTCTTTTTCTGACTCGAGAATTCTTTTGGCAAGACCCGGGCTACTAAATAGTTAGCCAGATCTGCAAACCAGGGGGTAGACGACGTATTAATATCTTCGAGAGCGAGGAGGCGCTCTTCGGGAAATTTATCATCGATGTCAGATTCTATCAAAACTTCCGAGGCGGGGTTTTCTAAACGGGAGAGATGATCGGCCGCCAAGTTTTCGGCTCCTCTTTTGTCCCGGATCTCTAAGTCAAACTCCTGCAAGAGGAGGATCCATCGCAAAAGACGAGGCTTGGCGTCCGATTTGCTTAAAAGATACCTAAGTGCGGAGTGATCCGTGAAGACAATAACTTTTGAGAGGGTGATATATGACCTAAACTTATCGAAGGCAAAAACGATCGCTAAAAGCTCCTTTTCAGTTGTGGTGTAATTCGCTTGTGCCGACGTGAGTGTTTTGCTCGCATAATAAATAGGGTGGAAATACTTACTCACCCGTTGGCCTAAAACGGCACCAACCGCAATGTCACTCGCGTCGCACATGATTTCAAAAGGAAGCGACCAATCCGGCGCGACTAGAATCGGGGAGTTTATAAGTTTCTCTTTGATGAGTTTAAAAGCCAAATGACATTCATCGCTAAAAATAAACGAGGATTCTTTTTCAAGAAGGTGGGTTAACGGCTTTGTGATTTTTGAAAAATTCTGTATAAAGCGCCGATAAAACCCCGCGTGGCCTAGGAAACTACGAATAGCTTTTACGTTTGTTGGAGGGGGAAGTTTTTCAATCACTTCGATCTTGGCCTTATCGACCTCGATCCCCATGCCCGAAATTTTATGACCAAGGACTAGCCCTTCCTTGACCATAAAATGGCATTTCTCCCAATTAAGTGCTAAATTCGTTTCCTCGCATCGCTGCAACACGCGCTCAAGATTTTTTAAACAATTTTTAAATGAATTTCCGAACACGGAAAAGTCGTCCATAAACACTTCCATCACCTCCTCTACTAACTCGTCAAATATTGCCAGCATACATCTTTGGAATGTAGCTGGCGCATTACAAAGACCAAATGGCATCCTTCGATAAGCGAAGGTGCCAAAGGGACAAGTGAAAGTGGTTTTCTCTTGGTCGTCGGGCGAAATCGGTATTTGAAAATATCCCGACAAACCATCGAGAAAACAGTAGTAGGAGTGACCTGAAAGGCGCTCTAAAATTTGATCGATGAATGGTAGGGGGAAGTGATCCTTACGGGTGGCATCATTTAGTTTTCGGTAATCGATGCACATCCGCCAACCCGTAACAGTACGGGTTGGGATCAACTCGTTATTCTCATTAGCTACTACCGTAATGCCACCTTTCTTTGGTACGACTTGTACTGGGCTAACCCAAGTACTATCCGATATCGGGTAGATAATTCCCGCGTCCAATAGTTTGATCACTTCGGCCTTAACGACTTCTTTCATGTTAGGGTTTAGCCGTCGTTGAGGCTGGACCGAATTTCGGGAATTATCTTCGAGGAAGATTTTATGAGTGCAGAAGGAAGGGTTTATACCCTTTATATCCAAAATTTGCCACGCAATTGCGTGGCGGTGCTTTCTTAAGACAATAGCCAACTCGGAAATTTCTGAGTTGCTAAGTTCGGATGAAACGATGACGGGTAGCTTCGACTCTTTTTCTAAAAATAAATACTTAAGGTGAGGGGGAAGTTGCTTTAGTTCCAAAACGGGTGGCTCTTCATAAGATGTTTTGATTTTTAATTTTTCTAAAAATAGTGGTTCGGGTGGTGTGAAACGAGTGACTTCTTCTTCTTCCAGACAAAAGAGCTCGGCGAACTCGGACTCGTGACTCGAGGTGGAGACTAACTCGGGAGGGGAATCGAATTCCCAACACTCTTCCAGGTAAAAACATGAATCGTCGTTTTCTAATGTGTTCCGCATCGAGGAATTTATGCCGAAAGAAACTTCATCATCTCCAACCCGAAGGAGGAGCTTTCCGTTACTTACGTCAATAATGGCGCGGGAGGTGGCAAGGAAGGGGCGGCCGAGTATGAGGGGTACTTCGGCATCCTCTTCGATGTCAAGAATGACAAAGTCCACCGGGAAGATGAACTTGTCGACCTTGACGAGCACGTCCTCCACTATTCCTACCGGATATTTTAAAGAGCGATCCGCTAATTGAATACTCATTCGAGTGGGGCTTGGATTTCCTAGACCTAGTTTCTTAAATAATGAAAAAGGCATGAGATTGATACTTGCTCCCAGATCCGCTAAAGCGTGTTTTACTAACGAATTGCCAAATAAACACGGGATGGAAAACCGTCCCGGGTCATTCACTTTTGTAGGCAATTTGTTGAGTACAACCGCGGAGCATTCTGCGTTCAAAGAAATATGCGAAATATCTTCTAATTTTTTCTTATTGGAGAGCAACTCCTTAAGATATTTCGCATATTTAGGCATTTGAGAGATAGCCTCGCAGAAGGGTACATTAATGTGGATTTGCTTTAAAATATCTAAAAACTTTTTATAATTCTTTTCGGCGCTCTCGCTTTTAAACTTAGATGGATACGGAACATTAGAAGTAGAAGCGCGCGGAGCTAACGTAGTAGGTAAAATTGAAGATAAAATAGGAGGAGGAGGAGGAGAGGAAGTTACCATGGGTTCGTCCTGCTTAGAAGCCACCTCCTTCCCGCTTCGGAGTGTAATCGCGTTTGCGCTCTCCCTTGGGTTGGGCTCCGTGTTTCCCGGAAGGGCTCCTTGCGGTCGCTCGGAGATTATCTTTGCTAGCTGGCCCACTTGGTTCTCTAAATTTTTGATCGATCCGGTGAGGTTCCGGATGTTCGCTTCATTTGTAGCAACATATTTTGCAAAAACCTCTTCAAGCGGAGAGGGTTTTTGCTGTTGCGGTGGAAAACCGGGTGGATTAAAATTTTGAGGGGGAGTTAAATTGAGAAGTTGATTTGGAGGTTGATTTAAATTTAAGGGACGCTGAGCATTTCCTTGATTGCTCCATGAGAAGTTCGGATGATTCCTATAACCCGCATTGTAGGTGTTATTATACGGAGCGGTGTTCGGGTTATAGGAAGGCCGAGGTGGATTTCCCATGTAATCAACTTGCTCTTCAAGTAAAATATTATTAGCGGAAGGAGGAGTGGCGGAGGAAGCAGACATCTCCGCCACTTGCTTTGTTAAGCGCTCAACTTGTAAAGCCAAATTTGCGTTAGCGTCTATTTCAAAAATTCCGGCCGGCTTATTAGGCCGCGCTCGGGGCATGTTCCATTGATACGCATTTGTGGCCATCTCTTCGAAAAGCTCTTGAGCGGCGATCGGGGTTTTGTTATTTAATGTCCCCCCGGCGGCCGCATCAATCATTTGCCTCGTTTGGAGATTTAAGCCATTATAAAATATTTGCACTTGTTGCCAAGTGGCAAGTGCGTGGTGAGGGCATCGACGCAAAAGCTCCTTGAAGCGCTCCCATGTATCATAGAGAGTCTCCGAGTCAATTTGCATGAACGATGCAATATCCGTGCGTAATTTAGCGGTCTTTGAAGGCGGGAAATATTTATTAAGAAATTTTTCTGCCATTTCGGCCCATGTAGTGATGGATCCCCTTGGTAGGGAGCCTAGCCACTGCTTGGCCTTAGACCGCAGAGAGAAAGGAAAAAGACGTAATCGAATGGGATCATCGGTGACGCCATTGATCTTAAAAGTGTCGCAAATTTCAAGAAAGTAAGAGATATGTGAATTTGGATCCTCGTCCGGTTGACCATCAAAGGTCACCGATTGTTGCACCATTTGTATGATGCTGGACTTGATCTCAAAATTATTGTTCGCCACCGTGGGGCGAACAATACTCGATTGTGTGCCTTCCAAATTTGGCCGCGCATAATAGGACATGGTCCGTTGCGCGTCCTCATTAGGGTTTGGCTCGTTAAGATTAGGAGGATTAAGATTATGATCCATATTTGCTGCGTTAGTGTCCCCGATTGACTCTTCAGATTATACTTGATTTCCTTGATCACGAGAACGGCGGTGCCTCAAAAGGGTTCGCTCGATTTCCGGATCAAAAGGAAGAATCGAAGTGCTACCACGGGTCATACACTAAAAAGAGAAGGAAAGAAGAAGAAAAAGAGAGAATATTTTTTTGTTCTTTTTAGGCGGATTAAGTTAGTCTTGGACTTCCCAAGATCTACCCGGTGAAGGGTTTGCAAGGTACTAGAGGCTGTGATGGGAATTCAAGCCCAAAGCGTCCTTTCCAAGAATTTTAATTTCACCCTTAAGATTTTCAAAAATAGAAAAACTAAAATAAAAACAACATGATAAAATTAATAGCTATCCTTGTTTCAAAATATCTACGCAAAATTCCCCGGCAACGGCGCCAAAAACTTGATAATAAAAATTGAAGTTCTGCAAAATCCTTTCTCGATGCGATAAGAATTCGACGGGCGCTTTCGAGGCGTCTCGCGAGTAATCCTACTTCGAGGAAGTAACCATTATCCTACCTGTCGAGATGATAAGAGTAATAGTCTTTCCTTTTTTTCGGAATATCGACGAAAATAAACGCGGCGGCGGCGGCGCCGAAATCTAAAACTCAATTGAAAAGAGAGGGAGAAAGTTTTTGCAAGTTTTTGTTAATGTAATCCAAACTACTCATTCGAAAAGGCAAGTGTACCTTATCGCGTATAGCATAGGATATTTTAAAGAAAATATCAAGGTCGTATTGAAATCCGGGTTTGTCGATTACTTCTACT
This sequence comes from Dactylorhiza incarnata, assembly GCA_033032865.1. NCBI lineage: Eukaryota > Viridiplantae > Streptophyta > Magnoliopsida > Asparagales > Orchidaceae > Dactylorhiza > Dactylorhiza incarnata. The sequence goes on from JAWHQI010000031.1 coordinate 9,679,747, forward strand.
TCGAGAAAGCTAACTATTATTTTATCGGAAATAAAAGTTGATTAAGGAAGCGTAATTGAAACTAACTAAAAAGAGAACAACGAAAATAAAATAAAGAAGACAAGACTAAATTAAGAGAAAGAAAGAGACTTTGCAAAAATGAAAGGAAGCTTAAAATTTCATTACCATGAAAAAGAGAACATTACATAAATTGAAAACTAAGTTACATTGCATGAAAATAAAGCTAACTACTTGCATGAAATAAAAATTACAAGAAATAAAATTAAGCTAAGAAAAGAAATTGCATAAATTAAAAACTAACAAAAACATGAAGAAATAAGGAAAACTATACAAGAACAGCCCAAATGGGCAGGGGGAAGGGAGTGGAATGCTGGAGGGGAACCTCTGAATTTATAGGAAAAATTTCCAGGTTACACGCCCTCGGTCACGGGCGTGACCTAGGGCGTGTAATACTTGTTCTGCACGGCTGCGACATCGGCGTGGGCTTTGCGTGACTATGTCGCGAAAAAGGACATTACACGCCCGTGTAACTTTGGTCACGGGCGTGTACCTGGGCAGCTTCATCAATGCGGCGTGGGCTTGAGTTCGGCGCTGCAGCGAAAAGCGATCACGCGCGAAAAGTCACGGGCGTGACTCATGGGTCACGGGCGTGACTGGGGTCAACTCCATCAATGCGGCGTGGGCTTGAATTCGGCGCAGCAGGGAGCAGGGATCACGCGGGATGTCACGGGCGTGACTTTTTGGTCACGGGCGTGACCTAGGTCAACTCCTTGACAGCATCTCCACGTCTCGTCGGTAGCCAGCTGGGGAGATTCTAAGATTACACGCCCTTGGTCACGGGCGTGACCTGTTGTCACGGGCGTGACCTGGGGAGTGACTTGCTGTGGACTAGCTCAATCTGCTCGGCAACACTTCTGGACTGATCTTAGTGTTACACGCCGTTAGTCACGGGCGTGACCTAGGGCGTGTACTATGGAATTTGTCCAAAAATACCAGAAAATCTGCAAAACAAAAATACAATTATATTTAGAACTAAAATTATAAAAGAAGTGATTTTTAACTAAAAAATAAATAATATTTACAAAATTATATTAAACTTAACCTAAATACTATAATTAAAATAAGCATAAATCCTACTTATCAACAGCCGTCACATAGCACTGTCTCGCAACTTTGGGGTCTCCCCGGACCTGAACCTGGATTCCACCCGTGTTGAACTTGAGACACTGGTGGAAGGTGGAAGGGACGTATTGAAACGCGCTGATGAGTGGCCGTCCGAAGATGGTGTTGTAGCTGCTCGGGGCATCCACTATCACGAAGCGGCAGTTCCGGGACTGTCCTCCGAGAGTCACGTGGAGCCCCACTCCACCCTCTACCTCCTTCCTTTCTCCCGAAAAACCAAATAGGGGAGCATACGAGGCCAACACCCTCTGGGCCTCCACCTTCATCTCGTCAAACGCCTTCTTGAAGACGACGTTAACCGAACTCCCGTTATCGACTAAAATCCGCGAGACAGTGAAGTTCTCGATGGCGGTCTGGCTGACCAGCGCGTCGTAGAACGGATCTTCATTCCATGCCATGTCCTTCTGGGAGAAAGTAATTTTTTCCGCTGGGGGTGGAGCGGTGGATGTTGAGGCCACGCTCCGCCGATAGATGGTTTGGAGGCTAGCCTTGCGGGTTGCCTCCACCCCTATCCCCCCATGGATCACCCCGATCCCTCCTCTACTCCCCATATCAACTCTGTCTTCACACCTTTCTTCCTCCTCCTCTTGAGGCTCGACCTCCTCGATCCTTATCGGTTGCTGTTGTCGCGGCCCGGGCACTCGGGCCCTTTTTGTCTCTAGTAACTCTGGGCAGGTGGCCGTCGCGTGACCTTCCTCATCATGGAAGTCACAATACGGCAGTGTCACCTCTCCCGCTTCGCCCTCCGCCATCCTATTCCTTCTCCTTCTCCCTGCCCCTGCTTCTTCCCTGGCCTCTTCTCTTCTTCCTCTTCCTCCTCTACCCCGCCTGATCGCCATGGCTTGCTGAGGTGGGGGAGGCAATTGCCTCGGGCCCTGCCTCCACCCCAACTGGTGGGGTCTTCCTTGTCCTCCATAGAAGTTACCCCTTCCCGGGCCGTAACCTCTTCCCTGACCTTGCATTCCCTTGGCACGCTGCCTCCATTCCCCCTCCGGGGCCCTGGGCTCTTCCCTTCTCCTTACTTCCTGCTGTCTGACCTCCGGCTTACTGAGCTTTGCTAGCCTCTTGGTAAGCTCCGGGTTGGCCTCCTCACTCTCAATCTCTTCTGCCACCCTCTCCATCAACTCCTCGTAGGAGACGGGGGCTTTCTTCTTCAAAGCCATCTTGAAAAAGCTCTCCCTTAGCCCGACGGTGAAAGCGAGTTGGAGTGCGAACCCGGGCATCTCATGAGTGACCAGCACCTCCTCCTGAAATCAGTCTGCGTAGCGAGACAGCGACTCCTTGGGCTCCTGCTTCACTTTGAAGAGAGACTCTGTGTCCTTCTTCCTTTTCTTTGAAGTTGAGAATCGCAAAAGGAAGCTCCGGCGCAAGTCTTCAAAGGCGTAGATTGACCAACAGGGAGTTGGTGGAACCAATCCCTGGCCTTCTCTTTGAGGGTGACGGCGAAGAGCCGACACTTGAAAGCATCTGACATCGGCCTGATAGAGACCGATTCCTCAAAAGACTGGAGATGCTAGACAGGATCATCCCTGCCGTTGTAGTATACCCTGTCCCACTCCCCGAACCCTGCCGGGACAGGTGCGGAAAGTACTAGCTCACGGAAGGGACTTCCCCCTCCTGCTATCCCTTCTCGCTCCACACGCCTCTCGAGCTCCCTTGCCTGACCCTGGCTAGCGGGGACTGCGCTCGCGAGAGCGACGCTCGCCTGAACCACCCCCGCTGTCGCTGCATCCTCCGGGCGCGCACTTGCCTGCGCCGCGCTCGCCGGCACAGAGCTCGCTGGGCTGGCGAACAGCACTCGCCCCTCTAGGTCTTGCACTGACCCTCCGGCGACTTCCTTTCCGGCCCTTCCCCCCGGGGCATTCTCGCCGACCGCTGCTGGGGGAGGGGTCGCCTGAGGTGCTGGGGTCGCGGACTCACTTCACAGTGCCGCGACCGTGAGTCCGAAAGTGTCAAGCACCTCCCTCCTGAAATTCATGAACATCCTCGGCGTCACCACCTGCTGTGACTCGCTGAACTCCTCGCCTTGATCATCACCTCCTGTCATCCCCTCCTTGGAATTTTCTTGGACCAGCCACGCTCCACGCTCACCGCACCAAAATGTTGAAACCGATTTCTCAGCCTCTTGTGTAGCTCAGGGCCCTCACGGAAATGAGGGGCAGCTAGCCCTTACTGATCCCTCAGAGAAGGTAAACCGAAGACTAGAAAGATGACTAAGACCTTAGTCACAGCGAGGAGGTCCCTCCACTAACTCGGAAGATCGTTGAGCGCTTCCCCTCCCAAGCCAAAGCTGAGACTCGGGCACCTTGGAGAGCCCTGGAAATGCTAACCAAAGAAAGCCTGAGGAGAGAGAAATCGAAGTGCAGTCCTCTCCAAAGGTGCCCTTTAGGTCTTATTTATAGGTTTTTTGATCTGGCCTACAAATAGCAGGATCCCGCCTTCTGATTTTACTATCTGCACTCCAAATGGGTCTGCTAACAGCCAAACTCCGCTATTTGGAGAGGCTAAAGACAGCCCACCAAGGGTAAAAGGGTAATTTGGCCCTATCACCATATGGGCAAGGAACTGCGAGAACTTGACTGCTGAAGCTCTCGCGGGCCCTCTCGCGAGTCCGGCTCGCGATGCCTCTCCTAGGCGATCGCCCTGCGAGGACCTCGCCGGTCAATTCTGGCGGTATCTGCCGAGGTCCGGTCTTGCGAGCCTTCCTGCAAGACCGCCTCTTGACTTCGTCGAGCTCAACACACCTTTTACCGAACGCAGGTCACTTTGCCGATCACAGACGAGGACGACGGATGCCGAACGTTAAGTTGTTCGCTGTCCGCTGAGACGGGCGGTTCGTCGACCACTGCTTCCCTGCTGTAATTTGTCGAGCGCTGCTATAGAGTATATTTTGTTCGTAGGGCGCCATCCAACGAATGCTGAGCTCCGTTCAACATTTGTCGAGCGCAGAATTGAGCTCGCTGGAAGCTGAGGCTCTAAGCTCGCGAGCCTTCCTGTGAGATCGCCTGTTAACTTCGTCGCGCACTGAACACGTTTCACCGAACACCTCTTTACTGAACAAAGGGTCTCTTCCGCCAGCGGCCTGCGAGGTATTGGCTTGCCTGCCCTCGCTTGGCCCAGTCCTTTGAAGATATCTGCCGAGGTCTGGATCTCGCGACTCCTCTTGCGAGACCGTCCCTTTGGCTTTAATGAGCATAGAACATTTCGTCGACTGCTGATGATTTCGCCGAACAGGGGCGAGCTCAACGACCACAGGTGGGCTTGACGAACTCGGGAGAGTTCGTCGAACGTTGTATCCCTTTCGTCGAACTCAGGAAACTTCTTTAAATTGCCTGCGGGTGTTTATCTCGCCTACCCTTCCCGCTTGCCTCTCAGCGAGCCCTCCGAGAGAGATTTCTCCCAGATCCCTTTTGCGAGGTCTTCGGCCCTAAGGCCTCCCTCTCTTATTACTTCATCCTGTTGCCTTCCCACACCGCGCTTCCTCTCCTGGCGAATATCGGGGTTGTACAGTATTGTAGAGCACGTCAATTTGGCTAACGTAGAATTCATCCAGGAGTTAAGATAATTCGTTGAGTATAGATTCGTCGAATAGTTACGAGCAATTTCGCCGAGAACTCAAAGTAAATTCGTCGATTCATTTCGACGAATTCGTCGACGCAGATTTAGACTTCCGTGAGAGAGGTAAGTCGATTCGCCGAAATTTGTCGAATGAGTTTCGACGAATTCGTCGAGAGTCCTGAGGGTTCGTCGAGTCTTTTTGACGAATTCATCGAGCACGCCTTGGTTTCGTAGAGTGCTTTCGTCGAGCTTGTTGGGAAGGTGGTTTTCCTGTGAGTTTTCTCCAGGTTTTTCTGTGGTGTCTGTTTTGATTATGATGATGTGAATCCCTATCCTCAGTCGATTGATTTTGGACTGTTAGCGTAGTTGGACAATGAGACCACTACCACGGTGCCTATTTTTTTCTCTTCCGTGGACGTGTAGGCTGTTGGTTGTGTGGGCTGTAAACGCCGCCACAGTGCTTTTGTGTCATGAATGTTTTGGTCTGATGGTTGGTTGGAAAGAATGTCTCCGCCTTAGTACTGTTTTGTTTTGGCGGGGATAGTGATTCACTTCTTGGGCAACTCTTTACCCTTTTCCTTTTGGATGTTGTTGCAATGCAACTTTGACCGCACCGTGTGCCAGTCTTTCTTTACTGTTGGATGCTAACACTTCTTTATTTGTTTTGCTGATGTTCACAGCTACTCGTGATTGGGTTGGTAACCCTCTTCTGTTGAGTTTTCTCTCACTCCTTGTTTATGATGTCTTTTCATGCCTTTGTGTTGAGACATTCTTTTCTTTTGAATGCCTCAGGTTCGGATCAGTAGCAGGTGGAGCTGACCAAGATCTGTTTTCTTCAGATTTGCTAGTTGTCTTCTTGCTCTCGCTTGAGAGGTAGACTTTTGGTTTCTTTTGAGAACTTGTTGAGTGATGAGTTCGTGCCAGTTTGTTGATTGCCATAGCCTAATTTCTTCCGTGTTAGACTTTGTCTTGCTATGTATATGCTACTACTGTTGCCTTGCTATTAGTGCAAATGATCATGGGAAGATTTTATATTAAGTTGCATAGTAGATATTTTACGTACAAACTGTATAATTCTTACTACATGACATCTCTTTTTAAACTAATATCATTCTATTTTGAAACTCGTAAAAGAAATCCTTTTCACTTATACTAAATATAGAAATTGCATATCATCAGAATGCTGGTTAGTTCATCATGCTCATATAGGGTAAAATAAAATAAATTATGTATTTTCCGCTGCGTAAACCTTTATTTTCTTATTTATGGACTATTTGATCCATTAAACCGAGGGACACGGTGTTTGAAAACTTTAAACTTAAATTATGTTTTAAACATAAAGTTCATGGCTTTGTAAAGAAAAGTGTGAAGGTAAAGCTGCTTGAGCGTCTGCGGTTGTCCCCTGCATGACGTGGCATCATGACGCGTATTTTCTTTTACTCTGACATATTATTTAATACGGAGAAAATGTGGGTTGTGACAGTTTGTATCAGAGCGAGGTTTGTTTGACAAATTGGTCGAACGACTTTTTCTGATCAAGTGTTAATCATCTTGTCTCATTGCATACACACACCAAAGTGTCAGCCGTACATCTAGGCTGAAGCATGAACACTACACTCATAGCATGATAAGAAGTATACGGGGCATATTATGTAGTATGAGATGCATAATATGTGTTTGTATTAGGTGACAACATGTGACGATTATGTAGTATGAGATGCATAACCATCATCACATGGGTGCCCATTAGCACGTTTTTCTTTTTCATTGCATGCGATATTATGTATTATGAGGTGCATAATATTTCATGCATACGCCGCTAATAACATGCATTAAGGATTTTCCTAGAATGCATAACACAACATACATATTATAACATCGCATAAAACACTCGTGCCAAGCTAAAGATTTATATGATGACACTCGTACACACATGATTTGAAAAGAAGGTTTAAACATTCATACATCCATGTGACATGCACAAGAGTCAAAAGATGGTAGTATATCATCCTATGTTAACGCATAACATCATTTGTATAAAATCCCAGAGCAAGGTAGTAGCTGGAGCAAGTGTCTTTTCCTGTTTTGGTTCGAGCTAAGCTGAGTAGATCCAGTTCCAAGCTAGGGTTTTGATGAGCCATTTATTCATATTTATAGATATGTCACAGAGGCGTGTTGCGACGAGGTTGACCCCCCAATCTGAGGGTGAGTCTTCGGGTGCTCAGAGTGAAACCCTGATCGAGAGTCTGCGACAGAGTAATGAGGCTCTATCAAGGCAGTTGGTTACGATGCAATCGCAGATTCAGACGTTGATGACTGCAGCCGCTGTGTAGTAGCCTGTGGTGCAGGACCCTGTAGTGGATCAGACTGTGCATGTTCCTCCCGCTCCTTTGGTGCCTCTGGTTCTGCTGCCACCATAGATGAACTTCATTTCGCATTTCCAGCGACTAGGACCTACTACGTATGACGGAAGAGCTGACTTCATGGCGCTGGATAACTGGCTGGTCGCCATTGAGGAGATGTTTTCATATTCAGGAAACTCTGCGGACCAAAAGGTAATGGTCGCCGCTTACCAGCTGAAGGGACTTGCTAAGAGCTGGTGGATCAGGGAGAGAGAAAGTCTTGTAGATGGATGTTCGTGGGAGTCGTTTAAGGCAATGATGTTTAAGAAGTTTCTGCCGTCGGTCGAGCAAGTCCGTCTGATGAATAATTTTCTGCACTTGAAGCAAAGACAACTCACGGTTAGTGAGTATGAGGTTGAATTCAGTAAGTTGAGCAGGTTTGCTCCAGATTTAGTGGCTTCCGAGGCAGGAAGAGTGAAACGATTTCTCGGAGGACTTCGTAGTGACGTTCAGCAATTGGCTAGCGCATACAGATCTGAAAGCTATGCTGAAGTAGTAGAAGCATCGCTGAAAGTCGAGGTCATCGACAACGCCAAGAATAGAGGCGCGTTAATGAGAAAGGACAAGAGAAAAGTCGAAGAGGGGGAAAGCCCCAAGGTATCTAGCTCTGCTCGAAAGAAAATAAGTGGCGAAGTTTGTAGCTTTTGTGGTCGCCCAGGCCATCCGTTCGAGAAATGTTTCAAAAGGTTGGGAGCTAAGAAGCAACAACAAGTGTCGGCAATACAGAGTGCTCCCAGAGGAGATCTGACATGTACCTTCTGTAAGCGAAATGGGCATGATGTTGCCCATTGCTGGTCTAAAGATAAGGTGTGTTTTCGGTGCAGACAGAAGGGGCACGTTAAGACTAAATGCCCGCATTTCCAGCCGCCTCTACAGCCAGTGTCACTTCATGCTTTGCCGCAGCCGCAGCCGCAACATCAGGATTGAGGAAACGACAAGTTGAATGTGGTGACTCTGGGAGAAACTCATAATTCCACCCAAGTTATTTCAGGTTAGACCTTAATTTAACTCTTAGCCTTTATCCTTAGTTTCAATTTCTGTTTGGCTAGTTATGTATCCGATTTTTTATAGGATGATTTAAGGTAAAGAACCGTTGGGCGCGTGTCCTTTTCGATTCTGGTGCTACCCACTCGTTCGTGGCTATAACTTTTGTAGAGCGTCATCATTTGACCCTCGATCTGCTTGGCGATGCATTTCGTGTTAAGTTTCCTTCTGGCGACACCATGGTGTCGAACCAGGGTATCCAGAATTGTCCTATCCTCTTAGGTGATTTCTTAGCTTTTGCGGATTTGAAGGTGCTACACCTGGAGGACTTCAATGTGATTTTAGGCATGGACTGGTTGTCCAGATATGATGCGGTTATCCAATGCAAGGTTAAGCATTTGGAATTCAAGATGGACAACGGTCAACCCATGAGTGTGTATGGCTTTCCGCGCCAAGATTCCCCGATTATTTCTGCGGTATGTGCTTTTAGATTCCGGTTGTTTTCTTACCTTGTTTCTATGTTAGAAACTGTTAGTGGTTTGCTGCGTATCGAGGATGTTCCTGTGGTGCGAGAATTTCCTGATGTTTTTTCGGTTAATCTTCCTGGTCTTCCACCTAAGAGAGATGTGGAGTTCGTTATTGATCTTGAGCCTGGTACTCGTCTGATTGCTAAGACACTGTACCGTATGGCCCCGCGTGAGCTGAAAGAGTTGCGTACCCAGTTAGATGAATTATTGTAGTGTGGATTCATTATGCCAAGTTCTTCGCCCTGGGGTGCGCCAGTGTTGTTCATGAAAAAAAAAGGATGGTTCTATGAGGTTGTGCATAGACTATAGGGAGTTGAATAAGGTAACCATAAAGAACAGATACTCGTTGCCTCTAATCGATGATTTGTTTGATCAGTTACATGTTAGTTTAGTGTTTTCAAAGATTGATCTTCGTTCAAGTTACCATCAGTTGAGGATCCGTGAGTCGGACGTCCCCCAGTCTGTTTTTTGTTCCCGTAATGGTCATTTTGAGTTTCTGGTGATGTCATTTGGTTTGACAAATGCACCCTTTGCGTTCATGGATATGACGAACCGAGTGTTCAAAGACTTCCTAGATCATTTTGTAGGGGTTTTCATCGATGATGTGTTGGTATATTCAAGAAGTGCTAAGGAGCATGCTACACATTTGCGCTTAGTATTGTCTACTTTAAGAGAGCACAAGTTGTATGTGAAATTGAGTAAGTGCGAATTCCGGCTTTCGCAAGTGTCTTTCCTGGGTCATGTAGTGGGCAAGGATGGAATTTCTGTAGACCCAGCAAAGATCTCTGCTGTCATGGATTGGAAGATGCCTACAATGCCTAAGGAGATAAGGAGTTTCATAGGGTTGGCAGGTTATTATAGAAGGTTTGTGCAAGGATTTTCAGTACTGTCGGCACCTCTGACTAAGCTTACCCAAAAGAATGCAGCTTTCGTTTGGAGTGATTCCTGTGAAGAAGCTTTCCAGGAATTAAGGAAGCGTTTGTGCAGTGCTCCTGTTTTGACTTTACCGACCGAGGGAGTAGAGTATGCCGTTTATGTAGACGCATCTCATGTTGGACTAGGTTGTGTTTTGATGCAAGAAGGAAAGGTGATCGCTTATGGGTCATGACAATTGAAAGTTCATGAAAGGAATTACCCTATGCATGATTTAGAGTTTGCGGCAGTGATTTATGCTTTAAAGCTTTGGAGACATCTTCTTTATGGAGTGTCATGCAAGATCTTTACGGATCACAAGAGTCTGAAGTATGTCTTTATCCAGAAAGAACTGAATTTGCGCCATCGCAGATGGTTGGAGTATGTTGCGGATTATGAAGTTGACATCCTGTATCATCTGGGTAAGGCTAATGTGGCGGCTGATGCCCTAAGTAGAAAGACCGCGCATGTCTTCAACCTTTCTATTCAGACCTTAGTGGAGGGGTTTATGCTGATGGATATCTCAGTCGGTAGTAGTACCGCGCCTTCGAGTTTAGAAGCTAAAGAGCCTTCTTGGATTACCCTCACCAGACTGCATCAGAACGAAGATCCTGATTTGCAGCATCTCCAGAATAGAACTGAAAAAGGTGAACTGCCAGATTTTTCAATAATGATAGGGATACTTTGAAGTATTGAGGTAGATACTGTATTCCCGCGTTTGAGGATATTCAAACAAAGATCTATAGTGAAACGCATGATTCTAGTGTTTCCTATCATCCTGGTTCCACAAAGATGTATAAAGACCTGAAACAGATTGTTTGGTGGTCAGGTATGAAGAATGATATAGCTAAGTATGTTTCAGAATGTTATACCTGCCAGCGTGTTAAGGCTGCTCACAAGAGGCCTGGAGGTAAATTGAATCCTTTGGATATTCCAAGCTGGAAGTGGGAGAGTATTTTAATGGACTTCATTACCGGTTTGTCGAGATCTCCCGGAGGACATGATTCGGTATGGGTCATAGTTGACAGATTGACAAAGTGTGCTCACTTTGTGTCTTTCAAGATTGGTTATTCTATGGATAAAATAGCAGAGCTCTATTTGGATGAGGTCATCAGGTTGCACGGTGTGCCCGTGAGTATTGTGTCAGATCGGGATTCCAGGTATATGTCTCATTTTAGGCAGAGTTTGTAGGGAGCCTTGGGTACTGACCTTAGATACTCTACCGCTTACCACCCTCAGACAAATGGTCAGGCCGAATGAGTGAATCAGATTTTGGAAGATATGATCATATGTTATATTTTGGATCATGGTGGAGCTTGGGATAAGCGTCTTGGACTGATGGAGTTTGCATATAATAACAGTTATCAGGAGAGTTTACAGATGACCCCCTTTGAGGCTTTGTATGGGAGGCGTTGTTGAACTCCCTTGTTTTAGGCCGAGATTGGTGAGAGTCCGTTGCTAGGTCCAGAAGCTTTGGAAGAGATGAATGTTGCTGTGACTCATATCCGCGAGAAACTTCGCATTGCTCAGGAGCGAAATGAGAAGTATGCTAATATGAGAAGGGTTGATCTGGAGTTTGCAGTTGGGGACATGGTTTTTCTGAAGGTTTCTCCGATGCCAGGTGTTAAGAGATTTGGAAGGAACCACAAGTTGGATCCCCAGTATGTGGGACCTTTCCAGGTTGTTGAGCGCATCGGAGTGTCAGCTTATAAGCTGGATTTGCCAGCTTCTTTCTCAGGTGTTCACAATGTGTTTCATGTGAGCCAGTTGAGAAAGTACGTTCGTAGTGATCGTCATGTCCTTGACTCAGTGCCCCAATTGCAACCTAATCTGTCATATGTCGAAGAGCCTTTTCGTATTCTAGAGACTCAGGATCGTGTGTTGCGAAAGAAGACGATTCCGATGGTCAAAGTCCTTTGGCGAAACCAAGACGTCGAGAGCGCGACTTGGAAACTGGAATCGGTTATAAGGACATCTCATCCTCATCAGTCCTCTTTGGTAAGTGTTTTCATCCGTTAGTTTTTAATTACTCGCTTTTGTATTCGACCTAATTGTCAAAGTTTCGGGACGAAACTTCTTTTTAGGGGGAGTGGCTGTAACGCCCCTGAATTTTTGGCTGTTATTTAGAAATATATTGGTGACATCTTAATGACGAAGCGCGTTACGTTAGTGCGGAGTTAGCGGTGCGCCGTCGTTTGCACGTTTTCGCGTCCGACTGGTCAAATCGACCCAGTTTTGAGACTATCCAGAATTGGAAAAGTTTTACGTTAGGAAATTGGATTATTTAATTTTAGAAAGGTTGTTAAAGTTTCGTGGCGTTCCGAGCAAAATTAAAGCATCCATGAATTTTCAAAGATTTGTATATTTATCCATCGCCGTAAAACTTCAGAAATTTATATCTCGAGAACGGTACGTCGGATTTTGATTCTGACTTCGCCGTTGGATTCGTAGCGCCGCCGTTCTCCTTTGGTGCGAATTTTGTCGACATCGGCGTCCATTTAATTTTTTTGTAAGAATAATATTAAGATACATTTACTATTATGATATTATAATAATATATGTATAATAATAAAGTTACGTAAAACATAGTATTACTCGACGAAATGCTTGCCTTCCCCGATGATATTGCCTCCATTGAGGCGTGAAGTACAATAATTATTATTGTTTTGATATTTCATTCGATGAAACCTGGCAGGTTTTTCAGCGTTCGTCGAATGCTTCCTTAATTCCTTGACGAACCGACCCTTCTCTTTCTTTCTCGTTAATAGTTATAAATAAATATATTATTATTATTATTATTGTTATACTTATTATTATTATCCTTATTATTTTAAGTATAAATAGCCTCTTCCTCCCGTGAGAAGCGAAAAAGCCCTATTCATCTTCTCTTTCCCCGGTCTTTTTGCGAACCCGCGAGAGGCGTCTTCTGTGAACCTTCAGATCGCCGTCACCGGAGCTCCAGAGCACGAAATCTTCGTCGGAGCATAGATCTAGAAAGCTCTCGCCGAGCTCTTCGCGTATGCGGTATGTATTTTGAGTTTCGTAGATTTTTGAGGTTAGAGCCGGTAGCCCTAACCCTCCTTTTCGTTCCAAAAGTTTCAGAGATGCTTACTCGTGGTTTTCTAGCGGCCGATCTGCGACGAGGAGTTGTTCGGAGAACATTTCCGGTGAAAACTAGGGAAGTGGTGGACTAAGCCCCTCTTGCGCGATTTTCTTTCCCTTTATTGTTTATTTCTGTTCCTCTTAGAGAGATGTTATGTAAAGCGTTCAGTTAGTCGGACAAAATTTCTGTAGTATTGTAGAGCTCGTCGATTTAGCTAACGTAGAATTCATCCAGGAGTTAAGATAATCCGTTGAGTATAGATTCGTCGAATAGTTACGAGCAATTTCGCCGAGAACTCGAAGTAAATTCGTCGTTTCATTTCGACGAATTCGTCGACGCAGATTTAGACTTCCGTGAGAGAGGTAAGTCGATTCGCTGAAATTCGTTGAATGTGTTTCGATCAATTCGTCGAGAGTCTTGAGGGTTCGTCGAGTCTTTTCGACGAATTCGTCGAGTACGCCTTGGTTTCGTCGAGTGCTTTCGTCGAGTGCTTTCGTCGAGCTTGTTGGGAAGGTTGTTTTCCTGTGAGTTTTCTCCAGGTTTTTCTGTGGTGTCTATTTTTATTATGATGATGTGAATCCCTATCCCCAGCCGATTGATTTTGGACTGTTAGCGTAGTTGGACAATGAGACCACTACCACAGTGCCTATTTTTTTCTCTTCCGTGGACGTGTAGGTTGTTGGTTGTGTGGGCTGTAACCGCCGCCATAGAGCTTTTGTGTCATGGATATTTTGGTCTGATGGTTGGTTGGAAAGAATGCCTCCGCCTCAGTACTGTTTTGTTTTGGCGGGGATAATGATTCACTTCTTGGGCAACTTTTTACCCTTTTTCTTTTGGATGTTGTTGCAATGCAACTTTGACCGCACCGTGTGCCAGTCTTTCTTTACTGTTGGATGCTAACATTTCATTATATGTTTCGCTGATGTTCACAGCTATTCGTGATTGGGTTGGTAACCCTCTTTTATTGAGTTTTCTCTCACTCCTTGTTTATGATGTCTTTTCATGCCTTGGTACTGAGACATTCTTTTCTTTTGAATGCCTCAGGTTCGGATCAGTAGCAGGTGGAGCTGACCAATATCTGTTTTCTTCAGATTTGCTAGTTGTCTTCTTACTCTCGCTTGAGAGGTAGACTTTTGGTTTCTTTTGAGAACTTGTTGAAGTGATGGGTTCGTGTCAGTTTGTTGACGCCCATAGCCTAATTTCTTCTGTGTTAGACTTTGTCTTGCTATGTATATGCTACTACTGTTGCCTTGCTATTAGTGCAAATGCTCTTGGATAGATTTTGTATTAGGTTGCATAGTAGATATTTTACGTACAAACTGCATAATTCTTACTACATGACATTTTTTTTAAACTAATATCAATCTATTTTGAAGCTCGTAAAAGAAATCCTTTTCACTTATACTAAATATAGAAATTGTATATCATCAGAATGCTGGTTAGTTCATCATGCTCATATAGGGTAAAATAAAATAAATTATGTATTTTCCGCTGCGTAAACCTATATTTTCTTATTTATGGACTAGTTGATCCATTAAACCGATGGACACGGTGTTTGAAAACTGTAAACTTTAATTATGTTTTAAACATAAAGTTCATGGCTTTCTAAAGAAAAGTGTGAAGGTAAAGCTGCCTGAGCGTCTGCAGTTGTCCCCTGCATGACGTGACATCATGACGCGTATTTTCTTTTGCTCTTACGTATTATTTAATAAGGACAAAATGCGGGTTGTGATAGAGAATGTGCGTTGATTTTTCTTTACTTAATAAATCATGCCCCAAGGATTGCTACCCCTTGCCTAGAATCGACGCGCTGGTAGATTCAGCCATCAGTTTCTCCATGATGTCTTTTTAGATGCTTTTTCAGGTTACCATCAGATCCGTATGCACCCCCTTCCCCAACATCAAGGATGTCTCCTTCATCATAGGGGATGGGTGTTATTGCTATAAAATGATGCCCTTTGGGCTAAAAAAATGTAGAGGCAACATATCAGCGGATGATGAATAGGGTCTTCCGAGAAAGGAAGGAACCTGGAGGTCTATATAGATGATCTCATGATCAAAAGCAGAGACCTCGAATCCCACCTCCGGGACATCGATGAGACTTTTAGGACCTTGCAGAAGTACAAAATAAAGCTCAATCCCCAGAAGTGCATCTTCGGGGCTAGCCAGGGGAAGTTCCTAGGTCACTTGCTCACCCCAACCGGGGTGGAGCCTAATCCAGATAAAGTGAAGGTCATCATGGAACTGGGGTCACCAAGGAACGCCAAGGAGGTTCAGCACTTTACAGGGAAGTTGGTCGGTCTCAGTAGATTCCTCTCTCGGGCAGGAGAAAAGTGTGCACCCTTCTTCACGGTGCTGAGAGGGAACCAAAAATTCGAATGGACCTCGGAGTGTGAGGAGGCTTTCCAAGCATTGAAGGGACAACTCACTCAGGTTCCTCTGCTCTAGGGGCCAAGGCAGGGAGATGACCTATCCTTATACCTGGGGGTAGGATCCGAGGCAGTAAGTTCAGTACTAGTCCGGGAGGAAGGCAGAAGGCAGCTTCCAATCTACTACGTAAGCCGAGTGCTGAGGAAGGCGGAGCTCCGGTACCCCATCCTCGAGAAGTTGGCCTTCGACTTGGTGGTGTCGTCCCAGAAGCTCCGACCTTATTTCCAAGGACATTCAATCAAGGTGGTAACCGACCACCCCCTTCGAAACATCATGGAAGGGGTAGAGCACTCGGGAAGGTTGGCCAAGTGGTCTGTGGAACTGAGCGAGTTTGATATCTCGTTTGTGCCAAGGTTATCAATAAAGGCATAGACGGTGGCGGATTTCCATGCGGATTACGTGACCGAGGTGGAGGAGCAGGAGGCGCCCCACTCAGAGGCTTGGAAGATGTTAGTGGATGGGGCATCGGGGAAGCACTCCTTTGGAGGAGGAGGAGTTATCCTGGTGAGCCCACATCGGACAAGGATTGAGCATGCCATCAACAATCATTTCCTATCACCAACAACCAGGCTAAGTACGAGGCGGTGATAGCAGGCCTGCAGCTGGCCCGAAAGTTGGGTGTGCAATACGTGGAGGTCTCGATGGACTCTATGGTGGTGGCGTGCCAGATTAGGGGGAATTTGAGGCAAAGGAGCCAACCCTACAGTGCTTCCTGGAGAAGGTCAAGGGGGTCATCGGGCAGTTCCGCACTTTCTCCATCAAACATGTGCCAAGGGAGGAGAGCACCCCGACAGACCTTTTAGCCAAGTTCGGTCCCCGGGCAGGGGGGACGGTGTCGGAGCTCTTCTGAACATCCATCGAGGAAGGAGAGCTGATGGAGATAGACCAGCAAGAGTCGTGGATGAGTCCCATCGTCACCTTCCTAACATCGGGGAAGTTCCCCGAAGGGGAGGCGAACAAACGACGGCTCAGGTACAAATTCGCCTAGTACTCCATGCATGCAGGTGGGTTGTATCGTAAGACCCTTTCGGGACTCCTCGCCCGTTGTGTAGCCGAGGGGGAGATCCTGAGGGTCTTGGAAGAGATCCACTCGGGGGAGTGTGGCAGCCACTCAGGGAGCAGGACATTGGAAGGAAGGGTGCTGAGGCAAGGTTATTTCTGGCCTACCCTCAGCAAGGATGCGATGGAGTTCGCAAAGAAGTGCTCCAAGTGTCAACTCTATGCCCCACTTCAGCTTCTCCCGGCTCAGAGGCTCCGGACCATCACAGCTCCGTGGCCATTCACGATATGGGGGCTAGATTTGGTTGGTCCCTTCCCCCATGCGAGTGGTCAGAGAAGGTTCCTGCTGGTGATGATAGACTACTTCTCTAAGTGGCTGGAGGTGAAGGCGCTGGCCAAGGTAATATCCCAAGTAGTGAGAAATTTTGTTTGGGGTGAAATAATTTGCAGGCACGGGCTCCCACTGGCCATAGTGACGGACAACGGGCCGCAGTTTTCCAGCGATTAGTTCATCAGCTTCTGCACTCAGCTTGACATAGATCTTCGATTTGCGTCGGTCCACCACCCAGGGAGCAATGGGCAGGTGTAGGCGGCAAACAAAATAATCATAAATTTGCTCAAAAAGAAGGTCGAGAACCTCAGGGGCAACTGGGTAGAGCAGCTGCCCTCGGTCTTCTGGGCCTTGAGAACCACTCTGAACACAGCCACCGGGGAGACCCCTTTCAAACTCTATCATAGGTCCGAGGCCGTGCTTCCCATAGAATTTGAGGTGAAGTCCCCCCGGGTAGTCACTGCGGGGGAAGGTGATGACGAATGGCGGGTGGAGAATGAAGAGGAGCAAAGGTTATCCTTGGACCTGGTGGAGGATGTAAGACCCCTTTAAAAAAAAACCCGGGTCTTATGCCCAGAACCGCCGCTTTGCGGTGACACCAACACACGGGAAGGTCGCCACTACAAAGCGCCGATCCTGCCGGCCATATCGATCACAGAAGAAGAAAAGTATAAACGAACAAAAAGATGTTCAAGTCCACAAATCACATGCTATATATATGAATGTCCGCATGGTATAACTGAAATAACAAAGTTACAATAATAAAGGGCTCATGCCCTGTACATCATGTCCTCACTACAAGATCACTCACGGAAGCTAACTACTAATCACTCACTGATCCTGAATCCTGTGCTCCTGTACTAGACTGACCCTCCTCCATCTGCACCGGCCTCTGGTGCTGATGCGTCTCCTCGATCACCTAAAATGATATGGTCCACCAACCGTTAGTCAAAAAGACTAAGCCTTATGTTCCCCACCCCACCCCCAATGGCTCCTAGGCACCGTGTGGGAGGATGAAGCGGAGGACAGCAAGGGGTATAAACAATAGCAGACGACAATGGATCTTTTCTACAAGAAATGGTTACCACTAGTCAAGTATATATATAAATTTGAAGCAATAGATAAAGCATGGTAAAGAGCAAGTAAAGAATAGTAAGTAAAGTATGTGCATAGTAGAAAAGTAACAATTGACTTATAGGAATGCCCATACAAACCTATAGACCAAGGGGTCGTTTAACAAGGCCTATCGTATAAGAAGTCCCATAACCGACTTATACGATAGGGGTAGGGGTTGAAATGCAATGTTTATGACATGACATGCAAAGTTATGTAGTTTATGCTATGTTCATACAAGTGCAACTCACACACTTCGACTCTATGCGCACAAACCTTTAGTTCCCCCTTTTTGGAGCTAGCAAGACTCCCAGGATACTCCCGTAGTGGCAAACGGAAGCGGTGGGTTGGGCCTCGCCCATCTCTAGATTGGTATTCACACTACCTAACCTAGACCTATCGTACGCCTCAACGTAAAATCGCGGAGCATTTGCGTACTCTTACTGGCTGGACCACCAGACTTTTATGGCTAATTGCAAATTCCACACTTGCCGAGTCAACGTATTGACGTCGGTGTGAACGACCAACCAATACCGAAGACCCACCACCTTCATGCACATGCAAACATGTTCTACTATATCCCAAGCCATAAATTCCCCAGTCTAACCCGTCCGTCACTATAACCTTCCGAGCCACCGGCTCGCCAGACCAACCCGTCCGCACCAACAACATTACTGAGTCACAAGCTCACTAGACTAACTAGTCTGCTGCTACAACCACCGAGCCTACCGCTCGTAAGACCAAACCGACTAATATACCCGTAACAACGGGGTGTGGGTGTATTGTTAAGTTAATCTTGTACAACATCTTACTCCTACAATTTATGGTTAATCTTGGACTTCCCGAGGATTACCCTGTAAGGGGCTCGCTATGGTACTAGGAATTATAATGGGATGACACCCCAAAGTCCCCTTTCTTAAGTGTTGGTATCTACCCATAAGAACACCCTCCTTGTTATTACACTTGGATTACCCTAAGTATTTTATGACCCGCTAGGGGAAAGACGATCCTTCGTCAATCCCGAACACAACTTTACCCTTAACTCACCAAGCACACCCTCATCACCTAAACTCCTTTTGGTGACCTTCAATCTCTTCAACCTGACCATGTACACCAACTACATGCCACTTTCACTTGGTAGGCCCTTAAATACCCAAGTTTCACATTTTTACTATACGCAGACCAAACTAACTATATGAAGCTTGTAAGTAGGGGTAATCCAAATATTCATCCAACTGACTCAAGATATTTACTAGAGGTCTATCATGATGTTTCAAAACTAAATCCGTAGAATCATATTTTTTCTCAACATCTTAGCATTTATTTAAATTTCTCTAATATTTGCCAAGTATGAATATGAACATGAAGTGTAAGGTATTATTATGATATGACTTCAATAAAATCAAGATAAATCTATCATACCAAAATATCAGTAAGTAATGAATATCACAATTTTACAGTAAGGAAATGTCCTCTGTTTTTAATATTTATCATCTATCCAAACTTGAAGATTTATGAAGGAACTACCAAGAATACTTATGCCAAAATTAGGGGAAAATTACCAGACCTCTACTGTGTCCAGAAAAGATTAATTACAGAGTTTCACAATTTATGGGAATCATTTACTCACTGAAATAATTAATCAAAATAATTCCTAATTTGCACATGTTGTGAAGTAGCCTACTGATAACAACTTCCAAAAATTCTATAAAAATTCACAGAGCTTTATAGTGCTCTGAAATGTCCTATCACCAAGTTGCACATTTTTCCAGAGAGTTTTGGACCCTTAACTATATTTCTTAAGATTGAGACAAAATAAGTGTCTTGTGAATGAAGTGCTGGTTAAATCATCTAATTAATTACACAAAAATTACCAGAGGTCCATCATATGAATATAAAGGCACTACCAAGGTTTCACCATCATCCAAGTCCATTTGAGCACATAAATTTCCTTTATTATGAAATGCTCTAAAGAGGTTATAACCTAATTTAGGGGGAATAAATAATCCTAAAATTCTCTCAAAATTCTCTAGGGCATTATTACACCCTATAAACATATCTACTAAGTCCCATGACCATTCTAGGACTTTTGACAACATGACCTTCACAAGGAGAAATATGCACCCCTAGGGATAAAGCTAGGGTCCTAGGGAATATCCACCTCCACACCACCCCAAATCACTCATGAGGGTGTTTTAGGAGATCCTAAACCAGTGGCCAATGTTTCAACCCATGTTGATGAGTTTTGACCACCATACCCCAAAATAAACATCATACCCCAATTTGGCCTAATTTGACCCAACTTGGGTTAACCAATTACCTATCTAAATAAGTCCCAATTGGGCTGAAATTTTTACCAGGGTCATATAATAAACCTAAGAGGCACCCACCAAAATTTGGAGGGGATTGGAGGTCATTAGACCCTAAATTTAAATAATATATGAATTATTAAGTTATTATAAAAACCTTAGAAAAATGTTCTCCTAAAATTCCCATCTTTGGATATGTTATGTTTGTAGGTACAAATAGCCTAGTTTTCAATTGTCAAGTCAATCCCATAACCCAATCAAAGGTTACTCAAGAAATGGTGGTTGTCCTACACTTGGGACCAGTCCCACCAAAATGGACCTACAGGGAGCTACATAACTACTTTTGGGATGAAACAAATTTTAAAATAAAGTAGACTCTAAGGGATACAACTTTGGTGTTGACCACATTTTATGTAGAGGGCCATCAGTATTTTTATTAAATTAATCTATGTACAGCAAAATAAAAGACAAAAATACGAAATAATATAACATAAACTGCAGCACACATCTTGATGCAGAAATGGACGGCATCCCTTCATCTTCCTCCTCTAGCCGACGGCTGAGATTGCTCCGACCTGGGCGATTTTGGAAGTGGTTTTCCCGGCCACCCACGCTCCTCCCCGGCAGGCCAATGCCACCACCACCTTCCTTGAGGTGGTGGCCGGCGATGGGAGGTCTTGACCGACCGGTGGTGGCCGGAAATAGGGGTTTAGACAAGAGGAAAAAGCTCCACAAAAATGGAGTTTTCAGCTCACACGATCTAGGGCCAATTCGCCTCAAAGCTTGCAAGCAATAGATGTAGATCTATCCACTAGGGTAGAGGAGAAGAACCAGACCTCCAATCGGGCTTGATGGCGATTATTTCCCGGATTTGCCATGGCCGACCACCCTCCTTGAGCTCCTTGACGGTCTCCCAATTCTCCACCAAATGCAACGATCTAGGATTCGATTTCAACTAATATCCCCCTTCTGAAGGTGATGGAAGGGTCAATTTGAGGAGGGGGAGGCTTAATGGTGGAGTGCCATTAATGGCCATTTCAGTTTCACTTGAAATTCTTGAATTCTCCACCGGATGGAATGGGAAAGGATGGAAAACGTCTTATAATTCAATGGCGAGATGAATGGAGGCTATTGGGAGATCAATGGGAGGTCAATTTTCCTTGAATGCCATGAATCCACCTTGAATGACCACTTTCTCTCTCTTCAATTTGGGGGAAACTCCCTATTTCTCTCTCCTAGTCACCACCTCCATAAATTGGATGGAATTCCATGTAATTTCAGCCTCATGAGGCTAGAGTGTCACTTCAATTGGGCCTAGCCCAAGTGGATTGAGCTTGAGTTAGCCTTTTCCCCCTCTTTATGGGCAAGGTTGACAAAGTGTTGACTTGAGGTGTTGACTTGGTCAACTGATGGGTTGACTGGTCCAAGTGGTGTGTCTTGAGTCCCTTGACACCACCCAAAGTTTTTTGAGTCATGATGGTGCCCCAATTGGGCCAATTTATCCAAAAGGTGTTGGTTTGACCAAAACAGAGCTAGAGTTGACTTGGGTCAAGTTGGCCAAATTGGTGGCCCCGTGATGGGGATTTTTGGTCCATTGAGTCCCTAATAACCTTGCAAGGGTAGGGGAAAGGTCAATTGGGCATGGTGGAGGTCAATTGACCATAATTAGGCTACTTTGACCAATTTGGGGTTAGGGTTGACTTTGGTCAATTTGGCCTCTTTGGTTGACCCCAATGAGTCCTTGGTGCTCTAAGGGGACCCCTAAAGGGTTAGGTACGCTATGGTGGGGTAAAAGGGTCAAGGTGTAACCCCCCCCCCCCCCCCCTCCCGGAACACAAAACACGGCCGAGGGGAGTTTTAGGCCCAGGACAGCTTCCTTGCGGAAGCGCCAGCACACGGGCTAGCCACCTCCTCAAGACGCCTATCCTGCCGGCTAAACCAATATCATCAAGCCAACCCATCAATAATCAAAAACAAGAAGCCACATATAAATAAATATTCGCATAAGTAAAAGTCCATAAATATACAAGGCATGTAGCTCCACGAGCTCCTGCAAAACTACATCAGAGTGACAAACTAAAGGATGCCCAAAGGGCTACATTTCATTCTACGCTCACATCTATCACCAATGGTACTGCGGGTATCGCTATTTCCAGCCCTGTCGACCTGACCTGACTATCCGTCTCCCGCGCCGTGCGCTGCTGCTCCAGGGTGCACTCCTAAAAAGAGGTACGTAGCAACCGTTAGTCATAAAGACTAAGTGGCTTCACATCCGCTCCCCCGGCGACTCCAAGGCACCGGGCGGTAGAATTGAAAGAAAGCTGCAATATTAGCAATACTATACAAGCAGGTGACAGAAATGGTTGTTCCTATATGTCGGTTGTATGAGTACCCAAGTACTCGCAATAGTACTATCTAACAGGTTCATAAGTATATCAGCAGCAGTAAGTATATACACGAAAGTATAAGTAACAACAGACATAAGCAGAGTAATGAAGAGATGAATTGAACTTAACTTATAAGGATGCCCATACAAGCTTATAAGTTAAGGGTCTGCATATAAAGGTAACTCATCATATAAAGATGCCCATACAAGTTTATATGATGAGTATCCATTGCTGTGCAATGCAATGATTATGATATGAATGCGGTGCAATGAATTGAAGGATGAATGCAATGCAGTGCAATGCGATGATTATGTATTGAACCCTTTCCCATATCCACAACTATCCGCATGGCGCCTTTGGGAACTGAACACAAAAGGACCCCGACCATCCACCGACCATCATCATTATGCCACCACGTGTCAAGCATGCACAACCACAAATTTCCCATGCACAACCGTGCGCTATCGAATACCCAAGGACTCTCGGACGTAGCCTTAATTCATAACTCATACGCCTTTAGCCGACGCCCCGAACTGCACTCAAGGCCCCCAACACCTGGGTCCTTACCGTTTACGATAAGATATAACCGAATCTTATAGCCCGCTCTGAATCGCCAGTGCTAACCATACCGAGTTAATTAGCTCGCGTGCCGTGGTGTGCGTATAACAATATATTTACTAAGCCGATCCCGTAGGATTATTCGCGCGATTGATGGCATATCATATTTAGCGATTAGGCAATCCAACCAATATAATGGGAGAAATCCACAAAATGCCGAGATCGAAGGTGTTATGACACAGTTTACTAAAACAGGATTTCTGGGTGCTACCGATGTCCAACCGTTATGATCCACCCCAGTTTGGAAAGCTAACAACAAGGGCTACAACATTCGTCTTGAGTCCTAAACCCAGATCCCAGTGGGTCCTACCTAAAATCTGCCCTGAAGTCCACTGCAGAAACCTGGACAGCAAAAACAGCACGCAGAGGACCCAAACCAGCTTTCTGGACAGTCCACTCGACTGGACTTTTAGGGGGCTACAGGTCACTTCAGAAAACGGGTAACCTATCGACGGAAAGCTCTTTCCGAGGGCTACAACTTTTGTGTTAAGCCTGAAACCTGAATCCCGCTGTATCATGCCCACAACTGGACTTGAACACAGCTGTCCGCAGAAAACATATTTCTGCATCGGTCTGCAGATATAATTTCTGCACGAGTCTTAAGGTAAATCTAACGTCCACTGTTCATCTTCTTCCCCAACAAGAGCTAAAGGTATACATATGTATATAAAATTGAAATCCAATTTAACAGGGAACTTTCTCATTTCTCAAGCAAGCTTATGAACCAATATATATATATATATATATGTATTTATAATTGAGATCCATTCAACAGGGGCTTATTTCTCAAGCAGCCAATTAACATATATATATAATTGAAATCCAATTTAACAGGGAACTTTCTCATTTCTCAAGCAAGCTTATGAACCAATATATATATATATGTATTTATAATTGAGATCCATTCAACAAGGACTTATTTCTCAAGCAGCCAATTAACATATATATATATATAATTGAAATCCAAATTAACAGGGAACTTTCTCATTTCTCAAGCAAGCTTATGAACCAAAATATATATATGTATTTATAATTGAGATCCATTCGACAAGGACTTATTTCTCAAGCAGCCAATTAACATATATATATATATAATTGAAATCCAATTTAACGGGGAACTTTCTCATTTCTCAAGCAAGCTTATGAACCAAAATATATATATGTATTTATAATTGAGATCCATTCGACAGGGACTTATTTCTCAAATACAAATCAGCAGCAACAGAACCTATATATATATATATATATATATATAATGAAATCCCAATTACAGGGAACTATTCATTTTCATCCTAAATGAAATTTAGGGCAACCACCTTCTCTCCTCCCATGCTCCCTAATCAGGCCACCACATTTCACGGGATCAACATCCTTGCATTCGTATTGAAGCGGGGAGTTGAATGAGGGTATTTTCGCGGCGATCGGCGCCCTACGACGAAAAACCCTAACGCGGCCTCAACCTACGGAACTTCATTTCGCTCCCAAATCGACTCAATTGAGTTCGATATCTCGCCTAGGGGGTCTAAGATACTAGAACCAAGGGAGAGGGGTCGGAAGTCACCTGAATCCGGGCCGACGATCGCTGCGGTCTCCTCGGCGCCATGGACGAACTCGACCTTCTCCAAGCTAGCTCTTCTTCCAATGGTCGTGCAAGCTTCTCCACGGGTTTTCTTGGCCAAAACCCTAGGTTAAAACCATCAGGTTGGAGGGAAGGAGATGAAGAAAAGAAGAAGAAGAAGAAGAAGAAGAAGCCTAGGAAAAAGATGAAGATGCTGATCGAGAGAAAGGCTAAGAATTTAAGCAGTGGAATTTATCTTCATCTTGCATTAATGGCATTAATGACAACACCACTTTCAAGGCCATACGTTGGAACTCCCAACTTTGGTGTCAGGGTAAGTATTCGGAAACAACAGAATATTCCGTCGAACGGGAGACAATTCGTCGAACGGATTGTTCGACTTTCGTCGAACGGAGGTTAATTCGTCGATCGCAGCTGGCAAAATCTTCGTCGAGCGCTGCCTAATTCGTCTACCGCCGAAAACATATGATTCTTCGAACGCAGAACCCTCTTCGATCGCGGCTGCAACTTATATTTCGTCGAATGAAACTATCCTATACTTCGCCGAACGTCGCTATCCCTTCGACGTTCGTCGAACACTTCCCCTTCGGCGTTCGTCGAATGACATCCTACCTTCGACGTTCGTCGAACGAAATCTCAGAAAACCTATTATCTTATTACCCCCATCTCCTACAACAATATTGTTATCACTTTCCCCCAATTAATCCAAATTTGAGCACGCACTAGAAAGCACAAATCCGACCCAAGTTGAGTAAACACGTCTCCGAGGGGTCTAGCACGAAATGGGATGTTACACAAGGTGAGGCCCTTAAGTCCAACCCTATGCTTGTTAACTGGAAAATGCTATTTGCAGACCACTGCGGTTTTCCTCCTTCTTGCCTAAGTTCACATGGTCTTCTGTGCTTCCTAGGGTTTTGTCATGACATAGTCATGCAAAATCACTCTAGGGGTCTGTTTGTTTGGGGGATGTTACAGAGGAACTCCGGGATCTCGCCACCATTCGGCAAGAGGAGGTCAAGAGGCGGATGACCAGATACTTTGACCAACATATCAGAATAAAATAGTTCGAGAAAGGAGACTTGGTCCTGAAGAAGGTCGATGCGGCCGGGAGAGGAGCCGCGGTAGGTAAACTTGACCCCAATTGGGAGGGGCCTTACATTGTAAGCGAAGTGCTCAAGTCGGGAGGGTACCACCTCCAAGATATGGAAGTGGTACCTCTCGGCCGAGCCAGGAGTGGGGATGATTTGAAACGATTCTATCCTTAAAAGTTTTTGTAATTGACTTGTTGTATGTTTTCCTTTCCATATATTGATTTTGAAGTTGTTTCTAAGTAGGAATCTTCAAGCGTACTATGCTGGAATGCCCCAGATCAATTCTGCTGCCCGGCTCTCATAGACGGTGGGTCAGGTTGATCTCTGGAGAGGCTATCAAGGTAACAAGTTCTTTGGTGTTGGAATGCCCCAGATCGATTTCGCTGCCGGGCTCTCATAGACGGTGGGTCAGGTTGATCTCTAGAGAGGCTGGCAGGGTAACAAGTTCTTTGGTGCTGGAATGCCCCATATCGATTCTGCTGCCGGGCTCTCATAGACGGTGGGTCAGTTTGATCTCTGGAGAGGCTGGCAAGGTAACAAGTCCTTTGATGCTGGAAGCCCCCGGATGATTCAGCCACCGGGCTCTCACTAGCCGGTGGGTCAAGTTGATCTCACGGAGAGACTGACAGAGTTACCAAAGAAAGGTCTTCTCGCTCGGCGAGAAGGGATGATCTCACACAACAAGAAAGTGTGTGTGTGGGGGGGGGGGGGGAGCTCATCCCGCATGTAGAAGGCCCCCCCGGGAAATGGGGTCCTCGCATAAAATAAAGGGGAAAGTCTTCGAAGTGGTAGGCCCGGATGGGCAGACCGAGTACTCGCTTTCATAGAGGGTGTGTGTAAAAAGGATCACTCAAATCCCCGAGAATAGTGCTAGAGGTCATATAGGGATCTCGCTCGCCGAAGTCAAAGGGGGGGGGGAGTGCTCACTTCCCGTGAGATGGAGATTTGGAGGGCTGATCCCGAAACCCGCGACCCTAAGGTAGGCAAAAAGGACGAGAACTAATGTGGTGAGTGCGCGTTCTAAACCGAAGCTAGGAGACTACGCGGTAAGCGGGCGTGAGCACGGTGAATGCAATGGCAAATGAGTAAAGAGTAATATAAATGCGAGAAAAAAGCAGCATACGTAGAAAGCGAGAATACAAGGAATAAGTGGGCAAAAATTCATTTCTATTTCATAAAAGTCCGTTACATATGTCGCGGCTATCTCGCCAGCCAAAAGTATAGAGAATAAAAAAATATTTGCAAGTTTAATGATCGCTGGCGGACGGCTCATCCTCGCTGTCCGCAGGTGGCGGGGCTGGCATGAACAGCTCTGGGACCACATACTCGATCGTCAGGTCGGCAACCTTGGCAGATAGCAGGCCGGCTCCCTGCATGGCCCGAAAGATGTACCACGCTGCGGTGACGGAGGCTTCTCGGCATTCTTCCTCCCTGGCTCACTGATCATTCTTCAGGCGGCGAGGGGACGGGGGGATGGAGGCGCAGATCAACTCATGATTGTAAGCTTTCAACTCAGCGACCTCGTTTTCCAAGATGGAGATGCGAGCGTGAAGCTCCATGGCGGTCTCGGCATCCTGTAAGGAAGAGAGCAGGTAAGCCAGGAAAGCGTTGTTAGAAAAGGAGGGAGCGAGAGCTCGAAGACTTACCACTCCATCCTGGTGGCCGGAGAGAGGCTCATCGGAGGCAAGCAGCCTCTCCTTTAGGCTCACGATCTCAGCACCAACATTTTTATAGGCGACAACTCGTCGTTATGGCGCTCCAGCTGAAGACATCGCTGGCCCGTCATATGGGCGAGATCCAAGGAACGGAGCTGGGATCGCGTGCCCTCACACGCCAGGGTCCTCGCGGTCTCAGCCTTGAAAACCGAGGCGTCCTCGCAGCCATAAAGCCCGAAGGAGAGTTATAATGCCTTCCCATTAACGGTCGCCTGCTGAACCCAAGAGTGAAGAAGGGTGGAGATTGAGGCCTTGTTGACCTCACGGTTCCAGTATAACAGGTACTTGTCGGCCTCATCCTTGTGCCTTTGGCCGAGACAAAGTTCCAATGGTTAATCGGCACTGGCAGGGAGGAGGTCCTGGCGACCTCTTCGACCGGCTCACTGGACACCCTTTCCGCGGGAAGGTCAGTCAGGGAGATCTCGCTCGGAGAGGCCTCGACATGCCCCTTTCCTTTTTCAGAGGGGAGGGGATTCTTCTTTTTCTTCTTCTTCTGCGAGGGCTGCGAGGGTGATCCTTGCGGCCAGAAGACTCAGCCCTCTTCCTGGTAGGCGGGGCAGTAGGACGGGGAGTCTCGCGACAGGCATCTGCTACCATGGTCACAACCCGTATTTTTCCCGAAATATTTTATGATATCAGAGTAAAGGGGGAAAATACGCGTCATGATGCCACGTCCTGTAGGGGACAACTACAGACGTTCAGGCAAGCACTCAAACGAACATTTTTACGAGAAAAGATAGGTATTTGTAAAAAAAGGAATTTATCTTTTAACATTTCTTTCTTTGGTTAGGATGCCGTGCCCCTCGGCCCTGTGGTCTACATAGCCACCATTAGAAAAGATATGCGTATACAGCAGAAGAAAATAGGTTCCTTTTATCCTAAGAGCGCTGAAGACCATAAATGTCTCCAAGGCGTACGTA
The DNA here is from genome assembly GCA_033032865.1 of Dactylorhiza incarnata. Taxonomy (NCBI): domain Eukaryota; kingdom Viridiplantae; phylum Streptophyta; class Magnoliopsida; order Asparagales; family Orchidaceae; genus Dactylorhiza; species Dactylorhiza incarnata. The sequence continues at coordinate 9,707,907 of JAWHQI010000031.1, forward strand.
GGTCTAGATTTAGTATATCATAAGGAAATACCTTTTTTTGTTTTACGCTTTGCAAATAGGTGATACATAATAGTAAATAAAGCAAGACATGCTAAAGAAATTAACTTGCTAAAAGAGTTTCACGTATACCATAAATAATACATTTCCCAAAGGATACCTGTATACCAAAACCAGAATAGGAAATGAAATACAAGTAGCAGCATAAGCAAGTAATCTGAGCAAAAGCCATACGGGCGCCAACAACTGACACGAACCCGCAGGAAAGAGAGAAGTCAAACCAAAGAGAAGGCTACAACCAACAAAAGAAAAATGCATCCTTACATACAAGGGAGGAAAGGCCTCTAAAGGGGAACTGAAAGACCCCGCTCTAACTCCGGCGACAGCTATAAACCTGAACCTGAGGCATTCATAAGAAAAGAATGCCTCAGCCTAAAGGGTGCAAGAAAACAGTATGGTTATCAATAAGAGCTGGCAAGGCACCAATTAGCATAAACCATGGTCTAATATGAGCATATATATATATACATATACACTATACAAAGATTTCAACAGTAGTAGTTTAAGAAGAGACCGCATAAAACCAGCCTGATAAGCAAGTGCATAACTAAATTTGGCACATAGTGCAAAATGAACCAGTGGTGGCGGACCCAAACAATGTCACTATCCACTCACATAAAGGGGACGTTCACCCCAAATAAAAGAGGCGTCGTGGTGGTGGTCTCATTGTCCTACCTACCATTATTAAAAGAACTGCGATGGAGGACCCCATTGTTCCCTTTACCCATCATTCCAGTTCAAACAAGTCCATCAATATTTAGCCAAGTAAATATGCAGAATTTGCCAAGTAAATATGATCAGGAACAAAAATCATCCAGAGTAAACCATCTAGAATTAGCCCAGGATCAGAACAAAGCTATCAAGGCTTAGCCAACAAAAATTTCCAGGTAGCTAGCATAATAACACAGGACCAACACCTTTCCCTAAAACCAAGCCTCCTATAGCATAAAATCCAAGTAAAACTCTAATAAAAACCAAGCAGCCACCAACCCCCATATCCAAAGGAAACAAGAAACACTTTATAATTGTGCAATCTGGAAAGGTAACCAACAACCACCAGCCCAAATTTTCCCAAAACGAAACAGAAGAACATTTCTAATTATGCTAATCTGGAAAGATAACCAACAGCCACCAACCCGAATTTGATGAAATTTATAATGAATGAAATTTCCTAGGGCTAATAAACAAAATCAGCTACTATAAAGAAATTGCTATGGATCGATTTCCTGGAGTATAACCCAAACAGCTACCATGAAGACATTACTATGGATAGATTTCCTGGAGCATAACCCCAAACCACTACTATACCCCAAGGTGGAAGGGGATAAAGGAGAAAGAGGGGGAAAGAGAAGAGTTTTCTTGCCTTAACCACGACGAACTGCCGGATCACGGTGAGCGAGGAAGGAGCCGCCCAGATCCTTAGCCACGACGACGAAGACAAGCCCCGGTGACCACGATCCTCCCGCCTCCGACCGCTCCGGCGTCGCTCGACAACGACCGAGGAAAACCCTAACCCTCGATGACTCGCCGGCTTCACGGGACAAAGAGGAAGAAAAGGGCCTCCCGATGCACCTCCAGCAAAAATGAAAATATGCTCTCATGAAAACAATCCCTCTCCATACTTTATATGCATAATTTCTTTACATATAAGTATATATTATGTATATATATAAATTTATGCAAACTTTTGTATAAACTTTTGCTCACATAATTTGTAGGATGAATATAAATATACGTATATAGACTTCTATACACGCATATATATATACATATATCTGCATATACGACTCCACATATCATTAAATCGCTGGACAAAGACGGCATTTCCGAAACGGTAACGCCCCCTCGCATTAACGCTACGCAAATGATAAATTTAATAATTAAGTCATTATCATTCTGTATCCCCGCTTAAAAGACTATAAGAAAAACCCGGGGCGTTACGGGAATTGACCTGCTGCTCGCGTAAGGAGGATGGATGGGGAGGTCTTGCTCACCTGTAATGATTTAATAATTAGAAATAGTCAGCGAAAGACTCAAAGAGAGATAGACGAGCGAGCGAGATACATACCCTCCCCAAGGAGCACCGGGAGCAGCGAGTTGAGGTTTCGGCGGAGGTGGGCCACCTCGAAGTTCTTCTTGTTGAAGAATTGGAACAGGGCAACATCATGGCAACCGAGAGGCAGGGGGGGAGGTGCTCTCGCCGTGCTGGATTGGCGAGAATGGAACGTTGCCGAAGTTCCCTTTGACGAAGAGGAATTTCTGAGCCCAGTAATGGCTCTTATTGACGGTCTCGACGACCTTGATCCCCGAGCCCATGAAATAGGCGGTGCCCTCATTGTAGGCTCTGAAGGAAAATAGCTTCCGGAAGACCAGTAGGCTGAACTCGATGCGTTTTTCTCGCATGTAGCATGCGAACGAGGCGATGACTGCCATGACATTGGGGGTCAGCTGAACCAGTATCACTTTGAAGTGTTTGAGCACCTGGCGAGCAAAATGGCGAGGTCTTAATCAAGTGAGCGAGAATTTAAATTTATACAAGAAGGTAAGCGAGATTAGAAGGTACCTGGAGGACCTCTGGCCACAGAGGCAGGTGCAGGCTGACCCCAAAATGGGATATAGGAATGGCGAGCTCATCCGACATGGGGACGTTGATTACATCTTCCCCGCTAGGGCAGCGAGCGGAGAACCCCGGCGGGTTAAAGTCAACGACGGCGGCGAGATATTCCTCCTCGGTCAGGTTGCTGTGGAAAAAAGTGTGGTCGGTAAAGGCCTAGGCGCACTTCAGCCGACCCTCAGCCTCACTAGCGTCGCCCACCATTGATGAAACCTACGAAGAAAAAGAGCAAAAGGCGCGAAGGAGAGAATGTGAAATCTCGCAGGCAGAGGAAGAAGAAGGGCTGGCGTTAAATGCGGTAGGTGGATTCAGCGCTGGGACCTATTTTATAGGAAATAAAAAGCGCGGGAAAGAAGTCGAAGCGATAGGGGGTGCGGTTAGGTAAAACCCCGTGTGATGATTGCATGCGAGAACGTAAGGTAACCCCAAATATATTAGCGAGCGAGACCATCTTGCGAGGTTAGTATAAATGAAATTTTCATACGAGAATAACAAGAAAGAATGCGGAAATAAAAGGTAGAGCGAGCATCACTAGCAATTATGTCGCATAAACAAATTATAAGTGCGCGAGAGCCCCAACAACGGGCGAGAAATAGTTAATAAAAAAGGAAAGAATCGCGAGATTATCCAACGAGATTGTTCAGTGAGATTAAAACAAAGTTTTCATGCATTGGCGGGGCTTATCGGGCAGATGAGGAGTGCGAGCGAGGATTAGTAGTGTATCCATTTCCACCTACCACGACCTCGCACTCCTGACTGCGGCGGAAGCCTAGGGTAAAGATATGCGTGGACGGCGCGGGCCTCGCATTGAATCAAGCGAGCATAATCTTCCACTCGCGCTAGGTGCATCCCTGGGGAGGTGGCCGTCTCGCAAAGAACCTGCGACATTTCGGCACGGAGCCGCACACACTCATCCAACAGAGCGGCGTGCTGCTCCTCGACAATCTCTCCGTCCCTCCTCACCTGGAGATGAAGATCCTGCAGTAGTCGTCCTTGTTTCTAAAACAATTCTGAAGTTCGCCTCTTCATGGTTTCGGGATCTTGCGGATCGCCAAGGAAATCATCCATTTGCTCCGGCAAGGGAAGAGGCGACATCTCTTCCTCCCCCAAGTCAGAGTCGGTGGGGAGGGTCTCTGAATCACCTGCGAGCAAATCCAAACATCATCAGCAGTTAGCGAAGCCTTTTCTTATTGTCGCAAGGAGTGATCTGTCTCATAAGAAGCAGTAGAATCCTTACCAGGAGGCGGGCGAGAAGTGTTAGGCCGACCCTGAAAAAGAGTAGTGAAGGGAAGCGAGGCGGAATTCCCTAGACCAGCACGGTGCGTCACATCATCGGCAGGAGTGGTCGTGGCCGGCCGCGAGCCACCGGAACCCTCCCCCTCAAGAGATTGAACGCTGGGGTATTAAGGGTTGTGTCAGGGGGGATCGGCGACTGGGTCGTGAGTTTTGGCGACCTGGGGTCGCATGGGGGGAGGCTGTAAGAAGTAAAGTGAGAAAGCCATCATTCAGGATATTAAGTTTGGCAGGTAAGAGCGGGTAACTTACCAGCAGCTTTCCCGTTGGCGAGGTCAGTCTTCGCCGGAGGATTGGGGCGAGACCCGGTTAAGCCTTCGCCCGCGCCCTTATTAGTAGGAGGGGGGTCCTGCGGCCAGGAGAGGTTTAGTGAAATCGAATGAACAGTTTAGCGAGAAGGATAGATTTTACCTCTCCGGTGGACCTGTTATCAGGAGAGGAGTCCAACAGTACAGTCCCATCCCCCCTGAGGGTAGGCGGATTGGCTTCACCTTTTTCATCTTGGGCAGTGGAGGTGTGGTCTGACGGGTCATCCACGAGGCAGTGTTGTCCATGGTGGAGAGCTCGCTTGCCTTGGACGCCCTCAAGCGAGCTTGAAGTTCTTCGGAAAGAGGCATTTTCTGGCAGCTACAGTAGTAGGAGGTGGAAAAGGAGGAACAGAGAAAAATGTTGCGCGTCACCCCGGCTTGGGTAGTATTTATAGCTATGGGGTGGGGCCCACAAAAAGATTCCCGATAGATCAGCGGTCACTGACGAACACCCGAGGTTGGATGGTTCTTTATGATCTTAGATTAATCTCGCAAAGAGCGGGGATTGTGTACAACCCCGTGTTCGCCTGAGGGAATAAGGTTCGAAGATGTGGAATTAGGATGGAAGTGGCCATCTCACCACTAAGGAGTCGCGAGAGCCAGGCAAGGCGATCCAAGGCGATCTTGCAGGGGAGAATGCGAGGCCTGGTTTGGTTGGTTGTCGCCAGAAGGAAGGAGAGCAGGGCCTTCACGGGCTACTCGAATAGGGAGGGTTCGCGAGCGGTACTCGCGAGGAGACTCATGAGAAGTGCTAGGAGTGGCGGTCTCACAGGCCACTTGCCCAGGGGATAAGGAGGTGAAATTACCCTTCTGTCCCTGGTGGGCTGCTAGTAGCCCTTCAGAACAGCGGAGTTTGGCTGTTAGCAGACCAAACTGGGGTGCGTTTAGTAAAACCAAAAGCCGGAACCCTGCTATCAGCAGACCAGTTCAGGAAAACTATAAATAAGACCCTAAAGGCACCTTTGGAGAGGAATTCTTTTTGGCTTCTCTCTACTCGTGTCATTTGTGGTTAGCATTCTCAGAGCTCTCCATGGTGCCCGACTTCAGTTCTTGGCTTAGGAGGGGAAGCGCTCTACGATCTTCCGGGTGTGTGGCGGGACCTCCACACTGTCGCCAAGGGTCTCAGTTCTAAGTTTTCGGTCAGGTTGCTCCGAGGGATCAATAAGCGCGAATTGCACCCATCTTTTGGGTTCGAACTCCTCGTTGGGCCGAATCCCGGTTCCAACAAGAGGGGTGAATGAGGGAAGCCCATTTTGTGAGTTGGTGCTCACGACACCACTCCCTGAGGGGTTCAGGGAGACGGACATGATGCTATATACCGGCAAGGATGACCCGGTTCAGCACCTGCAGTGGTTCGAAGATATGGTATCCATCAGGCCCAATTCAGACGCTTTCAAGTACCGACTCTTTGCCACCACCCTGAAGGAGAAGGCAAGAGACTGGTTCCACCAGCTGCCCGCAGGATCGATTTATTCCTTCGAATACATGCGCCGCAGTTTCGTGTTGCGCTTCTCAACTTCGAAAAAGAGGAAGAAAGACCCCGATGCGCTCTTCAACATCAAGCAGAGGCCAGGAGAGTAGGTTGCCCACTACATGGACCATTTTAGGAGGAGGTTCTCCTCATTTAGGAGGTGACCGGGTTCACCCTCCAGCTTGCCTTTATAGTGGGTTTGCGGGAGGGTTTCTTCAAGATGAGCCTGAAGAGGAGGGCCCCCCCTATCCTTGGAGGAGTTGATGGAGCGGGCGGCAGAAGAGATAGAAGGGGAGGCTGTTGGAACAACCCTATTTCTGATTTGGGCTAGGATCACTATATGTTGACTAAGGATAAAGTTGACCCCAATGTATAGTTTATGGGTCAAGAGTTTAGGCTGTTAGAACTAGAGATTTCATTCAAATTCTGTGTTCGACGAACTCCACACTGCGTTCGACGAACTGCATCCTGCGTTCGACGAACGACAAGCTCTCCTTTCAGAGGCAGCTAACCCCGAATTCACGAAAAGGCTGGAAAGGCTGAGCAAGTCAGAGGTTAGGTAGCTGGAGGCAAGGAGAAGAGAAGAGGCGAGGGCCTCACAGATGGGGTGAAGGCAGCAAGGAGGGGGTGCACGGCCCAGGAAGGGGTTTCCACCAGGGAAGGGGCAACTTCCAAGGAGGACAAGGAATACCCCATCAACTAGGGTGGAGGCAGGGCCCGAGGCTACCTCCTCCCCTGCCTCACTAGGCGATGGCGGTCGGGCGAGGGAGAGCAGGAAGAGGAAGAGGAGCGGGAGCCGGAGGATCCGGGCTCATGAGGAGGAACAGAGGGGCAGAGGCCGAGGGGAGGGGGTGGCGTTGCCCTATTGTGACTTCCACCAGGAGGAAGGCCACGCGACGGCCACCTGCCTAGTGTTCTTAGAGATGAGGGGGGCCAGAGTGCCGGCGCAGCGAGAGCAGCGACCAGTGAGTATTGAGGAGGTCCTGCCCCAGGAGGAGGAGGAAGAAAGGTGCGAGGACAAGGTTGATGTGGGGATCCGAGGAGGGATCAGAGTGATCCATAGGGGTGTGGGGATCGAGGCAACTCGGAAGGTGAGCCTCCATACCATATACCGTCGGATCTTAGCTTCGACATCCCAAGCCCCACCCCAGCAGAAAAGATCATATTTACTCAGAAGGATATGCTGGGCCATGAGGACCCGTTCTGCGATGCGCTGGTTATCCAGACGGCCATCGAGAACTTCATCGTCTCTCGGATCCTTGTGGACAATGGTCAACGTCATCTTCAAAAAGGCGTTTGACGAGATGAAGGTGGAGGCTAGAAGGGTGTTGGCCTCAGACGACCCATTGTTTGGATTCTCGAGGAAAAAAAAGGAGGTGGAAGGAGGAGTGGGGCTCCATGTCGTCTTGGGAGGGCAGTCTCGAAACTACCGCTTCGTAACCGTGGATGCTCCCAACAGCTACAATGCCATCTTTGGATGGCCCCTCATCAGCGCATTCCAATGCGCCCCCTCCACGTTTCATCAATGCCTCAAGTTCAATGCAGGGGGAGTCCAGGTCCGGGTAAGGGGAGACCCTAAGGTGGCAAGGCAGTGCTACGTGACTGCCGTGCACACCCTCGCCTGGATGGCGGAGGTTGAGGAGGGGGATAGGAAGATGGGGGAGCCGACAATTCCAGAAGTGGTAGGAAAGGAAGGAAGGAAAGAGGGAGAAGGAGAAGAAGGTGAAGCCCAGGAAGAGATGGCAGAGGAGCTGATGGAGGTCAGGGAAGAAGGAGGGGAGGTGGAAGAAGTAGAGGCGCCAGCAGGAGGAGAAGAGAAAGAAGATAGTTGGGGGAGCAGTCCATGCTAGAGGTCGTGGATGATATAGTGGAGCTGGAGGTCGTCTCCCAGGCGGGGGAGATCGAAAGGGTGAAGATCAGCGGGGAGCTCAACCCCGAGGACCGGAGGAGGATCCTAGATTGTGTCCAGGAAAACGTGGACGTCTTCTCTTGGAGTTCTGCGGAGATGCACGAGATCGATGCGGATGTGGCCTGTCACCTCCTTTACCTCGACCTCGGCACTCGCCCCATCCGCTAGAAGAAGAGGTCCATCGCCGACAAGCTGGAGGAGCCAATCTGAGAGGAGGTGGGCAAGCTCCTCAAAGCAGGTTTTGTATCCAAGATCCAGTATCCAGGCTGGGTCTCCAATGTAGTGATGGTGAAAAAGGACGATGGTAGGTGGAGAATGTGTGGATTTTTCCCTATTAAATCATGCCCTAAGGATTGTTACCCCCTGGGGCGAATCGACGCGCCGGTAGATTTAGCCGTCGGTTTTTCTCTAATGAGCTTTTTAGATGCTTTCTTAGGTTACTACGAGATCCGCATGCACCCTCCCAATGTCAAGGACGTCTCCTTCATCACAGGGGACGAGTGCTACTGCTACAAGATGATGCCCTTTGGGATAAAAAATGTCGGGGCAACTTATCAACGGATGATAGATAGGGTGTTTCGAGAACATAAGGGAAGGAACTTAGAAGTGTACGTGGACGATCTCATGATTAAGAGCCAGGACCTCGAGTCCCACCTTCGGGATCTCGAAGAAACCTTCGGGACCTTGCGCAAGTTCAAGATGAAGCTCAACCCCCAGAAGTGTGCCTTCGGGGCTAGCCAAGAGAAGTTCCTGGGCCACTTGCTGACTCTAGCCGGGGTGGAGCCTAACCCTGACAAAGTAAAAGCAATCCTGGAGCTGGGATCGCCGAGGAATGCGAAGGAGGTCCAGCGTGTAAGACCCCATTTGTTTATTTTAAAAAACCCGGGTCTTATGCCCAGAACCACCGCTTTGTAGTAACACCATCACTCGGGAAGGTCGCCACCACAAAACGCCGCTTCTGCCGGCCATATCGATCACAAAAAAGAGAAGTACCACTGAAGACATTTAGAAGTCAAGTCCATATCACATGAAATATAATATCTGAAATAAAAGATGTCCACATGAAATAACTGAATAAAAGATAACAATAATAGGGCTCATGCCCAATACATCATAGCCTCACTACAAAAGTCACTCGCGGAAGCATAATCTACTAGAACTAATAGAACACTCACAGATCCCATCATCGGTGCTCCCTGTTGGAGTTACCATTGTGATCTAGAAGTGGTCAAACATGTAATGTCACTGCCAACGCGATATGAGCCTGCAGGGTCACACATAAGAGCATGTGGAGAAGTTGGAAGATTGACTGTGTTAGTAAAGGTTACCAATCACCATATAGAATGGGGAAAGTCCAGCAAATGTTGCTGTCTGAATTCGTCGGGTTTACACGGATAGAATTCGTCGGATTCGTTGGATTCGTCGGATTGTCCCGTGGAATCCCGACGAATTGTTACAGAGATCCTTAACTCGGCAAATGTTGCCGTCTGATATGATTCGTCGGAATTCGTCGGATTCGTCGGACTGTTCCGTGGAATCCCGACGAATTGTTACAGAGATCCTTAACTCGGCAAATGTTGTCGTCTGATGTGATTCGTCGGAATTCGTCGAATTGTCCAGTGAAAACTCGACAAATGCTGTTCCGTGGAATCCCGACGAATTGTAACAGAAACCCCTATTCTGCTATGTGGTCTGCGGATAGCGATTCTTCTAGAAGCCTGTTTATGCTTTGAGTATAAATAGATCTTCTTTAGGGTTCTTATCTCTCACGACAAGTTCAGCCGACGGAAAGTGTCACAACCCGCATTTTCTCCGAATTTAAGAATATCAGAGTAAGAGAAAATACACGTCATGATGCCACGTCATACAGGAGACAACTGTAGACGCTCAGGCGGGAACCTATTACTTAACTAAACAAACTTGATTATATGATAAGTCATCATTTGAAATCATTTATCAGGGGTTTTGAGATAAGAACTGTGTCTCTCAGTTCGTGGATCAACTAGTCCACCGAGAAAGTATATATAATTGCAGCGGAAAGTACTTAATTTAGTTTACTTAAAGTCCTACATGTATGCAAACGACGGAGCATGAAATAAATGATATGCACATAACTAGGCGTACTGTAAGGGTAGAAAATACCTTTAGGCGACTTTAAAGTTAAGGGTTTCAGTTAGGAAGAATGCAATGAGAATGAGGAAAAAATCATTTTATAACTATAGTGCACCTAGCATAAATCATTCCCAGAGGGTAAGATACACAAGATCTAAAAGTAGTGACATAATCTGGCAAATAATCTATAAAGTATAAAAAGGGAACAATGGGCGTCAACAACATGACACTAACCCATTGGCACCAACTAGTATGTCTGAGCACAAGAAGTAACTAAAAACAACTACCTCGCAGCAGCGGGGTGAACAGATACTAAAACTCTGAACTTCAGGCTACACCACTAGTCGTTACGGCTCTGAACCTGAGGCATTCAATAAAACAAAGAACGCCTCAGCAAGGAATTACAAGTGGCAGAAGATTAGCAGAAAAACAAACAAGGCATAAGGGGTACCAACCCAAGCCAAAATTTACCGAAAAAAAAGAGAGCTTTGACCAAAGAACCAACAAGCATCAAGTGCACTATATACCAAGAGAGGAACAAACATGTTCATTTATTTAGTTTCATCAATTAAAGAGACTGATCAGCTCAAATTATACGGGAGCGGTTAACTACCTCCGCTACCCAAAGCCCAAAACCAGGTGGGGGTACCACTAGACCCTACCACCCAAACACGACTACCGTGCAAGGCTATAACATTTTCCCCCACTGTCTCCCAAACACAACTACTGTGTAAGGCTAAAGACAGTAGTTCTTATTACTTAAATTTTACTTAAACACGGGACGCTGCCCGAAAGAAAAAAAATCACCGGAAGGACCTAAGAATTAGGGTCAAGGCAAAGTACACATCGATCAATATGAATCATAAGAGTAACTCAAATGTCAACAGACCACAACGAGTAGAAAGAAGTTCAAACAGGAGGAATTCGAGATCTTGTTGCTGTTTGAATTCGTCGGAATTCGTCGGGATTACACGGAATGTCCCGTGACATCTCGACGAATGGACACAGAAAAATCTTTAACCTGATTCGTCGGAATTCCACGGAATTCGTCGGAATTCGTCGGGATTACACGGAATGTCCTGTGACATCTCGACGAATGGACACAGAAAAATCTCTAACTTGATTCATCGGAATTCGTCGGAATTCGTCGGGATTACACGGAATGTCCCGTGACATCTCGACGAATGGACACAGAAAAATCTCTAACTTGATTCATCGGAATTCGTCGGAATTCGTCGGGATTACACGGAATGTCCCGTGACATCTCGACGAATGGACACAGAAAAATCTCTAACTTGATTCATCGGAATTCGTCGGAATTCGTCGGGATTACACGGAATGTCCCGTGACATCTCGGCGAATGGACACAGAAAAATCTCTATTCTGCTGTGTGGCCAGCGGATAGTGATTCTCCTAGAAGCTATTCTTTGGGTATAGATAGGACGGTTTTCTCCAGGGAACAACTACCCGATTCATAGCAAAGGAAGAAAAATCAAGGAAGCTTACATTATCACTCCAAAACTTAAGTTAAACAGAGCGACATGAAATCGACACGAGCAAAACAATACTTCAAGAACAGAAAGAGAAGGAGGAGGAAGCCACTTGCCTTAACCTTGCAAACTCGAAGATCTTTGCTCCGGAAGCTATGGTTCGGCTAGGAAAACACACGAGCACCGACTCCTGAAACTTTTCGGGTCGAAAGAAGGGGTTAGGTCACTACCCTAACTCCAAAAATTCCACAGAACGGGAAAAGCTTACCGCTAGAACGAAGATCTCGCCGAGAGCTTTCCAAATCTTCTCTCCAAACGCGATTCCGACTACTACAGCCCTAGAAATCGCCGATCGAACGCTCCTCGAAGCTCCGCACTCGCCCTTTCGCTCGGCGGCTGATTTGATCGAGGGAGGAAGAAGATGAATAGGAGGAGGAGATTTTAGGCTTATATATATAACCCTAAATTATTATTTAATTAATAAATAAATTCCCCAATTTACTTAACTGCGAGGGCGACCGAAACACCTCAGATTTCTACGAAATTCGCACCTTAACTAAAACACGGTGTTACGAATCCAACGGCGAAGTCAGAATTCAATTCCGACGGGCCAAACTCGGGCTAAAGCCTCCCGAAGCTAAAAATCTTGAAATCCACTCAAAATCTTCACTTTAACTCGAAACGACGCGAAATCTCGCATGCTTGACCTAAATCACAAGATTTAACTAAGCTAAAACTCGAAACACTACCAGACGAACTGACATAACGCCCTTACGCCAAAATTATGTCACAGAGGGTACGTAAAATAATTAACGAAAATCAGGGGCGTTACAGTCACTCCCCCTAAAAGGAAGTTTCGTCCCGAAACTTGAAATCCAAGGATCAAGAAAGATACAGAAACAATTCTAAGGATACAGAAAAGAAGACTTACCCGAAGTCTAAGAGAAGAGGCTAGGATGAGTCTCTCTCATAGCAGACTCCAATTCCCAAGTTGCGCTTTCGACACCCTGATTCTTCCAAAGAACCTTAACCATTGGGATCGTCTTCCTTCGCAACACACGCTCCTGAGTCTCCAAGATTCGGACAGGCTCTTCGACATACGAAAGATTGGGTTGCAAAACTGGCACCGAATCAAGAACAAGCCGATCGCTACGCAAACACTTCCTCAGCTGGCTCACGTGGAACACATCGTGAACATTAGGAAGGGAAGCAGCCAAATTCAATCTATACGCTGACACTCCGATGCGCTCAACAATCTGAAAAGGTCCCACATACCGGGGATCCAACTTGTGGTTCCTTCCAAACCTCTTAACACCAGGCATCGGAGAAACTTTCAAAAACACACTGTCTCCAACGGCAAACTCTAAATCCACCCTTCTTCGATTCGCATACTTCTCATACCGCTCCTGAGCAATACGGAGCTTCTCGCGGATATGAGTCACAGCGACACTCATCTCTTCCAAAGCCTCTGGGCCTAGCAAGGGACTCTCACCAACCTCGGCCCAAAACAATGGAGTCCGACAACGCCTCCCATATAGAGCCTCAAACGGGGCCATTTGTAGGCTTTCCTGATAACTGTTGTTATACGCAAACTCCATCAATCCAAGCCGCTTATCCCAAGCTCCACCATGATCTAAGATATAGCACCTTATCATATCTTCCAAGATCTGATTAACTCTTTCTGTCTGACCATTGGTCTGGGGATGATAAGCGGTAGAGTACCTAAGGTCCGTACCCAAGGCTCCCTGCAAACTCTGCCAGAAACGAGACGTGTACCTCGAGTCTCGGTCTGACACAATGCTCACCGACACACCATGCAATCTGATAACTTCATCCAAATACAGTTCTGCTATTTTCTCCATCGAGTATCCAATCTTAAAGGGCACAAAGTGAGCACACTTTGTCAAGCGATCTACTATAACCCACACCGAGTCATGACCACTGGGAGATCTCGGCAAACCGGTAATGAAGTCCATCGAAATACTCTCCCACTTCCAGCTTGGAATATCTAACGGGTTCAACTTACCTCCAGGCCTCTTATGATCTGCTTTCACGCGCTGACAAGTTAAACATTCAGACACATACTTCGCTATATCATTCTTCATACCCGACCACCAAACGATCTGCTTCAGATCTTTATACATTTTCGTGGAACCAGGATGATAGGAAACACTAGAATCATGCGCCTCGCTACAGATCTTTGTCCGAATTTCCTCCAACGCGGGGACGCAATATCTACCTCGGTACCTCAAAGTATCCTTATCATCGATTGAAAAATCTGGCAATTCCCCTCTTTCAGTTCTACTTCGAAGATGCTGCAAGTCAGGATCTTCCTTCTGATGCAGCCTAGTAAGGGCAATCCAAGAAGGCTCTTCAACCCCTAAGCTCGAAGGTGCGGAACAACTACCGACTGAGATATCCATCAACATAAACTCCTCCACTAAGGACTGCACTGAGAGATTGAAGATATGCGCGGTCTTCCGGCTCAGGGCATCGGCCACCACATTAGCCTTACCCGGATGGTACAGAATATCTACTTCATAATCCGCCACATACTCCAACCACCTCCGCTGGCGCAGATTCAGCTCCTTCTGGGTGAAGACATACTTCAGACTTTTATGATCCGTGAAAATCTTGCATGACACTCCATATAACAGGTGTCTCCAAAGCTTCAAGGCATAGATCACTGCGGCGAATTCTAAGTCATGCGTAGGGTAATTCTTTTCATGAACTTTCAATTGTCTAGACCCATACGCAATCACCTTCCCTTCTTGCATCAACACACATCCCAGTCCAATGTGAGATGCGTCTACATAAACTGCATACTCGACTCCTTCGATCGGCAAGGCCAACACTGGAGCACTACACAAACGCCTCTTCAATTCCCGAAAGGCCTCTTCGCACTCATCGCTCCACACAAAAGCAGTATTCTTCTGGGTAAGCTTAGTCAAGGGTGCGGACAGCACAGAAAATCCTTGGACAAATCTCCTGTAGTACCCGGCCAACCCTAAGAAACTCCTTATCTCCTTAGGCGTCGAAGGCGTCTTCCAATCCAATACGGTAGAAATTTTAGCGGGGTCTACCGTAATTCCATCTTTGTTCACCACATGACCCAGGAAGGACACCTGAGAAAGCCAGAATTCGCACTTGCTCAGCTTCGCATACAACTTGTGCTCTCTAAGAGTAGACAACACTAAGCGCAAATGCATAGCATGCTCCTCAGCACTTCTAGAATAAACCAGCACATCATCTATGAATACCACCACAAAATGGTCTAGAAAATCCTTGAACACGCGGTTCATCATGTCCATAAATGCAGAGGGTGCATTTGTCAAACCAAATGACATGACTAGAAATTCAAAATGGCCATAACGAGAACGAAAGGCAGTCCGGGGAACGTCCGACTCACGGATCCTCAACTGATGGTAGCCTGATCGAAGATCAATCTTCGAAAACACCGTGCTACCACGCAACTGATCAAACAGATCATCTATCCTTGGCAACGGATACCTGTTCTTGATGGTCACTTTGTTTAATTCTCTATAGTCTATGCACAATCTCATGGAACCGTCCTTCTTTTTCACGAATAAAACTGGAGCACCCCAGGGAGAAGAACTTGGCCTAATGAAACCACACTGCAACAACTCATCTAACTGAGTTCGCAACTCTTCTAACTCGCGCGGGGCCATACGGTACGGTGCCTTAGCAATAGGACGAGTACTAGGCTCAAGATCAATAACGAACTCCACATCTCTAACGGGCGGGAGACCAGGGAGATTAGCAGGGAAGACATCGGGAAACTCTCGCACCACCAGAATATCTTCGATACACGGCGAACCACCAACAGCTTCTACTACAGAAACAAGGTAAGCCAAACAACCGGAAATTAATAGTTTCCGAGCACATACCGCAGAAATTATCGAAGAACTCTGGTACGGAGAACCAAAAACACTCATGGGTTGACCGTTGTCCATCACGAAGTCCAGACGCTTTTCCTTGCATCGGATGACCGCATCATAACTGGACAACCAGTCCATACCCAATATTACGTCAAAGTCTTCTAAGTCCAACACTTTGAGATTAGCAACAGCCCAGAAATCTCCTAAGAGAACGGGGCAACTTCGGACGCACTGGTTAGAGGTCACCAGATCACCAGAAGGGAACTTAACGAGGAACGAATCGTTGCCCAGCTCAGGGGTCAAACGGTGACGCTCAACGAAGGCCCTTGCTACGAACGAATGGGTAGCACCCGAATCGAACAGAACACGCGCCCAACGATTCTTTACCTTAAATCTTCCTATAAGCGCGAAGAGAAACTAGTCTAATACAGCGAACTAAAATGAAAACAAGACTAAACAGTTGTCTTAAGGTCTAACCTGCGATCACTTGGGTCGAAGACTGCGCTTGCTCCTGGGTTAACACGTTCAGCTTTCCTCTTCCTTTATCCTGATGCTGCGGCGGCGGCAAGGTTTGAAGCGGTACAGGCTGCAACGGAGGTTGAATCAGCGGGCATTGGAACTTCATGTGCCCCTTCTGCTTGCACTGGAAGCAGACTTTATCTTTGGTCCAACACTGGGCCACATCATGCCCTTTCTGCTTGCACAACTGGCAGAGCACCTCACCCTTCGGAGCACCCTGGATTGCTAGCACTCTCTGCTGCTTCTGAGCTCCCTTCCTCTTGAAACATTTCTCCACTGGATGGCCGGGGCGGCCACAGAAGCTACACACCTCTCCACTCCTTTTCTTTGGAGCCGAGCTAGATACCTTGGGGGTCTCTCCCTCTTCGACTTTCCTCTTGACCTTTTTCATCAGAGCACCCCGATTCTTGGCATTGTCGATAGCCTCGACTTTCAGTGCTGCTTCTACCACTTCGGCATAACTTTCAGATTTATAAGCACTCGCCAACTGCTGTATATCGCTACGAAGACCTCCAAGAAATCGCTTCATTCTTCCTGCCTCAGAAGTCACTAAATCTGGAGCAAATCTGCTCAACTTACTGAACTCGATCTCATACTCACTAACCGTGAGTTGTCTTTGCTTCAGGTGCAGAAAATTATTCATTAAACGGTCTTGCTCGACCGACGGCAGGAATTTCTTTAACACCATCGCCTTGAACGACTCCCACGAACATCCACCCACGAGATTTTCCCTCTCCCTGATCCACCAGCTCTTAGCAAGTCCTTTCAGTTGGTAAGCGGCGACCATCACCTTTTGGTCTGCAGAGATTCCTGAGTACGAAAACATCTCCTCAATGGCAACAAACCAGTCGTCTAATGCCATGAAGTCTGCTCTTCCGTCAAACGTAGGAGGTCCCAACCTTTGAAAATGCGAAATAAAATTCATTTCCGGTGGTATCGCTACTTGGGGTACCAAGGGAGCAGGGGGAGTAGGTACAGTCTGTCCTACTACTGGGGCCTGCACAACGGGTTGCTGCCTAGCACCGGCAGCCAACAACGCCTCAACCTGCGACTGCATCGCAACCATCTGCCTAGCCAAAGTCTCATTGCTCTGGCGCAGACTCTCGATCAAGGCTTCACTCTGCGCACCCGAAGACTCGCCCTCAGACTGGGGAGTCGACCTAGTCGCGACTCGCTTGCGCGCCATTTCTGCTAGTACGCATAAACCTCTAATTAAAACTTAACCTTACACTAGAACTACACTGCTTGTTTCAGAACATACATGTACAGTTACTTGCCATTTCCACTACCTTTCTCTGGGATATTTTCATGATGATATGCTAAATTCAGGAACGATACTACATCGTCCCACTTGACTCATGTGCAAGGGGCATGAATGCATGAATTTTCTATTCGTTTTGAAATCATGTGTGTACGAATGTCATCATGTAAATCTTTAGCTTGGCACGTGTGCTTTATGCGATGTTATGATATGTATGTTGTGCTATGCATTCTAAGAAAAGCCTTAATGCATGTTATGAGCGGCGTACACATGAAATATTATGCATCCCATACTACATAATATCGCATGTAACGAAAAAGAAAACGTGCTAATGGGCATCCATGTGATGATGGTTATGCATCCCATACTACATAACCGTCACATGTTGCCACCTATGGTGGATCCATATACAAACACATATTATGCATCCCATACTACATAATATGCCCCGTATACTTCTTATCATGCTATGAGTGTAGTGTTCATGCTTCAGCCAAGACGTACTGATGACACATCGGTGTGTGTATGCAATGAAACTAAATAACTAAACTATATCAGAATTAGTCGCTCGACCAACTTGTCGAACTAACCTCCCTCTAATACCAACTGTCACAACCCGCATTTTCTCCGAATTTAAGAATATCAGAGTAAGAGAAAATACACGTCATGATGCCACGTCATACAGGAGACAACTGTAGACGCTCAGGCGGGAACCTATTACTTAACTAAACAAACTTGATTATATGATAAGTCATCATTTGAAATCATTTATCAGGGGTTTTGAGATAAGAACTGTGTCTCTCAGTTCGTGGATCAACTAGTCCACCGAGAAAGTATATATAATTGCAGCGGAAAGTACTTAATTTAGTTTACTTAAAGTCCTACATGTATGCAAACGACGGAGCATGAAATAAATGATATGCACATAACTAGGCGTACTGTAAGGGTAGAAAATACCTTTAGGCGACTTTAACGTTAAGGGTTTCAGTTAGGAAGAATGCAATGAGAATGAGGAAAAAATCATTTTATAACTATAGTGCACCTAGCATAAATCATTCCCAGAGGGTAAGATACACAAGATCTAAAAGTAGTGGCATAATCTGGCAAATAATCTATAAAGTATAAAAAGGGCACAATGGGCGTCAACAACATGACACTAACCCATTGGCACCAACTACTATGTCTGAGCACAAAAAGTAACTAAAAACAACTACCTCGCAGCAGCGGGGTGAACAGCTACTAAAACTCTGAACTTCAGGCTACACCACTAGCCGTTACGGCTCTGAACCTGAGGCATTCAATAAAACAAAGAACGCCTCAGCAAGGAATTACAAGTGGCAGAAGATTAGCAGAAAAACAAACAAGGCATAAGGGGTACCAACCCAAGCCAAAATTTACCGAAAAAAAGAGAGCTTTGACCAAAGAACCAACAAGCATCAAGTGCACTATATACCAAGAGAGGAACAAACATGTTCATTTATTTAGTTTCATCAATTAAAGAGACTGATCAGCTCAAATTATACGGGAGCGATTAACTACCTCCGCTACCCAAAGCCCAAAACCAGGTGGGGGTACCACTAGACCCTACCACCCAAACACGACTACCGTGCAAGGCTATAACATTTTCCCCCACTGTCTCCCAAACACAACTACTGTGTAAGGCTAAAGACAGTAGTTCTTATTACTTAAATTTTACTTAAACACGGGACGCTGCCCGAAAGAAAAAAAATCACCGGAAGGACCTAAGAATTAGGGTCAAGGCAAAGTACACATCGATCAATATGAATCATAAGAGTAACTCAAATGTCAACAGACCACAACGAGTAGAAAGAAGTTCAAACGGGAGGAATTCGAGATCTTGTTGCTGTTTGAATTCGTCGGAATTCGTCGGGATTACACGGAATGTCCCGTGACATCTCGACGAATGGACACAGAAAAATCTTTAACCTGATTCGTCGGAATTCCACGGAATTCGTCGGAATTCGTCGGGATTACACGGAATGTCCCGTGACATCTCGACGAATGGACACAGAAAAATCTCTAACTTGATTCATCGGAATTCGTCGGAATTCGTCGGGATTACACGGAATGTCCCGTGACATCTCGACGAATGGACACAGAAAAATCTCAAACTTGATTCATCGGAATTCGTCGGAATTCGTCGGGATTACACGGAATGTCCCGTGACATCTCGACGAATGGACACAGAAAAATCTCTAACTTGATTCATCGGAATTCGTCGGAATTCGTCGGGATTACACGGAATGTCCCGTGACATCTCGACGAATGGACACAGAAAAATCTCTATTCTGCTGTGTGGCCAGCGGATAGTGATTCTCCTAGAAGCTATTCTTTGGGTATAGATAGGACGGTTTTCTCCAGGGAACCACTACCCGATTCATAGCAAAGGAAGAAAAATCAAGGAAGCTTACATTATCACTCCAAAACTTAAGTTAAACAGAGCGACATGAAATCGACACGAGCGAAACAATACTTCAAGAACAGAAAGAGAAGGAGGAGGAAGCCACTTGCCTTAACCTTGCAAACTCGAAGATCTTTGCTCCGGAAGCTATGGTTCGGCTAGGAAAACACACGAGCACCGACTCCTGAAACTTTTCGGGTCGAAAGAAGGGGTTAGGTCACTACCCTAACTCCAAAAATTCCACAGAACGGGAAAAGCTTACCGCTAGAACGAAGATCTCGCCGAGAGCTTTCCAAATCTTCTCTCCAAACGCGATTCCGACTACTACAGCCCTAGAAATCGCCGATCGAACGCTCCTCGAAGCTCCGCACTCGCCCTTTCGCTCGGCGGCTGATTTGATCGAGGGAGGAAGAAGATGAATAGGAGGAGGAGATTTTAGGCTTATATATATAACCCTAAATTATTATTTAATTAATAAATAAATTCCCCAATTTACTTAACTGCGAGGGCGACCGAAACACCTCAGATTTCTACGAAATTCGCACCTTAACTAAAACACGGTGTTACGAATCCAACGGCGAAGTCAGAATTCAATTCCGACGGGCCAAACTCGGGCTAAAGCCTCCCGAAGCTAAAAATCTTGAAATCCACTCAAAATCTTCACTTTAACTCGAAACGACGCGAAATCTCGCATGCTTGACCTAAATCACAAGATTTAACTAAGCTAAAACTCGAAACACTACCAGACGAGCTGACATAACGCCCTTACGCCAAAATTACGTCACAGAGGGTACGTAAAATAATTAACGAAAATCAGGGGCGTTACAGAAAGCGTTCCGCTCTCGCCCGAACCCTAGACGAAAGGTGTTCCGCCCAGTTCGCCTCCGCAGATCTCCCCTCCGGCGATCGTCGCCGTGTGTGTTCTTCCTAGAGCGAACCTAGCAGTTCGTGGAAGTACAAGGTGCAGTCGTCCTTCTCCTTGCTCGTGTGGATCTCTGTAGAGACGTAGACATTATTCTACGTGAAGACTCTCTGATAAAGTCATATTTATCAAATTATAATTGAGAATCAAATTTGAATTCGCCTCAATTTAAAGTTTAAACCCATGATTTTCATATTCATTCTCGTCGTAATAGTTATTTACTCATATTAGATGAAGTTTTAACTTAAACTTATGCATCCAGGTGTATTCAGGTTGAAGAATGAAGATATTAAGGAAAATTGCTTCTACACGGCCAGGCACACGGCCAGACACATGGCCGTGTCTTTACACACGGTCTCCTACACGGCTTGGTGCAGTCACGTGTTCAGGCAATTTTGGCAACAAAAGTGACAGAGAAAGTCACGGCTTGACACACGGCCTTGGACACGGCCGTGTCACAGGAAGGTTCTTCAACGAACACGGCTATATACACGGCCGTGTGAATGGCCGTGTCTACCACCACGACCACCATAACCGTTCCCACTCATTATACACGGCCAAGGACACGGCCGTGTGCAAGGCCGTGTCCGTCTATTTCTTTCCTTTTTCCACACAAGCTATAAAAGAAAGAAGTGGGGGCTGATGAGGGGAATTTTTGCAAGGGCTGGAGTTTTCTGACGAAGAAAGAAGGGAGAAAGACAATTGAGTATGATATTTTACTTTAATTTGATGTTTGAATTTTATCTTTGTTTAGAGAAGATGATGCAGAACTAATCTCTTTTTAGCGTTTGGATGTGAGAACCATATGTTGATGTTTTAATTGTTTTGAATGATCTCTTTTTTTTAATCTCTCAACCTTATGTTAATTTGTTCATGCAATTCAATTGTGTAGAATTATATATTTCCGGAATTGTAATTCTTGTATGTTTTCATCCTTTGAGATTGAGAAATCCTTGGCATGTTAAGAACTTGTATGAATGAAATGAATAGATCGCAAATTTAGAGATAGATAGCGATATTCTTCTGTGTTTTAAGATAAAAGTTTACTCGTGTTTAAAGCAAGAATTGGAGTTTTGATTTGAGAGAAATCCTAATCATTCATCCTTACCTTAGTATTAACTTGCTCGAGAGAGAAGTTGATTATTTTCTGTATCTTTTCAGTTGACTAGGTCTTGAGAGGTTGAAGTAGGGTCGTCAAGAATCTTTCGTTTCATCTATGTGTTCTCTACATCCGAACGCTATTCTTTAATCATCAAGCCTTTCTTTTGCAATTTACTGTTTTTTATTAAATAGATAATTAAGTTTAAATAGATAACTAAGTTTAAATTTCGTAACCACTCTTGAATCGTTTGGTAGATAATTGAAGAGAAGTGAGTACGAGTAATTGAAAAGACCCTTGGGAATACGACATAAGATAGGGATATCTTATTTATTACAATTGATAGGTTCGCTTGCCTTGGAAATTTATTATTAAGTGAAGTAACGCAACCATCAAGTTTTTGGCGCCGTTGCCGGGGACTTCAATTTTTGATATTCTGAAAACTTAGATTTTATTAATCTACCTTTATTATTAGTGTTATTCACATTATATATTTTTTTCGTTGTTGTTTTGTTTGTTTTGTTTTTGTTCATTTCACTTGATCTTCTTTTGTAGTACTCTAGTTTATGACCAGGAAACGAAATACTGTTCTTGTGCAATATCAGTCTGAACCACAAAGGATACATCGTCAATCACAATCGACTAATTCGGAAGCCAGTGCAAGTTCAGATAATCACTCGGCGGAGGAGACATCAGTTTTACATACAAGGAAATCTAACACCACGACAGATAATCAGGATGAAGCGAATCGGCAACGAACCATAGCCGATTATGCACGTCCCGATACAACTGGAACTGGGTCCAGTATTACTCGACCGGCGGTAGAGGCAAATAACTTTGAACTCAAACCGGGGATTATTCAGATGGTTCAGCAGTACGTTCAGTTCGATGGACTCCAAGACGAAGACCCTAACATGCATATATCAAATTTCTTGGAGATTTGTGATACTTTTAAGATCAATGGGGCAACCAATGACGCCATTCGATTGAGACTGTTTCCATTCTCCCTGAGACATAAAGCAAAGCAATGGTTGAATTCTCTACTAAGGGGGTCAATCACAACTTGGGATACATTGGTTGAAAAGTTTCTACTGAAGTATTTCCCGCCATCAAAGTCTGCTAAGCTTAGAAATGACATCAACACCTACTGCCAGATGGAAACAGAAACACTATATGACACCTGGGAATGATACAAAGAGTTATTGCGTCGTCTACCTCATCATGCAATACCTGTCTGGCAGCAAATCCAAACATTTTACAATGGCCTGAATCAAGTTACAAGGCAATTGTTAGATTCCGCCGCAGGAGGAGCATTGAACAACAAAACCCCCGATGCAGCAACAGAGTTGATAGAAGGGATCGCCATGAACAACATCCAGTGGAGCGTACCTCGAGCCAAACCAAATAAACCCGCCGGGGTATATGATATTGACGCCGTAACCGCATTGGCGATTCAAGTAGATAAACTACATCAAAAGATGGACAATCTCTCGCTTGCCCAAGCACCTCCTCCGACGGTACAATGGGACCCAACAAGTGATGGCTCTACGGAACATGAACAAGTGGATTATTTGGGAAATGCAAATAGACCTCCATTCAACCCCGCTAACAACCCATATAGTGCAACTTATAATCCGGGATGGAGACATCACCCAAATTTCTCATGGGGAGGACAAGGTCCCAAGCAACCAAATGCCATGCAACCGGGATTTCAGCATCAACAACAACAACCACCAGTTGAACAACGAAAGCCTCCAGTTGAGGAAGTCTTAGCAAGGTTCATGCAGACAGCCGAAACGTCTTTTCGAAATCAAGAGAGTTCAATCCGAAATTTGGAAAACCAAGTTGGGCAATTGGCGAAACTCTTCTCCGAGCGTGCTCTTGGAACCCTGCCAGGAAACACTGAGACAAATCCAAGGGAGCAGGCCAAGGCAGTCACCTTGCGCAGTGGGAGGCCGCTTCACCAACAACTTCCGATTACTGAAGAGTCGGAAGAGAACACCCCATCACCAGAAGCAGTTCAATCACCATCAGAACCACTCCCTCCCTTGAAAGAATACAAGCCACCGATACCATATCCGGCAAAGTTGAACAAGGATCGCATGGATGCTCAATACGGTAAATTTTTATCCTTATTTAAACAACTACATATTAATTTGCCTTTTGCAGAAGCAGTGTCTCAAATGCCCAAGTATGCGAAATTCCTGAAAGACTTACTTTCTAACAAAAAGAAACTAGAGGAGCTTTCCACAGTCACGTTGGGTGAAGAATGTTCTGCAATCTTACAAAACAAATTACCCCAAAAGCTAACGGATCCAGGTAGTTTTTCTATCCCATGTTTAATAGGTGACATGCAAATTAAAAGAGCTCTAGCTGATTTAGGAGCAAGTATTAACCTCATGCCCTATAAACTTTTCTTAAGATTAGGAATCGGTGAACTGCGCCCAACTAGAATAAGTATTCAACTTGCTGATCGAACGGTAAAATATCCTAGGGGAGTGATAGAGGATGTTTTAATAAAAGTTGATAAATTTATTTTCCCTGCGGATTTTGTTATCTTAGATATGGATGAAGATACTGAAATACCGCTCATTCTGGGTCGTCCATTCTTAGCAACTTCTAGAGCCTTGATTGATGTTTTCGATGGGAAATTAGTTTTACGAGTTGGAGAGGAGGAGGTTACATTTCAAATTAATAATGCTATGAAACAACCAATAGAGGCTGATGATACATGTTATTTTCTTAATAGTATTGATCATGTTGTTTCAACAATACCTTCTGAATTGTTATGTGCTGATCCTTTAGAACTTTGTATTGCTAATTGTCATTTAAAGGATTTTACTCGTGCTGACGTTTGTGAACACTTAGCTTACCTCGAGGATTCTCGATCTTTAACTAGAAAAGTGGATTTTGATGTTATAAAAAAGAGCGATAAAGATCATTTAAAAGAAATCACAACCGATCCTCCAAATTTGGAATTAAAAAAATTACCTGATCATCTTGAATATGCATTTTTGGGAGTTAATTCTACTTTTCCTGTTATTATCTCTAGTAATCTATCTGAATCTGAAAAAGCAAAACTGGTTTATGTTTTAAAAGAGCATAAGAGAGCAATAGCATGGTCAATATCCGATATTAAAGGAATTAGTCCCTCATTTTGTTCCCATAAGATTTTTATGGAAGATGATTATAAACCATCTATCCAACCTCAACGTAGACTCAATCCAAATATGAAGGAGGTTGTGAAAACTGAAGTTTTGAAGTTACTGGATTCTGGGATGATTTATCCTATTTCTGATAGTTCATGGGTGAGTCCTATTCAAGTAGTCCCTAAAAAGGGAGGTCTTACAGTAGTAGCCAACGAACAAAATGAATTTATTCCTACACGCACTGTCACTGGATGGCGAGTTTGTATAGATTATAGGAAGCTAAATGATGCTACACGAAAAGATCACTTTCCGCTTCCTTTCATAGATCAAATTTTAGAGCGTTTATCGGGACACGCTTACTATTGTTTTCTAGATGGATTATCAGGCTATTTACAAATTCCTATCGCCCCGGAGGATCAAGAAAAGACCACCTTTACTTGTCCTTTCGGTACTTTTGCAAACAGACGTATGCCCTTCGGATTATGTAACGCGCCTGCTACTTTTCAAAGATGCATGCTAGCCATATTCAATGAATTAGTTGAAGATATTATGGAAGTGTTTATGGATGATTTTTCAGTTTTTGGGGATTCATTTGACTTATGTTTAGAAAATCTTAAAAAGGTTCTTGCTCGATGTGAAGAAACTAATCTTGTACTTAATTGGGAAAAATGTCATTTCATGGTACAAGAAGGTTTGGTTTTGGGCCATAAGATTACATGTCGTGGAATTGAGGTGGATAGAGAAAAAATTGAAACTATTGAACACTTGCCACCTCCCGCCACGGTTAAGGCAGTGCGTAGCTTTTTAGGACATGCAGGCTTTTACCGACGATTTATCAAAGATTTTTCAAAAATTTCAAAACCTTTAACAAAGTTATTAGAAAAAGATACTCCTTTTGTTTTTGATGGTGAATGTCTAAAATCTTTTGAAATATTAAAAGACAAATTAATTAATTCTCCCATCATGATTGCACCAGATTTTTCTCAACCTTTTGAATTAATGTGTGATGCTAGTAGCTTCGCGGTTGGTGCAGTACTAGGGCAACGAAGAAACAAACATTTTCACCCCATTTACTATGCTAGTAAGACATTGAATGCTGCACAGGAGAATTATACAACAACTGAAAAAGAACTATTAGCGGTTATTTTTGCATTTGATAAATTCCGTTCATACTTAACATTGTCCAAAGCAATTGTTTACACTGATCATTCCGCTCTACGTTACTTACTTTCGAAAACTGATGCAAAACCCCGTTTGCTCCGTTGGATCTTGCTTTTGCAAGAATTCGATTTAGAAATACAAGATAAGAGGGGAGCCAAAAATTCGGCGGCAGACCACCTCTCTCGTCTTGAGAATCCATATTTAGAAGTATTAAATGAATCTGCTATAAATGATAGCTTCCCCAAAGAACGATTATAT
Source organism: Dactylorhiza incarnata (assembly GCA_033032865.1). Taxonomy (NCBI): domain Eukaryota; kingdom Viridiplantae; phylum Streptophyta; class Magnoliopsida; order Asparagales; family Orchidaceae; genus Dactylorhiza; species Dactylorhiza incarnata. The sequence goes on from JAWHQI010000031.1 coordinate 9,733,851, forward strand.
ATGCTTGAAACTCAATCTCACACTAACATTCCATGGTTTGCGGATTTTGCAAATTACATTGTTGTTAAGGTCCTTCCAACAGATCTTTCACATCAGCAAAAGAAGAGATTCTTTTCTGATCTAAAATACTACTTTTGGGAGGACCCCTTTTTGTTTCGCATTTGTGCAGATTCGATCATCAGCAGATGTGTATCAGATGAAGAAGGGTGGGAGATTTTAGAGCATTGTCATTCAGGACCTACGGGAGGACACTTTGGGCCAATTCGTACGGCAAAGAAAGTACTCGATTCAGGTTTTTATTGGCCCCTTCTATTCAGGGATGCCCAAAGGTATGTTTGTTTATGTAATTTTTGCCAAAGATCAGGTAATATTTCAAAAGCAAATGAAATGCCACAAAAGTTTATTTTAGAATGTGAAATATTTGATGTTTGGGGAATTGACTTTATGGGGCCATTTCCTAATTCGTACGGTAATAAATACATTTTAGTTGCCGTAGACTATGTTTCAAAATGGGTAGAAGCGCAAGCCTTACCAACAAATGACGCTAGAGTTGTTGTCGAATTCCTTAAAAAATTGTTCTCGCGGTTTGGAACGCCCCGTGCTATCATTAGTGATCGAGGGACTCACTTTTGTAATTCTCAGTTTAATAAAGTTTTAACTAAATATGGGATTACACATAGGGTAGCCACTCCTTATCATCCACAAACTAGTGGGCAAGTTGAGGTATCCAACCGAGAGTTGAAACACATCCTAGAAAAATCAATAGAGGGGAATAGGAAACAATGGGCTAAAAAATTGGACGACGCTTTATGGGCCTACCGCACTGCTTTTAAGACACCAATAAGCACTACACCGTATAGACTAGTATATGGTAAGGCATGTCACCTACCAGTTGAACTTGAACATAAAGCATATTGGGCTATTCAGACTATAAACATGAACTTGGATTTATCAGGAGAGAAGCGGAAATTTCAACTCAATGAATTAGATGAATGGAGAACAATCGCATATGAGAATTCTCATATATACAAAGAGAAAGCAAAAGTTTTTCATGATAGACAACTTCGGAATCAGAAATCATTCAAAATTGGGGATAATGTTTTGTTATACAATTCTCGTCTTAAACTTTTTCCCGGGAAATTAAAATCTAGATGGTCAGGCCCATTTAGAGTTGAGCAAGTATTTCCATACGGAGCGGTTGAACTCTCTCATCCAGAAAAAAGGAGTTTTCAAAGTCAATGGACATAGACTAAAACATTACTTCGGGGAAGAATTTGAGCGTCAAGGCAAGGAGGAGTTAAGTCTCCGGCTTGACACTAACTAATTTTCATGGCATATAGCTAAGAGTTTTTAGGATGTTAGGTTTGTTCGTTTTCTATTTTCGTAACTTTTGTTCTTGTTCTGCAAACACGTTTGTGATCTTGTTCCTGTTTAAAAAGAAAAAGAAAAATATTTTTCTTTTTGTATTTTTATATCTATATGTATCAAACAATATCTATCTGTGTGTCGTATTCTGCTGGCTAGTACCCACCATGTGTCTACCCGAGTTCTTTTGCGCTTACGCGGACCTCTTTTCGCACTTCACAAACCTTTAAAGCATGCATTCCTAGGACACGGGAAGTCACACGGCCGTGTGAATAGCTGTGTTAATCATTTAGCCAGGGCTCGGTCACTGTTCAAAATGGAGGAACACGGCCAGACACACGGCCGTGTCTAGTGCCGTGTATAAGGACTTAACATTATTTCATATAATTTTATTAAAACCCCCACTTCATCTTCCTCCCCTTCCAGCCGTGTACCACACCAGCCAGACACTTTCATTTCCAACCACCTTTTCCGGCCATTTCTCCCTCCCCGGTGCTCCGAACTTGAAAATTTTTGCGGCGTTCTTCTCCTCTCGCCCCGATCTACATTTTAAGGTAATTTTTACACAAATCCATGAACTTTGCCGAGATGATCTTCATACTTCCAATCTCTAATTTCTTCCATTTTTCTCCATCCCATGGCTATTCTTTGCTATATACAGGAAATATCATCCATTCGGCATGTCGACTTCTCGTCAGCGCTCAAATCGACGCCGCTCCGATCAATCCGCCGCCCGTCCTCCCGCCTTTCATGCTGAAGTCGGCATGCTACATTTTGAAGATCCCGCTCATCTTGCCAGATTTGAACGTCTCCGCAAGCGCAAATTTCAAGATTGTCGCTGCATAGATTGGGACGTGTTGGAGGAAATACATTTAAGCGAGGAAGTCGGACTCCTCATCGGCATAGCAGTTGGGACGCCTTTTTCGCTATCAATGAACTCGGTTACCGTGAGGCCACGTTGGAATTTCTTTCGACATTCACCATGGAGACGAATTACTATACCATGGCGGGGAGCACGAATCGCTCTTCTATCACCGCCACAATTTCATTTCGGGTACATCGTCGCGTTTACTCGCTCAGTCTTTAGGAGTTCACGTCATTCCTCCACCTCTACGACGAGGAGTTCCTCAACGGTCCGCAATACCATGATCTTCACTACACCCTACCCCATGGAGTGCACCCCGAGTCCATATGGCGTAGCATTGCCGATGGTCCGCCTTATGAGGCCAAGAGCTCCAAGGCCTCCTATTTGATCAGCCCCGCCGTCCACTACCTCCATCACCTTTTGAGTCATACTCTGTCTGGGCGAGGAGAGAGCTCCGGAGTCGTCAGTACCAAAGATATTATATATCTTTATAGCATGACGGAGCATTTCCCTCTCCATTTAGGATATTTTGTCGCCACCTTCATTCGCCACCAAGCCGAGCATGGCCGAGTCGGCACCATTTGTATAGCACCATACATCACTCTCCTTCTGAAAGGGATGAATATCTTTGAAGGCCTTCCTCCCATGGAAGTGGTCGCTCGCACTATACCCATCTCCATGGCTTCACTTCGATCACTTAGGATAGTTCGAGCCCATCCTGGAGTTGACCGTCCTATCTATCAAGTAGCTAGACATCAGGAGGAAGTGGGGGATGAGGTTGAGGAGGAGAGGAATAGAGAGGAAGTAGAGGAGCCATATGATATTCCACAACAAACACGATATTCACATCATGGCCCATCCTCATCTCACGCACCCCAGGAGCATCACTCATATGACGATCTATATGAGTCGTACGCATTCTTTCATATGGATATGACTCGGAGGTTAGATAGAGTCGAGCAGAATCAGGAGGCCATGACAGATATATTCGCTCACATAGATTACAATCAGGAGGAAATATTACGCAATCAGCGCGATATGCAGGCGCAGTATGAGGAATCCAATCAATGGACTCAGACCGCTGTTTACCAGCTCTGTGATCACTTTGAGGTCGCCATGCCGCCACCACCACATTCCTCTAGTCGACGTCGTCGTGACCCACCACCACCACCTACCTTCTGATTGTATCTTGCAGGCTGAGTTCAGAGATATCTAGTTTGTTTCAGTTTTACTATTCTCATGAACTATATCTTGTATTATTATTATTAACGCTGCACTGTTATGGTACTGCTTTGATTAATTACTTTATGATGGCCGCTACTTCGCGGATGTGTACATTTTTTGCTTGGAGATTTTTCATTCGCACCCATGCACTTCTTTTCTATTCATGCTTACAACAATGAGTACATTGCATGATTTAAGTTGGGGGTATCATTGTTAGAACTTTATATTCTCAATGTATAAAATTCCAAATCAAATTTTTTTTAAAATACCCTTACAATATTGAGCAAAAACTTTTCAATCTGTTCATGCGTATTAACTATAAAAAGTGATACTTTAATTAGATTTCTCTTAATCAGTTACCCAATTAAAGCATTACAATTTATGTTATTCGATTATGGATGTTGTAATTTGCATAACTCCGTTGTTTTACGTCACATTGTGATAAAAAACTGTTTTGAAATTTCTATATTCTATACTTTACTTTGATCTGAAATTTAATTCACATTTCAATTCACTTATTCTTTAAAGCAAAAATTCTATTAGACTATCAATTATTTCACTCTCTTGAATTATGGATCTTGCTTTTATAAACTTCATATGCAACTCAATATATCATAACTATAAGATTATTTGAAATGATCTAGGCCACCCTTGATTAGTTTGAACCTTTTCAACTCTTACTCCACTCCTATCAAATACCATTGCACCCTTGACATACTTAGCTTATTTCATATTATTTACAACCCTCAAAACATTCGCTTATCTACAACCTCAACACTCATCATCATAGTTTACAGTTAAACTTTTAGAATAAATGGAATATGATTAATATATGTTGCATCACATCATTTGAGTATATCCTTTTGATTGATCTCTTCTATGTGGGAGAGATTTATTATATTTATCGGCTCAGTCTGATTTTCCCTCCTTGTTCTAAAAAAAATGATGAGCATACAAAAGTTGTATCTAAAAAAAAAGAGAATGAAAAAAAAGAGAAGGAGAAAGAAAAAAAAATGATTAGCCACTATTCTTTTTCAATAGGATAATGTCATGATGTGTTTCATAATCATGAGTTTATTCACTAGTTTAAATGCATTCTTATATGATGAGAAATTGCGTTTGATATCATTGTTTATCATATCCTACCCCAGGCCAAAGTTAGCACCTCAAAAGTCCTAGTGATCTTTTAATCTTATTATTATTTCTTTCTATGAGTTGAAGTGAAGTTTACTAGCAAGCCCATGTCATTCAAAATAGATTTCAAATCTATGGAGTGTAACATTGAGAAAGATAATAGAATCTTATTTCAGAAATTGATGGTGAATTCGATATGTGTTTTTTCTGGATTGATTGGAGATAAGTACAAGAATATTGATATTTTCATAATTTGCTTTGATCACATTTGAAGGTAAAATTTCCGTTTTAAGTTGTGAAAATTTCTTTCCACAAATTGAATCTTTGAAAATAATGCTGATTTGGGTAACTTGCTTATTAGAAATCTAATTTTGAGTTGTTTACGCTCGTCTTTTATTCATGTATTTTGCTCTGGAATAGCAAAACTCTAAGTGTAGGGGTATTTGATAAGGTCATATTTCTTAAATTATAATTGAGAATCAAATTTGAATTCTCCTCAATTTAAAGTTTAAACCCATGATTTTCATGCTCATTCTCGTCGTAATAGTTATTTACTCACATTAGATGAAGTTTTAACTTAAACTTATGCATCCAGGTGTATTCAGGTTGAAGAATGAAGATATTAAGGAAAATTGCTTCTACACGGCCAGGCACACGGCCAGACACACGGCCGTGTCTTTACACACGGTCTCCTACACGGTGGTGCAGTCACGTGTTCAGGGAATTTTGGCAACAAAAGTGACAGAGAAAGTCACGGCTTGACACACGGCCTTGGACACGGCCGTGTCACAGGAAGGTTCTTCAACGAACACGGCTATATACACGGCCGTGTGAATGGCCGTGTCTACCACCACGACCACCATAACCGTTCCCACTCATTATACACGGCCAAGGACACGGCCGTGTGCAAGGCCGTGTCCGTCTATTTCTTTCCTTTTTCCACACAAGCTATAAAAGAAAGAAGTGGGGGCTGATGAGGGGAGTTTTTGCAAGGGCTGGAGTTTTCTGAAGAAGGAAGAAGGGAGAAAGACAATTGAGTATGATATTTTACTTTAATTTGATGTTTGAATTTTATCTTTGTTTAGAGAAGATGATGCAGAACTAATCTCTTTTTAGCGTTTGGATGTGAGAACCATATGTTGATGTTTTAATTGTTTTGAATGATCTCTTTTTTTTAATCTCTCAACCTTATGTTAATTTGTTCATGCAATTCAATTGTGTAGAATTATATATTTCCGGAATTGTAATTCTTGTATGTTTTCATCCTTTGAGATTGAGAAATCTTTGGCATGTTAAGAACTTGTATGAATGAAAGGAATAGATCGCAAATTTAGAGATAGATAGCGATATTCTTCTGTGTTTTAAGATAAAAGTTTACTCGTGTTTAAAGCAAGAATTGGAGTTTTGATTTGAGAGAAATCCTAATCATTCATCCTTACCTTAGTATTAACTTGCTCGAGAGAGAAGTTGATTATTTTCTGTATCTTTTCAGTTGACTAGGTCTTGAGAGGTTGAAGTAGGGTCGTCAAGAATCTTTCGTTTCATCTATGCGTTCTCTACATCCGAACGCTATTCTTTAATCATCAAGCCATTCTTTTGCAATTTACTGTTTTTATTAAATAGATAATTAAGTTTAAATAGATAACTAAGTTTAAATTTCGTTTCTACTAAAGCAAAACCACTCTTGAATCGTTTGGTAGATAATTGAAGAGAAGTGACTACGAGTAATTGAAAAGACCCTTGGGAATACGACATAAGATAGGGATATCTTATTTATTACAATTGATAGGTTCGCTTGCCTTGGAAATGTATTATTAAGTGAAGTAACGCAACCATCACTCTCGCATAGCCGACGACAGGAATCTTCTTCTTGGAGCATCTAGGTTGGATTTGATCCAACCCCACTAAGGTAATTTTTGCCTAGTAGTTTTGTTTTACTTCTTGATTCGATATTCATGGCCGATCTGAGTCTTTTTGGGTTGTTTCTCTTTATTTCCACTGCGCCTACATGTGATGTATGGTTCTAGAAAAACCCAACAGTGGTATCAGAGCCAGGTTCTGGTCATGAATGTTGTTTCAGAAGTTAGGTTATTCCAGTACGTGCAAATCTAGGTATTTGGAAGCGTTCTAAATGTCAAGATTTCTTCTTGGAATATCACATTTGACCCCGCTCGCTGATCGGTCAGCGAGACCACCGCCAGGGGCGCTGCCCCTTGGACCCCATTAGGGGCTCTGCCCCTAAGACCCCGCCAGGGGCGCGGCCCCTTGGAACCCCGCCAGGAACGTCTGGGATTTCGTGGTAATTTCTAATTGTTAGAAATTGTTGTCTCCTTAGCAGTAACCGTCCCTCATGTGGTTAATGAACCCTTGTATTGTTTTGGATTTTGAATCCAACAATGAGAGACGAGCTTGTCTACTGCTTTAAGTCGAGTTGTCTTTGCCTTTGTCCAATACATGTAAATCTGAAGATTTGGAAGAGTTCTAAATGTCCAGATTTAGCCCTTTCGTCTATCAAAGGTTGATAGTCTTATGTTGTGCACATAAGGGATGCATGTGGTTTTTAGAAAGCTTGTTTTTCTGTTGATGTGCACATTGATCAAATGTTGATCATGGTTAAGTGTTAACCTATTATTAAAAATTAAAATCCCTTCATCAAATATTAAGTGTTCGGATGCCTTCCGATGGATGACACTCTTCCTGCCTCGATCGATGAAGTGTGGGCTTGCCAAAGCAAGGTGCATTAATCTATCTTGGTAAGGGTGCGAGCGGATAATTGTGATATCCCACTGTCGACATCGGGTCTAACTTAACTAGGTGACCTCAAAGGTTGAGTGCCTAGTGGCATAGGGTTGGCATGCACCATATGATGGATGCGAATAAGGAGTTATTCACCAGCCATACAAGAGTTGCATGAGGATGCAATTGGCAAGCGTTGCTTACCTAAATAACCGCATTATGAGAGGAATGCCAAAGCAGACTCGTGGTGTTGGTGAAATACGGATCTTGTCCACTAAGAGAGTAGCTCGCATGGACTCTCCGAATTGATAGTGAGGGCTATCAATTTGAATAAAATAGTGGGAGTATTTAATTGAAGTCCAAATTAAAATAAATTGTATTTTGAAATTAAGGTACTGATTAAATTCTGCATGAATTCTTGTAGAATTCCATGGCAAGTGGTTCACATTCCACCTTGTCCCTGAGAGCTATCCTTGAGAAGGACAAGCTAAGTGGGATGAATTACATGGACTGGTATAGAAACCTGAGAATTGTTCTCAGGCAAGAGCGAAAGCTCTACGTCTTGGAAGAAGAAGCCCCCGAGGTGCCGACCGGGAACTCATCCCGTGTTGATAAGGATGCTTATAAGAAGTATATCGATGACGCCTTAGACGTCGAGTGCCTTATGCTTGCCACCATGAACTCTGAGCTTCAGAAGCAACACGAGAACATGGGGTGCAAGGAGATTGACGAGCACATAAAGAAAATGTTTCAAGGGCAAGCTCGTCAAGAGAGGTTCGATGTCACGAAGGCATTATTTCAGTGCAAAATGGGAGCTCGAGACTCGGTTGGTACTCACGTACTCAAGATGATTGGGTATATAGAGAACCTGGAGAGACTGGGTTTTCCTCTGGGTCAAGAGTTGGCCACAGATCTTATCCTGCAATCATTGCCGGATAGTTATGAGCAGTTCGTCTTGAACTACAACATGAATGAAATAGACAAGACACTGCCCGAGCTCCTAGGCATGTTGCGAACTGCCGAGATAAACATGAAGAAGGCCAAGCCTGCTAGTCCCATATTGATGGTACATAAAGGCAAGGGTAAGGCCAAGGGCTTCAAGAAGACGAAGGTGGGACCTAAGTCACATCTTGAGCCCAAATCTTCTGCGCTGAAAAAGAAGAGCACCGTGAAGGAAGGGAAATGCCACCACTGTGGCAAGGCTGGTCATTGGAGGAGGAATTGTCCTTCGTATATTGAGGGTCTGCAGAAAATGAAGGGAGGTATGACTTCCGCTTCGAATATTTACGTTATAGAGATAAACCTTTCTGCTCCTTCATCTTGGGTATTGGATACCGGATGTGGTTCTCACATTTGTACAAATGTGCAGGAACTAGGAAGGAGGAGATTGCTGAGTAAAGGAGAGGTGGACCTGCGCGTCGGCAATGGAGCAAGAGTTACTGTTGTAGCCGTAGGGGTTTACCGTCTTTCTTTGCCCAGTGGGCTTGTAATAGAACTTAATAATTGTTATTATGTTCCGGCCATAACTAGAAACATTATATCCATTTCATGCTTAGACATGATTGGATTTTCTTTTATAATTAAGAACAATTGTTGTTCTATATTTAAGAATGACGTTTGTTATGCTGTAGCTCAATTGTTTAATGGTCTTTATGTTTTGAACCTAGACCATCCGATCTCTAATGTAGATAATAATAAAAGACTAAGAACAAATGACTCAAATCCTACATATCTCTAGCATTGTCGTTTGGGCCATATAAACGAGAAGCGCATATCCAAGCTCCATAAAGATGGACTATTGGACTCATTTGATTATGAATCATTTGAGCGATGCGAGTCTTGTTTCTTAGGCAAGATGACTAAAGCCCCTTTCACTGGTTATACTGAAAGGGCTGAGGATCTTTTGGGTATAGTACATAGTGATGTATGTGGACCCACGAGTTCTATGGCTAGAGGTGGGTATTTCTACTTCGTTACATTTACTGATGATTTCAGTAGATACGGATACGTGTATCTTATGAAGTGCAAATCTGAAACTTTTGAAAAGTTCAAAGAGTTTAAGAATGAAGTGGAGAACCAATTGGGTAAAAAGGTTAAAGCACTCCGATCTGATCGAGGTGGCGAATACCTAAGTCATGAGTTCCGTGATCATCTGAAAGAGTGTGGTATTGTATCACAGCTCACTCCACCTAGGACACCGCAACATAATGGTGTGTCTGAGAGGAGAAATCGTACTCTGTTAGACATGGTACGGTCGATGATGAGTCATGCAGACTTGCCTGTTTCCTTTTGGGGTTTTGCTTTAGAGACTGCTGCAATGACACTGAATCGCGCTCTGACGAAAATGGTTCTAAAGACACCATATGAGATATGGACTGGGAAGCGTCCTAGTATGTCTTTCATTAAAATTTGGGGCTGTGAGGCATACGTGCGACGTCAAATGCCTGACAAGCTGGAGCCCAAATCAGATAAGTGTTATCTGGTGGGATATCCTAAGGAAACAAAGGGATATTACTTTTACCTACCGTCTGAGGGCAAAGTGTTTGTCGCAAGGACGGGTGTCTTCTTGGAGAAAGAGTTCTTATCAAGAAAGACGCAAAAGGTAGAACTTGAAGAAGTTCAAGAACCACAAGTAGTGAATGAACCAGAATTGGATTCTGAGCCAGGACTACAAGATGTTGTAGCTAGAGAACCTGCTCAAGAGACACAACTCCTACGTAGATCTGGTAGACCAAGATTTGAGCCTGAGAGATATGGATTTCTCGTGTCTCAAATAGGTAATGTGTTGCTTATGGATCATGATGATGAACCAGCAACCTACCAAGAGGCTATGAATGGACCGGACTCTGACAAATGGCTTGAGGCTATGAAATCCGAAATGGACTCCATGTATACAAACCAAGTTTGGAACTTGGTGGAACCACCTGAAGGGGTACGACCCATAGGGTGCAAGTGGGTCTTCAAGAAGAAGACCGACATGGATGGGAATGTACAGACATTCAAAGGGCGACTGGTGGCTAAGGGTTTCAAGCAAATTCATGGTATTGACTATGATGAGACCTTTTCCCCTGTTGCCATGGTAAAGTCCATTAGGATATTGCTTGCTATTGCTGCGTATTATGACTACGAGATCTGGCAGATGGTTGTCAAAACGGCTTTCCTAAATGGAAACCTCCTTGAGGAAGTGTACATGACACAACCCGAGGGTTTTGTATCCCCAAATGAAGCCACTAAAATATGCAAGCTGAATAGGTCCATCTATGGATTGAAACAGGCCTCTAGAAATTGGAATCTTCGTTTTGATGAGAAAATCAAAGAGTTTGGTTTTGTCAAGAATGAAGATGAACCGTGTGTTTACAAGCGAATCAGTGGGAGCATTGTTGTCTTCCTGATATTGTATGTAGATGACATACTGCTGATCGGGAATGACATACCTACCCTGAAAGTTGTTAAGAACAACCTAGAGAACTGCTTTTCTATGAAGGACTTGGGGGAAGCGACTTACATACTCGGTATTAAGATCTATAGAGATAGATCGAAGAAGTTGCTGGGTTTGACCCAGAGTACGTACATTGAGAAGGTGTTGAAGCGGTTCAACATGCTTGAGTCCAAGAAAGGATTTTTGCCCATGTCTCATGGTGTGAATCTCTCTAAGGACCAGTGTCCAAAATCTTGTGAAGATAAGGACCGCATGAAGTTGATTCCACATGCTTCGGCAATTGGGTCAATCATGTATGCAATGTTATGTACTCGACCCGATGTCTCTTTTGCTTTGAGCATGACTAGCAGGTATCAGTATGATCCTGGTGAATGTCACTGGATAGCCGTAAAGAATATCCTGAAGTACTTGAGAAGGACTATGGATGTATTCTTGGTGTATGGTGGAGAGGAAGAGCTCGTTGTAAGTGGTTATACGGATGCCAGCTTCCAAACTGATAGAGATGATTTGAAGTCTCAGTCAGGGTTTGTGTTTTGCCTGAATGGAGGAGCTGTGAGCTGGAAGAGTTCCAAGCAAGAGACAGTTGCTGATTCTACAACTGAGGCCAAGTATATCGCTGCGGCGAATGCAGCGAAGGAGGCTGTATGGATTAGGAAATTCATCGGCGAGCTAGATGTAGTTCCTAGCATTGTTGGTCCCGTAGTTCTCTACTGTGATAACAATAGTGTAATTGCACAATCTAAGGAACCTAGATCACATCAGCGCTCCAAGCACATACTTCGGCGGTTCCATCTTATTTGTGAGATTGTCGAACGAGGAGATGTGAACATTTGCAGAGTGCCGACTGAGGAGAATATTGTAGATCCACTGACAAAGCCTCTCGCACAGAGAAAGCATGATGGTCATACTAGATCAATGGGTATACGATACCTGAGTGATCAACTCTAGTGGGAGTCTTGTGGGTTGCATGTAAAATAAATATTCTGTTGGCTGTTTATTATTTATTTATATGATGAATTGTGTACCAATTATTTCTTTTTACAATTAATGGCAAGTTCTTTTATTACGATATACTGTTTCTATATGATAGAATAAAATTCGTGATAAATACCCTTAGAATGTTCGCTTCCATAGGACATCAAGTACATGACTTGAATGTGAGAGCCTATGATTTCGAAGCTTCATTCTTAAAAGGTCCCTGGTCGAGGTATCATCGTAGAAGCTAAGGGTGATGATGATACATTAAGACTAGCATTTGTGTTTACTGATGACCGGTTCTCACAGGTCATGATATTGTGATATCAAGTCATCACGTGGGTACTTGTTAGTGAACAAGTTGTACTGGACAGACCCAACCTGAGACTACTTTGTGGATTGTTACATAAAAGTGTCACAAGTAGGTCTCATTTGACAATGGTGTTGTGGTCCTTTGACCTGAAGTCACAACATTCATCGAGTGAGGAAGAGCGTGCTTTGATGTCATCTAAAGTCTTCCTGGAAGAAGGTTGATGATAAGGGTGGTCGTTGGGTACGTTACGAATCATTTGGGTGTTTGGGTGTGAGCAGATATGGGATTTGTCCTCCTATATAACAGGAGTTGCATCCATGGGCCCCTTGATGGAATTGGACTGGGAAATGCATGGCCATGCTTGGTTGAGTCAATATGTGATATTGAGCTCACCATTCTCTGGAAGTTCGTTCTAGATCAAGAAACTTGGATTAAGCTATTATGAGGGCGACACGGTCCATGCCTCTAGTTCTTTCCGGATGTAAGGGACAAAGGGACAAAGACAACGCTGGAACATTGGTCATAAAGGCTTATGAGTTATGAACTCTTATTGTTTGGGGAGCAATGATGCATTGCTAGATGTCGCTCATTGTTTGTGAGGTTTTGTTTGATACTTTCAAGATCATGTGGGAGACTGTTGGAGTTACCATTGTGATCTAGAAGTGGTCAAACATGTAATGTCACTGCCAACGCGATATGAGCCTGCAGGGTCGCACATAAGAGCATGTGGAGAAGTTGGAAGATTGACTGTGTTGGTAAAGGTTACCAATCACCATATAGAATGGGGAAAGTCCAGCAAATGTTGCTGTCTGAATTCGTCGGGTTTACATGGATAGAATTCGTCGCATTCGTCGGATTCGTCGGATTGTCCCGTGGAACCCCGACGAATTGTTACAGAGATCCTTAACTCGGCAAATGTTGCCGTCTGACATGATTCGTCGGAATTCGTCGGATTCTTCGGACTGTTCCGTGGAATCCCGACGAATTGTTACAGAGATCCTTAACTCGGCAAATGTTGTCGTCTGATGTGATTCGTCGGAATTCGTCGAATTGTCCCGTGAAAACTCGACGAATGCTGTTCCGTGGAATCCCGACGAATTGTAACAGAAACCCCTATTCTGCTGTGTGGTCTGCGGATAGCGATTCTTATAGAAGCCTGTTTATGCTTTGAGTATAAATAGATCTTCTTTAGGGTTCTTATCTCTCACGACAAGTTCAGCCGACGGAAAGCGTTCCGCTCTCGCCCGAACCCTAGACGGAAGGTGTTCCGCCCAGTTTGCCTCCGCAGATCTCCCCTCCGGCGATCGTCGCCGTGTGTGTTCTTCCTGGAGCGAACCTAGCAGTTCGTGGAAGTACAAGGTGCAGTCGTCCTTCTCCTTGCTCGTGTGGATCTCTGTAGAGACGTAGACATTATTCTACGTGAAGACTCTCGCATAGCCGACGACAGGAATCTTCTTCTTGGAGCATCTAGGTTGGATTTGATCCAACCCCACTAAGGTAATTTTTGCCTAGTAGTTTTGTTTTACTTCTTGATTCGATATTCATGGCCGATCCGAGTCTTTTTGGGTTGTTTCTCTTTATTTCTGCTGCGCCTACATGTGATGTATGGTTCTAGAAAAACCCAACACTCCCGTGCTAGACTGTCCCGCCTCCATCTGCACCAACCTCTGGTGCTGCAGCGTCTCCTCAGTCCCATAAAATGATAAGGTCCACCGACTGTTAGTTAAAAAGACTAAGCCAATACCCCACCCATCTCCCGGTGACTCCTAGGTACCGAGGGGGAGGAATGAAGCGGAGGACAACAAGGGGTACATTCAATAGCAGGTGACGCTGAGTCTAACTACGGAAAATTCTACCACTATGTAACATATAGTACATTGAGTAAAGCAGTAATAGGTAAAATAGTAACCAGTAAGCAGTAGTAAAAGGAAAAGAAGTACTAAGCATAATAGTAATAAGGAAGAGTAACCTTGATTTATAGGAATGCCCACACAATCCTATAGAACAATGGGTCGTTTAGCAGAGCCTATCATATAAAAAGTCCCATAACCAATTTATATGATAGGGGTAGGGGTTGAAATGCAATGTTTATGATATGTCATGCAAGGTTATGCAGTTTATGCTATGTTCACACAAGTGCAACTCACACACTATGACTATGCGCACGAACCTTTAGTTCCCCCATTTTGGAGCTAGCAAAACTCCCAGGATACTCCCGCAGTGACAAATGAAAGCAGTGGGTTGGGCCTCGCCCACCTCTAGGTTGGTATCTGCACTACTTAACCTAGACCTATCGTACGCCTCAACGCTAAGAACACAACAATGGAGCTCCTGCGTACTCTTGCTGGCCAGTCCACCTGACTTTTCTTTGTAAAGTGTTATCCACACTTACCGAGCCAAAGTATCGACGTCGGTGCGACGACCGTCAACACTAAAGACCCACCACCTTATGCACATACAGTAATGAGTCCTACTATATCCCGAGCCATAAGCTCCCAAAACTAACCTGTCTGACCTAATAACCTTCCGAGCCACCGTCTCGCCGGACTAACCCGTCCATGCCAACAACCACCGAGCCTACCGCTCGTAAGTCCAAACCTAACTAAACTCTCGTAACCATGGAGTGTGGGTGTGTGCATTATTAAGTTAATCTTGCACCGCCATTTATTCCTTCACTTTAGGGTTAACCCTGGACTTCCCGAGGAATACCCTGTGAGGGGCTCGCAACGGTACTAGGAGCTATAATGGGACAACACCCCAAAGCTCCCTTTACAAGGTATTTAATGTTATTGGTATCTACCCACATGTATACACTTCTTACCGTTACACTTGGATTAACCCTAAACATTTTATGACTTCCTAATGGAAAGGCGATTTACCGTCAATCCCTAACACTACCTTGCCCATCACCAGGCACATTCATCACACCAGCTCTTATTGGCGACCTCCAGTCTCCTCAACCAGACAAGGAACATCATCTACCTTCCATTCCCACCTAGTGGACTACTAGTTAAGCTAACTCTATAGTTTCTACTATACGTAGACTAAAATGAACTACGTGAGTTGCATAAGAGGAGGTACTCCAAATAATCATCCACATGACTCAAGATTATTACTGGAAGACTACCATGATGTTATAAGACTAAATCCAGAGAATCATAGTTTTTCTTATTTAATTGGCTTTTATTATAATTTTCCCAACATTGACCCAGTATGAAATTGAACATGAAGTATAAGATCCTCTTATGATATGGCCTCCAAAAAATTATGGAAAATCTATGGTGTCAAAATAACAGAAAATACCTAATATCAAAATTTTACAGTAAGTTATTAGCCTCAAATTATAATATTAAGTAATTATCCAAAATTGGAAGTTAAAGAAAGAACCACCAAAAATACTTGTCCAAAAATTATGGTAAAATTACCAAACCTTTATAATGATCAGAAAGGTGTACTGACTATGTTTCAAAATTTATCAAAACCATTTAATCACATAAATAAATATCTCAAGTAAATCCAAACTAGGGAACATTGTGAAGTATCCTACTGATAAATAATTCCACAAATTATACAAAAATTCACAGAGCTTTCTAATGCCCTAAAATGTCCTAGCACCAAGTCTCACAATTTTTTAGAGAATATTTGGCCCTTATTTATTTATCATAACCTTAAGACAAAATAGATGACTTTTGAATGAAGTACCAATTAAATCAATTCAAAAATTACACAAAAATTACGAGAGGTCTATATCATGATTTTATGTAATCTACCAAACTTTCATCAACATCCAATATAATTTGAGCATGTAAATTTCTCTTATAAAAAGGTTCCCTAAAAAGGTTAGAACCTAAATCAGAGGGGATAATTGTTTCTAAAATTCTCATAAAATTTCCTAGGGCATATTTACACCATATGAACTTATCTACCAAGTTCCATGACCATTCAAGGACATATGACCCTATGTCCTTCACAAGGCTCAAAGTTCAACCATAGCGATAGAACTAGGGTCTTAGGGCATATCCACCCTAAACCACCCCAAACCACTCATTGTGGTGCTTTATGTGATTATAAACCAGAGACCAAAGTATCATCACTTTTGGATGAGGGTTGACCCCTTAATTCCATCATGTGCACTTTTGACCTAATTTGACCTAGTTTGACCTAGTTTGACCAAACTTGGGTTAACTAATTACCTAACCAAATTAGTCCCAATTGGGACAAAATGTTTACCAGAGTCATATAATAACCCTAAGGAGCACCCACAAAAATTTGGAGGGGATTGGATGTCACTAGACTCTATAATTAATTAATATGTGAATTATTAAATTTTTACAAAAACCTTAGAAAAATATTCTCCAAAAATTTCCATTTTTGGATATGATTAGGGGGAAAGTATAATTGGACTATGCTCCAGATTTCAAGTCAATATCATTAACCAATCAAAAAATATTCAAGAAATAGTGGTTGTCCTACCCTATGGACCAGTCCCACCAAAATGGCCCTACAGGGAGCTACAATGCTCCTTTTGGGCTGAAACAAATTTTAAATTTAAGTACACACCAAGGGCTACAACTTTTTGTTGGCCACTTTTTCATCAGAGGGCAGTAGATATTTTTAATAATTAAATTAATGTACTGCATGAAATGTGACATAAAATCATACATCATATTAATATATTCATCCAGGCCTGCGAATAGAAGATCACGACAGATCAGATGGCCCTTTTTCATCGTCCCCAATCGCTGGACGGCTCACAGCAACCCGTCTTGGGTGCTTTTGCGGGCGAATTTCCCGGCCACCCTCACCTTTTCTCGGCCAGCAAGTGCCACCACCACCTTCGTTGAGGTGGTGGCCAGCGTTAGGGGGTTCTTTGCCGGCCGGTGGTGGTCGGAATGGGGATTTCGGGGAGGGGAAAGGGGCTCTAAAACGATCCCCTTGGGATGCTTTATTCGAGCCCAATTTGGTTCGAATCAAGCCCTAACTTGATGGAGATCTAGCACTAAGAGAGGGGATACAGATCGGACATGTGTGGTAGCCTGGTGTCGCTAATTCCTGCGGGTTACCATGGCGGAGCTTGAGCTTTTGGTGCCATGCCTCCTTATGTTTTTAGTGCACGATTCCTCTTGGAATGTTGGGGGTTTTCTTCCTCTCTGATCACTAATGGTGGTGGGGGTTAATATTTGATCTTTGGGAGGCTTTATTCCCGTAAGCCATTAATGGCCATGAAGGGAAATTTCGGTTTCACTTGGGGGAATGAATAGGGTATCAATGTGGCTGGGAGAGGGATGGAAACTCCTCCTCTCCCCAAGAGGAGATGAATGGTGCCATTATTGGGGGAGGTTGAAGGTTTCTTCTTCCTCCCCATTAATACCCCTCTTTCTCTCTCTTTCCCATTTGGGGTTTTCTCTCTCCTAGCCAACTTTCTTGAAATTGAATTGACAAATCGATTGAACATAACCCCATTAGGTTGTGGACCACCTCAATTGGGTCTAGCCCAAGTGGATTGGGATTGATTAGGTTAAAATAGGTCATTTTTGTAAGACCTTTTTTTTCTTTTGAAAACCCAGGTCTTATGCCCAGAACCGCCGCTTTGCGGTGACACCCTCGCTCGGGAAGGTCGCTACTACAAAACGCCGATCCTGCCGGCCATATCGATCATAGAAGAAGAAAAGCATAAACGAACAAAAAGAAGTTCAAGTCCACAATCACATGCTATATATAATAAATGTCCACATGGTATAACTGAAATAACAAGGGTTACAATAATAAAGGGCTCATGCCCTGTACATCATGTCCTCACTACAAGATCACTTGTGGAAGCTAACCACTAATCACTCACTGATCCAGAAACTTGTGCTCCTGCACTAGACTGGCCCGCCTCCGTCTGCACCAGCCTCTGGTGTTGCTACGTCTCCTCGAACCCCTAAATGATATGGTCCACCGACCGTTAGTCAAAAATCCTAAGCCTTATGTTCCCCACCCCACCCCCAATGGCTCCTAGGCACCGTGCGGGAGGATGAAGCGGAGGACAACAAGGGGTATAACAAAGAGCAGGTGACAGGGGTACATGAAGTGTTTCTACACTACACATGTGTATATATATAATTGAAGCAGTAAAAGAGCATAGTAAGAGCAGGCAAATAATAAGTAAAGTGCAGTAAATAAAGACATGTATATAATAGAAAAGTAACCATTGATTTATAGGAATGCCCATACAAACCACTAGACCAAGGGGTCGTTTAGCAAGGCCTATCGTATAAGAAGATCCATAACCGACTTATACGATAGGGGTAGCGGTTGAAATGCAATGTTTATGCTATGACATGCAAGGTATGCAGTTTATGCTATGTTCATACAAGTGCAACTCACACACTTCGACTCTATGCGCAAAGACCTTTAGTTCCCCCTTTTTGGAGCTAGCAAGACTCCCAGGATACTCCCGTAGTGGCAAACAGAAGCGGTGGGTTGCGCCTCGCCCACCTCTAGGTTGGTATTCACACTACCTAACCTAGACCTATTGTACGCCTCAACGCAAAACCGCGGAGCATCTGTGTACTCTTACTGGCTGGACCACCAGACTTTTATGGCTAAGTGCAAAGTCCACACTTTCCGAGTCAACGTATTGACGTCGGTGTGAACGACCGTCCAATACCGAAGACCCACCACCTTCATGCACATGCAAACATGTTCTACTATCTATCTCCGAGCCATAGGCTCCCCGGGCCAACCTGCCCGTCATCAATAACCTTACTGAGTCACAAGCTCACCAGACTAATTAGTCTGCCGCTACAACCTCCGAGTCTACAGCTCGTAAGAATAAACCGACTAATATACCCGTGATAATGGAGTGTGAGTTAGTGTATTATTAAGTTAATCTTGTATAACAACATAACCCTACAATTTATGTTTATTCTTGGACTTCTCGAGGATTACCCTGTAAGGGGCTCGCTACGGTACTAGGAACTATAATGGGATGACACCCCAAGGTTCCCTTTCTCAAGACACTTAGTGTTATTGGTTTCTACCCATAAGAATACCCTTCTTTTTAACTTTACACTTGGATTACCCTAAGAATCTTCTGACTCCCCACGGGAAAGACGATCTTTCGTCTATCCCGAGCACAACTTTACCCTTAACTCACCAAGCACACTCTCATCACCTAAACCCCTTTTTGGTGACCTTCAATCTCTTCAACTAGGCTTGGTACACTATCTACCTTCCATTCCCACCTACTGATCCACAAATAACTCAAGTTTTACAGTTTTACAGTTTTACTATACGCAGACCAAAAGAGTCATATGAGTTGCATAATGAGAGGCACTCCAAATTATCATCCAACTGACTCAATATTATTACTGGGAGTCTATCATGATGTTATAAGACTAAATCCAGAGAATCATATTTTTCCTTATTTATGTAGCATTTATTTTAATTTCTCCAAACATTTGCCAAATATGAAAATGAACAAGAAGTGTAAGATCTTCTTATGATATGGCTCCCATAAAATTATGATAAATCTATGATGAGTAAATATCAGCAAATACAACATATCATTTTTTTACAGTAAGGAATTGTCCTCTATTTCTAATATTCGACTTATATCCAAATTTGTAGATTTATGAAGGAACCACCAAAAATACTTACACCGAAATTAGGGGAAAATTACCAGACCTTTGTATTCATCAGAAAAGTCTACAGACTAAATTTCAGGATTTATGGAAATAATTTTCGCACTTAAGTAAATACTTTAAGGAATCCTCAAATAAGATAAGTTGTGAAGTAGCCTACTCATTTAAGTCTCCAAAAATTATATAAAAATTCACAGAGCATCCTATTGATCTGAAATGTCCTATCACCAATTTGCACATTTTAGCAAAGAGTATTGGACCCTCAATTATTTTTCTTAAACCTAAGACAAAATAAATGCCTTGTGAATGAAGTACTGGTTAAATCATTCAATTAAAAACACAAAAATTACCAGAGGTGTATATTATGATAATAAAGACACTACCAAAGTTTCATCATCATCCAAAACCATTTAAGCATGCAAATTTCTCTTATAAGGAATTTCCCTAAAGGGGTTATGACCTATTTCAAGGGAATAATTGTTCCTAAAATTCTTATAAAATTACCTAGGGCCTATTTGCACTCTATTAACTTATCCACCAAGTTCCATGACCATTATATAGCTTTTGACCACATGTCCTTCACAAAGCTCTATATGCACCCCAAGTGGTAAATCTAGGGTCCTAGGGCATATCCACCTCTACACCATCCCATCTTCCTCATGAAGGTGTTTTAGGTGATCCTAAATCAGTGGTCAAGGTTTCAACTCATGGTGATGCGTTCTGACCACCATACCCCAAGATAAACACCATACCCCAATTTAGACCTAATTTGACCCAACTTGGGTTAACCAATTACCTATCTAAATCAGTCCCAATTGGGCTGAAATTTTTACCAGGGTCATATAATAACGCTAAGAGGTACCCACCAAAATTTGGAGGGCATTGGAGGTCATTTGACCCAATGGTTAATTAATATTTGATTTATGAAATTATTACAAAGACCTTAGAAAAAGATTCTCCTAAAATTTCCATCTTTGGGTATGATGTGTGGGTAGGTGTAAATAGCCTATGTTTCAATTTTCAAGTCAATAACATGACCCAATCAAAAGTTATTCAAGAAATGGTGTCTGTCCTACACTAGGGACCAGCCCCACCAAAATGGACCTACAGGGAACTACAGAACTCCTTTTGGGGTGAAATTAATTTTAAAATAAAGTAGACTCCAGGGCTACAACATTGGTGTTGACCACTTTGTCTGTAGAGGGGCCTAAGTATTTTTAATATTTATTTCTAACAGCTGCCAATAAAGAGATAGAAAAAGGGAATAACAAATATTAAAAAAATGAAATCTGTTGCACGAATCTTGAAGCAGGGACGGACGTAATCGGCTTGTCTTCTTCCTCCAGCCAATGGCTGAGATTGCCCCGACCTGGGTGAAGTTTGTAGGTGTTTTCCCGGCCACCCAAGCGCCGCCCCGACCGACGAATGCCACCACCACCTCCGTTGAGGTGGTGGCCGGCGATGGGGGGTGGTTGGCCGGCCGTAGGTGGCCGGAACGGAGGGTTTAGGGTGGGATTGAAAGCTTGAAAATACAAGCTTCGGCCAAACCCGATCCAAGGTCATTTGGCCTCAAACCTTGCGGCCAATTGATGTAGATCTACCCAAAGGGATAGAGGAGAAGAACCAGACCTTCTTGGAGCCCAACGACGATGGCGGCGGTGTTCGGCCATGGATTTTCCCTTCTTCGGTGAGCTTGCCCGATCTCTCCATTCTCCACCAAAACCTTTTATCCAATATATGATTTCGATTGCCATCTACCTTTTGAAGCTAATGGTGGAGTTAGATTTGAGTGGGGAGTGCTGTATAGGGGGAATTTGAGGAGAATATATTTCGGCCATGATGGTTGGGCTCCTCCATTGATGATGGCTGGCTGGAATTTATGGGGAAACTCCTCCCAAGCATCATGGAAGATGAATGGAGGGGCTTGGGGAGATGAATGGAGTGACCCATGGCCTCCCACCATTAACTTTCCTACTTTTTTCCTCTTTCACTCTCTTCATTAAGGGGGAAATTGCAGTTTCTCTCTCCTACTCATCATTTCCAGAAATTGAGTGGTAACTCCTGGTAATTATCAGCCTCCTAATCTAATGGGCTACTCCAATTAGGCCTAGTCCAAGTGGATTGGGCTTGAGTTAGCCTTTTCCCTTTTTGGGCAAGGTTGACCAAGTGTTGACTTGAGGTGTTGACTTTGTCAACTGATGGGTTGACTGGTCGAAGTGGTGTGTCTTGAGTCCCTTGACACCACCCAAAGTTGGTTGAGTCATGGTGGTGCCCCAATTGGACCAATTAATCCAAAAGGTGTTGGTTTGACCAAAACAGGGCTAGAGTTGACTTTGGTCAATTTGACCATTTGGGTTGACCCCAATGAGTGGGTAGTGAGCTATTGGTCTCTCTTAATGGTTAGAAAGGTCTAGGTAGGGTCAATTTTGCAAGGTGTAGGTTAATTGACTCTAATTAGGCTACTTTGACCAATTTGGGGTTAGGGTTGACTTTGGTCAATTTGGCCTCTTTGGTCGACCCCAATGAGTCCTTGGTGCTCTAAGGGGACCCCTAAAGGGTTAGGTATGCTATGGTGGGGTCAAAGGGTCAAGATGAGGCCCTTAAGTCCAACCCTATGCTTGTTAACTGGAAATTGCTATTTGCAGACCACTGTGGTTTCCTTCTTCTTGGCTAAGGCCAAATGGTCTCTTCAAGCTTCCTAGGGTTTTGTCATGACATATTCATGACAAAACCACTCTAGGGGTCTAGTTGTTTAGGGGATGTTATAAATCCCTATAAACAAAAATAATAATTTCGTCCCTGAAATTAGGTTAGGTCTGCGGGGCTTCTACCGCAAGTGCTTGAACGTAACGTCCCATAAGAATGGAAGTTATTCCTAACTCGAAGAGCACCGACTATCTCTGCTACATCAGTTCTAGAGGCTCCTTGATAAGCTTCTCATGTCCATGATTTCTCAATAGGACCTTGATCAGTGGGACCTTCTTGCGCCGCAAGACCCGCATCTTCGTGCCATCTAACCAGACCGGCTCCAGGTGAATCAATCAATTGGAGGCTACCGGGCCATCTATAGTAGAAATTCGCTACTCCGGCCGTAGTAGAGATCTCTTAAAGGAGGAGGCATGGAAGACGTCATGCAAACCCGCTAACTCCGGCGGCAGCTCCAGTCCATAAGCCAACGGGCCGATCCACTCCAGGATCCTGTAAAGCTCCATCTATCTCGAACTGAGCTTCTTCCGCCTGCGAACCTGCGAGATTCCATGCATCAGACGTATCTTCTGAAACAGCCAGTCTCCAACCTGGAATTCTACATGACGATACCACACATCGTAATACCTGACCTGGCTTCTCCGGGCCTCCAGCATCCTAACCCAAATTAGTCGCACCTGGGTATCTGTGTCCTTCACAAATTCAGAGCCGAGTCTCCTTAAATCCTCTTCCCGGGTCCAAGATGGTGGAATTCTGCGCCTCTGAATTTCTGAGGGTGGAAAGCTGTGCTGAACGCCAACCAAGAGCTTAGATAAGCCTGGACTGATCTTCACTCTTGGAGATAACCTATTCATCCCGATCCGACACGATCGTCCTGGTCACACCACGATAACGGACAAACTACTCAACAAATCTCATCAAACACCAATGAGAGCGTCCTTCCAGTCCAGGGTGACACTAGCTACCTTGGTTAATCTATCCTCGTTGTTCCAAATACGACTGTGTTCGGAGTGGTAACCTGTGTGTGAAATCCATAGTTATGTCCTCGAACTCCACTCTAACACGGGCAGTGACTGTGGTAGTTCTCCAAAGACTTTTGCACTTGGCCTTCACCGTGCATCACAAAACTTACGATGTCTATCTTCATTTCGAGGAAATATACATTCCGCAATACACCATTTTTACGGTGACTATATTTCTCATCTATGTGGGTAAGCAGCGACTCTATAAAAACTTCTCTACCCAATCAGCTTCTTATTCCTATGAGTACGCCCGAGTCATCAACCAACTCAACTTTATGATTTTATTCAATTCTTATCATTTAATGGGACTGATCGTATCATCAAGCGTCCCAATTATCCTCAGAATTTAGGGGGTGTACACATGGATCTTATGAACATATGTTAACCAACCAACACTAGTATCAATGTTTGAAGATGACTCCCAATCACTTTCTATGTGGAGTTTGATTCATAAGGTATATGGGTAAAATCTTTTGAAACCCTAAGATTTTTCACAAGTCAATTTCATCAAGAAAATATCTTCACGTTTATTTCACCAAATTCCTATCACCTCCACATATGCTAGTCTTGATCACTTTCGGATGGTCCAAAGTAAGATAAACATAGATCGTTCTTATCATGGTAAACTCAAACACTAGATTCTAATTCCAATAAGTCATCGTCTAAGATCTCTGGTTATTCGACATCATAGCTCCCAAGGTATAAAGGTTATTATTGTAGTTAAAATTTTTTACCATGATAGGGCGTGATTTATAACGAATCATAAGTTAATCACTTCTGAAAGCCCCAATCTACTAGAACATTCAAATATAACTAAAGCTTGCACGACCTAGTTTCCGTCCATAACTTCTAGAATGAGACATCTGCATGCCTAAGTGACCAGACCTAGCAACTTTACATTTCTAATGCTTCAACTAAGGTCAAGTCGTTGTTTGATCAACGATGTCTATCCATTGTCCTGGTAATACTACATATCATGATTCCAAACATACTGTTACACCGTCTCATCTTCGTCCAAGTAACTTTGAATAAGATCGACTTCAAAATAATCATGCTCACGACGCAACACTTTCTAAATTAAATCTAAGGGAAACCCAAGTCAATCATTAATTTGCCCAATAAACAAAGGTAAGCCCCAATAAACAAAAGATAAGCCCCAATAAACAAAAAATAAGCCACTATCTGTTTTGGGCTGAGTATCTTCAATATCACCAAGTTATATTCGTCCCAAGTATGCAAACAATCCTTAGGGCACACAACCTTAGACTTGGGATTCTATCTTGAGGCTCATTGGTATACTCCACACCTTAGACTCTTCTAGGTACCTTATACGACAACCTTATTAGGGTCAATATGTCACCCAATCCCAAACGGGTCCCTTCTAAACTTCAATTCTTATCCAACCCTCGGTGTTTGTCATGGTGGTTGTCTCAATGTAATCATATCACCGATACAAAGGTTGAGTCTACGAGTCCCCTAACATTCTGCTTATGTGTCAATCTCCTTATGGCGGTCCTATCAGTTTGGAAAATCCTTTGATAGATGAAGTAGGGACATCAAAGTTATGTCTTAGGTGGCCACTCTCATGTTAAGCTCCTCATTTAATCTCTTTGGGGTATCCTCGTATCTTAACCAAATTCATACCTAGGGTCTATTTCAGGGTAGGGCATGGTATAAATTGTCATGGTAAGTCACGTGTCCAAGTGGAGTTTAAATCTAACTCGTTGCCTAAAGGACTATCTAAGGAAATCTTTGTAGTCGGAGGTATTCCCTACTGGGGGCAGGGTTCGCTGCAGGCTACAAAAGAAAACTCGCCAAGGAGATTTGGCTAAAAAGATTCAGTTAAAAGTGGACTTTTTCATGTGATTTCCCCATATGGGCACACCATTGCTTCCGCTGCTTAGTTTGTCCTCAAACTAAACTCGCGCGGGGTGGCCCAGGGTTTGTAGACTTCTTTTCTTCGGATCGAGGTTTGCTCTGATACCAGTTTGTAAGAACCTTTTTTTTCTTTTGAAAACCCGGGTCTTATGCCCAGAACCGCCTCTTTGCGGTGACACCCTCGCTCAGGAAGGTCGCCACTACAAAACGCCGATCCTGCCTGCCATATCGATCACAGAAGAAGAAAAACATAAACGAACAAAAAGAAGTTCAAGTCCACAATCACATGCTATATATAATAAATGTCCAAATGGTATAACTGAAATAATAAGGGTTATAATAATAAAGGGCTCAAGCCCTGTACATCATGTCCTCACTACAAGATCACTCGCGGAAGCTAACCACAAATCACTCACTGATCCTGAAACTTGTGCTCCTGTACTAGACTGGCCCGCCTCCATTTGCACCAGCCTATGGTGTTGCTACGTCTCCTCGAACCCCTAAAATGATATGGTCCACCGACCGTTAGTCAAAAATACTAAGCCTTATGTTCCCCACCCCACCCCCAATGACTCCTAGGCACCGTGCGGGAGGATGAAGCGGAGGACAGCAAGGGGTATAACAAAGAGCAGGTGACAGGGGTACATGAAGTGTTTCTACACTACACATGTGTATATATATAATTGAAGCGGTAAAAGAGCATAGTAAGAGCAGGTAAAGAATAAGTAAAGTGCAGTAAATAAAGACATGTATATAATAGAAAAGTAACCATTGATTTATAGGAATGCCCATTCAAACCTCTAGACCAAGGGGTTGTTTAGCAAGGCATATCGTATAAGAAGACCCATAACCGACTTATACGATAGGGGTAGGGGTTGAAATGCAATGTTTATGCTATGACATGCATGGTATGCAGTTTATGCTATGTTCATACAAGTGCAACTCACACACTTCGACTATATGCGCGCAGACCTTTAGTTTCCCCTTTTTGGAGATAGCAAGACTCTCAGGATACTCCCGTAGTGGCAAACGGAAGCGGTGGGTTGGGCCTCACCCACCTCTAGGTTGGTATTCACACTACCTAACCTAGACCTATCGTACGCCTCAACGCAAAACCGTGGAGCATCTGCGTACTCTTATTGGCTGGTTCACCAGACTTTTATGGCTAAGTGCAAATTCTACACTTGCCGACTCAACGTATTGACGTCGGTGTGAACGACCGTCCAATATCGAAGACCCACCACCTTCATGCACATGCAAACATGTTCTACTATTTATCTCCGAGCCATAGGCTCCCCGGGCCAACCTGCCCGTCATCAATAACCTTACTGAGTCACAAGCTCACCAGACTAATTAGTCTGCCGCTACAACCTCCGAGTCTACAGCTCGTAAGAATAAACCGACTAATATACCCGTGATAATGGAGTGTGAGTTAGTGTATTATTAAGTTAATCTTGTATAACAACATAACCCTACAATTTATGTTTATTCTTGGACTTCTCGAGGATTACCCTGTAAGGGGCTCGCTACGGTACTAGGAACTATAATGGGATGACACGCCAAGGTTCCCTTTCTCAAGACACTTAGTGTTATTGGTTTCTACCCATAAGAATACCCTTCTTTTTACCTTTACACTTGGATTACCCTAAGAATCTTCTGACTCCCCACGGGAAAGACGATCTTTCGTCTATCCCGAGCACAACTTTACCCTTAACTCACCAAGCACACTCTCATCACCTAAACCCCTTTTTGGTGACCTTCAATCTCTTCAACTAGGCTTGGTACACTATCTACCTTCCATTCCCACCTACTGATCCACAAATAACTCAAGTTTTACAGTTTTACTATACGCAGACCAAAAGAGTCATATGAGTTGCATAATGAGAGGCACTCCAAATTATCATCCAACTGACTCAATATTATTACTGGGAGTCTATCATGATGTTATAAGACTAAATCCAGAGAATCATATTTTTCCTTATTTATGTAGCATTTATTTTAATTTCTCCAAACATTTGCCAAATATGAAAATGAACATGAAGTGTAAGATCTTCTTATGATATGGCTCCCATAAAATTATGATAAATCTATGATGAGTAAATATCAGCAAATACAACATATAATTTTTTTACAGTAAGGAATTGTCCTATATTTCTAATATTCGACTTATATCCAAATTTGTAGATTTATGAAGGAACCACCAAAAATACTTACACCGAAATTAGGGGAAAATTACCAGACCTTTGTATTCATTAGAAAAGTCTGTCACAACCCGCATTTTCCCGAATTTAAGAATATCAGAGGAAGAGAAAATACGCGTCATGATGCCACGTCATGCAGGAGACAACTGCAGACGCTCAGGCGGGATCCTATTACTTGATAATTGAAAACGTGATTTCATGATAATCATTATTTGAAATCATTTATTAGGGTTTAGAGTAAGAACTGTGTCTCTCAGTTCATGGATCAACTAGTCCACAGAGAAAGTATGTATAATTGCAGCGGAAAATACTTGATTTAGTTCATTTAAGGTCCTATATGCACGTGAAGGCAGGACATAAAGTAGATGATATGCACATAACTAGGCGTAGTATAAGTATAGAAAATATCTTTTAGGTGACTTTAAAACTAAGGGTTTTCGTTAAAACTGATGAGATGAGGATGAATGAAAAGCCATTTTATCGCTATAATGCACCTAGTCATAAATCATTTCCAGAGAGTAAGGTATCAGATCTAAAAAACAGTGGCATAAACTGGTAAGTAAACTATAAAGTATCAAAGAGGCACAATGGGCGTCAACAAGCTGACACCAACCCGTTGGCCCAACTAGCATGTCTGAACACAAGGAGAAGCAAACAACAACTACTACTACCTCGCAGCAGCGGGGTAAACAGCAGCTAAAACTCCCGAAGACTTCGGGCTACTCCACTAACCGCTACGGCTCTGAACCTGAGGCATTCAATACAACAAAGAACGCCTCAGCAAGGAATTACAAGTGGCAGAAAACTAACAGAAAAACAAGCAAGGCATAAGGGGTACCAACCCAAGCCTGATTCACTGAAAAAGAAGCTCGGAAACAAGGAGCTAAGCAAAGCACCAAGTGCAACCAAATATCATAAGTAGGAACAAGTATAAATTAATTATCTTGTAAATTTTAATGCATGAGACTGATCAGCTCAAATTAAATGGGGGCGGTTCTTTATCCTCTGCCACCCAAAGCCTTAACTGGTGGGGATTTCTATTACCCAACCATCCAAACACGGCCCTCGGGACCACAAGCCAAGCCTGCGGTTCACCTTTAAAATGGCCACCGTGCAAGGCTACAATAGAAACCCCACTGTCCCCCAAACACCACTACTGTGTAAGGCTAAAGACAACGGATCTTATTAATTAAATTTCAATTTAAAACACGGGACGAAGCCCGAGGAACAATCCACAGGGATACCCTAAGAGATAGGGTCAAAGCAAGGTACACACCGATCAAGATGAATCATAAGTGAAACCAAGGATTTGCAAGATCACAACAGGTTTAGAACTTAGATCGGAGGTAAACATGATCGAAGACGCAATGCAGTTATTAGCAACATCACCGCATACTGCTAACATCACAAATACTAAGAAGAAACACCCTAAGGATAGGGTCACCATGAGATAACTACTGATCAAACGATTCATAAGGGGAAACTTGGAGTCATTGAACCAAAAAGGCAAAGGGGTTCAAGCTCGAGGGATTCATGATCAAGGACACCCAAGAGACTTAGGCAAAACTCCTTGTGCCCCTGTAAGAGGCACAAGGTTTCAAGAAGGAGGAGAAGTAATCAGAGGCATAACTCATGACGAATCATAAGAGTAAACTCAAACATTATCAGACCACAACGAGTAAGAGAATTCAAGCAAAAAGGGATTCAAGATCAGGAGCACCGAAAGGTCACTGGCCATCATCCATGTGCACCCGAGGGGACACGAGATTCAAACATAAAAACTCAACGAAATCACATGCGTTCCACGCGGGGTTCTTACCATCAATTATCGAGAAGAAGAGGGACAACATTCAAGGCAGCACTTCTCGAGAACTGGAAGGATTTCTCGAGATAAAGCAAGGGATTTCTCGAGACATTTGAATGTTTTTTTTTTCGAGACATAGAATTAAGAGCATGCGGAGAAGATGGAAGATTGACTGTGTTGGTAAAGGTTACCAATCACCACATCGAATGGGGGAGGTCCAGAAATTGTTGCTGTTTGAATTCGTCGGAATTCGTCGGGATTCGTCGGGATTCGTCGGGATGTCCCGTGAAATCTCGACGAATTGATACAGAAAACTTTAAACTCGGCAGAAGTTGCCGTCTGATATGATTCATCGGAATTCGTCGGGATTCCACGGAATGTCCCGTGAACTCTCGACGAAAAGCAACAGAAGCCCCTATTCTGCTGTGTGGTCTGCGGATAGCGATTCTCCTAGAAGCTATTTATCCTTTGGGTATAAATAGGACGGTTTTCTCCAGGGAACAACTACCCGATTCATAGCAAAGGAAGAATAATCAAGGAAGCTTACATTAACACTCCAAAACTTAAGTTAAACCGAGCGACATGAAATCGACACGAGCGAAACAATACTTCAAGAACAGAAAGAGAAGGAGGAGGAAGCCACTTGCCTTAACCTTGCAAAACTCGAGATCCTCCGCTCTGAAGGCTAAGGAAACACTCAAGCACGAAATCCTAGAATGATTCAGACCAAAAGGAAGAGTTAGGTTACCGCCAAATCTCCCAAAACTCCACGAAACGAGAAAAGCTTACCGCTAGAACGAAGATCTCGCCGAGAGTTTTCCAAATCTTCAAACAACACTCGATTCCGACCACTATAGCCCTAGAAATCGCCGGTTGAAAGCTCTCCGAAGCTCCGCTCTCGCCCTAACCCTCGGCGGCTTCTTTTGATCGAGGAAGGAGATAATGAATAGCAAGAGGAGTTTTAGGTATTTATATAAAAACCTAATTTAATATTTAATTAATTAAATAATCCTCTCATTTACTTAAACCACGAGGGCGACCAGAACAACTCGGATTTCTACAAAATTCGCACCTTAGCTGAAAAACGGCGCTACGAATCCAACGGCGAAGTCAGAACTCAGTTCCGACGAGCCAAACTCCGGATAATGCCTCCCGAAGCTAAAATCTTAATAATTACTCAAAACCTTCACTTTAATTCGAAACGACGCGAAAACTCGCACGCTCGATCTAAATTACACGCTTTAACTAAGCTAAGACTCTAAACACTACCAAAAGAGCTGACGTAACGCCCTTACGCCAAAATTACGTCACAGCGGGTACGTAAAATAATTGACGAAAAACAGGGGCGTTACAGTCACTCCCCCTAAAAGAAGTTTCGTCCCGAAACTTGAAATCCAAAGATCTAGAAAGATACAGAATCAAATCCAAAGATTAAATGACAGCAGGATTTCCTGAAAACTGCTTTTATACTCAAAATCCATTTATCCAAGATGCTTAACACAAGCTCCATCATAACCCACAAAATAACAATCTAATCACATCTTCCAAAATTTGATTCATTAATTCCGCCTGACCGAGGCATAAACCTAGAATTCTAACCTGACACACGGCTTAAAGGGCACACCAAGCAACCTGACGACTCCTTCCAAATAAAGCTCTGCTATTTCTCCAAAGAATATCTGATCTAAAAATCGCACAAAGAGAGCACTTTTTGCCAAACCAACAACTGGGACCCATACAGAATCATGTCCTCCGGGGAATCTAGGTAACGAAGTCCATTGAAATACTTCCCCACTTCCAGCTGGAACATCCAACGGGGTCAAACTACCTCCAAGCCTAATTGATCTACCTTAACGCGCTAGCAGGTATAACATTCCAAAAAAAAACACAATTGGCTAAATCATACTTCATACCAGACTGCCAACAATCGGTTATCAACCAAAATCACGCGCCTCACTACAGATCTTTGTTCGAATAACCTCAAACGCGGAAATACAATATCTACTCTAGTACTCAAGGTATTTCATCATCAAATAAGAAAGATATAGAAATTCTCCCTTTTTCTCAATCCTACTCCGGAGATGTTGCGAGTCAGGGTCTTCCTTCTGACGCAGTTCTACAAGGGCAGACCAAGAAGGCTCTTCAGCCTCTAAGCTCGAAGACGCGGTACTACTACCGACTGAGATATCCATCAACATAAACTCCTCTACTAGGGACTGCACTGAGAGCATGAAGATATGCGCGGTCTTTGTACTCAGGCATCGGCCACCACATAAATCCGCCACATACTCCAACCACCTCCGCTGGCGCAGACTCTGCTCCTTCAGGGTGAAGACATATTTCAGACTCTTAAGATCCGTATAAATCTTGCATGACGCTCCATAAAGAAGATGTCTCCAAAGCTTCAAAGCATAGATCACTACGGCGAACTCTAAGTCATGCGTAGGGTAATTCTTTTCATGAACTTTCAATTGTCTAGACCCATAAGCAATTACTTTTCCTTCTTGCACCAAAATGCAACTTAATCCAAGGCGAGATGCGTCCACATAAACTGCATACTCAACTCCTTCGATCGGTAAGGCCAACACAAGAGCACTACCCAAATGTTTCTTTAATTCCCGAAAAGCTCCTTCGCACTAACCGCTTCAAACAAAAGCGGCATACTTCTGGGTAAACCCGGTTAAAGGTGCCGACAGCACTGAAAATTCTTGAACAAAATCTCCTGCAGAACCCAGTCAAACCTAAGAAACTCCTTATCTCCTTAGGCGATGGAGGCATCTTCCAATCCAATACAACAGAAATCTTAGCAGGGTCTACAGTAATTCCATCTTTGTTCACCACCAGACCTAGAAAGGATACCTGAGGAAGCCAAAACTCACACTTACTCAGCTTCACAAACAACTAGAGCTTTCTAAGAGAAGGCAATACTAAACGCAACAGCGCAGCATGCTCTACAACACTACTGGAAAATACCAACACATCACCGAAAAATATGGCAACGAAAAGATCCGGAAAAACCTTGAACATACGGTTCATCGAGATCAAAAACGCAGAGGGTGCATTGCAATAAGACAAGCACCAGGCTCCAAAACAAAAACGAACTCCACGCCTCCAACCGGCGGGAGACCAGGAAGATCATCAGGAAAAACGACAGGAAGCTCTCGCACCACTAGGACATCCTCGATACGCGGCGAACGCCTAACAGTTTCTACCACAGAAACAAGGTTCGCCAACAACCGGAATCTAACAGCTTCCGAGCACACACCGCAGAAAATATCGGGGAACACTGGCACGGAGGTCCTAGAAAATACTCAAGGGATGACCGCATCAAAACTGGACAACAGGTCCGAACCCAAAATCACGACAAAGTCTTCTAGATTCAATACCTTAAGATCAGCAAAAGCCAACAAATCTCCTAAGAGAACGGGCAACTCCGGACGCACAGGTTTGAGGATACCAAAATACCGAAAGGAAACTAAACGAGGAACGAATCGATGCCCAACTCAGGGGTCATACGGTGACGCTCAACGAAATTCCTTGCTACAAACGAAAGGGCAGCACCCGAATCGAAAAGATCTCACGCTCAACAATTCTTTACCTTAAATCACCCTATAAGCGCGAAAAGAGAAACTAGTCTAATACAGCAAAGCTAAGATCAAGTCAAAACTTAACAGCTAACTCGAATATCTAACCTGCGATTACTTGGGTCGAAGACTGCTCTTGCTCCTGGGTCAACACATTCAGCTTTCCTCTTCCTTCATCCTGATTGCGGCGGCGACACAGCTCGAAGCGGGACTGGCTGCAACTGGGGGTGAATCAGCGGGCATTGGAACTTCATGTGCCCCTTCTGCTTGCACTGGAAGCAGACTTTTTCTTTGGTCCAACACTGGGCCACATCATGCCCTTTCTGCTTGCACAACAGGCAACACACCCCTCCCAAAGGAGTACTCTTGATTTCCAACACTCGCTGCTTCTTCTGAACTCCCTTTCTCTTGAAACACTTTTCATAAGGATGGCCAGGGCGTCCGCAGAAACTACAGACATCGCCACTTCTCTTCCTTGAAGCGGGGCCAGATACCTTGGGGCCTTCACCATCTTCGACTTTTCTCTTGCCCTTTCTCATCAAAGCACCTTCATTCTTAGCGATAACGATGGCCTCGGCTTTCAAAGCTGCTTCCACTGCCTCAGCATAGCTCGCCCATCCATGAGCACCGGCTACATGCTGACTATCATTACGAAGTCCTCCCAAAGATTGCTTCACTCTTCCTTCCTCTGAAGCTACTAGACCTAGAGCAATTCTGCTCGGCCTCCTGGGTTCAATCACAAATTCACTAACAGCGAATTGCCTCTGCTCCGGGTGCAGCAAATCATTCACCAAACAGTCTTGCTCAACCGACGGCCGAAACTCCTTTAACATCATCGCCTTGAATGACTCCCACGAACATCCATCTACGAGGTTTTCCAATTCCCTAATCCACCAGCTCTTAACAAGACCCTTCAGCTGGTAAGCGGCGACCGCTACCTTTTGGCCTGCAGAGATTCCTGAGTACTTAAAAATATCCTCGATGGCAACCAACCAGTCATCCAAAGACAAGAAATCAGCTCTTCCGCCAAACGTAGGGGGTCTTAATCGCTGAAAATGCGATATAACGTCCATTTCTGGAAGCATCTCTACAGGTGGAAACAAGGGAGCAGGAGGAGTAGGTACCGTCTGTCCTACTACTGGGGCCTGCGCTACGAATTGCTGCCTAACACCGGCAGACAACAACAACTCAACCTGAGATTGCATCGCAACCACCTGCTTGGACAGAGTCTCAAAACTTTGCTGCAGACTCTCAATCACGGCTTTACTCAACGCACCGGAAGACTCGCCTTCAAACAGGGGAGTCGACCTAAACGCAACACGCTTCGGCGCCATCGCTGCTAAAACGCATAAACCTCTAATCAAAACTCAACCCTACACTAGAACTACACTTCTTGGTTCAGAACATACATATACAGATACTTGCCATTGCCACCACCTTTCTCTGAGATTTTCATGATGCTATGCTAAATTTGGGGATGACACCATATCATCCCTCTTGACTCACATGCAAGGGTCATGAATGCATGAATGTTCTGTTCATTTTGAAAATCATGTGTGTACGTATGTCATCCTGTAAATCTTTAGCTTGGCACGTGTGCTTATGCAATGCTACACAAGGTATGTTGTGCTATGCATTCTAATAAAGGCCTTAATGCATGTTATGAGCGGCGTACACATGAAATATTATGCATCCCATACTACATAATATCGCATGTAACGAAAAATAAAACGTGCTAATGGGCATCCATGTGATGGTGGTTATGCATCCCATACTACATAACCGTCACATGTTGCCACCTATGGTGGATCCATATACAAACACATATTATGCATCCCATACTACATAATATGCCCCGTATACTTCTTATCATGCTATGAGTGTAGTGTTCGTGCTTTGGCCAAGACGTACTGATGACACATCGGTGTGTGTATGCAATGAAACCAAACAACTAAACTATATCAGAATTTGTTGCCCGACCAACTTGTCGAACAACCTGGCTCTGATACCAACTGTCACAACCCGCATTTTCCCGAATTTAAGAATATCAGAGGAAGAGAAAATACGCGTCATGATGCCACGTCATGCAGGAGACAACTGCAGACGCTCAGGCGGGATCCTATTACTTGATAATTGAAAACGTGATTTCATGATAATCATTATTTGAAATCATTTATTAGGGTTTAGAGTAAGAACTGTGTCTCTCAGTTCGTGGATCAACTAGTCCACAGAGAAAGTATGTATAATTGCAGCGGAAAATACTTGATTTAGTTCATTTAAGGTCCTATATGCACGTGAAGGCAGGACATAAAGTAGATGATATGCACATAACTAGGCGTAGTATAAGTATAGAAAATATCTTTTAGGTGACTTTAAAACTAAGGGTTTTCGTTAAAACTGATGAGATGAGGATGAATGAAAAGCCATTTTATCGCTATAATGCACCTAGTCATAAATCATTTCCAGAGAGTAAGGTATCAGATCTAAAAAATAGTGGCATAAACTGGTAAGTAAACTATAAAGTATCAAAGAGGCACAATGGGCGTCAACAAGCTGACACCAACCCGTTGGCCCAACTAGCATGTCTGAACACAAGGAGAAGCAAACAACAACTACTACTACCTCACAGCAGCGGGGTAAACAGCAGCTAAAACTCCCGAAGACTTCGGGCTACTCCACTAACCGCTACGGCTCTGAACCTGAGGCATTCAATACAACAAAGAACGCCTCAGCAAGGAATTACAAGTGGCAGAAAACTAACAGAAAAACAAGCAAGGCATAAGGGGTACCAATCCAAGCCTGATTCACTGAAAAAGAAGCTCGGAAACAAGGAGCTAAGCAAAGCACCAAGTGCAACCAAATATCATAAGTAGGAACAAGTATAAATTAATTATCTTGTAAATTTTAATGCATGAGACTGATCAGCTCAAATTAAATGGGGGCGGTTCTTTATCCTCTGCCACCCAAAGCCTTAACTGGTGGGGATTTCTATTACCCAACCATCCAAACACGGCCCTCGGGACCACAAGCCAAGCCTGCGGTTCACCTTTAAAATGGCCACCGTGCAAGGCTACAATAGAAACCCCACTGTCCCCCAAACACCACTACTGTGTAAGGCTAAAGACAACGGATCTTATTAATTAAATTTCAATTTAAAACACGGGACGAAGCCCGAGGAACAATCCACAGGGATACCCTAAGAGATAGGGTCAAAGCAAGGTACACACCGATCAAGATGAATCATAAGTGAAACCAAGGATTTGCAAGATCACAACAGGTTTAGAACTTAGATCGGAGGTAAACATGATCGAAGACGCAATGCAGTTATTAGCAACATCACCGCATACTGCTAACATCACAAATACTAAGAAGAAACACCCTAAGGATAGGGTCACCATGAGATAACTACTGATCAAACGATTCATAAGGGGAAACTCGGAGTCATTGAACCAAAAAGGCAAAGGGGTTCAAGCTCGAGGGATTCATGATCAAGGACACCCAAGAGACTTGGGCAAAACTCCTTGTGCCCTTGTAAGAGGCACAAGGTTTCAAGAAGGAGGAGAAGTAATCAGAGGCATAACTCATGACGAATCATAAGAGTAAACTCAAACATTATCAGACCACAACGAGTAAGAGAATTCAAGCAAAAAGGGATTCAAGATCAGGAGCACCGAAAGGTCACTGGCCATCATCCATGTGCACCCGAGGGGACACGAGATTCAAACATAAAAACTCAACGAAATCACATGCGTTCCAGGCGGGGTTCTTACCATCAATTATCGAGAAGAAGAGGGACAACATTCAAGGCAGCACTTCTCGAGAACTGGAAGGATTTCTCGAGATAAAGCAAGGGATTTCTCGAGACATTTGAATGTTTTTTTTTCGAGACATAGAATTAAGAGCATGCGGAGAAGATGGAAGATTGACTGTGTTGGTAAAGGTTACCAATCACCACATCGAATGGGGGAGGTCCAGAAATTGTTGCTGTTTGAATTCGTCGGAATTCGTCGGGATTCGTCGGGATTCGTCGGGATGTCCCGTGAAATCTCGACGAATTGATACAGAAAACTTTAAACTCGGCAGAAGTTGCCGTCTGATATGATTCATCGGAATTCGTCGGGATTCCACGGAATGTCCCGTGAACTCTCGACGAAAAGCAACAGAAGCCCCTATTCTGCTGTGTGGTCTGCGGATAGCGATTCTCCTAGAAGCTATTTATCCTTTGGGTATAAATAGGACGGTTTTCTCCAGGGAACAACTACCCGATTCATAGCAAAGGAAGAATAATCAAGGAAGCTTACATTAACACTCCAAAACTTAAGTTAAACCGAGCGACATGAAATCGACACGAGCGAAACAATACTTCAAGAACAGAAAGAGAAGGAGGAGGAAGCCACTTGCCTTAACCTTGCAAAACTCGAGATCCTCCGCTCTGAAGGCTAAGGAAACACTCAAGCACGAAATCCTAGAACGATTCAGACCAAAAGGAAGAGTTAGGTTACCGCCAAATCTCCCAAAACTCCACGAAACGAGAAAAGCTTACCGCTAGAACGAAGATCTCGCCGAGAGTTTTCCAAATCTTCAAACAACACTCGATTCCGACCACTATAGCCCTAGAAATCGCCGGTTGAAAGCTCTCCGAAGCTCCGCTCTCGCCCTAACCCTCGGCGGCTTCTTTTGATCGAGGAAGGAGATAATGAATAGCAAGAGGAGTTTTAGGTATTTATATAAAAACCTAATTTAATATTTAATTAATTAAATAATCCTCTCATTTACTTAAACCACGAGGGCGACCAGAACAACTCGGATTTCTACGAAATTCGCACCTTAGCTGAAAAACGGCGCTACGAATCCAACGGCGAAGTCAGAACTCAGTTCCGACGAGCCAAACTCCGGATAAAGCCTCCCGAAGCTAAAATCTTAATAATTACTCAAAACCTTCACTTTAATTCGAAACGACGCGAAAACTCGCACGCTCGATCTAAATTACACGCTTTAACTAAGCTAAGACTCTAAACACTACCAAAAGAGCTGACGTAATGCCCTTACGCCAAAATTACGTCACAGCGGGTACGTAAAATAATTGACGAAAAACAGGGGCGTTACAAAGTCTACAGACTAAATTTCAGGATTTATGGAAATCATTTTCGCACATAAATAAATACTTTAAGGAATCCTCAAATAAGATAAGTTGTGAAGTAGCCTACTCATTTAAGTCTCCAAAAATTATATAAAAATTCACAGAGCTTCCTATTGATCTGAAATGTCCTATCACCAATTTGCACATTTTAGCAAAGAGTATTGGACCCTCAATTATTTTTCTTAAACCTAAGACAAAATAAATGCCTTGTGAATGAAGTTGTAACACCCTGCCAGTACGAAAAGTATAACAGCAGGTCCGGCCGGGACCCCACGCCATACAAACCACACTAGCTAGGAGTTAAAAGGTGATAACCAGAAAAGTAACAACTAAACGAGAGTACAAACGTAAGCGGAAGCATTAATTAAACCATTCAAAAAGACATGTCCACTATCATAGGAATGAGTCCAGAAGTAAGAGTTACGGCCTTAGGGCCTTACATCAAAACAATGTACAAAACTCCAAAAAGGCATACATCGGCTCGCAGGCCGGCAATACATGAGAAAACAGGAAAAAGGCTGGCCTTCGAGGGCCAACACAGCAAAAGGGCCAACGCCCGCTACTTCCCGCTAGGCTCACCTGCACCTGCATAAGAACATTCCACCAAGCGGTGGCAAACAAGGTAACGGTCAGCACAGCTGACCAAATTATAACGACCCCACCCCTTACCCGGGGTGGCGGAGCTTCTACCCTGCAAGCAAGCCATACGAGCACAAGTACTAATATAAAGAAAGTGCAACTACACGATGTGAGGTTTCAAGCACAATCAATCTTCTAAGTTGAGCATCAAAAGAAGGGAACCTAGGTATGCACATGAGGTTGGTTGGGTTCACCCGAAGGTTCCCCACAACCGCCTAAGCCACCGCATGAGGCTAAACATGACATCATTCTATCACAGACGTGGGTACAACAACCGCACGCTCCATGCTCACAAGGCATGGATCAAAGGTACTTCTTCCCGAGCACCAACACCATCATGAGTCCGAAAACTTGAGATGGGAAAAGAGCTTATGGCCCGTCTAGGTAAACACCTTCTGCGACCTCTCCCACAATCACACGGCTTTACGAGAGACAACTATCCCTTTACCGATACTGCATGGGAACGGGTTCAGTTCAGTCAATTCCCGAGCTCTCATCGTCGAGTTCACACATACGATGCGGGTATGACATCACCTCGGCCCGTAAGGGTTTAGCACTTGCTAGTGCTACACAAAACATAAGTTACAACACCCAAGCCTTCACGAGGACATAGGCTTTACACGTAACCAAAAAGGAGATACAACTCGCTCCGCATCAATTTCGTGGTGAAGGTTTGCCTTCATCCAACTCTCAAAGCATGGGGCTTTCGTTAGGATCTTCGCAAGACGCCTACGCTTAATTCCCGCAATACTATAGAAGATTTCACGGAGTCATTCTCCGGCACGCATTCTATGCCTAACCTAAATGCAACGTCGCAAATCAAGCATCACCGATTCGGGCTCACGGCCACGAATAGGCTTCACACAAAATGCCTAAATCCGCACGACTACCGGATTTTCTACATGCAATAATGCCGGGGACAGACACAATCTACCCGGAGTTCCGAAGAACTTGAGGAAATCCTACACTTCACCCATTTGGTGAAAGAGACACCTCATGCAAGCATAGAAAGAGGAATGAATGGACAAATACAAGTCCAAAGTTCGGGAGGAAGAATCGTTACCCTAGGCGCTTTCTTTTTCGCCATGGATCCGAGATTCTATACGGAGAGAAACGACCGCACCGGGCTGCACTCTCCAAATCTGGAAACGGCTCGCGAAACGGAGCTCCGGAGCTCCGTCAATGGCGGGATCTTCCTTCTTCTTCCTTGCCTCCTTCTTCTTCCTCTAGCCTAGGAGAGAGAAACACCTCAAAATAATGAGGACTAATCTCCTCTCATAAGCCCTAATAGCCTCCAGCATCTAATCCTAGCCATCGGATCAGATCTCAAAAGATTTGGACGGCCCGATCTTCTTCTCCGCTCAAAATCGCGGAACAGAATAAACAGGGCGCACGATCACAGGCGCACGGTCAGTGGTCGTGCGCGACGAGGGCAATGGTCGTGCGCACTATCCGGGACAGAACTCTGAATTCTTGCGAATAAGCGCACGATCGCTGGCGCACGATCACTGGTCGTGCGCGAAGAGGGAAATGGTCGTGCGCACTGTCCGAGACAGAACTCGATTCTCTTCTGAATTAACGCACGATCGCTGGCACACGATCACTGGTCGTGCGCGATGAGGCCACTGATCGTGCGCTAAGAGCAGACAGGGAAAATTCTAGCCTGCTTCACGTGCCGCACTACCACTCCGCCTACTTCGCGGAACTACCAGATTTGGGGTGTTACAACTCCACCCTCCTTAAAAGAATTTCGTCCCGAAATCCAGGAAACAGTAATAGCATAAATTACAGTTATACTTTACCTGAGGGAAATAGCTCGGGGTACTCCGCAAGCATCGCTTGCTCTCTCTCCCAAGAGAGCTCCTCTCGGCCGCAGTTATCCCACCGGACTTTTACCATCCGAATGGACTTGTTCCGCAGCTGCTTTACTTCGGTATCTTCGATGCGTAAAGGCTTGACTTTCGTCGACAACCCACTATCAACCGGCACTTTGCCGATCGCAACGATATAAGTAGGCTCTTGCACTGCCTTCCTCAACACTGAAATGTGGAACACGTCGTGCAGACCGCTCAGCTCTGCAGATAGTGCAAGCCGATAAGCCGCATCACCAACACGCTCCACGATCTCGAACGGTCCTAAGTACCTCGGACTGAGCTTTTTCAAGCGTCGAATCCTTGATACCCCTTTGAACGGTTTGATCTTCAAGTAAACCCGGTCACCGACGGCAAACTCTAAGTTCCTATGCTTGGCGTTGAAATACTTTGCTTGCCTATCCTGGGCAACCAATAGCCTTTCGCGTATAGACCGGATCGTCGAAGTTGCTTCTTCAACATCCTTTCGCTTCAATAGCTTAGTATCGCCCGTTTCCGCCCAAGACAACGGCGTACGACACTTCTTACCATAGAGGGCTTCGAAAGGAGCCATCTTTATGCTGGCTTGGTAGCTATTATTGTAGGCGAATTCGATCATAAAGAGATGATCCTCCCACTTCTTTCCAAAGTCTAGAGTGCACATTCGGAGCATATCCTCCATAGTCCTGTTGGTTCTCTCGGTCTGTCCATCCGTTTGCGGGTGGAAGGCCGTGCTGAACTTCAGTTTTGTGCCCAACAGTTCATGGATAAGCCTCCAATCTTTCGATGTGAAACGCCCGTCACGATCGCTGACGATGCTACGAGGGACACCGTGCAGTCTCACGATACTATCCACATAGAGCTTTGCTAGTTTGTCTACCGAATCATCCTTCCGGTTCGGAATGAAGTGCGATACCTTTGTCAAACGGTCCACGATCACCCCGATGGCGTCGTTTCCATGTTGCGATCACGGCAATCCATGCACGAAATCCATCGAAATATCATCAAACTTCCATTCCGGAATCGGCAAGGACTTCAAAAACCCACCGGGACGTTGACATTCCGCTTTCACCAACGCGCAAGTATGACACTTGGCTACGTAAAGGGCAATGTCTTTCTTCATGCCCGGCCACCAGAACAGTTTCTTCATATCCATAAACATTTTAGTGCTCCCCGGGTGGATCGAGTACTTGGTATGATGAGCCTCGTACATCAACTCCGCCCGTAGAGTACCAACGTTTGGGATACATAACCTTTCCTGCTTCCACACAAGGTCGTCTTCGAAGGAGAAATCAGCGTTTAACCCTTCAACGGTTTCCGCTTTGTATCGTTTCAAGCTCTCGTCCAACTCCAATGCTTGTCGAACTCGGTCGGCAAGGTCGTAGTGAACTTCCGTCCAGTTCAAGCATGCTGAAGTAGACGTTCTCCTATCAATGCATATGATCTCCATTTCTTCTAGCTCACGGATTAGACGCTCATCGTGCATCAAAATCCAATTTGCTTGTGCGGGAGCCCGACGACTCAACGCGTCTGCAACTACGTTTCCTTTACCGGGAGTATATTTGATATCGAAGGTGTCGTCCCCAAGGAACTCCATCCACCTCCTTTGGCGCATGTTCAACTCCCTTTGATCTAGTAAGTACTTGAGGCTCTTATGGTCGGTAAAGATAT
This sequence comes from Dactylorhiza incarnata, assembly GCA_033032865.1. Lineage (NCBI taxonomy): Eukaryota > Viridiplantae > Streptophyta > Magnoliopsida > Asparagales > Orchidaceae > Dactylorhiza > Dactylorhiza incarnata. The sequence continues at coordinate 9,776,025 of JAWHQI010000031.1, forward strand.
CGATCTTCACGCCATATAGATAGTGCCTCCAAAGTTTGAGGGCAAAAACCACGGCCGCTAGCTCCAAATCATGGACCGGGTAATTCCTCTCGCGAACCTTCAGTTGCTGGGAGCCGTAGGCAATTACCTTCCCGAACTGCACTAGGACACAACCCAACCCACTTCCTGAGGCGTCGCTATATATTTCATAGCCTTCCGTACCCTGTGGCGAGCATAGGGTGGGCGCCGTGATCAGACGACTCTTTAGCTCTTCAAAAGCTCGTGCGCACTCGGGCGACCAAACGAACTTATGATCCTTCCTAGTCAGTTTTGTGAGAGGAAGTGCGATCCTCGAGAAGTTTTCCACAAAGCGCCTATAATAGCCGGCAAGTCCTAAGAAACTTCGGACTTCCGCTACGTTTTTCAACAAAGGCCACGCTTGGATCGCTTCTATCTTCGACGGATCGACTGCAATTCCTTCGCCACTAACAACATGACCAAGGAATGCCACTGACGGTAGCCAAAACTTGCACTTGGAGAACTTGGCATATAGCTGACTCCTCCTCAAGGTGCTCAGGACTGCGTGCAGATGCTCTACATGCTCCCCTTCCGACTGAGAGTATACCAAAATGTCGTCGATGAAGACGATCACAAATTGATCTAAATACTCTCGGAATGTCCCGTTCATCAAGTCCATGAATACCGACGGTGCATTGGATAGACCGAACGGCATTACCGTGAACTCATAGCGCCCAGAGCGGGTACTGAACGCTGTTTTTGGAATGTCACATTCCTTTATCCTAAGTTGCTAGTAGCCGGACCTTAAGTTAAGCTTAGAGTATACTGTCGACCCAACCAGTTGGTCAAATAAGTCGTCGATTCTCGGAATCGGATAACGGTTCTTCTCTGTCAGTTTGATCTGCTACTACTAGGACAACACCAAGGCTGGTCTTAGGCCCCGAATCCTTCAACAAGGTGAAGAGTATCTTCGCGCCTTTTCACAGCTTCTCCTAACCGCGCTCACCCGAGATCTATTGGGCAGCATTACCTCTAATCTATCCTTGACTAAGGTAAACGACACTCCGATTCATAACACGAAGTCCTTAGACAGATAAGAGAGCGATGCTCCCACACCAACAGAGCTTTCGTCGGATAGTCGATAATTAGGACAAGGCCTAATTGCACACAAATTCAAAACATAAAATTTTGTTGTCATCGGATACAATGGACACAATGAAATCTTTAACCGCACACAGGGTAGAAATCATATTAAGAGATGATCATCCATACCTGTGGCAACATCGCATTGTTGAACGACCTTTTGCTGGCCATAAGAGTAGACTCTCGGCTGGGTTAAAGAATATTGGGGAGTCGAAGACTCCACCGCCTTTCCTTTCTCTATAGCAGCTGAACCCATCGCACGAGCATAGTCCACTTCTCCGCTTTTTGCCTTTGGAGGACCACTTCGACACACCGCGGCTTTGTGCCCCACCTTCCCGCAGGTGAAACACGTAATAGGTCCCCGCACGGTCGTGGCTCCCAAAATATTAGAAGGAGCTGGTTCCGCGAACCTAGACTTCCTCTTGTTTCTTCTGAACTCCGACTTGGATTGAGAGGTCGGCGCATGTAACTCATTGAAGTCATTCGCGCGTGGCATACTCTTCATTTCTATTTCTAGAGATTTTGCTGCTTTGACTAAGACGTTGAAGCCAAGTAACATTGGACCCACAAGCATTTGTCTTAGGTCATCTCGCAGGCCATTGTAGAACTTGTTGACCTTGGTCTCCTCATCTTCCCACATAGACCTCTCATAACGACCCAGACTGATGAACTCATTCAGGTACTCATCCACCGAGTGTGCTCCCTGCTCCAGGTGCAAGCACTGGTTCTGTAGTGCCAAATGCCCTGATGAGAGCATGTACCTTAGAAGGAATGACTCATGGAAGTTTTCCCAAGAGATTTCGGTAAGTTGTCTCCCACCAAACTTGTGCACCAACTCCTCTTCCCACCAAAGTCTTGCTTCTCTTATAAGTAGGAAGGTGGCCAAGGCTACCAACATATCCTTAATTATAAGTATTGACGTTAAAGTCTTCTTTATTTCTGACAACCACTCAGCAGCTCTCACAGGAGATTCGGTCCCCGCGAAGGATGGAGGGTTGAGGCTCAGAAAGTACTTTAACAGTTGATAGCGCAATTGCGGTTCCGCTTCTGGCTCACTTGCCCTCGTCGGAACCGGGGCCACAATAAGACTGGGAGGCTGTACCAGCTTTCCTAGCCATGCATTTTGTGCAGCCGAGACCGCTTCTGTGACCACTCTGATCATCTCAGCCGAAGGAGCGGTCGCTGGCACTTCAGCCGACCCACTACTATAAGCGGTGTTACGGGGTCGAGACTGCCCCGCACCACTTCCAGTCACCTATAATCATGCAAGGCACGATTTAGTGACTCAAAACATATCAAACATCAATCATGGAACGCTCAGGTTCCGCAAACAAGTATGTTTTTTCATTCCTAAGTGGACATTCTTATTAGTTTTTGTCGTTCTAGGTGAATGCACAGCCCGTGCGCACCACCCCTTAAAAGGAATTCGTCCCGAATTCGCTAAACTACGGATCGACGCCTTAAGTCCGATACCAAATTGTAACACCCTGCCAGTACGAAAAGTATAACAGCAGGTCCGGCCGGGACCCCACGCCATACAAACCACACTAGCTAGGAGTTAAAAGGTGATAACCAGAAAAGTAACAACTAAACGAGAGTACAAACGTAAGCGGAAGCATTAATTAAACCATTCAAAAAGACATGTCCACTATCATAGGAATGAGTCCAGAAGTAAGAGTTACGGCCTTAGGGCCTTACATCAAAACAATGTACAAAACTCCAAAAAGGCATACATCGGCTCGCAGGCCGGCAATACATGAGAAAACAGGAAAAAGGCTGGCCTTCGAGGGCCAACACAGCAAAAGGGCCAACGCCCGCTACTTCCCGCTAGGCTCACCTGCACCTGCATAAGAACATTCCACCAAGCGGTGGCAAACAAGGTAACGGTCAGCACAGCTGACCAAATTATAACGACCCCACCCCTTACCCGGGGTGGCGGAGCTTCTACCCTGCAAGCAAGCCATACGAGCACAAGTACTAATATAAAGAAAGTGCAACTACACGATGTGAGGTTTCAAGCACAATCAATCTTCTAAGTTGAGCATCAAAAGAAGGGAACCTAGGTATGCACATGAGGTTGGTTGGGTTCACCCGAAGGTTCCCCACAACCGCCTAAGCCACCGCATGAGGCTAAACATGACATCATTCTATCACAGACGTGGGTACAACAACCGCACGCTCCATGCTCACAAGGCATGGATCAAAGGTACTTCTTCCCGAGCACCAACACCATCATGAGTCCGAAAACTTGAGATGGGAAAAGAGCTTATGGCCAGTCTAGGTAAACACCTTCCGCGACCTCTCCCACGATCACACGGCTTTACGAGAGACAACTATCCCTTTACCGATACTGCATGGGAACGGGTTCAGTTCAGTCAATTCCCGAGCTCTCATCGTCGAGTTCACACATACGATGCGGGTATGACATCACCTCGGCCCGTAAGGGTTTAGCACTTGCTAGTGCTACACAAAACATAAGTTACAACACCCAAGCCTTCACGAGGACATAGGCTTTACACGTAACCAAAAAGGAGATACAACTCGCTCCGCATCAATTTCGTGGTGATGGTTTGCCTTCATCCAACTCTCAAAGCATGGGGCTTTCGTTAGGATCTTCGCAAGACGCCTACGCTTAATTCCCGCAATACTATAGAAGATTTCACGGAGTCATTCTCCGGCATGCATTCTAGGCCTAACCTAAATGCAACGTCGCAAATCAAGCATCACCGATTCGGGCTCACGGCCACGAATAGGCTTCACACAAAATGCCTAAATCCGCACGACTACCGGATTTTCTACATGCAATAATGCCGGGGACGGACACAATCTACCCGGAGTTCCGAAGAACTTGAGGAAATCCTACACTTCACCCATTTGGTGAAAGAGACACCTCATGCAAGCATAGAAAGAGGAATGAATGGACAAATACAAGTCCAAAGTTCGGGAGGAAGAATCGTTACCCTAGGCGCTTTCTTTTTCGCCATGGATCCGAGATTCTATACGGAGAGAAACGACCGCACCGGGCTGCACTCTCCAAATCTGGAAACGGCTCGCGAAACGGAGCTCCGGAGCTCCGTCAATGGCGGGATCTTCCTTCTTCTTCCTTGCCTCCTTCTTCTTCCTCTAGCCTAGGAGAGAGAAACACCTCAAAATAATGAGGACTAATCTCCTCTCATAAGCCCTAATAGCCTCCAGCATCTAATCCTAGCCATCGGATCAGATCTCAAAAGATTTGGACGGCCCGATCTTCTTCTCCGCTCAAAATCGCGGAACAGAATAAACAGGGCGCACGATCACAGGCGCACGGTCAGTGGTCGTGCGTGACGAGGGCAATGGTCGTGCGCACTATCCGGGACAGAACTCTGAATTCTTGCGAATAAGCGCACGATCGCTGGCGCACGATCACTGGTCGTGCGCGAAGAGGGAAATGGTCGTGCGCACTGTCCGAGACAGAACTCGATTCTCTTCTGAATTAACGCACGATCGCTGGCACACGATCACTGGTCGTGCGCGATGAGGCCACTGATCGTGCGCTAAGAGCAGACAGGGAAAATTCTAGCCTGCTTCACGTGCCGCACTACCACTCCGCCTACTTCGCGGAACTACCAGATTTGGGGTGTTACAGAAGTACTGGTTAAATCTTTCAATTAAAAACACAAAAATTACCAGAGGTGTATATTATGATAATAAAGACACTACCAAAGTTTCATCATCATCCAAAACCATTTAAGCATGCAAATTTCTCTTATAAGGAATTTCCCTAAAGGGGTTATGACCTATTTCAAGGGAATAATTGTTCCTAAAATTCTTATAAAATTACCTAGGGCCTATTTGCACTCTATTAACTTATCCACCAAGTTCCATGACCATTATATAGCTTTTGACCACATGTCCTTCACAAAGCTCTATATGCACCCCAAGTGGTAAATCTAGGGTCCTAGGGCATATCCACCTCTACACCATCCCATCTTCCTCATGAAGGTGTTTTAGGTGATCCTAAATCAGTGGTCAAGGTTTCAACTCATGGTGATGCGTTCTGACCACCATACCCCAAGATAAACACCATACCCCAATTTAGACCTAATTTGAGCCAACTTGGGTTAACCAATTACCTATCTAAATCAGTCCCAATTGGGCTGAAATTTTTACCAGGGTCATATAATAATGCTAAGAGGTACCCACCAAAATTTGGAGGGCATTGGAGGTCATTTGACCCAATGGTTAATTAATATTTGATTTATGAAATTATTACAAAGACCTTAGAAAAAGATTCTCCTAAAATTTCCATCTTTGGGTATGATGTGTGGGTAGGTGTAAATAGCCTATGTTTCAATTTTCAAGTCAATACCATGACCCAATCAAAAGTTATTCAAGAAATGGTGTCTGTCCTACACTAGGGACCAGTCCCACCAAAATGGACCTACAGGGAACTACAGAACTCCTTTTGGGGTGAAATTAATTTTAAAATAAAGTAGACTCCAGGGCTACAACATTGGTGTTGACCACTTTGTCTGTAGAGGGGCCTAAGTATTTTTAATATTTATTTCTAACAGCTGCCAATAAAGAGATAGAAAAAGGGAATAACAAATATTAAAAAAACGAAATCTGTTGCACGAATCTTGAAGCAGGGACGGACGTAATCGGCTTGTCTTCTTCCTCCAGCCAATGGCTGAGATTGCCCCGACCTGGGTGAAGTTTGTAGGTGTTTTCCCGGCCACCCAAGCGCCGCCCCGACCGACGAATGCCACCACCACCTCCGTTGAGGTGGTGGCCGGCGATGGGGGGTGGTTGGCCGGCCGTAGGTGGCCGGAACGGAGGGTTTAGGGTGGGATTGAAAGCTTGAAAATACAATCTTCGGCCAAACCCGATCCAAGGCCATTTGGCCTCAAACCTTGCGGCCAATAGATGTAGATCTACCCAAAGGGATAGAGGAGAAGAACCAGACCTTCTTGGAGCCCAACGACGATGGCGGCGGTGTTCGGCCATGGATTTTCCCTTCTTCGGTGAGCTTGCCCGATCTCTCCATTCTCCACCAAAACCTTTTATCCAATATATGATTTCGACTGCCATCTACCTTTTGAAGCTAATGGTGGAGTTAGATTTGAGTGGGGAGTGCTGTATAGGGGGAATTTGAGGAGAATATATTTCGGCCATGATGGTTGGGCTCCTCCATTGATGATGGCTGGCTGGAATTTATGGGGAAACTCCTCCCAAGCATCATGGAAGATGAATGGAGGGGCTTGGGGAGATGAATGGAGTGACCCATGGCCTCCCACCATTAACTTTCCTACTTTTTTCCTCTTTCTCTCTCTTCATTAAGGGGGAAATTGCAGTTTCTCTCTCCTACTCATCATTTCCAGAAATTGAGTGGTAACTCCTGGTAATTATCAGCCTCCTAATCTAATGGGCTACTCCAATTAGGCCTAGTCCAAGTGGATTGGGCTTGAGTTAGCCTTTTCCCTTTTTGGGCAAGGTTGACCAAGTGTTGACTTGAGGTGTTGACTTTGTCAACTGATGGGTTGACTGGTCGAAGTGGTGTGTCTTGAGTCCCTTGACACCACCCAAAGTTGGTTGAGTCATGGTGGTGCCCCAATTGGACCAATTAATCCAAAAGGTGTTGGTTTGACCAAAACAAGGCTAGAGTTGACTTTGGTCAATTGGACCATTTCGGTTGACCCCAATGAGTGGGTAGTGAGCTATTGGTCTCTCTTAATGGTTAGGAAGGTCTAGGTAGGGTCAATTTTGCAAGGTGTAGGTTAATTGACTCTAATTAGGCTACTTTGACCAATTTGGGGTTAGGGTTGACTTTGGTCAATTTGGCCTCTTTGGTCGACCCCAATGAGTCCTTGGTGCTCTAAGGGGACCCCTAAAGGGTTATGTATGCTATGGTGGGGTCAAAGGGTCAAGCTGAGGCCCTTAAGTCCAACCCTATGCTTGTTAACTGGAAATTGCTATTTGCAGACACCATACCTCGTGAAGGTGTTTTAGGTGATCCTAAATCAGTGGTCAAGGTTTCAACTCATGGTGATGCGTTCTGACCACCATACCCCAAGATAAACACCATACCCCAATTTAGACCTAATTTGACCCAACTTGGGTTAACCAATTACCTATCTAAATCAGTCCCAATTGGACTGAAATTTTTACCAGGGTCATATAATAACGCTAAGAGGTACCCACCAAAATTTGGAGGGCATTGGAGGTCATTTGACCCAATGGTTAATTAATATTTGATTTATGAAATAATTACAAATACCTTAGAAAAAGATTCTCCTAAAATTTCCATCTTTGGGTATGATGTGTGGGTAGGTGTAAATAGCCTATGTTTCAATTTTCAAGTCAATACTATGACCCAATCAAAAGTTATTCAAGAAATGGTGTCTGTCCTACACTAGGGACCAGTCCCACCAAAATGGACCTACAGGGAACTACAGAACTCCTTTTGGGGTGAAATTAATTTTAAAATAGAGTAGAATCCAAGGGCTACAACTTTGGTGTTGACCACTGTTTCTGTAGAGGGGCCTAAGTATTTTTAATATTTATTTCTAACAACTGCCAATAAAGAGACAGAAAAAGGGAATAACAAATATATATAAAAAACGAAATCTGCTGCACGAATCTTGAAGCAGGGACGGACGTAATCGGCTTGTCTTCTTCCTCCAGCCAATGGCTGAGATTGCCCCGACCTAGGTGATGTTTGTAGGTGTTTTCCCGGCCACCCAAGCGCCGCCCCGGCCGGCCAATGCCACCACCACCTCCGTTGAGGTGGTGGCCGGCGATGGGGGGTGGTTGGCCGGCCGTAGGTGGTCAGAACGGAGGGTTTAGGGTGGGATTGAAAGCTTGAAAATACAAGCTTCGGCCAAACCCGATCCACGACCATTTAGCCTCAAACCTTGCGGCCAATAGATATAGATCTACCCAAAGGGAGAGAGGAGAAGAACCAGACCTTCTTGGAGCCCGACGACGATTACGGCGGTGTTCGGCCATGGCTTTTCCCTTCTCCGGTGAGCTTGCCCGATCTCTCCATTCTCCACCAAAACCTTTGATCCAATATATGATTTCGACTGCCATCCACCTTTTGAAGCTAATGGTGGAGTTAGATTTGAGTGTGGAGTGATGTATAGGGGGAATTTGAGGAGAATATATTTCGGCCATGATGGTTGGGCTCCTCCATTGATGATGGCTGGCTGGAATTTATGGGGAAACTCTTCCCAAGCATCATGGAAGATGAATGGAGTGGCTTGGGGAGATGAATGGAGTGACCCATGGCCTCCCACCATTAACTTTCCTTCTTTTTTCCTCTTTCTCTCTCTTCATTAAGGGGGAAATTGCACTTTCTCTCTCCTACTCATCATTTCCAGAAATTGAGTGGTGACTCCTGGTAATTATCAGCCTCCTAAGCTAATGGGCTACTCCAATTAGGCCTAGCCCAAGTGGATTGGGCTTGAGTTAGCCTTTTCCCCTCTTTTTGGACAAGGTTGACCAAGTGTTGACTTGAGGTGTTGACTTGGTCAACTGATGGGTTAAATGGTCCATGTGGTGTGTCTTGAGTCCCTTGACACCACCCAAAGTTGGTTGAGTCATGGTGGTGCCCCAATTGGGCCAATTAATCCAAAAGGTGTTGGTTTGACCAAAACAGGGCTAGAGTTGACTTCGGTCAATTTGACCATTTGGGTTGACCCCAATGGGTGGGTAGTGACCTATTGGTCTCTCTTAATGGTTAGGAAGGTCTAGGTAGGGTCAATTTGGCAAGATGGAGGTCAATTGACCCTAATTAGGCTACTTTGACCAATTTGGGGTTAGGGTTGACTTTGGTCAATTTGGCCTCTTTGGTCGACCCCAATGGGTCCTTGGTGCTCTAAGGGGACCCCTAAAGTGTTAGGTATGCTATGGTGGGGTCAAAGGGTCAAGGTGGGGCCTTTAAGTCCAACCCTATGCTTGTTAACTGGAATTTCTATTTGCAGACCACTGTGGTTTCCTTCTTCTTGGCTAAGGCCAAGTGGTTTCTTCAAGCTTCCTAGGGTTTTTTCATGACCTAGTCATGACAAAACCACTCTAGGGGTCTAGTTGTTTGGGGGATGTTACAATTTTGACCTAAATTTAGGATAAGGTTGACTTTCGTCTATTGACCATTTGGGTTGACCCCAATGGGTGGTTAGTCACCCATTGGCCTCCCTTAAGGGTTAGGAATCTCTAAGTAGGGTCAATTTGGCAAGGTGAGGGTCAATTGACCTTTATTAGGCAACTTTGACCAAAATAGATTTAAGGATGACTTTGGTAAAATTGGCCAAATTGGAAGCCCCGTGATGGGGCTTTTTGGTTCATTGGGTCCCTAATATTCCTATAAGGGTACGGGCAAGGTCAATTTGGCATGGTGGAGGCCAATTGACCCTATTTATGCTACTTTGACCAATTTAGGGTTAGGGTTGACTTTGGTCAATTTGGTCTCTTTGGTTGCCCCCAATGGGTCCCTGGTACTCTAAGGGGACCCCTATTGGGTTAGGGATGTCATGGTGGGGGTCAAAGGATCAAGGTGAGGCCCTAAAGTTCAACCATAGGCTTGTTAACTAGAAATTGTTATTTGCAGACCACTGTGGTTTTCTCCTTCTTGCCTATGTTCTCATGGTCTTAAGTGCTTCCTTTGGTTTTGTCATGACCTAGTCATGACAAAACCAACTTAGGGGTCTAGTTGTTTGGGGGATGTTACAAATCCAATACATAAAAATAAAAATTTCATCCCCGAAATTCAGGTTAGGCCTGTGGGGTTCCTCTAACAAGTGATTAAATGTAACATCCCAAAAATTAAGTTATACCTATCGTAAAGAGCTCCGGATACATTTGCTGCATCAAGTCCAGTGGCTCCCAGGTGTGCTCCTCCTGTCCATGATTCCTCCACAAGATCTTGACTTACGGAACCTTCTTGCGCCTCAAGACTCGCATCTCCGTATCGTCTATCTGGACTAACTCTAGGGGAACCGATCGATCAGTAGCTACCAGCCCCTCTGTAGTAGATATCTGCTGCTCTGGCCGTAGTTGAGCACTTTTAAGTGAGGAGACGTGGAAGACTTTGTGCAATCCCGCTAACTCCGGCGGTAGCTCCAGTCTGTAAGCCAAGGGGCCGATCCGCTCCAGGATCCTATAGGGCCCCATATATCTCGGACTGAGCTTCTTCCACCCGCGTACCCGCGAGACTCCATGCATCAGACGTATCTTCAAGAATACCCGATCTCCCACCTGGAACTCTACCATACGATGACGTGCATCGTAATACTTGGCATGCCTGCTCTGGGCCTCCAACATCCTATCTCAAATCAGCCGCACCTGAGCTTTCGTGTCCTCCACAAACTCTGAGCCGAGTGCCTTGGGATCCTCATACTGGATCCAAGACAATGGGGTCCTGCATCTCCGTCCGTATAAAGCCTCGTAGGGTGACATGCCTATGCTAGCATGGTGACTGTTGTTGTACGAGAACTCGACCAACGTCAACAATCTCTCCCATAGATCCCCGCGGTCTAGAATACATAGACGTAGAACATCTTCCGAAGTCCAGTTGGTACGCTCTGTTTGCCCGTCTGTCTGAGGGTGGAATGCAGTGCTAAATGTCAGTCGTATGCCCAGGTAAGCCTGCACCGCTCTCCACTCCCTCGATGTAAATCATCCATCCCGTTCTGACAAAATCGTCCTAGGCACGCCATGGTACCGAACAAACTGCTCCACGAACCTTCGTACCAAATCACCGACCGGAGTGTCCTTTCTGACTAGAATGAATCTGGCCACTTTTGTCAGTTTGTCGACGATCACCCATATCGAGTCATTCCCTGCATGTGATCGGGGAAGACCGTGTATAAAGTCCATCGCAATGTCGTCGAACTTCCACTCCGACACCGGGAGTGGTTCCAATAGTCTAGCCGGGTTCTTGCACTCCGCCTTCACGAGTTGGCAAGACTCACAGTGGGTCACAAAGTAAGTGATATCCCTCTTCATGCCCGACCAGTACATGGTCCTCTTCAAGTCCGCCGTCATCATGGTGATACCCAGGTGAACTGAATACCTATTGCAGTAAGCCTCTGTCATGATGTCCTCCCGAATCTGGCCCCCTGCCGGTATATAAACTCGACCTCTAAAACTCAATAGGCCATCCTTCAACGAATAGTCTCCGACTGAACCTGCCTCCAAGGCTCTGAATATCGGCTCTAACTTGGCATCCTGCCTCTGCCCATCCCTAATGCGGTCTCGGATGTCATATATGGTACTCATCGCTGCCAGGTACTCCTCATAAAGCTCCGGATCATCCTCGGATACTAAGGAGACCTGCATGTCCTCGAACATCCGTACTAGCTCCATGGCCATCAATTGGGGCTCTGCTCCCGACGTGGTAGCTCTACTACTCAGTGCGTCAGCCACCACATTCGCCTTCTATGGATGGTAATGCATCGTGTACTGGTAGTCAGATAAGAACATAACCCAACGTCTCTGTCGAATGTTCAGCTCCTTCTGCGTATCTACATACTTCAGATTCTTGTGATCTAAAAATATGTCGTTGTGGACGCCATAGAGGTAGTGCCGCCGGATCTTCAGAGCGAATACAACCGCTCCCATCTCCAAGTCGTGCACCAGGAAATTCCACTCATGGTACTTAAACTGGCGGGAAGCGTATGCTATCACGTGCCCGTTCTGAATCAGAACGACACCCATTCCCTAGTATGACGCATCCGTGTACACCTGGAATCCTTCCTTTCTCGATGGAAGGGCAAGGATGGGGGCCGTCGTAAGCCGATCATTTAGCTCCTGCAAGGCCGCCTCGCACTGCGGAGTCCAAACGAATGCAGTATCCTTCTTTGTCAGGGATGTATGGGGGGAGGGCTATCTGGGAAAACCCCTGTACGAACTTTCGGTAACAACCGGCAAGTCCCAAGAAGCTCCGCACGTCGGTGGCCGTATTCAAGGGTGGACAATCCCATACTGCCTGGATCTTCGCTGGATCTACTGCTAGACCAGCTCCACTGATAATATGACTTAGGAAGGACACCTCCTTCAGCCAAAACTGACACTTGCTGAACTTCGCATACATGCGGTGCTCCCGAAGTTTCTCCAATGTTAGTGTCAAATGTTGTGCATGTTCCTCCTCCGTCCTCGAATAGACGAGGATGTCGTCGATGAACACGATGACAAAGATGTTGAGATATGTCTTGAGCGCCCGATTCATCAAACTCAAAAATACTGATGGTGCATTCGTGAGCCCGAACGACATTACAGTGAACTCATATAGTCCGTATCAACTGCTGAAAGCCTTCTTCGGGATGTCCTCCTCCTGAATCCGCAGCTGATAATACCCTGACCTCAAATCCATCTTCGAGAAGTAGTGGGCTCCATCTAGCTGGTCAAATAGCTCATCGATCCTTGGTAGCGGATTCGTATTCCGAACCGTCAGTCGGTTCAGTGCTTTGTAGTCGATGCACAATCTGAGCGTCCCATCCTTCTTCTTCACGAATAAAACCGGAGCTCCCCAAGGCGAGAAACTCGTTCTGACGAACCCAGCTTCCACCGGCTCCTACAGTTGGCTCTGAAACTCTGCTAGCACCTCCGGGGCCATCCGATAAGGAGCTCTAGATACCAGCTTATCCCGCGACACCAGCTGGATCCAAAAATCCTTCTCGCGGTGCGGTGACAGCCCTGACAGCTTCTCTGGGAATACGTCGGCAAAATCCCGTACTACTGGGATACTAGCCACAGAATCCTTCGCCTCAATCGCCTCGAACAACACCTGGTATATTTCATTTCCCTATAGATGGGCCTTGGCGGCCTGAATAGATGATAATAAGAGACGGGAGGGGGTCTGATACCTTCACTACTATTTCTGTGTCCTCATGCTTTAGGACAATCCTCCTAGACCGGCAATGAATCCTTGCCTGGTTCCCGTGCAGCCAGTTCATGCCCAGGATCAGGTCAAAGTCTTTCATCTTCAAGACCGTCGCCGACGCTTCGAACAACTTCCCTCCAATCTCTACGTTCATATTGCACTTTGCATTCATTGCTATCTCTGATCCGTCCGGGAATCGCACCCTCCTGTGGATGCCCTCAAAGTGCTGGACTTGGTCCATATCATCTACAAATTCTTCCAAGATGAACGAGTGTGAGGCACCCTTATCAAATAAAGTGTATGTGGGCTTGCCACAGACGAGTACTATACCTGTAATGACCCTTGCGGGGTCCCGGGGCTGAGCTAGGTCCAGAGCGTACATCTGGTCCCTGTTCTGTCTCCGGTCTTTGCCCTGAAATCCACGGCCTCGACCACATCCTCGGCCCCCGAAGTGTTGGGCAGGTGGGGCAGCCTGTAGTGCTGGTGGTGCATTCCTCTGAGGGCAGTTCCTCCGGATGTGGCCAGTCTGGTGGCAGTGGTAGCACTCCGGTGGCGGAGGTGGCCCACCTCCTCCAATTCTCGGCATCTCCCGCATCTGTAGAGGCTGTGGAGCCAACACTACCTGCTCCTGCCTCCCCTCCTGGGGGGGTCGGTTCTCCGTCCTTCTTTCCCCAGCATCTCGGCCTCTCTGCTGGTCTCTCCTGCCACCCCGTCCCTGATCCTCCATCGGTCTCTTACTTACACGAACATTGTGCTAGTCTACTTCCAGCATCTTGGCCATGTCCAAAATCTTGGTCATACTGCCATCAGAGACGAAGAGGAGGGTCTGTCTTAGCTCGTCACGAAGGCCCTTGTAGAACCTCTTTGCATATCCTGCGTCATCCAGCGGATACGAGTCAGCAAACCGGGCCAGGTAGGTAAACTCCCGGTGGTACTCCAGAACTGTCTTGCTCCCCTGCCTCAACTGCAAGAATCTGTCCTCCAACTCGTCTCTTGCAGGCTACGACACAAAATTCTCCAGTAGTGCTGCCTTGAAGTCATCCCAGGAAACATCGGCAGTCTCTAATGCAGCATAAGTGGTGTCCAACAACGACTTCCACCATCTCTTTGTATGGGACTCTAAGCATGAGACCACCAGTGGCACCTCCATCTCTGCCGGGCACTGAATCCCTGTCAGCATCTCCTCCATGATGTCTACCCACTCCTCAGTCTGGATAGCTGCCTCCGTTCCGAGGTATGATGGAGGAGAGAGGCCACGGAAGACACTCAGCAAGTTGGCCCCGGGGCTTGGCTGAGGAGCTGGTGCCTGCTGTGCCCTGAATGTCTCCAGTATGGCAGTCAGTGTTTGTCCCATCTCTGTTTGCTGGAACGGAGTAGGAGCCGGTGGTGGTGGGACAATTGTTGGAGTCGGAGGAACTCCATGTTGCGGTGTAGGGTTCGTCGCAGGCTACAAAAGAATATTGACACTCGTAAGAGGGTTTGCCTAAAAAAATTTCAGTTACAAGTGGACTTTTCATGTGATTCTCCATATGGGCACACAATTGCTTCCGCTGCTTAGTTTGCCCTCAAACTAAACTTGCGCGGGGTGGCCCATAGTTTGTGTACTTCTTTTCTTCGGATCGAGGTTTGCTTTGATACCAGTTTGTAAGACCCAATTTTTTTTCTTTTTAAAAACCCGGGTCTTATGCCCAGAACCGTCGCTTTGCGGTGACACCATCACTCGGGAAGGTCGCCACCACAAAACGCCGCTTCTGCCGGCCATATTGATCACAGAAAAGAGAAGTATCACTGAAGACATTTAGAAGTCAAGTCCACATCACATGAAATATAATATCTAAAATAAAATATGTCCATATGAAATAACTGAATAAAAGATAACAATAATAAGGCTCATACCCAATACATCATAGCCTCACTACAAAAGTCACTCGCGGAAGCATAATATACTAGAACTAATAGAACACTCACGGATCCCGTCATCGGTGCTCCCGTGTTAGACTGTCCCGCCTCCATCTGCACCGGCCTCTGGTGATGCAGCGTCTCCACAGTCCCCTAAAATGATAAGCTCCACCGACCGTTAGTCAAAAAGACTAAGCCAATCCCCCACCCCTCTCCCAGTGACTCCTAGGCACCGAGCGGGAGGAATGAAGCAGAGGACAACAAGGGGTATATTCAATAGTAGGTGACGATGAGTCTAACTACAAAAAGTTCTACCACTGTGCAACATATAGTACAATGAGTAAAGTAGTAACAGGTAAAATAGTAAGCAGTAGTAATAGGAAAAGCATTACTAAGCATAATAGTAATAAGGAAGAGTAACCTTGATTTATAGGAATGCCCACACAAACCAATAGACCAAGGGGTCGTTTAGCAGGGCCTATCGTATAAAAAGTCTCATAACCTATCAGAAGAGCTCGCCATCCCTGTGGCCCACTTCGAGGTGTGTATATGGCTCCCCTTCTGACCGGATATCAACCAGGTACTCGCTCGCTACTCTTTTTCCTTTCTCGCATTTGCCGACGATTTCTTTCTAACAGCTTTCCGTGAATCAGTCAGCTGCCCAAATATTACGGCGTGATCCCGGGTTAGATGACCCCCAACTCCATCGCTGTCAGGGTAGGGTTCGCATGCTACCAGTGCGAGGAGCAGATCGAGTTCAGCTTGCCGGTCTTCCGCAAGGATTTCTCCTTCCGGGTGAACAAGGACGGGACCGCCTTCTTCGCGAGCCAACACACAAAAGTCTGCAAGGTGGTCAATAAAAGCCGCTATTGGCCGCAAAAGTTTGTGTTCGTGAAGGGGCCCTTCGGCAATGTCCCCTTCTCGCCTCTTCAGCATGACAAACCCACCTACCTCCCTTTGGTGTTCGGCGGCCATGATTCTGCACTCTTCAAATACATGTCAACAAACTTCGAGGTCGCCTACCTTTGAAGGAACGTCGACTCGTTACTCCTCGTGCCGCCCGGAGAAGGTTCGACTCGCTTTCACTTCCATACTCGCATTTTACCTCTTCTTTTTCTAACCTCGATCGTTACCCATCGCAGGGTAGCGAGATCTTCCGCTCCATTCCCCTTTCGCTAGGTCCGGTACTATCTCCCCTGGCCTTCGGCTCACTTCCGCCGATGCTGCTGCATGCCAAGAGACTCCCAACACCTCCGCCTCCTCCAAGAAATGGCCCGCACCCGCAAGCCATGGGTCGTCCCTTCCGCCTCCACCGCCAAAGAAGAAGCGGCCCTCGCCCCTTGCAAAGGGAAAAGGACTCGCCGAAGGTCTGACCGGGGATAAACCCAGAGTGGCCCCGCCCGCAGACAAGGGAGTCGGGGAGGTCACCAAGGTGGACGCCGACATGCCGGCCACACCCGACCTATTGGAGCACTAGAATTTCAGTTTCGGCACCAAACATCGAGACGAGGCCGACGAACCCTGTTGGATTGGTACTTGGAGTCCAACAGGGTTGCGGTCTCCTCCCTTCTCCCCTCCTGGGTGGAGCAAGAGACCATCGGAGGCCAGGCCTTCGCTTTGTCCTTTGTTCTCTATGGCTCGGTGGATGCCGACAACTTCGACAACCTCACCTCCCGGGCGCTCGCGCATGAGAGTGCGCGAGCCCAGCTTCGCGCTCTAGAGCTTGCCCATATGACCGGCCACCGCTGCCTTCAGGTGGAGAGGAATTCCGAGGATCTGAAGTGCGAGCTGAAGGAGGCAACCGAGGAGCTCGCCAACCTGAAGGAGAAGCAAGTGGTCTACGAGGGCCTCCTCGCTAGTCTCAAGGATGGGATGGTAAGTTTGCTGAGAGTTTGCCTACAACTTTCCGCAATAGGTCATATTAACCCATTCGCTTTTTGTAGGACCCTGAGAACGTGAACCAGCTGCTCGCCTGCAAGACGGAGCTAGAGAAGGAGGTCGCGGTGCTGAAGGCCCAGAACCAAGAGCTGGTTCGGGCCGCCATCCCTCCGCCTCCTCGAAGCCCTAAGACCCAGAGGAGCGAGAGGCGCATGGAGGAGGAGGTGATGCATGATAACGCGATTGGGGAGGCGAGGCACATCTTCCCCACTCTAATGGGGGTCGAGCTTCTCTCCGCCGACGCGGCGCAACTCACGTTCGAGGAGGTGGTCCCGGAGCTGTTCAAGCCGATCCCTCTCAGCAAAGATAGCGAAAGCGAGCAGTCTGCTGGCGATTCTCAGTTGCAAACTTTTCTTTCAATTCATAATTTATGTACAGCGAGAATTGCCTCTTTGGTGTAAACCTTTTTGAGAATATAATGAAAGATGTTTTTTCCCTTTAAGTTTTCTTTTTTTACTATGTTTTTTTTTGTTGCCACTCGCTTGCGCGCTCGCGCCTCCATGTTCTCATGAACTCACTCACGCGCTCGCGCCTTGATGAAATCCATCACACGCGCATCCATGCTTTGCTCGAGCACTCGCGTACTCACGCACTTGTGCGCACGAGCACTCGCATGCTCGCGCCTCTTCTGGGTGTGTAGCCTCGGCGTTAAGTCTTGGACAATGGCCAAAGCCTTTCCACCCTACTCGCAGGCCTCGACCGAGAGGCTTGCCTGAATTTTTTCTTGCATCCTTTCCGATAGGTTCTCGCCTGGGTGCTCTCGCCGAGCGAGTACCTATTTTGGTAGGCCCACTCGCATATACTGACCGAGAGCCTTGTCGATTTTTGCTGCATTCTTTTTGGTAGGTTCTCGCATGGGTGCTCTCGCCGAGCGAGTACCTATTTTGGTAGGCCCACTCGCATATACTGACCGAGAGCCTTGTCGATTTTTGCTACATTATTTTTGGTAGGTTCTCGCCTCGATTCTCTCGCCGAGCGAGTGCCCATTTCGGTAGGCCCACTCGCAAACCCTAGACGTTAGAGCCTCTTCCTGAATATTTGTTTTCTTGCCACCGAGATAGCTTATGACCCTGTCCACTAGGTGAGAGCCTAGTTGAGAGACCCGTTTTAGACGATCCAACTCATACACTTTCACCTGCCTCCCCCATCCAAGAATCAGCCCGACCCATCAGATAGTGAGAGCCCGACAATGGAATCAATCTAGGGCACTCCAGCACCTCAAGAAACCTTGTCAGCCTCTCCAGAGATCAACCTAAACCCGCCGGCTAGTGATAACCCGACATCGGAATCGATCTAGGGCACTCCAACACCTCAAGAAACCTTTCCAGCCTCTCTTTAGATCAACCTGAACCCACCGGCTAATGAGAGCCCGGCAGTGGAATCGATCTGCGGCACACCAGCACCTCAAGAAACCTTGCCAGCCTCTCCAGAGATCAACCTGAACCCACCGGCTAGTGAGAGCCCGACATCAGAATCAATCTGGGGCACTCCAACACCCCAAGAAACCTTGCCAGCCTCTCTAGAGATCAACCTGAACCCACCGGCTAGTGAGAGCCCGGCAGCGGAATCATTCTGCGACACTCCAGAACCTTAAGAAACCTTGCCAGCCTGTCCAGAGATCAACCTGAACCCACTGGCTAGTGAGAGTGCCTTGATAGACAGCCTGGGAACAAATGAGATGTCGAACTCGCTCATCTCCACCGACCAGTTGGACAACCTACCTGAATGCTCCACCCCTTCCATGATGTTGCGAAGTGGATGGTCGGTCACCACCTTGATGGAGTATGCCTGGAAGTAGGGTCGAAGCTTCCGGACCCACACCACCAGGACGAAGGCTAGCTTATCTAAGTGGGGTATCTGAGCTCCACCTTCCTCAACACCCTGCTGATATAATAGATTGGGAGTTGCTTTTTACCTTCCTCCCGGACCAACACAGAGCTTAACGCCTCGACCCCTACCCCAAGGTACAGGGATAGATCCTCCCCCTGCCTCGGTCCCTAGAGTAGCGGGGTCTGGGTCAGCTACTCCTTTAGCACTTGGAACGTCCCTTCATACTCGGGAGTCCATTCGAACTTCTGGTTTCCTCGGAGTATCTTGAAGAAAGGCGAGCACTTCTCTCCTGCCTTGAAGAGGAACCTGCTCAGCCCGACCAGTTTTCCTGTGAGGCGTTGGACCTCCTTCACGTTCCTTGGCGACCCCAGCTCCAGGATTGCCTTCGCCTTGTCTGGGTTGGGCTCCACCCCGGCCAGGGTGAGCAAGTGGCCTAAGAATTTTCCCCGACTTGCCCCGAAGACACACTTCTGGTGGTTGAGCCTCATCTTATACTTTCTTAGGGTTCCAAAGGTCTCTTCAAGGTCCCGAAGGTGGGACTCGAGATCTCACCTTTTGATCATGAGGTCATCCACATACACTTCAAGGTTCCTTCCCTTTTGCTCGCGGAAGACCCTGTCCAGCATTCACTGGTATGTCGCTCCTGCATTTTTCAACCCGAAGGGCATCAGCCTGTAACAGTACCATCCATCCCCTGTAATGAATGAAACATCCTTGATCTCGGGTGGGTGCATGTGAATCTGATGGTAACCTGAAAAAGCATCTAGAAAACTCATTAGAGAAAAACCGACGGCTGAGACAACCAACGCGTTGATTCGAGGCAGAGGTTAGCAATCCTTGGGGCATGATTTATTCAATAAAGAAAAGTCGACACACATCCTCCACCTTCCATCCCACTTCTTTACCATTACCAAATTGGAGACCCAGCCTGGATACTGGATCTCAGATACAAAACCTGCCTCGAGGAGCTTTGTCACCTCCTCCCGGATGGGCTCCTCCAGCTTGTTGGCGATGGACCTCTTCTTTTGCCGGATGGGGCGAGTGCTAGGTTTAAGGTTGAGATGGTAGCACGCCACATCCGCATCGATCCCTGGCATTTTTGCCGCACTCCAAGCGAAGATGTCCACATTCTCTTGGACGCATGCTAGGATCCTCCTCTGGTCCTCGGGGCTGAGCTCCCCACTGATAATCACCTTTTCCACAGCTACCCCCAGGAGACAACTTCTAGCTCCACAATTCTTCCCATGGCCTCTAGCCTGGATTGTTCCCCCCAACGACCTTCCTTATCTCCTTCACAACTGAAAGCTTTGGTCTCTTACTCTTCCATCTTCTCCTCTCTGATTTCCCATAGCTCCCTCTCCCACTCCTCCTGGGCTTGACCTCCTTCTTCCCCTTCTTCTCCCATCTCCTATGCTTCGGGCCATTCTACGACCCCCCTCCTCTACACTCTGCCTCTCTAGCTCCCGATCTATCTCCTCTGCCTCAGCCTGCCAGGTGATGACGTTAACCGCGGTGACATAACACTGCCTTGCCACCTTTGGGTCCCTCCTCACCCGGACTTGAATTCCACCAACGATGAACTTCAGGCACTAGTGGAACGAGGAGGGGACGCATCGGAACGCACTAATGAAGGGTCTCCCGAAGAAAGCATTGTAGCTGTTGAAGCGTTAACGATAACAAACTGGCAGTTACGGGACTGTCCCCCAAGCTCACGTGGAGTCCTACTCCTCCCTCCACCTCCTTCCTCTCTCCTGAGAACCCAAACAAGGGTCCGTCCGAGGCTAGCACCCTTCTTTCCTCCACCTTCATCTCGTCGAACGCCTTCTTAAAGATGACGTTGACCGAGCTCCCGTTATCCACGAGGATCCGGGCGACGATGAAGTTCTCGATGGCTGTCTGGATAACCAGCGCATCACAGAATGGGTACTCATGACCCGACATATCCTTCTATGAGAAGGTGATCCTTTCTACTGGGGGTGGGGCTTGAGAGGTTGAAGCTACACTCCGACGGTACATGATATGGAGGATCGCCTTTAGGGTTGCCTCGATCCCTACCCCCCCTCCCTGGGTAGAACTTCCTCGATCCTCACCGGCCACTGCTACGCCGGAACTCTTTCCCCTCTCGTCTCCAAGAACTCCAGGCAAGTGGCCATCGCGTAACCCTCCTATTGGTGGAAGTCACAATAGGGCAACACAACCCCCCTTCTTTCAGCCTCTGCGACCCTGTTCCTTATCCCCGCTCTTGCTTCTGCTCTCGCTCTTCCTCCTCTCCCACGCCCAATCACCATAGATTTTTGAGGCAAGGGAGGCATCGGCCTCAGACCGTACCTCCACCATAACTGATGAGGTCTCCCTTGATCTCCTTGAAAGTTACCCCCTCCTTGGGAGAAATCTCTCCCTTGGCCCTGCACGCCTCCTCCCTACTACCTCCACCCTAACTACATGGCTCTCGGCTCTTCTCTTCTCCTACTCTCATGCTGTCTGAATTCCGGCTTGCTCAGACTCGCCAACCTTCTTGTGAACTCCGGGTTGGCTGTCTCGCTCTCAATTTCCTCCGCCGCCCTTTCCATCAACTCCTCAAAGGACAAGGGAGCCTTCCACTTCAGTCTCATCTTAAAGAACCCCTCCCGCAGCCCCACCGTGAAGGCAAGCTGGAGGGTGAATCCCGGTACCTCCTGGATGAGGACCTCCTCCTGGAAATGGTCCACATAGTGGGCCAACGACTCCCCTGGCCCCTGCCTAATCTTGAAGAGTGCCTCAGCATCCTTATTCCTCTTCTTTGAGGTCGAGAAGTGAAGCAGAAAGCTATGACGTAGATCCTCGAACGCATAGATCGACCATCTCAGGAGCTGGTGGAACCATTCCCTTGCCTTCTCCTTCAAGGTGGTTGCGAAGAGTTGACAATTGAAGGCGTCCGACATGGTCCTGAGGGAGACCATATCCTCGAACCATTGCAAATGCTGGACGGGATCATCCTTGACGGTGTAGTACATCATTTCTGGCTCCCTGAACCCTTCCTGGAGTGGTGCCGAGAGCACCAACTCACAGAACGGGCTTCTCCCGCTCGCCGCTCTCGCCTACTCGACTCACCCTATGAGTTCTCTGACAGGGCCCGGGCTCGCCGAAATGGCGCTCTCCGGACTAGCACTAGCCGGGAGGGCACTCGTTGAGCTGGCGCTCACTGGGCATGGGAAAAGCTCTCGTATGACGAGGTCACACCCTGGCGCCTCGCCAGCCACCTCTTTAACTGCTCTCTACTTTGGGGCATTCTCGCCGACCCTCGGTGGCTGGATGACCTGAGGTGCTAGGATTGCAAACTCGCTTCGCGCCGTGACGAAGGCAAGGTTGATGGTCTCGAGCACCTCCCTCCGGAGGTCCTCCAACATCCCTTCTGTCACCGACGAACCGGATGGTGGCGAACCGCCGAATATGGCCTCTCGCTCACCCTCTCCAGCCATGTTACCTCCTTGGGAATTTCTTGTACCAGCTGCGTTCCACGCTCACAGCACCAAAAATGTTGGAACCGAGAATCGGCCCAACGAGGAGTTCGGACCCCTGAAAGGTGGCAGCTAGCACTTACTGGTCCCACGGAGGAACCTGACCGAAGACTTAGAGCTAGAAACTGACCCTTGGCTACAGCGTGGAGGTCCAACCACACACCCGGAAGATCTTTAGAGCGCTTCCCCACCTAAGCCAAAACTGAAGCCGGGCACCTTGGAGAGCTGAAGGAGCTAACCAAATGCGTCCTAAGGAGAAGCAAAAGATCTGGAATGCTCTCCAAAGGTGCCCTTTAGGGTCTATTTATCGCTTTTCTTTACTGACCTGCTGATAGCGCAATTCCGCCTTTTGGTTTTGCTATACGCACCCCAAATTGGTCTGCTAACAACCAAACTCAGTTGTTCTGGAGGGTATTGGCAACCCACCAAGGGTATCAGGGTAATTTCAACTGTAGACCCTTGCTGGGCGAGTGGCCCGTGAAGGCGCCACTCGCCTTTCTCCATGCGAGCTAGGCTCATGAGATCTCCTCTTGCGAGTGGAGGTGATCCCCCACTCGCCTCGGCTGACTGGTACTGCGAGACCTCACTTGACTCGCTCTGGCTAAATGCACCCCAAAGCGATGCTAGGCTGTCTCGCCTCACCATGCGCCACTCGCGAGATCTTCTTTCTGATTCGCCTCGCTTCGCCTTGACCGGATGCTCGCCGTGAGTACTCTTTGACCAGCCTACAGTCGGTTTTCCTTTTCATCCCCTTGGCGAACACTGGGTTGTACAGATATTGGCTTGAAGACCTTAAGCTTCAAGACGACATTGTTTTGTAGACTCTCAACAGATGTCTCATATCGTCTTGATTAGAAGAAGCAACCCAAGATCCAAATATCTTCTTGTAATACACTATCCAAGACGATATTGTCTTAGCAAGGACTAGCTATACTCATATTGTCTTGATTAGAAGAATAAACTCATGCTCCAAATATCTTCTTGGTAATACACTATCCAAGACGATATCGTCTTTAAAAGTGACAACTATACTCATATCATCTTGAAGATAATTAACAAGATGTGTTGGGAACACTGCCCACAATGTTCCGAATTTGGAGAAGTCTCTAAGTCAATGATAAGTACAATTTGTATTTGATATATATTTGATGTGACATGAGCAGGTTAGGACATCATACATCTTAAGTATAATGTTTTAAGATCAAACAAAATTGATGAAGGCATATATCGTCGTGTCAACAAGGTACACGCGATGATATCGTTGAGAGAACTCGCAGAAGACAGCTGAAGAAGTCAAGTCAAATATCAACGTGACACTAAGAAGAACACAACGATATCATCGTGTCAACAAGGTACACGCGACGATATCGTTGAGAGAACTCAAAGAAAGAAGCTAAGGCACAAATCGTCATGTCAATATGGTACACACGACGATATCATTGAGAGGACTCAAGAAGAAACAACTAAGACATATATCGTCGTGTCAATAAGGTACACACGATGATATCGTTGAGAGGACTCAAGAAAAAATAACTAAGACTCATATCATCATGTCAACAAGGTACATACGACGATATCGGTGTAAGAACTCAAGAACAGTCAGCTAAGACAGATGTCATTGTGAGGACTCAAGAAAAGACAACCAATGCATATATCTTCGTGAAAACAAGTATCACACGATGATATCGTTGTGAAGACTCAAGAAAGCTTCCTAAGTCATTTATTGTTGTGTAAACTATCTTCACATAATGATATTGTCTTGACAAGCTCAGAAGGCGGTATTTCAAATCGACGGAAGTGACAAAAGATAATATCAAATCAATCATGTCTGAAAAGCGGTCTGAGACAAAACCTTTTCAGACCCCGACCGTTAGAAGAATCAGCGATATAAAAAGATTAGAGATGGTCGGTTAACACTAACCCTTGGTAAGATATTATTGCGAAATCAAAAGAAAGAAAAGTTTTTGTCGCCGCTAAAACAAGCAATACAACAGTAAAAGCAAAACTTTTCAGAAAGAAAGAAGAAAAAGAAGAAGAAGAACAAAAAAGAAGTCAAGCTTCAACAAGAAATCTCTCACTCTTGAGAGAAAGAAGACTTCTTCATTCAAGAAAGCTCAGCACTGATCCAGATCACAAAGTTCACTTATTGAAGATCTCCTGTCGTTGCTAAAGAAGGCTTTCTACTCAGAAAGCCCTAAGAAGACTCAAGCTATTCAAAGATATTCGTCGAACGCAGGAAGGAGTGCGTCGAACGCAGAAAGATGTTCGTCGAACACAGAAACTTGGAATTTTCCTAAGTTCTAGCTAACTGTAGACAAACTTAGACCTCGACCCTTAGACTATACAATGGGGTCAACTTGAGTCCTTATAACAGATAGTGATCTTAGCCCAAATCAGTAATATGGTTGTTCCAA
This sequence comes from Dactylorhiza incarnata, assembly GCA_033032865.1. Taxonomy (NCBI): domain Eukaryota; kingdom Viridiplantae; phylum Streptophyta; class Magnoliopsida; order Asparagales; family Orchidaceae; genus Dactylorhiza; species Dactylorhiza incarnata. Next base: position 9,800,603 of record JAWHQI010000031.1, read on the forward strand.
CAATCTCCCTCTATTTGGGTTAGGATACTATTTGACAAAATTAAATAATAAAACAAACAACAATAAACATGGAGCATATATATCTGACAGAAATTAAAGCAGATTGAAAAAAAAGTACTCTGAGTTTAGAGAGCTTTATACTGAAAGTTGAAATAAGCAAAACCAAATACTTATAAGCTTTACTCTGTCTATGAAGATGGATTTAATATGATTTGTTTGTTTGGGTTCTCAGATTCTCTTTTACTCATATAGAGGTCATTAGTTCCCAGCAGGGTTTGATATGATGCATGAGGAACCACTGCTGTTGGGTGCAACCTTAAATAATCTTCAGCATTGAAGAGGTGTCTTGAGCTGTACCTTTCAAATTCCCGTCTTCTGAAATCAGACATAGTTGAGAACTGAGAGTAATCTTTACCTTCTGCTTTTGTTTTGTTGATCTGAGCTGTAGCAATAGATTCTTTAAATCTAGCCATATAGGCATTCTTTTCTGATTCTGGATTGATAGGAGAAGGAGGCCTTTCATCAATTTCACTAGCCTGATATGAAGGTTGATAATCTTGAGGATACCTTTTTCTGTGAAAAGAACCATCAGATACATGATATTTGTAAGCTGAGGAAATAGGTCTGGCAGATCCTGAAGGAGGAGCTCTGGCTGATCTTGTACTATGAGAGCCACTTGAGCTTCTATGACTTTCTCCTGATTTCCTTGAATGCTGAGGGTTAGAGCTCTGAGAGGGAGAAGACATGCTAGCTGAGCCTACAGCTGGAGGAGGAGGATTAAACTTGACTGGTTTGTCAGAGGAGAATCCTGTCTTCTTCATTTTCTTTCTCCTTTTATTCTCATTTCTAGAGAATCTCTTCCAAGCCGGGGAATCCTTTGTAAGAGTAATGTTGTTCAAAATATAATAAGGAGTATCATTTGCTATGGATGGAGGTTTAGGAACAGCCTTTGCTTTACTTCTGGACTTTCTTTTCTTTGAAGATTTATCATCTGAATCATCACTATCATCATCAAAATCATAAGGTTGAGCAGGCTTATCATACAGATCATAAATATCTTTAAGAGCATTCTCAAGTTCTTGCTCAACATCCTCTGGAAGAGGTGAATCATCATACACAAAAGTTGGAGGTGAATTCACCAAGCCAACTTCTTATGTTACTTCAACTGGAACTGAAACTTGAAAACTTTTGATAATTTTCTTTAATAAAACTGAATCAATTGGAGCTGTAAAGGGAACTATAGCTTTTGAAAAATCTCGAGGCTTAGGCAGCCTGCTGAAAACTGAATTGAAACTTGATAGCAAAGAAATAATATCTACTGAGGTATTAATAAAGATATTATTTACTGAATATATATCTGCAACTGAATCTATCATATCTGCATCAATAACTATAATTGATACTGCATCACTTGGAGCTTCTTCATCATGCATCTCCCCCTGCCTAGTTTCAGGGAGACCTGAATCTAGGCCCCTAGAAGAAGGGACAAAGGATGAGGAGGAAGGGAAGGATGCAAGATTAGAAGATAGATCAGAGATAGCTTGCAGAACAGGAGCAAGCTTCTCATCTAGAAGAGCAGTTAGCTTAGGAGAGATATGGGAGAAAATCTAGTCAGCAATTGATGAAAAATCAACATACACAAAATCTGATGTATGCTAAGAAGAAGAGGGTGCTGGAAGGGAAGATGAGGGAATAGAGGAGGGTAGGAAGATGTTAGTAGCATTTGAAATGGGTAGATGAATATCTTCAGGGATGGGAGATTGAGGTGGAGAGTTTTGAGGAGACAAGAGGTTAAATGATGGAGGGGGAAGAGAATCAAGTGGGGGAAGGGAATCAACATCTGGAATAGATGATGATGGAGGCTCTGCAGACTAATTTGTCTGGAGAGGAGGAGAAAAAGGCAATGAAGAAGGAGTTTCTAAGAGAGAATTTGAGGGAAGAACATCTTCAGTAGAGGTGTTATGAAGAGGTTGAGAGGGGAGAGGAGTAGAGGATTCAGGGAGAGAAACTTCTGGTAGGGTTTAGGGAGTGGCTGATCAGCCCTTGTGCTTTCAGAAGCTTGCCTGGAAGATTCTACCCTTGGAGTCCTCTTTGGAATCACTCTTTCCCACTTGCCAAAGAGAGTTGGAGTCAGTCTCTTGCTTGCATTAATGAAGACCTTTGGTGACACCAACAGGTCTGGGCATTTCTCTTAAAGAACAATGCCTAAGATCCTGCCATAGCAAGCACGGAATTTGCTTTGCTTCTTCTTGATTGATTCAAAGAGAATCAATCCCCAATTTACCTGCTTCTTTTCCACCACTCCACCATCAACAGAAATTGGTGCATGGGAATGTAATCATGAGCAGAGGTTTTTCCTAGTAAAACCTTGCCAACTACGTCACCATGAATTTGTATTCAACTGACAAGTTCTTTTTCAGAAGATGATTAGGGTTTCTAGTGGAGTGACCCATTTTATCCAATGCAATATTAAATTCATCAGAAGTAATATCGAACTCATCATTACAATTCATCAAACCAAAAACATCTGATGGAATTTCTGGAGAAAGAGGAACCTGGTTTCCTGAAATACTTCCTGAGATTGTTGTTGCATTCACTGACTCAACAGTATGTACCCATTCTTTGACTTCTATGACTGTGTAGGGATACGGCGCAACCAACTACACCAAAAGCCCGGACTGATGGTGAAGGCGCCTACCGCTACTTTATAGAGCCGGCTATCCTCGGGCGGATCCACAGGGCAATCAGTTAGACCCAAGGGGGACACACCCTTCCGCTTCGAATAGCACCGCAGCGCCGGGGGCAATTCTGGCACCCCAACAATCCCCCCTCCAGAAACGACCCCGGGGTTTCGAACCCGCGACCCCCTCTGATACCACTTGTAGGGATACGATGCAACCAACTACACCAAAAGCCCGGACTGATGGTGAAGGCGCCTACCGCTCCTTTATAGAGTCGGCTATCCTCGGGTGGATCCATGGGTCAGTCAGTTAGACCCACTGGGGACACACCCTTCCGCTTCGAATAGCACCACATCGTCGGGGGCAATTCTGGCACCCCAATAGACTGGCAGATTGATCCTGGTGGTCATGAACTTCCTTAACTGCTATTCTTCAAAAAGTTGAAGAATGTCTTGGAAGACTTGGTCAGGCTCAAAGACGAAAAGAAATCAAAGTTTTGATTTTAAGAGAGAGAGATCGGAGAAGGCGCGAGCTTTCGTAGAACGGGGTTCGACTAAACCTAAGAAAATCAGAAGTTGAAGAGTCATCGGGCTTCATCAAATTGCGTTCGACGAAGAATAAATTTTCGTCGATCTCAGTTTGACGAACGAGCTGACTGCGTCGATCTCTGGATTTAATAGGTTTTGTCGATCTCCGTTCGACGAACGACTAAATTTCGTCGATCTCCGTTCGACGAAATGATGGGATAAGTAGAAAATTTAGTTTTTAATTTATTGAATCTCCATCTATCATTCCTAGCTGTCTTATAAAGAAGATGTGCTTCTTTTCATCCAAGGGTTTGGTGAAAATATCAGCCCTTTGTAAGTCAGTAGGAATAAATTGTAGGCAAATTTTATTATTATCCACATTATCTCTAATAAAGTAGTGCCTAATTTCTATGTGTTTAGTCCTACTATGGAGTGCTGGATTTTGTGATATAGATATTGCACTAGTGTTGTCACAAAATATGATTGATTTATTTAAGTTGATACCATAGTCTAGAAGTTGATTTTGTACCACAAAATCTGTGAGCAGCAACTGCCAGCAGCAATATATTCTGCTTCAGCTGTTGATGTAGACACAAATGTCTGTTTCTTACAAAACCAAGACACAAGCTTATCACCAAGAAACTAGCAAGTTCTTGATGTGCTTTTCCTATCTATTCTGCATCCAGCATAATCAGAATCTGAGAATCCAGGGAATTCAAATTCTGATGCAGTTGGATACCAGAGTCCTAGATTTGGACAACCCTTTATATATCTCAAAACTCTTTTTAATAAAATAAGGTGAGATTCTTTGGGGTTAACTTGGAACCTAGCACAAATGCATGTAGCAAATATTATGTCTGGTCTACTAGCTGTTAAGTAAAGTAAAGAGCCAACAATTGCTCTATATACTTTTTGATCAACAGGTTTCCCTGATTCATCATTGGCTACAATAGCATTGGAGGGCATGGGTGTTTTCATAGTAGAAGCATCCGACATACCAAATCTTTTCACTAATTCCTTAGCATACTTGGATTGTGATATCAATATGCCATTAGGAGTTTGCTTCACTTGAAGGCCAAGGAAGTAAGATAACTCACCCATACTACTCATTTCAAATTTAGATTGCATTAGGTCAGAAAGTCTTTTGCATAAATTTGAATCAGTAGAGCCAAAAATAATATCATCTACATAAATTTGAACTAGTAAGGTTTGATTTTTATGTATCCTGAAAATTAAAGTTTTATCAACAATGCCTCTACAGAACTTGTTCTCTAAAAGAAAATTAGTTGGAGTCTCATACCATGCTCTGGGAGCTTGCTTGATACCATAGAGAGCTTTATTTAGCTTAAAGACATAAGAAGAGTGAGTTGGAGAGATAAAACCTGGTGGTTGTTCCACATATACTTCTTCTTTGATATCTCCATTTAAGAATGCACTCTTCACATCCATCTGATATACTTTGAATTTCTTGAAAGCAGTAAAGATAAGAAATATCCTTATAGCTTCAAGTCTAGCAACAGGAGCAAAGGTTTGATTATAATCAATTCCTTCTTCCTGAGAGTATCCTTGGGCTACCAATCTTGCTTTATTTCTAATTATGAAGCCTTGATCATCTAGCTTGTTCATGAAGACCCATTTAGTGCCAATGACTGGATGGCCCTTTGGTCTTGGAACCTAATCCCAAACTTTGTTCCTTTCAAATTGATTGAATTCCTCTTGCATTGCAAGAATCCAGTTTGGATCTTTTTCTACATCTTGTATGGATTGAGGTTCAATTTATGATAGGAAACAAGTATGCATCTGATTATGATTGAGTTGATGCCTTGTTTGAACACCTGCTGAGATATCTCCAATAACTTGAGATATTGGATGATCTCTAACTGTGATGTGATCAATAGTTGGAGTGGATTCTGCAATAGTTTCCTCTTGAGGAATTTGATCAGCTGTCACTAGATTAGAATTATCAGCAAGATCTTCTAGATGATCTTCTTCTTCACTGTCTTCAATAATTTGAGTTGATGGTATTAGAGAGTCTTCATTCTGTAGATTCAATCCATTAAGCTCTTTACATAGAGCTGGTACCTGCAAAGTATCTCTGGTAGAGGTGGTATTCCTCTCCTCATTTAACATGTTAGTTTCATCAAAAGAAACATGCATGGACTCTTCTATCTTAAGAGTTGATTTGTTATAAACTCTATATGCTTTACTAGAAATAGAGTATCTAAGGAATATACCTCAACAGCCTTTGCTTCAAATTTCCTTAGATATTTCTTGTCATTGTTATACACATAGCATTTACAACCAAAAATCTTAAAATAGTTAACCTTAGGCTTTTTATTCTTAAGTAATTCATAGGGTGTTTTACCCTTAAGTTTGTGTATCAAACTCCTGTTCAACACATAATTTGTTGTGTTCACTGCCTCTGCCCAAAAGGAGAGTGGCAAGTGAGCATCAACAAGCAATGTAGTTGCTGATTCAATTAATGTTCTATTTTTTGATTCAGTTACCCCATTTTGTTGAGGAGTTCTAGGAGCAGAAAAACATTGCCTGATCCCTTCTTTTCCACAAAATTCTCTCATCAGAAGAGATTCAAACTCAGTGCCATGATCACTTCTGATCAATGCAACTAGAGTAGAGTGTTCAATCTTGATGGACCTGAGAAAGTCTGTCAGAACACTGAAGGTGTCAGACTTGTTCCTAAGAAAGAACACCCAAGTGAATCTAGAGTAGTCATCTACAATAACTAAAGTGTAATGTTTCCCTCCTAGACTCTGTATTGCAGTGGGTCCAAAGAGATCCAAATGCAGTAAGTACAGAATCCTAGGTGAATCACTTTTGGATAAAGATTTGAAACTATTCTTGGTCTGCTTTCCTAGTTGACAAGCCTTGCAGAGTCCTTCCTTCTTGTATGAACCAGAAGGCAGTCCTCTTACTAGATTGTGTTGGGTTTTTCTAGAGCCATACATCGTATGTAGGCGCAGCGGAAATGAACAGAAACAACCCAAAAAGACTTGGATCGGTCGTGAATATTGAATCAAGAAGTTAAGGAAAATGCTAGGCATAAATTACCTTGGCGGGATTGGATCAAATCCAACCTAGATGCTCCACGAGTTGATTCCTGTCGTCGGCTATGCGAGTCCTCATGTAGAATAATGTCTACATCTCTACAGTGATCCACACGAGCCGGGAAAACACCAAGTCACGTCGCACGCAACTCGGAAGAAGAACAGCTGCACCTTGCACTTCCACAGATTGCTAGATCCGCTTCAGGAAGAACAATGTCGACGACAATAGACGGAGAGGTGGTCGGCGGAGGCGAACGAGCGATGGAACTCCTTCCGTCTAGGGTTCGGGCGAGAGCGGAACACTTCCGTCGGCTAAACACTTCGTAAGTCATGAGAACCCTAAAAGAAGGTCTATTTATACTCAAAGCATAAACAGGCTTCTAGAAGAATCGCTATCCGCAGACCACACAGCATAATAGGGGATTCTGTTACAATTCGTCGGGATTCCACGGAACAGCATTCGTCGAGATTACACGGGACAATCCGACGAATTCCGACGAATCCAATCAGACGACAACATTTTGCCGAGTGAAGGGTCTCTGTGACAATTCTTCGAGATTACACGGGACAATCCGACGAATTCCGACGAATCCCGACGAATTCTACCCGTATAAACCCGACGAATTCAGACAGCAACATTTGCTGGACTTCCCCCATTCTATATATGGTGATTAGTAACCTTTACCAACACAGTCAATCTTCCAACTTCTCCACATGCTCTTATGTGCGACCCTGCAGGCTCATATCGCGTTGGCAGTGAGATTACATGTTTGACCACTTCTAGATCACAATGGTAACTCCAACAGTCTCCCACTTGATCTTGAAAGTATCAAACCAAAAACCTCACAAACAATGAGCGGCATCTAGCAATGCATCATTGCTCCCCAATCAATAAGAGTTCATAACTCATAAGCCTTTATGACCAATGTTCCAGCGTTGTCTTTGTCCCTTTGTCCCTTACATCCGGAAAGAACTAGAGGCATGGACCGTGTCACCCTCATAATAGCTCAATCCAAGTTTCTTGATCTAGAACGGACTTCCAGAGAATGGTGAGCTCAATATCACATATTGACTCAACCAAGCATGGCCATGCATTTCTCAGTCCAATTCCATCAAGGGGCCCATGGATGCAACTCCTGTTATATAGGAGGACAAATCCCATATCTGCTCACACCCAAACACCCAAATGATTCGTAACGTACCCAACGACCACCCTTATCATCAACCTTCTTCAAGGAAGACTTTAGATGACATCAAAGCACGCTCTTCCTCACTCGATGAATGCTGTGACTTCAGGTCAAAGGACCACAACACCATTGTCAAATGAGACCTACTTGTGACACTTTTAAGTAACAATCCACAAAGTAGTCTCATGTTGGGTCTGTCCAGTACAACTTGTTCACTAACAAGTACCCACGTGATGACTCGATATCACAATATCATGACCTGTGAGAACCGGTCATCAGTCAACACACATGCTAGTCTTAATGTATCATCATCACCCTTAGCTTCTACGATGATACCTCGACCAGGGACCTTTTAAGAATGAAGCTTCGAAATCATAGGCTCTCACATTCAAGTCACGTACTTGATGTCCTATGGAAGCGAACATTCTAAGGGTATTTATCACGAATTTTATTCTATCATATAGAAACAGTATATCGTAATAAAAGAACTTGCCATTAATTGAAAAAGGAAATAATTGGTACACAATTCATCAGATGAATATGTTGGAGTTACCATTGTGATCTAGAAGTGGTCAAACATGTAATGTCACTGCCAACGCGATATGAGCCTACAGGGTCGCACATAAGAGCATGTGGAGAAGTTGGAAGATTGACTGTGTTGGTAAAGGTTACCAATCACCAAATAGAATGGGGAAGTCCAGCAATTGTTGCTGTCTGAATTCGTCGGATATGACTTGTCGGATTCGTCGGAATTCGTCGGACATGATTCGTCGGATTCGTCGGATCATTCCGTGGAATCTCGATGAATTGTCACAGAGACCCTTCACTCGGCAAATATTGCCGTCTGATCGGATTCGTCGGAATTCGTCGGATCATTCCGTGGAATCTCGACGAATTATCACAGAGACCCTTCACTCGGCAAATGTTGCCGTCTGATCAGATTCGTCGGAATTCGTCGGATCGTTCCGTGGAATCTCGACGAATTGTTACAGAGATCATTTTCTCGGCAAATGTTGCCGTCTGATCTGATTCGTCGGATTCGTCGGATTGTCCCGTGAAATCTCGACGAATGCTGTTCCGTGGAATCCCGACGAATCGTAACAGAAACCCCAATTCTGCTGTGTGGTCTGCGGATAGCGATTATTTTAGGTCTGTTTATACTTCGGCTATAAATAGAACTTAATCTTAAGGGTTCATCTGAGTGATGCGAATAGAAGATTCGGCCGACGGAAGTGTTCTGCCCGAACCCTAGACGGAAGGTGTTCCGTCTGAATCGCCTCCGCCGACTTCCTCTCCGACGATTGTCGCCGGTGTTGTTCTTCCTGAAGCGGATCTAGCAATCCGTGGAAGCGCAAGGTGTAGTCTTCTTCTCCCGGCTCGTGTGGACTGCTGTAGAGACGTGGACATTATTCTACGTGAGAACTCTTGCAAAGCCGACGAAGGCAATCTTCTTCGTGGAGCATCTAGGTTGGATTTGATCCAATCCCATCAAGGTAATTTCATACCTAGCATTTTGATTAACTTCTTGATTCAATATTCATGGTCGATCCGAATCTTTTGGGTTGTTTCTCTTCATTTCCGCTGCGCCTACATTTGATGTATGGTTCTAGAAAAACCCAATAGTGGTACCACCGCCAGGGGCGCTGCCCCTTGGACCCCGTTAGGGGCTATGCCCCTAAGACCCCGCCAGGGGCGCGACCCCTTGGAACCCCGCCAGGAACGTCTGGGATTTTGTGGTAATTTCTAATTGTTAGAAATTGTTGTCTCCTTAGCAGTAACCGTCCCTCAAGTGGTTAATGAACCCTTGTATTGTTCTGGATTTTGAATCCAACAATGAGAGACGAGCTTGTCTACTACTTTAAGTCGAGTTGTCTTTGCCTTTGTCCAATGCATGTAAATCTGAAGATTTGGAAGAGTTCTAAATGTCCAGATTTAGCCCTTTCGTCTATCAAAGGTTGATAGTCTTATGTTGTGCACATAAGGGATGCATGTGGATTTTAGAAAGCTTGTTTTTCTATGGATGTGCACTTTGATCAAATGTTGATCATGGTTAAGTGTTAACCTATTATTAAAAATTAAAATCCCTTCATCAAATATTAAGTGTTCGGATGCCTTCCGATGGATGACACTCTTCCTGCCTCGATCGATGAAGTGTGGGCTTGCCAAAGCAAGGTGCATTAATATATTTTGGTAAGGGTGCGAGCGGATAATTGTGATATCCCATTGTCGACATCGGGTCTAACTTAACTAGGTGACCTCAAAGGTTGAGTGCCTAGAGGCATAGGGTTGGCATGCACCATATGATGGATGCGAATAAGGAGTTATTCACCAGCCATACAAGAGTTGCATGAGGATGCAATTGGCAAGCGTTGCCTACCTAAATAACCGCATTATGAGAGGAACGCCAAAGCGGACTCGTGGTGTTGGTGAAATATGGATCTTGTCCACTAAGAGAGTAGCTCGCATGGACTCTACGAATTGATAGTGAGGGTTATCAATTTGAATAAAAATAGTGGGAGTATTTAATTGAAGTCCAAATTAAAATAAGTTGTATTTTGAAATTTTGGCACTGATTAAATTCTGCATGAATTCTTGTAGAATTCCATGGCAAGTGGTTCACATTCCACCTTGTCCCTGAGAGCAATCCTTGAGAAGGACAAGCTTAGTGGAACGAATTACATGGACTGGTATAGGAACCTGAGAATTGTTCTCAGGCAAGAGCGAAAGCTCTACGTCTTGGAAGAAGAAGCCCCCGAGGTGCCGACCGGGAACTCGTCCCGTGTTGATAAGGATGCTTATAAGAAGTATACCGATGACGCCTTAGACGTCGAGTGCCTTATGCTTGCCACCATGAACTCTGAGCTTCAGAAGCAACTCAAGAACATGGGGTGCAAGGAGATTGACGAGCACCTAAAGAAAATGTTTCAAGGGCAAGCTCGTCAAGAGAGGTTCGATGTCACGAAGGCATTATTTCAGTGCAAAATGGGAGCTCGAGACTCAGTTGGTACTCACGTACTCAAGATGATTGGGTATATAGAGAACCTGGAGAGACTGGGTTTTCCTCTGGGTCAAGAGTTGGCCACAGATCTTATCCTGCAATCGTTGCCGGATAGTTATGAGCAGTTCGTCTTGAACTACAACATGAATGAAATAAACAAGACACTGCCCGAGCTCCTAGGCATGTTGCGAACTGCCGAGATAAACATGAAGAAGGCCAAGCCTGCTAGTCCCATATTGATGGTACATAAAGGCAAGGGTAAGGCCAAGGGCTTCAAGAAGACGAAGGTGGGACCTAAGTCACATCTTGAGCCCAAATCTTCTGCGCTGAAAAAGAAGAGCACCGTGAAGGAAGGGAAATGCCACCACTGTGGCAAGGCTGGTCATTGGAGGAGGAATTGTCCTTCATACACTGAGGGTCTGCAGAAAATGAAGGGAGGTATGACTTCCGCTTCGGATATTTACGTTATAGAGATAAACCTTTCTGCTCCTTCATCTTGGGTATTGGATACCGGATGTGGTTCTCACATTTGTACAAATGTGCAGGAAATAGGAAGGAGGAGATTGCTGAGTAAAGGTGAGGTGGACCTGCGCGTCGGCAATGGAGCAAGAGTTGCTGCTTTAGCTGTAGGGGTTTACCGTCTTTCTTTGCCCAGTGGGCTTGTAATAGAACTTAATAATTGTTATTATGTTCCGGCCATAACTAGAAACATTATATCCATTTCATGCTTAGACATGATTGGATTTTCTTTTATAATTAAGAACAATTGTTGTTCTATATTTAAGAATGATGTTTGTTATGTTGTAGCTCAATTGTTTAATGGTCTTTATGTTTTGAACCTAGACCATCCGATCTATAATGTAGATAATAATAAAAGACTAAGAACAAATGACTCAAATCCTACATATCTCTGTCATTGTCGTTTGGGCCATATAAACGAGAAGCGCATATCCAAGCTCCATAAAGATGGACTATTGGACTCATTTGATTATGAATCATTCGAGCGATGCGAGTCTTGTTTGTTAGGCAAGATGACTAAAGCCCTTTTCACTGGTTATACTGAGAGGGCTGATGATCTCTTGGGTGTTGTACATAGTGATGTATGCGGACCCATGAGTTCTATGGCTAGAGGTGGGTATTTCTACTTCGTTACATTTACTGATGATTTCAGTAGATACGGATACGTGTATCTTATGAAGTGAAAATACGAAACTTTTGAAAAGTTCAAAGAGTTTAAGAATGAAGTGGAGAACCAATTGGGTAAAAAGGTTAAAGCACTCCGATCTGATCGAGGTGGCGAATACCTGAGTCATGAGTTCCGTGATCATCTGAAAGAGTGTGGTATTGTATCACAACTCACTCAACCTAGGACACCGCAGCATAATGGTGTGTCTGAGAGGAGAAATCGTACTCTGTTAGACATGGTACGGTCGATGATGACTCATGCAGACTTGCCTATTTCCTTTTGGGGTTTTGCTTTAGAGACTGCTGCAATGACACTGAATCGCGCTCCGATGAAAACGGTTCTAAAGACACCATATGAGATATGGACTGGGAAGCATCCTAGTATGTCATTCATTAAAATTTGGGGCTGTGAGGCATACGTACGACGTCAAATGCCTGACAAGCTGGAACCCAAATCAGATAAGTGTTATCTGGTGGGATATCCTAAGGAAATGAAAGGATATTACTTTTACCTACCGTCTGAGGGCAAAGTGTTTGTCGCAAGGACGGGTGTCTTCTTGGAGAAAGAGTTCTTGTCAAGAAAGACGCGAAAGGTAGAACTTGAAGAAGTTCAAGAACCACAAGTAGTGAATGAACCAGAATTGGATTCTGAACCAGAATAAATAATAAACAGCCAACAGAATATTTATTTTACATGCAACCCACAAGACTCCCACTAGAGTTGATCACTCAGGTATCGTATACCCATTGATCTAGTATGACCATCATGCTTTCTCTGTGCGAGAGGCTTTGTCAGTGGATCTGCAATATTCTCCTCAGTCGGCACTCTGCAAATGTTCACATCTCCTCGTTCGACAATCTCACGAATAAGATGGAACCGCCGAAGTATGTGCTTGGAGCGCTGATGTGATCTAGGTTCCTTAGATTGTGCAATTGCACCATTGTTATCATAGTAGAGAACTACGGGACCAACAATGCTAGGAACTACATCTAGCTCGCCGATTAATTTCCTAATCCATACATCCTCCTTCGCTGCATTTGCCGCAGCGATATACTCGGCCTCAATTGTAGAATCAGCAACTGTCTCTTGCTTGGAACTCTTCCAGATCACAGCTCCTCCATTCAGGCAAAACACAAACCCTGACTGAGACTTCGAATCATCCCTATCAGTTTGGAAGCTGGCATCCGTGTAACCACTTACAACGAGCTCTTCCTTTCCACCATACACCAAGAATACATCCTTAGTCCTTCTCAAGTACTTCAGGATATTCTTTACGGCTATCCAGTGACATTCACCAGGATCAGACTGATACCTGCTAGTCATGCTCAAAGCAAAAGAGACATCGGGTCGAGTACATAACATTGCATACATGATTGACTGAATTGCCGAAGCATATGGAATCAACTTCATGCGGTCCTTATCTTCACAAGATTTTGGACACTGGTCCTTAGAGAGATTCACACCATGAGACATGGGCAAAAATCCTTTCTTGGACTCAAGCATGTTGAACCGCTTCAACACTTTCTCAATGTACGTACTCTGGGTCAAACCCAGCAACTTCTTCGATCTATCTCTATAGATCTTAATACCGAGTATGTAAGTCGCTTCACCCAAGTCCTTCATAGAAAAGCAGTTCCCTAGGTTGTTCTTAACAACTTTCAGGGTAGGTATGTCATTCCCGATCAGCAGTATGTCATCTACATACAATATCAGGAAGACAACAATGCTCCCACTGATTCGCTTGTAAACACACGGTTCATCTTCATTCTTGACAAAACCAAACTCTTTGATTCTCATCAAAATGAAGATTCCAACTTCTAGAGGTCTGTTTCAATCCATAGATGGACCAATTCAGCTTGCATATTTTAGTGACTTCATTTGGGGATACAAAACCCTCGGGTTGTGTCATGTACACTTCCTCAAGGAGGTTTCCATTTAGGAAAGCCATTTTGACATCCATCTGCCAGATCTCGTAGTCATAATACGCAGCAATAGCAAGCAATATCCTAATGGACTTTACCATGGCAACAGGGGAAAAGGTCTCATCATAGTCAATACCATGAATTTGCTTGAAACCCTTAGCCATCAGTCGCCCTTTGAATGTCTGTACATTCCCATCCATGTCGGTCTTCTTCTTGAAGACCCACTTGCACCCTATGGGTCGTACCCCTTCAGGTGGTTCCACCAAGTTCCAAACTTGGTTTGTATACATGGAGTCCATTTCGGATTTCATAGCCTCAAGCCATTTGTCGGAGTCCGGTCCATTCATAGCCTCTTGGTAGGTTGCTGGTTCATCATCATGATCCATAAGCAACACATTACCTATTTGAGACACGAGAAATCCATATCTCTCAGGCTCAAATCTTGGTCTACCAGATCTACGTAGGAGTTGTGTCTCTTGAGCAGGTTCTCTATCTACAACATCTTGTAGTCCTGTCTCAGAATCCAATTTTGGTTCATTCACTACTTGTGGTTCTTGAATTTCTTCAAGTTCTACCTTTTGCGTCTTTCTTGATAAGAACTCTTTCTCCAAGAAGACACCCGTCCTTGCGACAAACACTTTGCCCTCAGACGGTAGGTAAAAGTAATATCCCTTCGTTTCCTTAGGATATCCCACCAGATAACACTTATCCGATTTGGGTTCCAGCTTGTCAGGCATTTGACGTCGTACGTATGCCTCACAGCCCCAAATTTTAATGAATGACATACTAGGACGCTTCCCAGTCCATATCTCATATGGTGTCTTTAGAACCGTTTTCGTTGGAGTGCGATTCAGTGTTATTGCAGCAGTCTCTAAAGCAAAACCCTAAAAGGAAACAGGCAAGTCTGCATGACTCATCATCGACCGTACCATGTCTAACAGAGTACGATTTCTCCTCTCAGACACACCATTATGCTGCGGTGTCCTAGGTGGAGTGAGCTGTGATACAATGCCACACTCTTTCAGATGATCACGGAACTCATGACTCAGGTATTCGCCACCTCGATCAGATCGGAGTGCTTTAACCTTTTTACCCAATTGGTTCTCCACTTCATTCTTAAACTCTTTGAACTTTTCAAAAGTTTCGGATTTGCACGTCATAAGATACACGTATCCGTATCTACTGAAATCATCAGTAAATGTAACGAAGTAGAAATACCCACCTCAAGCCATAGAACTCATGGGTCCGCATACATCACTATGTACTATACCCAAAAGATCCTCAGCCCTCTTAGTATAACCAGTGAAAGGGGCTTTAGTCATCTGGCCTAACAAACAAGACTCGCATCGCTCAAATAATTCATAATCAAATGAGTCCAATAGTCCATCTTTATGGAGCTTGGATATGCGCTTCTCGTTTATATGGCCCAAACGACAATGCCAGAGATATGTAGGATTTGAGTCATTTGTACTTAGTCTTTTATTATTGTCTACATTATAGATCGGATGGTCCAGGTTCAAAACATAAAGACCATTAAACAATTGAGCTACATCATAACAAACATCATTCTTAAATATAGAACAACAATTGTTCTTAATTATAAAAGAAAATCCAATCATGTCTAAGCATGAAATGGATATAATGTTTCTAGTTATGCTCGGAACATAATAACAATTATTAAGTTCTATTACAAGCCCACTGGGCAAAGAAAGACGGTAAACCCCTACGACTACAGCAGCAACTCTTGCTCCATTGCCGACGCGCAGGTCCACCTCTCCTTTACTCAGCAATCTCCTCCTTCCTAGTTCCTGCACATTTGTACAAATGTGAGAACCACATCCGGTATCCAATACCCAAGATGAAGGAGCAGAAAGGTTTATCTCTATAACGTAAATATTCGAAGCGGAAGTCATACCTCCCTTCATTTTCTGCAGACCCTCAATGTACGAAGGACAATTCCTCCTCCAATGACCAGCCTTGCCACAGTGGTGGCATTTCCCTTCCTTCACGGTGCTCTTCTTTTTCAGCGCAGAAGATTTGGGCTCAAGATGTGACTTAGGTCCCACCTTCGTCTTCTTGAAGCCCTTGGCCTTGCCCTTGCCTTTATGTACCATCAATATGGGACTAGCAGGCTTGGCCTTCTTCATGTTTATCTCGGCAGTTCGCAACATGCCTAGGAGCTCGGGCAGTGTCTTGTCTATTTCATTCATGTTGTAGTTCAAGACGAACTGCTCATAACTATCCGGCAACGATTGCAGGATAAGATCTGTGGCCAACTCTTGACCCAGAGGAAAACCCAGTCTTTCCAGGTTCTCTATATACCCAATCATCTTGAGTACGTGAGTACCAACCGAGTCTCGAGCTCCCATTTTGCACTGAAATAAGGCCTTCGTGACATCGAACCTCTCTTGACGAGCTTGCCCTTGAAACATTTTCTTTAGGTGCTCGTCATTCTCATTGCACCCCATGTTCTCGTGTTGCTTCTGAAGCTCAGAGTTCATGGTGGCAAGCATAAGGCACTCGACGTCTAAGGCGTCATCGGTATAGTTCTTATAAGCATCCTTATCAACACGGGACGAGTTCCCGGTTGGCACCTCGGGAGCTTCTTCTTCCAAGACGTAGAGCTTTCGCTCTTGCCTGAGAACAATTCTCAGGTTCCTATACCAGTCCATATTGTTGGATTTTTCTAGAACCATACATCAAATGTAGGCGCAGCGGAAATAAAGAGAAACAACCCAAAAATGCTTGGATCGGCCATGAATGTTGAATCAAGAAGTTAATAAAATACTAGGTATGAATTACCTCAGTGGGGTTGGATCAAATCCAACCTTGATGCTCCACGAAGAAGATTGCTGTTGGCGGCAAGGAGAGTTCTCACGTAGAATTATGTCTACGTCTCTACAGCAGTCCACACGAGCTGGGAAAACACCAAGTCACGTCGCACGCAACTCGGAAGGAAGAACGGCTGCACCTTGCACTTCCACGGATTGCTAGATCCGCTTCAGGAAGAACAATGTCGGCGACAATCGACGGAGAGGAGGTCGGCGGAGGCGAACGAACGACGGAACTCCTTCCGTCTAGGGTTCGGACGAGATCGGAACACTTCCGTCGAGGGCGAGCGGAACTCTTCCGTCGGCTTCTATTTCATCGGGTAATGAGAACCCTAAAAGAAGTCCTATTTATACCCAAAGGATAAACAGCTTCAAGAAGAATCGCTATCCGCAGACCACACAGCAGAATGGGGCTTCTGTTACAATTCGTCGGGATTCCACGGAACAGCATTCGTCGAGATTTCACGGGACAATCCGACGAATTCTGATGAATCACAACAGACGGCAACAATTGCCTAGTCAAGGCTCTCTGTGATAATTCGTCGAGATTCCACGGAACAATCCGACGAATCCCGATGAATTCCGACGAATCCAGACAGACGACAACATTTTGCCGAGTGAAGGATCTCTGTCACAGTTCATCGAGTTTCAACGGAACGACCCGACGAATCCCGACGAATCCGACGAATCCTATCCGTGTAAACCCGACGAATTCCGACGAATCATATCCGACGAATTCAGACAGCAACATTTGCTGGACTTCCCCATTCTATATGGTGATTGGTAACATTTACCAACACAGTCAATCTTCCAACTTCTCCACATGCTCTTATGTGCGACCCTGCAGGCTCATATCGCGTTGGCAGTGAGATTACATATTTGACCACTTCTAGATCACAATGGTAACTCCAACAGTCTCCCACTTGATCTTGAAAGTATCAAACCAAAAATCTCACAAACAATGAGCGGCATCTAGCAATGCATCATTGCTCCCCAAGCAATAAGAGTTCATAACTCATAAGCCTTTATGACCAATTTTCCAGCGTTGTCTTTGTCCCTTTGTCCCTTACATCCGGAAAGAACTAGAGGCATGGACCGTGTCACCCTCATAATAGCTCAATCCAAGTTTCTTGATCTAGAACGGACTTCCAGAGAATGGTGAGCTCAATATCACATATTGACTCTACCAAGCATGGCCATGCATTTCTCAGTCCAATTCCATCAAGGGGCCCATGGATGCAACTCCGGTTATATAGGAGGACAAATCCCATATCTGCTCACACCCAAACACCCAAATGATTCATAACGTACCCAACGACCACCCTTATCATCAACCTTCTTCAAGGAAGACTTTAGATGACATCAAAGCACGCTCTTCCTCACTCGATGAATGCTGTGACTTCAGGTCAAAGGACCACAACACCATTGTCAAATGAGACCTACTTGTGACACTTATAAGTAACAATCCACAAAGTAGTCTCAGGTTGGGTCTGTCCAGTACAACTTGTTCACTAACAAGTACCCACGTGATGACTTGATATCACAATATCATGACCTGTGAGAACCGGTCATCAGTCAACACACATGCTAGTCTTAATGTATCATCATCACCCTTAGCTTCTACGATGATACCTCGACCAGGGACCTTTTAAGAATGAAGCTTCAAAATCATAGGCTCTCACATTCAAGTCACGTACTTGATGTCCTATGGAAGCGAACATTCTAAGGGTATTTATCACGAATTTTATTCTATCATATAGAAACAGTATATCGTAATAAAAGAACTTGCCATTAATTGTAAAAAGAAATAATTGGTACACAATTCATCATATGAATAAATAATAAACAGCCAACAGAATATTTATTTTACATGCAACCCACAAGACTCCCACTAGAGTTGATCATTCAGGTATCGTATACCCATTGATCTAGTATGACCATCATGCTTTCTCTGCGCGAGAGGCTTTGTCAGTGGATCTGCAATATTTTCCTCAGTCGACACTCTGCAAATGTTCACATCTCCTCGTTCGACAATCTCACGAATAAGATGGAACCGCCGAAGTATGTGCTTGGAGCGCTGATGGGATCTAGGTTCCTTAGATTGTGCAATTGCACCATTTTTATCACAGTAGAGAACTACGGGACCAACAATGCTAGGAACTACATCTAGCTCGC
Organism: Dactylorhiza incarnata; assembly: GCA_033032865.1. NCBI lineage: Eukaryota > Viridiplantae > Streptophyta > Magnoliopsida > Asparagales > Orchidaceae > Dactylorhiza > Dactylorhiza incarnata. Next base: position 9,819,175 of record JAWHQI010000031.1, read on the forward strand.
CGATGAATTTCCTAATCCATACAGCCTCCTTCGCCGCATTAGCTGCAGCGATATACTCGGCCTCAGTTGTAGAATCAGCAATTGTCTCTTGCTTGGAACTCTTCCAGCTCACAGCTCCTCCATTCAGGCAAAACACAAACCCTGACTGAGACTTTGAATCATCCCTATCAGTTTGGAAGCTGGCATCCGTGTAACCACTTACAACGAGCTCTTCCTTTCCACCATACACCAAGAATACATCCTTAGTCCTTCTCAAGTACTTTAGGATATTCTTTACGGCTATCCAGTGACATTCACCGGGATCAGACTGATATCTGCTAGTCATGCTCAAAGCAAAAGAGACATCGGGTCGAGTACATAACATTGCATACATGATTGACCCAATTGCCGAAGCATATGGAATCAACTTCATGCGGTCCTTATCTTCACAAGATTTTGGACACTGGTCCTTAGAGAGATTCACACCATGAGACATGGGCAAAAATCCTTTCTTGGACTCAAGCATGTTGAACCGCTTCAACACCTTGTCAATGTACGTACTCTGGGTCAAACCCAGCAACTTCTTCGATCTATCTCTATAGATCTTAATACCGAGTATGTAAGTCGCTTCACCCAAGTCCTTCATAGAGAAGCAGTTCCCTAGGTTGTTCTTAACAACTTTCAGGGTAGGTATGTCATTCCCGATCAACAGTATGTCTTCTACATACAATATCAGGAAGACAACAATGCTCCCACTGATTCGCTTGTAAACACACGGTTCATCTTCATTCTTGACAAAACCAAACTCTTTGATCTTCTCATCAAAACGAAGATTCCAACTTCTAGAGGCCTGTTTCAATCCATAGATGGACTTATTCAGCTTGCATATTTTAGTGGCTTCATTTGGGGATACAAAACCCTCGGGTTGTGTCATGTACACTTCCTCAAGGAGGTTTCCATTTAGGAAAGCCGTTTTGACATCCATCTGCCAGATCTCGTAGTCATAATACGCAGCAATAGCAAGCAATATCCTAATGGACTTTACCATGGCAACAGGGGAAAAAGGTCTCATCATAGTCAACACCATGAATTTGCTTGAAACCCTTAGCCACCAGTCGCCCTTTGAATGTCTGTACATTCCCATCCATGTCGGTCTTCTTCTTGAAGACCCACTTGCACCCTATGGGTCGTACCCCTTCAGGTGGTTCCACCAAGTTCCAAACTTGGTTTGTATACATGGAGTCCATTTCGGATTTCATAGCCTCAAGCCATTTGTCGGAGTCCGGTCCATTCATAGCCTCTTGGTAGGTCGCTGGTTCATCATCATGATCCATAAGCAACACATTACCTATTTGAGACACGAGAAATCCATATCTCTCAGGCTCAAATCTTGGTCTAAAAGATCTACGTAGGACTTGTGTTTCGTGAGCAGGTTCTCTAGCTACAACATCTTGTAGTCCTGGCTCAGATTCCAATTCTGGTTCATTCACTACTTGTGGTTCTTGAACTTCTTCAAGTTCTACCTTTTGCGTCTTTCTTGACAAGAACTCTTTCTCCAAGAAGACACCCGTCCTTGCGACAAACACTTTGCCCTCAGACGGTAGGTAAAAGTAATATCCTTTCGTTTCCTTAGGATATCCCACCAGATAACACTTATCTGATTTGGGTTCCAGCTTGTCAGGCATTTGACGTCGAACGTATGCCTCACAGCCCCAAATTTTAATGAACGACATACTAGGACGCTTCCCAGTCCATATCTCATATGGTGTCTTTAGAACCGTTTTCGTCGGAGCGCGATTCAGTGTCATTGCAGCAGTCTCTAAAGCAAAACCCCAAAAGGAAACAGGCAAGTCTGCATGACTCATCATCGACCGTACCATGTCTAACAGAGTACGATTTCTCCTCTCAGACACACCTTTATGCTGCGGTGTCCTAGGTGGAGTGAGCTGTGATACAATACCACACTCTTTCAGATGACCACGGAACTCATGACTGACGTATTCGCCACCTCGATCAGATCGGAGTGCTTTAACCTTTTTACCCAATTGGTTCTCCACTTCATTCTTAAACTCTTTGAACTTTTCAAAGGTTTCGGATTTGCACTTCATAAATACACGTATCCGTATCTACTGAAATCATCAGTAAATGTAACGAAGTAGAAATACCCACCTCTAGCCATAGAACTCATGGGTCCGCATACATCACTATGTACAACACCCAAGAGATCCTCAGCCCTCTCAGTATAACCAGTGAAAGGGGCTTTAGTCATCTTGCCTAACAAACAAGACTCGCATCGCTCAAATGATTCATAATCAAATGAGTCCAATAGTCCATCTTTATGGAGCTTGGATATGCGCTTCTCGTTTATATGGCCTAAACGACAATGCCAGAGATATGTAGGATTTGAGTCATTTGTTCTTAGTCTTTTATTATTATCTACATTATAGATCGGATGGTCCAGGTTCAAAACATAAAGACCATTAAACAATTGAGCTACAGCATAACAAACATCATTCTTAAATATAGAACAACAATTGTTCTTAATTATAAAATAAAATCCAATCATGTCTAAGCATGAAATGGATATAATGTTTCTAGTTATGGCCGGAACATAATAACAATTATCAAGTTCTATTACAAGCCCACTGGGCAAAGAAAGACGGTAAACCCCTACGGCTACAGCAGCAACTCTTGCTCCATTGCCGACACGTAGGTCCACCTCTCCTTTACTCAGCAATCTCCTCCTTCCTAGTTCCTGCACATTTGTACAAATGTGAGAACCACATCCGGTATCCAATACCCAAGATGAAGGAGCAGAAAGGTTTATCTCTATAACGTAAATATCCGAAGCGGAAGTCATACCTCCCTTCATTTTCTGCAGACCCTCAATGTACGAAGGACAATTCCTCCTCCAATGACCAGCCTTGCCACAGTGGTGGCATTTTCCTTCCTTCACGGTGCTCTTCTTTTTCAGCGCAGAAGATTTGGGCTCAAGATGTGACTTAGGTCCCACCTTCGTCTTCTTGAAGCCCTTAGCCTTACCCTTGCCTTTATGTACCATCAATATGGGACTAGCAGGCTTGGCCTTCTTCATGTTTATTTCGGCAGTTCGCAACATGCCTAGGAGCTCGGGCAGTGTCTTGTCTATTTCATTCATGTTATAGTTCAAGACAAACTGCTCATAACTATCCGGCAACGATTGCATGATAAGATCTGTGGCCAACTCTTGACCCAGAGGAAAACCCAGTCTCTCCAGGTTCTCTATATACCCAATCATCTTGAGTACGTGAGTACCAACCGAGTCTCGAGCTCCCATTTTGCACTGAAATAGGGCCTTCGTGACATCGAACCTCTCTTGACGAGCTTGCCCTTGAAACATTTTCTTTAGGTGCTCGTCAATCTCCTTGCACCCCATGTTCTCGTGTTGCTTCTGAAGCTCAGAGTTCATGGTGGCAAGCATAAGGCACTCGACGTCTAAGGCGTCATCGGTATACTTCTTATAAGCATCCTTATCAACACGGGATGAGTTCCCGGTCGGCACCTCGGGGGCTTCTTCTTCCAAGACGTAGAGCTTTCGCTCTTGCCTGAGAACAATTCTCAGGTTCCTATACCAGTCCATGTAATTCGTCCCACTAAGCTTGTCCTTCTCAAGGATAGCTCTTAGGGACAAGGTGGAATGTGAACCACTTGCCATGGAATTCTACGAGAATTCATGCAGAATTTAATCAGTACCCTAATTTCAAAATACAATTTATTTTAATTTGGACTTCAATTAAATACTCCCACTATTTTATTCAAATTGATAACCTTCAATATCAATTCGGAGAGTCCATGCGAGCTACTCTCTTAGTGGACAAGATCCGTATTTCACCAACACCACGAGTCGGCTTTGGCGTTCCTCTCATAATGCGGTTATTTAGGTAGGCAACGCTTGCCAATTGCATCCTCATGCAATTCTTGTATGGCTGGTGAATAACTCCTTATTCGCATCCATCATATGGTGCATGCCAACCCTATGCCTCTAGGCACTCAACCTTTGAGGTCACCTAGTTAAGTTAGACCCGATGTCGACAGTGGGATATCACAATTATCCGCTCGCACCCTTACCAAGATAGATTAATGCACCTTGCTTTGGCAAGCCCACACTTCATCGATCGAGGCAGGAAGAGTGTCATCCATCGGAAGGCATCCGAACACTTAATATTTGATGAAGGGATTTTAATTTTTAATAATAGGTTAACACTTAACCATGATCAACATTTGATCAATGTGCACATCAACAGAAAAACAAGCTTTCTAAGAACCACATGCATCCCTTATGTGCACAACATATGACTATCAACCTTTGATAGACAAAAGGGCTAAATCTGGACATTTAGAACTCTTCCAAATCTTCAGATTTACATGCATTGGACAAAGGCAAAGACAACTCGACTTAAAGCAGTAGACAAGCTCGTCTCTCATCGTTGGATTCAAAATCCAAAACAATACAAGGGTTCATTAACCACTTGAGGGACGGTTACTGCTAAGGAGACAACAATTTCTAACAATTAGAAATTACTACGAAATCCCAGACGTTCCTGGCGGGGTACCAAGACCCCCTTTTAAAAATCATCAACATTTGATGTTCCAGGAAGAAATCTTGACATTTAGAACGCTTCTAAATACCTAGATTTGCACGTACTGGAATAACCAAACTTCTGAAACAACATCCATGACCAGAACCTCGCTCTGATACCACTGTTGGGTTTTTCTAGAGCCATACATCGTATGTAGGCGCAGCGGAAATGAACAGAAACAACCCAAAAAGACTTGGATCGGCCATGAATATTGAATCAAGAAGTTAAGGAAAATGCTAGGCATAAATTACCTTTGCGGGATTGGATCAAATCCAACCTAGATGCTCCACAAGTTGATTCCTGTCGTCGGCTATGCGAGTCCTCACGTAGAATAATGTCTACGTCTCTACAGTGATCCACACGAGCCGGGAAAACACCAAGTCACGTCGCACGCAACTCGGAAGGAAGAACAGCTGCACCTTGCACTTCCACGGATTGCTAGATCCGCTTCAGGAAGAACAATGCCGACGATAATCGACGGAGAGGTGCTCGGCGGAGGCGAACGAGCGACGGAACTCCTTCTGTCTAGGGTTCGGGCGAGAGCGGAACACTTCCGTCGGCTAAACACTTCGTAAGTCATGATAACCCTAAAAGAAGGTCTATTTATACTCAAAGCATAAACAGGCTTCTAGAAGAATCGCTATCCGCAGACCACACAGCATAATAGGGGCTTCTGTTACAATTCGTCGGGATTCCACGGAACAGCATTCGTCGAGATTACACGGGACAATCCGACGAATTCCGACGAATCCAATCAGACGACAACATTTTGCCGAGTGAAGGGTCTCTGTGACAATTCGTCGAGATTACACGGGACAATCCGACGAATTCAGACGAATCCCGACGAATTCTACCCGTGTAAACCCGACGAATTCAGACAGCAACATTTGCTGGACTTCCCCCATTCTATATATGGTGATTAGTAACCTTTACCAACACAGTCAATCTTCCAACTTCTCCACATGCATGTGCGACCCTGCAGGCTCATATCGCGTTGGCAGTGAGATTACATGTTGACCACTTCTAGATCACAATGGTAACTCTAAGAGATTGTCCTTGGAGAGTTTAGAGATAGTTCTAAGGTTAATATGTCCTAGCCTTTTATGCCATAATTCATTTATTTTACTAAATGAATTAAATAAATAAATGACTGAATTGGCAGAGTCAAAATTGACTAAATAAATATTTTCTTGTCTAATACCAGATAACACATTGATGTTTTTATTATTGGTAATAAGACATAAGGAATGATTAAAAGTTACCTGATAGCCTTCATCACATAGCTGGCTTATGATGATGAGGTTATGCTTGAGACCCTTGACATATGCTACCTCTTTGAAGGTAACTGCTCCAACATTGGTTTTTCCATATCCTTTGGTTTGTCCACAGTTGGAGTCTCCAAAAATCACTTTGGGTCCAATTTTTGCCTTGTAATTGCTAAGGTTGACCTTGTTTCCTGTCATGTGCTTAGAACACCCACTATCCAAATACCAATGTTCCTTTATGCGTGGATAGCTTTGTACCTGCACAACAGAAAATAAACTAGTTGTTCTTGACCCAGACTACCTTGGGTCCTTTTATCTTATCACAAAAATCTAAAATGTAAGAAATCTCAGCCTGATCCTCATAGCCTTGTGGATGATATCTCCTAGGAGGAATTATCCACTCAGTAAAGGGGTTTTTAGTATGTTGAGAATGAGAATTCTTCAGATATGCAGTATATTTTTTGTTAGATGAACTTGGCTGAGTTTGTCGATCGCCGTTCGATGAATTGAAGTAATTTAGTCGAGCGCCGTTCGATAAATAGCTATACTGGAAGTCTGTCTTCAGCGTTCGTCGATCACCGTTCGACAAATTCATGTGATTTCGTCGAGCGCCATTCGACAAATTCTTTTGAATTCTTTTATTCTTAACATTCTTGCTTGAGATGTTCTTACCTACTTCTACTGCCTCTTTGCTCTTGGCAGAAATGAACTTCACTGGAGTAGATAGGATGTCTTTCTTAAGAAGATATGGCTGACTTGATGATGCACCCAAACCCAATTTTCCATTGAGCCTGGCATTCACAGTGCTTGTGATGTCCATCAGTTTGATGCTTCTCCCATTAAGGGATTCTTCAAACTTTTTAGCCTCAGATAGTTTGTTCTCAATGAGAACAATATGTTCTTTGGAGGCAGCCAGTTCGTTCTTAAGATTGGCATTATCTTCAGTCAGTTGATTCATTTCAACCGACTTACTTCTGAGGGAAATTATTTCCTTCTATACAAAGAGTTTTAAATTCATTTTTAAAATTATTTGAACTAAAGTCAAAGGTAGAGATTACCTGATTACTGTCAGTGTCAGATTCTGATTCATCGGAATTATTTGTTGATGCATTGATAGCCATCATGCAGAAATTTCTTTCATCTTCATCATCACTAGAGCTGGATGATGATGCATGATCTGAATCATTGCATGAGTCATAAACAGCCATCAAGCATTGATCCTTTTCATTTGTTTCATCTTCATCTTCAGAGGAGCTGGATGATGACTCTGACTCAAGATCACTCCATGTCTCAGCTACAAAGACCCTTCCCTTGTGTTTATTCTTATGGGAGGATGGCTTGATGTAGTGCCTCTTTTCTTCTTTATCTTTTCTCTTGTCCTTCTTTTGATTCTCTGGACACTCAGGTAGGATGTGTCCAGGTTTCCTACAGCCAAAACAAGTAATTTCTTTAGAGTTTGTTTTGTCATACCTTGGTTTTTCTTTGGATCTGAAATCCTTCTTTCTGAAATCCTTTCTAGCCATTTTGTAAAATCTCTTGGCTAGGAGGCTCATAAACTCCATTTCTCCTGGAGCTTTATCTCCCTCTTCTGTTGCTTGGAAAGCAATGCTTCTTTCCTTTTTGGTGGCTGGAGAGGAGGTAGACTGTTCAACCTCTCTTGACTTGATAAGCTGCTCATAGGATTTTAATTTGCCTAATAAAGTCTCAGTAGAGATCTCATTTAGGCTTCTGGCTTCCTTGATTGGCCAGATCCTTGAGTCCCATGTGCTGGGGAAGCACATTAGGATCTTATCATTCACTTCAGTGATTGAGATCACTTTATCCAAAGACTTCACTTCATTGATTATGAGATTGAGTCTGTTGTACATGTCTGCTACTATTTCAGTTTCTCTCTTCTTGAAGTTTTCATATTGAGAGATGAGATGTGATCTTCTGTCCTTTCTCTCATCTGCAGAACCTTCAACCATTTTGTTGAGGGAATTCCAGATATCCCTGGCTGAGGTGCAGTCCACAACCTTATGGAATATATCATCAGACATTATTTGTGCCAATATGTTCATTGCTTTGGCATCTGCATTCCTTTGTTTCTTCTGAGCATCTGTCCACTCAGGAGGTGGAACAACATTATTGTTGGTTGCTATTTCAGTACTTGTTGATGCTGATGGAGTAGGGGGTCCTGTCAAAATGGAATTAAAAATATCCTCATCAATAGAATTCATATACAATTTGATCATTGCCTTCCATAATGCAAACTTATTGAGATTGCACATAGGAGGTCTTGTGCTTGAGTAATCTTTGTTCTGTGCCATGAGTTTTTAGAAAAAGAAGACTCTAGAAGAAATTAAGATCTAATTGATCTTTGGATTCAGGTGTTAGCCTGTAAATAATCAACCAACCTCTGATACCAATTGAAAGTGAGGTTTAGATCTTAGATTTACTCTAGAGGGGAGGGGGGGTGAATAGAGTATTAAAAGTTTTTAACTTATTTTATAGCGGAATTAAAATACTGATATATATATATGTGTGTAACAGAGTGAGTGTAAAAGCAAAACAAAAATCACAGCACAGTACAGAAAAAAACACAATCACAGCAGACAAAAGGATCTATAGTAGTTCCCCAATCAACCTGGGTACATCTACTCTTCTACCACCCTTGGTAGGAATCCACTAGGTTTTTGATCAGGTGCCCTATCACCAATGAGATTTTTGATCAGGTGCCCAAACACCACTGAGCTTTTGTTCAGGTGCTCAAACCAAAACACAGGTTTTTGATCAGGTGCCCTGCCACCAAAGGTTTAACTTTTGAAGGGAGTTAGAACCCTGTACAAGATGGGTAAAAAGGATAAACAAAAAGGTGTTTATGAGATTCTTCTCTGTCAACAAGATCTGAGAGAAGACTAGTGGATTGTTGTGTTGTAAATCTCCCCCTGTCTGATAGAATTTCTTTGACAGATAATGGATGGAGCTTTCTCTTGGATGTAAGAAAAATCTTCCTTGATAGCAGATGAATCTGAGAGACAAAGTTTCTCAGATTATTGTTGCTCTTTGAAGATTAAGGACCAGCAGCTGAAACTTGAGAGGATTTTAGATGTTCTCAGAGAATGAAAAATGTTGTTGTTGAAGAAGAAGAAGATCTATGTATTTCTTTTTGACTTTCTGTATTTCTCTCGATTGTTACTTCTCTATTCTTCTTCTACTAGTCTTACAACTTCATCCTTTTTCTTAGAGATATATGACTCTTTTTAAATTCAAATCTTCTGGTTAAGGAATAGAATAATCAGAATTAAATCTTTCTTGGGGACTGCAATCTGATTCAGCAATAATACTTTAATTCCTTTTCCATGAAAGTATCCTTTTCCAATATATCAACGACTACATTCTCGAAAGAAGAGAATAGAAAGGAATATTGAAAGGAAAGATCAAATCTTGACTTATCCGATAATGAGTAAGTCCAAATAGATGAATAGATCCCTTGCTGAATAGTCTATCTGAGTTCAGAGAAAAATAGAATTGATTCTTCAGAAAATTTTCAAACTGAAGAGGAAATTTTGAGGAACAGAAAGCTGAGTTCGTCGAACTGAATGTTGAGTTCGTCGAACTGAACACTGAGATAATCATTCGTCGAACAGAAAGCTGAGTTCGTCGATCTCAATCTGGAGTTCGTCGAACTGAGATAAAATCTGAAGACCCGGCTTGAAGACTGAATTCGTCGAGTTGAAGAACAAGTTCGTCGAACTGATACACGACATTCGTCGAACACAGGAAGGAGTTCGTTGAACGCAGAAAGTGTTGGATCGGTCGGCTCCCTTAGAGGGGGGGGGGGGTGAATAAGGGTTTTCAAAAACTTTAGATTATATTTAAAAACTTTGAATTATTGCACGATTAAAGACATGAAATAAGTGAAGTAAAACAAAAAGGAGACAAGCTTTATTAATGATAAATAAGTTTTACAAAACTTGATCTCGATGACGCTAGAGATCGGAGGCGAATAATAAAAAAAGATCTTTTTGTTTTCTATCCCGGCTCGCTTCCCCACGAACCGGTGGCCCTAGCCTTATCCTCCCCGGATTCGGCCTCAAGCCGCTCTAGCCAATCCTTCCCTGGATGTGGCCTCGAGCACCCCCTAGAACTAGCCTAGATCTAGTCGCCAACACGAGGCGAATTTCAGCCCTAAGTCTACCCCAGACCTAGTCGCCAACACGAGGCGATTTCACTATCGTTTACAATGATAAAAGAGAAATAAAATAACAAAACCTCCCTTAAGATGAACTTCTGAAGTAGGAGACGAAGATCCGCTGTAGAATCAGCGTTTGTTGAAGCGGACTTCGTCTGGATTCGGCGTGATGGAATTCTCCTTCAGAAATTGGCAGAGCTTCGCTGGGACCTCAAATTTCGGCTAAGATAAGCCTCTGGAATTCTAGTACTCTCTCTCTGAGGTGTATGCAATAGGTGTGTCAAAAACAAGAGGAGAGGGGGTCCTTTTATAGCCCAAGCGCTACCGCCGGCGCTAGCCCGGATTAGGAAACGTTTTGCGCGGCAGCATCTTCAATCCGTGGCAACATTTTGCTCTATGCCTCTTATGCACCATGCTACCGCCAGCGCTATCTGCTACCGTCTGGCGTTAGCTCTTTCTAAAAACACAGCTGGAATCGTGCTAATCAACGCTAGCGCCGGGCGCTATCGCTACCGCCGGCGCTAGTGAGCCTTTTTGAATTTTGGCCACAATTTTGGGGGCAGTCATCAAGAGTACTCCTTGAGTCATATGGACTATGTAAACCTGCACACTTGAACACACAAGATCAAATACACATAGGATTTGTTATTCTCAAACCTAGGAGATGCGGAAGACCATGTTCCAACAAACTCCCCTTTTGATAATAACAAATCCATTAATGATAACTCAAAGCAAATTAATAGATAAGCATGATGAAACTATACTTGTGTGTGTGTGAGAGTGATGACTTAGGATAATAATCGATTCTAGCATGTTAGAATTGCTCCCCCTAACTACATGCTCCCCCTAAGTGAGTGCTCCCCTAATATGTAAGATATCATCTGAATTTGTCATGTTGGGTTTATGATAGCGGGTTATATTTATTATGTTAGATCTCCCCCTTTGTTATTAGCAAAAGAGGGTAGGGAAACAAAGTACCAAAGAATTTGTAAATAGAAGAGAAGGCATGATCGAGCTTTTTAAGTAAATGATAAGGAGGTTTAGAATTGTTTTTCATTGAAATAGATCAGAGTTATAAGCATTACACAATATTCAGAGTTTTTAGCATAAAAGATTTTTATGTTTGAAGTAACAATAAAAAGTGTTCCAAGGAAATCCATCACTTAATGAAAGATAGGAATTTTTAAGAATAAGTGATGATGCAAAGAATACAAGATATTAAGCATGAAAGCGCAAGTTAAAAACACTTATATGGTTAAGATGCGGAAGACTTATAGCAATACAAAAACATCAAATAGTAATGATAATCCAAAAAAAATGAGTTAAAGTTCACAAAAGATGATGTTTTTGTAAATCATTTTGTAGTTTTAAATTTGATAATAACCAAGCATGAAATATTGTTTATAAAAAAAATACTACAATGTTACTTTAATTCATAATTCCAAAAACATACAAAACATTGTAGAACACATGCTAGGTTATCTAGTGCATTTCATAAAGAGAGAGTAATATAGAATTAGCATTAGGATCCAATACTCATGAGAAGAAGTGTTATGGAAGATAATGTTGTGCACATAAGTGTATTTTTGAGTAGAGTAAACAAATGTTTTAATCAAAAATACAAGTAATATGTAAAGTAAGAAGCACAATAAAACACAAATAATTTTACTTCCACGCACTTTAATGCACAAAAAAATGTACAACTACCAAGGTGCTTTGCACACACAATGCTCATCAAGACTTATCAGGGTGCAAAGTAGTGCTTGGGGGATCACATATTTTATTTTGAAGTTTGAGACTAGTGATCCGGTGTACTTAAGAGAAAGTGGTATTTCTTATTTTTGAAAGAAAGATTTGATTTGCACAAGGCACTTTATTATTCTTTCCAAGGTGCTCAACCTCACAATGCTTATGAAGACTTATCAGGAGGTTCAAGTAGTGCTTGGTGGAGTTATCTTTGTCATTTATTTTATTATTTTGTTTTGGGCAAAGTTCTCCGAATACACTTGTTTTGCAAATCAATAGAATTTATGAAAGATATAACCACTTTTCTTAACTTTTTAAGAGTGCAAAATAAGGAGTGTAGGTAAGATACTTGTGCAATTTTAATTTATTTGTACTACTACAAAACATACACAAGCATTCTTAGATTAAATACATATGTAGACAATGCCAAAAGAAGGTGAGTGAATAATATCATTATCAAACATAAATCATTTCTCATACTTAGAGGCAAGCTAAGCTTGATCCTACACAACTTTTAAACTATAATTGATGCACATTTGAATAGATATATCAAAGCATGAAGAGAGACAATGTCCAAAGTAGTTTGAAAAGATAAATTACAATATTGTAGAGTTTCTAAATAATAGAGTAAATCATGCTTGATTTTACACAAGAGAATCATACAGTTTTTTTTTGATAGTTTTTAAAGTTTTATATTTTTGTATTTGATTTTAAAGAAAAGCATATTTTTGTAATTTTTGCTTTTGTAATTTTTATATTTGATTTTTGCATAAAGATGAACTTTAAACAAAGAAAAAACATATTTGATTTTTTGTAATTAATCAAAAGAAAAACATTTAACCAACACAAGCGAAAAAGGAAAAAAACATAATTTTTTGTAATTTAGTTTTTGAAGTTTTGTATTTGATTTTTCAAAGATAGATTTTAACCACAAAACAAAAATAAAAGGCAAAACATATTTTTTTTTTTTTTGTAATTTGGATTTTATATTTTTGTATTTTTCAAAAATAAAATAGAATCATACGTGCAAAACTAAATAGTACATATAGATCAAAATATTTTTAGAAATTTTTCAAAATTTTAAAAACACAAAAATTCGACCCTCGACGCTAGCGCCGGCGCTAGCGCTAGCGCGGGAAACAGTAAGTGATTTTTTAGGGTTTTGAAAATTTTGATGCTTGAACCTGATTAGGTGTTCCATTAGTAGTTTCATGGTGAATTTGCTGAATTTTTGGAAATATTTTTTATGGTTAAAAGTGAAGAAACTTGTATTTGTGAGCATGTTTTAACCTGTAAGATCTAGCACACCTAACTCAAGTCGTAATAAACGAAATCGTGCATCGGGAAGAGGTTTAGTGAATATGTCAGCGAGTTGAGACTCTGTCCCAATGAAGCTTAATTTTACATTTTCTTTCTTAATGTGATCCCTAATGAAATGATGACGAACGTCGATGTGTTTGGATCTAGAATGGTGTACAGGATTATATGTGAGGTCTATTGCACTTTTGTTGTCACATTTAAGATCTATGTTTTTGAGATGAAATCCAAAGTCCTCTAGTGTTTGGCTCATCCATAACGCTTGTGCACAACAACTACCAAGTGCGATATATTCGGCCTCCGTGGTGGAGAGTGCAACCGAAGATTGTTTTCTACTAGACCATGCAACTAAAGAGGGTCCTAAAAAGTGACACGTACCCCTAGTGCTTTTTCTATCTAGTGAGCACCCCGCGTAGTCCGAATCGGAATAGCCGTGGAGTGTGAAAGAGTCATTATGTGGGTACCATAATCCTAGTTTCGATGAACCTATTAGATAACGAAAAATATGTTTTACCGCTTTTAAATGAGATTATTTTGGATCGGCTTGAAAACGAGCACATAAACATACGACAAACATTATATCTGGTCTAGATGCACTTAAATAAAGAAGAGAACCTATCATTCCTCTATATAGCGTTTGATCAATAGAAATTCCAGATTCATCTTTTCTTAGTTTTAAAGAAGCACTCATAGGAGTAGAAGCTTGTTTAAGATTTTCAAATCCAAATCGTTTAAGCATATCGTGAACATATTTTGATTGACATAGAAAAATACCATCAGTTCTTTGTGAAATTTGAAAACCAAGAAAATAAGATAGTTCTCCTACAAGACTCATTTCAAATTCATTTTTCATTATTAAGACTACTTCATTACACAACTCTTCATTAGTGGCTCCAAAAATGATGTCATCAACATATATTTGTAGAACAATTAATTCGTTATTTTTATGCTTAATGAAGAGTGTGTTGTCTGCACTTCCCATAACATAACCGTGCTCTAACAAAAACGATGTAAGACGATCATACCAGGCACGGGGCGCTTGTTTTAAACCATAAAGCGCTTTTTCTAATTTGTTAACATGATCAGGAAATCTTTCATTTATGAAACTGGGGGGTTGTTCTACATAAACTTCTTCTTTAATAAACCCGTTTAAAAAGGCACTTTTAACATCCATTTGAAATAATTTTATTCTTTTAAAACTCGCAAATGCCAAAAATATTCGTATAGATTCTAAGCGAGCTACGGGTGCAAAAGTTTCTTCAAAATCTACCCCCTCTATTTGTGAATAGCCTTGAGCAACTAAGCGTGCTTTATTTCTTACAATCCTAGATTCACCATCTAGCTTATTTTTAAAAATCCATTTTACGCCAATAATTGGATGATTAGATGGTCTTTCTACTAAATTCCAAACTTTATTTCTTTGAAATTGTCCTAACTCTTCATTCATTGCCAAAAACCAAAATTCGTCATTTAAAGCAGTGGAAACGTTTTTAGGTTCAATTTCAGACACAAAGCAAATATTTGAAAATGTTTCATGAAGAGAGGACCGAGTTCTTACCCCAGTAGAAGGTTCCCCAATGACTAGCTCCTTTGGATGATTTTTGGAGAAGTTTAGAATGCTTGGAGGTACATATTCATCTTCTTTTGACTTCTCCTCCTCTTCTTTAGACGGTTCTTCTTCGTCGTGCTCCAAGGATGGCAAAGGTTCATCATCGGTACCTGTAGGGAGCTTTTCTGCACATGGAACAAACTCATCAAATCTGACATTAATTGACTCTTCAACCTTGCTTGATCTTTTATTAAATATTCTATATGCTTTACTAGTTGAAGAATAACCAAGAAATATTCCTTCATCGCATTTTTCGTCAAATTTTCCTAAAGAATCTTTTGTATTAAGAATGAAGCATTTACATCCAAATACTCTAAAATATGATACGTTAGGTTTCTTTTGATAGTAGAGTTCATATGGTGTGAGAGTTAATGATGGGCGAAGCATAACTCTATTCATTACATAGCATGCAGTGCTTACGGCTTCTGCCCAAAAATACTTAGGTAATATATATTCAAATAACATTGTGCGTGCAAGTTCTTGTATTGTCCTATTTTTCCGTTCTACAACACCGTTTTGTTGAGGTGTGCGTGGAGCAGAGAACTCATGCTTAATACCTAACATGTCACAAAAAGATTTAAAATTTTCATTTTCAAATTCACCTCCATGATCTGAGCGAATGCATTTTATTTTTAAATCTAATTCATTTTGAATGCGAGTACATAATTTTGAAAATTCGCAAAACACATCAGATTTGGAGGAGAGAAATAACGTCCAACAATATCTAGAATAGTCATCTATGAGAACATAAGTGTATAATCTACCACCAAGACTCGCAGTGTTAACGGGACCAAAAAGATCCATATGAATTAATTGCAGAGGTTTTGATGTAGAAATTTCGTTTTTGCTTTTAAAAGATGACTTAGTAAATTTGCCTTTTTGGCATGGAGAGCATAATGAAGATAAATTTCCCTTTAACTTAGGCAATCCTCTAATCAATTCTCTTTTTGCTAGTTTTAAGATGAGCTTTGTACTAGCGTGGCCTAAGCGTCTATGCCATAATTGTAATTCATCATTTTTCGTTATAAAACATTTTATAGAAGATTTAGAAAGATCATGAAATGAAACTATGTAAACATTATGAATTCTAGGTGCAGTTAATAACACATCTTTTGTTTTAGGATTAACAATCTTGCAAAGGTTAGTGGAAGATTCAAAAAGTATGTCTAAACCTTTATCACACAGTTGACTTATAGATATTAGGTTATGTTTTAATCCTTTCACATAAAGCACATTTGATATAAGAAAAGATGTGTTACCCACTGTACCAACTCCCATGATCCTTCCTTTACCGTTATCGCCAGACGTTACTATTCCTCCTTTCTTCTTATCTAGGCTAAGGAATTTTGCTTTATTGCCCGTCATGTGTTTGGAGCAGCCTGAGTCCAAATACCACACGTCTTCTGTTTCCTTAGCCTTCCTGCAAATCTAGAAAGAGGATGAGAGTAAAGACCCAGATACCCAAGAGGTACCACCCATAGAGTAAGTGGATTTCTTAGGTACCCAGATTTGTTTTAATGATCATTGATTTATTATATTCCTGCAAGAGCCAGACGTGTGTCCAAATTTAAGACAATTAGCACACAAAATAAAGGGGGTTGAGACCCTTTTCTGAGTTTCTACGTTGCCCTTGCTGGATGAAGTTTGTAGTTTAGAAAAACCAGAAGAATTTTTAACTTTAGAGCTACCGCCGGCGTTAGTAGCTAGCGTCGGGCGGTAGTGTTCACTTTTATATCCGAGTCCGATTTTTCCAGACCCAAAGCATTGATTACCCAGAAGCATATCCAGGGATTTTTGACCAATCCCGAATTTGGTTATGGCTAAATTGAGATTTTGATTTTGTTTTTTAAGAGAAGTATTTTCTTGAACAATCATAACACATTTGTTTTCAAATCATTTTTTGTTCTTTTCAATTTGTAATATAGAAGTTTTCAATTTTCTCTCTAAGTCCCCTTTTTCTTTTGCAATGATTTTGTTTTGTGAAAGGGCATTAGAGAGAGAAACTTCAAGTTCTTTTATCATAAATAAAGAGTGCTCACATTCTTGACATGAAACTTTTCTTTTTTCAAGAGAGACTACTTTTTTGTGAGCTTACGATTTTCTTTCATAATAGATTCATTTTCATGATTTAATAAAACAAATTTATCATAAAGTTCTTCAAAGGTAGGAGGAGATACCTCAGTGTCTCTAAGAACACTGGTGTCGTCATCGTCGCTTTTGGCCATTAAGCACAAGTTTGCTTCCTCCTCGCTACTTGATTCAGAACCGTTTGACTCTTCAGAGGAAGAGTCATCCCAAGTAGCGGCCTTCCGCACTTTCTTCTTTTCTTTTGCTTTCTTTTGTTCTTTCCGTTCCTTTTGGTATTTTGGGCACTGGCTTCGAATGTGCCCGGTTTTTCTGCAGTGATAGCATTCTGGAGGCGGCCTTTCTTCTTCGTCATCGCTTCCTTTTTCTTTCTTCGATGAAGAGGAGGATCCCTTTCGTCGAGTATCTTTTTGGAAGAATTTTCGGAATGTGTTCCTTCTCTCTGGATTTCTGATGAACTTCTTGAAATTCTTCACCAGGAGTCCTTCTTCATCATCATCGTCCTCTTCGATGCACTCCTTCTTTGATATCAGCGCCAACGCCTTTTTCTTCGGCTCCTTGTTGTATTCGTCATGTTGAATTTGTAGTTCTACCTCATGGGTTTTGAGATTCCCAATGAGATTCTCGATCTGGAGCGTTCTTAAGTTGTGCGACTCTGAGATGGCCGTCACCTTCGGATTGAACCTTGGAGGTAAGGAACGAAGAATTTTCCTCACCAAGTCCCAGTCGGAGTAGGTCTTTCCAAGCGCCTTTGATGCGTTGATAATCTTTGTGAAGCGAGTGTACATTGAGTTGATGTCCTCTTCCGTGTCCATCCTGAATTTTTCGTATTCAGATTCCAGTTGAAACAGCTTGGCATCTTTCACCTGCGATGTACCTTCGTGAGTAACTTCCAATTGATTCCAAATATCATAAGCAGTTGTGCATGCAGAAATTCTATTAAACTCAGTCCTATTTAAAGCGCAACATAAAGCGTTCATTGCTTTAGCATTATTTTTACACCTTAGTTTATCGTTGTCATCCCATTTATCTTTAGGTTTTGCTAATGTCGCCTCTCCTACTATAGTTGTAGGCGGAGAGTACCGTACTTCTACCATGTTCCATACTTCTACATCCATGGTCATAAGAAAACACATCATTCGATTTTTCCAGTAGTTAAAATCTGACCCAGTAAAGAGAGGTGGTCGACTAACCCCTTGACCCTCAGGAAAAGCGAGATCATGAGACGCCATTGTTCCCGGTTGTTAAGCCGATTGGAACAACCTACCTCTGATACCACTTGTTGGATCGGTCGGCGCCCTTAGAGGGGGGGTGAATAAGGGTTTTCAAAAACTTTAGATTATATTTAAAATCTTTGAATTATTGCACGATTAAAGACATGAAATAAGTGAAGTAAAACAAAAAGGAGACAAGCTTTATTAATGATAAATAAGTTTTACAAAACTTGATCTCGATGACGCTAGAGATCGGAGGCGAATAATAAAAAAAGCTCTTTTTGTTTTCTATCCTGACTCGCTTCCCCACGAACCGGTGGCCCTAGCCTTATCCTCCCCGAATTCGGCCTCAAGCCGCTCTAGCCAATCCTTCCCCGGATGTGGCCTCGAGCACCCCCTAGAACTAGCCTAGATCTAGTCGCCAACACGAGGCGAATTTCAGCCCTAAGTCTACCCCAGACCTAGTCGCCAACACGAGGCGATTTCACTACCGTTTACAATGATAAAAGAGAAATAAAATAATAAAACCTCCCTTAAGATGAACTTCTGAAGTAGGAGACGAAGATCCGCTGTAGAATCAGCGTTTGTTGAAGCGGACTTCGTCTGGATTCGGCGTGATGGAATTCTCCTTCAGAAATTGGCAGAGCTTCGCTGGGACCTCAAATTTCGGCTAAGACAAGCCTTTGGAATTCTAGTACTCTCTCTCTGAAGTGTATGCAATAGGTGTGTCGAAAACAAGAGGAGAGGGGGTCCTTTTATAGCCCAAGCGCTACCGCCGGCGCTAGCGCTACCGCCGGCGCTAGCGCTACCGCCGGCGCTAGCCCGGATTAGGAAACGTTTTGCGCGGCAGGATCTTCAATCCGTGGCAACATTTTGCTCTATGCCTCTTATGCACCATGCTACCGCCAGCGCTATCTGCTACCGCCTGGCGTTAGCTCTTTCTAAAAACACAGCCGGAATCGTGCTAATCAACGCTAGCGTCGGGCGCTATCGCTTCCGCCGGCGCTAGTGAGCCTTTTCGAATTTTGGCCACAATGTTGGGTATTGTATCCACAATAGCCCTGATTTGAAGAAGTCCCCTTCAAACTAGGATGAATTGTAATTGTATTTGATTATGCACTTTAGCTGTGTTGTGACAGGTCATTCCACTCTAGGTACAAACCAATGTCAGTTTTCAATGAGTCGTCAAACACAGGCTTGTGCAATGTAATCCCTCATTGTATAGACCAAAGTGTTGGCTCATGTGAGATCTCTCTATTGGGATGTACCTCATTTCCTAAGTGCAAGAGAAGGAGGACTGGAGCTGATGGTGGACTTTTCATAGAAAGGGATTTTTCCGAAGTAAAATTCGGTTATATCATTCAGAAACATATAGTCGAATTCGACTATATATTTGGGATGGATATAATTGAATTCGGTGAATCATAGTTCGAATTTCCTTGAAGAATTAGAATAACCGAATTCGGTTATTGCAATTCGGTTATATCATTTAACCGAATTCGATTCGGTTATTGCCATTCGGTTATACCATTTAACCGAATCGGTCTGCAGTAATTCTTCCGGTTCGTTTTTGAATGCGCGTTTCTTAGGGCTTCTCCTATGTTCAGTACACGTGGAATTAGATCCGTATTTCGCGCATATGACCGTTGTAGAAGACCGTATAAATACTCCTGATGTATTTCCGTTTAGCCCTAATCTAATCCAATCAAGCTGAATCGAATCAAAAAAATCGCGAATCAAACAGAAAGAATCGCAAGTCTCGACCGATCTCTCTCGCGCTCAAGTTTCGTCTCCGTCAAAGCTGCGATTCGTGATTCGTCTTCTACAGATTCAAGCATCTCAGATCCAGTAAAGAATCGCTCAAGATTTCTTCGTTCTTCCTCTAAACGTATTGAGATTCTTTGTCAAGAAGAAGAAATCTATTTCTCAAGATCTGAAGAAAAACTTCATCTGAAGTTTAAGAAGATTGTTTCAAATCTACGTTGTGTTGTAATAAACAATTTTATAAACTTTGTAGGAAGCTTGCTTCCGAGTGTTGTGTAGATCCTTGTTTAAGGATTGAGTTGTAGGAGTTGTTTTTTACTCCGAGTTGTAGGAGTGGTGCACTCCGAGTTGTAGGAGTTCTTACTCCGAGGTGTAAGATTATCTTAATCTGAGTTTGGTGAAGTAGCCGAATCTAGCCTCGAAGAGCTAGATAGGCGAGGCGGGAAAGAGGAGTACCCACATCGGGGAACCTCTATAAAATCCTTGTGTCTGTGCTGTGTTTTTTTGTGTGCTTTTCTGTGTTATAATTTTTAATTCCGCGTAAAGACATAGAATCCACCTATTCACCCCCCTCTAGGTGATTTAGGCCGTAACTAGATACTTTCAATTGGTATCAGAGGCAGGTTGTTCGCTATAAGGTTAACACCTTGAACAAGGCCTCCTCATCTAGTTGCCTGAACAAGTATGTCTGGCATGGATAAGACCAAGGATTCCGTCAAGCTTCCAGTCTGCACAAAAGAGAATTTTCCTATGTGGAAGGAGAGAGTCAGATTCTTCATGGAGGCTGCTGATCCAAGAATATTTCAGATTGTGGAAGAAGGTCCTCATGTTCCTATGAAATCATCTTCCATAAACTCTACAATTATGGTCGCCAAGAAGATGCTGGAACTTACAAAGGATGAGATTGCACTGGTCTCTCTGGACAAGAAGGCAAAGAATATCATTGCAGGTGCAGTCGATGATTCCATGTTGCAGAATATTCTTCACTGCAAGTCCGCCAAGGAAATGTGGGGCTCTCTGGTTGTTCTGATGGAAGGAACAGATGAAGTAAGGGATGATCGAAGATCATTGCTGAACCAAGAATACGAAGCCTTCAAGCAACGCTCTGGTGAATCCATTTCTGATACTTATGAGAAGTTCTTTAAGATCGTAAATGGTCTTAGGAACTATGATCGTGAATTCACTACTGGCGAACTTAATGATAAATTCCTAAGATCCCTGACCAAAGAATGGGACACTAAAGTTATAGCCATTAGAGAATTCGGAAAACTCGGATCAACGGAGCCACAAATGTTGTTTGGGAAGCTCCTGTCCCATGAATTAAAGTTGAACACCCGTAAAGCTGAAGAAGAAGGAATCAGAGCCTCTGGAAGGGAGAAGTCCACTGCACTTAAAGCTGTAAGTTCAAGAAAAGGCAAGGCTCTCCCACCTGTCAGGAGATCCTCCTCTGATGAAGATAAATCTGATGCTAGCCCCTCAGGCTCAGAAATGTCAGATGAAGAGTTCTCTTTACTCTCCAAGCAGTTCAAAAAGTTCTTTAACAAACAAAGGAACATGAGAGGTCAAACCTCGTCTTCTCGTCATAGAAGATCAAACCGTAATGAGGATCATCACAAAAAGAAGCATGAAGATGACAGGTATAAATCTAAACCTAGTAAACATTCTTCTAACGATATCATTTGCTATTGCTGTAATAAGCCAGGACACATGATTGCGGAGTGTCCATACAAGAAAAAGGAAGGCTCAAAGAAAGAGGATAAGAAATCCTACAAAGGTAAAAGGAAAGAAAAGAGCCTCATTGCAAAGAAGCCAAAGACTCTGAGTGACAGCGACTCAGAGGTGTCAAGCACTGATGAAGAAGCCTACTTTGGGCTTATGGCACAAACGGATGATGAAGCAAGCGACACCTCATATAAGGCAAAGGTAAATCTTCATACTCCTCTTTCTGCCTCTGAGTGTGAAACTGCATCCAGAGCAAATGAAGACTATTATTCACAGGATGAGTCAGAATTAATGACTCAGTACAAAGCTCTTTTGCAAAGTTTTGACAAATGCCGCAAGGTTGTCAGATCTCAAGCAAAAGAAATTGTCTCTCTCAAGAACGTGGAATCGGCTCTGAGAGAGGAAATCGAAAGATTAACTCCCCTCGGAAATGAAGTCCAATCCTTGAAGGAGGAATTAAGAAGCTCTACTGAATCATCAATTCTGAAAGAGAAACGTATAACTGAACTGGAAGAAAAGCTGGTGGCAGAGAAGAAAATATCAGAAAGCTTCAACAAGCCAAAAAATGTTCTTCCTCTTATTTATAAGTTCTCCACTCCTGGGAAGGTTAGTGGCATTGGTCATGAGGCTGAAAATAGTAAGGCTGCCGAGATAAGAGCCAAAAGAGGTAAAGGGAAGGCCGATCAAAGTCAACCTTCGTTCAAGAAGGTCGTTTTTCCGACAAACCCGCTTGACTTTGAAACATCCTATGGTCATCTCACTAGACCAATACCTGTTAAATCTAGCAATAGATATCAGGGATGGAGCCGACCTCGAAACTTTGACTCGACTCCTTTCAAGGCGCCTTATGAAGAAGTAATTCTCAAAGACCATGGTCCATTTGTTCATGGATCAGTTGCAAAGAAAGCACCAAAAGTTAAATCTGTTAGTGCTAAGCCTAATGAGAAGATGGAACCCTGTGTTTGCTGCAAACACGAGGCATCCACCTCTAAGAAGGTTGCTCCTACTAGACCTCCCGTTCAAAAGGTAAAGCAGGAGAACAAGAGAAGGTACAACCGATTTGATTGTTGGTGCTGTGGCAAAGTTGGTCACTTCGCCATAGATTGCTGGTTTAATTACAGTTATGTTAAGACCCCACGAGGTAACAATGCAAGAGTGACTCCTCACACTGTTAACACTCAAATTGGTGGTCATCTGACAAGAAGCCAAGGACCCAAATCTGTTTGGGTTCCTAAGGGCAATTGATTATTGATTGCAGGTATGTCCAAAGGCCAATTCAAATCCAATATGGTACTTGGACAGTGGATGTTCTCGGCACATGACCGGAACAAGAAGTTTGTTACAAGAGTATACACCCGTGAAGGATGGACCAAAAGTTATTTTTGGCGGATCTGATCGGGGAATCACGAAAGGCTACGGTATGATAACCAACGGTATAGTCTCTTTCACAGATGTAGCTTATGTCAAAGGATTACAACATAATCTAATTAGCATAAGTCAACTATGTGATAAAGGCTATATGGTTGAGTTCTACAAGGACAAGTGCTTGATAAAGTCGTCTGATACGTCAGAAACTATTTTAACAGGCACTCGGAGTAGGAATATTTTCTGCTTAAATTTTCTTTGTTTAGACTCTTCTACACCAGTGTGTCTTTTAGCAAAAGACAGTGCATCTCTTTGTGACCAGTGGCACAAGAGACTAGCACATATTAATTTCAAAACAATAAGTATGTTATTCTCTCACAACTTAGTTCGTGATGCTCCAGATGTTAAGTGCATTAAAGAGAGACCTTGTCACGCCTGCCAAATGGGTAAGCAGACTCGGGCTACCTTTAAAAGCATTATTGGCAAAGATTCTACCAGATGCTTATATCTGCTCCATATGGACTTGTTTGGTCCCATGCCAATCCGAAGTTTAGGAGGCAAGTCTTATACGCTGGTTATTGTTGATGATTACTCACGCTTTGCTTGGGTATTCTTTCTGAAACACAAGTCAGACACCTTTGACTCGTTCACCACATTCGTCAAGCAAATTCAGAATGAACTGGAATGTTCTGTGGTCAAAATCAGAAGTGACCACGGTACAGAATTCAAGTCTGGGGCTATGACCGAATTTTGTGAAAGCCTAGGTATCTTTCATGAGTTTTCCTCTCCTCGTACTCCACAACAAAATGGAGTAGCTGAGAGAAAGAATAGAACACTCATAGAGGCTTGCAGAACAATGTTGAGTGACTCTTCTCTCCCAGAATACTTCTGGGCTGAAGGCATCAACACTGCCTGCCACGTGCAAAACAGAGCACTAATCAACAAGAACCATCATAAGACTCCTTATGAACTCCTGAAGGGCAAGAATCCAACCCTGTCTTATTTTAGAATCTTTGGCAGTAAATGCTTCGTGCTTAATAACGGGAAATATTACAAAACTAAGTTTAGTGAAAAATGTTTTGAAGGTATTTTCGTAGGATATAGTAGCCATAGTAGGGCATATAGGATTTTCAACAAGAAAACCCTGGTTGTAGAAGAAACTTATAATGTTATATTTGATGAAACTAGTATGCTTCAAAGCAGTTCTTCTAGTGTTTTTGTTGAAGATGCAGATGCAAGGTTCAAGGACATAAACTTGGAAGAAGCTGTAAAGGAAGATGCTCCAAAGTCTATTGAAGTCAACATTCCATCCGCACATGAGGAAGATGAACCTCAAGAAGATGAAGATGTACCGGAAGTGCAGGAACCCCGTGGACATCCAAATGCTGGAATGATCCGACACTTAAGGGACCATCCTGCAGAGCAAATTATTGGAGATACCCATGTTGGTGTTAGAACAAGAAGAGGTACAGCTAATGAAGTTTTACACTTAAGTTTTCTTTCACAGGTTGAGCCAAAGAAATTCGATGAAGCAAAGAATGATGCTTCATGGATCATAGCAATGCAAGAAGAACTCAATCAATTTAAGAGATGCAAAGTGTGGACGCTTGTACCCAGACCCAAAGGACAGAATGTCATTGGAACAAAATGGGTATTCAGAAACAAGTTGGACGAGGATGGTGTGATCATCAAGAATAAGGCCCGACTTGTTGCTCAAGGGTATAGACAAGAAGAAGGGATCGACTTCGATCAAACTTTTGCTCCCGTAGCAAGGCTTGAAGCGATCAGGTTGTTTCTAGCGTATGCTGCTCACAAAGGATTTAAAGTCTATCAAATGGACGTGAAGTCAGCCTTCCTTAATGGTGATATAAAGGAAGAAGTATACGTAGAACAACCCCCAGGTTTCGTGGACTCCTCATTTCCTGATCATGTTTATTTTCTTCGAAAAGCTTTATATGGTCTCAAGCAAGCTCCCCGTGCTTGGTATGAGACGTTGTCTAGCTTCCTCCTTGAAAACAAATTCACAAGAGGCAAGATAGACAAGACATTATTTCTTAGGGAAGTAAAAGGCAAGATTTTGCTAGTGCAAATCTATGTCGATGACATTATTTTCGGATCTACCGATGATATCCTCTGCAAAAAGTTTTCCAACTTGATGCAAGGGAAATTTGAAATGAGTAGTATGAGAGAGCTGAAGTATTTCTTAGGACTTCAGGTAAAGCAATCTGAAGATGGAATTTTCATCTCTCAGACGAAGTTTACCAAAGAGTTAATTAAGAAATTCGGAATGGAGAATGCAACCTCTATGAGGACTCCAATGGGTTCAGCTATGTCTCTAGACAAGGATGAGAAAGGGAAACCTTTTGATGAAACCAAGTTTAGAAGCATAATTGGATCCTTGCTCTACCTTACCGCAAGTAGACCGGATATAATGTTTTCAACATGTGTTTGTGCTAGATTTCAGGTGAACACTAAGGAATCTCACTACTCAGCTGCAAAGCGGATTTTGAGATACCTTAAAGGCACACCAAATCTTGGCTTATGGTACCCAAGAAGTAATGATTTCGAGCTCACTGGTTTTTCAGATGCTGATTTTGCAGGAAGCAAAGATGACAGGAAAAGTACTTCAGGAACGTGCCAATTCTTAGGAAAACGGCTCATCTCCTGGAGTAGTAAGAAGCAAAATTGTGTTGCTATCTCAACTGCTGAATCGGAGTATATCTCTGCAGGCAGTTGTTGTGCACAAATGCTCTGGATAAGGAACCAACTTGAGGATTACAACCTAAAGCTCAAAGAAATTCCTATGTACTGTGATTCATCAAGCGCCATAGCAATTGCCAACAATCCCGTGTCTCACAGCAGGACAAAGCACATAGAGATTCGTTATCACTTCATCCGAGAGCATGTGGAGCACAAGGACATTGATCTTAGCTATGTCCCGACGGATCGGCAAATTGCAGATATTTTCACTAAGCCGCTCGACGAATCAAAGTTCAATTATTTCAAAATGGAGCTTGGTATGTTAAACAAAGACTCTTAGAGACTCTCAGAATCTCAGAAGTCAAAAAGATGTTTTGTCGAACCTTCATTTAACCGAATTCGGCGATTCTATTTAACCGAATCCGGCGATATCGATTAACCGAATTCGACTAATTCCTTTAGCCGAATGACGAATTTTCTGGAATTCAATTCTTTCCTAAATGGAATTCGAAGGGTCACGGTTCAAATCTCAGGTACGCACTCTCTCTAAATCTTCATAACACTATATAAATGTTCCTTAAGAGAGAAATTCGAAACCCTTGACTCCGAATCGTGCGACGCTTCATCTCCCGATTCGTGCGTCCGTTCGTGGTTCTCTTCTCCAACCGCCGCTCGTCTGGTTCGCTCGCATCCTCACCTCCTTCAACCGATTCCTCCTCACCATACCTACGCAATGCCTAAGAAAGCCTCAGAGAAGCTGCTCTTCGGAAGTGAGCTAGTCAGAACTGGTTTCGACACCTCAGTAGATGAATTCAGAAACGTCGTTCTCATTCTTGAGGTGGCCGGTCTGGGCTATGTTCTAGAACATCCTTGCAAGGTGTTGGAAGCAGAGGTTCTAAAATTCTTCAAGCATGCAGAACTGAGAAAGCAAGGGTCTGTGATAAAAAGCAGGATTGGTGATGTCCAAATCAAAATTTCTTCTTCAAGTCTGACCAAGCTTCTCAAGCTACCAGAAGTTTCAGAAACAGATACTCTATCTCCAAAGGATTTCAAACAAGCTCTCCGGTTTTGTGGTTTGCCCAAAGGAACAAAATCCATTTATCGAAAGCAGATGAATGAGGAAGGAAAATTACTGTCTGATATTATGGGAAAGGTTCTCCTCTGTAAAGTCGGCTCTCACGACTATCTCTCTAATGATATGTTCAAGCTACTGGGTTCAGTTATTTGCAGAAAAAGGGTTGACTGGGGAAGTGTGTTGTTTGACAGAATCTCCGCTAGTTTAAATACCCCAAATTTTGGGAGAATTCTCTCTCTATATCTCTACCGTCTGGATAAAACAAGATTCAACATGAAGAATGGAACTCCCCTCCATCACTTCAAAAGAATTGACTCCTCTATGATTGAGAGGTGGTCCAGGAAAGTTGGTGAGTCAAGAGTGATATCTCCCAGGGCTCCAAAAGTTAAGAAAATTCCCCGCATTGAATCTGACAGTTAAACAGAAAGTGATCCATCCAGTAAGAAGGAGAGTGAACAGGAAGCTGAGCAACACCATGAGAACCAAGATGGTGAGAAAGAAAATGAGAAGCAGGGTGAAGACCTGAATGAGAAAGAAGGTGAACCCTCCAAGGGGGAGTGTTCCAAGCTGCCTGAACCAAATCCTCCCCTCTCTCCAGTGGGTTCTACAGTCGTATCTCCCAAGATTCCATCTCCTCACAGCTCTCCTTCTAAAGAAGAAAATGTTGATAGCCACATTGACAGTGATGGAGATGATGAAGGGGGAGATGATCCTAATATTGATGCTGTGAAGACAGGTCAATCAGAGAAAGGTCAAGCTGCTCCTCCTGAGGCTGCTATCCCCGCTCAAATTGAGGGGGAGAATGTTCATTCTGATCTCTCTGCTCCTGAAGAAGATAAGCAAGAGCAGGCAGACCTTCCTACAACCCCTGCACATGTTGCTATCCTCATAGAAGATGACAGTGTTGCAGGGCCCTCTGCCTCAACTTCAAAAGTTAAGGAAAAATCTGTGCAAGCTCCCAAGGTGCACAAAATCCAAATAACAGTCGAAGACAGAAGAAATGAAGAACCCTCCCCTCCTCCAGCTCAAAATGAAGAAACTCTTGATGTTCAACAGTTTTATCACTATATGAAGGATGTGGATTCAGCAGATTTCCTCGTAGCGGAAGATGATTTTGGAATCTCTTCTTGCTTGCAAGATCAACCTCCCTCTGCCGTCGACTCAATGCTACTCAGTATGGAAGAAATGCTTATCAAACAGAAAAAGTACTTTGAATTTGCTATTCATCAAATCTTTGACAAGACCAGAGATATAGACAAAGGAATGGGCAATCACTTGCAATCTATAGCTCACAGCATGGACAAGGTAAAAGAAAAACAGGATGAGTACTTTTCTCTGGGTGCATCCACCCTTAAGCATGTTGGGGAAGGATTACAAGCCGTTTGTGAGAATACTACAAAGCTTTCTGAAAATCAAGAGTACATGTTTCAGCATGATCAACAGGGAAGATCTTCAGTTCAGAACTCTCTCCAAGCTATCAAGACAGAGATCATCCAAACCCTAACTGAAGAAGTCAGAAAGGGGGAGGAAAGACTGCATGAACGAATTCAAACTCAAATCTTTGATTTAAATAGAGAGTTAGAAGGAAGGATTCAGGAATCACAGTTAAATGTTCAATCTCAGATTGCTGAAGTCTCAAGGAGTATTGATAGCAAATTTCAAGACTTATATGGTTATCTGCATCAAAATCAGGTTTGGTTGCATAATGAGCTATCAAGAGGCTATGCCCATGGTTTCCAAGGGACAGGTCAATCTTCTGAGCAGCCAGCCTTTCCTTCTGAAGAATTTAATCCAGACAGTCAGTTTGCTGCTCCTCAGGGTGAATATGATCCTCCCGAAGGCTATATCTGGTCTGATGATGAAAATAAAATATCTAGAAAAAGGGTGAGATCTGAAAGATCTGAAGCTGCTGGATCTGGATTCATGAGAGATGCTTTCAAAGCAGCAAATCCAAGGCAGGATACTCAGAGAGCTGAAGGCTCAAAAGTTGTTAGTACAGGAGCTCCTCACCAAAGAAGGATTGATGGCGAAGTCTGGAGCCCTGAATCAAGAAATATCATCCTGGATCATTTCAGACTTATCAGCTGTTCAAATGAACTTCCATCAACTTTTTATGACCGGGAAGAAATTAACAAATGGCAAGCTTCAATGCTGAAGAGAAAGATTCATTTCAGAAATCATAAAGGAGATGAAAAGCCTCCACTACCTCCTCCGAAGTATTTTCCGAAGCCGAAGGCTTATTTTGAGAGACAGCTCAAGAAGTATCAAAAGGGAAAGAAGCATGATAACTGATCTCTTTTAAGAACATTTATATAGTGTTATGAACTTCAATCTTTTGTTTATGATGACTATATATAGCTTCATAGTTCAGTTCTTTACTTGCT
Source organism: Dactylorhiza incarnata (assembly GCA_033032865.1). Taxonomy (NCBI): domain Eukaryota; kingdom Viridiplantae; phylum Streptophyta; class Magnoliopsida; order Asparagales; family Orchidaceae; genus Dactylorhiza; species Dactylorhiza incarnata. Next base: position 9,848,193 of record JAWHQI010000031.1, read on the forward strand.
TATATTTATTTTTCTCCTAGCAATTCACCTCAGTAGATAGGGTTCTGACTTCTTCAAATAGGGGGAGATTGTTGGGTATTGTATCCACAATAGCCCTGATTTGAAGAAGTCCCCTTCAAACTAGGATGAATTGTAATTGTATTTGATTATGCACTTTAGCTGTGTTGTGACAGGTCATTCCACTCTAGGTACAAACCAATGTCAGTTTTCAATGAGTCGTCAAACACAGGCTTGTGCAATGTAATCCCTCATTGTATAGACCAAAGTGTTGGCTCATGTGAGATCTCTCTATTGGGATGTACCTCATTTCCTAAGTGCAAGAGAAGGAGGACTGGAGCTGATGGTGGACTTTTCATAGAAAGGGATTTTTCCCAAGTAAAATTCGGTTATATCATTCAGAAACATATAGTCGAATTCGACTATATATTTGGGATGGATATAATCGAATTCGGTGAATCATAGTTCGAATTTCCTTGAAGAATTAGAATAACCGAATTCGGTTATTGCAATTCGGTTATATCATTTAACCGAATTCGATTCGGTTATTGCCATTCGGTTATACCATTTAACCGAATCGGTCTGCAGTAATTCTTCCGGTTCGTTTTTGAATGCGCGTTTCTTAGGGCTTCTCCTATGTTCAGTACACGTGGAATTAGATCCGTATTTCGCGCATATGACCGTTGTAGAAGACCGTATAAATACTCCTGATGTATTTCCGTTTAGCCCTAATCTAATCCAATCAAGCTGAATCGAATCAAAAAAATCGCGAATCAAACAGAAAGAATCGCAAGTCTCGACCGATCTCTCTCGCGCTCAAGTTTCGTCTCCGTCAAAGCTGCGATTCGTGATTCGTCTTCTACAGATTCAAGCATCTCAGATCCAGTAAAGAATCGCTCAAGATTTCTTCGTTCTTCCTCTAAACGTATTGAGATTCTTTGTCAAGAAGAAGAAATCTATTTCTCAAGATCTGAAGAAAAACTTCATCTGAAGTTTAAGAAGATTGTTTCAAATCTACGTTGTGTTGTAATAAACAATTTTATAAACTTTGTAGGAAGCTTGCTTCCGAGTGTTGTGTAGATCCTTGTTTAAGGATTGAGTTGTAGGAGTTGTTTTTTACTCCGAGTTGTAGGAGTGGTGCACTCCGAGTTGTAGGAGTTCTTACTCCGAGGTGTAAGATTATCTTAATCTGAGTTTGGTGAAGTAGCCGAATCTAGCCTCGAAGAGCTAGATAGGCGAGGCGGGAAAGAGGAGTACCCACATCGGGGAACCTCTATAAAATCCTTGTGTCTGTGCTGTGTTTTTTTGTGTGCTTTTCTGTGTTATAATTTTTAATTCCGCGTAAAGACATAGAATCCACCTATTCACCCCCCTCTAGGTGATTTAGGCCGCAACTAGATACTTTCAATTGGTATCAGAGGCAGGTTGTTCGCTATAAGGTTAACACCTTGAACAAGGCCTCCTCATCTAGTTGCCTGAACAAGTATGTCTGGCATGGATAAGACCAAGGATTCCGTCAAGCTTCCAGTCTGCACAAAAGAGAATTTTCCTATGTGGAAGGAGAGAGTCAGATTCTTCATGGAGGCTGCTGATCCAAGAATATTTCAGATTGTGGAAGAAGGTCCTCATGTTCCTATGAAACCATCTTCCATAAACTCTACAATTATGGTCGCCAAGAAGATGCTGGAACTTACAAAGGATGAGATTGCACTGGTCTCTCTGGACAAGAAGGCAAAGAATATCATTGCAGGTGCAGTCGATGATTCCATGTTGCAGAATCTTCTTCACTGCAAGTCCGCCAAGGAAATGTGGGACTCTCTGGTTGTTCTGATGGAAGGAACAGATGAAGTAAGGGATGATCGAAGATCATTGCTGAACCAAGAATACGAAGCCTTCAAGCAACGCTCTGGTGAATCCATTTCTGATACTTATGAGAAGTTCTTTAAGATCGTAAATGGTCTTAGGAACTATGATCGTGAATTCACTACTGGCGAACTTAATGATAAATTCCTAAGATCCCTGACCAAAGAATGGGACACTAAAGTTATAGCCATTAGAGAATTCGGAAAACTCGGATCAACGGAGCCACAAATGTTGTTTGGGAAGCTCCTGTCCCATGAATTAAAGTTGAACACCCGTAAAGCTGAAGAAGAAGGAATCAGAGCCTCTGGAAGGGAGAAGTCCACTGCACTTAAAGCTGTAAGTTCAAGAAAAGGCAAGGCTCTCCCACCTGTCAGGAGATCCTCCTCTGATGAAGATAAATCTGATGCTAGCCCCTCAGGCTCAGAAATGTCAGATGAAGAGTTCTCTTTACTCTCCAAGCAGTTCAAAAAGTTCTTTAACAAACAAAGGAACATGAGAGGTCAAACCTCGTCTTCTCGTCATAGAAGATCAAACCGTAATGAGGATCATCACAAAAAGAAGCATGAAGATGACAGGTATAAATCTAAACCTAGTAAACATTCTTCTAACGATATCATTTGCTATTGCTGTAATAAGCCAGGACACATGATTGCGGAGTGTCCATACAAGAAAAAGGAAGGCTCAAAGAAAGAGGATAAGAAATCCTACAAAGGTAAAAGGAAAGAAAAGAGCCTCATTGCAAAGAAGCCAAAGACTCTGAGTGACAGCGACTCAGAGGTGTCAAGCACTGATGAAGAAGCCTACTTTGGGCTTATGGCACAAACGGATGATGAAGCAAGCGACACCTCATATAAGGCAAAGGTAAATCTTCATACTCCTCTTTCTGCCTCTGAGTGTGAAACTGCATCCAGAGCAAATGAAGACTATTATTCACAGGATGAGTCAGAATTAATGACTCAGTACAAAGCTCTTTTGCAAAGTTTTGACAAATGCCGCAAGGTTGTCAGATCTCAAGCAAAAGAAATTGTCTCTCTCAAGAACGTGGAATCGGCTCTGAGAGAGGAAATCGAAAGATTAACTCCCCTCGGAAATGAAGTCCAATCCTTGAAGGAGGAATTAAGAAGCTCTACTGAATCATCAATTCTGAAAGAGAAACGTATAACTGAACTGGAAGAAAAGCTGGTGGCAGAGAAGAAAATATCAGAAAGCTTCAACAAGCCAAAAAATGTTCTTCCTCTTATTTATAAGTTCTCCACTCCTGGGAAGGTTAGTGGCATTGGTCATGAGGCTGAAAATAGTAAGGCTGCCGAGATAAGAGCCAAAAGAGGTAAAGGGAAGGCCGATCAAAGTCAACCTTCGTTCAAGAAGGTCGTTTTTCCGACAAACCCGCTTGACTTTGAAACATCCTATGGTCATCTCACTAGACCAATACCTGTTAAATCTAGCAATAGATATCAGGGATGGAGCCGACCTCGAAACTTTGACTCGACTCCTTTCAAGGCGCCTTATGAAGAAGTAATTCTCAAAGACCATGGTCCATTTGTTCATGGATCAGTTGCAAAGAAAGCACCAAAAGTTAAATCTGTTAGTGCTAAGCCTAATGAGAAGATGGAACCCTGTGTTTGCTGCAAACACGAGGCATCCACCTCTAAGAAGGTTGCTCCTACTAGACCTCCCGTTCAAAAGGTAAAGCAGGAGAACAAGAGAAGGTACAACCGATTTGATTGTTGGTGCTGTGGCAAAGTTGGTCACTTCGCCATAGATTGCTGGTTTAATTACAGTTATGTTAAGACCCCACGAGGTAACAATGCAAGAGTGACTCCTCGCACTGTTAACACTCAAATTGGTGGTCATCTGACAAGAAGCCAAGGACCCAAATCTGTTTGGGTTCCTAAGGGCAATTGATTATTGATTGCAGGTATGTCCAAAGGCCAATTCAAATCCAATATGGTACTTGGACAGTGGATGTTCTCAGCACATGACCGGAACAAGAAGTTTGTTACAAGAGTATACACCCGTGAAGGATGGACCAAAAGTTATTTTTGGCGGATCTGATCGGGGAATCACGAAAGGCTACGGTATGATAACCAACGGTATAGTCTCTTTCACAGATGTAGCTTATGTCAAAGGATTACAACATAATCTAATTAGCATAAGTCAACTATGTGATAAAGGCTATATGGTTGAGTTCTACAAGGACAAGTGCTTGATAAAGTCGTCTGATACGTCAGAAACTATTTTAACAGGCACTCGGAGTAGGAATATTTTCTGCTTAAATTTTCTTTGTTTAGACTCTTCTACACCAGTGTGTCTTTTAGCAAAAGACAGTGCATCTCTTTGTGACCAGTGGCACAAGAGACTAGCACATATTAATTTCAAAACAATAAGTATGTTATTCTCTCACAACTTAGTTCGTGATGCTCCAGATGTTAAGTGCATTAAAGAGAGACCTTGTCACGCCTGCCAAATGGGTAAGCAGACTCGGGCTACCTTTAAAAGCATTATTGGCAAAGATTCTACCAGATGCTTATATCTGCTCCATATGGACTTGTTTGGTCCCATGCCAATCCGAAGTTTAGGAGGCAAGTCTTATACGCTGGTTATTGTTGATGATTACTCACGCTTTGCTTGGGTATTCTTTCTGAAACACAAGTCAGACACCTTTGACTCGTTCACCACGTTCGTCAAGCAAATTCAGAATGAACTGGAATGTTCTGTGGTCAAAATCAGAAGTGACCACGGTACAGAATTCAAGTCTGGGGCTATGACCGAATTTTGTGAAAGCCTAGGTATCTTTCATGAGTTTTCCTCTCCTCGTACTCCACAACAAAATGGAGTAGCTGAGAGAAAGAATAGAACACTCATAGAGGCTTGCAGAACAATGTTGAGTGACTCTTCTCTCCCAGAATACTTCTGGGCTGAAGGCATCAACACTGCCTGCCACGTGCAAAACAGAGCACTAATCAACAAGAACCATCATAAGACTCCTTATGAACTCCTGAAGGGCAAGAAGCCAACCCTGTCTTATTTTAGAATCTTTGGCAGTAAATGCTTCGTGCTTAATAACGGGAAATATTACAAAACTAAGTTTAGTGAAAAATGTTTTGAAGGTATTTTCGTAGGATATAGTAGCCATAGTAGGGCATATAGGATTTTCAACAAGAAAACCCTGGTTGTAGAAGAAACTTATAATGTTATATTTGATGAAACTAGTATGCTTCAAAGCAGTTCTTCTAGTGTTTTTGTTGAAGATGCAGATGCAAGGTTCAAGGACATAAACTTGGAAGAAGCTGTAAAGGAAGATGCTCCAAAGTCTATTGAAGTCAACATTCCATCCGCACATGAGGAAGATGAACCTCAAGAAGATGAAGATGTACCGGAAGTGCAGGAACCCCGTGGACATCCAAATGCTGGAATGATCCGACACTTAAGGGACCATCCTGCAGAGCAAATTATTGGAGATACCCATGTTGGTGTTAGAACAAGAAGAGGTACAGCTAATGAAGTTTTACACTTAAGTTTTCTTTCACAGGTTGAGCCAAAGAAATTCGATGAAGCAAAGAATGATGCTTCATGGATCATAGCAATGCAAGAAGAACTCAATCAATTTAAGAGATGCAAAGTGTGGACGCTTGTACCCAGACCCAAAGGACAGAATGTCATTGGAACAAAATGGGTATTCAGAAACAAGTTGGACGAGGATGGTGTGATCATCAAGAACAAGGCCCGACTTGTTGCTCAAGGGTATAGACAAGAAGAAGGGATCGACTTCGATCAAACTTTTGCTCCCGTAGCAAGGCTTGAAGCGATCAGGTTGTTTCTAGCGTATGCTGCTCACAAAGGATTTAAAGTCTATCAAATGGACGTGAAGTCAGCCTTCCTTAATGGTGATATAAAGGAAGAAGTATACGTAGAACAACCCCCAGGTTTCGTGGACTCCTCATTTCCTGATCATGTTTATTTTCTTCGAAAAGCTTTATATGGTCTCAAGCAAGCTCCCCGTGCTTGGTATGAGACGTTGTCTAGCTTCCTCCTTGAAAACAAATTCACAAGAGGCAAGATAGACAAGACATTATTTCTTAGGGAAGTAAAAGGCAAGATTTTGCTAGTGCAAATCTATGTCGATGACATTATTTTCGGATCTACCGATGATATCCTCTGCAAAAAGTTTTCCAACTTGATGCAAGGGAAATTTGAAATGAGTAGTATGGGAGAGCTGAAGTATTTCTTAGGACTTCAGGTAAAGCAATCTGAAGATGGAATTTTCATCTCTCAGACGAAGTTTACCAAAGAGTTAATTAAGAAATTCGGAATGGAGAATGCAACCTCTATGAGGACTCCAATGGGTTCAGCTATGTCTCTAGACAAGGATGAGAAAGGGAAACCTTTTGATGAAACCAAGTTTAGAAGCATAATTGGATCCTTGCTCTACCTTACCGCAAGTAGACCGGATATAATGTTTTCAACATGTGTTTGTGCTAGATTTCAGGTGAACACTAAGGAATCTCACTACTCAGCTGCAAAGCGGATTTTGAGATACCTTAAAGGCACACCAAATCTTGGCTTATGGTACCCAAGAAGTAATGATTTCGAGCTCACTGGTTTTTCAGATGCTGATTTTGCAGGAAGCAAAGATGACAGGAAAAGTACTTCAGGAACGTGCCAATTCTTAGGAAAACGGCTCATCTCCTGGAGTAGTAAGAAGCAAAATTGTGTTGCTATCTCAACTGCTGAATCGGAGTATATCTCTGCAGGCAGTTGTTGTGCACAAATGCTCTGGATAAGGAACCAACTTGAGGATTACAACCTAAAGCTCAAAGAAATTCCTATGTACTGTGATTCATCAAGCGCCATAGCAATTGCCAACAATCCCGTGTCTCACAGCAGGACAAAGCACATAGAGATTCGTTATCACTTCATCCGAGAGCATGTGGAGCACAAGGACATTGATCTTAGCTATGTCCCGACGGATCGGCAAATTGCAGATATTTTCACTAAGCCGCTCGACGAATCAAAGTTCAATTATTTCAAAATGGAGCTTGGTATGTTAAACAAAGACTCTTAGAGACTCTCAGAATCTCAGAAGTCAAAAAGATGTTTTGTCGAACCTTCATTTAACCGAATTCGGCGATTCTATTTAACCGAATCCGGCGATATCGATTAACCGAATTCGACTAATTCCTTTAGCCGAATGACGAATTTTCTGGAATTCAATTCTTTCCTAAATGGAATTCGAAGGGTCACGGTTCAAATCTCAGGTACGCACTCTCTCTAAATCTTCATAACACTATATAAATGTTCCTTAAGAGAGAAATTCGAAACCCTTGACTCCGAATCGTGCGACGCTTCATCTCCCGATTCGTGCGTCCGTTCGTGGTTCTCTTCTCCAACCGCCGCTCGTCTGGTTCGCTCGCATCCTCACCTCCTTCAACCGATTCCTCCTCACCATACCTACGCAATGCCTAAGAAAGCCTCAGAGAAGCTGCTCTTCGGAAGTGAGCTAGTCAGAACTGGTTTCGACACCTCAGTAGATGAATTCAGAAACGTCGTTCTCATTCTTGAGGTGGCCGGTCTGGGCTATGTTCTAGAACATCCTTGCAAGGTGTTGGAAGCAGAGGTTCTAAAATTCTTCAAGCATGCAGAACTGAGAAAGCAAGGGTCTGTGATAAAAAGCAGGATTGGTGATGTCCAAATCAAAATTTCTTCTTCAAGTCTGACCAAGCTTCTCAAGCTACCAGAAGTTTCAGAAACAGATACTCTATCTCCAAAGGATTTCAAACAAGCTCTCCGGTTTTGTGGTTTGCCCAAAGGAACAAAATCCATTTATCGAAAGCAGATGAATGAGGAAGGAAAATTACTGTCTGATATTATGGGAAAGGTTCTCCTCTGTAAAGTCGGCTCTCACGACTATCTCTCTAATGATATGTTCAAGCTACTGGGTTCAGTTATTTGCAGAAAAAGGGTTGACTGGGGAAGTGTGTTGTTTGACAGAATCTCCGCTAGTTTAAATACCCCAAATTTTGGGAGAATTCTCTCTCTATATCTCTACCGTCTGGATAAAACAAGATTCAACATGAAGAATGGAACTCCCCTCCATCACTTCAAAAGAATTGACTCCTCTATGATTGAGAGGTGGTCCAGGAAAGTTGGTGAGTCAAGAGTGATATCTCCCAGGGCTCCAAAAGTTAAGAAAATTCCCCGCATTGAATCTGACGGTGAAACAGAAAGTGATCCATCCAGTAAGAAGGAGAGTGAACAGGAAGCTGAGCAACACCATGAGAACCAAGATGGTGAGAAAGAAAATGAGAAGCAGGGTGAAGACCTGAATGAGAAAGAAGGTGAACCCTCCAAGGGGGAGTGTTCCAAGCTGCCTGAACCAAATCCTCCCCTCTCTCCAGTGGGTTCTACAGTCGTATCTCCCAAGATTCCATCTCCTCACAGCTCTCCTTCTAAAGAAGAAAATGTTGATAGCCACATTGACAGTGATGGAGATGATGAAGGGGGAGATGATCCTAATATTGATGCGGTGAAGACAGGTCAATCAGAGAAAGGTCAAGCTGCTCCTCCTGAGGCTGCTATCCCCGCTCAAATTGAGGGGGAGAATGTTCATTCTGATCTCTCTGCTCCTGAAGAAGATAAGCAAGAGCAGGCAGACCTTCCTACAACCCCTGCACATGTTGCTATCCTCATAGAAGATGACAGTGTTGCAGGGCCCTCTGCCTCAACTTCAAAAGTTAAGGGAAAATCTGTGCAAGCTCCCAAGGTGCACAAAATCCAAATAACAGTCGAAGACAGAAGAAATGAAGAACCCTCCCCTCCTCCAGCTCAAAATGAAGAAACTCTTGATGTTCAACAGTTTTATCACTATATGAAGGATGTGGATTCAGCAGATTTCCTCGTAGCGGAAGATGATTTTGGAATCTCTTCTCGCTTGCAAGATCAACCTCCCTCTGCCGTCGACTCAATGCTACTCAGTATGGAAGAAATGCTTATCAAACAGAAAAAGTACTTTGAATTTGCTATTCATCAAATCTTTGACAAGACCAGAGATATAGACAAAGGAATGGGCAATCACTTGCAATCTATAGCTCACAGCATGGACAAGGTAAAAGAAAAACAGGATGAGTACTTTTCTCTGGGTGCATCCACCCTTAAGCATGTTGGGGAAGGATTACAAGCCGTTTGTGAGAATACTACAAAGCTTTCTGAAAATCAAGAGTACATGTTTCAGCATGATCAACAGGGAAGATCTTCAGTTCAGAACTCTCTCCAAGCTATCAAGACAGAGATCATCCAAACCCTAACTGAAGAAGTCAGAAAGGGGGAGGAAAGACTGCATGAACGAATTCAAACTCAAATCTTTGATTTAAATAGAGAGTTAGAAGGAAGGATTCAGGAATCACAGTTAAATGTTCAATCTCAGATTGCTGAAGTCTCAAGGAGTATTGATAGCAAATTTCAAGACTTATATGGTTATCTGCATCAAAATCAGGTTTGGTTGCATAATGAGCTATCAAGAGGCTATGCCCATGGTTTCCAAGGGACAGGTCAATCTTCTGAGCAGCCAGCCTTTCCTTCTGAAGAATTTAATCCAGACAGTCAGTTTGCTGCTCCTCAGGGTGAATATGATCCTCCCGAAGGCTATATCTGGTCTGATGATGAAAATAAAATATCTAGAAAAAGGGTGAGATCTGAAAGATCTGAAGCTGCTGGATCTGGATTCATGAGAGATGCTTTCAGAGCAGCAAATCCAAGGCAGGATACTCAGAGAGCTGAAGGCTCAAAAGTTGTTAGTACAGGAGCTCCTCACCAAAGAAGGATTGATGGCGAAGTCTGGAGCCCTGAATCAAGAAATATCATCCTGGATCATTTCAGACTTATCAGCTGTTCAAATGAACTTCCATCAACTTTTTATGACCGGGAAGAAATTAACAAATGGCAAGCTTCAATGCTGAAGAGAAAGATTCATTTCAGAAATCATAAAGGAGATGAAAAGCCTCCACTACCTCCTCCGAAGTATTTTCCGAAGCCGAAGGCTTATTTTGAGAGACAGCTCAAGAAGTATCAAAAGGGAAAGAAGCATGATAACTGATCTCTTTTAAGAACATTTATATAGTGTTATGAACTTCAATCTTTTGTTTATGATGACTATATATAGCTTCATAGTTCAGTTCTTTACTTGCTTATATTTATTTTTCTCCTAGCAATTCACCTCAGTAGATAGGGTTCTGACTTCTTCAAATAGGGGGAGATTGTTGGGTATTGTATCCACAATAGCCCTGATTTGAAGAAGTCCCCTTCAAACTAGGATGAATTGTAATTGTATTTGATTATGCACTTTAGCTGTGTTGTGACAGGTCATTCCACTCTAGGTACAAACCAATGTCAGTTTTCAATGAGTCGTCAAACACAGGCTTGTGCAATGTAATCCCTCATTGTATAGACCAAAGTGTTGGCTCATGTGAGATCTCTCTATTGGGATGTACCTCATTTCCTAAGTGCAAGAGAAGGAGGACTGGAGCTGATGGTGGACTTTTCATAGAAAGGGATTTTTCCCAAGTAAAATTCGGTTATATCATTCAGAAACATATAGTCGAATTTGACTATATATTTGGGATGGATATAATCGAATTCGGTGAATCATAGTTCGAATTTCCTTGAAGAATTAGAATAACCGAATTCGGTTATTGCAATTCGGTTATATCATTTAACCGAATTCGATTCGGTTATTGCCATTCGGTTATACCATTTAACCGAATCGGTCTGCAGTAATTCTTCCGGTTCGTTTTTGAATGCGCGTTTCTTAGGGCTTCTCCTATGTTCAGTACACGTGGAATTAGATCCGTATTTCGCGCATATGACCGTTGTAGAAGACCGTATAAATACTCCTGATGTATTTCCGTTTAGCCCTAATCTAATCCAATCAAGCTGAATCGAATCAAAAAAATCGCGAATCAAACAGAAAGAATCGCAAGTCTCGACCGATCTCTCTCGCGCTCAAGTTTCGTCTCCATCAAAGCTGCGATTCGTGATTCGTCTTCTACAGATTCAAGCATCTCAGATCCAGTAAAGAATCGCTCAAGATTTCTTCGTTCTTCCTCTAAACGTATTGAGATTCTTTGTCAAGAAGAAGAAATCTATTTCTCAAGATCTGAAGAAAAACTTCATCTGAAGTTTAAGAAGATTGTTTCAAATCTACGTTGTGTTGTAATAAACAATTTTATAAACTTTGTAGGAAGCTTGCTTCCGAGTGTTGTGTAGATCCTTGTTTAAGGATTGAGTTGTAGGAGTTGTTTTTTACTCCGAGTTGTAGGAGTGGTGCACTCCAAGTTGTAGGAGTTCTTACTCCGAGGTGTAAGATTATCTTAATCTGAGTTTGGTGAAGTAGCCGAATCTAGCCTCGAAGAGCTAGATAGGCGAGGCGGGAAAGAGGAGTACCCACATCGGGGAACCTCTATAAAATCCTTGTGTCTGTGCTGTGTTTTTTTGTGTGCTTTTCTGTGTTATAATTTTTAATTCCGCGTAAAGACATAGAATCCACCTATTCACCCCCCTCTAGGTGATTTAGGCCGCAACTAGATACTTTCACACAATTTTGGGGGCAGTCATCAAGAGTACTCCTTGAGTCATATGGACTATGTAAACCTGCACACTTGAACACACAAGATCAAATACACATAGGATTTGTTATTCTCAAACCTAGGAGATGCGGAAGACCATGTTCCAACCGAAAGATGTTCGTCGAACACAAAAACTTGGAATTTTCCTAAGTTCTAGCTAACTTTAGACAAACTTAGACCTTGACCCTTAGACTAAAGCTCCATATTCATTAAACCTTAATTCTTGAGTTTTGCACAACCATTTAAGCTTAATATTATATGATATGCAAACAAAGAAGACATGATTGAATAAAATAGATATGCATGATTTTAGTGATGATAGATTGGTCATTTATAAATGAAAACCTGACTTTTACTTTTGATATAGTTTGATTTGCAAACTTCATTTAGGCTTTAGGGGACAAAGTCAAATTTCAAATATTATATTAGATGACCATGCCATGATATATATTTTCTTTTATCTTCATTTTGATTTTTCTAATGCTTATATTTATCAATATAATGTATGTTGAAAAAGATAGGAAATGTAAGCACAAGATATCATGTTCGAAAAAAGAAAAAATAAGCATGATTTAAATTATTTTAATGTGAAGTGATGTTCATGCATAAAAATATGTTTAAGAATGATTTATGAACTATGGACATCTCTCAAAAAATTTGAAAGAGAAAAAGTGAAGTTCATGATTTTATTAATTTAGATAAATATCTCATAACAAATTTAGAGTTTGATTCATATGGATAATATAAGATATTTATAGGCAATGAATATAAGAAAAATAGATAGGTCATCAAAATAAAATATGATTTTGAATTTTGATCAATTTGATTTATAAACTCATTAGTTTTTAAGAGATAAGATCATATTTCCAATAATATATAAGATGACCATAACATGATAGCTAAAAAATAAGAAAACAAAAATAAAAATAAAAAGACATTAAAGCATATCATGAAGTAGAAAATTTGTATATTTCATTTTTGAAAATATTCTACTTCATGCATTTGGTGATACCTAATGAATAAGAGATTTAGGTATAAAAAAAGGGACCAAGTGTGGTGGTTCCTTTGGGTACCCAAATATAACGTGTAGGTTTGTGGGTAGATATTGATGAATGGGTCCTTTCATATGAAGTTAATGTTTCAGTTTTAATTTTGAGCCTCCATTCAAACCTTGGTTTAATGTTATTCTTTTGGATCAAATTTCCATTGTGATTATCTTTATATTGAAGATTATGATTGTGGTGATTATTGAAGTTATTGTTCATAGGAAATTTGTGTAATTTTAATTTTAAGTTGGGAGAAACATGATTTTGTAAATAATGGTGATTTTGACTTTGATTTACAAATACTTTGTGTTTCTTACTCCCATTATTGAGTTTAGTTAAGATATTCATATTCATATTCAACATGCTTTTGGATATTTCTTGATATTGTGAATTTTTATTTATAATTTTCATAAGCAAGTTGATTTTTGATTTTAATTCATCATTCTTGATCTTTAGATTATGCTTAGATTTATTATAAGCTATTGTGCTATTTTTAAGAGTGGAAACAATAGAGTCAATATGATTTTGATAGTCATTTCTAAATTCCTCAAATGTTTCGTCCATCTCCTTAATTTCAATTTTATAGTTTTGGCACGTAGCACAATCACTTTTTAAAGTTGAATTTTCTAAAGATAATTTTTCATTTTGTTCTTTTACAATTAATAGTTCTTTTTCAAAATCCTTGAATTTTTCATTAATATTATTACAATCAAAACAAGGTTTTAAGATTTCAATTTTTGGGCAAGTTGGAGAAGCCACATCACATTTAGATTCTGAATTAGCTTTTAATATTTTATTTTCTAAACGTAATTTTTTATTAGCAATTTTAAATTTCTTCATTTTACGTTTAGCAATTTTTAGTATATGGAAATAAGAAGAAGAATTAGACTTTCTTACAGCGCTATCGGAAGAGGTAAGATGTGAACATGAAGTTCCTTTGTTGTCTTCTAGGCCTTCCTCCTTTATAGATGATTTTTCATCTTCTCTTGATGAATTGCTCTCTTTGTCTAAGTCAATTTCCATGATTTCCATGATTTTTCTACGAGAGAGATCTTCTTGAATAGTGGTGGATGCTTGTATGTCCTTCTCCTCCTGTGTTTGTTCCATACCTGCGAGAGGAAAGTCATACATTTCTTCAAGAAATTTCCATACTTTGTATGCACTAGAAAAACAATATATTAATTTAAAAATTTCTTGAGATAAAGCACAAAAGATACTATTCAAAGCCTTTCCATTTAGGTGACGTTCCTTTTTATTTGTTTCATCTGCTGGCCTTACTATTGCTATATTCCATGCTTCGATATCTAAATTTTTGATAAACTTTTCCATTAAAAATTTCCACCCTTTATAATTTCTTCCTTAAAATAAAGGTGGTGCTAGTGATTTTCCTTCTTTATAAAAATTTCCCCCACAAATAGAAGCGAGATCATGAGACGCCATTATTCCCGTTTGTTAAGCCGATTTAGAATAACCAAGCTCTGATACCACTTGTTGGAACTGTAAGCGCCCTTAGATGGGGGTGAATAAGGGTTTTAAAAACTTGTAATATATTTTTAATATATTTGAAAATATAAGAGATTAAGATAAGAAATCAAGCATATAAAAATGAGACATCATTTTGTTAATATGAAAAGAAGAGTTTACAAAACTTGATTTCTTATAACGCTAGAAATCGGAGGCGAATAATACTAAAACCCTTTTTTATTTTCTGTCCTGACTCGTATCCCCACGAACTGGTGGCCCTAGCCTATCCTTCCCCGGATACGGCCTCAATCCGCTCTAGCCAATCCTTCCCTGGATATGGCCAAGAGCACCCCTTAGACCTAACCTAGATCTAGTCGCCAACATGAGGCGAATTTTAGCCCTAAGTCCTACCCAGACCTAGTTGCCACCTCGAGGCGAATTCACTAATGGTTTACAAAAGATATGAAATGACAATAATAAAAACTCCCTCTAAGATGCTTCTGAAGTCGGAGACGAAGGATCACTATAGAATAAGCAAGGTGAAGCAATCGCCCTTCGGATATAGCGTGATGAAGTCCTCCTTCAGAAACTCTCTAAGCTTTTGGTGGGAGATCAACTTTCGGCCGAATAAGGCTCTGGAATTGTGGCCCTAAACCTCTCCTCAACTTCTGTAAGAAAAATGAGAAAAGAGGCCTCCTTTTATAGGAGTGAGCGCTAGCGCCAGCTCTAGCACTACCGCCGGCGCTATCCCAACTTAGGAATTATTCTCTGCGTGTGTATCTTCATTCCGGGTAAACTAAGTCGCCTTACTTCTTGTGCTTCGCGCTATCGCATGCGCTATCCGCTATTGCATGCGCTATCCGCTATTGCATGGCGCTAGCGCCTTCTAAAAATGCTCCCGAGATTTCTCTAATCATCGCTAGCGTCAGCGCTAGGTGCTATCGCCAGCTCTAGTGGACATGCATGCTGGATTTTTGGGTTCAACTCTTGGGGCAACCTTCTTATGTCATCCTTGAGTCATATGGACTTATTTCATGCACACTTAAACACACAAGATCAAATATACATATGATTTGTTATTCTCAAACCTAGGAGATGCGAAAGACCATGTTCCAACATTACCCTTCCACTTAAGTTAACCCTAAGTGTTTTATGACTCTCCAAGGGAAAGATGATCTTTAGTCATTCACGAGCATAAACTTGCCCTTAAATACCGGGCACACTCAACACATTGACTCTTATTTGTGACCTAAAATCTCTTCAACCAGACCAGGTACACCAACTATAAGTCATTTATACCAAATGGTCTACAGGTTATCTTAACTCTATAGTTTTGCTATATGCAGACCAAGTGAGCTACATGAGGTCATGAGAGGAGGTACTCCAAATAATCATCCAAATGACCCAACATTATTATGGGGGTGTGTTATGACATTTTAAGATCATATCCAGAAATTAATAATTTTCCTACTATATTTGGTAAATATTATAATTTCTCCAAAATCAGAGAACCTATGACTTTGAACATCATGTATGGTTTTCCGAAAAGATATGGCCTTACTAAAATTTGTACAACTATATAACAGTGACATAACAGCCATATATGAATTTCACAAGTTTCTAAAAAGCTTTTGACCTCAAATTAAAATATTAACTAATTAATCAAAATCAAGAATTAACAAAGGAAGTACTAGAAACTCTTATTCAAAAATTACAAGAAAATTAGCTAGTGTCCCAGATAGTCAAAAAAGTTCACTGCTGGAGTTTCACAATTTTCTAAATTCATTTGACCATATAATTCCAATATTTAAACAAACAAATCCAAGGGCACTTTGTGGAAGGAACCACATATATATACTTTCAAACATCATGCTAAAATTAACAGATAATATACTTGCCCCAAAAAGTCCTCTAACCAAGTTTCATGATTTTTCAGTGAGTGTTAAACCCATAATTAATTTATATACATCTATGCCAAATATTGGGGGTTGTGAATGAAGTACAATATATTACACTTCAAAATTCTTAGAAAAATTATCAAAGGTTTATATCATCAATAAAAATTTACTGACAAAGTTTTACAATCATCCTTGGTTATATGAGCATGTAATTCCTTCTTGAAGGAAGTACCCTAAATGAACTTAATTAATTCAGAGAGAATAAATGTCTCTAAAAATTTCAAATAAATTACTTAGGGCTTGATTCCACCCTATAAACCTCTATACCAAATTCCAAGTCAATCCAAGGACATATGACCCTATGTCCTTCAATGGGTTCAAAATACAACCCTAAGGTTTGAACTAGGGTCCTAGGGCACATCCCCCTGATGGAGATGACGGCCCTCAACATGAAGATGATGGTACCAGCACGCTTACTGATGATGGAGTCTCTCCATCCAAGACTTCCGACGCCATCGCAGCGATAGTAATTGTGATGAACGTCAGCGCCGCTATAACCTCTGCCTGAGGAGCAAGAATATTAATTAATAATTATAATTATTCTATTATAATTATTGATTAATTTTATCATGTTTTCTTTATTATTATATTAATGTTTGGGACTTTTATTTTATTTTCATGTATTGTTTAAATTTGGGCTGCATGTATCCATATGGATTTGTAAGCCTATAAAAGGCCATGATGTAGAAGGATTAAAGGAGATTATGATTATTGCATTTGAAATTTGAAATTGAAATCCAATTCTGGAATTCTCCTCTTCCCCTCCTTTCTCCTTTATTCTCCCCCTACTTCCTCATAGGTTTCGGCCAACCTTGAAACCACCGCCCCCTTGTTTCTCCACTTCATAGCTGTCAGCCTCCCACTCTCCCTCCTAGAGATCATCTCCACTCTGGCGTGAAGCGAAGAAGGCGGACGCATTTTCTATCCATACGACGCAACCCCGGTGGAACCGTTGACGAGCAATTTAATACTTGAGAAAATCTAATCTCAAGGAGGGTAACGAAATTTTCTACTTTGTGTGATTCCCTCTTGATTATTTCTTGTGGTGGATTAATTTTGGCGTGATCTTCGACAACTTGACTTTTTGTGGATTTCTTCGACTGATTTTGAGTTTATCCTTGATAAGTAATAAAATATATGTATTTTTATTACAAAAAGTTAAAACTATTAAGATCAAATCCAGAAATTTGCTCGGCAGATTACGCGAATATAAAGCGTACATTTGCTCAAATGTATTCGATCAAATCCCGTTTTATCGGCAAAGTAGCGGTCTTTAACTCGCCGACTTCTTCTTTTTGTTTTATTCGAATTTTTATTCCTAGTCAAATGTATTCGATCGGCATCGTACATTTCCTTTTTATCTTTTCATATAAAGCGTACATTTGCTCAAATGTATTAGATATCCGCTTTGGAGGATTTTATTTAGACATACCAAGTCACGGCCGTGACATTTGCTCGGCTGTATTCGTCACCTTCTGGAAGGTCTGGCCGTCAAACATGGCTGCACACGGGCGTGACTTGGTATGTCACAGGCGTGACTTGGTGAGTCACGGGCGTGACTTGGTGAGTCACGGACGTGACTATGGGTGGCTGATGTCGGCAGCATGGGCGCGGCTTCGAGATGTGACGCGCTGGCGGCTCACGGGCGTGACTCTTCTGGAACACGGGCGTGACTTGTAGAGTCACGGGCGTGACTTGGTCAACTGGAGTGAGCTGGAAAGGAATTCGTCGGGCGCAGAGCTTTAAATTTACACGCCCTTGGTCACGGGCGTGTCTGAGGGCGTGACTTGAGCGTTTTGTCGGGATTTGATCTTAATTGAGCCGTCCCTTTGATATTTGGTCTTTAAAATTACACGCCCTTGGTCACGGGCGTGTCTGAGGGCGTGACCTGTGAAAATTTTGCAAAAAATTGCAAAAACAAAAATAAAACTAAGTTAGAAACTAGAAATAATAAAGAAGCAATTTATTCATTAATTTACATAGACAATTCACAATATTAATTAAAATATACTAATAATTATACTAAAAATACATATATTTTATTACTTATCAATCCTAATTGATTTAAATTCGAGAGGATTGGCGAACATCATTTTCTTTTTGTTGGTAGAGATCTACCTTTTCTGAAATAGTTATTTTCGGTGGATCTCTTTTGGTACAACACTCGCTCGATCGGATCTGGTGGATCCATTTGGCTAGGGAGAATATTGGCATATAGCCATTATTTGATTTCTAAGGGTGTTGTCGACCCATACGTTAGTCATTAATTGATAACTTGCAAAGCTTGTTTGCTGCGAATAATTATTTGTTCGAACGATGGATTGGGAACGTAGAGAGAAATTCGTGTTTGCCCGTAATAATCGTGTCGGAGAGCGTAGCCTACATCAATTTGGTATCAGAGATAGGTTGTGTCAATTTCTTAATTGGCACCATCCTATTTTATCTTAGGACGCCGACACTCACTTGTCAAACTCGATCCGTTGTCCAAAACAATAAAAATTTTAATTGCTGGTCTGCGAATAGCGGCCTAAAATTCTCATTTTTCAGCGAAAATAAAAAAATAATTCTGGAAAATCTCCATATTTTTCTCTGCAAGAAAATAAATTTTTTTTTAACTACCATAGTTTTAAGCGGGAGCAAATTTACCTTTCTTAAAATTTGTCAGGTCAGAATCGAATCACTGCGAGAATCGAATTTTTGTCCTAATTGACACCATCCTAAATTTGGTTTTGCGGGCCTCTATATAGAAATTTAGGGTTTGCAAAATGAAGGGTGTAACATCCACAAAACAACTAGACCCCTAAGTTGGTTTTGTCATGACTAGGTCATGACAAAACCATAGGAAGCACTTAAGACCATATGAACATAGGCAAGAAAGAGGAAAATCATGGTGGTCTACAAATAACAATTTCTAGTTAACAAGCCTAGGTTTGGACTTTAGAGCCTCACCTTGATCCTTTAACCCCACCATAACATTCCTAACCCATTAGGGCCCCCCTTAGAGCACCAGGGACCCATTGGGGTCAACCAAAGTGGCCAAATTTACCAAAGTCAACCCTAACCCTAATTTGGTCAAAGTAGCCCAATTAGGGTCAATTTGCCTCCACCATGCCAAATTGACCTTGCCCCTACCCTTATAAGGATACTAGTGACCCAATGGACCAAAAAGCCCCATCATGGGGCCTCCAATTTGGCCAATTTGACCAAAGTCAACCCTAACCCTATTTCGGTCAAAGTGGCATATTAAGGTTCAATTGACCCTCCCCTTGACAAATTGACCCTACCTAGACCTTCATAACCCTTAAGGGAGTCCAATGGGTGACTATCCACCCATTACGATCAACCCAAATGGTCAAATTGACCAAAGTCAACCTTATCCTAAATTTAGGTCAAAATGACCTATTTTGACCTAATCAAGCCCAATCCTCTTGGGCTAGATTTAATTAAGGTGGTACACCACCTAATGGACTTGGAAATTACTGAAATTGCCATTCAATTTCAAAGGAGCCTGCCAGGAGAGAGAAAGCCCCAAAATGGTGGAGAGAGAGAAGGGGGAGTTAATGGGGAGTTAGAAGAAACCTCCAATCTCCTCCATCAATGACACCATTCATCTCCTCTTGGGGAGAGGAGGAGTTTCCAGTCCTCTCCCGGCCACATTGATGCCCTATTCATCTTCCCCAAGTGAAACCGAAATCCTCACTATTGGCCATTAATGGCACTTTGAGAAACCTCCCCCACATTGCCTAAATTGGCCTCTTTAACACCTTTAGAGGAGTGAGAGGAAGAAAATGTAACATCCCGACTTTTAAAAAGGGGTCTAACCGGTTCAATTGAACCCTTGGAGGAGCTTAGGTCGGGTCATATAGAACCAAGACGCGACCTCTCTCTCCCCCCCAAATAGTGGTCATTTAGAGAAATGATTGTTTTGGGTAGCGTTGTGCTTCGCCACAACGCTTAAGTAGTAAAGTAATCATGCATGCTTCGAATCGACTTCCGTCAATTGCGTTAGACTCGTATGGTCAATACGAGTGCAATAGAACTCGTTTTATCCAAATCCGAGGTCATTTGGTGAAAGTGACCCTTTTGAGTATCGTAGCACATCACGACATGCAACGCCATTTAGTATAGTGAGCATACGTGCTCTGAATTTACTTCCGTCAGTTACGTTAGACTCGTATGGTCGATACGAGTGCAACGGAACTCGTTTCGTTCCAATCCAAGGTCATTTGGCAAAAGTGACTATTTTGAGTACCGTAGCGCGTTACGTCGACGCTATTTTAGTATAGCAAGCATACGTACTCCGAATTGACTGCCGTCAGTTGCGTTAGACTTGTATGGTCGTTACAAGTACAACGAGACTCGTTTCGTTGCAATCTGAGGTCGTTTGTGAAAAATGACCATTTTGAGTAACGATGTGCGTCGCCACAACGCCACCTTAAAAGATTGAGCAAATAAGCTCTGAATTGAATTCTGTCAGTTGCATTAGAATCGTATAGCCGATA
This sequence comes from Dactylorhiza incarnata, assembly GCA_033032865.1. Lineage (NCBI taxonomy): Eukaryota > Viridiplantae > Streptophyta > Magnoliopsida > Asparagales > Orchidaceae > Dactylorhiza > Dactylorhiza incarnata. The sequence goes on from JAWHQI010000031.1 coordinate 9,868,643, forward strand.
CGAGTGCAACAAAATTCGTTTCGCTCAATTCCGATGTCGTTTAGGCAAGTAAATAAAAATGAATACTCGTAAAATTATACGAAACCTCGAGATATGTGAACACTCGATTTAACCCCGTCACTACGATGTTAACTCGACACTCTCCGTGTATTTTTCACATTTAATTTAGTAGTTATTAGTATATATATATATATACTTATAATAAATATGAAAATATAGATAAATATAAGATTATAAGATATATTGTTTTAATTCCTAACCTAAAAGACCATGGGAGATGAGCTGATCGGAGGGCGGAAACGAGCGGAGCTCTGGCATGGGAAGAAATCGCAAGCTCCGACAGGATCCGAAGCTCGGGCCTCCTCTTGGACGGGATTCCGGGGAGATGCACTGTCCATGGATCAATGACCACGCCTTCATCTCATATGAGCTCGGTGGATGCTCCAGATTGGCCGAGCATGGCTATAAAAGGGACTGCCGATTGCTTGAAAAGGGATCCTCTTCTCTCTGGCAGAAGTGCAGGTATTACCCCTCACCATAGGCTTCATCTTTTCCATGAATTCTTACAGGGGTTTAGCTCCATCTTCCTGGTTTCCCATCTTCTTCGGCCCCCTCTCTTCTTCCTCTCACAAATGTCTGATAACTCTATCTATTGGCCCGATTACTGATAGGTCTTGGGAAGCTGGGAAATCATGAAATGATTTCAGATAATTTTTTCTAAAATTAATGAAAAAGAATCCACTGTTTGGTTACTGAATTCAAAAAAATATATATATATATATATAATCATGGAGAAATTATTGGGGCAAACTGGCATATGACTCACCTCTCCTTCTTCCACTTCTCCATCGAGTTCTCTGACAGGGAAAGGTGAAACCCCCATGGCAACATGGTAGCATCTCTCTCTCTCTCTCTATCTTTGATTTCCTGAGTCAGCGACATGAGAGGCACGTCTTCTTTTTATTTTGCTACCCGAGCTTGATGCGCTACCTGATGTTGCCGCAGACTGAGACTTTGAGTGGATTTTGTTTCTAAGCTTCAAGTTAAACATGGGATAAATTAGAAAACCTGAGACTCAGATTATTTTGCAAAAATTCATCAAACGAAAGGTGAAAGGGAGAGAGAGTAAACTCCCATCTTCCATCACGAATCATTGATGGATGAGAGGCCATCGACAGTACTCTTATGCATAATAATCCATATAGTTCACCCATTTATTAGAGTTTTTCATTATGCACCTAATAAATAGCCCATTGGGACCTTAAAAAAATAGTTGAACTTAACTCCCTTGAAGAGCTAGCTGCTAGGAAAAAAAATGATGAGTTTTCTTTTTGGTTATACTAAAGGTTTTATGGTTTTTGATCTTGAGCTCTACTCTTCTGCCACTATCTTACGGTAGCTCAAACTCTTCTATAATTTCATTATTAAGTAATTTGGTAAGTAAGTGATGTACATCCCCTCTCACCCTCACTCTTTGGTTATGCTTCATGCAAAAGAGACGTTGAGAAGATGGACCCTGTTCGGGCTTGGGAGTTAGGTTACCTAATTTTTATGCTCCTTCTCTGTTGGGTTTTCTGGTTCAGTTTCTGCCTTGCTCCATCTATTTAAATGCTGAAAGTTATTTAAGGAATTGGGAGTGAAGGTAAACTACATGAATCATGATCGAACCTACGAAGGGAGACGTTGGTGTCCGTAGAAATTTCTTCGGCAAACCAGGATTTTGCCTTGATTTCTCCCCTTCTGGTAATCTCCAGCCTACCACTTATGTGGCTTGAATAAATTAGGTTTTGAAGAATTATTATTTTTCCTTATACTAGTTCATCATGGTTTCTGGGAGGAGTTGCAAGAGCAAAAAATCAGAGCCATTCTTCCTCTACATCTTGCCATATTGCCTATTAACTTTTATTATATGTGATCATATTATGACATCATTATATAAAATAGAGTGGGGATTTGGAGATTTTTGTATGGTTCGTATTTTTATTACCATGAGCTCTTATCTACGTAAGGACTTCACATATTCCTTAGTATCAAATAAATGGGTTCCTGCTTCAGAGTTAAAAGAGGAGTTTCTAAGCCGGTCTTCTTATGGAATTGAGGGACTCAATCCCTAATCTTTTGCATCTCCTCAGATATTTAACTTGCCGACTCTAAGCTTAAGGAGCTGTTCGTGGATATTCACCATGTTATTCTCCTAACTACTAGGGAGATGCCTTGGGATCTTATATTAAAATTATGAATGAGCTATTTGGTACCCCCTCCTCTTCCTCATTTTGTGGCCCGTAGAATTCCGCTAACTCTTACTCTTTGATGCATCGAGGATGGTATGAATAATGACTCTGAGCAATCCATGCAACCTTATTCCATATTTCTTTTTCCTCTCCAACATTGTTTTTGAAGTTCAGGTTAAAACTTGGTTCATGAAATATGTCAATCTCTACTCAATTAGAGTTCTGCTCATGGTCAAGTTGATATGTTCTGGGGTTGGAAGTTGGGTATGCCTTACCACCTCTCATTTAAGAGAACTAGTATCTAAGTTCACACACACACTCTCTCTCCATCCCACTCTTTGGCTAAAGTGATATTTAATCTATCTGAATTGATTGGGTGTTCTACGGTGGGTTGGACACAGTAGTTGGTAAGGCTCTTGGGTTATCTCGATATTATTGACTTAATGGTGAGAAATTGTTTCTGCTTAAGTGGAAACCTGGTATCTCATAAGGGAACATTAATTGGATGTTGTTAGCTCTTATTCAATAAATATGAAGGCTAGCGAGGTCTGCTTCCTTGCAAACATTAACGGGAAGATCACAGGAAGAGGAATTGAATTACCTTATATTCTCTTCAAGTATTATTTATGCTAGACACTTTGATTTGATAAATTGTGCAGTTGGAGGCAAGTCTAACTGGTTACTTTCCATCTCTTATCTTGTCGAGGCAAGTCTAAGTGATTTCTTTCCATCTCTCATCTTACTCTTAAACTATACTACCATATGCCTTCTTAAGTGTTGAGTTACCATCATTTTTGGTTTCTAATAGTTCGGGCAGCGAAGTTTAACACATGAGCTGATATGTGTTCTTAACTCTCTTCATACATCACACTATCGAAATCCACAGCCTTGATTTTTGGAGGATTTCGACAGGGAGAGCTCGAATTACACCTATAAGACTCGAGTTGGTTATATACGAAGGTGGTGTGCTAAATGAGGTAATGAACTTATGGTAGAGTGTAATAACTATGGGAGTTGATCACCCATGGTTACTATCATATCCACATCTTCTCTCTTCGTCTTATCTTTATTAATTTTTGATACTTCTGGTGCTTATGAATAAACTTTCAGTCTATGGTTGTCTTGGGCTTGATCGCCAAGCACCCAAATGATTGACGAAAGCCTACATGAATATTAACATGCCTTATATGGATGGCTTGAGTTTGATTGCCTAGCATCCAAGTGATTGACCGTAGCCTATGAGAATATATTGTGCCTCCGAGAAATAAGCCTATGAGAATATGTTGTGCCTCCGAGAAATATTCCTACGAGAATATGTTGTGCCTTCGAGAAATATTCCTACGAGAATATATCGTGCCTTCGAGAAATATTCCTACGAGAATATATCGTGCCTTCGAGAAATATTCCTACGAGAATATGTTGTGCCTTCGAGAAATATTCCTACGAGAATATATCGTGCCTTCGAGAAATATTCCTACGAGAATATATCGTGCCTTCGAGAAATATTCCTACGAGAATATATTGTGCCTCCAAGAATTATTCCTACAGGAATATAGTGTGCCTTCGAGGAAAACTCCTACGAGAATATATTGTTTCTCGAGAAAAATTCCTACGGGAATTTATTGTGCCTTCGTGAAATCGTGCCTTGGGGAGAATATCGGATGGCCGACGAGTTTTACTCTAAGGCAACCCGCACGACGGACGGTCTGGGAGGGCAACCCGTGTGAAACTAATAGAACTACGTGGGTCTGAGACCGTATGCAGGATGATACGGAGTACGTAGGCGGTGGTCGTGGGAAGACTGCCTCGGCCCAATAATAGTCCAGATATCCCCTACCTTATAGATGTTATATTATGTCTTTTGTTAGCCAGGGTTGGATTCTGTTCGTGGTTCTAACAACTTGCCTTCAGCACAGGTGACAGGTGCGGATAAGGGACAACACTCATGTGTGGATGAAGCCACAGAGCAGGCTACTTCAGGTATACGTTATTAAGCCGCATCTCCTTTCGTTGTGCCATATCTCAGGGTATATATATATAATGGCAACGAAGCCTTGATAGATAGGATTTATTGCGGCGGCGAAATCGATATTACTCATACAGGCTTTGAAATTGTGGTTTTTGTGATATTTATCTTCCGCTAAGGGTAACAAAACGCACTCTCTAATGATGTCTTCCGCTAAAATACTGCTTCCTTACTCTGTTGGTGTGTAGTGACTTTCGCTTAACACCACCCCTAGGCGTGTCATCGGAGTGTTCAAGGAAAAAGGGTTGGAGAAGCTAGTGCCTTCACCCTTCGGGGTCGCTTCGGCGTCGTGCTAAGGTGGTGTGCGATAAAGATCCCCCGGTCGGACCGACGATTTGGGAGGGGGGGTCTTACAGAAAACCCCCAACATTCCAAGAGGAGTCATGCACTGGAAACCAGAGGAGGCATGGCACCAAAAACTTGAGCTCCGACCATGGCTACTCACCGGAATGCGCGGCTTCAGGCCACCACACAGGTCTGATCCGCTTCCCCTCTCCTAGTGCTAGATCTTCAGACCGTGTTCCTCGCCATGGGGAGCTCTGGTGTTATTCATGAAGAAGAAGGATGGGTCGCTCAGACTCTGCATTGATTATAGAGCCCTAAACAGGCTGACGGTGCAGAACACGTATCCTTTGCCGACGATAGATGAGCTATTTGACCAGCTAAAGGGACCCACTGCTTCTTGAAGCTGGATTTGAGATCAGGATATTATTAGCTGCGGATTCAGGAGGAGGACATCCCGAAGATGGCTTTCAGCAGCCGTTATGGACTATATGAGTTCACTGTGATGCCGTTCGGGCTCACGAATGCACCATCAGCATTCATGAGTTTGATGAATCGGTTGTTCGAGCCATATCTCGACATCTTTGTCATCGTGTTCATTGACGACATCCTCATTTATTCGAAGACGGCGGAGGAATGTGCATGTCATTTGGCACTAATGCTGGAGAAGCTTCGGGAGCACCACCTGTATGCGAAGTTCAGCAAGTGTCAGTTTTGGCTGAAGGAGGTGGCCTTCCTAGGTCATATTATCAGTGGAGCTGTTCTAACATTGGATCCAGTGAAGATCCAGGCAGTACAGGATTGTCCACCGCTGAGGACGGCCACCAACGTGCGGAGCTTCTTGGGACTTTCCTGGTATTACTGAAAGTTTGTACAGGGGTTTTCCTAGATAGCCCTCCTGCTCACATCCCTGACGAAGAAGGATACTGCATTCGTTTGGACGTCGTAGTGCGAGGCGGCCTTCCAGGAGCTAAAGGGTCGGCTTACGATGACCCCCATCCTTGCCCTTCCATCGGGAAAGGAAGGATTCCAGGTGTACACAGATTCATCATACTAGGGGTTGGGTGCTGTTCTGATGCAGAACGGGCACGTGATAGCATGTGCTTCCCGCCAGTTGATGAACCATGAACGGAATTACCCGGTGCATGACTTGGAGATGGGAGCTGTCGTATTCTCTCTAAAGATCTAGCGGCACTATCTCTATGGCATCTACTGTGATATATTTTCAGATCACAAGAATCTGAAGTACGTAGATACGCTGAAGGAGCTGAACATTCGACAGAGACGCTGGGTGGAGTTCTTATCCGACTACCAGTACACGATGCATTACCACCTAGGGAAGATGAATGTGTTGGCCGACGCACTAAGCACGAGAGCTACCACATTGGGAGCAGTGGCCCAGTTGATGGCCATGGAGCTAGTACGGATGTTCGAGGACATGCAGATCTCCTTAGTATCCGAGGATGATCTGGAGCTTTATGAGGAGTACCTGGCGGCGATGAGTACCACATATGACATATGAGACCACATCAGGGATGGGCAGAGGCAGGATGCCAAGATGGAGCCGATATTCAGAGCCTTGGAGGCAGGCTCAGCCGGAGACTATTCATTGAGGGACGGCCTGTTGAGTTTTAGAGGACGAGTATATATACCGACAGGGGGCCGAATTCGGAAGGTCATCATGACAGAAGCTCACTGTAGTAGGTATTTGGTGCACCCGGGTTTCACCAAGATGACGGAGGACTTGAAGAGGACCATGTATTGGCTGGGCATGAAGAGGGATATCACTTATTTTGTGACCCACTGCGAGTCTTGCCAACTCGTGAAGGCGGAATGCAAGAACCCAACGTGACTACGACAACCACTCCCGGTGCTGGAGTGGAAGTTCGACGACATCGTGATGGACTTTATACATGGTCTTCCCCGATCACATGCAGGGAATGACTCGATATGGGTGATCGTTGACAGACTGACAAAGTTGGCCAGATTCATCCCAGTCAGAAAGGACACTCCGGTCTGTGATTTGGTACGAAGGTTCGTGGAGCAGTTTGTTCGGTACCATGGCGTGCCTAGGACGATTTTGTCGGATCGGGATGGACGATTTACATCGAGGGAGTAGAGAGCGGCGCAGGCTTACCTGGGCACACGACTGACATTCAGCACCGCATTCCACCCCCAGACAGACGGACAAACAGAGCGTACCAATCGGACCTTGGAGGACCTTCTACGTCTATGTATTCTAGACCGCGGGGAGCTCTGGGAGAGGTTGTTGCCATTAGTCGAGTTCTCGTACAACGACAGTCACCAGCCCAGTATAGGCATGGAACCCTACGAGGCATTATACGGACGAAGGTGCAGTACCCCATTGTCCTAGATCTAGGATGCGGATCCCAAGGCACTTGTCTCAGAGTTCGTGGAGGACACTGAGGCGCATGTGCGGCTGATTCGAGACAGGATGCTGGAGGCCAGAGCAGGCAGGCCAAGTATTACGATGCGCGACATCGTATGGTAGAGTTCCAGGTGGTAGATCGGGTATTCTTGAAGATACGTCTGATGCATGGAGTCTCACGGGTACGAGGGCGGAAGAAGCTCAATCCGAGATATATGGGGCCCTATAGGATACTGGAGCGTATCGGCCCCTTGGCTTACAGGCTGGAGCAACCGCCGAAGTTAGCGGGATTGCACGACGTATTCCACGTCACCTCACTTAGGAGGGCTCTACTACGGCCAGAGCATCAGATATCTACTACAGAGGGGCCGGTAGCTATTGATCGATCGGTTCACCTGGAGCCGGTCCAGATAGACGATACGAAGATGCGAGTCCTGCGGCGCAAGAAGGTTTCGTTAGTCAAGATCTTGTGAAGGAATCACAGACAGTAGGAGCACACCTAGGCGCCACTGGACTTGATGCAACAAAAGTATCCGGAGCTCTTTACGACAGGTATAACTTAATTTTTGGGATGTTACATTTAATCACTTGTTGTAGGAACCCCACTGGCCTAACCTGAATTTCGGGGACAAAATTTTTATTTTTATGTATTGGGATTTGTAACATCCCCAGAACAACTAGACCCCTAAGTTAGTTTTGTCATGACTAGGTCATGACAAAACCATAGGAAGCACTTAAGACCATGTGAACATAGGCAAGAAAGAGGAAAATCATGGTGGTCTGCAAATAACAATGTCTAGTTAACAAGCCTAGGATTAAAATTTAGGGACTTACCTTGATCCTTTGACCCCCACCATAACATTCTTAACCCATTAGTGGTCCCCTTAGAGCACCAGGGACCCATTGGGGTCAACCAAAAAGGCCAAATTGAACAAAGTCAACCCTAACCCTAATTTGGTCAAGGTATCCCAATTAGGGTCAATTGGCCTCCACCATGCCAAATTGACCTTGCCCCTACCCTTATAGTTATACTAGGGACCCAATGGACAAAAAACCTCCATCATGGGGCCTCCAATTTGACCAATTTGACCAAAGTCAACCCTAGCCCTATTTTGGTCAAAGTGGCCTATTAAGGGTCAATTGACCCTCCCCTTGCCAAATTGACCCTACCTAGACCTTCATAACCCTTAATGGAGGCCAATGGGTGACTAGCCACCCATTGGGGTCAACCCAAATGGTCAAATTGACCAAAGTCAACCTTATCCTAAATTTAGGTTAAAATGACCTATTTTGACCTAATCAAGCCCAATCCTCTTGGGCTAGACTCAATTAAGGTGGTCCACCACCTAATGGGATTGGGCATTACTGAAATTGCCATTCAATTTCAAAGGAGCTGGCCAGGAGAGAGAAAGCCCCAAAATTGGTGGAGAGAGAGAAGGGGGAGTTAATGGGGAGGAAGAAGAAACCTCTAATCTCCTCCATCAATGGCACCATTCATCTCCTCTTGTTGAGAGGAGGAGTTTCCAGCCCTCTCCCGGCCACATTGATGCCCTTTTCATCTTCCCCAAGCGAAACCAAAATCCTCATTAATGGCCATTAATGGCAATTCGAGAAACCTCACCCTCATTGCCTCAATTGGCCTCTTTAACACCTTTAGAGGAGTGAGAGGAAGAAAACTCCAAAGATTCCAAGAGGATTCATGCAGTGAAAACCAGAGGAGGCATGTCACCAAAATCTTGAGCTCCGACCAGGCAACTCGCCGGAATGCGCAACTTCAGGCCACCACACAGGTCCGATCCGCTTCCCCTCTCCTAGTGCTAGATCTTCATCTAATTTGGGGCTTGATTCGATCCAAATTGGGCTCGAATCAAGCTGCCAAAAGGGCTATTTTCGATCCCTCTTTCCCCCGCTAGAACACCTTATTCCGGACACCTCTGGCCGGCCAACCACCTCTAATCGCCAGCCACCACCTCAACGGAGGTGGGGGTGGCATTGGCCGGCCGGGGCGGCGCTCAGGTGGCCGGGAAAATGGGGTGGAAGTCGGCCCAGGACGGGCTGATCTGGGCCCTTGCCTGAAGGTAGAAGATGACCAGCAGACGTAGGATCTGCGCCAAGAACTGTGTAGGATCAATTAATATGAATGTTTTATTATTGCATTTCTGTCACACTTTTTGCAGTACCTTGATTATTTTTATTAAAAGTACTTTGGCCCCTCTGATGAAAAAGTGATCAATACCAATTTTGTAGCCCTTGGTGTATGCTTTAATTTAAAATTTGTTTCAGCCCAAAAGGATTGTTGTAGCTCCCTGTAGGGCCATTTTGGTGGGTCTGGTTCTTAGGGGTAAGACATCCACTATTTCTTGAATAACTTTTGATTGGGTAATGATATTGACTTGAAATTTGAAACATTGGATATTTGTACCTACACCCTTAACATATCCAAAGATGGGAATTTTTGGAGAACATTTTTCTAAGGTTATTGTAAAATTTTAATAATCCAATATATTAATTAATTTCAGGGTCTAATGACATACAAAACCCTCCAAATTTTGGTGGGTGGTCCTTAGGGTCATGACTTTGGTAAAAATTTCATCCCATTTGGGATTGATTTGGTTGGGTAATTAATTAACCCAAGTTTGGTCAAACTAAGGGATATTGTGTCAAAAGTGCTCTTGGTGGATTTAAGGGGTCAACCCTCATCCAAAAGTAATGAAACTTTGTCCACTGGTTTAGGATCACATAAAACACCCCCATGAGTGGTTTGGGGTAGTTTGGGGTGGATGTTCTATAGAACCCTAGTTCTAACCCTAGGGTTGCACTTTGAGCCTTCTGAAGAACATATGGTCATATGTCCTTGAATGGTTATGGAACTTGGTAGATAAGTTCATAGGTTGTAAATATGCCCTAGGTAATTTTATAAGAATTGTAGGAACACTTGTCCCCTTTGAATTAAGTTATTACCTTTTAGGGCACTTTCTTACAAGAGGAATTTACATGCACAATTTATCTTGGATATTGATGAAAGTTTGGTAGTGCTCATATAATCATGATATAAACCTCTGGTAATTTTGGTGTTATTTTTGAATCGATTTAATTAGTACTTCATTCACAAGTCAACTATTTTGCCTTAAGCTTACGGTAAAAAAATGAGGGCCAAATATTCTCTGGAAAATTGTGAAACTTGGTGATAGGACATTTTTAGGGTAGTAGAAAGATCTGTGAATTTTTGTATCATTTTTGGAATCTTTTATTAGTAGGTTACTTCACAATGTGCCCTAGTTTGGATTATCTTGAAATATTTATTTATGTGACTAAATGATTTTGAAAAATTATGAAACTCAGTCAGTGAACTTTTCTGATCATTATAGAGGTCTAGTAATTTTACCATAATTTTTGGATAAGTATTTTTGATGGTTCCTTCATTAGCATCCAATTTTGGATAGTTATTCAATATTATAATTAGAGGCCAATAACTTAATGTAAAATTGGGATATTCTGCGTTTGCTGTTATTTTGATATCATAGACTTTTCATAATTTTGAGGAGGTCATATCATAAGAGGATCTTATACTTCATGTTCAATTTCATACTAGGGCAATGCTGGGAAAAATTATAATAAATGCCAATTAAATAAGGAAAAATATGATTCTCTTGATTTAGTCTTATAACATCATGGTAGTCTTCCAGTAATAATCTTGAGTCATGCGGATGATTATTTAGAGTACCTCCTCTTATTCAACTCATGTAGTTCATTTTGGTTTGCGCATAGTAGAAATTGTAGAGTTAGCTTAACTAGTAGTCCACTAGGTGGGAATGGAAAGTAGATGATGTACCTTGTCTGGTTGAGGAGACTGGAGGTCACCAATGGGAGTTGGTGTGATGAATGTGCCCGGCGATGGGCAAGGTAGTGCTAGGGGTTGACGATAAATCGCCTTTCCCTTAGGAAGTCATAAAATGTTTAGGGTTAATCCAAGTGTAATGATAAGAAGGGTGTACTTATGGGTAGTTACCAATAACATTAAATGCCTTGGAAAGGGAGCTTTGGGGTGTCATCCCATTATAGCTCCTAGTATCGTTGCGAGCCCCTCACAGGGTAGTCCTCAGGAAGTCCATGGTTAACCCTAAAGTGCAGGAATAATTGGCGGTGCAAGATTAACTTAATAATGCACACACCCACACTCCATGGTTATGAATGTTAGTTAGGTATGGACTTACGATCGGTAGGCTCGGTGGTTGTTGTCACGGACGGGTTAGTCCGTCGAGCCGGTGGCTCGGAAGGTTATTGTGTCGGACAGGTTATTCTGGGGAGCTTATGGCTCGGGATATAGTAGGATTCATAATTGTATGTACATAAGGTTGTGGGTCTTTAGTGTTGACGGTCGTCGCACCGACATCGATACTTTGGCTTGGTAAGTGTGGATAACACTTTACCAAGAAAAGTCTGGTGGACTGGCCAGCAACAGTATGCAGGAGCTTCGCTGTTGTGTTCTTAGCGTTGAGGCGTACAATAGGTCTAGGTTAGGTAGTGCAGATACCAACCTAGATGTGGGCGAGGCCCAACACACCGCTTCCGTTTTCCACTACGGGAGTATCCTGAGAGTTTTCTAGCTCCAAAAAGGGGGAACTAAAGGTCTGTGCGCATAGAGTCGTAGTGTGTGAGTTGCACTTGTATGAACATAGCATAAACTACATAACCTTGCATGACATAGCATAAACATTGCATTTCAACCTCTACCTCTATCGTATAAATTGGTTATGAGACTTCTTATATGATAGGCCCTGCTAAACGACCCATTGGTCTATTGGTTTGTATGGCATTCCTATAAATCAAGGTACTTGTTCTTATTACTATTTTCTTTATTTCCCTTCTTTACTATTGCTTACTTATTACTGTTTTACATATTCCTGCTTTACTCATTGTACTATATGATGCTTAGCGGTAGAACCTTCCGTAGTTAGATTCATTGTCACCTGCTTTTGATTATACCCCTTGTTGTCCTCTCCTTCATCCTTCCCGCTCGGTGCCTAGGAGTCACCGGGAGAGGGGTGGGGGATTGGCTGAGTCAAGTTTGACTGACAGTCGGTGGACCTTATCATTTTAAGGGACCGAGGAGACGCTGCAGCATCAGAGGCCGGTGCAGATGGAGGCGGGATAGTCTAGCACAGGAGCACCGATGACGGGATCTGTGAGTGTTAGTAGTAGATTATGCTTCCGTGAGTGACTTTTGTAGTGATGCTATGATGCAGTGGGCATGAGCCCTTTTATTATTATCTTTTATTCAGTTATTTCTTGTGGACATCTTTTATTTTAGATAGTATATTTCATGTGAGGTGGCCTTGACTTCTAAATGTCTTCAGATGTACTTCTCTTTTCTGTGATCGAAATAGCCGGCAGAAGCGGCGTTTTGTGGTGGCAACCTTCCCGAGTGATAGTGTCACCGCAAAGCAGCGGTTCTAGGCATAAGACCCGGGTTTTCAAAAGGAAAAGGGGGTCTTACAAAGGGTTAAAGAGGTTTTCCAAAACTATATCCGATAAAGGCAAGTGTACTTTATCGTGTATAGTATAAGATATTAAGAAATACCAAGGTCATATTCTACGAGGCGCGTTGATTACTTCTACTTCGAGGAAAATCAATATTATCTTTTTTATTAAATTTTTGAGGTTTTGTTTTACTTAGCTAAAAGAAAAAATTTGCAACTAAAAGTAAGGCTTAAACGATGGTAAAAAGCTTAGTGCTCAATCAAAAATCACCTTGGAGTGAAAATATCAAGTGAAAGAAAAATGAATCTAATTCCATTTAATTAAACAACTTGACCGTGGAGGTTCCCAAAGCTTGAAAAGTCCTCTCTCGAGGTTGATGCCCCACTATTGGATTTGACTCCAATCCGAGAGATTTACGTCATCCTCTCTCGAGGGGTGCGTGCAACTCTCTTTACCCTTGAGTGATCGATTCATACTTTGAGCCTCTCGGCTAGCTAAGTATGAAAACCTAAGCGAAAACCATACATCGAAAATATGGCCTCGCTAGTTAAAAATCAAGGGTAATTCAAATGTTACAAAAATGGAAAAAGAGAGCTTAGAAAATCATAACTTGATTATCTCATCCTCGGATCATTTCGATTGCGCACTAATGAGAATTAGTTAATCATGGTGGAGGGGGAAAAGAGAGTAAGATAAAATTGCATGAAAAAAAACTAATTAAAAAAAGAAAGAGAAGTGGAGAAAATAAAACTATTTTTTATTGAAATTAAAAAAAACTATTACAAGCCTTAACCAAGATTACAATGCTAGAAAATGTAAAGATTACAAGCTTAAGAAACTATTGCATTAAAAGGAAACTAGAACATTGCATGAAAGGGAGAGAAAGAGAGAACATGTAAGGGAAAAACATGAATGAAATATGAAAAAGCTCACTATCAGCTCTAGCATCACCTCCCCCTCTCCAAATTTCTGAACCCTGGACTCAAGGAGAGCTATGGAATTTATAGGCAAAATTTTCAAAGTACACGCCCTCGGTCACGGGCGTGACCAAGGGCGTGTAAGCACTGTTCATATCTGAGACGACAGCGGTGTGGGGCTTGCGTGACGGCGTGGTGGAAAAATGCATGTCACGGCCGTGACATGTGGTTCACAGGTGTGACCTTGGACGAATTCATTTAATGTGGAGTGGGCTTGATTGCGGCGCGGGGATGTGCAGGGATCACGCGGGAAAGTCACGGTGGTGATTTTTGGGTCACGGGCGTGACTTATGTTGACTTCTCGACGGCACCTCCACGTCTCGACGGCATCTTGCTGGGAAGATTCTATGATTACACGTCCACGGTCACGGGCGTGACCATAGGTTACGAGCGTGACCGAGGGCGTGACTTGTTGTGGACTAGCTCAAACCGCACGTCATCGAATCTAGACTGATCTTATGATTACACGCCCTTGGTCACGGGCGCGACCGAGGGCGTGCAATGCATATTTTTCCCAAATTCTGCAAAAAATACAAATACCCTAGATTAGAAACAATTTTCATAAAAGAACTAGTTTTAAGAAAAAATTGACATGAAAACTAAAAGTTCATATTAAATAATTACTAAAATTTCTATTAAAAAAGTTATATAAATACTACTTATCAAATACACCCATACTTGAGGTTTTGTTATTCCAGAGCAAAAGTATGAGATATAATTTATAAGACATCCATAAAAATTTTAATTATAAACTAAAATTTCATTTAACCAAAAGTTAGGTTAAAAATAAATTCTAGGAGGAATTAAGTCCTAAGTTATGATAATGATTTGAAAAGAGAGGAAGTTTTTAGGCAAGGACTTCTCGAGATAACTAACTAGCAAACAAAATTGTAGAAATTATAAAACTAAATTAGATTAAAATTATAAGAACTTTGTCTTAAAAGAAACTTAAGGAAATGTAACTTACTAAATATTGTTCTCTCCAAAATTTAACTAAATCTAGATCAATGATAATTGGCTAAGAGGGATTTCACAAAATTTGGCATAAGAATAGATCTTTGAAACTCAATTTTTTTTTCTAATTTGTATATGTTTAGGAATAATAAATTTTATCCTCTTACACCATGTCATATAATCTTTTATAACTCTCTTCTAATAAAAACCCAAAATGTATATGTTTAGGAGTAATGAATTGTATCCTCTTACTTCATGCCATATAATCTTTTAAATGATTTTGGGTGCATATATTTAGGGATTAATGAATTTTATTCTCTTATTCCCATGACATATGATCTTGTAAAACACTTTTTATGCCATCAAAAGGGGTGAGTAGGAAAGATTTCTAGCTTATAAATTAAATTATGTTGAGAGCAAATTCTAGTAAATTTAAATTTCCTAAAATCTAAAAAGCTAGAAGAAAATATAATAGAAATCTAAAGAGGTTTAGAAAATTTTCTACAAAATGAAGCTACTTAAAATAAAAAGAGAAGTCATGCAAAAGAAAATTCTCTAATCAAGCTCAAACCATAAAATGATTCATAAAACAAGATTACCTAAATATTAGATTTAACAAATTATGATAAACAAAATTTTAGCCAATTAAAAACATAAAAATGCTTATAACTATTTGTTGAAACCAGTAACCCGGTTTCAGCGTTCGAAAGGGGGATGCGGCTAGCTCTTACTTGACCTAAGCTAAGACCCTTGACCGGTCACTAGGAACTAAGAGACTTGCCCTTGATGATCACTGGAGTCTAGAGACAGACCCCTTAAGTTGCAGCGCGGAGGTCCCACCACACACCCGGAAGCTCACTCGGGACTTCCCCTCCCAAGCCAATGCTGAGCCTAGGCACCTTGGAGGGCACTAAGGATCACCTCACCGACCACCTTCAATGACAAGGGGAGGGGAGGGGTAGTGCTTGCTCACACGCGAGGGAGGGGGTAGAGACCAACCCTTCCCAAGGTGCCCATGGGGGTCTATTTATAGACTTTCCCAACAACGGATTGCGAATAGCCAAAATCGGACTGCGGATAGCAAAAATCCCCCAAAGGAGAGAGGACGGACGGGTGGGGGGGGCTGCCCCCACTTGCTCCCTCAAGAGAGGACGGGCGAGTGGAGGGGCTCCCCCCACTCGCCCCCTTAAGGGAGGACGGGCGAGTGGGGGGCTGCCCCCACTCGCCTCCTTAAGGGAGGACGGGCGAGTGGGGGGGCTGCCCCCACTCGCCCCCTTAAGGGAGGACGGGCGAGTGGGGGAGGGGGGGGGGGGGCTGCCCCCACTCGCCCAAGGGAGGACGGGTGAGTGGGGGGGGGCTACCCCCACTCGCCCCCTCAAGGGAGGACGGTCAAGTGGGGGAGCTGCCCCCACTCGTCCCCTTAAGGGAGGACGGGCGAGTGGGGGGGGCTGCCCCCACTTGCCCCCTCAAGGGAGGACGGGCGAGTGGGGGGGCTGCCCCCACTCGCCCCATCAAGGGGTGGTCCCCCATTCTCCGAGTGGGATTCCTCCCACTCTCTCAAAGGGCCGAGCGAGTGGGGGGTGTCCCCCCCCCCCCCCACTCACCCGAGGAAGGTGGGCGCTCGGCCCACTTGATCCAATGCTCCTTCTTCTATCTCCTTCAGACCTGTCGCGATTCCGCTGAGTCTGGGTTAACCAAATCAGCTCCACAAATATGGGGGTTGTACACAATCCCCACTCTTTTTGAGTTTGTTTCAAGCTCAGAAAGAATGTCCAACCCACCTATTTGACTAGTAGGTAGAGTTTTTAGGAGAATCTTTGGAGGGCCCCGCTTGACGGCTATACAAACCCCGAGGGGGAGGTGAGGAGAGCACCATCCCTGAGAGCTCTCCCTACTCTCCCTACTCGAATAGGATGGATCAACCCCGAGACTTCAGGGCCCGCTTCCAGGCTCTTTTCGAGGAGGGTCAAACCAACCTAGCGGAGCTTGGAGCTTTGGTTCGCGCTTATGTGGGTGGCTTTTCCTTTTCTAAACCCCTCCACCTGCACGGGCTCTAACCCTACTGTTTTACCGACCTGCAGGAACCCGGCGCTGCCGACTCACTTAGGAGACGGTGCGAGGAGTCGGACAAGGAGGTGCAAGACCTAAAGGCTCAGCTAGCTGAGGCTCGAAGACAGCTAAAGGAGACAGGGAGATAAAGAGGTGGACCTCCGAAGATGTCGACGTCCTCCCCACCTTGCCCGGCTGAAGCAGAGAGTGCTCGGAGGAAGATCGTGACGTCAACGGCCCAAACCTTGGTGAACCGCCTTCATGGGGCGGATGCTCTCCGAGACAGCTGGAGGGGGGTCTCTGCCGACGACGTCCTGCACGAGTTCCTCCCTTCTCCCGAGCGGCCTGACTTGTTTCCTTGCATCGGTGGTTATTCCCCCTGAATGTTATGGTTGTCAGGGGCCCCTCCTTTATTGTTGTTTCTTATAGGAACCATGTACCTCTTGCATGTATTCTTCTTTTCGTCCTGCATATATCAGTAAGGGTGAAGTAACAGTTCATGTAATATATGTCGCAACCGAACCAGCTATTGTTCTAATGAATCTCTTAGCTTGTTCTTCTTTTTCCTTACTGCTTGGGGATTCGATGCCTTGTTGAACCGATCACCGAATGACTAGTTGGTCCGACCAGTCTTACCACCTGCCGGCGTGACTGAGCCCGACGAATGGTCCCTAGTCAAGGACCTTAGATATTTGAGGCAGGACGCCCCTCCGCGTCCTAGGTGCTTCGCTTACCTGGAGACAGGGGGAACCAATGCTTTCCTGAATCAGTTAGGGGCGGGAGTACCCATCCGCGTCCTAGGTGCTTTGCCTTCCTGGAGACAGGGGAACTCTCCGTCCTCCCAATCCAATAGGAGGCGGAGGTGTCCACCCGCATCCTAGGGGCTCAGCTGGCCTGGAAACAGAGGAACTCAGCGCCCTCCTAGATCAGCTGGAGGCGGGAGTACCCATCCGCGTCCTAGGTGCCTTGATTTCCTGGAGACAGGGGAACCTAACGCCCTCCCAATTTAATGGGAGGCGGAAGTGTCCACCCGCGTCCTAGGGGCTCAGCTTGCCTGGAGACAGAGGAACTCATCGCCCTCCTAGATCAGCTGGAGGCGGGAGTACCCATCGCGTCCTAGATGCCTTGCTTTCCTGGAGACAGGGGGACCTAATGCCCTCCCAATTCAATGGGAGGCGGAAGTGTCCACCCGCGTCCTAGGGGCTCAGCTTGCCTGGAGACAGAAGAACTCAGCGCCCTCCTAGATCAGCTGGAGGTGGGAGTACCCATCCGAGTTCTAGGTGCCTTGCTTTCCTGGAAACAGGGGGACCTAACGCCCTCCCAATTCAATGGGAGGCGGAAGTGTCCACCCGCGTCCTAGGGGCTCAGCTTGCCTGGAGACAGAGGAACTCAACGCCCTCATAGGGAGTCAACCTCATCTGGGGGAGCTTGATGCTTTCGCGATGCGACTCTTCTTTTTTGAATCCTATCAACCTATACTCATGTTGGCTACAGTAACTATCATAAGCTGGAGTAAGAGGTCTGGTTAAAGAGAAAATCAGCACATTTATTAAGGATAAAAACGCTTAAGATCATCGCCACTCCAAGTATTACCAAGGGGGATGCCCTCAACATTTTGAAGGCGATACCCCCCGGACTTCAGGGCGTCTAAGATTACATAGGGCCCCTCCCAATTGGGCTGGAGCTTTCCTACATTCGCCAACCTTCCCGCGGCGTCGACCTTTTTGAGGACTAGGTCCCCTGGGGCGAATTGCTTGATTCTAATGTTCTTATCAAAGTACCTGGCCATCCGGCGCTTCACCTCCTCTTGTCGAACAGTGGCAAGGTCTCGAAGCTCCTCAACCATGTCCAGCGAGAGCCGTTGCTCCTCTTCATTGTCAAGTCTCCAGTCTTCGTCTCCCTCCTCGGCGGCTACAACCCGGGGGGATCTGACCTCGAATTCTACTAGGAGCACGGCTTCCGACCCATGGGAGAGATTGAATGGCGTTTCACCCGTCGCTGTGTTGGGAGTTGTTCTCAAGGCCCATAAGACTGAGGGAAGTTGCTCCACCCAGTTCCCCTTCAGGTTTTCCACCTTCTTTTTCAACAAGTTTACTATGAATTTGTTCGCGGCCTCTACCTGTCCATTGCTTCGAGGGTGATGAACAGAGGCAAAACGGAGGTCGATGCCCACTTGACCGCAAAAGTTAATGAGTTCATCGCTAGCGAACAGCGTCCTGTTGTCTGTCACTATGGCGAGGGGGAGCCGTGCCTGCAAATTATTTCCCCCCAGATGAAATTCTTTATCACCTGCGAGGCCATCTTTGCCAAGGCCTTAACCTCCACCCATTTGGAGAAATAGTCAATCATGACTAACAGGAATCTCCTCTGACCGCTAGCCTGAGGGAACGGGCCGACCAAGTCCATCCCCCAGATGGCGAAGGGCCAAGGCGCAGTGATCGTTCTGAGCCTTTGTGCGGGTTGAAGTTGGAGAGGTGCGAAGAGCTGGCACTTCTGACACCTCTTTGCAAATTCCATGGCATCCTTCCGAAGGGTCGGCCAGAAGTGTTGGATCGTATGACGCCCTTAGAGGGGGGGGGGGGTGAATAAGGGTGTGTTTAAATTTGTAATTTTTTACTTAATAATTTTAAGACAATTTCACTTTAATAAAAGTTTCTTAAAAATTAATTTTACAACAATGCAATTTTTGTATAAAACCAAGCACAAATTTTTAAGATAAAAATTTAAGCAAACAAATTTGCGATTAGTGAAAAGATCATAATTTTATTTATCATGAAATTTGCATACAAATAAAAATGATCTTAACAATGCTTAAGATCAAGGCACAATGATAAAATGGAAATACAATATTTTGATTTACCAATCCTTCTCCCAAGGATCGGAAGGCTATCGCTTGTCTTTCCCAAGACCAAGCCCAAGCCTAACCTCTAGATCTTCTCAAGATCTAGACGTAGCGCACAAGGCCACGATTTCCCACCAAGCCACGCAAGGACTTGGACGCTCCACACAAGGAAGCGATTTTCCCCTAAGCCGCGCAAGGACTTAGACGTCGCACGCAAGACGACGATTTCTTCCCCAATACAAAATGAAATATGAGTAAATGAAATACAATATGAAAAAGTCAACTCCCTAGAAATTCAGATCTCTGAATGGATTGTTGAAGCCTCGAGATGATCGTTGATGGAGTAGCGCGCCCGATCTCGTCTTCAATCTTCAATCCTTCTTTGAACAATTAGGAGTTGAGGAGGTTCTGGAGCTCTCTGGTTCGTATGCACTCAGGTAGGGACTGGAAATCTCCAAAGCTTGGAATGCACGAACCAAAGGCACCATTTTATAGACTTTCACTGTCGCCTGGGCGACAGTCACTGTCGGAAATTTCCGACAGCGCCAAACTGCCTCGGTCGTGCCGTCGAGCCGTCGTGTGGGCAGTTGCTGGAATCGTGGAGCTGTCGCTGGGGCGACATCGATGTCGGATTTCCGACAGCGCAAAACTGCCGCTGTCGTGGGTGAAGTCGTGGGCAGTTGGTGGAATCGTGGAGCTGTCGCCTGGGCGACATCGATGTCGGAATTCCGACAGCGCAAAAACTATCTTTCGTTGATCTGCCGTGGAGGGAAGTAGTTGTAACTTCTCTGCTGTCGCCTGGGCGACAGTGGCTGTCGGAATTTTCCGACAGTGAAATTTTCCCACATGCAATTTTAGCTCCAGCAGCAATGTGAATATCACATACCTGTTATCTGCACACCATTAATGAAAATAGAATCAAATACAAAAGGGACTTTGTTATTATCAAACCGGAGGAGTGCGAAACGCATGCTCCAACAATCTCCCCCTTTTGATAATAACAAATCCGTATAAAAAGAAAACATGTCTATTTAGATTGTTGATTTTAGACATTTGGTGTGTGCACAAATATAACATGATATATTTCTCTTAAAATAAATAATCTCCCTTGATATATTTCTTTTAAAATAAATACTCTCCTTTTAGGTGAAGGCTCCCCCTAAATGAATGCTCCCCCTAAATATATGCTCCCCCTTAATATATGCTCCCCCTTAAATATATGATGTAATGTGTAGGTGGAATATTTAGGAGTGATAGATTTGTGATTTTTCTTTTTATACTTTAAATTATTCTCCTCCTTTGCTATTAGCAAAAGTGAATATTAAATAAAAGAGTAGCTTTTAAGGGATAGGATATAGAATTGTAGAGTAAGCGGAAGCAATTTGATGTTAATAATTGAAGTCCATGAAATAATAGGAATATGCCATAGTATGAATAAGCCCATGAAGTGACGGTATAGCCATATGAAGTATTTGAAAGAAAATAACTTCAATATGAGTAAGGTCATTTGAAAGTATCAGAGAAAGACACAATAGTCTATAGATATATGGAATATTTTCGGTCCAATTCTCATGAGATGAATGTTTATATAACATAATGATGTGTAAATGTGATACTTAGATCAAACATATGAAGTTATTTACATGATCATTAAAATGTATAACATAATAAAAGCATATAAAGGCAACTTTGACGTCGAAGATATAGCACAGGATGAATAGAAAACCATGTTTCTTTTGCACAAGACACTTTACAATTCTTTCCAAGGTGCTTAACCTCACAATGCTCATTAAGACTTATCAGGAGGGTAAGTAGTGCTTGGTGGAGTATCCTTGTCGTTATTTTAATTTTTTTTGTTTTATCACAGATGTTGTGATATCGTAATTTTGATATATTGAAATTTTTGTTGTTTTTTTTTTTTTAAATTGACCAAGGATCTCCGAATTCACTTGAATCGCAAAAGATGGTGTATATTTTGTTGTGCTAACAAATCAATGTTGAAAGTTGTATTTAAGAAATGCTATTGTATTATGTGAAAACAAATATGATCCATGTATATTTTAAATAAAACGACATACGTATTGATCAAAAGAAGTGAACGTGATAGTTCATTATGATAGATAAACAATTTCTCATACTTAGAGGCATGCGAAAACAATTTCCAATGGTCTATACAACTAAGTAGAAGTGTCAATACGATGATAGCTTGGAAATGAAATCATATAAACATGTAAGTCATTTTTTTTTGAATAAATAACACATGGTTTGTCATCAATTCATGAGGTGAAGCATTAATAATGACATATAACTATTGTAAATCATCAAAGGGACCCAGAATTGAAGTTTTTACAAAAATTGGAGCTGTCGGAAATTTCCGACACTCACTATCGCCTGGGCGACAGCCAAAAGTATAAATAAGGCTGGGGACCGAGTCAAAACACATTGTGCATCATTTCCTGGAGTGAAAAACGAGAGGAAGGCTGTCGGAAGTCGGCGACAACCCTAGATCCAAGGTATGGGTTTTTTTTTTTTGATTTTGTGTTTTTAACTCCAAATTTTTAGGGCTTTTTAATTTTGATAGTAGAGAAGAAGGAAAAAATAGTTTTCATGTTGATTTTTGATTAATGGTGGAGGTTTAGAAATTTTTGATTTGAATAAAATGTAGATCTAGTTTTAAAACTATAGGATCTTGGTGGATCTTTTCTTAAATGTCTAGCTTTGTGAAATTTCTCTTGATTTTGTGATAAAGGTTTTCATTTGTGTATTTGCAAAAAAAATTTTGTAGATCTAGGTTAGAGAAGAAGATGGAAGATGTTGAATAGTGAAAGATTTGTAGAATTTGATAATTTAAGAAAATAGATTAAAAATTTTTTTTTTTTAAAAACTTGATGTTGAAATAACATTTAGTATGAGTAGATCGGGAAGTTTTAGGAAAAATTCTGAGATAAAATCACTTGGAGGGCTGTCGAAAATTTCCGACAGCCACTGTCGCCTGGGCGACAGTGTTCCAGTGCACAATAAAAAATCTGTTTTAAGCAAAATTTTTGTATTTTATTGTAGAATGGCTTCCAGCTCCAAAGCTCGAAAGAGTACTTCGGAAGATGCACATACTTCATATCAAGTTTATTCCGGAGTGGAGAAGGCTATTGTTGGGGTGTCCAAATACATCGAATTTGATTTGCCAAAACATGATCATATTTATGATCGTCTTGCGAAGGCAGGTATTCTCTCAATAATCTCACCAGAGGGGTTTTCATCCTTTTTAATTCGTGAATTTTATAACCATTTGGAAGACCCAAATGTTACGGAATTGGATGGAGGTGTGAGATCAAGGATCCAAGGTCAACATGTGGAAATAACACATGTTGATCTACGAGAGGAATTTGGACTAGTGATGAGTGAGAATATGCCTGATATAGTGGAGAATTATCGGAAGGATAGAGATTGGACCCTAGTAAACATGAGTTTACATGGGAATCAGAAGAAAACTCTTACCACTGAAGTTACCTCACTTACACCGGATGCTTACTTAGTCCAAGATATATTAAGGAATTCGGTGATGTTGAAGAGTGGAGACACAAGAAGCATTACTGCGCAGTTGACCCTCTTTACGTACTATATTATGGAGGATGAGCCTTTTGATATGGCAGACTTCATACTATCCCAGATTAGGTATACGTACAGATTGAAACATCCAAGATGGGTGAAGGTGCATACGCTGCCAATGGGGTTGGTAATTCAGCGTGTACTTTATAAGAAGTATGGATGGATTGTGCAAGACTCGTATTTTGATGATTGTTATCCGGAAATTTATTTCACGGGTTCAATGAAAGGGAAGAAGCCGCTTAGAAAAGCTCAACCGGGAATTGAGATTAGAGAGCCGAGCATTTCTAGGGCAGGATCACTAAGGGAATCCATTGATGATTTGCGTGATTCGTTAGAGGATCACAAAAAGGAAGTGAAAAAGGATCGTAGTCGAATGCAGAAATTTATGAAGTTTCTTGTCAAAGGTCTGAAGTTGAAGCCAACGCCGGAGGAGGAGGCAGAATGGCAAGTTCCGGACGAGGAGCCGCCACGCCAATCAGTGAGGCAGACTCGCCGTGGCAAAGCCGTGAGACGAGGACCTCCAGAAGATTGTCCAGAGAGCAGCGGGGCTGGTTATGACGATTCAGAGTAGGTTTGTGTTGCTGCTGCTGCTGGGAGATGTCGGAAAATTCCGACATCCACTGTCGCCTGGGCGACAGTGAACTTCTTTTAAATTTCTGTTTTTGTTTAATGAACTTGATCCTTAAGTTGTTTCTACTGTTTTTATTTGAACAATATTGATGTAATATGAATGATGATGAATTTTGTTAAAGTTTTTGATGTTTTGGTTTTTATATTTTTGGCATTTTTGTATTTACATTATTTATGTTTTGTGATAATAAAAAATTTTTTTTGTTATAGGCTTTAAAAAGTGATATATTCATTGTGAAATGTCTAGAATTCCCAATTCTAGCCTAAGCATAGAAAAACGGGAATCCGGTAAAGGTTTAGTGAATATATCCGCTAGTTGATTATCCGTGCCTATAAATGAAATTTTTATGTGGTTATTTTTAATATGATCTCTAATAAAATGATGTCTCACATCAATATGCTTAGACCTTGTATGATGGACCGGGTTGTGTGTTAAATCAATTGCACTTTTATTATCACACCATAATTCAATAGTTTGTTGTTTAATATTAAAGTCTTCTAAGGTTTGTTTCATCCAAAGGGCTTGTGCACAACAACTACCCAGTGCGATGTATTCGGCTTCGGTGGTTGAGAGGGCAACAGAATTCTGTTTCCGACTCGACCATGAAATGAGTGAAGGGCCTAAAAAGTGACAAGTGCCACTAGTGCTTTTCCTATCTAGTGAACAACCGGCGTAATCAGAATCAGAATAACCAAAAAGTGTAAAATCATCGCTATGAGGATACCACAAACCAAGTTTAGATGTGCCAATTAAATATCTAAAAATTCTTTTTACCGCTTTTAAATGTGATTCTTTGGGATCGGCTTGAAATCTAGCACATAAACAAACTGAAAACATAATATCCGGTTTAGAAGCAGTTAAATATAAAAGTGAACCTATCATGCCTCTATATAAAGTTTGATCTATTGATATTCCAGTTTCATCTTTTCCTAATTTTAAAGATACACTCATAGGAGTATTTGCTTGTTTGAGATTTTCAAATCCAAATCGTTTTAAGACATCATGAATATATTTTGATTGGTTAATAAAAACTCCATCATGTTTTTGAACAATTTGAAATCCTAAGAAATATTTTAATTCCCCTACCATACTCATCTCAAATTCACTTTCCATCATTTTTACAACATAGTTACACAACTCTTCATTAGTGGCTCCAAAAATAATATCATCAACATAAATTTGTAAAACAATTAAATCATCATTTACTTGCTTAATGAAGAGTGTACAATCAACACCACCCATTTTAAAACCATTTTGTAATAAATATATAGTCAATCTATCATACCATGCTCGTGGTGCTTGTTTTAAACCATACAAAGCTTTTAGCAATCTATATACGCGATTAGGAAATTTTTCATTTATAAATCCTGGGGGTTGTTCAACATAAACTTCTTCTTTAATCAACCCGTTTAAGAATGCAGTTTTAATATCCATTTGCAATAATTTAAATCTTTTATGGCTAGCAAATGCAACAAAAATTCTAACTGCTTCCAATCGTGCTACGGGTGCAAAAGTTTCATCAAAATCTACCCCTTCAATTTGATTATATCCTTTCGCTACAAGCCTAGCTTTGTTTCTAGTGACCCTAGAGTCACTATCTAATTTGTTTTTGAAAATCCATTTGACTCCTACCACTGGATGATCACTAGGTCTATCAACAAGAATCCAAACTTTATTTCTTTCAAATTGATTAAGTTCTTCATTCATAGCTAGAAACCAAGATTCATCATTTAAAGCGGTGGCAACATCTTTTGGTTCGATATTTGAGACAAAACATAAATTTGAAAAGGTTTCATTTAAACTAGAACGCGTACGTACCCCACATAATGGTTCTCCAATAACAAGTTCTTGAGGATGATCTTTTGAGAATTGTAGCTCGGTTGGAGGTACATACCCTTCTCTTTCTTCTTCTTCTCTATCTTCTTCTCCTCTTTCTTCTTCTCTTTCTTCTCCTTTTTCTTCTTCATTTTCTCCAAGTTCTTCTTCATCATTCTCCACCGAGGGAAGGAGTTCATCTTCTTTTCCTGTAATTTTCCTTTCTACACATGAAGCAAACTCATCAAACCTAACATGAATAGATTCTTCAATTATTTTTGTTCTCTTATTATAAACTCTATAGGCCTTGCTAGTTGAAGAATAACCAATGAAAATTCCTTCATCACATTTTTCATCAAATTTTCCTAAGTTATCTTTTGTATTCAAAATAAAGCATTTACAACCAAAAACTTTAAAGTAAGATACATTTGGTTTTCTTTGAAAATAAATTTCATAAGGAGTTAATTGTAATGTGGGACGAATCATGACACGATTAATGATATAACATGCCGTACTAACTGCTTCGGCCCAAAAATATTTTGGCAATTTAAATTCACAAAGCATAGTACGTCCTAATTCTTGGAGTGTTCTATTTTTCCTCTCCACTACACCATTTTGCTGTGGTGTGCGTGGAGCGGAAAATTCATGTTTTATCCCAAAATCATTACAATATGAAATAAATTTTTCATTATCGAACTCTCCTCCATGATCTGATCTAATGCATTTTACCTTCAGATCAACTTCATTTTGAATACGTGAAATTAGTTTTACAAATTCATCAAAGGCATCAGATTTTGAATATAAAAACAAAGTCCAACAAAATCTAGAATAATCATCAATAATAACAAACGTGTATTTTCTACCTCCTAGACTTTGTGTAGAAATTGGACCAAACAAGTCCATATGTAATAAATTCAAAGGTCTAGTGGTAGAAATGACATTTTTGCTTTTAAAAGATGATTTTGTAAATTTTCCCTTTTGGCATGGTGAACATAATGAGGATAGCTTTCCATTCAAATTTGGTAATCCTTTTATTATTTTATTTTTAGAAAGCTTTACTATGCGTTTAGCACTAGAATGTCCTAGTCTCCTATGCCATAATTCAAGTTCATCATTCTTTGAAATGAAACATTTAAGTGTAGAATGAGATAAATCATGAAAAGTGATTGTATAGACATTGTTTATTCTTGGTGCAGTAAGTACGATTTCGTTTGTTTTAGAATCAATAATTTTGCAAAGGTTTGAGCTAGAGTCAAATAAAACATTTAGATTTTTATCACATAGTTGACTAATAGAAATTAAATTATGTTTCAAACCTTTAACATATAAAACATTTGAAATTTTAAATTCTTCGTTACCTACTACTCCAATGCCTTTGACTTTACCCTTTCCATTATCTCCAAATGTCACTGTTCCACTTTTCTTCATCTCCAGGCTAAGGAACTTTGATTTATCGCCCGTCATGTGTTTTGAACATCCAGAGTCCAAATACCACACGTCTTTCTTGTTCCTAGCCCGCACGCATACCTAAAAAGATGATGAGAGTAAAGATCTGGTTACCCAAGTGGTCGATCCCATTGTATAGGTGGACGCCTTAGGTACCCAGATTTGTTTAACAGTAGCTTTTCCTTTCTTCCAACATGAGCCCGAGATGTGACCAAATCGATGACATTTGGCACACACAATGAATGGTGAGGAACCATTTTTCAATGGTTTCTCTGGACTCTTGCTGGTGGAAGCATCTTTATGAGTGGACTTAGAAAAATTTGTATTTTTAGAAATAAGATTTCTGAACCTGGAGCTGTCGCCGGTTCCGACAGTAGCTGTCGGAAATTTCCGACAGCCTCCAGAGCTTCCAGAAATGTATCCTAGTCCAAATTTTGCTGTACCATGGCATTGGTTGGCTAATAGCATATCCAGTGATTTTTTCCCAACACCAAATTTTCTAATTGCCATGATCAACTCATTTACTTTGGATTTTAGAATTGAATTTTCTTTTACTATCATGCCACATCTATTTGCAAAAATTTTCTTATAATTATCTAATTGAGAATGAGAAGTTTTAACAACTTTTTCTAAGTCCCTTTTCTCTTTTACAAGTAGATCAAATTTTTGATCGGACTTAGAAATAGTAGTTTCAAGTTCTTTTATCCTTGTCGAAGAATGATCACACTCTTGACAAAAAATCTTCTCTTTCCCAATAGATTCCAACTTATTTGATAGTTTTTTATTTGCTTTTGAAAGACCTTCATTTTCAGATTTTAGAAAATCAATTTTCTTTAAGCTTTTATCTAAAACTTTGCATGTTTTCATAAATTCAGAATATAACTCTTCATAAGATGGAGGCGTTACCTCAGTGTCGCTTTGGACACTGCAGTCGTCTTCAGATGTAATGCTGTCTTTTGCCATCAAGCATAGATTAGCCTCCTCTTCCTCCTGTGTTGAGGGATCACTTTCTTCACCAGACGAAGAATCATCCCAAGTCTCTGCCTTTAACACTTTCTTCTTTTTATCGTGCCTCTTTGCTTTTTGCTCTTTCAGATACTTTGGGCACTTGCTTCTGATATGACCAATCTTCTTGCAATGGTAGCACTCCGGTGGCGGACGCTCCTCTTCATTCTCCATTTTTCCTTTGCCTTTTTGGTAGGCAAAATCCTTCTTTTTGAAAAACTTTTTAAATGAGTTTCTCCTCTCCGGATTTCTCATAAACTTCTTAAAATTTCTCACAAACAATCCTTCTTCATCTTCATCACTTTCTTCAGTCTCACTCTCAAATTCCTTTTTAGATTTCAACGCCAAGCTCTTCTTTTTGGGCTCCAGATTATATTCTTGGCTTTGAATCTTCAACTCCACTTCATGGGTTTTTAGATTCCCAATGAGACTCTCCAATTGTAAGGTTTTAAGATCATGTGACTCAGAAATTGCAGTCACTTTTGGATTGAACTTCGGGGGAAGTGATCTTAAGATTTTTCTAACTAAATCTCCATTTGAAAAGACCTTACCCAACACTTTTGAATCGTTCACGATTTTAGTGAATCGAGTGTACATTGTGTCAATTTCTTCATCCACTTCCATTTTGAATCTTTCGAACTCTGACTCCAATTGAAATAGCTTTGAATCCTTTACCTGCGAAGTACCTTCATGAGTAATTTCCAAAAGATTCCAAATATCAAAAGCAGTATCGCAAGCACAGACTCTATTAAACTCGGTGCGATCTAGTGCGCAAAATAAGGCATTCATGGCCTTTGCATTGTTTTTGCATTTTAATTTATCATTTTCATCCCACTTGTCTTTGGGTTTTTCCATAGTTACATCTCCTACAACAAATGTTGGAGAAGTGTAACTAGTTTCTACCATATTCCAGACTTCTATATCTAAAGCAATTAGAAAACAACGCATACGTGTTTTCCAATAATTGTAGTCTGTGCCCGTGAAAAGTGGTGGCCTACTAATTCCTTGCCCCTCAACGAACGCGTGATCGTTGTGCGCCATTACTCCCGGTGGTAAAACCGTTTTGGAGTAACCTAGCTCTGATACCACTTGTTGGATCGTATGACGCCCTTAGAGGGGGGGGGTGAATAAGGGTGTGTTTAAATTTGTAATTTTTTACTTAATAATTTTAAGACAATTTCACTTTAATAAAAGTTTCTTAAAAATTAATTTTACAACAATGCAATTTTTGTATAACACCAAGCACAAATTTTTAAGATAAAAATTTAAGCAAACAAATTTGCGATTAGTGAAAAGATCATAATTTTATTTATCATGAAATTTGCATACAAATAAAAATGATCTTAACAATGCTTAAGATCAAGGCACAATGATAAAATGGAAATACAATATTTTGATTTACCAATCCTTCTCCCAAGGATCGGAAGGCTATCGCTTGTCTTTCCCAAGACCAAGCCCAAGCCTAACCTCTAGATCTTCTCAAGATCTAGACGTAGCGCACAAGGCCACGATTTCCCACCAAGCCACGCAAGGACTTGGACGCTCCACACAAGGAAGCGATTTTCCCCTAAGCCGCGCAAGGACTTAGACGCCGCACGCAAGACGACGATTTCTTCCCCAATACAAAATGAAATATGAGTAAATGAAATACAATATGAAAAAGTCAACTCCCTAGAAATTCAGATCTCTGAATGGATTGTTGAAGCCTCGAGATGATCGTTGATGGAGTAGCGCGCCCGATCTCGTCTTCAATCTTCAATCCTTCTTTGAACAATTAGGAGTTGAGGAGGTTCTGGAGCTCTCTGGTTCGTATGCACTCAGGTAGGGACTGGAAATCTCCAAAGCTTGGAATGCACGAACCAAAGGCACCATTTTATAGACTTTCACTGTCGCCTGGGCGACAGTCACTGTCGGAAATTTCCGACAGCGCCAAACTGCCTCGGTCGTGCCGTCGAGCCGTCGTGTGGGCAGTTGCTGGAATCGTGGAGCTGTCGCTGGGGCGACATCGATGTCGGATTTCCGACAGCGCAAAACTGCCGCTGTCGTGGGTGAAGTCGTGGGCAGTTGGTGGAATCGTGGAGCTGTCGCCTGGGCGACATCGATGTCGGAATTCCGACAGCGCAAAAACTATCTTTCGTTGATCTGCCGTGGAGGGAAGTAGTTGTAACTTCTCTGCTGTCGCCTGGGCGACAGTGGCTGTCGGAATTTTCCGACAGTGAAATTTTCCCACATGCAATTTTAGCTCCAGCAGCAATGTGAATATCACATACCTGTTATCTGCACACCATTAATGAAAATAGAATCAAATACAAAAGGGACTTTGTTATTATCAAACCGGAGGAGTGCGAAACGCATGCTCCAACAAGAAGTACCCCTGCCTCAGCACCCTCTTTTCTAAGGTCTGACTCCCTGAATGTCTCCCGCATTCCCCAGAGTGGATTTCCTCCAAAACCCTTAGAACTTCATCCTCCGTCACGCACCTTGCTAGGAGCCCGACCAAGGTCTTCCTATACAAACTTCCTTGCCGCATCATGTAGTATGCGGACTTGTATCTGAATCGCCTCTTATCTAGGTCCCCCTCCGGGAACTTGCCTGAGGTCAGGAAGGTGAGGATCGGGTCTATCCACGAGGCCCTTTGATCGATCTCCATCAGCTCGCCCTCCTCGATGGATGGGCGGAAAAGCTCGGTCACCATCCCTCCTGCGCGAGGGCCGTGCTTTGCCAGCTGGTCTGCCCGGGCATTCTCCTCTCTTAGAATGTGTTGGATGGAGAAAGTGTGGAACCATCCAACGAGGTCCGTAACTTTCGCCAGATACCTCTGGAGGGTTGGTTCCTTCGCCTCGAACTCCCCTCGAACCTGGGAGGCCACCACCATTGAATCTGTGAAAACTTTCACGTCCCAGATCTCCAGCTCTCTTGCCAGACGAAGCCCTACCACCACTGCCTCGTACTCGGCCTGATTGTTGGTCACAGGGAACCGAATGTGGATCGCTTGTTCGATCCTGGTCCCATGTGGGCTGACCAGGATCACCCCTCCGCCGAGGGAATTTCTTCCCGATGCCCCATCTGCGAACATGTCCCATGCTACTAACCCGGTGGGTTCTTTCCCTTCCACCTCCTTGCCATACTCCGCCAGGAAGTCTGCTACTGCCTGCGCCTTCATCGACAACCGAGGGACGAAGGTGACGTCAAACTCGCTGAGTTCGACCGACCACTTTGCCAACCTGCCCGAATTCTCCACTGCCTCCATAAAGTTGCGAAGGGGATGGTCGGTCACCACCCTGATTGAATGAGCCTGGAAATAGGGATGGAGTTTTTGGGCTGAGATGATCAAAGCGAACGCCAGCTTCTCCAGGGCAGGGTATTTGAGCTCTGCCTTCTTCAGGACTCGGCTAACATAGTAAATCGGCAGCTGCTTCTTCCCCTCCTCTCGGACCAGGACAGAACTCACCGCCTCGTCCCCTACCCCTAGGTAGAGAAAAATGTCTTCCCCTTCTCTCGGCCCTTGGAGAAAAGGGGCTCGCGTCAGTTGTTCCTTCAACGCTTGAAACGCCTTCTCGCAATCTGGCATCCATTCGAACTTTTGACCCTGGCGCAGGGCTTTCAAGAAAGGAGGGCACTTCTCTTCCGCTCTGGAGAGGAACCGGCTCAGCCCTGCTAACTTCCCAGTCAGCCTCTGAATTTCTTTCGCGCTCCTCGGCGACTCCAACTCCAAGATGGCTTTGACCTTGTCTGGATTGGGTTCGACCCCCTCTGGGGTGAGTAGGTGACCCAGGAACTTTCCACGGCTCGCTCCGAAAATGCATTTACAAGGATTAAGCCTCATCTTGAACCTTCGAAGGGTAGCGAAGGTCTCCACTAGATCCTGCAGGTGGGACTCCACGTTCTTGCTTTTAACCATCAAGTCATCCACATAGACCTCTAAGTTGCGCCCCTTCTGCTCCTTGAAGACTCGGTCCATCAACCTTTGGTAGGTTGCTCCTGCATTCCTCAATCCGAATGGCATCATCTTGTAACAGTAGCACCCATCGTCCGTGATGAACGAGACGTCCTTGACATCGGGCGGATGCATTCGGATTTGATGATAGCCGAAGAACGCATCTAAGAAGCTCATCACCGGGAAGCCGACAGCTGAGTCCACCAACGCATTGATCTGGCGCAACGGGTAGCGGTCTTTTGGACATGCTTTGTTCAACAGAGTGAAGTCCACGCACATCCTCCACCTCCCGTCCCCCTTCTTCACCATTACCACGTTAGAAACCCACCCTGGGTATTAGATTTCCTCCACGAAGCCTGCCTCTAGCAGTTTCCCCACCTTGATGATTAATTTACTATCAACCCGAAAAGGCATGTGTACCTATCGAATTGTAGTACCAAGGTCGTATTTAAACTCGGGGTTGCCAATTACTACTACTCACGCCGTTACTAATATCCTAACGAACGAAAGTTGATTTTGGTTTTTGAAAATGAAAATTGCAAGTACGAAATTTTAATGAAAGAGAAATTCACGATTTTAAAAAGACTTAGCACTTGATTGGGTTTTCTTGGAAATCCGATTATAAAAGAGACGCTCTAATTCTTAAAAATTTTGTTTCAATTGGAGGATTGAAGAAATACGATAGAGGCTCGCTAGAGACAACTACCGACTAATTTTAATAATACTTCAAACATAATCTCTTAAAATTTGAAATAAATTAAAATTGCATGAACGTAAATCCCGAATCCAAAAGCAGCGATATTTTCAATTCTCAAAGAAAATACAGCAAACCCTTTATTTCTGCGAGATCTAAAGCATCCATGAGCCTCTCGGCTAACTAGAATACCGAATCAGATGGCGAAATTTATATACTAGCAATATAAACTCGCGACCAAAATTTAATCAGAAATAAATCGGCACGAAGAGATCTAAGAATTTGAGACGATAAATTATAAATTAATCTTCATCCCAATACTAACCAACCAAGCACTAAGAGGAAATTTAGCTACACATATTAGAGAAGGAAATGACAATATTGTAGAAAGAAAACATTTTCATTAGTTATAAAGAAAGAGTACAACAACTAAATTTAAAAGGATAATAATATTCTCAAGAAAGAAAAACAAGCATGAAAATAAAAACTTGACAAAGAAAAGAACTAACACCCTCTCTTGCTCTCTTGCTTGCTCTCTTCCAAAAAGTTCCTCCAAAACATGAAGTATGGGCTCTATTTATAGATGGAGGGGGAAAGTTCTAGAAATCACAAGAGAAGAGGGATACCAAGGGGTGGCCGGCCACATGCATGGAGAGGGGAGATGAATTTCATTTAATGGGAGGAGGGAGAAAGAGATTCATGCATGGGAAAATACATGCATGATTTAAATAGGAGGAGAGAGAGAAGGATTTTATGCATGCATATGATTTAAAATAAATATAAAAAGAAGAATAGGAGAGAGAGAAGAGAGGGGGGTGTTCGGCTAGGCATTGATGGAGATGACAATAATAATATAAAAAAAGGGAAAGAGAGAGAGGGGGGCCGGTCCAAGCAATAATGGGAGCCATGCATGAATATTCATGCAAAAGGTGGCAGTTTGGACTAGGAGAGCTGCTCACTGGCTGATTTGGCTTGAGCTCGGGCTGCACATAGCTAGGGGGCTCGGTTTTGACATGTAGACAGCTAGGGGGCTGCTCGGTTTGCTTCATAACAGGGGCTCGGATTGCATGGGCTGCACCAATTCTTCACTTTAATTTAATTTGACTTGCCTTGACTTGAAACTTGGACATGAATTGAGCTTGAATTGATAAATCTCTTGGTGGCCGGGCCGCATCACGTCTCCAAAATATGTTGCGACAATGTTTTGACAGCGGGCGCTAACGATTCCCCCCAGGCCTGTCAAATAACACATAAATTAACATTAGTGCAAAAAATTATAAAAATAATAATAAGTAGATAATTATACTAAAATTTAGAGAAATATATAGAATTTATATTAGAAATATAAAAATAATGATAAGCATATTTAAGTCAAAATATGCGTCATCAAATTCCCCCAGACTTAGCAATTTGCTTGTCCCCAAGCAAAGACATACGAGCTAGCAAAATAAAAAAGAACTAACTAATCAATTTGGCTATGCCGTGCACGAGTACGATGCGAAATTAGAAGTAGGGAGAATAACCTGAAAGTTCTTACTTAACCATGACATAAAATTTTATAGATTTCACTAACATAAAAATAAATCATCCCAAGTTTTAGCAAAAGTAAAAACCAAGAAATGAGACGAATGAAAAGAGCATTGAGTTGCTACTACAGTCTAAGAGACATTTTATAACCACCTCAATCTAAATCAAGAGTCTAAACTCCTACCAAAAGGGTTACCCAATCTACTTTTTCGCATTCTTGACTAAAAATAAACCTAGGAGCATGAATCAAAAGGACTTCATTAGGTATAACTTTTAAGGCTTGGGTTTAAGGTGCGGATATCAAAAGATGAACGTGAAGGGTTAAGGCACACTTAAACAAAAAGAAGAGCTTTGCAAAAACTTGTATGCTAGCAAAAATAAATTTTGACACCCCAAATAATTTTGAAATATAAGGGTAGGGGTCAACAATTCATTCTTCAATTTTTTTTTTCAATAATTTTTCTTTTTTTTCATTTCATTTTTTCATACTCATCTCATAATTTTCTTCTTCTTTTGTAGCAAAAGGATACCAAAATTAAAACTCCATCATTTTCACAAACGTGGGCACAAGCTAGCAACAAATAGAGCTCTAAATTTCAAGCGTGCACCAAAGGTCGGTTATTTGGCTTTGGTGAAAATAAGTGGGGCTACAAAAGAAACGGGGAAAGCTCAAAGTGGCTAGCAAAGGTTAATATTTTATGGCTTGGAATGCAAAGGCTCAACCGAATCAAGAGGTGGCCTAAATCATTTTCATGCTCCTATGTCTATCTAAAGCAAAATCTTGAAAAATTCAAAAGGTGCAAGACTAGGTAGAAAATAAAGAAACTTGACTTATCATGAGAGTGAAAATAATAAGCGTCTAGACCAGTTCACATCTACTACACTAAACATAAGTCAACAATGCAAAGATTTAGTAAAAGAGAAAACAAAGGATGATAGATTTTATATAAGTGAAAAACATAAAAAGAAAATCATGAAAAAGCGCAAATTTTCAAAAGATTTTTCATAAATAACATGCTACCCTAATTAGAACACTACACGAGTGAACATACTACCCGCGAAACATAGCCAAAGTGAAAGTTAGAAAAATTTATTCTAGCTAACAAATACACGAATGATTAAAACAAGGAAACACCAAGTCGTGGGGTACTAAAGATGAAGCAAAATTAACTCAAATTACTATAGATTTTTGAGTTTTCTTAATTTTCAAATTTTTTTGGAATATTTTTTTTATAAAAGAAAGAAAATGCAAATAAATTTTTTTTTTAAATTTTCCTAATAAAAACAAAGAGAACAGAATGCAATTCTTAATTCCCCCCAGACTTAAGAGAGACATCATCCTCGATGTTAAAAGAAGAGAGGAAGAAAGAGGAAAAAAAGACAAGAATTGAAAATAATTTAAAAAACAGGTACTTCCCCGAATTGGCGAGCCTGAAGGTTGTTGTCGCTCCACCATGCTTGTGCATTAGACCATCTTTAGTATTGGCTCGAATCATCATGAAAGCAGCAATGTTGAAGCAGGCGATCAAGGAGTCCGATTCGCGGGAGCCGCCGAAACAAAAAAAAAACAAAAAGAAAAAGAAAAGGAAATGCAAAAAGAAAAGTACAAAAAGAAAGAAAAAGTACGACCAAAATAATTAAGTGTTTGGTAAGAGCATAGATTCATTGTTCTCAGCAATAGTGTCACCAGAAAAATAGAGTTTGAGACGCTGACCATTAACTTTAAACTCACCCTTATCCGGGTGTGAAATCAGCACAGTACCATAAGGAAAAACTTATTTCACACTAAAAGGACCAGACCAACGCGATTTTAATTTGCCAGGAAATAAGCGCAAGCGAGAGTTATAAAGCAAGACTTGGTCGCCCGGTTTAAAAGTTTTTGGGTGCCTTAAATTTTTATCGTGCAAGTGCTTCGTTCGCTCTTTATAAATCTTGTTATTTTCATAAGCGTTGGAGCGCCACTCGTCGAGTTCATTGAGTTGAAATTTGCGATTCTCGGCGACTAAGTGCGGATCAAGATTTAAAGACTTCAAAGCCCAAAATGCACGGTGTTCGAGTTCTACCGGTAAGTGACACGATTTTCCATAGACTAGGCGGTACGGAGTACAACCGATGGCGGTTTTGTAAGCCGTCCGATAAGCCCAAAGAGCATCGTCGAGTTTGAAAGACCAATCTTTCCTAGAAGATGAAACGGTTTTTTCCAATATACATTTGATTTCTCGGTTGACAACTTCAACTTGGCCGTTAGTTTGGGGGTGGTATGCAGTAGAGAGCTTGTGTGTAACGCCATATTTTGTTAAAATCTTTGCAAGCTGGGCGTTACAAAAATGCGCACCCCTATCACTAACGATCGCCCTAGGCGCACCAAATTGAGAAAATAATTTTTTGAGAAATGAAATTACAACACGAGAATCATTCGTAGGAAGTGCTTGGGCTTCCACCCATCGGGAAACATAATCAACCGCAACTAAAATGTACTTATTTCCACAACTAGAAGGGAGGGGACCAACAAAATC
This sequence comes from Dactylorhiza incarnata, assembly GCA_033032865.1. Taxonomy (NCBI): domain Eukaryota; kingdom Viridiplantae; phylum Streptophyta; class Magnoliopsida; order Asparagales; family Orchidaceae; genus Dactylorhiza; species Dactylorhiza incarnata. The sequence continues at coordinate 9,905,051 of JAWHQI010000031.1, forward strand.
TATGCCCCAAAGGTCAAAGACTTCGCATTCAAGAAAATAATTTTGCGTCATTTCGTTTTTACTAGAAATATTTCCGGTCCGTTGGCAACTATCGCACTGACTCACCAAAGATTGAGCATCTTTGAAAAGGCTAGGCCAATAAAAGCCTGCACTAAGAACTTTGTGAGTGGTCTGATTGGCTTGATAATGGCCACCGGTCGGTCCTTCATGTAAATGTTTCAAAATATTTTGTCCTTCTTCAAACGACACACATCTTCTTTTGACTTGGTCTGCACATACTCTAAAGAGAAATGGGTCCTCCCAAAAGTAATTCTTCAAATCGGCAAAGAATTTCTTCTTTTGCTGAAAAGAAAAATCTTTTGGGAGAACACGGGCCACTAGATAATTGGCAAAATTGGCAAACCAAGGGGTAGACGATGAAGTGTTAATTTTCAAAAGTTTTTCATCCGGAAAAGAGTCGTTAAAAGATTTTTCATTTTATTCTTCGATATAAGGATTTTCTAAACGAGATAAGTGATCCGCCGCCAAATTTTCGGCTCCTTTCTTATCCCGGATTTCCAAGTCGAACTCTTGAAGTAGCAGAATCCAACGAATTAAGCGCGGCTTGGCATCCGGTTTTGAAAGTAAGTATTTAAGGGTCGAGTGGTCCGTAAAAACAATGATTTTGGAGAGGTTTAAATAAGGGCGAAACTTATCGAACGCAAAAATAATGGCCAACAGCTTTTTTTTCCGTTGTGGTGTAATTTTGTTGTGCAGAAGTGAGAGTCTTACTCGCATAGTAAATAGGATGAAATTTTTTAGAAATACGTTGGCCTAAAACTGCACCAACGGCGAAACTACTCGCATCGCACATAATCTCAAAAGGGAGGTTCCAAACCGGAGCGATAATGATCGGAGCGTTAATGAGTTTTTCCTTAATTAAATTAAAAGCATTTAAACAAGCGTCGTCGAACAAAAATGGAGCATCTTTTTTGAGGAGATGAGTGAGAGGTTTAGTGATTTTTAAAAAATCTTTGATGAAACGGCGATAAAATCCAGCATGTCCTAGAAAACTTCTTATTGCTTTTACGCTTGTAGGCGGAGGTAATTTTTCGATTACTTCAATTTTCGCCCTATCTACTTTGATACCTTTAGGAGAAATCTTATGACCTAGAACAAGTCCCTCTCGTACCATAAAATGGCACTTCTCCCAGTTCAAAACAAGATTTGTTTCTTCGCATCTTTTCAAAACTTTTTCTAAATTTCCTAAACATAAATCAAAGGAATCACCATACACCGAAAAGTCGTCCATGAATACTTCCATAAAATCTTCTATGTACTTGTCAAAGATAGCCAGCATACACCTTTGAAATGTAGCCGGCGCGTTACAAAGACCAAAAGGCATTCTACGATAGGCAAAGGTTCCGAAGGGGCAAGTAAATGTTGTCTTATCTTGGTCCTCGGGTGCTATAGGGATTTGGAAATATCCCGAGAGGCCATCGAGAAAGCAATAAAAATTATGCCCGGAAAGACGTTCTAACATTTGATCGATAAAGGGGAGAGGGAAGTGATCTTTACGAGTGGCATCATTTAATTTACGGTAGTCGATGCACATCCTCCATCATGTTACCGTCCTAGTTGGAATCAACTCGTTATTCTCGTTTGCTACCACCGTGATCCCACCTTTCTTCGGCACTACCTGGACTGGACTCACCCATTTGCTATCCGAAATTGGATAGATAATCCCCGCATCTAATAATTTAAGTACCTCGCCTTTTACTACGTCTTTCATATTTGGGTTTAATCGGCGTTGAGGTTGAACGACATTACGGGAGTTATCTTCTAAAAGGATTTTATGTGTGCAAAAAGATGGACTTATACCCTTGATATCTGAAATTTGCCAAGCTATAGCTCGGCGGTGCTTTTGTAAAATCGTTAATAATTTTTCATTTTCCGATTCAGTAAAAAATGTCGAGACTATAACTGGTAGATTAGAATTTTTCTCCAAAAAAATATACTTAAGGTGGTCGGGTAGTTGTTTAAGTTCCAAAGTAGGTGGCTGCTCGTACGAAGATTTTAAAACCTTGTCCTTATCAAAAATAATTTCTTCAAAAGATTTGGATTTCATTTGATTTTCAGAAATATTGCTAATAGCCATGACTGTATTAGGTGGAAAATCATGCGGGAGTTCAGAAAAAGAAGAAAAACTTTTTTCAGAAAAATTTTCAAAAGGAAAATTTTGCTCGTCATGAGAAACGTCTAAGAAGAAACATGAATCATCATTTGATAAAGTGTTTTTCATGGAAGGAGTGATGGAAAATGAAACTTCATCATCGTCTACTCATAGAAAGAGTTTTTCGTTACTTACATCGATTACCGCACGAGAGGTGGCAAGAAAAGGTCGGCCAAGGATCAAGGGGACCTCGACATCCTCTTCGATATCTAAAATGACAAAGTCTACTGGGAATATAAACTTGTCGACCTTTATGAGCACATCCTCTACTATTCCTAACGGATACTTAATTGACCTATCAGCAAGTTGTATACTCATCCTAGTCGGGATTAGAGTGCCCAAACCTACTTTTTAAATAGAGAAAAAGGCATCAAGTTGATGCTCGCTCCTAAATCGGCCAACGCGTGTTTTACAAATAAATCGCCAAAAATGCATGGAATAGAAAAACTACCCGGATCATTTATTTTTTTGGGATAATTCTTTGTCAAAACCGCGGATCACTCAGCGTTTAAAGTAACATGAGATAAATTTTCCATTTTCTTTTTGTTCGTTAGAAGATCCTTCAAGTACTTAGCATATTTAGGCATTTGTGAAATCGCTTCATAAAAAGGTAAATTGATATGAATTTGTTTGAAGATTTCTAAAAACCGATGATATTGATCATCTAACTTTTCTTTATTTAATTGAGATGGATACGGCGGAGCGGGAGAATTTTTAAGAACGGGAGGTGAAACAATAACTTCATTTGAAAGAGGTGGTTCAGTTAAAATAGGGGCAATAGTCGCTTTGGGTTCTTCACTAACGGATGGACCGGATAATTCTTTCCCACTCCGAAGAGTTATAGCGTTCGCTTGTTCTCTCGGATTGGGCTCGGAATTAGCGGGAAGAGTTCCTGGCGATCGCTCGGATACGATTTTGGCGAGCTTCCCGATTTGATTTTCAAGATTTTTAACCGATCCTGTTAAGTTACGAATCGTCGCCTCATTCGCATTAATATATTTTGAAACATTTCCTCCATGGTGGGAGGTTTTGGAAAATTTGGATTTTGATTTTGTGGTGGTGGTGGAGTGAAACCATATGGTGGAAGTGCGGCGTTTGCGGGATTACTCCACGAAAAATTAGGATGGTTACGCCATCCGGGGTGATACGAATTAGACGCAGCATTAAAACCAGGAGGAGCAGAAAAAGCAGAAAAATTATTAAAATTGTTTTGAGCAGGCCTGGGTATGTTCCCCAGATAATCCACCTGCTCGGCAGTAGCAGCATTTTGCATGTTCTTGTACCTGAATGGCGGAGGCAGCAGTCATCTCCGTTACTTTCTTGTTCAGCATCTCTACTTGAAGCGCCAGTTGGGACACAGAGTCCACTTCGTACATACCTGCAGGTTTATTTGGAAGAGACCTAGGCGTATTCCACTGATAGGTGTTCATCGCCATATCCTCGATAAGCTCAAGAGCGCCCTCCGGGTTTTTTTGGTTCAAAGAACCACCGGATGAGGCGTCTATCATTTGCTTGGTTGCTTGATTTATCCCATTATAAAATGTCTGGACCTGTATCCATACAGGCAGAGCATGATGAGGGCAGCGTCTCAAAAGTTCCTTGTACCTCTCCCAAGTGTCATAGAGGGTCTCAGAATCGATTTGACTAAAAGTACAAATATTAGTTCAAAGTTTAGCAGTTTTAGCAGGGGGAAAATACCTAGCAAGAAATTTTTCAGTTAAAGTGTCCCAAGTAGTGATTGATCCTCTTGGGAGAGAACTCAACCACGGTTTGGCTTTTGTTCTTAAGGAGAAGGGGAAGAGTCTTAGCATGATCGCATCGTCTGAGACACCATTAATTTTGAAGGTATCACAGATCTCAAGGAAACTAGCAATATGCAAGTTCAGATCTTCATCTGGTGATCCGTCGAACTGCGCATATTGCTGCACCATTTGTATAGTGCCAGGCTTAAGCTCAAAATTGTTGTTCGCTATTGCAGGTCGAACAATACTGGATTCTGTACCCTCCAAGTTAGGCCGAGCATAATAGGACATGGTCCGTTGCTGGTCAACTTCTGGATTGGGATCACCCATAATTTCAGAATTACGATCACAATCACCGTTAGAATCCTCAACCGTATCCTGAGAAGTGGAACCTCCGAATCGTAAATTTCTCCGAAAGGAGCGTTCGATTTCTGGGTCCAAATCAACAAGTAACGACGAATTCGTGCGGGTCATGCACTAGCAAGAAAATGAGAAAAAGGAAAGAGGGGAAAATAAGATGAAGGAAAACCAAAATTAAATAAAATGGATAATGATTTTTCTTTTCTTTTTAGGCGGATTATATTAGTCCTGGACTTCCCGAGATCTGCCCAGTGAGGGGTTTGCAACGGTACTAGAGGCTATGATGGGAATTCAAGCCCAAAGCGTCCTTTCCAGGAATTTAGGTGGGATGGAAAAACGATGATGTGGGTTGATTATAATATATAATAATAATTTTTTTTATTTTTGTAGAAGTAATAGCGACGACGTTTTCTTAATATTGACAAATGTCCCCTGCAATGGGGCCAAAAACTTGATGATTAATTTACTATCAACCCGAAAAGGCAAGTGTACCTATCGAATTATAGTACCAAGGTCGTATTTAAACTCGGTGTTGCCAATTACTACTACTCACGCCGTTACTAATATCCTACCAAACGAAAGTTGATTTTGGTTTTTGAAAATGAAAATTGCAAGTACAAAATTTTAATGAAAGAGAAATTCACGATTTTAAAAAGACTTAGCACTTGATTGGGTTTTCTTGGGAATCCGATTATAAAAGAGATGCTCTAATTCTTAAAACTTTCGTTTCGATTGTAGGATTGAAGAAATACGATAGAGGCTCGCTAGAGACAACTACCGCCTAATTTTAATAATACTTCAAACATAATCTCTTAAAATTTGAAATAAATTAAAATTGCATGAACGTAAATCCCGAATCCAAAAGCAGCGATATTTTTAATTCTCAAAGAAAATACAGCAAACCCTTTATTTCTGAGAGATCTAAAGCATCCATGAGCCTCTCGGCTAACTAGAATACCGAATCGGATGGCGAAATTTATATACTAGCAATATAAACTCGCGACCAAAATTTAATCAGAAATAAATCGACACGAAGACATCTAAGAATTTGAGACGATAAATTATAAATTAATCTTCATCTCAATACTAACCAACCAAGCACTAAGAGGAAATTTAGCTACGCATATTAGAGAAGGAAATGACAATATTGTAGAAAGAAAACATTTTCATTAGTTATAAAGAAAGAGTACAACAACTAAATTTAAAAGGATAATAATATTCTCAAGAAAGAAATACAAGCATGAAAATAAAAACTTGACAAAGAAAAGAACTAACACCCTCTCTTGCTTGCTCTCTTCCAAAAAGTTCCTCCAAAGCATGAAGTATGGGCTCTATTTATAGATGGAGGGGGAAAGTTCTAGAAATCACAAGAGAAGAGGGATACCAAGGGGTGGACGACCACATGCATGGAGAGGGGAGATGAATTTCATTTAATGGGAGGAGGGAGAAAGAGATTCATGCATGGGAAAATACATGCATGATTTAAATAGGAGGAGAGAGAGAAGGATTTTATGCATGCATATGATTTAAAATAAATATAAAAAGAAGAATAGGAGAGAGAGAAGAGAGGGGGGTGTTCGTCTAGGCATTGATGGAGATGACAATAATAATATAAAAAAAAGGGAAAGAGAGAGGGGGGCCGGTCCAAGCAATAATGGGATCCATGCATGAATATTCATGCAAAAGGTGGCAGTTTGGACTAGGAGAGCTGCTCACTGGCTGATTTGGCTTGAGCTCGGGCTGCACATAGCTAGGGGGGCTCGGTTTTGACATGTAGACAGCTAGGGGGCTGCTCGGTTTGCTTCATAACAGGGGCTCGGATTGCATGGGCTGCACCAATTCTTCACTTTACTTTAATTTGACTTGCCTTGACTTGAAACTCGGACATGAATTGAGCTTGAATTGATAAATCTCTTGGTGGCCGGGCCGCATCACGTCTCCAAAATATGTTGCGATGATGTTTTGACAGCGGGCGCTAACGATTCCCCCCAGGCCTGTCAAATAACACATAAATTAACATTAGTGCGAAAAATTATAAAAATAATAATAAGTAGATAATTATACTAAAATTTAGAGAAATATATAGAATTTATATTAGAAATATAAAAATAATGATAAGCATATTTAAGTCAAAATATGTGTCATCACACCTCCTCTCTGATTGGCCCAGCGAGGGTGGGCGACACGTTCCTCTTTTTCTGGCGAATGGGGAGGACGTTCGGGTCGAGATTGAGGCGATGACATGCCACATTCGCATCAACACCTGGCATCTCCACAGCGCTCCACGCGAAGATGTCTACATTCTGTTGGACACATCTTCGGATCTTCTCTTGATCCTGCCCGCTCAGCCTCCCGCTAATTTGTATCTTCTCTGGCCTTCCACTGCCGCTAATGACCTCCCTCTCGCTCACTTCCTCTGCCACCTCCAACTTGGTCAGATCACCCAACACCTGATCTGCCTCTTCTGCCTTCTCCTCCCCTGTCAACGACTGCAACTTGCTGGGAGGAGGCGAGTTCCCCGGCTCTTTGCTTCGTGCCATGGGACTTGGCTCAGAGCTTTCCGAACTAGCCGCTTCCACGCTCACCGCACCAGAATTTTGAAACCAGTAACCAGGTTTCAGCGTTCGAAAGGGGGATGCGGCTAGCTCTTACTTGACCTAAGCTAAGACCCTTGACTGGTCACTAGGAACTAAGAGACTTGCCCTTGATGATCACTGGAGTCTAGAGACAGACCACTTAAGCTGCAGCGCGGAGGTCCCACCACACACCCGGAAGCTCACTCGGAACTTCCCATCCCAAGCCAATGCTGAGCCTAGGCACCTTGGAGGGCACTAAGGATCACCTCACCGTCCACCTTCAATGACAAGGGGAGGGGAGGGGTAGTGCTTGCTCACACGCGAGGGAGGGGGTAGAGACCAACCCTTCCCAAGGTGCCCATGGGGGTCTATTTATAGACTTTCCCAAAAAAAGGACTGCGAATAGCCAAAATCGGACTGCGGATAGCAAAAATCCCCCAAAGGAGAGAGGACGGACGGGTGGGGGGGCTGCCCCCACTTGCTCCCTCAAGAGAGGACGGGCGAGTGGAGGGGCTCCCCCCACTCGCCCCCTTAAGGGAGGACGGGCGAGTGGGGGGGGGGGGGGGGGGGGGGGGGGGGGGGCTGCCCCCACTCGCCCCCTTAAGGGAGGAGGGGCGAGTGGGGGGGCTGCCCCCACTCGCCCCCTTAAGGGAGGACGGGCGAGTGGGGGGGCTGCCCCACTCGCCCCCTTAAGGGAGGACGGGCGAGTGGGGGGGCTGCCCCCACTCGCCCCCTTAAGGAAGGACGGGCGAGTGGGGGGGGGGGGGGGATGCCCCCACTCGCCCCCTCAAGGGAGGACGGGCGCGTGGGGGGGCTGCCCCCACTCGCCCCCTTAAGGGAGGATGGGCGAGTGGGGGGGCTGCCCCCACTCGCCCCCTCAAGGGAGGACGGGCGAGTGGGGGGGCTTCCCCCACTCGCCCCCTAAAGGGAGGACGGGCGAGTGGGGGGGGGGGGGCTGCCCCTACTCGCCCCCTCAAGGGAGGACGGGCGAGTGGGGGGGGCTGCCCCCACTCGCCCCCTCAAGAGAGGACGGGCGAGTGGGGGTCTGCCCCCACTCGCCCCCTCATGGGGTGGTCCCCCATTCTCCGAGTGGGATTCCTCGCACTCGCTCAAAGGGTCGGGCGAGTGGGGGGTGTCCCCCCCCCCCCCCCCCCCCACTCACCCGAGGAAGGTGGGCGCTCGACCCACTTGATCCATTGCTCCTGCTTCTATCTCCTTCGGACCTGTCGCGATTCCGCTGAGTCTGGGTTAACCAAATCAGCTCGGCAAATATGGGGGTTGTACACTATTCTCAACTAAATTTCTAAGAAATCACAAAAACAACAAGTAGGGGTTTAATAAAAAAAATTGGTTTTTGTTCTAAGTTTTTCATTTTTGGGGGGAATTTTTGATATTATATTTTTTTATAATAAAAGAAAGGAAACTAGTTTTAAACCTAACAACAAATTTTTTTTTAACTCTTGGATTTCCCGAGGTATACCCCATGAAGGGTTCTCAACGGTACTAGGAGGTGAGATGGTATGATAGCCCAAATGTCCCTTTCCAAGATTTAAATTTTCGATTTTCTAAAATTTTTTGAATTTTGGGGTTTTTCAAGTACTTAAATAGAAGAAAAACATGGAAATTTTTTTTTGAAAATCTTCTTACTTAAGAACTACATTTATAAGAGCTATTTACACCCACATACTTAAAGTTAAACATTGTCCCCAATGTTTAAAACTAAGTATGAAGAAATAAGAAAATGAAAGAGAAAACACGGTGCGAGCTAAAATAAAAAGGAATGCAAGATAAAAGAGAAGGAAAAGGAACGAAGAAGGGCTTCCCTGGTTATGAAGATGCGGGGGGAAGCAGCGGTTACCTACAAAACATGTTAAGAATAAAACAAAAAAAACAATGAAAAGAAAACTTTGGGTTGCCTCCCAAAATCGCTTTGTTTAAGGTCTCGTAGGTTGACCCAATTGGCGCTCACGATAATGATGGAAGAATTATTGAATCACTCTTTTCGTTCGAAAGATCTCTCGGAAGATATAACTTAAGACGGTGCTCATTTACTTTGAAGGAACCTTTTTTCGGGTGGGAAATTAGAATTGTCCCATAGGACCAAACCTCTTTAACAATAAAGGGTCCGGACCATCGAGATTTTAGCTTTCCCGGAAAAAGCCGAAGAGGAGAAATATAAAGGAGGACGAGATCGCCCGTCGAAAAAGTTTTAGGAAATTTTCTATGCTTATCGGGATAAAACTTTGTTCGCTCTTTATATAATTGTTACTTTCGTATGCATTCGCCCGCCATTCGTCTAATTCGTTCATTTGAAATTTTCTTTGTTCTGCCGCTATCGTAGAATCGAGGTTTAAAAATTTAAGCCCCCAAAATGCACGGTGTTCTAATTTGACTGGAAGGTGCAAGCCTTGCCATAAACCATTCGATATGGTGTACAACCGATAGCGGTCTTCTACGTCGTTCGATAGGCCCATAGCGGATCATCTAGCTTAAGCGCCCAATCCATCTGATTAATAGAAACAGTTTTTTTTCTAAAAACCGCTTTAATTCTTGATTTACGACTTTGACTTGGCCGCTCATTTGTGGGTGATAAGCAGTGGACAGTTTGTGTGTGACACCATATTTTGCTAAAATTTTCGTGAATTGGGTATTGCAAAAATGGGTGCATCGATCACTAACTATAGCGCGTGCCGTGCCAAATCGAGAAAATGATTTTTTAAGAAGTTAACGACGACTCGTTCATCATTGGTGGGGAGAGATTGCGCTTCCGCCCACCTCGACACGTAGTCGACCGCAACTAGAATATATTTGTTTGAAAAAGAGGGAGGGAGAGGACCAACGAAATCAATACCCCAAAGATCGAAAATTTTGCATTCTAAGAAAATATTTTGGGGCATCTCATCCCGGCGGGAGATGTTCCCCGACTGCTGGCAGTTGTCGCAAGTACTCATAAGGGTGTGAGCATCTTTGAAGAGCGTGGGCCAACAAAAGCCCGCCTCCAGCGCCTTCCACGCGGTTCAGTTCGCTTGATAATGACCACCAGTTGGTCCCTCATGACAAGGCCGTAAAATTTTTAGAACTTCCTCACTCGAGACACATCTTCTCACTACCTGGTCTGCACAAACACGGAATAAAAAAAAGGTCCTCCCAAAAATAATTCTTTAAATCAGAAAAGAATTTCTTCTTTTGCTGACTCGAGAATTCTTTTGGTAGGACCCGAGCTACTAGATAGTTAGCCAAATCCGCAAACCAGGGGGTGGAAGATGAATTTATATTTTCGAGAGCGAGGAGACGCTCTTCAGGGAATTTATCATTAATGCTGTCTTCTATTAACGCTTCCGTGGTGGGATTTTCTAAACGGGAAAGATGATCGGACGCCAAGTTTTTGGCTCCCCTTTTATCCTGAATCTCTAAATCAAACTCCTGCAAGAGGAGGATCCATTGCAAAAGATGGGGCTTGGCGTCCGATTTACTTAAAGGATACCAAAGCGCAGAGTGATCTGTGAAGACGATAACTTTTGAGAGAGTGATATACGACCTAAACTTATCAAAAGCAAAAACGATTGCAAGAAGATCCTTCTCGGTAGTGGTGTAGTTCGTTTGTGCCGACGTGAGTGTATTGCTCGCATAATAAATTGGGTGGAAATACTTACTCACCCGTTGACCTAATACGACGCCTACCGTAATATCACTCGCGTCGCACATAATTTCAAAGGGTAGCGACCAATCTGGGGCGACTAAAATCGGAGAATTTATAAGTTTTTCTTTGATAAGTTTAAGGCCAAATGACATTCATCATTAAAAAGGAAAGAGGATTCTTTCTCGAGAAGATGGGTTAACGGCTTCGTGATTTTGGAAAAATTTTGTATAAAACGCCGATAAAACCCTGCGTGTCCTAGGAAACTTCTAAAGGCTTTTACATTCGTTGGAGGGGGAGTTTTTCGATTACTTCGATCTTAGCCCTATCGACCTCGATCCCTTTGCCCGATATTTTATGGCCAAGGACTAATCCTTCTTTTACCATAAAATGACATTTCTCCCAATTGAGAGCTAAATTTTGAAAGAGTTTCCGAAAATGGAAAAGTCATCCATGAAAACTTCCATCACTTCCTCTACTAACTCGTCGAAAATCGCCAGCATGCATCTTTGGAATGTAGCAGGTGCGTTACAAAGACCAAATGGCATCATTCGATAAGTGAAGGTGTCAAAGGGACAAGTGAATATTGTTTCTCTTGGTCGTCGGGCGAAATTGGGATTTGAAAATATCCCGACAAACCATCGAGAAAACAATAGTAGGAGTGACCTGAAAGGCGCTGTAAGATTTGATCGATAAAAGGTAATGGGAAGTGATCCTTACGGGTGACATCATTTAGTTTTCGATAATCGATGCACATTCGCCAACCCATAACGGTACGGGTTGTGATCAATTCGTTTTTTTTTTTCATTTGCTACTACCGTTACGCCTCCTTTTTTCGGCATGACTTGTACTGGGCTAACCCAAGTACTATCCGATATCGGGTAGATGATTCCCACGTCTAAAAGTTTGATAACTTCAGCCTTAATGACTTCTTTCATATTCGGGTTTAGCCGTCGTTGAGGCTGGACCGTGTTGTGGGAATTATCTTCGAGGAAGTTTTTATGAGTGCAGAAGGAAGGGTTTATACCCTTGATATCTGATATTTGACACGCAATTGCTTGGCGATGCTTGCTTAAGACTATAGTCAATTCAGAAATTTCTGAATCGCTAAGTTCGGATGAAACGATAACGTGTAGCTTAGACTCTTTTTCTAAAAATAGATATTTTAGGTGAGGAGGGAGTTGTTTCAATTCTAAAATGGGTGGCTCTTCATAAGAAGTTTTGATTTTTAATTTTTCTAAAAATAATGGTTCGGGTGGTGTGGAGCGAGAGACTTCTTCTTCTAAACAAAAGAGCTCGGCGCGGAATCGTGACTCGATGTGGAGACTAACTCGGGAAGTGAATAAAATTCGTTCTCAAAACATTCTTCTAAATAGAAGCATGAATCATAATTCTCTAAGGTGTTTCGCATCGAGGGATTTATACTAAAAGTAACTTCATCGTCTCCAACCTGAAGGAGGAGCTTTCCGTTACGTACGTCGATAATTGCGTGGGAGGTGAGAAGGAAGGGTCGGCCGAGTATGAGGGGTACTTCGACATCCTCTTCGATGTCAAGAATGACAAAGTCCACCAGGAAGATGAACTTGTCAACCTTAACGAGCACATCCTCCCCTATCCCTACCGGATATTTTAATGAACGATCCGCTAATTGAATACTCATTCGAATGGGGCTAGGATTTCCTACACCTAAATTTTTGAATAACGAAAAAGGCATGAGATTGACGCTTGCTCCAAGATCCACTAAGGCATTTTTACTAATGAATTGCCAAATAGACACGAGATGGAGAACCGTCCCGGGTCATTTGCTTTTTGAGGCAATTTGTTGAGTATAACCGCGGAGCATTCTGCCTTTAAGGAAATATGTGAAATATCTTCTAATTTCTTCTAATTGGAGAGAAACTCCTTAAGATATTTTGCATACTTCGGCATTTGAGAGATAGCCTCGCAGAAGGGTACATTAATATGAATTTGTTTAAAAATCTCTATTAAAATTTGTAATTTTTCTTGACGTACTTGCTCCTAAGCTTAGATGGATACGAAATATTTGAACTAGAAGCGTGTGGTGCTAGCGTAGCGGGCAAATTTGAAGATAAAATAGAAGTAGGAGGAGGGGGAGAAGAAGTTACCTTGGGTTCGTCCTATTTTGAAACCACCTCCTTCCCGCTTCGGAGTGTAATCACGTTCGCGCTCTCCCTTCGATTTTGCTCCGTATTTCCCGGTAGTGCTCCTTGCTGATGCTCGGAGAACATCTTCGCGAGCTGGCCCACTTGATTCTCTAAATTTTTGATTGATCTAGTAAGGTTCTGGATATTCGTTTCATTTGTAGCAACATATTTTGCAAAGATCTCTTCAAGCGGAGAGAGCTTTTGCTGTTGCGGTTGAAAACTGGGCGGATTACAATTTGGAGGAGTTAAGTTAAGAAGTTGATTAGGAGGTTGATTCAAATTTAAAGGACGCTGAGCATTTCCTTGGTTGCTCCACGAGAAATTCGGGTGGTTCCTATAACCCGCATTGTAAGTGTTGTTGTACGGAGCGGAGTTCGGGTTATAGGAAGGTCGAGGCGGATTTCCCAAATAGTCAACCTTCTCTTCAATTAAAACATTATTAGCCGACGGAGGAGTGGCGGAGGAAGCAGACATCTCCGACACTTGCTTTGTTAAGCGCTCAACTTGTAAAGGTAAATTTGCATTTGCGTCTATTTCAAAAATTCATGTTGGCTTGCTAGGCTTAGCTCAGGGCATATTCCATTGGTACGCATTCATGGCTATTTCCTCAAAAAACTCTTGAGCGGCCTCCGGAGTTTTCCTATTTAATGTACCCCCTGTGGTCGCATCAATCATTTGCTTAGTTTGGAAATTCAAGCCATTATAAAATATTTGCACTTGTTGCCAAGTGGGAAGTGCGTGGTGAGGGCATCTACGCAAAAGATCCTTGAAGCTCTCCCATGTATCATAGAGAGCCTCCGAGTCGATTTGCATAAATGACGCAATATCTGTTCACATTTTGGCGGTCTTTGCAGGCTGGAAATATTTAGTGAGAAATTTTTCTGCCATATCGGCCCATGTAGTGATGGACTCCCTAGGAAGTGAGCTCAACCACTGCTTGCCCCTAGACTGCAAAGAAAAAGGAAAATGACATAATCGAATGGCGTCATCGGCGACACCATTGATTTTAAACGTGTCGCAAATTCCGAGAAAATTAGAAATTTGACAATTTCGATCTTCGCCCAGCTGACCATCGAAGGTCACTGATTTATGCACCATTTGTATGATGTTGGACTTGATCTCAAAGTTATTGTTTGCCACCACGGGGCGAACAATACTCGACTGTGTGCCTTCCAAATTCGGTCGCGCATAATAGAACATGGGCCAGTGTGCGGCCTCATCTGGATCGGGCGCGTTAGGATTTGGAGGATTGGGATTAGGATCCATATTTGCTGTGTTAGTGTCCCCGATCAACTCTTCGAATAATAAGTGTATTTCCGGATCACGAGAACGGCGGCGACGCGAATGGGTTCGATTGATCTCTGGATAAAAAGGAATATTCGAAGTGCTACCTCGGGTCATACACTAAAAAGGAAAAAGGGAAAGAAGAAAGAGAAAAAGAGAAAAGAGAGAATAATAAAACTAAAAATAAAGAAAGAGGAAAACTTGATTATTATAAATTTTTTTTCTTTTAGGCGGTTTAAGTTAGTCTTGGATTTCCCGAGGTATACCCTGTGAGGGGTTCTCACCGGTACTAGGAGGTGCGATGTGATTATAACTCAAGCGTTCCTTTCCAAGATTTAGATTACACCTTTAAGAAAATATTTTTTGGATTTAGAAAAAAAAATAAAAAAAAATAAAATGATAAAATTAATAGCTATCCTCTTTTCAAAATATCTACGCAAGTCTCCGGCAACGGCGCCAAAAACTTGTTATAGAAATTTAGGGTTTGCAAAGCGAAGGGTTAAAGATGTTTTCCAAAACTATATCTGATAAATGCAAGTGTACCTTATCATCTATAGTATAGGATATTAAGAAATACAATATTCCACGGGGCGCGTTGATTACTTCTACTTCGAGGAAAAACACTATTATCTTATCTATTAATTTTTTGAGGTTTTGTTTTACTTAGCTACAAGAGAAAATTTGCAACTAAAAGTAAGGCTTAAATGATGGTAAAAAGCTTAGTGCTTAATCAAAAATCACCTTGGAGTGAGAATAATCAAGTGAAAGAAAAATGAATCTAATTCCGTTTAATTAAACTACTTGATTGTGGAGGTTCCTGAAGCTTGAACATTCCTCTCTCGAGGTTAATGCCCAACTAAGTTTAGGAAAAATCAACTGAACTCTCGTTCTATAATCGATTACCTCAAACTTGCTTTACACTGTGAACCCCACTATTGGATTTGACTTCAATCCAGGAGAATTATGCCATCCTCTCTCGATGGGTGCGTGCAACTCTCTTTACCCTTGAGTGATCGATTCATACTTTGAGCCTCTCGGCTATCTAAGTATGAAAACCTAAGCGAAAAACATACATCGAAAATATGACCTCACTAGTTAAAAATCAAAGGTAATTCAAGTGTTAAAAAACGGAAAAAGAGAGCTTAGAAAATCATAACTTGATTATCTCATCCTCGCATCATTTCGATCGAGCACTAATGAGAATTAGTTAATCATGGTGGAGGGAGAAAAGAGAGTAAGATAAAATTGCATGAAAAAACTAATTAAAAGAGAAAGAGAAGTGGAGAAAACAAAACTAATTTTTATTGAAATTAAAAAAAAAACTATTACAAACCTTAACCAAGATTACAATGCTAGAAAATGTAAGGATTACAAGCTTAAGAAACTATTGCATTAAAAGGAAACTAGAACATTGCATGAAAGGGAGAGAAAGAGAGAACATGTAAGAGAAAAACATGAAAGAAACATGAAAAAGCTCACTATCAGCTCTAGCATCACCTCCCCCTCTCCAAATTTCTGAACCCTGGACTCAAGGAGAGCTCTGGAATTTATAGGCAAAATTTTCAAAGTACACGCCCTCGGTCACGGGCGTGACCAAGGGCATGTAAGCACTGTTCACATCGGAGCCGACAGCGGCGTGGGGCTTGCGTGACGGCGCGGTGGAAAAGTGCATGTCATGGCCGTGACATGTGGGTCACGGGCGTGACCTTGGATGACTTCATTTAATGCGGCTTGGGATTGATTGCGGCGCGACGGTGTTCAGGGATCACACGGGAAAGTCACGGCCGTGACTTTTGGGTCACGGGCATGACTTATGTTTACTTCTCGACGGCACCTCCACGTCTCGACGACAGTTTGCTGGAAGATTCTATGATTACACGCCCTTGGTCACAGGCGTGACCGAGGGCGTGACTTTTTGTGGACTAGCTCAAACCGCGCGACATCGAATCTGGACTGATTTTATGATTACACGCCCTTTGTCACTGATTTTATGATTACACGCCCTTGGTTACTAGCGTGACCGAGGGCGTGTAATGCAAATTTTTCCCAAATTCTGCAAAAAATACAAATTCCCTAGATTAGAAACAATTTTCATAAAAGAACTAGTTATAAGCTAAAATTGACATGAAAACTAAAAGTTCATATCAAATAATTACTAAAATTTCTATTAAAAAGTTATATAAATACACTTATCAGCCTCCAAATTCTACACCTCACTCCGAGTATGGCTCAAGACGTTTATGTTTCCCAATTAGATTATTTGTATGCTAAAGTTGTGGCTAATCACACCCCAACTTCGCCTGCATGCCATAAGAAAACCAACCGTCCACGCACTCTTCCTCACACGAGAAAACAGGCAGCCATTTATGACGGTTATGGGAATCCACAAATTTTTAAGGACTGGCTTAAGGAAATGGAATATTATGTTGATTGTCACGATTGGGATGACCACCAAAAGGTTGTCGTCGCCCGAGAGAGGTTAGTAGGTCGAGCCCAGATGTTTTGGCTAAACAAAGAGCGCCGTATGGGTGATTATCAATATGCTTGGCCGTAAATGCGTAGCCTTCTCACTTCTCAATATAACCCCAACTACCTCCGTACTACTGGCACAAAGTCCGCGAGTGCGTACAACTCCAAGCCCGTGTGTGGGTATAGAACCACAACCGTGAGCGAGTATAATTATGGCACTAAACCCGTATCTGCTTATAGGAGTGACCATATGCCTCAGGCTAGATCCTTTCCCCCACAAAGGTAGGACTATCCAAAGTGTGCCTACTTCCACCTTTATGGAAAATAAGCAGTTTAGGCACTATGTTTCAGACTCGATAGATGTTACTGCTAGGGATGTCATGAGCCCGAGGGGTGAGAGTATTCCGGTCAGTGAGGGTCGTCCCACAAATTTTACTCACGATTCTGGGTGAATGTCTGACCCCCATACTGTCGAGTGCCCTGCTCAGTCAACGACCTCAGTCTTATTAAAGTCTCCTCCCAAACGTTCGGATCTAGTTGTTGACTTTTCTGATGATTCTGAGTTAGTGCCTTTGATTGAGCTGACCGCTGAGGGCGATGTATTTATTGAGGAAGAGCTTAGCGTTGTTGAGACATTGGTTATCCCAAGTGTCATGGAAGTGGATCTCCCCTCGGTAGTGCCACTCCTTGGGATTACCCAACCTGTCGTCGACCTATTTCCAGGTCTGTCACCTATGATAGTTGAGAGGAATCGTCCGATGACCATGTGTTCGCAGATGTACCTACTATGTTGAAAGATTTACCTTGCGAGTGAAGGTTAATTTTGGGTGACTTTAACGTTGAGAACCCAAAAGATATTTCTTTGATGTTATCACCTTTGCCTGTAGCTCATTGTGAATTAGAAATTGTGTCAGGTTCGATTTTGCCGGTCCTTCCACCTAACCCGTGGACTCGACCTGCGGAATTTTTAGGACATGACTTTATTATGCCTCATCCTAGCCAGTTGGTTTTGCCTATGTTACTAGCCCCTCTGTTGGCCATGTCCTGTCGGACATGTTTTGTTGAGTTGTTAGATTTTGTGCTCGGTCTTTTCACCACCCTTCGTAGATCTGACTATGTGTTACCTTTGATTGACAATTTTTCTGAGTGCCCATCTACGAATTTGTTGGCGGTCGCGACCGATTATGATTCTGTGACGACTGTACCCCTGGACATAGTTTCTTCACGATGTACTTACTCATCCGGTCCAGTTGCACATATTTTTCCTCTAGTTGCTTACCACCTTCACCTGCACGTGTCTATGATTTTAGCTGACCACAAAGGTACGTGGGACTTAATCCTTCCCCATGCTCAGTTAGCGTACAATAATTCAAAAAATAGGTCTACGGGCTTATCGGCAAATGAAATCGTGCACGGATATAAAGCATCAGTGCCACTAGACTTGATTTTGTTACCTCCATCTTATAAGTCAAGTCAATTTGCACAAGAGTTTGTCTCTCATGTTCACAATTTACATAAGCACATTAATGAAGCGCTAACCACATAATATGCATCTTATCAATCTTATGCTAACGTAAATAAGAAAGCGTCTCACTTGAAGGTTGGCGATTTAGTTTTGGTGCATCTCATCCCTGAACGGATGTCTTCGGGCACCATAAAAAAGTTAGTGAATCGACGAGCTGATCCGTTTCGAATTTTAAAGAAATTAGTAGAAAACGCATATCTTTTGGAGTTACCCACTGATTAGGGAATTTCCCCTATTTTCAATGTTTCGAATTTAACGTCATATGTTTCTCCACCACTTGATTTATATGTCTGTCTATTTGGTTCCACTGAATTTGTTGCAACCTTAGTTTTTGATTTGAGTTAGGATCCATCCCTTTGGTCATAATTCATCTAATAACTTAGACCAAATCTCACTAAGATAAGAAAACTGATAATAACTTGAGTTAGGATTCATATTTAAGATTTAAGTTTCCATCTTAAAACACTTCATAACTTAGATCAATTTCCTTAAGTAAGAAAACTAAGAAAACATCAATTAAATATAATGCGATCGAATCGGAGAAAATATAAGAAAATAATGTAAAGCTCTCTGCGTTCGACGAATGTCGAACGGCGCTCGACAAATTCAAGCCAGCCAGCGCTCGACAAATCTCTATCAGAACAACGCTCGACAAATCTCTATCAGAACAGCGCTCGACGAATTCAGTTAGAATAATCTCAGCGGCCAGGCATTCTCTGAACGGCGCTCGACAAACTCAAGCCAGCCAGCGCTCGACAAATATCCTTCAGAACAGCGCTCGACGAAAAATGTTGTCAGCAAATATTCTTATTATACAGCTGTACTAACATTACTATAAACATGCTTTTCTGATATAGCCGTGGCAGGCAATAAAGTTTATAGCCGTTTGCAGATAAGTCAAAGACGGAAACTCCTCTTGCCAAGGAATAAAATTATAGAGACTTTATCTCTTTCCCTATTCCCAGCAAGAATTCAAAAGCCTTCTCCGGATTATATATAAAGAGAAGAGCAGAAAATATCAAAATAGACAGAGAGAAATAGGAATATATATAGAGAATACACAGATGCAAAAAGAAGAGATCTATTCTTGTATATCTTCTTTTTGCTAACATCTTCTTGCAGATCACATATATCCTGAGACACCAATCACAACCATTTGCTCGGGATCATCACTGCATAAGAAGAAAGGAGTGTTTGTACAATTAAGAGAAGAGGACTCCAGAACTGTCATCAACTTACATCAGACAGGGGGAGCTCTTCAACATCTTCATCAAGATCCATTCAACTTAAAATCAGGATCTTCAAGAGTCTTCTTATACAGAGAAGAACAACAAATCTTTCTGTTTTTTTGTTTCATTCCTTAGAATCCATTAAAGGTTGCTGCAATTGAAAATTTTAATTCAGAACTTTAGAAATCAAAATCTAGGTAAGCAGAGTTGCTCAAATAATTTTAAAGAATAAAAATTGTTAAAACCAAGTGAGAGAGAAAATGAGAAAATCAGAGAAACCAAGTGAGAGAGAAAAGAAGAATATAAAAATTAAAACTGTCGGCATACTAAACCAAATAGGGGGAGATTACCAGGTCACTAGTTTTAATTTGATTTAGGATCCCAACTCAAATAAGGGGAGATTGTTGGAACCTTAGTTTTTGATTTGAGTTAGGATCCATCCATTTGGTCATAATTCATCTAATAACTTAGACCAAATCTCACTAAGATAAGAAAACTGATAATAACTTGAGTTAGGATTCATATTTAAGATTTAAGTTTCCATCTTAAAACACATCATAACTTAGATCAATTTCCTTAAGTATGAAAACAAGAAAACATCAATTAAATATATTGCGATCGAATCGGAGAAAATATAAGAAAATAATGTAAAGCTCTCTGCGTTCGACGAATGTCGAACGACGCTCGACAAATTCAAGCCAGCCAGCGCTCGACAAATCTCTATCAGAACAGCGCTCGACAAATCTCTATCAGAACAGCGCTCGACGAATTCAGTCAGAATAATCTCAGTGTACAGGCATTCTCTGAACGGCGCTCGACAAACTCAAGCCAGCCAGAGCTCGACAAATATCCTTCAGAACAGCGCTCGACGAAAAATGTTGTCAGCAAATATTCTTATTATACAGCTGTACTAACATTACTATAAACATGCTTTTCTGATATAGCCGTTGCAGGCAATAAAGTTTATAGCCGTTTGCAGATAAGTCAAAGATGGAAACTCCTCTTCCCAAGGAATAAAATTAAAGAGACTTTATCTCTTTCCCTATTCCCAGCAAGAATTCAAAAGCCTTCTCCGGATTATATATAAAGAGAAGAGCAGAAAATATCAAAATAGACAGAGAGAAATAGGAATATATATAGAGAATACACAGATGCAAAAAGAAGAGATCTATTCTTGTATATCTTCTTTTTGCTAACATCTTCTTGCAGATCACATATATCCTGAGACACCAATCACAACCATTTGCTCAGGATCATCACTGCATAAGAAGAAAGGAGTGTTTGTACAATCAAGAGAAGAGGACTCCAGAACTGTCATCAACTTACATCAGACAGGGGGAGCTCTTCAACATCTTCATCAAGATCCATTCAACTTCAAATCAGGATCTTCAAGAGTCTTCTTATATAGAGAAGAACAATAAATCTTTCTGTTTTTCTTTTTATTCCTTTCCACCTCTTGTACAAGGTTATAACTCTCTTTAAAAGTTAACTCCCGGTGATAGGGCACCTTAGCAAAAAATTCTTGTGTGGTTTTTAAGCACCTTATCAAAAGCTTATTGGTGTGTGGACACCTTATCAAAAAACCCCTGGCCTTGAGCTCCTTATCAAAAGCTTTGTGGTGTGTGGACACCTTATCAAAAACTCTTAGTGAATTCCTACCAGCTGTGGTAGAAGAGTAGATGTACCCAGATTTATTGGGGAACTACTATATTTCCTTATGTCCCCTGTTCTTGTGATTTTCTGTGTTGTTTCTGTGCTGTGTGCTATCTTCTTTAGTCAAATTATATAACACACTACTCTGCATTACACATATATATACATCAGTATTTTAATTCCGCTTTAAAAACTAATAAAAAGTTTTAATACTCTATTCACCCCCCCCCCCCCTAGAGTAACTTAAGATCTAACCTCCACTTTCAGAATTTTCTAATGGTTTGGGGGGTGAGTGTATTCCTGGATCGCTCTCTTCATCGGTCTCCACTAGAGGTACGTTGAATGTTGATGACAAAACTTTTCCTCCTTATTTGCCTGATGCTTTTCCAAGGTTCCCCAGGACCACCTATATGCCAGACAGGATCCTCCAAGATGAAGTGCTCTCCTCTCCAAGTGGTGACATTCGCCGCTACTTGATACGATGGCGTGATCGCACTGTAAGACCCCTTCCCCCGGACTTCCCCAAAACTTGGAAGGACGGAGGGAACATGAAGAGAAATGGACCCCGAAAATAGGGCAACGAGTAGTAGTCGAGGCCCTTTTAGCCTTACTACGGGTCTTACTGCCCAGAACCGCCGTCTCATGGTGGATTGCCACCACTTAACGCCGATTCTGCCGGCAAAATCTAGAGGAAGCATCCATAGTTAACATTTCATAAGAGATACATATCCATCCATAAACCAAATGACATAGAAAGGTAACATCATAGTCTGGTACAATTCATAAGGGAGTACTCGGGAACAAACTCGGTCAAATAAAGCTGAAACTAAAACTCCTCGAAAACTAAAGTGACTATAACACAGTCCTCATCACCAAGTACTAAGAATCTAGGACGAAATCTCATGGTAGTACGGCCGCCAACATAAGGGGATCCGGGATCTGTAGCTCCCGCCGAATCAGGTCCTCCTGTCCTCTGGTGCTGGGTCTCCTGGTGCTGCCTCCCCTGTGTTAGGTCACAACTGACCGTTAGTCTAAAAGACTCAGCCACAACCTCCTCGCCTCCCCCCGCGACTCCTAGGCACCGGGCGGAGAGGAGGAAGAGGAAGGACACAAAGCAGTATAATTTCAAGCAGATGGCAAATGGCAGGTAAATTAATTATAGCACATATTTATATAAATGAACACGGTAACTAAATAAGAACAGGCGAGTATATAGTAAGGCAATAACCATTGTACAAGGACACTAACATCATAAGCAGTATCACAATATAAGAGAAGCGATAGAAAGTGTAATATGACGCAGTTTAAGGAGCATCCACTAAAAGTAAACAAACCACGGTACATGGGGCAACAGTGAGGTTTTCATAATTTTAGGGAAGGAAAACCTTAACTTATCAATTCAATAGATAAGTTAAGGGGTCATTTTGCAAGGCCCATCATATAAGGCATCCCATACTACTTTATATGATGGGGGTATAAAGGGGGAAGATGAGTGATATGATGTATGCTATGTTATGCAATGATGCGCATTATTATGAAATGATGATTTACTCACACACACGAATCTGTACGTACAGACCTTATTAGTTCCCCATTGTTCAAGGTGTAGCTATCACCCAGGGTCTCACTATCGTGGCCGTAGTGACAGTGGGTCGGGCTCCCCCACTTTTAGGCGGGTACACACACTACCAGGCCTAGACCTCTCCACACTCCCTTCGAGACCCACGCGTGGGCGGACTAGTCATGCTTTTTGCTGCGCGTCAGACTTAGATAGGCCAAGTATGAGTTTTAGGGGTGGTGGCTTCTCCACATCTTCAACTAAGCCAGATCCCTAACCCTCATCACTTGCCTGAGTCAACGTATGTCCGCCGGTGTGCCAGCCCTGACCATACTGAAGACCCGCCACAGATTCCATTTGTTCATAAAAGTTTTACTCCGAGCTTACAGCTCGCTATTAACCGTATAAAACACGGGCTCAGCCGGCCTCTCACTAGGCCTCAAGGCAAAATCATTTCCAAGGTAGGCATGTGGAATTGTCTAATAATGTATTCACTTGACTCTAAATTACAAGTTCTCTCCCGTTGACCCTACTCTTGTAAATTTGAAAGGCGGACCTAGATTATCCTACCAATCCTCACCTATCATGTGGGGTTGATTATGTTGTAGCATGATCTGATCGACACGGTGCCCTTACCTTAGCTTATAAACTTAGGGGTTTAGAATTTTACCTTGGACTTCCCTAGGCGTAGACCTAAGTGCCTTGGGGTAGGTTAAGTGATGTGGGATCGCATAACTGAGACCTCCTCGGGACTCGAAGTCGTTTTAACTCGTCTCGATTATACTACCTTAAATGATCACTTTAAATTCTCCTCGTATTGCTTAGTTCTTGTTCCAACATGGGCAAGGTGTTCTATTGACCCGATGCGTCCTCGAGTGGTTATCTTCTAATGATTTGAGTCTATTATTTGACGAGTACTCAGAGGATTCATATTAACTTAAACTCCAAGTCCCAAGAGGTTAAGTTTCTGGAGGAGATCGATTTGTTTAATTGGAATCTTAGTAATTATATGCCTTAGAGAAGGCATCAGTCGACTCCCGAGTATACGAGCTTTATTAATGAGCCTTATAAGAACAAGATTTGTATCTCCCAAGTTTTGTGATATGCAACGATTTGGATCATTTAATGAGTATTCAATTTATTCCGGTTACCGAAGGGCCTTTACTATTCACCGAAGGCCTACCCAACTCTATTCTTGAAGAGGGGACTTCCTTTCATTTTGCTGGTCCAAAGGTTATGAAACCTCTCCCTACCCAGAGTCCTTACTTAATTAAGTTGCTCACCAAAGTTGAGGTGGTTCTGAGGTGTGTATCTTCCTAGTTTTACTCCTCTTTCAATTGATAACATCCGCTCACTAGAAATCTCTATGGACATTGGGGTGGGCTAATGTATGATCTTGAGCCTTGGGACATTTTAGACTCCTATGATTTGGTCAAGACTTCTGGTCATCCTATGTAAGCTCACTAGAGTAAGGTGAATCATCGTTGTTTCTAACTAACTCTATTTTTACTATTGAGTGAGGCTAGTTTAACTTTATTCCCTCTAAATACCCTATGCCAAGTCACTTCCAGGGTTAGTGAACTCCTATAAATCTAAGTTTTAAAAATCATGTAGTTCTTAAGTTCACTCTATATGTTATACTTGAAGTGTGATTAGGAAAATCAACTAAATTACATGGAGCATTTTACCTAAGACATCAAAATACTCAGATACGTAACCTTATACATGCTTTACTAAAATGGGTCTATAGGGAGCTATACTGCACCAAAAATTCTGTATAGCATATCATTAGAAAGGTAAGAGCAAGAGCTACAACTTTAGTGTTGACCACATGTTCTGAATTTGAGTGTAAGTCATTCAATTTACTGCTTAAGGTTTCAGCATGGGGTGTGACAATTAATTACTAAAAATACATGTTTTACTAAAATGGGTCTACAGGGAGCTATACTACACCAAAAATTCTATATAACATATCATTAGAAAGGTAAGAGCAAGAGCTACAACTTTTGTGTTGACCACATATTCTGAATCTGAGTGTAAGTCATTCAATTTACTGCCTAAAGTTTCAGCATGGGGTGTGACAATTAATTACTAAAAATACATGTTTTACTAAAATGGGTCTACAGGGAGCTATACTACACCAAAAATTTTGTATAACATATCATTAGAAAGGTAAGCGCAAGAGCTACAACTTTTGTGTTGACCACATGTTCTGAATTTGAGTGTAAATCATTGAATTTACTGCTTAAAGTTTCAGCATGGGGTGTGACAATTAATTACTAAAAAATACATGCTTTACTAAAATGGGTCTACAGGGAGCTATACTACACCAAAAATTCTGTATAACATATCATTAGAAAGGTAATAGCAAGAGCTACAACTTTTGTGTTGACCATATGTTCTGAATTTGAGTGTAAGTCATTCAATTTACTGCTTAAAGTTTCAGCATGGGGTGTGACAATTAATTACTAAAAAATACATGCTTTATTAAAATGGGTCTACAGGGAGCTATACTACACCAACAATTCTGTATAACATATCATTATAAAGGTAAGAGCAAGAGATACAACTTTTGTGTTGACCACATGTTCTGAATTTGAGTGTAAGTCATTCAATTTACTGCTTAAGGTTTCAGCATGGGGTGTGACAATTAATTACTAAAAATACATGCTTTACTAAAATGGGTCTACAGGGAGCTATACTACACCAAAAATTCTGTATAACATATCATTAGAAAGGTAAGAGCAAGAGCTACAACTTTTGTGTTGACCACATGTTCTGAATCTGAGTGTAAGTCATTCAATTTACTGCCTAAAGTTTCAGCATGGGGTGTGACAATTAATTACTAAAAATACATTTATTCAATCTAGTGATCACAAATTCCAAACTCCATATCTTCATTTCTACTTAGCCAAACCTCATAGATGACTTGATCATGACTTGGGGAGAGAACCCTTGAGATTTCATTAAAAATTAATAATTAATATTCCCTAAACTCACAAAATTCATAGAATGAAATATCTAGCAAAACTATAGAAAAGTTTCCTCTAATAATTCTAAATTTCTCACCCAGCATAGGTCATACATGGATACATGCATGGCCTGAAAATCATTCATGTTGCAAGCACCAATATTTTTAAATTTCAAAAATACCAAAATCTTAAACCATGTGTGTTACTATATATGGACATGGATGCCGCCACTATTCACTTCTCTTCACTTAGAGCAATCAACATGTATGCCTAGATTACTCACCCAAATCAAGTCCAAATATCATAAAATTTGTACAGAGGTGGGCCAACACAAGATAAACATGTCACCAAAAATTTGGGCCAAAACTATAAGTTTATGCCCCACAAGTTATCACATTAATGAAATTTAAATTATTCCAAAAACTATAGAAAATTTTTCTCCTAAAATCACCAACTTTGGACAGTGATTTTATATAGCCATCACACACCTTGGGTATAAATTTCACATGCATGCAGTGAATATTAAGAGAAAAATACACATTATACACATGCATGGACAAATTGTACATCCTGCACAAAAACAGATGCACAGGGCTGTACATTCATCCAAATCAGTTGATTTCAAGCTCAGATGAAAGTAGACATCATGATCTACAACTCTTGTCTCTGGTGACATTTGCTAATTCAGACCCTAAGGGCTTCAATTTCCTGCTTGAACTTCTTGAATAAAAAGTGACAGATTTACTATTCATTTATTAAATCTAGGTGGTCTGCGTTTAGGGATCTGATCAGATCCAACGGCCAAGGCATCGTCTTCAACCTCCCGCCAAGGGCTGAGAAAGAAAGTGCCTGGGCTACCTTTGAGCCCGATTTCCCGGCCACCTACTTGACTCCACGGCCGACCACCACCACCACCTTCACGGAGGTGGGGGCTATCGGGACGGCGGTCTTGATCGGCCGGTGGCGGCCGGAATAAGGAAAGAGGGGAGGGTGATTTTGACGGAAAAACCCGTGAAAACCAGTGGTGGATCTCGCTCGATTGAGCTCGTCTCACCTCCTATTTGATCTAGATAGCTAGCACGAGGGGGGAGGGAGAGGTACGGGCCTGAGTTTGTGGTCGGAGGCGCGGATTTGCCCTTGTTCCCATGCGTGAGTTGTCGCCGCCGGAAGCCATGGCCGTATGGGGGTTCTGAGCTCGAAAGCTTCGCCGGAGTTGGGGGATTGTCCTCGTGGAGCTCACTGAACGTGAAGGTGGCCTCAAATAAGGCTGAGGGGGAGTTTAAAGTAGTTGATTCAAAAGGGTGGTTCGGCCATTAATGCCACCTCTCAAACACCCAATGCATGGATTCCAGCTCTAGCCAAACCAGCTGGGCATCAAGCCTGGGGTCGGGTGAGGAGAGTAAGGTGGAATGGAGGTGCCATTTGGCACTCTAAACCCACATTCAAGGTGGGTGAAATCACTCCTTTGTAAAACATTATTCACCCGATTTTTCACCCCCTTCATGACCATGCATGGTTGCCACCTCAGCTCAAAAATGGCGGTGGTTTACTCTCCAAGGTCATCTGAATATATTGGGTTAAGGTGGAGTGTGCCATTTGGCATGGTGCAAAAAACTTCCTTTCTTTCTCTCTCTTCCTATTTTGGCTTTTTCCCAAAAATGGCCCTTTAATTAACAACCTATTTAATTCATTATTTAAAGGTAAATCAGCCATGTCATGGACTGATTGTGGGCTTGAGGTTGGGCTAGGGCCCAAGGAGAAATCAGTTTAACCCATGATGACTTAATGGGTTACTTGAGATTTGGCTTAGCTCAAGCCCACCTAGGTTAATGTGAGTGATTCAAATGAATCCAATGGACTCTATGGGTCCTAGATTGGTGGAGCTTTGTGGAGGGGGACACAAGGAGGTCTTAAGCTCACTTATTGAGCTTGAGGGGCATAATGGGGCCCTTAGGGTTTTGCCCTAATTTTTAGGTTGAAAGAGCTCATTAAATGAAACCCTGGAGGTCAAATCCTCTTAATAAGTTAGTTGCTCTCAACCTTAAGGTTCTGTACATTGGTTAGGGAGTTCACCCTAGTGTCCCCCAATCTCCTGTTGGTCTAGGGAGCTTGTTTAGAAGGGGAGAGTGTTAAAACTTGTACTAAGGGGGCCTAGTAGTTTTGGGGATGTTACACGTACGGCCTCTGATGACTCGTGGCTTCCAGAATCGGAGGTGGCTATTTTTGATGCTACTCTCCTACGCTAGTACATTCAAGCCAACTCATCGGTGATGAGTACTTTTAAGCGGGGGAGGATTGATGGAGACGACAACCCTCAACATGAAGATGATGGTACCGGCACGCTTACGGATGATGGAGTCTCTCCAACCAAGGACTTCCGACGCCATCGCCTCGATAGTAATTGGGATGAACGCCAGAGCCACTACTGTAACATCCCATTTCCTACTAGACCCCCTAACTCCAATTTGGGTGAGACAAGTGGGGAGTGTGGTGAGTTTGAGCTAGATTGCAGCCTTAGGACACATAGGGTTAGGTGAACTCACATGTGGTCTACTATAAGGCTCAAGTTAACCTAGGTCAAACTAGCTCAACATGAACTCACACTTACAAATTGACTCCTCCAATAGATGATAAACACTCCAAGGAATGCTATAGACCCAAAAGCCCCATCATGGGGTCACCAATTGACCCAATTTGACTAAAGTCAAACTTGGGTCAACATAGGTCAAATCCTCCCCAATAAGTTCAATTGAACCCCAAAGCATGAAATTGACTTCACCCCTAGTCTTAGGACATCATGAGGGACCTAATTGACTCAAAATCCCCATCGTGGAGTCCTCAATTTGGCCAAATTGACCAAAGTCAACATTCCCCCAATTTTGGTCAAAATCACACTTATTGGTCAAATTAGCCAACCTAGGTCCTCACCATGACTCAACCAACCTTGGGTGGTGTCAATAGACTCAATACCATCACATTGAACTAGTCAACACACCCAATTGACCAAGTCAACCCAAAAGTCAACATAGGGTCAATTTTGCCTAAATTGGGCTTAATTGGAATTAATCCAAATTCCAATGGATTAAGGCCCTCACCCAAAGCCCATTCTGAAGCCCATAAGCCTAATGACCAGCCTTGCCCCCTATTTACAACATGCAAAGACATGCATGGGGGAAAAAGTGGAAATTCCCCCTTCCTCCAATAAGGACAAAGAGGAAATTTAGGAATGGAGGCCATATGGCCCTCCATTCCTCTGCCCAAGGCAAGATCTGAGCTCCCCACATCAATACCAGCCGAATTTGGGCTGGAGCAATGCCACTTGGCAGCTAGGAGGAGCATCCAAGGTGTGGCCGAACTCCTCCTAATGGCAGCTCCACTTGGAGCCCTCCCCTCTCCATTTCGACGACACCATCATCTTCAGAGGGCCTAGAGGAGTGGATCTGCTACCCTGGATCAAAGGAATCGACTGAGAATGGAGGAAATGGCAAGGATTGCCAGAGCTCGCCGCCACCATGCCGCACCACCTCAATACCCGTCGTCAAGCTCGGAATCGGTACGATTTCTCCCCCTCTCCCTCTGTGCTAGTATCTAGATCCATCTAGGAGAGAAATCGGGCTCAATTGAGCCCGATCCCATGTGAGATCGAGGGAGTTTTACCGAGCTCTTTTTCTTGCTCGGGATCGCCGGAGACGGGCTCTCAGGCGGCCGTGCCGCCGTCAATCGATGGCCACCACCTCAACGGAGGTGGTGGAGGCGGTTGCCGAAGGTGGTGGGCCGTGGATGGCCGGGAAATGGCCGGGGAAGTCGGCCCAGGCGGGATTAATCTCAGTCGTTGGCGAGTCGGGGACGATGAAGGGATACCGCTCGATTTGCACCGTGATTCGTGCTGGATCCGATTTTATTCATATTTTTTTATTATTCATATTAACTACATGAATTGTCACATTTTATACATAGTCTTGTTTAATTATTTAGAGGCCTTTAGAGGCCTTTAGAGGCCTTATTATGAAAAATGACCAGATACAAGATTTGTAGATATGGATGTCTACTTTCAGTAGAAATTTAGATTAGGTCATTTGGACCACTGTAGAGTCCACAGTAGTCATTCTTGTGAGACTGGTCAAAACTTAAATATGCTGTGGTTTGCATGCAAACATTGAAGGCCCTAGAAGCCATATTTGCAAATAAGGGAAGAGATAAGTTTTGTAGCTCTAGGAGTCTACTTTCATTTGCCACTTTAATCAACTGATTTGGTGCACTCTGGACACCAGGGCACCCTTTTTCCTAGGACTGCTCCTTGTGTAGGGCAGAAATTAAAAATGCAATAACTTTTAAATGGCTCAACCAAATCCCTTGAATTTTCTACCATGCATGCATGGTATGATGACTCATCTAGGGTTAAAATTTGAGAATTTATGGAGGTATATTCATTGAGATATTTCAGTTATTAGTAAATGTAAATATTTGGTATTTATGGAGTTGTATAACTCCAAACAGCCCCTAATTTGGAGGGTGAGCTCTTTATATATATCTAAATCTCTGCTTAAATTTTCATCACATGTGCATGAGTATTTTTCTCTGAATTTCAAAATGAAGTTAGGGTCTTAAGTGAAGAATTGGGGTGCTAATAGTCAATTTGGGCTTTTGAGCTTTTTGATGGAATTGATGGTGGGGATCACCTTGCATGCCTCTGAAACCTTGGGGTTAGTGTATGTCATTAGGATATACATCATTGTCATAAGTTTCATGATTTTTGGAAGTTATTTTCCTAAAGTTTTTAATTAAATGAAAATTGTCACACTTTTAAATTAATGGAATAATTTGAATCAAAAACTTAGGGTTAAATCCAAAACTCAGGGAAATGGATCTTTGACTGGAAAGGCGCATTTAGGAATTTTGTTGGAATTTTTAGACCTCACTTATTTCTCTGAATTTGATTTATTTGGTTAGGTCTATTTATTCAAATATGACATTTAGGTCTCATATGCATTTGGAGAATTATGAAATTATTCTAGTAGGTTTCCTTGGTGATTCTATAGCTCTGTAAATTTTATCATAATTTTTAGATAAATTTTTGTGGTTATTATCAATTTATTGAGGAAAAACCCTCTTTTGTAATTAATTAATTTAATGGGGTAAAATAGTTTGTAAAATTCTAAATCTCTGGATTTAGTGTTTTTTTTAGATGATTATTATACTAGGGTAATTTTCCTAGAATTTATTGAAGTCTTAACATAGCACTTGTAGTGTAAACCCTTATACGCACACCAAATGTAACAAATGATAATTAAGGGTAAATACTCCTTGGAATAATATGAAACTTAGGCATTGATGTTTTTAGGTCAATAACATACTTCTGTGATTTATTCAGATTTTATTGAGACTTGTAGGTGGTGGTTGTAGTGTAAACTCTTATTGGCACACCACTTGTATTAAATGAATATTGTGGATAAATATTACCTGGAATATTATGAAACCTTGGATTTGGTGTTTTTAGATGATTAGTATGCTAGGTTGATTTTCTCAGAATTTTTGGAATTCTTATTTTAGTACTTGGTGTGTAAAGTCACGTCTTCATCTTTTTCATGATAAATATAAATTATGATTAAAAATTTGCTGGAAAAATATGATCTTCTGGAATTAGTGATTTTAAGTTCATTTGAAGCTACAGTAATTTTTCCAGAATTTTAGGAAGTCAAAATCTTGTACTTGATGTTTAAAATTATTTTTCCATTCATTCATTGAAAATTAGGGATTAGGGTTATTTAATTGCTGGAAAAATATGAAATCTTGGAAATCTTTTTTATCATGTCACATTTCATCTCTGGAAGGATATTTAACAAGTTTGAATTCACTAGAATGATACCTCCTTCACATTTTTAGATTCAGATTAGTAAATAATGAATTTTTATAGAGGGCAAAATTGTATGAAACATGCTTGGATTTTGATCATCCCTTATTTTATCCACTATGAACCTATGATAAAAATTAGAAGTCATTTGGAAGTAATTTGACCAAGGTTCCATCATAGGAATCTAAGTAGTTTTATGTCGTGGTCTGCGGATAGTGAAAACTCATTATGATGAATAGGTCAATATAATCACAAGGAAATCGGTGAGAATTTGATTATAATAAGAGATGAGTATAGACCACTTAGAGGACTAGAAGTTTTTAGAGTTGAGTCCAAAAGATTGATTGCATAGGAGCGGGGTGAAACATAAGGCGTAAGTTATAAAAGGGTAATGAGAGGGAGGAAGGTTAGGTCAAGGTAGCCGCCAAGAATGTTAAATGTCCTGAAAAGGGGTTGGGCATCATCCCATCATATACCCTAGTACCTTGCGAACCCTTCACAGGGTAGCCCTCGGGAAGTCCAGGATCCACCCTAAACTTCCAAGTAGAATAATAACTAAACAAGAGTAGTCTAAATAGGAGTTTAGAAGATGAGAGTGCTTGGTGAGCTGTGGGTAAGGCTGTGCTCGTGATTGACGAAAGATCGTCTTTCCCCTTAGAGAGTTATAAGCGCTGAGGTTAATTCAAGTGAAATGATAAGAAGGTAATCTTATGGGTAGATATCAATAATACTAAGTGTCTTGGGAAAGGGAACTTTGGGGTGTCATCCCATTGTAGTTCCTAATACCGTAGCGAGCCCTTTACAGGGTAACCCTCGGGAATCCAAGATTAAACGTAAACCATAGGGATAAGATGTTTCAAGAATAATTTAATAACACACTCACCCACACCCCGTGGTTACGGGAACCTAGTCTGTTTGGTGCTGCGAGCAGTAAGCTCAGTGTTTGAAAGAGCGGATTGAAAGTCAGGTGAGCTTGCAACTCAGTAGTGTTTGTTGGTACGGACGGGTTGGTCAGGGGAGCCGGTGGCTCGGAAGGTTACTATTGACGGGCAGGTTAGTCCGGGGAGCTTATGGCTCGGAGATAGATTGTAGAACATATTGCATGTGCATTGAAGGTGGTGGGTCTTCAGTATTGGACGGACGTTCACACCGACGTCAATACGTTGACTCGGCAAGTGTGGTGTATACACTTAGCCTAGAAAGTCTGGCGGTCCAGTCAGCAAGAGTACGCAGACGCTCCGCGGTTTTGTGTTGAGGCGTACGATAGGTCTAGGTTAGGTAGTGTGAATACCAACCTAGACGTGGGCGAGGCCCAACCCACTGCTTCCGTTTGCCACTACGGGAGTATCCTGGGAGTTTTGCTAGCTCCAAAAAGGGGGAACTAAAGTTCTATGCGCATAGAGTCGTAGTGTGTGAGTTGCACTTGTATGAACATAGCATAACAACATACCTTGCATGTCATAGCACGAACATTGCATTTCAACCCCTACCCCTATCGTATAAATTGTTATGGGACTTTTTATATGATAGGCCCCTGCTAAACGACCCCTTGGACTATAGATTTGTATGGACATTCCTATAAATCAATGGTTACTTTTAAATTACTTTACTTGCGTCGCACTGCCTCTTTATGCTTACTTCTTTCACTGCTGCGATTTTACCTTATTGCGTTTATTACTATTTACTTGTTCATATTGCTAGCATAGAAATTATATGGATATACTCTTGTTAGCGTAGAAAATCTGTCACCTGCTTTGATTACTCCACTTGATGTCCTCCGCTTCTTCCTCTCGCACGGTGCCTAGGAGTCGCGGGGGGAGGCGGGCACAAAATCGTCTTAGTCTTTATGACTAACGGTCGGTGGTGACCGTAGGTAATCGAGGAGCTGGAGCCCAGCTGGCAGGGGAGACAGGATCTGAGGAGCAGATGTCGTGCATTACTACCGCTGCTGGATAGGTGTTGATGAGAGATGTTTTGTTTGTAGCTTCCGCATAGATATATATAGTGAGAGAGAGAACTGTACTTCTTTTATTCGTTCGGACTTGTACTGGGCATAAGCCCTTTTTACTCTTTGTTTTCTTGTACTCATTGATGGACAATTTTCATTTGGATATATATACATATACAGATGCGTGTGATTGTGGACTTATGTGCTAGTTTTTCTTCTTATCTCTTGTTGGCCTAGTTGATCGTCCTTGCCGGCAGGATCGGCGTCTTGCGGAGATGGCTAACTTGTGTTCTAAGCGTCTCCGTAAGGCGGCGGTTCTGGCATAAGATCCGGGAACTCTCCTGGTGCGGGAGAGGGGTCTTACAAATGGTATCAGAGCGAGAACGATCCAACGAGAAAGAAGTCCACAAAAACTGGGACACCCCCGCTCGAGTTAGTTTGAGGACAAACTAGCAGCGGAAGCAGTGGTGTGCCCATGTGTAAAAATCACACAAATTAGTCCATTTACCAATGAGCTAGGCCAACCCAACTAAGGACAACACTTTAGTTTTGACTTACCAAGACGTTTTCATAACGCAACTTAGTCTTAAATCGATCTCAAGTATAGATTTGGTTAGGACAGGGGGATTCCCAACATGATTAGAGGGAAGAGTTTAGTATGAGTGTAGGTGTTTGAGGCTTACACCCTGATGCTTACCGCGCACTTATCAAATGATTTTACCCCCTTAACCAAACTAATTGAACTATCTCGAAGGATTTGGTGCCTGTGACCTACTTTTGGAGTAATAAGAGACTCTTGTGCATAAAGTATCCTACCAATTACACTTCCCGCCTATTTTACGGTGAAGCGGTCACCAAGACAATTATTAGAGGTCGAATAAGAATCCAAATCCAAAGAAGGCCCATTCTTCGTTAGGTCACACATTGACCTTAAGAAAGATTCGTGAATGGTAACTTTAAGGACCTTGAATGTGTATCATATCAATAAGTCTCAAGGTGGAACTCCAAGACAAGGTTGTATGCCCTAAGAATTGTGTGCTTATATAGGGTAAATGCGCTATAGTGATTTCGAAGGGATTTAGCCCAAAATATATGGGGGCTTATCCCTTTTGTTTATTGGGCCAACTTAGTACTGACTTGAGTTTCCCCTAGACCTCATTTAGAAGATGAATCTCATAAACCTTGAGTTTTGGTATTTTCAATATTTACTTGGGCAAGATGAGGTTTTGTAGGTGTAGACAAGTAAATAAGAGGATAGCAAAATAACCATTGGGGATATGCTTAGAGGTTGTCAAGTTATACGTGTATATATGACCTCTGGAATCAAGGAAGTCAGTGCGAGACTTTAGGATATGGATTGGATAGAAATAGAACATGGTCATAGGCTCTCATGATCTTAAGAAATGAATAAATAACCCAATGCGAAGGACGATATCATAGATTCACCTCCTCAAGCCTGAGACGATGATCTATAATAGAATCGGGACGAATAGAAAGTTGACTGGCTTTTAGTCAATTTATTAGAAACATAAAGTTGTCAAGTTAGCTGCTTAGAACAACTTATCACGTCATGAAGCTTGTGGATTGAAATTAGATTCCTGTGCGATAGATCTATAATTGGAAATTCTTGAATTTCTGGGCGTTCGAAGATAATGTACATGCAATTATGGAAAAATCAACCCCCTTTTGTTTTCGAACAATTTATCGTAACCGATATTCTTATACCCTGGAGGATAGTTGACACCTAATCGGAGATCGTTAAAATTATATCTATGGATTAAGTAAATAAGAGAGTACTTATGACCTTTAGATTCATGGCCCGATGAGCCTGGGAATTGAAAGACAAATGTCATTGTAATCCTCAAGGATGTTGTATGTTTTGGAGAGTAATATGTGATATTGGGAAATACAACACCTCATTAAAATCATAACTTTAGAGGTTGGATTATGGGTTATTCATAACAATGATGATCTCACGAGTATAATGAACTCAGTAATTTATTAACTCATACATATTGGTCGATGCTGAACTATATGAAAGGATTGAGGGGAGATTGCCACATGTGCACATAAGTTGAATTTTCGTCGTAAATAAGTTTATGCTTATATCTATATTATAGAGGTTTGTGTCGACTAAAATGTAGGAAATTATACCATGAATTATAGTTACTGGATTGCCATAGAAATGTGCACATGGGTTTTCATCAGTAGGAAGCTCGGAGAACTTTGGTAGAGTAAATCCTTGAATAAATAACAGGCTTCCTTCACAAAGTGCAATGTGAGATTACAATTTGAGGAATTTTTTTTTTGGGATGCTGTAATATCTTGAACTTCTTAAAATTTTGGTGGAATTTATGGTTACCCATTTCTGATACTCCCTTCGCAACGTAGAATTTGAACGCATAATTTGAGAAATTCATACCAGGAATTATTACTGAGTTGTTCTGGAATGCATTTGAAGAATGGATAGATTGGGATATGGATGATAAGATGAAATAACAATTATCAGATAGTCTTGTGATAACCTTGAGACCTCTCATCTTCATGAGCTGGGAACCCCGTGGACCCGAACTTAGATTTCGAGGACGAAATTATTCTTTTGTTTATTGGGAATTATAACATCCCATTTCCTACTAGACCCCCTAACTCCAATTTGGGTGAGACAAGTGGGGAGTGTGGTGAGTTTGAGCTAGATTGCAGCCTTAGGACACATAGGGTTAGGTGAACTCACATGTGGTCTACTATAAGGCTCAAGTCAACCTAGGTCAAACTAGCTCAACATGAACTCACACTTGCAAATTGACTACTCCAATAGATGATAAACACTCCAAGGAATGTTATAGACCCAAAAGCCCCATCATGGGGTCACCAATTGACCCAATTTGACCAAAGTCAAACTTGGGTCAACATAGGTCAAATCCTCCCCAATAAGTTCAATTGAACCCCAAAGCATGAAATTGACTTCACCCCTAGTCTTAGGACATCATGAGGGACCTAATTGACTCAAAAGCCCCATCGTGGAGTCCTCAATTTGGCCAAATTGACCAAAGTCAACATTCCCCCAATTTTGGTCAAAATCACACTTATTGGTCAAATTAGCCAACCTAGGTCCTCACCATGACTCAACCAACCTTGGGTGGTGTCAATAGACTCAAGACCATCTCATTGAACCAGTCAACACACACAATTGACCAAGTCAACCCAAAAGTCAACATAGGGTCAATTTTGCCTAAATTGGGCTTAATTGGAATTAATCCAAATTCCAATATATTAAGGCCCTCACCCAAAGCCCATTCTGAAGCCCATAAGCCTAATGACCAGCCTTGCCCCCTATTTCCAACATGCAAAGACATGCATGGGGGCAAAAGTGGGAATTCCCCCTTCCTCCATTAAGGACAAAGAGGAAATTTAGGAATGGAGGCCATGTGGCCCTCCATTCCTCTGCCCAAGGCTAGATCTGAGCTCCCCACATCAATACCAGCCGAATTTGGGCTGAAGCAATGCCACTTGGCAGCTAGGAGGAGCATGCAAGGTGTGGCCGAGCTCCTCCTAATGGCAGCTCCACTTGGAGCCCTCCCCTCTCCATTTCGACGACACCATCATCTTCAGAGGGCCTAGAGGAGTGGATCTGCTACCCTAGATCAAAGGAATCGACTGAGAATGGAGGAAATGGCAAGGATGGCCGGAGCTCGCCTCCACCATGCCGCACCACCTCAATACCCGTCATTAAGCTCGGAATCGGTACGATTTCTCCCCCTCTCCCTCTGTGCTAGTATCTAGATCCATCTAGGAGAGAAATCAGGCTCAATTGAGCCCGATCCCATGTGAGATCGAGGGAGTTTTACCGAGCTCTTTTTCTTGCTCGGGATCGCCGAAGACGGGCTCTCAGGCGGCCGTGCCGCCGTCAATCGATGGCCACCACCTCAATGGAGGTGGTGGAGGCGGTGGCCGGCGGTGGTGGGCCGTGGATGGCCGGGAAATGGCCGGGGAAGTCGGCCCAGGCAGAATTAATCTCAGCCGTTGGCGAGTCGGGGACGATGAAGGGATACCGCTCGATTTGCGCCGTGATTCGTGTTGGATCCGATTTTATTCATATTTTTTTATTATTCATATTAACTACATGAATTGTCACATTTTATACATAGTGTTGTTTAATTATTTAGAGGCCTTTAGAGGCCTTATTATGAAAAAAGACCAGAGACAAGATTTGTAGATATGGATGTCTAATTTCAGTAGAAATTTAGATCAGGTCATTTGGACCACTGTAGGGTCCACAGTAGTCATTCTTGTGAGACTGGTCAAAACTTAAATATGCTGTGGTTTGCATGCAAAAATTGAAGGCCCTAGATGCCATATTTGCAAACAAGGGCAGAGATAACGTTAATAGCTCTAGGAGTCTACTTTCATTTGCCACTTTAATCAACTGATTTGGTGCACTGTGGACACCAGGGCACTCTTTTTCCTAGGACTGCTCCTTGTGTAGGGCAGAAATTAAAAATGCAATAACTTTTAAATGGCTCAACCAAATCCCTTGAATTTTCTACCATGCATTAACGGTAGGATGAATCACCAAGGGTTAAAATTTGAGAATTTATGGAGGTATATTCATTGAGATATTTCAGTTATTAGTAAATGTAAATATTTGGTATTTATGGAGTTGTATAACTCCAAACACCCCCTAATTTGGAGGGTGAGCTCTTTATATATATCTAAATCTCTGGTTAAAATTTCATCACATGTGCATGAGTATTTTTCTTTGAATTTCAAAATGAAGTTAGGGTCTTAAGTGAAGAATTGGGGTGCTAATAGTCAATTTGGGCTTTTGAGCTTTTTGATGGAATTGATGGTGGGGATCACCTTTCATACCTCTGAAACCTTGGGGTTAGTGTATGTCATGAGGATATACATCATTGTCATAAGTTTCATGATTTTTGGAAGTTATTTTCCTAAAGTTTGTAATTAAATGAAAATTGTCACACTTTTAAATTAATGGAATAATTTGAATCAAAAACTTAGGGTTAAATCCAAAACTCTGGGAAATGGATCTTTGACTGGAAAGGCACATTTAGGAATTTTGTTGGAATTTTTGGACCTCACTTATTTCTCTGAATTTGATTTATTTGGTTAGGTCAATTTATTCAAATATGACATTTAGGTCTCATATGCATTTGGAGAATTATGAAATTATTCTAGTAGGTTTCCTTGGTGATTCTATAGCTCTGTAAATTTTATCATAATTTTTAGATGCATTTTTGTGGTTATTATCAATTTATTGAGGAAAAACCCCCTTTTGTAATTAATTAATTTAATGGGGTAAAATAGTTTGTAAAATTCTAAATCTCTGGATTTAGTGTTTTTTTAGATGATTATTATACTAGGGTAATTTTCCCAGAATTTATTGAAGTCTTAACATAGCACTTGTAGTGTAAACCCTTATACGCACACCAAATGTAACAAATGATAATTAAAGGTAAATACTCCTTGGAATAATATGAAACTTAGGCATTGCTGTTTTTAGATCAATAACATACTTCTGTGATTTATTCAGATTTTATTGAGACATGTAGGTGGTGGTTGTAGTGTAAACTCTTATTGGCACACCACTTGTATTAAATGAATATTGTGGATAAATATTACCTGGAATATTATGAAACCTTGGATTTGGTGTTTTTAGATGATTAGTATGCTAGGTTGATTTTCTCAGAATTTTTGGAATTCTTATTTTAGTACTTGGTGTGTAAAGTCACGTCTTCATCTTTTTCATGATAAATATAAATTATGATTATAAATTTGCTGGAAAAATATGATCTTCTAGAATTAGTAATTTTATGTTCATATGAAGCTACGGTAATTTTTCCAGAATTTTAAGAAGTCAAAATCTTGTACTTGATGTGTAAAATTATTTTTCCATTCATTCATTGAAAATTAGGGATTAGGGTTATTTAATTGCTGGAAAAATATGAAATCTTGGAAATCTTTTTTATCATGCCACATTTCATCTCTGGAAGGATATTTAACAAGTTTGAATTCACTAGCATGATACCTCCTTCACATTTTTAGATTCAGATTAGTAAATAATGAATTTTTATATAGGGCAAATTTGTATGAAACATGCTTGGATTTTGATCATCCCTTATTTTATCCACTATGAACCTATGATAAAATTAGAAGTCATTTGGAAGTAATTTGACCAAGGTTCCATCATAGGAATCTAAGTAGTTTTATGTCGTGGTCTGCGGATAGTGAAAACTCATTATGATGAATAGGTCAATATAATCACAAGGAAATCGGTGAGAATTTGATTATAACAAGAGATGAGTATAGACAACTTAGAGGACTAGAAGTTTTTAGAGTTGAGTCCAAAAGATTGATTGCATAGGAGCGGGGTGAAACATAAGGCGTAAGTTATAAAGGGTAATGAGAGGGAGGAAGGTTAGGTCAAGGTAGCCGCCAAGAATGTTAAATGTCCTGAAAAGGGGTTGGGCATCATCCCATCATATAGCCTAGTGCCTTGCGAACCCTTCACCGGGTAGCCCTCGGGAAGTCCAGGATCCACCCTAAACTTCCAAGTAGAATAATAACTAAACAAGAGTAGTCTAAATAGGAGTTTAGAAGATGAGAGTGCTTGGTGAGCTGTGGGTAAGGCTGTGCTCGGGATTGACGAAAGATCGTCCTTCCCCTTAGAGAGTTATAAGCGCTGAGATTAATTCAAGTGAAATGATAAGAAGGTAATCTTATGGGTAGATATCAATAATACTAAGTGTCTTGGGAAAGAGAACTTTGGGGTGTCATCCCATTGTAGTTTCTAATACCGTAGCGAGCCCTTTACAAGGTAACCCTCGGGAATCCAATATTAAACGTAAACCGTAGGGATAAGATGTTTCAAGAATAATTTAATAACACACTCACCCACACCCCGTGGTTACGGGAACCTAGTCTGTTTGGTGCTGCGAGTCGTAAGCTCAGTGTTTGAAAGAGCGGATTGAAAGTCAGGTGAGCTTGCAACTCAGTAGTGTTTGTTGGTACGGACGGGTTGGTCCGGGGAGCCGGTCGCTCGGAAGGTTACTATTGACGGGCAGGTTAGTCCGGGGAGCTTATGGCTCGGAGATAGATTGTAGAACATGTTGCATGTGCATTAAAGGTGGTGGGTCTTCAGTATTGGACGGACGTTCACACCGACGTCAATACGTTGACTCGACAAGTGTGGTATATACACTTAGCCTAGAAAGTCTGGCGGTCCAGTCAGCAAGAGTACGCAGACGCTCCGCGGTTTTGTGTTGAGGCGTACGATAGGTCTAGGTTAGGTAGTGTAAATACCAACCTAGAGGTGGGCGAGGCCCAACCCACCGCTTCCGTTTGCCACTACGGGAGTATCCTGGGAGTTTTGCTAGCTCCAAAAAGGGGGAACTAAAGGTCTATGCGCATAGAGTCGTAGTGTGTGAGTTGCACTTGTATGAACATAGCATAACAACATACCTTGCATGTCATAGCACGAACATTGCATTTCAACCCCTACCCCTATCGTATAAATTGGTATGGGACTTTTTATACGATAGGCCCTTGCTAAATGACCCCTTGGTCTATAGGTTTGTATGAACATTCCTATAAATCAATGGTTACTTTTAAATTACTTTACTTGCGTCGCACTGCCTCTTTATGCTTACTTCTTTCACTGCTGCGATTTTACCTTATTGCGTTTATTACT
Organism: Dactylorhiza incarnata; assembly: GCA_033032865.1. Taxonomy (NCBI): domain Eukaryota; kingdom Viridiplantae; phylum Streptophyta; class Magnoliopsida; order Asparagales; family Orchidaceae; genus Dactylorhiza; species Dactylorhiza incarnata. Next base: position 9,945,937 of record JAWHQI010000031.1, read on the forward strand.
ATTTACTTGTTCATATTGCTAGCATAGAAATTATATGGATATACTCTTGTTAGCGTAGAAAATTTGTCACCTGCTTTTGATTACTGCACTTGATGTCCTCTGCTTCTTCCTCCCGCACGGTGCCTAGGAGTCGCGGGGGGAGGCGGGCGCAAAATCGTCTTAGTCTTTATGACTAACGGTCGGTGGTGACCGTAGGTAATCGAGGAGCTGGAGCCCAGCTGGCAGGGGAGACAGGATCTGAGGAGCAGATGTCGTGCATTACTACCGCTGCTGGACAGGTGTTGATGAGAGATGTTTTATTTGTAGCTTCCGCATAGATATATATAGTGAGAGAGAGAACTGTACTTCTTTTATTCGTTCGGACTTGTACTGGGCATAAGCCCTTTTTACTCTTTCTTTTCTTGTACTCATTGATGGACAGTTTTCATTTGGATATATATACATATACATATGTGTGTGATTGTGGACTTATGTGCTAGTTTTTCTTCTTATCTCTTGTTGGCCTAGTTGATCGTCCTTGCCGGCAGGATCGGCGTCTTGCGGAGATGGCTAACTTGTGTTCTAAGCGTCTCCGTAAGGCGGCGGTTCTGGGCATAAGATCTGGGAACTCTCCTGGTGCGGGAGAGGGGTCTTACAGCTACAACCTCCGCCTGAGGCGCAAGAATATTAATTAATAATTATAATTATTCTATTATAATTATTGATTAATTTTATCATGTTTTCTTTATTATTATATTAATGTTCGGGACTTTTATTTTATTTTCATGTATTATTTTAGTTTGGGTTGCATATAGCCATATGTGTTTGTAGGCCTATAAAATGCCATGATGTAGAAGGATTAAAGGAGATTATGATCATTGCATTTGAAATTTAAAATTGAAATCCAATTCTGGAATTCTCCTCTTCCCATCCTTTCTCCTTTATTCTCCCTCTCCTTCCTCATAGGTTTCGGCCAACCTTGAAACCGCCGCCCCCTTGTTTCTCCTCTCCATAGCTGTTGGCCTCCCACTCTCCCTTCTAGAGATCATCTCCACTCTGGCGTGAAGCAAAGAAGGCGGACGCGTTTTCTCTCCATACGACGCAACTCCGATGGAATCGTTGACGAGCGATTGAGCGATTGAATACTTGAGAAAATCTAATCACAAGCGGGGTAACGAAACATTCTACTTTGTGTGATTCTCTCTTGATTATTTCTTGTGGTGGATTAATTTTGGCGTGATCTTCGACAACTTGACTTTTCGTGGATTTCTTCGAGTGATTTTGAGTTTATCCTAATTGATTTAAATTTGAGAGGATTGGCGACCTCGTTTTCTTTTTGTTGGGAGAAATCTACCTTTTCCGAAATCGTTATTTTCGGTGGATCTATTTTGGTACATCACTCGCTCGATCGGATCGGGTGGATCCATTTGGCTAGGGAGAACATTGTCCTATAGCCATTATGTGATCTCTAAGGGTGTTGTCGACCCATACGTTAGTCTTTAATTGATAACTTGCAAAGCGTGTGTGCTGCGAATAATTATTTGTGCGAACGAAGGATTGGGAGCGTAGAGAGAAATTCGTGTTTGCCCGTAATAATCGTGTCGGAGAGCGTAACCTACATCAATTTGGTATCAGAGATAGGTTGTGTCAATTCCTTAATTTGCACCATCCTATTTTATCTTAGGACGCCGACACTCACTTGTCAAGCACGATCCGTTGTTCAAAATAATAAAAATTTTAATTGTGAATAGCAGATCACCATGATCCAACGGCCTGTGGCCTTCGTCCTCAAATAATGGATGGATCACAACAACCCATCCTGGGAGCTTTTGCGGGCTAATTTCCCGGCCACCTCTCCTCGGCCGGCAAGTGCCACCACCACCTCTATTGAGGTGGTGGCCGGCGATAGGAGGTCTTTTGTCGGCCGGTGGTGGCCCGATTGGGGCTTTTGGGGAGGAGAAAGAAGCTAGAAAATGAGCCCCTTTGGATGCTTGATTCAAGCCCGATTCGGCTTGAATCAAGCCCCAAATCGATGTAGATCTAGCACTAGGGGAGGAGAAGAGGATCAGACCTGAACTGGGGCAGATTGCATTGTGGATCTTTGATAACCATGGGAGCTCGGGGAGCTTTTGGAGCCATGCCTATCCGAGCCTCCAATGCAAAATTCTCTCTGGAAGAAGGGGGTCTCTTCTCTTGAACCAGGGAAAGTGATAAAGGCTCGAATTGGAGGCAAGAGGGGGGTTACACTTGGTGGCCATTAATGGCCATTGATGGGGGATTTCGGCCAAGCCTTATTCTCACCAAATTCACCTCCCCTGGGAATGGAAACATCAGGATTCTTCCTGTAACTGAAGGAGGAGATGAATGCCCATCAATTGGGAGAAGCTTGAGGGGTCAATGGCATTCAATCGCCATGAATGTTTTTCCTCTCTCTCTCCAATTTGGGGGAAACCTCCACTTTCTCTCTCCTAGTCATCATTTACTGAAATCAGTGGCAAATTGTGTAATTCTCTACACCATGGGTTAGTGGGCCACCTCAATTAGGCCTAACCCAAGTGGATTGGGCTTGATTAGGTCAAAATAGGTCATTTTGACCTAAACCTAAGGTGGAGTTTGTTGAAGTTTCTGAGGTGATCTCAAAGCAATCAACAGTTAGTCTTACTGCCAACGCAATATGAGCCTATAGGGTCGCACATAAAAGCATTTGGAGAAATTGGAGAAAGGATTGTGTTGGCCTTACTCATATTGGATATGAGTGGAGGACCAATCCTGTGACTGCTTGGAATTAAGTTGAGAATGTCTCAACGAGAAATCGTTTAAAGGGTTTAAACGAATGGGTTTATACTTGACAAATTCGGCTAAAGGGTTTAACTGAATTGTGTCAAATTCGGCTAATGTGATTAACCGAATTATGTTGTTTTCGACTAATGAGATTCGGCTAATGTGATTAACCGAAATTGTAACAGATTCGATTAAAGGGTTTAGCCGAATCTTGTCAGTTCGACGAAATGCTTTCGACGAAACGATATAGCCGAATTTGTATAGACGAATTCATCGAAATGGTTTCGCCGAATCTGAGTCGAATTCGGTTATATTGATTAGTCGAATTCGGCGAATGTAAATCTGGACAGAAATGTTCTGTTTTTCCTCTGGTCTGCGTATAGCCTGATTTATGCGTTTTAGTATAAAAGGGCAAGCGATTCTAGGTTTACCGGGGACTTAATCTTTTCGCGATTTCAGACGAGAAGCCGATCGGAACTGTTCCGCGCGAGGGCATCTCGATCTTCCCGTCCGCCGATCGTCTTCCGCCGCCACTGGTCGCTGCCTCCCCTGGATCGGACCTAGCAGCCCGTGGGGACGTTGAGAGCTTCCTTCTCCGACTTAGTTCTTATACGACAAGAAGCTAGGGTTCTCCTTTTGCTTGTGTGGATTTCTATAGAGGGATCGATCCATTTCGATTCTTGAAGAACTCAAAGGCAGATTTTCTATTTCTCTTTGGAGCACCTTGGTTGAGTATTGACTCAATCCCCCGAAGGTATATTGCATTTTGCTTTCCTAATCTCTTGATTCATGAGATCTGCAAGTTCCTTACTCTTTGGGTTGTTCTAGTATTTCTTCCGCTGCGCACATTTGATGTGTTCATGTCATTATGAATGGCATTTAGGAAAATCCAATAGAGTTGACTTTGGTCACTATGACCATTTAGGCTGACCCCAATGGGTGGTAAGTGACCCATTCTCCTCCCCTAAGGTTAGGAAGGTCTAGGTAGGGTCAATTTGGCAAAGTGAGGGCCAATTGACCCTTAATAGGCCACTTTGACCAAAATAGGGCTATAGTTGACTTAGGTCAAATTGGCCAAATTGGTGGCCCCATGATGAGGATTTTTGGTCCATTGGGTTCCTAATATCCCTATAAGGGTAGGGGCAAGGTCAATTTGGCATGGTGAAAGCCAATTGACCCTAATTAGGCTACTTTGACCAATTTAGGGTTATGGTTGACTTTGGTCACCTTTGCCTCTTTGGTTGACCCCAATGGGTCCTTCGTACTCTAAGGGACCTCTAATGGGTTAGGGATGTTATGGTGGTGTCAAAGGGTCAAGGTAAGGCCCTAAAGTCCAACCATAAGCTTGGTAACTAGAAATTGATATTTGCAGACCACTGTGGTTTTCCTCCTTGCCTAAGTTTACATGGTCTTTTGTGCTTCCTAGGGTTTTGTCATAACCTAGTCATGACAAAACCATCTTAGGGGTCTAGTTGTTTGAGGGATGTTATAGTCCGCGACCTCTCTTTTTTTGTCAGAGTGGTCAGTTCCATTGGTCTAACTTTTGGGAGACCACCCAGACTACGTGTTTCCTCCTCAGTAATTTGCCTAAGGATCAGGCGGCCAGGCCCCGTGGAGATTGCGCGGTCTGAGGTTTTCCTTCATTTTGTTATTTGCACCCCCTTTCCCTGCCCTGACTCTCTTGTACCCCGGGCAACCCGTAATTTTTGGAACTGCCCGTTTGGGCAGCCTCCGCATTAGAGGGGTAGGGGTACCGGAAAAAGCACTTTTGCCTCGAGCCTCCAGCTTGCAACCTGTGCAAGCGGTCTCGATTTCTGTCGCTTTTCTACCTCTCACCCTTGCTTGTTTTAGACCCTCTCCCGTCTGAAATCCTTCGTCCCAAGTAATCTGCACTCTACAGTCTTCCCTCATCCCTTCTAAGTGTGAGTTTTGGAGATACAACTTTTGTGCCAACAGTAAGTTCCAACCTCCATTTTTTTTGCTCCTTCCCTATTTCGGATTTGATGCCCGAATGATCCCCATAATAAATGTTATGTGATGCTTTGATATTGTTGTGTTTAATGTTAGAACTATGTGGAATAAAAAGTCTATGCTTGAAAAAAAACTAAGTTGCCAGTTTGCTCCGGTCTATGTGGGATTGTGCATGCATTTGCTTGTATGTGAATGAATAATTGCTTAGTAAAATATCGGTTGCATAATCCCGCTCAAGACAATCAAGTAAATATGATGATGGGGGGCAGTGAGGGCAAGAAGTTTGGTTCGTGGTGTGTGTTCTGTTAATGGGTATCTGCTACTATGTTGTTTTTTCCTGATTTGTATTTGATTTGATAGTCATATTCCAGTAATTTCCTGAGGAAGAGTTGTTGATCTGGAGTGTGCAAATCTTGCGTTAGCAGGTTATACAAATTGGAGTTGTTGATTTGGAGTGTGCTTTCATTTCGGTGTTGCAATAACACATTTAAAATCTTACGTGACAATAACGTATTTGTGTGGAAATAAAATAATTTGATGTGTCAATAAAATTTCACGGTAAATAGCAAAAATTGACGTGCTTATAACAGTGCTCTTAAATAAAGTAAAAAATCAATCTTAAATCGAGAATAGCTTCCCATCAAAGGTGCGGCAACCGCGTAAAAGTGCGACAACCGCGTAATTGTGAATCGTGCTTATAGCACTGCTTTACCGACTTCGCCGACACCAGAGGTGCGGCAACCGCGTAAAAGTGCGACAATAGAGGCGCAGTAGAGGAGCCAAAAGATTTATGGACTCCGTACGGTTTCTGAACAACATCATATTCTTTGGGACACCTATCACTAGTGTGAAATGTGTCCCCACGCCAACGACATGGGATATTCAAATGCGCCCACATGATACAAAAGAAGAAAATAGCATGATAAAGAATAAATTAAAAAGAATTAAAGACTCAATCGAAAATAATCGATTCACAACCAAAATCTCATCACGCCTGCATTCCCCGGCAACGGCGCCAAAAACTTGATGCGCATTCGGCAAGTGCACCGGTCGCTGTCAAGTAATAAATTTGGGAATAGCTTCCCCGAATGTCGATCTCTTGAGGAATGCAAGTTCTGATGAACAAAACGTGTGGTGAGTCGATTGTTACACGGGAGAATAAAATAAAACAGGGGCGTTGTGATTGGTGTCCTAAGCTATTGCGGAAATGAGAGAAATGCGGGTCGAAAAGCACCGCTTCGCAAGGTGTGGGTGAGTGCAGCGGCCGCGATGCCGCGCTTCGGTAAGCGGATGGAGTGGCCTCAGAGCGGGATTTTGTGAGGGTCGTATTCACCTCTTCGCCAACATCACCACTAGCTATTGCTAGATGGCTTCACACACAAACAACTTAGACTATCACAACAACAAGGAAAGCTATTCTCACTACCACAGCATCATTGCACATGAACAACAAGCAAGGATCTATAACATTAGTCTAACGAGCATTCATTACAACAACACAAAGAGAAAGCACAAGCATCAAAGTTTAGAAAGGACCAAAAAGAGGATGTCACCACGTCTTGGGTTCTCGGCCGGAATGAGAGGTTGTCGAGCTCGGCCTTCAGATGGTGTGCGGACTCGAAGGAGGCTGTCACCGCTCCAACGATCTACAACATTTCTATGGCCTCCAATGGTGAAGAATGCTTGAACTAGTGGCAGAGAATACTTGCAAATGCTCCCGGATGGAAGAAGGGTGAAGGAGATCGCCGTAAATGGTCTCCTCTCGTCTCCTGTGGTGGAAGGGGCAAAAATGGCGGGATTCCTGGCTTTTCCCGCGAGGGGAATTGGGCTCTCCCGCGGCTCTCCGTTGACTACAGCTTTTCCTGCTTTAAATACTAAACAGGCAGAGTTTTGGTCACGCACGATCGTGCGCTGCCCGTGCGTTATTTAATGATAAAAGCAAGCTTGAAGACGAAGCTGCGCCGCCCGTGCGATTTACTCACGCACGGGCAAACCCGCCCGTGCGTCAAACGCACGGATAAATTCAAAAACGCTAAAACAACCAGAAGAAACAGGCAAGCGTGCGTTTTACTCACGCACGAGTAAACCCAACCGTGCGTAGAAACGCACGACTAAACTCAGATCACCTATTTTCTGCCCATAAGAGAACGCACGACCACAACCATCCGTGCGTCAAGGAAACGCACGACCGTACGTTGTACACAGTCATGAATTCTGGGAGAAAACTGGAGGATCTGACCGCCTGCACACAAGACAAAACAGCTGGGAAAACACCTCCAGCACCAGATAAACACAGAAAAAGGAATGGGGAGCACCATGTGCTTACCCCAATAACAAGGAGCGCAAATGCACACCGAAATGGGCCTAAGAGTGCACCTAGCAAGGAATAACAAATATGATCGAAACCATGCCTAAAGTGTAGTGCATTGACTAGAAATACGGCCCAGATGAGCCCATAAATGTGTATATAAATGGGACTCATCACTCTCCTCCTAGCGGGGTCGGTCCTCCGCTCTTCTTTCTCCAATGTAACGACCCTTCTGTTGGTCTCTCCGGCAACTCCTTCCCTGGTCCTCTGTCGGCCTCTTCCTACCTTGAACGATGTGCTGGTCACCCTCTAGCTTCTTTGCCATCTCCAAGACCTTGGTCAGGCTGCTGTCAGAAACAAAGAGGAGGGCCTGCCTCAGGTCGTCATGGAGGACCTTATAGAACCTCTTTGCATAGCCCGCATCATCCAACTGATACGAATCTGCAAACCGGGCTAGGTGTGTGAACTCCCGGTGATACTTAACCACTATCCTGCTACCCTGCCTCAACTACAGGAACCTGTCTTCTAGCTCATCTCTCGCAGACTGCGGTACGTAGTGCTCCAGTAGCGCCATCTTGAACTCATTCAGTTGCCTCCAATCCAGCATAGGTGGTGTCCAGTAGTGACTTCCACCACCTCTTCGCATGGGATTCCAAGCAGGAAACCACCAAGGGTAGCCATATCCGTCGGGCACTGAATTCCTACTAGCATCTCGTACATGATGACTACCCACTCCTTAGTCTGAACAACTGTCTCTATCCCGAGGTATAATGGAGGGGAAAGGCCTCGGAAGGCGCTCAGCCAGTTGGCCTCGGGGTTTGGCTGAGGAGCCAGTGCCTGCTGTGCCCTGAATGCATCCAGTATAGCAGTCAATGACTGTCCCATCTCCGTTTGCTGGAATGGAGTAGGAGCCGGTGGTGGTGGGACGACGTTTGGAGTCAGAGGCACTCCATGCTGCGAGGTAGTGTTCGTCACATGCTACAAAAGAAAATTGGAACTTGTAAGGGGATTTGGCTAAAAAGATTCAGTTAAAAGTGGACTGTTTCATGTGATTCCCCATATTGAGGTAGTGTTCCTCAATCTAAGCTCGCGCGGGGTGGCCTATGGTTGTGGACTTCTTTTCTTCGGATCGAGGTTTGCTCTGCTACCAGTTTATAAGACCCCTTTTTTTTGCTTCGCTACCGGGTTTTATGCCCAGAACCGCCGCTTTGCGGTGACACCAACACTCGGGAAGGTTGTCACCACAAAACACCGATCCTCCCGGCAATATCGATCACAAAAAATGAAGAGTACAAGAGAACATAAAGAGTTCAAGTCCATATCACATGAAATATAAATCTCAGAATAATAGAGGTCCACATATAGTAACTGAATAAACAAAAGATAGCAATAATAAGGGGCTCCTACCCAATACATCATATCTTCACTACAAGATCTCTCGCGGAAGAAACTACTAAAAATTACTCACAGATCCTGAAACTGGTGCTCATGTGCTGGACTGTCCCGCCTCCATCTCCACCGGATGTTGCGCCTCCTCGGTCCCCTAAAATGATAAGGTCAAACGACCGTTAGTCAGTCAAAAGACTAAGCCAATCCCCCACCCCTCCCCCGGTGACTCCTAGGCACCGATCGGGTAGAATGAAGCGGAGGACAGCAAGGGGTATAAAATAATAGCAGATGACGGTGAACCTAATCTACAGGAAATAACTACCACTACGCGGTATATATATTACGGTGAGTAAAGCAGTAATAAGTAAGACAGTAATAAATAAAAGTAAATAAAGAAGAGTAACCTTGATTTATAGGAATGCCCATACAGACCTATAGACCAAGGGGTCATTTTGCAGGGTCTATCATATAAAAAGTCTCATACAGATTTATATGATAGGGGTAGGGGTTGAAATGCAATGCTGATGTTATTACATGTAGTTTATGCTAGTTAATGCTATGTTCAGACAAGTGCAACACACGCACTCGACTCTATGCACACAAACCTTTAGTTCTCCACTTTTGGAGCGAGCAAAATTCACAGGATACCCCCGTAGTGGCAAACGGAAGTGGTGGGTTGGGCCTCGCCCACCTCTAGGTTGGTATCTGCACTACCTAACCTAGACCTATCGTACGCCTCAATGCTAAGAACGCAACAACGGAGCTCCTGCGTACTCTTACTGGCTAGTCCACCAGACTTTTCCTTGGCAAAGTGTTAACCACACTTACCGAACCAAAGTATCGACGTCGGTGCGACGACCGTCAATACTAATGACCCACCACCTTTATGCACATACATTTATGATTACTATATATATTTCTGGGTTGTAGGATCCTCGGGATAGCCAACCCGTCTATGAACCATTTCTGAGTCATAAGCTCACTGGACTAATTAGTCTGTTTCAACAACTACCGAGCCTACCGCTCGGAGGACCAAACCGACTGACCACCCGTATCAATGGGGTGTGGGTGAGTGTATTATTAATTTATTATTCCACAACAACTTACTCCTACAATTTAGGGTTAATCTTGGACTTCCCGAGGTCTACCCTGTGAGGGGCTCGCAGCGGTACTAGGAGCCATGATGGGATGACACCCCAAAGATCCCTTTCCAAGACACTTGTTCTTATTGATGTCTACCCTTGAGCATACCCCTCTTACCATTCCACTTGAGTTATCCCTAAGTGTTTTATGACTCTCCAAGGGAAAGATGATCTTTCGTTAATCCCGAGCACAAACTTGCCCTTAACTACCGGGCACACTTAACACATAGACTCCTATTGGTGACCTCAAATATCTTCAACCAGACCAGGTACACCAACTATCACTCATTCCTACCAAATGGTATACAGGTTATCTTAACTCTACAATTTTGTTATACGTAGACCAAGTGAGATATATGAGGTGCATGAGAGGAGGTAGTCAAAATAATCATCCAAATGACCCAAGATTATTATGGGGGGGGGGGGGGGGGGGGTTATGACATTTTAAGATCATCTCTAGAAATTCATAATTTTTATACTATATTTGGTAATTATTATAATTTCTCCAAAATCAGGGAACCTAGGACTTTGAACATCATGTATAGTTTTCCGATAAGATATGGCCTTACTACAATTTGTACAATTATATAACAGAAAAATAACAGCCATATATGAATTTCACAAGTTTTTAGAAATATTTTGACCTCCAATAAAAATATTAACTAATTTATTAAAATCAAGGATTAACAAAGGTAGTACTAGAAACTCTTATTCAAAAATAACAAGAAAATTAGCTAGTGTCCCAAATGGTCAGAAAAGCTCACTGCTGGAGTTTCACAATTTTCTAAATTCATTTGACCATATAATTCCAATATTTAAACAAACAAGTCCAAGGGCACTTTGTGAAGGGAACCCCATATATATTCTTCCAAACATCATGCTAAAATTAACAGATAATATACTTTCCCTAAAAATTCCTCTGACCAAGTTTCATGAGTTTCTAGTGAGTGTTAAACTCATAATTAATTTTTATTCATCTAGGGCAAATATTGGTGGCTGTGAATGAAGTACAATATATAACACTTCAAAATTCTTAGAAAAATTATCAGAGGATTATATCATCAATTAAAGTTTACTGACAAAGTTTTATAATCATCCTATGTTATATGAGCATGCAATTCCTTCTTGCAAGGAAGTACCCTAAATGAACCTTAATTAATTCAGAGAGAATAACTGTCTCTAAAAATTCCAAATAAATTACCTAGGACTTGATACCACCCTATAAACCTCTCTACCAAATTCCAAGTCAATCCAAAGACATATGACCATATGTCCTTCAATGAGTTCAAAATTCAACCCTAAGGTTTGAACTAGGGTCCTAGGGCACATCCACCCCAAATCTTTGGAGGGGGTGTTTTATGTGATATTAAATTGGTGGCAAGGTTTCATCACTTTTGGATGAGAGTTGACCACTCAACCCAACAAGTGCACTTTTTACCTAACATCCTTTAGTTTGACCAAACTTGAGTTAGTTATATACCCAACCAAATAAATCCCAAATGGGATAAAATTTTTACCAGAGTCATATCATGACCCTAAGGACTACCCACGAAAATTTGGAAGGATTTGAAGGTGTCTAGACCCTAAAATAAATTCATACATGAATTATTAAATGTTTGCAAAAACCTTAGAAAATGATCCTCCAAAAATTTTGATTTTTGGATATGTTAAGGGTGTGGGTATATGTAGGTTATGTTCCAAATTTCAGAACATTTGGATGGCTGGTTTAGTGGGCACACAATTCAAGCTCTAGTCAACCCTTTGTGTATGTTGCACCATTTTGAGTGATGAGTTCAGACCAGTGGCCTAAATTGGATGAAACAAATTTTAGATTAAACTAGACTTCATGGCCTACAACTATCATATAGACAACTTTTTCTAAATCAGAGGCTAAGTATTTTTAGCATTTAAAACCAAATCTGCATACCAAATCATATAAATAAAGAATTATCATGGAATAATTAAGGAATTTTGTCTGCGAATAGCAGATCACCATGATCCAACGACCCATGGCCTTCATCCCCAAATAATGGACAGCTCACAAGAGCCCATCCTGGGAGCTTTTGCGAGCTAATTTCCCGGCCACCCTCACCTCTCCTCGGCCGGCAAGTGCCACCACCACCTTCGTCGAGGTGGTGGCCGGCGATAGGAGGTCTTTTCTCAGCCGGTGGTGGCCGGATTGGGGATTTCGGGGAGGGGAAAGAAGATCAAAAATGAGCCCTTTGGATGCTTGATTCAAGCCCGATTCGGCTTGAATCAAGCCCCGAATAGATGTAGATCTAGCACTACGGGAGGAGAAGAGGATCAGACCTGAACTAGGGCAGATTGCCTTGTGGATCATTGGTTCACCATAGGAGCTCGGGGAGCTTTTGGAGTCATGCCTATCCGAGCCTCCAATGCACAATTCTCTCTAGAAGAAGGGGGGTTTCTCTTCTCTTGAACCAGGGAAGTTGATAAAGGCTCAAATTGGAGGCAAGAGGGGGTTACACTTGGTGGCCATTAATGGTCATTGATGGGGGATATCAGCCAAGCCTTATTCTCACCAAATTCAGCTCCCCTGGGCATGGGAATATCAGGATTCTTCCTGTAACTGAAGGAGGAGATGAATTCCCATCAATTTGGGGAAGATTGAGGGGTCAATTGCATTCAATCACCATGAATGTTCTTCCTCTCTCTCTCTCTCTCCAATTTGGGGGAAACCTCCACTTTCTCTCTCCTAGTCATCATTTACTAAAATTCAGTGGTAAATTTTGTAATTCTCTACCCCATGGGTTAGTGGGCCACCTCAATTGGGCCTAACCGAAGTGGATTGGACTTGATTAGGTCAAAATATGTCATTTTGACCTAAACTTAGGGTGGAGTTGCTTTGACCATTTGGGCTGAACCTAATGGGTGGTAAGTGACAAATTGGTCTCCCCTAAGGGTTAGGAAGGTCTAGGTAGGGTCGATTTGGCAAAGTGAGAGTCAATTGGCCCTTAATAGACAACTTTGAACAAAACAGGGCTATAGTTGACTTATGTCAAATTAGCCAAATTGGTGGCCCCATGATGGGGCTTTTTGGTCCATTGGGTTCCTAATATCCCAATTTGGCATGGTGAAAGCCAATTGACCCGTATTAGGCTACTTTGACCAATTTAGGGTTAGGGTTGACTTAGGTCAACTTGGCCTCTTTGGTTGACCCCAATGGGTCCTTGGTACTCTAAGGGACCTCTAATGGGTTAGGGATGTTATGGTGGAATCAAAGGGTCAAGGTGAGGCCCTAAAGTCCAATCCTAAGCTTGGTAACTAGAAATTGCTATTTGCAGACCACTATGGTTTTCCTCCTTCTTGCCTAAGTTCACATGGTCTTTTGTGCTTCCTAGGGTTTTGTTATGACCTAGTCATGACAAAACCATCTTAGGGGTCTAGTTATTTGAGGGATGTTATAGTCCGTGACCTCTCTTTTTCAGTTAGAGTGGTTAGTTCCAGCGGTCTCACTTTTGGGAGACCACCCAGACCACCTGTTTCCTCCTCAGTAATTTGCCTAAGGAACAGGAGGCCAGTCCCCGTGGAGATCGCCAGACCGCGCAGTCTGAGGTTTTCCTTCTTTTTGTTATTTGCACCCCTTTCCCTGCCCCGACTCTCCTGTATCCCGGGCAACCCGTAATTTTTGGAACTGCCCGTTTGGGCAGCCTTCGTGTTAGAGGGGTAGGGGTACCAGAAAAGCACTTTTGCCTCGAGTCTCCAGCTTGCAACCTGTGCAAGCGGTCTCGATTTCTGCCAATTTTCTGCCTCTCACACATGCTTGTTTTAGACCCTCTCCTGTAATCTCATTTAAGATAAATCGAAGTAGCTTTTTTCTCTCAGAGATCTCCTGTCTGACATCCTCCGTCCCAAGTAATCTGCACTCTGCAGTCTTCCCTCATCACTTCTATGTGTGAGTTTTGGAGATACAAATTTTGTGCCAACAGTAAGTTCCAACCTGCAAATATTTGATGCCCAAATGATCCCCATAATAAATGTTATGTGATGCTTTAATATTGTTGTGTTTAATGTTAGAATTATGTGGAATAAAAAGTCTATGCTTGAAAAAAAACTAAGTTGCCAGTTTGCTCCGGTCTATGTGGGATTGTGCATGCATTTGCTTGTAAGTGAATGAATAATTGCTTAGTAAAATATCGGTTGCATAATCCTGCTCAAGACAATCAAGTAAAACTGATGATGGGGGGCAGTGAGGGCAAGAAGTTTGGTTGGTGGTGTGTGTTCTGTTAATGGGTATTTGCTACTATGTTGTTTTTTCCTGATTTGTATTTGATTTCATAATCATATCCTAATAATTTCCTGAGGAAGAGTTGTTGATATGGAGTGTGCAAATCTTGCGTTAGCAGGTTATACAAACTGGAGTTTTTGATTTGGAGTGTGCTTTCATTTCTGTGTTGCAATAACACATTTAAAATCTTATGTGCTAATAACGTATTTGTGTGAAAATAAAATAATTTGACGTGTCAATAAAATTTGATTGTTAATAGCAAAAATTGATGTGATGTGGCTTATATCAGTGCTCTTAAATAAAGTAAAAAAAAAATCAATCTTAAATTGAGAGGATCCGGATCCTCAACTTTCTCGCAACCTTCCCTCTATCCCTACAACCGTGCATGGCCTCCCGCCTCCCTTCTCTCCGAAAAGCACGTCCCTCTCGATCTTCCACCTCCCAACCTTGGCTCGAAAATTCGACCGAATTTTCCACTCCCAGCTCACGGAGGGCATGCCTTATCTCCCCTCTGGCCTCCTGATCTCCTCGCATTAACGTTCCCCCGCCGAGGCCATGGCCGGAGGTGAGACACATGGGCCCGCGCCCATTTTCTCCCTCCTAATCCATCTGCTTTTCCACGTCTTGGCCCTCTCCGTCACCGCTTCCCCATCCCCTGCCTCCTTCACTCCTCTGGACAACTACCTCCTCGACTGTGGCGCCCCTAAAAGCGTCCAGCTCGCAGACGGCCGCACATTTCGGTCCGAGCCGCAATCCTCCTCATTCTTGTCCACCGACGAAGACATTCGCCTCTCGTCCTCTTCCCCCACCTCCTCCCTCTCTCCTCTCTACGAAACCGCCCGCGTCTTCTCCTCCACCTCCACCTACAGCTTCTTCATCTCCAAGCTCGGCCTCCATTGGGTCCGCCTCCACTTCTTCCCCTTCCCATCCACCTCCTACAACCTCTCCTCTGCTATTTTCAGCGTCAACACCGAAGACTTCGTTCTCCTGCGCGACTTCTCCGCTCCTTCCCCTTCCTCCCCTGTTCTCAAAGAATACCTCATCAACGTTGACAACGAGCGTTTTTACCTCACCTTCAAGCCCAAGGATGCCTCATTTGCCTTCCTCAACGCCGTCGAGGTTGTCTCCGCCCCTGACACCCTCATTTCCACTACCGCTGACAGCATCAGCGAGCACAACCAGTTCAGCGGTCTCAACAACTACGCGCTTCAGGTCATCAGCCGCATAAACGTCGGCGGCCCCGCGATCCCGTCGGAAAACGATACCCTGGCGAGAAACTGGCTGCCGGACTCTTTCCTGAAACCGCCGGAGCCTGTAGTTGAAGTGGCCGCCGCGCCAGGATCTGTGAAGTATCCAGAGGACGGATCCGTCACGCCGCTTATCGCGCCGAGGAGCGTGTACGCGACGGCCGACAGCATGACGAACGCCAATGTCTCCGGACAAATGTTCAACATTACGTGGGAGATTCCGGCCGACGGTACCGGACACTCGTACCTCGTCCGCCTCCATTTCTGTGATATCGTGAGCAAGAGCCTCAACACGCTCTACTTCAACGTCTTCATCAATAGGATGCTGGCTATTCCAAACCTTGATCTCTCCTCCCTTACAGGTAAGCATGAGAATTCCATTGTGTTGGGTTTTATTTTTGACGAAATTTCATGATATCACTAGGCTCTCTCTGTCTCTCAAAAATAAATGTGGATAATTCCAGCAATGATTTTGTCTCCATGAAATGTAGATGTGATTTCAACGAGATTTTGGACACACATGTATCTTTATCATATATAAAGAAATATAGAAGGCTAAGAGATTACCTAGGTAAATAAGACATTAGGAAGATCATGACCGTCGAATCTGGCATGATATTTCATCAGCCGTCGGATCAATCCGCTCCCTCCCTCTCCACTTTTTTGTAGGTCTCCTAAACCTACTAGGGGGCGACCTAAAAAATGTCTCCTAAACCTACTAGGGAGTGATCTAAAAAGAGCTGAATCGGGCGGTCAGTTCAATATGCAAAATAAAGAGGCGCTGAGTTTCGAACTCAGGTAAGTTATCACAATGACCAATGACACAACCAACTGAACCAATACAAATTAATGAAATTTTGTGTTCTATGTTTTAGTTAATAATATCAGAAATAAAAATAAACATAATATTTAATATTTGATATAAAAATAATATTTCTTATTTTTTGTTTCTTAACATTATTAAAATAAATGTCATTATTATTTACATTCACCGGTGTATAAATTCCAAAGCATATCGCCGTATGGGCGGGCGAAGCCTGCCGATTGCACACGTAGGGTCGGAGGCCTATACAGTTGCACTCACGTAGGGCCGGAGGTTCACGCCCGTAGTACTGTTGCGGCGATGATACTGTCACGACGGGTGCAACGGCCGGCGGGCCGTGCCGTTCGACTCGTGTATATATATATAAGCTCAAGCTTTTTTATGCCTAAAAAGTTTGAACATGATAGAATTCTCAAACTTTTTATGCCTAAAAAGTTTGAGATTTTGGACACACACATATAAGCTTTTTTATGCCTAAAAAAAACTTTTTATGCCTAAAAAGTTTGCTCAAGTTTGAAATGTAGATGTGATTTCAACGAGCTTATATATATATATATATATATATATATATATATATATAAGCTCAAGCTTTTTTTATATATGGTGTAATGTTTTGAAACAGCAACTTAGTAGCAGTAACTTTGCCATCAATATTAATTTCCAGCACGTTTTTAACCCAAATGGCCCTAGCAATGGATAGGGATGTGAAGCTGTGGGGGTGGAGTGCTATTACTAACCCTAGTCTGCGCCAGGACTACCTGTGCGATTGTCTCCATGGTATGCTTCCAAGACATAAAATTTTCTTGCATTGCCTACTCTCCAAGAAGTCTCGCGAGCCCCCTACCCCGGGAAGTTGTTGCTTTTATCCTCTCCAATGATTCATGTATTTCTACTTCCAACTAAAGTTAATGCTCATTACAAGATGTTGAAGTTAAGATATACAGTTTGCCTTAAGTTGGACCTGGATGGCTCAAAGCCACTCTACCTGGATGCATGGTAAGAAAATAACATATGGAAACAAAAAAATAGTAAGCAAATCTTTGCACTATGAAGTATAATTTTACAAGTTGAAGTGTAACATCCTAAACCTGACGAAGGGCATTCCGATGAGGGCAAGGGAGTGCTTTTTGGGCAGTGAAGCCCAAGTAAAGTAGCGGTTGCCAGGCTTTTAGTTGGATAGGCTTCTAGGTAAAAGGAGGTGCATAAATGAATTGAGTCTCATATTAGAATTGGAAGAAAAATGATGGGCATATATAAGCAATTCTTTGAGCCCTTAATATCAGAAGTACCTTATATGAGCAAGTAGTGGAGTAGTGTTGAAAACTCCATAGTTAAACATGCTCTGGTGGGAGTAGTCCTGGTGTTGGGTGACCTCTTGGGAAGTACTCGTAGGAGTGTAGGACGCATGTAGAAAACGGTAAAACCATGTAATTTGACTCATATGTGCTGGGATGAACTAAGTGGACAATATTTTTGATGTTGTGAGTGTCGGGTTGTTACAATTGATATCAAAGCTAAAAACCTCATATATTATGATGTGTCATTCAGGAACGAACCTTGCAGAAGCTTGTTCTTCTATAACATCATGAATCTGATAAGGATAGTCCTATGAGGGCAATGGAGGTTTTGGTGGCGCGAAGCTCAAATAAAGAAGCTCCTGACATTCTTCTAAGATGGCAAACATCTAGGTGAAAAGAGGTGCACGAATGAATCAAATCTCCCTTAAAAATTGAGAGAAAGTTAATATGCTTAAGTAATAGCTTAAACCATAAAAATTGTAGGCGTCTTTTCATAGCAAGTGATGGAGTTGTGTTGAAAACTCCATAATTAAGTGCTCCGGTAGTAGTCCCTGGATTGATTTCCTCCTACAAAGTTCTCGTAGGCCGCATGTGGGGAAGGCAAAACTAAAAGAATATTTTGTCAAATATTCCTAAATATATATTTATTTTTACAGAAAAAAATTCTTTAAAAGAATATAGATCTTTAATAACATGATTATAATGAAAACTTCAGATTTGAAAAAAAAAACTGATTAAAGTTTTAGACATTGGGATGGGAAATATATGAAATCAGAACACAATATATATGATTTAGAATCGAGCCTGGGTAAGGTGTGTGGTCACTGCCCTAAAGAAGTTACACCACCCTTCGACAGGGTTTTCAACGGATGCTCACTCCTCCAAGGTACAACACACGACTAGATCCCAAAAACTATGATGTGCGCGGACACCGAAGAAGCACTGGCACCCGAATTCCCAAGCAAATATCAAGAAAGCAGAATCGCAAAAAATCATAGTAAGAACGAGAGAGATCAGAAGCAGGTTTTTCTGAGAGCATGCATAAAACGAATCAGAAAATCTCCTATATAGGGGTCTAATAAAACAGTAAGAAAATAACCATGCAATAATTGCAACGGTAATAATTAGTAGGTTTTAATCGTGCAGAGAAACGTTGGATTTCCAACGTATATGAGTAATGGCGAGAAAACGCATAAAAGAAACGGTTATTATTTACGCCCAACGGGTGTGAGAAAGGAGAAGTCGACGCAGGGTGCATTGAGTTCTTATCGACGCGCGTCGAATTCTTATCGATGCAGGACAAGCCGACAGACTGCTTATCGGTGCAAGTGTCGAGTACTTATCGATGCTAGACAAGCCGACAGATAACTTATCGACGCAAGCGTCAAGCACTTATCGACGCAACTCGACATAATATAATTGCGTTGAGTTCTTATCGACGCAGCACCGGTCAACGCAAGTCGGGCGTGTCGAGTTCCATTCGACGCATGTCAATATGACTTTAAAAAATATAGGATCTACAAAAGTGTCAAAACTATTTTGTACAAAATAATACAATTTAATTCTTCCCCAAATCCGAAATCAAAAATCCAAAATACAGATCCGGTCCGGTCCAGCGCGTGCGCGCGTGTGGTTCATAGTTTCTCCTTATGTTCCTTTGAACAAATAAGGAGTGATTTTCTTTATATACTCATAAAATGAGAGGTGATAAGGAAGATGGGACTAAAGGTTCGTCCTTTCCCTTATGAAAGGTTTTCCTCCAAATAATTTTGATTCCCTCCATTTGATTTTGTAGTATTTCATCAAGTAAGAGGAGCTCAACATCAAACACCAAACAAGACTCCAAAACATTATAAATTAAATATTTTATAACAATATTTCTAAATTAGGATATTAATAATGATAAATACAATTAAATACAAATTTGCTTCATCATGTTATATATAATGCAATGGGTATATGTGGAATGGTTACCTTGAACCTACACTTAGTACTTATTTCCTCTAATGATGTAGTGACCAAAATAGTGACCAAAATAAAAAGAGAATACAAGATGAAAGATGTAATATTCAGAATATAAAAACTTCCTATATGAAACTCTGAATTATAAACTTTGACCGGTAAATTAGATAAGTACACACAAAATTGGTTGTTCATTGCGTTATGGCGGCATGTCTCACGAGGACGGAGGAAGAAGAGGAAGCATGGCTGTGACACCATCGGATGAGTCACTTGGGCTTCACGGGCTTGAAGCTGCTATCTCACTCCAAGATGGTGGAGGATCTACCTATGATCTCACCTCCGGAGAAGGTCTGTGAGGCGTGCACGAAGGGGAAGCAGAAGAGGCTGACATTTGAAGGAGGGAAGTCTCGGAGAGCGAAGAGACAACTTGAACTGGTTCACTCGGACATTGCGGGTCCGTTTGAGACCACCTCAGTTGGCGGAAGCAAGTACTATATCACCTTCATGGATGATTTCAGTCGGAAGTGTTGGGTGTATTTTCTGAAGGAAAAATCTGAGGCCCTTGACAAGTTCAAGGAGTTCAACGCGATGGCGGAGAATGAGAGTGGTCAGCCACTGAAGGTGTTGAGGACAGATCGGGGTGGGGAGTACACCTCGAGGCTGTTTGATGTCTTTTGCAAGGAGAATGGGATCTCACACTAGTTGACGGCGGCGTACTCACCACAGCAGAACGGAGTCGCGGAGAGGAAGAATCTCACCATCGTGAACATGGCGAGAAGTATGGTGAAGGGAAAAGGGTTGCCAAAGATGTTCTGGGCAGAAGCAGTGCAGTGTGCGGTGTATCTACTGAACAGATGCCACACGAAGAGTGTGAAGTTCATGACCCCGTTCGAGGCTTGGAGTGGCTGTAAGCCAAGTGTGAAGCACTTGAGGGTTTTTGGGTGTGTAGCTCATGCTCACGTCCCGGACCAGAGAAGGAAGAAGCTCGATGATAGGAGTGAGAAGTGCATCTTTGTGGGCTACGCTCCGGAGAGCAAGGCTTACAAGTTATACAACCCGGTGACGGAGAAGGCCATAGTCTCGATGGACGTGGTGTTTGAGGAAGACAGCTGCTGGAGCTGGGATGAGGAGATAAGGAGCAAGAAAGGGATGTTCTTTGAAGATGAGGAGGAAGGTGGTCATGAAGCAGAAGCTGAGGATGGTGGGGCTGAGCCACCATCACCACCTAGCGGACATTCAGTGGGAGCTTGCACTCCCAACTCAAGTGAAGGAAGTACTAGTGGAGCAAGCACTAGTGGAAGCAAGGATGATCGTCCTCAACCTAGGATGAGAAGGATGAAGGAGATCTATGAGGAGACGATACCAGCACTTAACAAATTTTCTTTATATTGTTTGTTGGCAGATTGCGAGCCGCACTCCTATGACGAAGCAGCCAAGAAGAAATCTTGGAGGATGGCGATGGATGCTGAGATGACTTCCATAAAGAAGAATGAAACTTGGAAGCTGGTTGATCCACCCGCTGGCCACAAACCCCTCGGGGTGAAGTGGGTCTACAAGGTGAAGAAGAACAAGGATGGAGCTGTGGAGAAGCACAAGGCGAGACTCGTCGTGAAGGGCTACAGGCAAGTCCAAGGAGTGGACTATGACGAGGTCTATGCCCCAGTGGCGAGGATTGACACCATCAGGTTGATCATCGCACTGGCAGCTCACTATGGGTGGACAATCATGCAGATGAATGCGGTGGCAGCATACCTTAATGGCTACCTGGAGGAGGATGTGTACATCGAGCAGCCTCCGGGGTACGTTGTGAAATGCCAGGAGAAGAAGGTGTGCAAGCTGGGAAAAGCACTGTACGGGCTGAAGCAAGGAGAAAGAGCTTGGAATGGGAGGATAGATGCTTTCCTGCAGAAGCATGGCTATGTGAAGTGCCCGTACGAGTATGCTCTGTATCTGAAGGTGGAGAAGAATAGTGATATCATGATCCTATGCATATATGTGGATGACATGATATTCACCGGGAACAACCCAGCTATGTTCGAGGAGTTCAAAAGGATGATGAAGAGTGAGTTCGAAATGACAGATTTGGGAGAGCTCAACTACTTCTTAGGCGTGGAGGTGCAGCAGAGAGGAGATGAGATCTTCATCTCGCAGAAGAAGTATGCAGAAGAGATCTTGAAGAAGTTCAGGATGGAGAATAGTAAGTCTATCTCCACTCCCGCTGATCCCGGAACAAAATTAAGGAAGGACTCGGAGGAAGAAGTTGTGGACTCAACGATGTTCAAGAGTTTGGTTGGGAGTCTAAGGTACTTGACTTTCACCAGACCTGACATCATGTATGCGGTTGGGGTAGTAAGCAGGTACATGGAAGAACCCAAGCAGGACCACTTCACTGCAGCGAAGAGGATCCTAAGATATGTGAACGGGACAAGGGACCATGGCCTGAAGTACTCATTTGCGGGAGAGTTGAAGTTAGTTGGCTACTCGGATAGCGACTATGGTGGTGACGTGAAAGATCGGAAGAGCACTTCCGGATACGTGTTTCATATGGGAACCGCGGCGTTCTCATGGAGTTCGAAGAAGCAGGCTACGATAGCCTTATCGTCATGTGAGGCGGAGTACATCACTGCTGCAGCATGTACTTGTTAAGCCATCTGGTAGAGGAACCCATTGGAGGAGTTGCATCATGGACAGGAAGGGCCAACGACAGTGTTAGTGGATAACATGTCGGTCATCCAGCTCGCGAAGAACCCAGTGCTGCATGGAAGGAGCAAGCATATCGAGACCCGGTATCATTTTCTTCGGGAGCAAGTGGAGCTGAAGACAGTTGAAGTCGTGTATTGCCCCCACCGGAGAGCAGGTCGCGGACATTTTCACCAAGACGCTGAAGGCAGAGACGTTTGCGAAGCTCAAAGACAAACTCGACATGTGCTGCCAAGTTTGAGGGGGAGTTTGTTGGTTTTAGTTTTGGTTGACTTGGTCAACTTTTATTGTCTTATATATTAGTATTTTGTATTAAATGAAAAGAAGGTGAGAAAGTGTCCCGCATTTATGGTGGAGAGAGAATGTGAGTTGTTTTCTTGCCTATAAATAGGCTTGTTTGTAAAGTTTTATATAAAAAAAAGGAATAGAAAGTTTTGGAGAGCCTCCTTTTCCCGGCAGAATTAAGAGAGGGAGAGAGTGAGTGTAGAGAGAGTGAAAGAAAAGTTTGTTTTGATTATAAGTTTCGGCAGAACTTAAAGTGGCGAGAGAGAGAGAAGCAACATTGAGAGAGAATAGCTTTTCCTTCCTGCGTACAGGAGTTAAAGAGAGAGAGAGAGAGAGAGAGAGGAAAGTGAGAGAGAGAATTTAATATTCCCGCAGGAATTTATTTTCCCTCGCTTTTTCTCTCGCGCCGCCAGCTCGCCAACACCACCTCGCCTGCCCCTCTCGCCACCTCAGCTCGCCGGAGCAGTTGCCAGCTCGCCAGCCTTGGACGTGGAGGAATAGAATATAAGCCTTCTCCAGGAAAAAGGACAAAAACAATCTTGAGAAACATCCTTTCAGGCTTTCAGCTCACAGAAATATGGAGGATAAGCTGCAGTTTTTTAATACCAAGATTTTATCTTCCTGACAACAACTATTTTATATATGCAAGTTGTTTTTTCCATCAGTTTTTTAAAGCTTTTGTAAGGCTATATAACGCCATTAAGACAAGCCTTGTTGGAACTACTTCTGAAAATGTAATCGTTAAGCAAGTGTTGCCCCTTCCGCCCTTCTTCAATTTTAAGTTTATTTACTGTTTTTTTGGAGTTTTGTTATTTTCTTTCTAGAATTCCAACATGGTATCAGAGGCAGGTTGCGTTGGTTGGTCGATCTCACCGGCGAAGTCTTTGTGAAATCAAATCTCGGCGTGGCTATGTCGAAAAGAGGGGCCGATAAAATGCGGATTCCCTGGTAGCTCGTTTGGGCTTTGTCTCTCAAGTTCTACCTAGAGAGGTCGCGTGTGGGTGGGTTCGTCTTGCCGTGGAGGCGTTGTTTGGAGTGCAGAGTCAAGGATGACCATGACGTTAGGGACCGAAAAAAAATGCGGAATATCCCCGGTGGCGCGTTGAGTTCTGTCCCACTTTGCCTACCCGACAGCATCCTCCTACCTCCTTCCAACAAGATCCATCAAAAAAAATCTGCGGAAGAAAATAAGTTTTGCTGTCTTTAGCTTAAGAGAGGGTGTTAGAATATAAGCCTTCTCCAGCAAAAAGGACAAAAACAATCTTGAGAAACATCCTTTCAGACTTTCAGCTCACCGAAATATGGAGGATAAGCTGCAGTTTTTTAATACCAAGATTTTATCTTCCTGACAACAACTATTTTATATATGCAAGTTGTTTTTTCCATCAGTTTTTTAAAGCTTTTGTAAGGCTATATGAAGCCATTAAGACAAGCCTTGTTGGAACTACTTCTGAAAATGTAATCGTTAAGCAAGTGTTGCCCCTTCCGCCCTTCTTCAATTTTAAGTTTATTTACTGTTTTTGGGAGTTTTGTTATTTTCTTTCTAGAATTCCAACAAGGAGCAGCCCACTCGCCGCGGGAGATCTCGCGAGTAGATCTCGCCGGAAGTTTGTTTCGCCCAGCCCGCGTACACTCGCACAACGTGCACTCGCACAGCCCGTACTCGCTGCAGAGCATTCGCCAACTCGCCGGGCAGGGACCACTCGCAGGTGCTGCTCGCCGGAGGCCCTACTCGCCGAAGTAAGAAGGGTGTGTTGCGAAGTTGTGTGTTTCGCGGGAGTATTGGTGTTCGCCGTAGAGAGTGTTCGCAAAGAAGAAGTGTTAGTAGAAGAAGTGTTCTCGAAGAAGTGTGACGAGGAGGTGAGCTCGTGTGCCCATAGCGCTTCCAACAGTTAATAGATACAATGCTAGTTGAAAAGTAGAGAAGAGACTAGAGTGGTAGAGAAAATATGTTTTCCTTGAATGGATTACATTGTACATCACATGGTGTTTATATAGGATACATTGAGAGAGAGAGAGAGAGGGAGAATATTATTCTGTAATAAATGTAATTAATGAATGAATCCGTGTGCTTCTTCTTGGACGGTTGAGATGCGTTCATATTTGATGGCTGAGATTGTAATCCGTGTGCTTCAAGTAAATGGTTAAGATGACGATCCATGTGCTCGTATTCTACGGCTGAGATGATTAGCTTTTGTCTTGGTTAATACACCCCCTCAAGTTGGAGAGTCTAGACATCGAATCTTCAACTTGTCGCGAAGAAATTGGAACCGTGCCGTCGGTAGTGGCTTCGTGAAGGTGTCAGCAATTTGATCTTTAGTGGAGATATATTGAACAGCAAGTTTCTTTGCAGCAACACGTTCTCGAACAAAATGAAAATCAATTTCAACATGTTTGGTGCGGGCATGAAATACTGGATTTGCTGAGAGATATGTTGCGCTAATATTATCACACCAAAGAACGGGTGGTCCATGTAATTGTACCCCTAATTCCTGAAATAAAGATTCAATCCATATAAGCTCGGCAGAGGCATCAGCAAGAGCTTTATACTCAGATTCGGTGGATGATCGGGCCACTGTTCGTTGTTTCCTAGATGTCCACGAGATGAGGTTGGGGCCAAGAAAGACAGCAAAGCCACCAGTAGAGCGACGATCATCAGTATTTCCTGCCCAGTCTGCATCAGAAAATGCTTGAAGAGAGCGAGAGGTAGAACGTTCAAAGAGGAGCCCATGTGTGGTGGTGCCTTTGAGATACCGTAAAATGCGTTTGACCATAATCCAATGATCCTCAGTTGGTGAGTGCATATATTGACATGCACGATTCACAGCAAAGGAAACATTTGGACGAGTTAGGGTAATATATTGTAAGGCGCCCACAATAGAACGATATTGGGTTGGATCAGATAGGAGTGCACCCCCTGAATCGATTGGCTTATTAGTGCTTGGAGCCATTGGTGTTTGAACAGGATGACACTCAGACATGCCAGCACGATGTAGTAAATCTCGAATATAGCGAGATTGTGATAAGAGTAATCCTTTAGGATGTTTGATGGCCTCAATTCCGAGAAAGAAGTGCAGATGTCCCAAATCTTTGATGGAGAATTCGTGAGATAAATCCTTTAAAATTTGATTTATGTGTGTAGGGTCATTCCCTGTAAGCAGGATGTCATCCACATAAATCAAAATATAAGTAGTTAGGAGGCCTCGACGGAGGATAAATAGAGAGGGATCATTCTTGGAGGCAGTGAATCCCATTTGTAGAAGAAAAACAGATAAGCGATGAAACCAAGCTCGAGGGGCCTGTTTTAATCCGTATAAGGAGCGATGTAGTCGACATACATGAGTCGGGAATGTAGAGTCCTCAAACCCAGGAGGTTGAGACATATATACTTCTTCGGTTAATGATCCATGAAGAAATGCATTTTGGACATCAAGTTGTCGGATAGGCCACCCTTGTGAGACTGCAATAGAAATCATGCTTCGAATTGTAGTTGGTTTAACTACAGGGCTGAATGTTTCTGTGTAATCAAGACCGGGTTGTTGGTGGAACCCTTTGGCAACAAGACGTGCCTTATAGCGCTCAATGGATCCATCAGCTCTGCGCTTAATACGATATACCCATTTGCAGCCTACTAAATTTTTATTGGAGGGGAGGGGGACTAAAGACCATGTCCCATTTTGAACTAAGGCATTGAACTCATTGCGCATGGCAATCCTCCACTCAGAGTGTTTATTGGCCTGGGTGAAACAGGTTGGTTCAATAGGAATATCAGATGCGGAGGGTATTTGTGTAGTTAAGGCATTTATAGGATGTGGATTGGTAGAGTTATATATGTCTTGAAGAGCTCGTGTACGGCGTGGTGGTGTAGTACTTGATGATGGAGAAGTGATCATAAGGTTTGGTGAGAGAGGTGCGTTGGGTGAATGCTCAGGAGAAGGTGGAGGATTATCTGGAGGGGATGGTTGTGTTATTGATTGTGGTGGTTGGATAGGAATTGCGGCCCAGGGTGAAGGATGTGTTTTGGTTAAAGAATCAGAAGTTGAAGTGGAAGGTTGAGAGAAGGTAGTAAATGGAAATGACGTTTCATCAAACCGTACATGTCGTGCTATATAAAGTCGGTTATTTTGAAGGTTTAAGCAACGATATGCAGAGTGAGAAGGACTGTATCCCAAAAAGACACATGGTGCGGATCGGAAATCCATTTTATGATGATTGTAAGGCCGTAAGTGAGGAAAACACAAGCACCCAAAGATTCGGAGGAGATTATAATTAGGAGTTTTATGGTGGATTAGTTGAAATGGAGAGATGTTGAATGAAGAGGATGAGGGCATGCGATTTATAAGAAAAACTGCAGTTTCAAAGGCAAAGTGCCAGTATTTTTGAGGAACAGATCCCTCAGCGAGAAGGGAGAGGCCTGTTTCTGTAATGTGTCGATGGCGACGTTCTATGGCACCTTGTTGCTCATGTGTGTGGGGAGCGGCAATGCGATGAGAAATTCCAAGTTTTTGGAAATAAAGAGGAAGGGTGTGATATTCTCCTCCCCAATCAGTTTGTAAGGTTTTAAGTGGACGAGAGAAAAGCCGCTCAACCAAAGCTTTAAAACGAATGAAAATATCAAACACTTCAGATTTGCGAACCATTGGATAAAACCAAAGATATTTTGTATTGTCATCAAGAAAAATTACATAATAATGATGCCCATCTATTGAAGGGGTAGGGGATGGACCCCATACATCGAGAATGAGAGAGAGGAAGGGATAAGCGATGAGATTTGCCTAATTGACAAGCAGAACAGAGAGACTGTAGAGTTGTTGATTTGCAAGGTAATTTGTTGGTGTTCATCATAAGACGGAGAACCTTTTCATGTGGATGTCCTAGTCGGCTATGCCAACCGTTCATGGTAGTCCGCTCGGCAATAGCAACAGAAGGGGAGGGAGAGGCGGAACTGAGTTGATACAGGCCATTATTGCTCGGTCCTGACAGGAGGGTTGCCTTGGTGTCCTTATCCTTCACAAGAAAATGAGAAGGATGAAATTCAAAATAAACATTATTATCTTTGGCAAATTTTTGGACTGAAAGAAGACGTTTAGAGATAGATGGGACGTGTAAGATGTTAGATAAATAAAATGAACGAGAAGAAGTAGGAGAGGAGAATTGAGTATTTCCAATATGGGTTATAGAGAGACCCTTACCATTGCCGATATGAACTTGTTCCTGACCAGTGTAGTCATCATAAGAGGAGAATGATTGAAGATCTGGAGTGACATGATGAGAAGCGCCAGTATCTGGGTACCATGTGAGAGCGGTGGATGGGTGAGGAGTGGGTAAAAGTGGTGGGTTATGTGGTTGGTGATAAGGGATGGTGTGGTGGACGGTGGGTGGAGATGGTTGGTGGGGATATGTGGTGTGATGAGGGTGAGAGGTATGCCGATAATAACAGTTCTGAGTGGAGTGATTATTCCGTTTGCAAATAGAGCACCATAGTTCACCTCTACCAGTATGTTGAAAAGATCGACCTCCACGGCCACGAGTTGAAAAGTAGAGAAGAGACTAGAGTGGTAGAGAAAATATGTTTTCCTTGAATGGATTACATTGTACATCACATGGTGTTTATATAGGATACATTGAGAGAGAGAGAGAGAGAGAGAGAGGGAGAATATTATTCTGTAATAAATGTAATTAATGAATGAATCCGTGTGCTTCTTCTTGGACGGTTGAGATGCGTTCATATTTGATGGCTGAGATTGTAATCCGTGTGCTTCAAGTAAATGGTTAAGATGACGATCCATGTGCTCGTATTCTACGGCTGAGATGATTAGCTTTTGTCTTGGTTAATAATGCTTAACATTGACATAACTTCTTGGAGCATAATTGTCACAAGTTATATATATGTATGATGGTAATCCAAAGAGGCGTCATTTGGAGAAATAATGCTTCGATATAATATCCAACTATTATATGCCAAACAATTCTCATAATAAATTGGAATTTATAAGAGCTTAAAAAACAAAAATCGTAGTTTGGAACTACGTAGGAGCTATTTACTTTCTATTCCGAAGTTAATTAGCCGCATGCACTTACAGGAGGGAAACTGGCCATGGCTTACTACAAGGACTTCATCGTCAACGGAGATACTCTTGTCTCCGGCAACATATCTCTTCAGATCAGCCCGCCGGTGCTGAACGACCCTGGGCAGCCCAACGCCATACTCAACGGCATCGAGGTCATGAAGCTGAGCAATAATGCCGGAAGCCTTGATGGTCCGTACTCCGTTGATGGCTCATACCATGGAGACGAGGCCTCTAGGTTGGCGAGGAAGAAGGTGGCGGTGGCTGTATTCGGGCTGGTGATGGGCGTCGCTGCATTGGCAGTGTTGGTGGTGATGTTCATGCGCTGGCGGCGGCAGTCGGAGGATTGGAAGAAGCGGCATAACTTCCCCTCGTGGCTTCTTCCTCTGCATGTTGGCCATTCCGGCCGACCGGGGTTCATGACCAAGTGGATCTGGAGCTCCTGGAACGGGAGCTCGCCGTCGACGAAGAAAGGGCAGACCGGGTTTGGATCGCAAAAAAGCAAGAGCGGGTACAGTACTTACCTCGCTTCTGGAGGGCTCGGCGTCGGACGGTAAATTGTTTAAACTTTGGAAGAAAAAATGGCTAAATACTTATTTCATTCCTAATTTTTATCATCTTTTTAATTTCAGTTTCAAATCTTTAATTTTGAAAGATTTTAGTCACTAACTTTCTCCTACATTTAATTTTAAATCCCAAAAAATCATATCCGTTAAGTTTTGTTAACTTTTCCGTTCTTGTCTTTCTCCTTGAGATCATCTACAATCTCCATGGCCCTCTCCATCTCTAGCACCGCCTCCACGCTGTCGTTGCTCCTCATCTTGCATGATTGCATGTTGCATTTTGGCGTGCTCGTCGATAATCTCCATGGCGTTGCTCCTCATCTTGCCATTTTCCTGTTAACGTTCTCTGCCATTTCCACAGCATACCGCCGAGCACTGTCATTTTCCCGAACTTCTTCTCCAGCACAGTCATCACGTCTGTTTATCCCTTCCCTTGTGTACCAATGCAAGAGCATTTCTCCTGAACATCGTCGTGAACTAGTCTGATGCAGCACGCCCGGACCCGCCCCGGCCGGCGGAGTCACACCTGCCAGCGGAACACGAACTGGCACGCGCCGCGAAAGGACTGCAGCCCAGACACCCCAACCCGTCTCCGCACCTATTCTCAGCGCGGCGGGTTGTTGAGGCTGGGGCTCGATCCCCAGACCTCCTTGATAAGCACCTTTCCTAACAGGCCTCATCACCAACTGACCTGCAGGTCAGTTGGTGATGAGGCCTGTTAGGAAAGGTGCTTATCAAGGAGGTCTGGGGATCGAGCCCCAGCCTCAACAACCCGCCGCGCTGAGAATAGGTGCGGAGACGGGTTGGGGTGTCTGGGCTGCAGTCCTTTCGCGGCGCGTGCCAGTTCGTGTTCCGCTGGCAGGTGTGACTCCGCCGGCCGGGGCGGGTCCGGGCGTGCTGCATCAAAAAAGTGCAGGTCAGTTGGTGATGAGGCCTGTTAGGAAAGGTGCTTATCAAGGAGGTCTGGGGATCGAGCCCCAGCCTCAACAACCCGCCGCGCTGAGAATAGGTGCGGAGACGGGTTGGGGTGTCTGGGCTGCAGTCCTTTCGCGGCGCGTGCCAGTTCGTGTTCCGCTGGCAGGTGTGACTCCGCCGGCCGGGGCGGGTCCGGGCGTGCTGCATCATAGTTGCTCACCCTCTGAACATCTCCTGTATCGACGCTGAGTTTTCGATGAAGATCGACGAAATCTTCAAATCGTTCAGTCCGCTCCCCGCAAATATTATTTATAACATACATGTCAACATTCTCGCCAACTTCCTCCCGCCACCTCATCTCGCCATTTCCCTCTCGCCAGCCCGTCTCGCGATACACCCAGCAGGAGGATCTCACCGCTGCATGTAGAAGAGAAGGAGGAGCAGCTCGTCTGCCTGCACTCGCGCCAGTGGAGCAGCCCGCACTCGCCCTGTTCGACTCGCCGTCTACATCTCGCCTACAGGAGCCTCGCCGGAGCAGCAATCTCGTCGGGGTTGTAGGTACTTGCCGAGCAGCAGGTCTCGCTAGCCAACACGCGGTGAGCAAGGCAGTGTGGTGTGTAGCATCCGCGTGGGTGGTGCTCGCCCGAGTCGGAGTCGCAAGGCGAGGAGCTCGCCGGAATTATTTTCACCCAACTCGCTGGAGCATCTCGCGCGGAGTGTCTCGCAGCAGAAGTTTTTCGCATGGTTTAGGGTGCTCGCATTTGTAGTGTTGAGGAAGAGAGGGCGCGTGACCCATATATCGCACTTCCAACAAGTGGTATCAGTGCGAGGTTGCAAACCTTTGCGGTGACTCGGAATGTTTGATGAGTAGAAGAGATGGAGATGGGTGGAGCTATGCCTGGGCAAGTCCCCAAGTTGACAAAGACCAACTATGGGAACTGGAGCATCTAGATGAGAGTACTACTCGCATCAAAGGAGTTGTGGGAGATAGTGGAAAATGGCAATGAGGAGCGTACTGCTGCAGCAGAGGCGGCGTTAACCAACGCGCAGAAGACGACGTTAAGAGATGCAAGGAAGGGAGATAAGAAGGCTCTCTTCTTGTTATATCAAGGGGTTGACGAAGCAACCTTTGAGAAGATCTCAGACGTGAAGACTTCCAAGGAGGCATGGGAGGTGTTGCAACGCTCCATGCATGGGGTAGACAAGGCTAAGAAGATGAAGTTGCAGTCCCTCCGGGCGGAATATGAAGTAACAAAGATGCAGAGCACCGAGAAGGTCGGTGACTATGTGACACGTCTGCGGACGCTCACAAATGAGATGAAGCGCAATGGGGAGACGATCGATGACGCGAGCTTCATGGAGAAGTTATTGAGATCTATGTCCAAGAAGTAACGTCATATAGTGGTGGCGATCGAAGAGTCGAAGGACCTCACCGAGATGGTCGTTGACGAGCTTGTAGGCTCTTTGCAAGCTCATGAGTACAGGATGCTGCAGGATGATGAAGAAGTGAGTGGCTTAGGAAAAGCACTCCAGACCTAGTTGAACTTTGGGGAAAGTTCAGGAAGAGGAGGCGGCCAGCGTGGCCGAGGTCACCAAGGTAGAGGCAGAGGTAGAAGAGGAGGTAGAGACCAAGATAGAAACCAAAATTTCCAGAGAGAGGCGGAGCGACCTCAAGGAGGTTGGCAAGAAGGAAGAGGTAGAGGAAGAGGCCGAGGAGATATGTCCCAAATCCAATGTTACAACTGTAATAAGTTCGGGAATATGATCTATGATTGCTGGGCTCCGAGGAAGAGAGAAGAGGCAAACCATTATGTCGAGGCTAGGAACAACGGGAACAACACTGGCGCTGGAGATCCGATGATGTTCCTAACCTACCGAGGAGCGGAGGAAGGAAGAAATGATGTGTGGTACCTGGACACAGGTGCGAGCAACCACATGTGTGTGAGATAGGGAGATGTTCACTAACCTGGAACCCAGTGGGGGCGAGGTTAGTTTTGGTGATGCTTCGAAGATCTCGCTGGAAGGAAAAGGCTTGGTGGTTGTGAAGCTGAATGGAGAGAAGGTGCACTGAATGACGTGTTCTATGTGCTAGGCTTGAATACTAACATCTTAAGCCTTTGACAGTTGGTGGAGAGAGGCTACTGCGTCCAGTTGAAGGATGGGTCTTTGGCGATGAAGAACCATCAAGGGAAAGAAGTGGTGAAGGTGAAGATGACGGCGAACCGTCTCTTTACATTGAAGATGGATACTCATGAGACGACATGTCTCGCGAGGACGGAGGAAGAAGAGGAAGCATGGCTGTGGCACCATAGGATGGGTCACTTGGGCTTCACGGGCTTGAAGCTGTTATCCCACTCCAGGATGGTGGAGGATCTGCCAATGATCTCACCTCCGGAGAAGGTCTGCGAGGCGTGCACGAAGGGGAAGCAGAAGAGGCTGATGTTTGAAGGAGGGAAGTCTCGGAGAGCAAGGAGACAGCTTGAACTGGTTCACTCGGACATCGCGGGTCCGTTTGAGACCACCTCAGTTGGCGGAAGCAAGTACTACATCACCTTCACGGATGACTTTAGTCAGAAGTGTTGGGTGTATTTTTTGAAGGAAAAATCTGAGGCCCTTAACAATTTCAAGGAGTTCAAGGCGATGACGGAGAAAGAGAGTGGTCAGCCACTGAAGGTGCTGAGGACAGATCAGTGTGGGGAGTACACCTCGAGGCTGTTTGATGTCTTCTGCAAGGAGAATGATATCTCACACCAGTTGACAGCGGCATACTCACCACAGCAGAACGGTGTCGCGGAGAGGAAGAATCTCACCATCATGAACATGGCAAGGAGTATGGTGAAGGGCAAAGGGTTGCCGAAGATGTTCTGGGCGGAGGCAGTGCAGTGTGCGGTGTATCTACTGAACAGATGTCCCACAAAGAGTGTGAAGTTCATGACCCCGTTCGAGGCTTGGAGTGGCTGGAAGCCAAGTGTGAAGCACTTGAGGGTCTTTGGGTGTGTAGCTCATGCTCACGTCCCAGACCAGAGGAGGAAGAAGCTCGATGACAGGAGCGAGAAGTGCATCTTTGTGGGCTACGCTCCAGAGAGCAAGGCTTACATGTTATACAACCCAGTGACGGAGAAGGCC
Organism: Dactylorhiza incarnata; assembly: GCA_033032865.1. Classification (NCBI taxonomy): domain Eukaryota; kingdom Viridiplantae; phylum Streptophyta; class Magnoliopsida; order Asparagales; family Orchidaceae; genus Dactylorhiza; species Dactylorhiza incarnata. The sequence continues at coordinate 9,978,743 of JAWHQI010000031.1, forward strand.
ATAGTCTCGAGGGATGTGGTGTTTGAAGAAGACAGCTGCTGGAGCTGAGATGAGGAGACAAGGAGCAAGAATGGGATGTTCTTTGAAGATGAGGAGGAAGGTGGTCACGAAGCAGGAGCAGAGGATGGTGGGGCTGAGCCACCATCACCACCTAGCGGACATTCAGGGGGAGCTTGCACTCCCAACTCAAGCGGAGGAAATTCCAGTGTAGCAAGCACTAGTGGAAGCAAGGATGATCATCCTCAACCTAGGATGAGAAGGATGGAGGAGATCTACGAGGAGACGGCACCAACACTTAATAAATTTCTTTGTATTGTTTGTTGGCAGATTGCGAGCCTCCTATGACGAAGCTCCCTAGGAGAAATCTTGGAGGATGGCGATGGATGCTGAGATGGCTTCCATAAAGAAGAATGATACTTGGAGGCTAGTCGATCCACCCGCAGGCCACAAACCCCTCGGGGTGAAGTGGGTCTATAAAGTAAAGAAGAACAAGGATGGAGCTATGAAGAAGCACAAGACGAGACTCGTCGTGAAGGGCTATAGGCAAGTCCAAGGAGTGGACTATGAAGAGGTCTACGCCCCAGTGGCAAGGATCGACACCATCAGGTTGATCATCGCGCTCGCAGCTCACCATGGGTGGAAGGTCTCGCAGATGGATGTGATGTCGGCCTACCTCAATGGCTACTTGGAGGAAGATGTGTACATCGAGCAGCCTCCTGGATATGAAGTGAGGGGATAGGAGAGGAAGGTGTGCAAGTTGAACAAGGCACTATATGGCTTGAAGCAAGGGGCTCGTGCATGGAATGGAAGGATAGACGCATACCTTCATAAGCACGGCTACAGGAAGTGTCCCTACGAGTATGCTCTCTACACCAAGGTGGAAGAAAACGGTGATATCATGATCGTATGCTTGTACGTAGACGATATGATATTCACCGGGAACAACCCGACTATGTTCCAAGAGTTCAAGAAGATAATGAAGAGAGAGTTCGAAATGACAGACTTGGGAGAGTTGACCTATTTTTTGGGTGTCGAGGTGAAACAGGATGAAGACGACATCTTCATCTCGCAGAAGAAGTATGCGGAAGAGATTTTGAAAAAATTCAGGATGGAGGATAGCAAGGCTATCTCCACTCCCGCTGATGTAGGGCTGAAGCTGAGGAAGGACTCCAAGGAAGGAGCGGTCGACTCCACGCTATTCAAAAGTTTGGTGGGAAGCCTACGCTACTTGACCTTTACCCGACTAGACATTATGTACGTTGTTGGAGTAGTGAGCAGGTACATGGAGGAGCCAAAGCAGGATCATTTCACGGCTGCGAAGAGGATCCTGAGATATGTGAACGGGACGAGAGGTAAATGCCTGAAGTACTCTACGGGAGAGGAGTTGAAGTTGGTCGGCTACTCGGATAGCGACTATGGTGGTGATGTGAATGACCGGAAGAGCACTTCCGGATATGTATTTCATATGGGAACGGCGACGTTCTCATGGAGTTCGAAGAAGCAGGCTACGATAGCCTTATCATCTTGTGAGGCGGAGTACATAGCAGCCGCGACAGGTACTTGCCAAGCTATTTGGTTAAGGAACCTCTTGGGGGAACTGCATTATCCACAGGATGGCCCCGTGACCATGTATGTTGACAACATGTCCGCCATCCAACTCGCGAAGAACCCTGTGTTGCATGGGCGCAGCAAACACATAGAGACGAGGTATCATTTCCTTCGTGGGCAAGTGGAGCAGAAGATCGTGGAAGTTGTGTATTGCCCTACCGGAGAGCAGGTCACGGATATTTTCACTAAGGCTTTGAAGGTGGAGACGTTCGCAAAGCTCAAACGCAAACTCGGCATGTGTTGCCAAGTTTGAGGGGGAGTTTGTTGGGTTTGGTTTTGTTGACTTGGTCAACTTTTTAAATGCATTATATATATATGTTTTTATTGTTTGAGGTGAGAGAGTGCATTTAATGAGGAGAGAGATTATATGTTTTTCTTTTGCCTATAAATAGGCTTGTAATTTGCTTTTCAAAAGTGCGGTCAATAGAAAAGTTGAAGAGTGTTTTTGGCAGAATTTTAGAGAGAGAGAGGGAGAGTTTGGAGTGAGAGAGAGAGAGCTTTATAAATTATTCCCGCAGGAATACTCAACATTCTCGCCAACTTCCTCCCGCCACCTCATCTCTCCATTTCCCTCTCGTCAGCCTGTCTCGCGATACACCCAGCAGGAGGATCTCGCCGCTGCACGTAGAGCAGAAGGAGGAGCAGCTCGCCTGCCTGCACTCGCGCCAGTGGAGCAGCCCGCACTCGCCCTGTTCGACTCGCCGTCTTCATCTCGCCTACAGGAGCCTCGCCGGAGCAGCAATCTCGCCGGGGTTGTAGGTACTCGCCGAGCAGCAGGTCTCGCTAGCCAACACGCGGTGAGCAAGGCAGTGGGGTGTGTAGCATCCGCGTGGGTGGTGCTTGCCCGAGTCGGAGTCGCAAGGCGAGGAGCTCGCCGGAATTATTTTCACCCAACTCGTCGGAGCATCTCGCGTGGAGTGTGTCTCGCAGCAGAAGTTTTTCGCATGGTTTAGGGTGCTCGCATTTGTAGTGTTGAGGAAGAGAGGTCGCTTGACCCATATATCGCACTTCCAACATCTCTGCCATTTCCACAGCATACCGCCGAGCACTCTGTCATTTTCCCGAACTTCTTCTCCAGCACAGTCATCACGTCTGCAATGCAAGAACGCATTCCTCCTGAACATCGTCGTGAACTAGTCGCTCACCCTCCTGAACATCTCCTGTATCGACGTTGAGTTTTCGATGAAGATCGACGAAATCTTCAAACCGTTCAGTCCGCTCCCCGCAAATATTATTTATAACATATCCCTACCACCTCCAACTTTCTACCCCAGCTCTCCGGGAAACTTTGTGCTGGATAATGAGGAGGTGGTTGCTCACCGAGCCATCTTCTTCTCTGGAATAGTAGCGGTGAAGGGATGAATGAAATGAAATTTACTTAGGCGGAGAGCAATATAAATGATCTTAGAACAAATGCCGAAGAAGGAGATGCCAGCAAAGTATTAAAACCTGGGATCCAGATTCTCTTCATTTGGGTGAAATGGATAGTATCTCTTTCGTGGTGTGGATGCATTCTCACTTGATCTAATGGTGGAACCTGATACATAAGTTTCTACTCTGTATTCTATCGTTGCAGCCTCATTTTCCGATATAAATGGATGGAAAGTTATATTAGAGACTAAAAACTTCAAAATACAAAAATTTAGGAACCAAAATCATGAAATTAAAATTTTTGAGACTGAAATCTTAAAGTACTCAAAAGTTTAAGACTGAAATAAGTATTTAGCCAAAAAAAATGATCACTTTTTTTTGTGAAAATTGGTAGGCTTTGAAATTGAAATTTCAAAGTATTTTTATAAGACCTTAATAAGGTCAAAAACATAATATATAACATGTGATAAGAGAGAGATAATATGCCTGCAAACACTCACGAGAGACCCACATGTGCTACTAGTTTGTTATGTGTACCACCAAATTAATGCACATGTCTACAAACTACTCACGAGTTCCATTGAAATATGGCGTAAGTGCGTAGTTTTCACCTCTAGGATTTCTTAAGTTTACGATGAGGCGATGCCAATACTATTGTCCTTCACTTGGTGTTAACCATGCAAATACTTTTTTCACTACAGTGAAAAAAGGGCAATATCACCATGAAAATATCTAGTGATCACTAGGAATAGGGGCATTGTGTCTTTGTCTAGCATGCACCACTATCCCAAAAACAATGCATTCTCATCATATTCATGATGTTATAGTAAGAACAAGTGTTAATATGTGAGGACTTACGTTGGAGATAGACTCAATGACGTCAAGGCCATGTGGTTTGGTGAAGATTGAACAGAAATTGGAGAGTATAAGGATGCAAATTCATGGTGTAAAGTTGGTGGATCAATTGGAAGGTATTCATATATAGGAACGAAGATCGAAAGCAATGTAGAAAAAATGCACGCCGAGAAACAGTGCTGAAAACAAACAAATTTACGTGGTTCGGCAGATGCCTATGTCCACGGCGGTACTAGAGTTTCTCACTATAGTTTTACGTGGTTCAGCAGATGCCTACATCCACGACCGCACTAGGGTTTTTCACTATAGTTTTTTCAGTCACAGAGCAAGATGCAAAAGGAAGCATTTTATATTTAAAGCCTAGGGATACCAAGAAAATGGTAAAAGTACATAATTTACCATGCTCAAAATACTTCGGGGGCACTACACCTAAACCTCCCAGCCAACTCACCACGGAGTTGGATCCATGAAAAGCAGTGAATTAATCATCAGTACGATTAGACTCCACATCTCTAACAATCTCCCACTAGGATACTGATCTAGGAAATAATCAGCAATCTTTGTAACATCGCTTCCATTTTCTTTTCAACCATAAATAAATACTCCTACTGTGGTGCCTCCTCATCACTATCCATGGAGGCCAACTGAGGCAATGCAGAACTTCAGTTTATCAGCGGTGACTACTTTGGTGGCATGTCTGATGGATTCTTCATTCCGACAATCTTCTTCAATGACAAAGTTCCATCATCTATCAACTCCTGAATATGATGATACCTCAATTGAATGTGCTTTGTCCTGACATTAAATATTGGAATCTTCACGAGGTGAACAACACTCTGACTATCGCTGAAGAGAGAGCTATCATCTTGTTCTTTGCCCAATTCTTTCAAAAAATTCTTCAACCAGGTCATCTCTTTGCTAGCTTATGAGATGATCATATACTCTACTTCAGTGGTTGATAGTGAAACAATGCTGAAAGAAATCGTTGTCTACCTAAATCACCTAAAGGGGGGGGGGGGGGGGGGGGTGAATAGGCGATCTCTACTGCGATTGCGGAATAAAAATTAAGTACACACACAACAAGAAAAATCACAGCACAGAGACACAAGATTTATAGAGGTTCCCCAAGGTGGGTACTCCTCTCTCCCGCTTCGCCTATCTAGCACTTCGGGCTAGCGTCGGCAACTTCGCCAAAACTCGGATTTATCAACAAATCCTACACTCGGAGACAACGGCTCCTACAAACTCGGAGAACAACCTCTCCTACAAAAGCACTCGGAGATAAACTCTTACAACTCGGAGCAAAATACTCCTACAAAAATAACTCGGAGAAAAATCTCCTACAAGAATCAAATAGAGTTTGAAATAAAATACTTCTATTAAATCTCAACAGAGATTAACTTCAGATCTTGGAAAAACTGAGTCTTCTTCTTCCTTGAGAACGAAAGCTTGGATCTTCAAAGATTTGGAAGAAAGGAAACTCGGCAAACCTGATCTGAATAGGCCCTTTGATTTTCTTGAAAAGAACTTCAAAAAATATGGAGCAGCAAATAAATCAAAAGCTTTCTTATCTGAGAAATCTCTAACAACACTGAAGAACGAGTCTTGAGGGCGCAGAAGTTAGATCTCAGAAAAACTTGTTCAGCGAGCAAGAAGGAAGACGACTGGGTTCTTCTCTTTCAATCGGGTTGAATAATAATATCTTACCCTAAAAATAAGAGATTATTTATAGGAAGAACTCCAACGGCTAGGGCGACAGACAGGGAATGATCGACACGTGTGCTGCACATGGCGGCCAACCCTAATTTTCAAAAATGAAACATATTTTTGAAATCCGTCTGTCCGTCATTCGTCGAGACTTCACGTGAACATTCGACGAATCGACTTAGCCATTAAAAAGATTGAACAACCCGTGAAAAACACCTTCTGTTTTCATTCGTCGGGATTCGTCGGGCGTTCTCGAGAACATTCTACGAATTGACTTAGCGGCATAAATTCCTTCACAAAGCTGCCTTTTTGACTTCTGTCAGCATTCGTCGATATTCGTCGGGAGTTCACGAGAACATTCGACGAATAGACTTGGCCGCAGAAATTCCTTCTTCAAACTGGAAAACTGGCTTCTGTCAGGATTCGTCGGGAGTCATCGGGACTTCACGTGACATCTCGACGAATTGACTTAGCAAAAATTCCTTTTCTTCTGAAAACCTGCTCCACTCCTCAAACTTGAAAGCCTTCAGTTATGAGAATATGAAGTGCACCCCAAAAGAGAGATTACACATGGACCAACACTTTGTTCTATACAATGAGGGATTACATTGTCTAGAACTGTGTTTGGTGATCCATTGCAACCTGACTTTGGTGTGCACTTAGCATTATGACCTGTCACAATACATCTAAAGAGAATTCATCAAATACATACTCAATTCAATTTAGTTCACTAGGGGAAACCTTCAAATCCAGGTGATTGTGGATAGAATACCCAACAATCTCCCCCTATTTGAAGATGTCATAACCCTATGCACTAAGTTGAATTGCACAGAAGGTATAATTGAATAAAAACAGCACAACCAGGCAGTAATAATTAAAGAGAGAATCAATGTTTATCCAAACACAAATATATATATAAACAAAGAAAAACAACATGATTCCAGAACAGCTCAGCTCATGCTTGATCCTTGCCTTTCTGCTTTCCAAAAATTCTTTCCACTGCCTCAGCTCTCTTTTTCTGTTCAGATTCCATTCTCTCAAAGAATGCCTTTGGCTTAGGCCAATATCTATCAGGAGCAGCCTCTTTAGATCCACCTGTCTTGAAATGAATTCTCCTTTCAGTTGTCCTTTTCTTGAACTTATCCCATTCCTCCTGACTGTAATGTTTACCTACACTTTCATTTTTCTTACTGACTAGGTTGAAAGATGTAAGAATGATATTCTTTGAAGTGGGACTCCAGCTTTCTTGGAAATTTCTTGGAGGAGGCCTATCATAGAATTCTCTGATCTTCTTGTGAGGATTAGACCTTTTTGCAGAAGGTTTATCACCAAAGATCTTCCTTTTCAAGGACTTATCAGAAGATTCAGAAACCTTGGAGCTTTCAAGCACTGGATCATCCCAGAATTCTTGGTAGGAGGAAGCTGGGATGTCTGCTTCAGCAAAATTAGAAGCCTCAACAGGAATTGGAGAAGAACTTGGATCACTTGGACCTGGAGCACCTGACATGTTGTCCACAACAGTGAATCCAAGTATGCCTGCAACCTCCTTGAACAGCCAACTTGTTGATTCATGAGTGTACCAATTTACATCTACAACATTTTGCAATATGTTCTCCTTAAGCTCTTGCATCTTGGAAAATACATTTCCATCCAAATCACTAACTTTACCATCCAAGTCATTCACTTTACTGGCACTTTCCTCTATCTTAGAAACCATACTCTCCTCCCCCTTTATGACATCTTCATGTAGGAGGGTATAGAGTTTGTTCAGCTGCCTCTCAACTTGATTATCCAGAAAAGTAACCCCTTGATCATGAGCAATGTTGAGAGTTGTTTGAGCAGCATTCAGATTTACAACATCTTCACCAACCTGATGCAAGTTCTTTAGAGCATGCCCAACTGCCTTATTGGTGTGGTCCAATGCTTTTCCTGCCTTTGTCATCCAGGCTTCTTGATCACTCTTGAATTTTCCCATTTCATGCTTCATCTCAGCCATTTCCTGCCTCAAAGCACTATCTACTTTATCAATTTTCTGATAAACTGACTTGATGGATTGATCAAAATGCTCTGTTTGAGCTTGCAGCAAAGTTGAAATTGACTTGAGCAAAGAAGATTGAGAGCTCTCTCCAGTTTCAAAAACATCAGGAGAGACTCTATCAGCTACAAAACTTGTAGACTGTGCTTGCTCATCAAGCACTGTTGCTCTTGGAGATTGTCTCAAAATACTTTCTTGAGGGGGCAAGAGCAGCACAGGAGGGACTGCAGATTCACCCATAAATATGCCTTCCTGTTCTTTCTCCCCCTCAGCTAAGGACATCCCCTTGGCAAACTCCAACTGAGCACCAAAACTGCCCTTGTCCAAAGCATCAGATTTCTCAGTCTGTGCAGCTGATTTCCTTGATTCAGAGTGTTCAGATGTAGTATCTGGCAAGTTTTCATGATGATCTGAATGTGTGACAAACTCTGCAGGGGATCTTCTTGAGTCTTCTAACATAGCAGCTTCATCTTCAGCAACAGATTTCCCATGACCTTCTAGGTCAGGAACAGTATCAGGAACATCAAGACTAATTGGATCAACATACACTAGATCAGTATGACCTGGATCAATTTCACTGGGAGGAATTTCCTTTGAAGCAGCACCACTTGCAACAATGTCTCTTGGGGTTGGAGGCTCCCCCTCAACATGTTCACCTCTGCCCTGATCAGGAGCAGTACTAGGTCCACTACCCCTTGAGGGTTGACCTTCTTCATGAGTCCTATTCTCATTCTGCACAGGGTCCTCATCACCACTAACAACATTCTTGACTCCACCCTTTGAAATGACCCTTTCCAATTTGGAGAAAATAGAGGAGTTGATTTTCTTAGTGTGATGGATGGGGATACCTCTTCCAAGATTGAAAAAATCTGGATTACTACTATTCAGCAACAAACTAATAATTCTTCCAAAATTTGGGGCATGAAGGCTGTCTTTAATTTTCTCAAAAAGAACTTCACCAAAATTAAAACTCTTTCTACAAATAACAGTTGTGTGAATCTTAAAGGCTTCTTCAGATAGGTAGTCATGTGAACCTACCTTGCACAATAAGACTTTTCCCAAAATATCACACAGAAGCTTACCTCCGTCATTCATGAATTTTCTTCTTATCTTTGAACCTTCATCAAGAATGCCACAGAATCTTTTGGCTTGGAGAAAGTCTTCATCATACACTTCCTCTGATTCGACTTCAGGTATCCTCAAGATTCTGTTGATGCCACTATCTTTCAAAACTATTTTACAAGACCTGATGCAGTTCTTTATCTTCTTGCCTTGACCAGAGATTTTTGCATTTCTGTAGAACTCAAGAACGTCTTGTTCGAGAATTTTAACCGGCTCTTCCAAGACATAACTGAGCCCGGCGACATCAAGCATCAAAATAATGTTTCTGAAATCATCTGAAGCAGTTCGAAAGCTACCTCGCACCAGCTCTCCACCTGAATGCAGACCTCCAGCGGCTTTGGGCGCCATCGAGTTTGACGAAATCGGGGAAGAGAAACAGTGTTTTCTCGAGGGAGACGAAGAGACGGGAAGGGTTTCACGGAAGAGTGCGTGGAATCACGTGTTCTCTTTGTTTATATATATATATATAATAAATTTAGGCGCGTACCTGATTTCACGGATGGCTCTTGGGATCCAATAAATTGAATTTGATAATAAGACTTTTCAAGGAGACGTGTCCGAGAAGATAAAAGAAATTGACCCGTGATATCTCGTGAAATTCCAATATTCTTGTCCTCATGATTCCTTGTTAAGCATTCCAAGTTCCATTATGAAGAAATTGAACTTGGTCTCGTCCAGAGGCTTCGTAAAAATATCTGCAATTTGTTTGTCAGTATTAACATATAACAAATTAATATCCTTACTCTCAACATGTTCTCGGATGAAGTGGTAGCGAAGCTCGATGTACTTCGTTCTGCTGTGAGAGACTGGATTATTTGCTATGACAATAGCACTTGAGGAGTCACAGAACATGGGGATTTCTGTGAGCTTTAAATTATAGTCCTCAAGCTGATTCTTTATCCACAAAAGTTGTGCACAACAACTGCCGGCAGAGATATACTCCGATTCAGCAGTTGATATTGCAACACAATTTTGCTTCTTGCTACTCCATGACACAAGCCTTTTTCCCAAGAATTGGCAAGTTCCTGAAGTACTCTTTCTATCATCTTTGCTACCTGCAAAATCAGCATCTGAAAAACCAATTAGTTCAAAATCATTGCTTCTCGGGTACCATAAGCCGAGATTTGGTGTACCCTTAAGGAATCTCAAAATCCTCTTTGTAGTGGCATAATGAGATTTCTTACAGTTCACCTGATACCTGGCACAAACACATGTTGAAAACATTATATCGGGCCTACTGGTAGTAAGGTAGAGCAAGGACCCAATTATGCTTCTGTACTTGGTTTCATCAAAAGGTTTCCCTTTCTCATCCTTGTCCAGAGACATACTTGAGCCCATTGGAGTCCTCATAGAGGTTGCACTCTCCATTCCAAATTTCTTAAGGAGCTCTTTGGTGAACTTAGTCTGAGAGATGAAAATTCCATCTTCAGATTGGTGCACCTGGAGTCCTAAGAAATATTTCAGCTCTCCCATGCTGCTCATTTCAAACTTACCTTGCATCAAGTTAGAAAACTTTTCGCAAAGTTTGTCATCTGTAGAACCAAATATAATATCATCAACATAGATTTGCACAAGCAAAATCTCGCCTTTTACTTCCCTAAGAAACAATGTCTTATCTATTGTTCCTCTTGTGAATTTGTTCTCAAGAAGGAACCTAGACAATGTCTCATACCAGGCTCGGGGTGCCTGTTTGAGACCATACAACGCTTTATGTAAATAATATACATGATCAGGAAAGTTAGAATCTACAAAACCTGGAGGCTGAGCTACATATACTTCCTCTTTAAGGTCTCCATTCAGGAAGGCTGACTTCACATCCATATAGAAAACCTTAAAGCCCTTATATGCAGCATATGCCAGAAATAATCTGATGGCTTCAAGTCTTGCTACTGGTGCAAAGGTCTGATCAAAATCAATCCCTTCTTCTTGCATATATCCTTGTGCAACTAGTCTTGCTTTGTTCTTTGTAATGATGCCCTTTTCATCAAGCTTGTTCCGGTAGACCCATTTTGTTCCAATCACATTTTTTCTTTGGGTCTTGGTACTAACTCCCAAACTTTACATCTCTTGAATTGGTTGAGCTCTTCTTGCATAGCAAGGATCCAAGATGGATCGGTGTTTGCTTCTTCAAACTTCTTCGGCTCAATCTGTGAAAGAAAACTTAAATGTAAAACTTCGTTAGTTGTATCTCTTCTCGTTAGAACTCTGCTTGAAGGATCTCCGATAATCTGATCAGCTGGATGATCTCTTGAATATCTGACTCCCAAGTTATTTGCATTTTCAGGAGCAACTTGAGGTTCAGCCACCTCTGGAATATCTTCTTCTTCATGAACTTCTTGTTCATCTTCAGAGTGATCCGAGATCTCTTCTGCCAACTTTGGAGCATCATCTGTGGTTTTTACTCCATCTTGCATAGAGAGTTCCTTTAGCTTTTCACCTGCATCTTCAATGAACACACTAGACGAGTTGCTATGCAGCAGGCTCGTCTCATCAAATACAACATGGACTGTTTCTTCTACCACCAGAGTTTTCTTATTGAAAATCCTATATGCCTTACTATGGCTACTATATCCTACGAAAATACCTTCAAAACATTTTTCACAAAACTTGGTTGTAGGATGCTTCCCATTGTTAAGTACATAGCATTTACTGCCAAAAATTCTAAAATATGAAATCTTTGGTTTTCTGCCCTTTAGAATCTCACATGGGGTCTTACGATGGTTCTTATTGATGAGTGCTCTGTTTAGCACATGGCAAGCTGTGTTGATAGCTTCTGCCCAGAAATATTCTAGAAGAGCAGAATCACTCAACATAGACCTGTCAGCTTCTATGAGGGTTCTATTCTTTCTCTCGGCTACTCCATTTTGCTGTGGAGTACGAGGAGAGGAAAACTCATGGGAGATACCTTGACTTTCACAAAACTCTGTCACGACCCCAGACTGAAATTCTGTTCCATGGTCACTTCTGATTTTGACCACTGAACAGTCAAGTTCATTCTGAATAAGCTTGACAAAATTAGTGAATATGCCGAAGGTTTCTGACTTAAGTTTTAGAAAGAACACCCATGCAAACCGGGAATAATCATTAACAATAACCAAGGTGTAAGCTTTCCCACTTAAGCTTCTAACTTACATTGGACCAAATAAGTCCATATGCAGCAGATGAAGACATCTGGTAGAATTATTGTCAATTATGCTCTTAAAGCTAGCCTTTGTTTGCTTACCCATTTGGCAAGCATGGAAAGGGCTTTCTTTAATGCATTTAACTTTGGGGGCATCCCTTACCAAGTTGTGATAAAATAAAATAGATATAGTTTTGAAATTAATATGTGCTAGTCTCTTGTGCCATTGGTCACAAAGAGATGCACTATCTTTGGCAACAAAACACACTGGAGTAGAAGACTATAAGCATATAAAATCTAAACAGTAAATACCACTACTCCTAGAGCCTGTTAAAATAGTTTCCGCAGACACGGACATCTTTATCAGACATCTATCTCTAAAGAACTCAACGGTATAGTCTTTGTCACACAGTTGGCTTATGCTAATCAGATTGTATTTCAATCCTTTCACATGAGCTACACGTGTGAAAACGACTGAGCCGTTGGTTATTGAACCATAACCAATAATAATATCTCGTTCAGATCCGCCAAACTTTACTTTAGGCCCGTTCTCAACTGGAACATAATCCTGAAGTAATCTTCTACTCCCGGTCATATGCCGAGAGCATCCGCTGTCCAAATACCAGATAGGAATTTCATTGGCCTTTGGACATTCCTGCAAACATGATCAATACCCCTTAGGAACCCAAACATTTTTGGGCCCTTGGTTCCTTGTTAGTGGAACACCACTTGGAACATTAACTTTGCAAGTGGTTGGTCTTGTACTGTTAACTCGTGGAGTTCTTGGCACAGTATGATTGAACCAACAATCTATGGCGAAATGACCAATTTTGCCACAGCACCAGCATTCAAATCTATTGTATCTCCTCTTTGTGTTCTGCTGAGCCTTTTGAATGGGTGGCTTTGCAGGAGGAGCAACCTTGGAGGTAGAAGCCTCGTTGGTGCAACATACACAATTCTTAGGCACAATAGGCTTGACCTGCGGTGCTTTCTTAGCATTTGATCCATGAACGAATGGTCCATGATGCTTCAATTGAACTTCCTCATAAGGAGCCTTGAGGGAGCTAGAACCAAAGTTTCTGGGTCTGGTCCACACTGAGTTCACCTTGACAGGCTCAACATGGGTTGGTCTGCTGAAGTGACCATACATGCTCTCAAAATCATAGGTGTTCGTAGGAAAAATCACCTTCTTGAAAGTTGGAGCACACTGTGGACCCTTACCCTTTGCTTTAGCAGCTCTTCTTTTGGCTGACTTACTTAGGTTCTTTTCAGCAGCATGGCCCAAACCACTACTACCAGAACCAGTAGTGAAAGTGTCTATGATAGGCAAAACTGTCTTGGGCTTAGAGAAGTTCATTGTGATCTTCTTTTCAGCCTCAAGTTGTTTTGTCAAATCATTGATAATTTCACTCTTCTGAATGCCTGCTGAAGTGGCCTCGGAGAGAGCAATCTTCAAGGATAAGATTTCATCCCTGAGTAGGTTAGATTCTTCAATCTCCTTTCTCAGGTTTGATTCTTGATCCTTTAGGGATTGAATCTCCTTTGATTGAGTTTTAACAAGCTTTCGACACTTATTAAACCCCTTCAACATTTCCTCATACTTAGCAGTCAACTCAGAATCCTCTTCCAAATAGTAGTTTTCATTTGCATCAGATGTCGTTTCTGAACATGAAAGAGGTGTAGAAGATAATACCTGACCGGTGAAAGGAACAACATCTTTATCATCTTCTGACATGGCCATTAGACTGTAGAAGCAGTCTTTTGTAAGACCTTTTCCTCTATATTGATCAAATTGGTCTTCCGTATCAAGTTGAGCCATCAATCCAAAGAATGCCTCTTCATCTGAGTTAGACTCATTTGTGTCACTATCACTCAGAGTCTTGGACTTCTTGGCAACTAAGCTCTTCTTCTCTTTCTTCTTTCCTTTGAAGGACTTCTTTTCTTCTTTTCTTGAGGATTCCTTCTTCTTGTGTGGGCAATCAGCTATCATGTGCCCTGACTTTTTATAACAATAACAAACGGGTTCAGTATAATCATGTTTGTTCGGTTTTGAGCCATACCTGTCATTTCTGTCACGGTGTGATCTCCTGTGATCTCTTGAGGAAGATAAGTCTTTTCTCATTTGTCTCCTCTTGTTAAGCAACTTTTTGAATTGCTTGGAGAGGAGGGAGAATTCTCCTTCAGATAGTTCTGATTCTTCAGAAGTGTTTTCAGCTTTATCCTCAGAAGACTCATCTCTCACAGGGGACAGGGCCCTGCTTCTCCGGGAGCGTTCAGCCTTTAGAGCAATGGGCTTTTCCTTGCCAGAGCTCCTACTGCTTTCCTCTTCTGACTTCCTGATATTCAACTTCAGCTCATGGGAAAGCAGCTTCCCATATAGAATCTATGGCTCCGTAGTAGCCAGATTACCATATTCTCTGATAGCTATCACCTTGGGGTCCCATTCCTTAGACAGGGATCTAAGGAATTTATCGTTTAGTTCACCCATGGTGAATTCCCTTCCATAGTTTCTCAAACCATTTACGATCTTGAAGAATTTCTCGTAAGTGTCAGAAATTGTGTCTTTGCCTTGTTGCTTGAAGGCTTCATATTCTTGGTTCAGCAAAGACTTCCTGTCATCTCGAACTTCTTCAGTACCTTCCATTAGAACCACACTAGAATCCCACATCTCTTTTGCAAACTTGCAGTGAATCAGATTTTGTAGCATCGAATCATCAACTGCACCTGCTATGATGTGCTTTGCTTTCTTGTCCAGAGTAACGAGTGCAATTTCATCCTTTGTCATATCCATTAGTTTCTTTGGCACCTTTTTGGTGGGATCAATGGTAGAAGCAACTGTAGGAATGACGGGACCTTCCTTAACTATCTGGGAGATTCGGGGATCATTTGCTTCCATGTAGAAGATAACTCTTTCTTTCCACATTGGGAAGTTCTCCTTAGTGCACACTGGGAGCTTGGAGGAAAACCTTTCCATGCCTCTGTCCATAGAGAGAGATCTTGACAACGAAGAGGGATCTTTAGTCTAGGTGTTAACCTCTTAAAGATAACCTAGCTTTGATACCAATTGAAAGAAATCATTGTCTACCTAAATCACCTAGGGGGGGGGGGGGTGAATAGGTGATCTCTACTGCGATTGCGGAATAAAAATTAAGTACACACACAACAAGAAAAATCACAGCACAGAGACACAAGATTTATAGAGGTTCCCCAAGGTGGGTACTCCTCTCTCCCGCTTCGCCTATCTAGCACTTCGGGCTAGCGTCGGCAACTTCGCCAAAACTCGGATTTATCAACAAATCCTACACTCGGAGACAACGACTCCTACAAACTCGGAGAACAACCTCTCCTACAAAAGCACTCGGAGATAAACTCCTACATCTCGGAGCAAAATACTCCTACAAAAATAACTCGGAGAAAAATCTCCTACAAGAATCAAATAGAGTTTGAAATAAAATACTTCTATTAAATCTCAACAGAGATTAACTTCAGATCTTGGAAAAACTGAGTCTTCTTCTTCCTTGAGAACGAAAACTTGGATCTTCAAAGATTTGGAAGAAAGGAAACTCGGCAAACCTGATCTGAATAGGCCTTTGATTTTCTTGAAAAGATCTTCAAAAAATATGGAGCAGCAAATAAATCAAAAGCCTTCTTATCTGAAAAATCTCTAACAACACTGAAGAACGAGTCTTGAGGGCACAGAAGTTAGATCTCAGAAAACTTGTTCAGCGAGCAAGAAGGAAGACGGCTGGGTTCTTCTCTTTCAATCGGGTTGAATAATAATATCTTACCCTAAAAATAAGAGATTATTTATAGGAAGAACTCCAACGGCTAGGGCGACAGACAGGGAATGATCGACACGTGTGCTGCACATGGCGGCCAACCCTAATTTTCAAAAACGAAACATATTTTTGAAATCCGTCTGTCCGTCATTCGTCGAGACTTCATGTGAACATTCGACGAATTGACTTATCCATTAAAAAGATTGAACAACCCGTGAAAAACACCTTCTGTTTTCATTCGTCGGGATTCGTCGGGCGTTCTCGAGAACATTCGACGAATTGACTTAGCCGCATAAATTCCTTCACAAAGCTGCCTTTTTGACTTCTGTCAGCATTCGTCGATATTCATCGGGAGTTCACGAGAACATTCGACGAATAGACTTGGCCGCAGAAATTCCTTCTTCAAACTGGAAAACTGGCTTCTGTCAGGATTCGTCGGGAGTCATCGGGACTTCACGTGACATCTCGACGAATTGACTTAGCAAAAATTCCTTTTCTTCTGAAAACCTGCTCCACTCCTCAAACTTGAAAGCCTTTAGTTATGAGAATATGAAGTGCATCCCAAAAGAGAGATTACACATGGACCAACACTTTGTTCTAAACATGAGGGATTACATTGTCTAGAACTGTGTTTGGTGATCCATTGCAACCTGACTTTGGTGTGCACTTAGCATTATGACCGGTCACAACACATCTAAAGAGAATTCATCAAATACATACTTAATTCAATTTAGTTCACTAGGGGACACCTTCAAATCCAGGTGATTGTGGATACAATTCCCAACAATCTCCCCCTATTTGAAGATGTCATAACCCTATGCACTAAGTTGAATTGCACAGAAGGTATAATTGAATAAAAATAACACAACCAGGCAGTAATAATTAAAAAGAGAATCAATGTTTATCCAAACACAAAAATATATATATATATATATAAACAAAGAAAAAAGCATGATTCCAGAACAGCTCAGCTCATGCTTGATCCTTGCCTTTCTGCTTTCCAAAAATTCTTTCCACTGCCTCAGCTCTCTTTTTCTGTTCAAATTCCATTCTCTCAAAGAATGCCTTTGGCTTAGGCCAATATCTATCAGGAGCAGCCTCTTTAGATCCACCTGTCTTGAAATGAATTCTCCTTTCAGTTGTCCTTTTCTTGAACTTATCCCATTCCTCCTGACTGTAATGTTTACCTACACTTTCATTTTGCTTACTGACTAGGTTGAAAGATGTAAGAATGATATTCTTTGAAGTGGGACTCCAGCTTTCTTGGAAATTTCTTGGAGGAGGCCTATCATAGAATTCTCTGATCTTTTTGTGAGGATTAGACCTTTTTGCAGAAGGTTTATCACCAAAGATCTTCCTTTTCAAGGACTTATCAGAAGATTCAGAAACCTTGGAGCTTTCAAGCACTGGATCATCCCAGAATTCTTGGTAGGAGGAAGCTGGGATGTCTGCTTCAGCAAAATCAGAAGCCTCAACAGGAATTGGAGAAGAACTTAGAGCACTTGGACCTGGAGCACCTGGCATGTTGTCCACAACAGTGAATCCAAGCATGCCTGCAACCTCCTTGAACAGCCAACTTGTTGATTCATGAGTGTACCAATTTACATCTACAACATTTTGTAATATGTTCTCCTTAAGCTCTTGCATCTTGGAAAATACATTTCCATCCAAATCACTAACTTTACCATCCAAGTCATTCACTTTACTGACACTTTCCTCTATCTTAGAAACCATGCTCTCCTCCCCCTTTATGACATCTTCATGTAGGAGGGTATAGAGTTTGTTCAGCTGCCTCTCAACTTGATTATCCAGAAAAGTAACCCCTTGATCATGAGCAATGTTGAGAGTTGTTTGAGCAGCATTCAGATTTACAACATCTTCACCAACCTGATGCAAGTTCTTTAGAGCAGCCCCAACTGCCTTATTGGTGTGGTCCAATGCTTTTCCTGCCTTTGTCATCCAGGATTCTGGATCACTCTTGAATTTGCCCATTTCATGCTTCATCTCAGCTATTTCCTGCCTCAAAGCACTATCTACTTTATCAATTTTCTGATAAACTGACTTGATGGATTGATCAAAATGCTCTGTTTGAGCTTGCAGCAAAGTTGAAATTGACTTGAGCAAAAAAAATTGAGAGATCTCTCCAGTTTCAAAAACATCAGGAGAGACTCTATCAGCTACAAAACTTGTAGACTGTGCTTGCTCATCAAGCACTGTTGCTCTTGGTGATTGTCTCAAAATACTTTCTTGAGGGGGCAAGAGCAGCACAGGAGGGACTGCAGATTCACCCATAAATATGCCTTCCTGTTCTTTCTCCCCCTCAGCCAAGGACATCCCCTTGGCAAACTCCAACTGAGCACCAAAACTTCCCTTGTCCAAAGCATCAGATTTCTCAGACTGTGCAGCTGATTTCCTTGATTCAGAGTGTTCAGATGCAGTATCTGGCAAGTTTTCATGATGATCTGAATATGAGACAAACTCTGCAGGGAATCTTCTTGAGTCTTCTAACATAGCAGCTTCATCTTCAGCAGCAGATTTCCCTTGACCTTCCAGGTCAGGAACAGTATCAGGAACAGCAGGACTAACTGGATCAACATACACTGGATCAGTATGAACTGGATCAATTTCACTGGGAGGAATTTCCTTTGAAGCAGCACCACTTGCAACAATGTCTCTTGGGGTTGGAGTCTCCCCCTCAACATGTTCACCTCTGCCCTGATCAGGAGCAGTACTAGGTCCACTACCCCTTGAGGGTTGACCTTCTTCATGAGTCCTATTCTCATTCAACATAGGGTCCTCATCACCACTAACAACATTCTTGACTCCACCCTTTGGAATGACCCTTTCCCATTTGGAGAAAATAGAGGAGTTGATTTTCTTCGTGTGATGGATGGGGATACCTCTTCCAAGATTGAAAAAATCTGGATTACTACCATTCAGCAACAAACTAATAATTCTTCCAAAATTTGGGGCATGAAGGCTGTCTTTAATTTTCTCAAAATGAACTTCACCAAAATTAAAACTCTTTCTACAAATAACAGCTGTGTGAATCTTAAAGGCTTCTTCAGATAGGTAGTCATGTGAACCTACCTTGCACAATAAGACTTTTCCCAAAATATCACACAGAAGCTTACCTCCGTCATTCATGAATTTTCTTCTTATCTTTGAACCTTCATCAAGAATGCCACATAACCTTTTGGCCTGGAGAAAGTCTTCAGCATACACTTCCTCTGATTCGACTTCAGGCATCCTCAAGATCCTGTTGATGCCACTAGCTTTCAAAACTATTTTACAAGACCTGATGCAGCTCTTTATCTTCTTGCCTTGACCAGAGATTTTTGCATTTCTGTAGAACTCAAGAACGTCTTGTTCGAGAATTTTAGCCGGCTCTTCCAATACATAACTGAGCCCGGCGACATCAAGCATCAAAATAATGTTCCTGAACTCATCTGAAGCAGTTCGAAAGCTAACTCGCACCAGCTCTCCACCTGAATGCAGACCTCCAGCGGCTTTGGGCGCCATCGAGCTTGACGAAATTGGGGAAGAGAAACAGTGTTTTCTCGAGGGAGACAGAGAGACGGGAAGGGTTTCACGGAAGAGTGCGTTGAATCACGTGTTCTCTTTGTTTATATATATATATAAAATAAATTTAGGCGCATACCTGATTTCACGGATGGCTCTTGGGATCCAATAAATTGAATTTGATAATAAGACTTTTCAAGGAGACGTGTCCGAGAAGATAAAAGAAATTGACCCGTGATATCTCGTGAAATTCCAATATTCTTGTCCTCATGATTCCTTGTTAAGCATTCCAAGTTCCATTTTGAAGAAATTGAACTTGGTCTCGTCCAGAGGCTTCGTAAAAATATCTGCAATTTGTTTGTCAGTATTAACATATAACAAATTAATATCCTTACTCTTAACATGTTCCCGGATGAAGTGGTAGCGAAGCTCGATGTGCTTCGTTCTGCTGTGAGAGACTGGATTATTTGCTATGGCAATAGCACTTGAGGACTCACAGAACATGGGGATCTCTGTGAGCTTTAAATTATAGTCCTCAAGCTGATTCTTTATCCACAAAAGTTGTGCACAGTAACTGTCGGCAGAGATATACTCCGATTCAGCAGTTGATATTGCAACACAATTTTGCTTCTTTCTACTCCATGACACAAGCCTTTTTCCCAAGAATTAGCAAGTTCCTGAAGTACTCTTTCTATCATCTTTGCTACCTGCAAAATCAGCATCTGAAAAACCAATTAGTTCAAAATCAGTGCTTCTCGGGTACCATAAGCCGAGATTTGGTGTACCCTTAAGGTATCTCAAAATCCTCTTTGCAGCGGCATAATGAGATTCCTTACAGTTCACCTGATATCTGGCACAAACACATGTTGAGAATATTATATCGGGCATACTGGCAGTAAGGTAGAGCAAGGACCCAATTATGCTTCTGTACTTGGTTTCATCAAAAGGTTTCCCTTTCTCATCCTTGTCCAGAGACATACTTGAGCCCATTGGAGTCCTCATAGAGGTTGCACTCTCCATTCCAAATTTCTTAAGGAGCTCTTTGGTGAACTTAGTCTGAGAGATGAAAATTCCATCTTCAGATTGGTGCACCTGGAGTCCTAAGAAATATTTCAGCTCTCCCATGTTGCTCATTTCAAACTTACCTTGCATCAAGTTAGAAAACTTTTTGCAAAGTTTGTCATCTGTAGAACCAAATATAATATCATCGACATAGATTTGCACAAGCAAAATCTCGCCTTTTACTTCCCTAAGAAACAATGTCTTATCTATTGTTCCTCTTGTGAATTTGTTCTCAAGAAGGAACCTAGACAATGTCTCATACCAGGCTCGGGGTGCCTGTTTGAGACCATACAACGCTTTATGTAAATAATATACATGATCAGGAAAGTTAGAATCTACAAAACCTGGAGGCTGAGCTACATATACTTCCTCTTTAAGGTCTCCATTCAGGAAGGCTGACTTCACATCCATCAGGAAAACTTTAAAGCCCTTATATGCAGCATATGCCAGAAATAATCTGATGGCTTCAAGTCTTGCTACTGGTGCAAATGTCTGATCAAAATCAATCCCTTCTTCTTGCTTGTATCCTTGTGCAACCAATCTTGCTTTGTTCTTTGTAATGATGCCCTTTTCATCAAGCTTGTTCCGGTAGACCCATTTGGTTCCAATCACATTTTGTCCTTTGGGTCTTGGTACTAACTCCAAAACTTTACATCTCTTGAATTGGTTGAGCTCTTCTTGCATAGCAAGGATCCAAGATGGATCGGTGTTTGCTTCTTCAAACTTCTTCGGCTCAATCTGTGAAAGAAAACTTAAATGTAAAACTTCATTAATTGTACCTCTTCTCGTTAGAACTCTGCTTGAAGGATCTCTGATAATCTGATCAGCTGGATGATCTCTTGAATATCTGACTCCCAAGTTATTTGTATTGTCAGGAGCAACTTGAGGTTCAGCCACCTCTGGAATATCTTCTTCTTCATGAACTTCTTGTTCATCTTCAGAGTGATCCGAGATCTCTTCTGCCAACTTTGGAGCATCATCTGTGGTTTTTACTCCATCTTGCATAGAGAGTTCCTTTAGCTTTTCACCTGCATCTTCAATGAACACACTAGACGAGTTGCTATGCAGCAGGCTCGTCTCATCAAATACAACATGGACTGTTTCCTCTACCACCAGAGTTTTCTTATTGAAAATCCTATATGTCTTACTATGGCTACTATATCCTATGAAAATACCTTCAAAACATTTTTCACGAAACTTGGTTGTAGGATGCTTCCCATTGTTAAGTACATAGCATTTACTGTCAAAAATTCTAAAATATGAAATCTTTGGTTTTCTGCCCTTTAGAATCTCATATGGGGTCTTACGATGGTTCTTATTGATGAGTGCTCTGTTTTGCATATGGCAAGCTGGGTTGATAGCTTCTGCCCAGAAATATTCTGGAAGAGCAGAATCACTCAACATAGACCTGCTAGCTTCTATGAGGGTTCTATTCTTTCTCTCGGCTACTCCATTTTGCTGTGGAGTACGAGGAGAGGAAAACTCATGGGAGATACCTTGACTTTCACAAAACTCTGTCATGGCCCCAGACTGAAATTCTGTTCCATGGTCACTTCTGATTTTGACCACTGAACAGTCAAGTTCATTCTGAATAAGCTTGACAAAATTAGTGAATATGCCGAAAGTTTCTGACTTAAGTTTTAGAAAGAACACTCATGCAAACCGGGAATAATCATCAACAATAACCAAGGTGTAAGCTTTGCCACCTAAGCTTCTAACTGACATTGGACCAAATAAGTCCATATGCAGCAGATGAAGACATCTGGTAGAATTATTGCCAATTATGCTCTTAAAGCTAGCCTTTGTTTGCTAACCCATTTGGCAAGCATGACAAGGGCTTTCTTTAATGCATTTAACTTTGGGGGCATTCCTTACCAAGTTGTGAGAAAATAACATAGATATAGTTTTGAAATTAATATGTGCTAGTCTCTTGTGCCATTGGTCACAAAGAGATGCACTATCTTTGGCAACAAAACACACTGGGTAGAAGACTGTAAGCATATAAAATCTAAACAGTAAATACCACTACTCATAGAGCCTGTTAAAATATTTTCCGCAGACACGGACATCTTTATCAGGCATCTATCTCTAAAGAACTCAACGGTATAGCCTTTGTCACACAGTTGGCTTATGCTAATCAGATTGTATTTCAATCCTTTCACATGAGCTACACGTGTGAAAACGACTGAGCCGTTGGTTATTGAACCATAACCAATAATAATACCTCGTTCAGATCCGCCAAACTTTACTTTAGGCCCGTTCTCAACTGGAACATAATCCTGAAGTAATCTTCTACTCCCGGTCATATGCCGAGAGCATCCGCTGTCCAAATACCAGATAGGAATTTCATTGGCCTTTGGAAATTCCTGCAAACATGATCAATACCCCTTAGGAACCCAAACATTTTTGGGCCCTTGGTTCCTTGTTAGTGGAACACCACTTGGAACATTAACTTTGCAAGTGGTCGGTCTTGCACTGTTAACTCGTGGAGTTCTTGGCACAGTATGATTGAACCAACAATCTATGGCGAAATGACCAATTTTGCCACAGCACCAGCATTCAAGTCTATTGTATCTCCTCTTTGTGTTCTGCTGAGCCTTTTGAACGGGTGGCTTTGCAGGAGGAGCAACCTTGGAGGTAGAAGCCTCGTTGGTGCAACATACACAATTCTTAAGCACAATAGGCTTGACCTGCGGTGCTTTCTTAGCATTTGATCCATGAACGAATGGTCCATGATGCTTCAATTGAACTTCCTCATAAGGAGCCTTGAGGGAGCTAGAACCAAAGTTTCTGGGTCTGGTCCACACTGAGTTCACCTTGGCAGGCTCAACATGGGTTGGTCTGCTGAAGTGACCATACATGCTCTCAAAATCTTAGGTGTTCGTAGGAAAAATCACCTTCTTGAAAGTTGGAGCACACTGTGGACCCTTACCCTTTGCTTTAACAGCTCTCCTTTTGGCTGACTTACTTAGGTTCTTTTCAGCAGCATGGCCCAAACCACTACTACCAGAACCAGCAGTGAATGTGTCTATGATAGGCAAAACTGTCTTAGGCTTAGAGAAGTTCATTGTGATCTTCTTTTCAGCCTCAAGCAGTTTTGTCAAATCATTGATAATTTCACTCTTCTGAATGCCTGCTGAAGTGGCCTCGGAGAGAGCAATCTTCAAGGATAAGATTTCATCCCTGAGTAGGTTAGATTCTTCAATCTCCTTTCTCAGGTTTGATTCTTGATCCTTTAGGGATTGAATCTCCTTTGATTGAGTTTTAACAAGCTTTCGACACTTATTAAACCCCTTCAACATTTCCTCATACTTAGTAGTCAACTCAGAATCCTCTTCCGAATAGTAGTTTTTATTTGCATCAGATGCCGTTTCTGAACATGAAAGAGGTGTAGAAGATAATACCTGACCGGTGAAAGGAACAACATCTTTATCATCATCTGACATGGCCATTAGACTGTAGAAGCAGTCTTTTGTAAGACCTTTTCCTCTATATTGATCAAATTGGTCTTCTGTATCAGGTTGAGCCATCAATCCAAAGAATTCCTCTTCATCTCAGTTAGACTCATTTGTGTCACTATCACCCAGAGTCTTCGACTTCTTGGCAACTAAGCTCTTCTCCTCTTTCTTCTTTCCTTTGAAGGACTTCTTTTCTTCTTTTCTTGAGGATTCCTTCTTCTTGTGTGGGCAATCAGCTATCATGTGCCCTGGCTTGTTACAACAATAACAAACGGGTTCAGTATAATCATGTTTGTTCGGTTTAGAGTCATACCTGTCATTTCTGTCACAGTGTGATCTCCTGCGATCTCTTGAGGAAGATGAGTCTTTTCTCGTTTGTCTCCTCTTGTTAAGCAACTTTTTGAATTGCTTGGAGAGGAGGGAGAATTCTCCTTCAGATAGTTCTGATTATTCAGAAGTGTTTTCAGCTTTATCCTCAGAAGACTCATCTCTCACAGGGGACAGGGCCCTTCTTCTCCGGGAGCTTTCAGCCTTTAGAGCAATGGGCTTTTCCTTGCCAGAGCTCCTACTGCTTTCCTCTTCTGACTTCCTGATATTCAACTTCAGCTCATGGGAAAGCAGCTTACCATATAGAATTTGTGGCTCCGTAGTAGCCAACTTACCATATTATCTGATAGCTATCACCTTGGGGTCCCATTCCTTAGACAGGGATCTAAGGAATTTATCGTTTAGTTCACCCATGGTGAATTCCCTTCCATAGTTTCTCAAACTATTTACGATGTTGAAGAATTTCTCGTAAGTGTCAGAAATTGTGTCTTTGCCTTGTTGCTTGAAGGCTTCATATTCTTGGTTCAGCAAAGACTTCCTGTTATCTCGAACTTCTTCAGTACATTCCATTAGAACCCCAATAGAATCCCATATCTCTTTTGCAGACTTGCAGTTAATCAGATTTTGTAGCATTGAATCATCAACTGCACCTGCTATGATGTGCTTTGCTTTCTTGTCCAGAGTGACGAGTGCAATTTCATCCTTTGTCATATCCATTAGTTTCTTTGGCACCTTTTTGGTGGGATCAATGGTAGAAGCAACTGTAGGAATGACGGGACCTTCCTTAACTATCTGGGAGATTCGGGGATCATTTGCTTCCATGTAGAAGATAACTCTTTCTTTCCACATTGGGAAGTTCTCCTTAGTGCACACTGGGAGCTTGGAGGAAAACCTTTTCATGCCTCCGTCCATAGAGAGAGATCTTGACAATGAAGAGGGATCTTTAGTCTAGGTGTTAACCTCTTAAAGATAACCTAGCTTTGATACCAATTGAAAGAAATCGTTGTCTACCTAAATCACATAAAGGGGGGGGGGGGGGGGGGTGAATAGGTGATCTCTACTGCGATTGTGGAATAAAAATTAAGTACACACACAACAAGAAAAATCACAGCACAGAGACACAAGATTTATAGAGGTTCCCCAAGGTGGGTACTCCTCTCTCCCGCTTTGCCTATCTAGCACTTCGGGCTAGCGTCGGCAACTTCGCCAAAACTCGGATTTATCAACAAATCCTACACTCGGAGACAACGGCTCCTACAAACTCGGAGAACAACCTCTCCTACAAAAGCACTCGGAGATAAACTCCTACAACTCGGAGCAAAATACTCCTACAAAAATAACTCGGAGAAAAATCTCCTACAAGAATCAAATAGAGTTTGAAATAAAATACTTCTATTAAATCTCAATAGAGATTAACTTCAGATCTTGGAAAAACTGAGTCTTCTTCTTCCTTGAGAACGAAAGCTTGGATCTTCAAAGATTTGGAAGAAAGGAAACTCGGCAAACCTGATCTGAATAGGCCCTTTGATTTTCTTGAAAAGATCTTCAAAAAATATGGAGCAGCAAATAAATCAAAAGCCTTCTTATCTGAGAAATCTCTAACAACACTGAAGAACAAGTCTTGAGGGCGCAAAAGTTAGATCTCAGAAAAACTTGTTCAGCAAGCAAGAAGGAAGACGGCTGGGTTCTTCTCTTTCAATCGGGTTGAATAATAATATCTTACCCTAAAAATAAGAGATTATTTATAGGAAGAACTCCAACGGCTAGGGCGACAGACAGGAAATGATCGACACGTGTGCTGCACATGGCGGCCAACCCTAATTTTCAAAAACGAAACATATTTTTGAAATCCGTCTGTCCGTCATTCGTCGAGACTTCACGTGAACATTCGACGAATTGACTTAGCCATTACAAAGATTGAACAACCCGTGAAAAACACCTTCTGTTTTCATTCATCGGGATTCGTCGGGCGTTCTCGAGAACATTCGACGAATTGACTTAGCCGCATAAATTCCTTCACAAAGCTGCCTTTTTGACTTCTGTCAGCATTCATCGATATTCGTCGGGAGTTCACGAGAACATTCGACGAATAGACTTGGCCGCAGAAATTCCTTCTTCAAACTGGAAAACTGGCTTCTGTCAGGATTCGTCGGGAGTCATCGGGACTTCACGTGACATCTCGACGAATTGACTTAGCAAAAATTCTTTTTCTTCTGAAAACCTGCTCCACTCCTCAAACTTGAAAGCCTTCAGTTATGAGAATATGAAGTGCACCCCAAAAGAGAGATTACACATGGACCAACACTTTGTTCTATACAATGAGGGATTACATTGTCTAGAACTGTGTTTGGTGATCCATTGCAACCTGACTTTGGTGTGCACTTAGCATTATGACCTGTCACAACACATCTAAAGAGAATTCATCAAATACATACTCAATTCAATTTAGTTCACTAAGGGACACCTTCAAATCCAGGTGATTGTGGATACAATACCCAACAAATGCTTTGAAGTTTGGACATCAACCTTACTGCAGTGCCTCCCAAAGTAAATACATATCCTGTTGTAATTTTTTGTCTGTTAAGGTCACCGCCCAAGTGTGCATCAGAGAAACCTTGAAGAGTCAAGCTGCTCTTCTTAAAATGCAATGCCATACTTGAATTGCCCTTCAAGTATCAAAGTATCTTCATAACTTCCCAATGCGTTCTTCCTGGATCTGCCATTTCCCTACTGACAGCTCTCACTGCATGTGCAATATAAGGTCGTGTACAGACCATTGTGTACACTAAGCTCCCAACAGTCGATGCATATGGGACTTTGGACATGTTCTCCTATTCTTCATCTATATTCGGTGATTGCTCCTTATTGATCTTGAACGGACTTCCCAAGGGCATACTTCTAGGTTTTGGTCAAGAACCGCCAACCTGCTCAGCACTTTTTCAATGTACTTTTCTTGGGATAACTTCAGGATTCCTTCTGCTCTATCCCAAGTGTTGGGAAAAAACTTTATGATTTGATATGCCAGATTAAATAAAGTGATTTAGGTAATTGCTTAAGAATGTATAGAAAGGTAATATAATGTATTAGTATGAGTCATAATCAGATACATGTTGCCAAGGGTTCAGAATGTATTCAAGAAGAAGAATAAACCAAGCTATCCTTCTGTGCGTCAAGAAGTATTCGATGCACGACGACAAAAACTAAGTTTGTATGTTGAGAAGTATTCAACATATGTTTAGAAGATGATTTCATACGCCAAGAACTATTCAACACACATTGAATGATATGTTCCTTCTTTTCATTGAAATCTACCTTCAAAGAAAAGTTTGCTCAAAGCACAAAAACTCAGGCTACGTTGAAATCTCTCTTCACCACATTTCGACATACGTCAGGAAGTATTCAACACAAATGAATACCACATTTCGATTTTACAAGTCTAATACGACTGACAGAAGTCAATTCTGAGCGCATTTGCTTATAATGACATTTCGGGGTCATCTCCCAACTTCTAGGGTATATAGTGGGTGGTTGGGTCGACTTACTTGGGTCAACTAGGGTCCTAATGACCCAATTAAAAGTTAGGATGTTACACTTATGACCATACAATACAAACCAAATGAATACATAGTTCAACAAAGGCTCGCAGACCTGAATATTGGAAATAAAAATGAAAGGAAAATTGAAACACTTCATGAATTTTTCTTTGATTTAGGTGGCTAAAATCCACCTTACGCAACATGACCTGCAACCAACATCAAATAATTGGAAAATGTAGGTCAGTTGTAAGATGACCAACAGTGATGTAATGAATTACAGTCCTCTCGATTATCCTAGTAGACCCCGAGGAACAATATCACCATGCAAGACAGCACTTTGTATACCAATAATAATAAAAAATGGCAATATACTATATGTTGGAGTAAGGTGTTATAGGCATCAAACATGATTTCTACGGGCTGAGCATGCAAATAAGTGCCTACTATACAACATGTAAGCCTGTCAGGAGATCACAACAGGAACTCGACGAATACTATGCATTCACATGTGATTTAATATGCCATCACATTATGCATATATGATATCATATACAACATTGTAAATTACATATTAGAGGTTTGTTGGTCATACTGACATCAATGGGCCCTTCTGCTACAATCTCTTAAGATATTAGTCGGTTATACCCTCTTCAACGGACCCTTCTGCTACAATCTCTAAATGAGCGTGTGTGACCAGTTATACCCTCCTCATGGGCCCTTCTACAAAGACCCCAATTATGAAGGTGGATGGTTATACCCACTATGGAGGCCCTTCTTCCAACCCTCATCTCAATTAATTTCAATTAAGGTGACATGTTATACCAATAGGCCCTTTCTATCACCCTAATCATAGTCACACCATATCTCCCAAAATCATACAAAATTTCTAAGGCTTCATCTAGTCTAGCCTTATCTATCTACACCAAAGTCAAGGGTGTCTCAACAACACTACGACCGAATGAATGTGTCTAGGTCTCAAATCCTAAAATGAACGTAAATCAAACATCAACGATCCGCAAAAATGGTCACGAATAGGCTTCATACATCATGTCTAATTTGAAGTTATTTGTCAGATTTATAAAGCAATTTATGTTGAGGTTGCAATCCCACTCTTTGATGGTTCTCAATGAACCATAACAACCCCGAGCCCTTTAATTCGAGGAACTGAGCGCAACAATCACAACAATAAACAGAGAGAAAGGCATGAAAATAATATGCCCTCAGAAAAACCAATAGGAGATGGATCGTTTCCTTCTTAGAATTTTGTCTGACCATGAAATCTTCAACCAAGAGGATGTAGTATGCAAGAGGAAAGATTCTCTACACGATGGAGGAATCCAATCTTTGATCGAATTCTGATTTTCGGCATTGTAAGTTCTTTTTATCAAAAAGCCACTCCGCTTCCCTCTCAAATCTTAGAAAATGAATAATGAATAATAAAAATGGTGCTTAACCACTAATTCACGTCAAAATGACCCTAGAACTAATCTGAGAATTCCAAAAGTGCAACTTATACGCTCTGAGTTTCAGTAAGCATGTCTTTGAAATATATGCCTCAGTATATGGCCTCAAAACATAGGCGTGTCACCAGGCCATGTCAAGGTAAATACTGAAATTGACATGCGTAGAGTATTAATAGTCGATGTACATCGAGAAACCATGCACACAACTTCCGACACGACCATGTCACAAGATCATATCTCTTTTTCTTTCTCTATTGATCATCCCACAACCTGCTAAACATTATTCTCATTTTATTTAGAGCATAAAACCCTTTTCTGGAGGCTGTTACTGTGTGTTGGAGAGCGGAGCACTTTCTGGAGTGTGGAGCGCTTTCTGGAGAGCGGAGTGCCTTCTAGGGAGTGGAGTGTCCTATGGAGAATGGAATTCCTTTTGGAGAGCAGAGTGTATGGGAGCGCATTGGAGGCATGAGTGCCTTCTAGAGTGAGGAGCACATTTTAGAGAGCGGAGATCCTTCTAGTAAGTGGATCATTTCTTGGTGAGCAGGGCATGGGAGTGCACACTTAAGAGTAGAGGGCAAGGGTGGCACTAAAGAGTGCAGTGCCTTTGGAGCGTGGAACACAGGAGGGCGTGCTGGAGAGTGGATTTCCACCTAGAGATAGGATCACCTTATGGAGAGTGTGGTGTGGTGGGAACATACTGGAGAGCATAGCGTTCATTAGAGCAAAGTTTGGAGTGTAGGGTGGTGGGGTGCATACTCGAGAATGGTGTGTTCATTGGAGAAAACACTAGAATGTAGCATGGAAATGCACACCATAATGTAGCGTGGGGCACACACTAGAGCAGAGCACGATGGTTCCTATAGGAGCGGAGCGCAGCAGCGCACATTGGAGCAAATAGTTCACTAGAGCAAACTTAAGAGTGGAGCGTAGGAGCATGCACACTAGAGCAAAGTGTGTGGGGCGCATAGGAGAGGAGCGCGTTGGTACATTCTAGAGCATCATGTTTAGTAAAACATACACCAGAGTGGCGTGCACTCTCGATCGAGAAGTCTGTTCATGGGAGTAGCGTGTTCACGAGAGCAGTGTGTTCACGGGAGTGTGCAGTAAAGTAGTGTGTTCATTGAAATGCGCACTAAAGCAACATGTTCACTGGAGAGACATGTTTACGGAGCGTGCACTAGAGCAATGTGTTTATGAGCATGCTTGGTAGAGCAACGCACGAGGGAGCTAGTTGACTTTTATCAGAATTTTTAGTGTTACAATGTAAGAGTGTAGGATTTGTACTCTTCTCCAATTATCGGCCCCCAAATGATGGAGTATGCACCTTTATAAATTTCAAGAGGTGCATAGAAGGAATTTAGCCATTTTAATTTTTTGATGGACTGATAGAAATGTCTGGTTTACATCCCTTGGTTGACCAATTTTGATGGTTGGACAACTTTGATCCCCCTGGCGGATTTTGGTAGTCCGGTCAGGTTAGCCAGAGTAGTGGTGGCTAGTTGTGGTTGTACAACCCCGGTGTCCGCCAGGGGGTGAGTAGAGACAAAGAAACCATCAGGAGAAAGGAATAAGAAGGCGATCAAGACAGGGTGCCGAGCGAGACAGGCTCTCGCCGGTCGCTCGCGGTAGGGCGAGCGGGCTAGACCCTCGTCAGTTACTCACAGGGATGCGAGCGA
The DNA here is from genome assembly GCA_033032865.1 of Dactylorhiza incarnata. Lineage (NCBI taxonomy): Eukaryota > Viridiplantae > Streptophyta > Magnoliopsida > Asparagales > Orchidaceae > Dactylorhiza > Dactylorhiza incarnata. The sequence goes on from JAWHQI010000031.1 coordinate 10,009,385, forward strand.
GCCGAGTCTCGCGGTTCGCGAGAGAAGCCAGTGTGGGCGGCTCGCCCAGGAAGGGTCCATGATCGTTTTTACCTAAAAACCCTGGTGGTCTGCAGTTAGCCCCTCCAAACAGTGGAGTTTAGCTGTTGGCAGACCATTTTGGGCTGCGTATACAAAAAGAGTAAGGAGGAATCCCGCTATTAGCAGACCGGACTGGAAAAACTATAAATAGACCTTGAAGGGCACCTTTGGAGAGGATTCTGATCTCAGTAGACTGAGCTTCTTCCTCCTTAGGTTATCTTGGCTTAGCTCTCAGGCTCTTCAAGGTGCCCAGTCTCAGTTTTGGCTTGAGAGGGGAAGCGCTCAAAGATCTTCCGAGTGTGTGGTGGGACCTCCTCGCTGCGACCAAGGGTCTGTGTTTAGTTTCGAGTCTCTGGTCGGTTCCTTCCGTGGAATCATTGAGTGCTAGATGCCCCTCATCCTTGAGGGCCCGAGCTCCACAAAGAAATCAAGTCCTGGTTTCAACATTTTTGGTGCGGTGAGCGTGGAGTGCAGCTGGTCCAAGAAAGCTCTAAGGAAGAGATGGCAGGAGACAACGAGCGAGAGGAGGATTTTGGCGGCTCGCCGCAACCCGGTGCGCCAGCAATGGTGGAGATGTTGGTCGATCTCAAGAGGGGTCTGCTCGGGGCTTTTTAGTGCGCCCTCGCCTCGGCCCTTGGGGGTCTCGCAACCCCTGCGCCCCAGGTGGACCCTCCAGCTGGAGTCGGCGAGCACGCCCCGGGGCAGAGGCCAGGGAAGGAGGCGGCGTCCCAGTTGCCGGAGCGAGATCTAGCGGGGCGGGAGCTCTTCCCCAGCCCGGTGAGTGCAGGAGGGATTCAGATGAGCGCCATCCCAGAAGATGGATCCGAGCCAGTGGGATCCCAGCGAGCGCCCCCTCGGCGAGTGCGAGACCGGGAGGAGTCAGTTCGCCCGGGGAGCTCGCGGGGCGTGTGGAGCAGGTTAGGAGCGTGAAGGGGGGAGTTCCTTCTGCGAGTTGGTGCTCTCGGCACCACTGCCCGAGGGGTTCAGCAAGCCGGCCATGACTCAGTATACCAGCAAGGATGACCCCAGCTAGCACCTGCAGTGGTTCGAAGACATGGTCTCTATCAGGCTTATGTCGGACGCTTTCAAGTGCCGACTCTTCGCCACCACCCTAAAGGAGAAAGCGAGGGACTGGTTCCATCAGTTTCCCTCCGGGTCGATATAAGATTTCGAGGACTTGTGTCGCGGCTTCCTGTTACGCTTCTCAACCTCGAAGATGAGGAAGAAGGACCCTGAGGCCCTCTTCAACATCAAGCAGAGGCAGGGGAAGTCGCTAGATCATTATGTGGATCGGTTCCAGGAGGAGGTCCTCCTCATCCAGGAGGTGCCAGGGTACACTCTCCAGATCGCCTTCATAGTGGAGCTACGAGAGGGGTTCTTCAAGATGGACCTCAAGAGGAGGTATCCTTTGTCTTTTGAGGAGCTGATGGAGAGAGCGACAGAGGAGATAGAGGGGGAGGCAGCAAACCCAGAGTTCACGAAGAGGTTGGCACGGCTGAGCGAGCCGGAGGTCAAGCATCCGGAACCAAGGAGAAGAGAAGAGGCGAGAGCTCCGGAGGTGGGGTGGAGAAAACAAGAAGGGGGAGGCAAGTTCCGGGAAGGGGTTTCCACTAGGGAGGGGGCAACTTCCAAGGAGGCCAAGGAAGACCCCACCAGCTAGGGTGGAGGCAGGGCCCGAGGCCGCCTCACCCCCACCTGCCTCAGCAGGCGATGGCGGTCGGTCGGGGGAGACCAGGCAGAGGAAGAGGAGTCGGAGCCAGGGGAGCCGCTCCTAGGAGTAGGAATAGGGCGGGAGAAGTCGACAGGAGGGGGAGGTGTTGCCTTATTGTGACTTCCACGGGGAGGAAGGTCATGCAACAGCCACCTGCCCGGAGTTCCTGGAGATGAAGGAAGCCAGAGCGCCGGCGCCGTGGGAGCAGCGGGCGGTAAGGATTGAGGAGGTCCTGTCTTAGGATGAGGAGGACGAGAGATGTGAAGACCGGGTCAATGTGGGGACTCGAGGAGGGATCGGGGCGATCTATGGGGGGTAGGGATTGAGGCGACCCGGAAGGCAAGCCTCCATGCTATCTATCGTCGCAGCGTGGCTTCGACATCCCTAGCCCTGCCCCCAGCAGAGAAGATATCATTCACTAAGAAGGACATGCCGGGTCATGAAGACCCTTTCTGCGATGCGCTGGTCATTCAGACAGCGATCGAGAACTTCACCGTCTCCCGGATCCTCGTGGATAACGGGAGCTCGGTCAATGTCATTTTTAAGAAGGCGTTCGATGACATGAAGGTGGAGAGCAGGAGGGCGTTGGCCTCGGATGGCCCACTGTTTGGGTTCTCCGGCGAGAGGAAGGAGGTAGAGGGGGGAGTTGGACTCCATGTAGTCTTGGGGGGGGGGGGGGGGGGGACAGTCCAGAAATTGTCGTTTTGTCATAGTGGATGCCCCTAGCAACTACATCGCCATCTTTGGACGGCCGCCTATCAGTGCGTTTCGCTGCGTCCCATCCACCTTCCACCAGTGCCTCAAGTTCAGGGCGGGAGGAGTTCAAGTCCGGATAAGGGGAGATCCAAAGGTAGCTCGGCAGTGTTATGTGACAGCTGTGAACACCATCTCCTGGATGGCTGAGGTGGAAGAGTGGGATCGGGAGATGGGAGAGCCGGCGGGGCTCGAAGAGGATAAGGAGAGGCAAGAGGAGGAAGGAAAAGCCCAGGAGGAGGGGCGAAAGAGTTGATGGAGGTTCGGGAAGAGAGGAAGGAGGAGGAGGTCGAAGTGCTGGCTTAGGGTGAGCAGAAAGAGGGTGATTGGGGGGAACAGTCCCGGCTGGAGGCCGTGGATGAGGTTGTGGAACTCGAAGTCACCACCCGGGCGGGGGTGGTGGAAAAATTCAAGATCAGTGGGGAGCTCAGCCCGGAGGAGCAGAAGCAAATACTGGCCTGTGTGTAGGAGAACGTGGATGTCTTCGCCTGGAGAGCGATCGAGATGCCCGGGATCGATGCGGATGTGGCCTGCCATCGCCTCAACCTCGAGCCCAACACCCAACCTATCCGACAGATGAAGAGGGCCATAGCTGACAAGCTAGAAGGGTCGATCCGAGAGGAGGCCTCCAAGCAGAGTTTGTATCGGAGATCCAGTACCCAGGCTCGGTCTCCACTGTGGTTATGGTGAAGAAGGGGGGAGGTAAGTGGAGGATGTGTGTTGACTTTTCTTTGCTTAATAAATCGTGCCCCAATGATTGCTACCCTTTTCCCAGAATCGACGCGCTGGTTGACTCAGGCGTCGATTTTTCTGTGATGTCTTTTTTAGATACTTTTTCAGGTTATCATCAAATCTTCATGCACCCCCCCCCCCCCCCCCTCCCCGACGTCAAGGATGTCTCTTTCATCATGGGGGATGGATGCTATTGCTATAAAATGATGCACTTTGGGCTCAAGAACACAGGAGCCACTTACCAACGGATGATGGACCGGGTCTTCCGGGAACAAAAGGGTAAAAACCTGGACGTCTACGTGGATGACCTCATGGTGAAGAGTCGAGACCTTGAGTCCCACCTCTGTGACCTCAAAAAAACTTTCGGGACATTGAGGAAATTCAAGATGAAGCTCAACCCACAGAAGTGTGTCTTAGGGGCTAGCCGGGGAAAGTTCATCGGCCACTTGCTCACCCCAGTGGGGGTGGAGCCTAATCCAGACATAGTTAAGGCAATCATAGAGTTGGGATCGCAAAGGAATGCGAAGGAGATCCAGCGCCTCACGGGGAAGTTGGTCGGGCTCAGTAGGTTCCTCTCCAAGGCGGGAGAGAAGTGTGCACCCTTCTTCAAGGTGCTACGGTGGAATCAAAAGATTGAATGGACCCCTGAGTGTGAGAGGGCTTTCCAAGCACTGAAGGAACAATTGACCCAAGCTCCCTTGCTGCAAGGACCGAGACATGGAGAGGACTTGTCCCTATAGTTGGGAGTAGGACCCGAGGCAGTAAGTTCAGTGCTAGTCTGGGAAGAAGGTAGAAGGAAACTACCCATCTACTATGTTAGCTGATTCCTAAGGAAGGCTAAGCATCGGTATCCCATCCTGGAGAAGTTGGCATTCGCTTTGGTGGTGTCGGCCTGAAAACTCCTGCCTTATTTCCAAGCACATTTGATCAAGGTGGTGACCGACCACCCCCTTCGCAACATCATGGAATGGGATGAGCACTCAGGGAGGTTGGCTAAGTGGTTGGGAGAGCTATGTGAATTTGATATTTCATATGTGCCCAGGTTGTCATTAAAGGCCCAAGCGGTGGTGGACTTTTTGGCGGACATTGTAACCGAGGTGGAAGGGTCCGATCTACCCAACTCGATGGCCTGGAGGATGTTGGTGGATGGGGCCTCGGGAAAGCATTCCTCCGGGGGAGGGGTGGTGTTAGTAAGCCCCCAAGGGACGAGGATCGAGCAGGCAATCAATATTCCTTTTCCCCTCACCAACAACCAGGCAGAGTACGAGGCAGTGGTGGAGGGACTACAGCTGGCCCGAGAGTTGGGAGTGCAAGATGTGGAGGTCTCGACGGACTCCATGGTGGTGGCTTGCCAGGTTAGAGGGGAGTTTGAGGTAAAGGAGTCGACTCTTCAGCGATAACTGGAAAAGGTCAAGGGGCTCATAGGGCAGTTCCGGACCTTCTCAATCCATCACGTGCCAAGGGAGGAGAGTGTCGCGGCGGACCTCCTGGCCAAGTTCGGTCCCAGGGCCGGGGGGACGGTGTCGGACCTCTTCCGAACATCAATCGAGGAGGGTGAGCTGATGGAGGTGGACCAGCGGGCATCATGGATGGATCCATTCATCACCTTCTTGACATCGGGGAAGTTCCCCGAAGGGGATATGGATAAGCGGCGCTTCAGGTATAAATCAGCATATTATTCCTTGCATGCAGGAGGACTGTACATGAAAACACTCTCGGGACTCCTAGCCCATTGTGTATCATAGGATAAGGTCCCAAGAGTCCTGGAGGAAATTCACTCAGGGGAGTGTGGCAGCCACTCTGGGAGCCGAACCTTGGAGGGGAGAGTGTTGAGGCAAGGCTACGTTTGGCCTACCCTCAACAAGGAAGCGGAGGAGTTCGCGAGGAAATGTTCAAAATGCCAGTTGTTCGCTCCTCTCCAGCTCCTACCGGCCCAGAGGCTTCGGTCCATCACAGCACCCTGGCCCTTTGCTATATGGGGTTTGGACCTGGTAGGCCCTTTCCCACAAGCGAGTGGCCAAGGAAGGTTCTTGTTGGTGATGATTGACTATTTCTCCAAGTGGCTAGAGGTGAAGGCGCTGGCCAAGGTAACATCTCAAGTAGTTAGAAATTTCATATGGGGTGAGATAATTTGCAGGCATGGGCTCCCGCTAGCCATAGTTACAGACAACGGACCGCAGTTTGCCAGCGACGAGTTTGTCAGCTTCTACACTCAGCTCGGCGTAGACCTTCGGTTTGCGTCAGTCCACCACCCGAGGAGCAACGGGCAGGTGGAGGCGGCAAACAAAATTATCGTGAACTTGCTGAAGATGAAGGTCGAGAACCTCAGGGGGAACTGGGTAGAGCAGTTACCCTCGGTGGCCCTGAGGACCACTCTGAACACGGCCACAGGGAAGACTCCATTCAAGCTTTTCCACGGTTCCGAGGCCGTTCTTCTAGTGGAATTCGAAGTAAAGTCCCCCAGGGTGGTCGCCGCGGGCGAGGGAGATGAAGAATGGCTAGTGGAGAATGAGAAAGAGCAAAGGCTATCTCTAGACCTGGTGGAAGAGCTCCGGGACTTAGCCGCCGTCTGGCAGGAAGAAGTCAAACGGCGGATGGCTCGGTACTTCGACAAACACATCCTAGTGAAGCAGTTCGAGAAAGGAGATCTGGTGCTAAAGAAGGTTAGCGCGGCCGGGAGAGGAGCCGCGGTAGGAAAGTTCAATCCTAACTGGGAGGTTCCGTATATTGTAGACGAGGCGCTCAAGTCAGGAGGGTACCACCTCCGAGATGTGGACGGGGTACTCCTCGGCCTGGCCAGGAGCGGGGATGACCTAAAATGATTTTATCCTTGAATCTTTTTCTAATTGACTTGTTATATGTTCTAATCTCAATATATTGGTTTGGAAGTTCTTTCTAAGCAGGAGTCCCCAAGTTTTTGGTGTTGGAGTTCCCTAGATCGATTCGGCTGTCGGGCTCTCATAGACAGTGTGTCAGGTAGATCTCTGGAGAGGCTGGCAAGGTGGAAAGTTTTTGGTGCTGGAGTGCCCCAGATCGATTTCGCTGTCGGGCTCTCATAGACGGTGGGTCAGGTTGATCTCTGGAGAGGTTGGCAAGGTGGAAAGTCTTTAGTGCTGCAGTTCCTCAGATCGATTCTGCTATCGGGATCTCATAGATGGTAGGTCAGGTAGATCTCTGGAGAGGCTGGCAAGGTGGAAAGTTTATGGTGCTGGAGTGCCCCAGATCGATTCCGCTGTCGGGCTCTCATAGACGGTGGGTCAGGTTGATCTCTAGAGAGGCTGGCAAGGTGGAAAGTTTTTGGTGTTGGAGTGCCTCAGATCGATTCCGCTGTCGGGCTCTCATAGACGGTAGGTCAGGTTGATCTCTGGAGAGGCTGGCAAGGTGGAAAGTTTTTGGTGCTGGAGTGCCCCAGATCGATTCTGCTGTCGGGCTCTCATAGACGGTGGGTCAGGTTAATCTCTAGAGAGGCTGGCAAGGTGGAAAGTTTTTGGTGCTGGAGTGCCCCAGATCGATTCCGCTACCGGGCTCTCATAGATGGTGAGTCAGGTTGATCTCTGGAGAGGCTGACAAGGTGGAAAGTTTTTGGTGCTGGAGTGCCCCAGATCGATTCCGCTGACGGGCTCTCATAGACGGTGAGTCAGGTTGATCTCTGGAGAGGTTGGCAAGGTGGAAAGTTTTTGGTGTTGGAGTGCCCCAGATTGATTCCGCTGCCGGGCTCTCATAGACGGTGGGTTAGGTTGATCTCTGGAGAGGCTGGCAAGGTGGAAAGTCTTTGGTGCTGGAGTGCCCCAGATCGATTCCGTTGTCGGGCTTGATAGTTTATATAGGTGTAGTGAGATTCCTTAGGACATGCTTGATACCTAGCACAAACACATGTAGAATACATAATGTCTGGCCTACTAGCAGTCAAATATAATAGAGATCCAATGATGCATCTATACATGGACTCATCAAAGGCCTTTCCCTTTTCATCCTTGTCTAGTGACACATTAGACCCCATGGGTGTTCTCATGGTGGAGGCTGATTCCATCCCAAATTTCTTGATGAGCTCCTTAGTGTACTTGGTCTGGGAGATGAAAATTCCATCATCAGACTGTTTCACTTGGAGCCCAAGGAAATATTTGAGCTCACCCATACTGCTCATTTCAAACTCCCCCATGCATTAGATTGACAAATCTCTTGCAGAGGTTGTCATCAGTAGACCCAAAGATTATGTCATCAACATAAATTTGGACTATGAGACACTTGCCCCTTATTTCCCTAAGAAACAATGTGCTATCAATATTTCCCCTCATGAACTTGTTCTTGAGGAGAAAGTTGGACAAAGTCTCATACCAAGCTCTTGGAGCTTGCTTGAGACCATATAGTGCTTTCCTAAGAAGGTAAATATGAGAAGTTAGGGTTGGATGCACAAAACCTGAGGGTTGTTCAACATATACCTCTTCCTTCAAGTCTCCATTGAGAAATGCTGATTTGACATCCATCTGGTAGACTTTGAACCCCTTGTGGGCAGCATAGGCAAGGAATAACCTAATTGCTTCCAACCTTGCAACTGGTGCAAAGGTTTGATCAAAGTCTATACCTTCCACTTGCCTGTATCCTTTGGCTACTAATCTGGCCTTGTTCTTGATGATTGTACCATTCTCATCAAGCTTGTTCCTGTATACCCATTTAGTGTCAATCACATTGTGTCCCTGAGGTCTAGGCACCAGCTTCCATACTTTGCATCTCTTGAATTGTAGGAGCTCTTCTTGCATTGCTTCAATCCAGAAAGTGTCTTGATTGGCCTCTTCAAACTTCTTGGGCTCCATTTGAGAAAGGAAGCTCAAGAATAGTGCTTCATTATGAGCTCTGCTTTTTTTCAATATGCCTTGGGTATGATATCCAATTATTAGATCTCTTGGATGATCTCTCAGGTGCCTTGCAGCAGCAGGAAGAGGGTCCTCTGGTGGTTGTGTTTGTTCCACTGGTTCAGCTATGACTTCACCATCTTGTACCTCTTCTTCTTCTTCAGGAATTGCAGCAGCTGTTTGTGTTTTGGTGCTGCTGGGCTTGTCTTGGACAGTCAGCTCATGCATCCCTTCTTCATTTCCTGTCAAGATAGAAGAACTAGACCATTTTTTGTAGAGAAGGCTGGTCTCATCAAATACAACATGCATAGATTCTTCTACAACATGGGTTTTCTTGTTATAAACTCTATAGGCTCTACTATGTGAGCTATACCCAACAAGAACTCTCGCATTGCATTTTTCTGCAAACTTTGTTAATTGAGATTTTCCATTATTTAGAATGTAGCATTTGCAACCAAAGATTCTAAAGTAGGAAATTGTAGGTTGTTTTCCTTTCAGAATCTCATAAGGGGTTTTCCCAAGGACCTTATTGATGGAGGCTCTATTGAGAACATAACAGGTTGTATTGACTGCCTCAGCCCAGAAGTATTCTGGGAGTGAGGAGTCACTAAGCAATGTTCTCCCAGCTTCTATCAAGGTCCTATTCCTCCTCTCAGCCACACCATTTTGTTGTGGAGTCCTTGGGGAGGAGAACTCTTGGGTGATACCAAATTCTTGACAAAATTTTGTCATGGCTTCAGATTGAAATTCTGTGCCATGGTCAGTTCTTGTCCTGACCACAGTACATTGTAGATCATTCTGAATGGCCTTGACATAAATTATAAAGACATGTAAGGTATCTGACTTCTTCTTAAGGAAGAATACCCATGTATACTTTGAATGATCATCTACAATTACCAAAGTATACAACTTCCCACCTAGGCTCTGAATTGGCAAAGGATCAAACAAGTCCATGTGCAATAGGTATAAACACCTTTCAGAATCCTTGGAGTCAATACTTTTAAAGGTGGTCCTAGTTTGCTTACCCATTTGGCAAGCATGACAGGGACCACTTTTAACACATTTTAGATTAGGACTATTTCTAACAAGGTTTTTAGAAAATAATCTATACATTGTTTTATAGTTAATGTGGGCAAGTCTCTTGTGCCATTGGACACAGAGAGACTCACTTTCATTAGCTACAAGACACACAGGGGAAATAGAATAATTGCAAATGAAGTCTAAGCAATAAACATTCTCACTCCTAGTGCCTGAGAGAATGGTCTCCAAGTCATTAGACTTTTTGATCAAGCACTTGTCATTGTGGAATTCAATGACATAGCCTAAGTCACATAGTTGGCTTATGCTTACAAGGTTGTGTTGCAACCCTTCAACATAAGCTACCCTTGTGATTGAGACTATGCCATTTGAAATCATACCATATCCTTTGGTGACTCCTTTTTCAGATCCACCAAAGATAACTTTGGGTCCATTCTTCACTGGATGGTAATCCTTTAGAAGATTCTTAGTTCCTGTCATGTGCCTTGAGCACCCACTGTCCAAGTACCATATTTGGTTGAGACTGGTACTTGAACTAACCTGCAACACAAAATTTAATGTACCTTAGGACCCCAACTGACTTTGGGTCCTAGGTTCATGTTAACACCATAGGGAATATTCCTAGAGAGGGCTGGTTTGGCTTGAGGTTCAGTCCTCGCCTTTGGCACATTGGGTTTGTGCCAACAATCAATTGCCAAGTGTCCCACCTTGCCACAACACCAACAATCATGAATATTGTATCTCCTTTTCTGAATAGTTCTCTGAATTGGTACAACACTTTGTACATGTTCAGCAGAAGAGATATCAACATTCTTCCTATTTCTTTCAGCAATAATTTGACTGAAGGATAATCTGTGGACAGTTTTGCTGCTCTTTGTCCTGATTGCCTCAGTTTGCATTGACTTGGCAGTCACACAAGATATGATGGAATCAGACACTGGGCAGTAGGTCTTGTCAATAGATTTGACAGCAGTCTTGCTTTTTGCTGAAGCAGATTTGGAAGAGCTTGCTTCCATGTTCTTGACTGGAGGTGCTGAGACACCAAACACAAATGGTCCAGGTTGGATCATTTGTATTTCCTCATGTGGAGCTTTCATTGCACTCAATCCCATGCTCTTTCTATTTCCATAGCTGTGAGCATTCTTGCTCAAGTTATATGAACTTCCATTCAGTAAGTGACCATGAATACTTTCTTGGTCATACTTGTTTGAGGGCATCAAGACCTTCACAAAGGAGGTCTTAGATTCTTTTGAGTCCTTGACCTTTCCCTTAGTGTTGCTAGTAGCTGCCTCTTTATTGAAACCAACACCTCTCATGCCATGTGAGTTGAAGGTGTCAATAATAGACATCACTATCTTGGGCTTGGAGAAATTAGCCACTAGCATCCTCTCCTTGAGGAGCTTTTCTTCAAGATCCTTGATGATCTTGTTCTTGTGACTTATGGTGCCCACATGGATCATTGACATTCCCCTTAGCTTGCCAATCTCATTGCTCATTTGAGCTAGCTGGGTAGCATGCTCAATGCACTCAGATTTTGATTGCCTTAGGGAAGTAATTTCTTGGGCTTGCCTTTTGGCTAGCTTTTTGCTCTTTTTCAGAGCTTCCAGGAGTGCACCATATTCATCAATCAATTGATTGACATCCTCCTCAGAATCTGATTCACCTCCAACTTTAGATGGAGGAGATTCAGATTCTGAATTCTTTTCATGATCAGAAGAAGAAGAAATGCAGTGTATCAATACCTGCTCATGTTCTGAATTGCTGTGGTTGTCCTCATCTTCAGTTATAGCCATCAGCCCATGGTCATCTAGAGTGACCTCATCCTCCTCTTCATCACTATCTGAATGTGATAGAGGGGCCCTGATTTCTATTCTGGCAGTAGAATAGTCTTCTTCCTCCTGATCAGCAAACAACCCCAAGTAGGCTTCCTCCTCACCATCTGAATCTGAAGATGAAGACTCAGATTCACTCCAGCTCTTGCCTTTCTTAGCCAAGAAGGATTTTTCTCCCTTCCTCTCCTTCTGGTGATGAGGCTTCTTGTCACCTCTTTCCTTTCTCTTGACTGGACAGTCAGCAATGACATGTCCAGGCTTACTACAGCAATAACAAATTATGTTAGTTGAAACATGTTTACTAGTTTTAGAGTCATGCCTGTCCCCTTTGGGATGTTTCCTCTCAGATCTGTAATGATCCTTCTTGGGATGAGAAGAGGAGGAAGGTTTGTTCTTCCATTGTTTCCTCTTGATCATCTTCTTGAACTGCGTTGTGAAGGCAGCAAACTCCTCATTAGAAGAGGAGCTGTCTGAATTGCTGCTTTCAGATTTCTCAGATTCAGCAGCCTTTCTTGGAGGTGACTGCACTCTAACCTTGTTTTTCTTAGAGCTTTCAGCTTTGAGAGCAACAGATCTCTCCCTTGTGTGAGCCCTGGAGGAAGAGTCCTCCTCCTTTCTTGCAGAAAGCTGCATCTCATATGAGAGTAGTTTCCCAAACTATGTATGGGTGGGGGTTTCTCCAAGTCTTGCCCCTTCCCTGATTGCACAGATTTTAGTGTCCCATTCTCTAGATAGAGATCTGAGGAACTTGTCATTAAGTTCATAATCTGTGAACACCCTACCATAGGTTCTTAGTTCATTTACAATCCTAAAGAACCTTTCATAGCACATGGAGATATTCTCCTGGCTCAGTTGTCCGAAGGCTTCATACTCCTGATTGAGGAGTGACTTTCTGTCATCCCTTACTTCAGCTGTTCCCTCCATATAGACAACCAATGTGTCCCACATTTCCTTGGCATTCTGGCAGTGTACCAAGTTCAGAAATGTAGTGTCATCAATGGCATTTACTATTATGTTTTGAGCTCTCTTGTCCATAGTGTACAGTGCTAGCTCATCATTGGTCAGTTCAGAAAATACCTTAAGTACTTTTCTAGTAGGGTCAATAGTGGAGACTTTCTCAAAGGTATAGGGACCATTTCTTATAGTCAAAAAGATCCTTGGGTCTGAGGCTTCCATGAATAGCCTTACCCTTTGCTTCCATATGCCAAAGTTTTCTTTGGAGCATATAGGCAACTTCATTGACCCCAACTCCTTCTTCATTCCACTGTTGGCCATTTGATTTCAGATTTGACTACTCCTGTATAGGATCTGATCAGACCGTTAAGTCCTTTTGATCAACCTCGCTCTGATACCACTTGATAGTTTATATAGGTGTAGTCAATAATACCTAGAGGGGGGGGGGGGGGGGTGAATAGGTTTTACTTATTTTCTTTGTTTAAACCTAATGTTTCTATCTGCAGAAAACACAAGCACAGAAAACACACAAGGATGTATAGAGGTTCCTCAAGACAGGGTGTCTTGAGTAGTCCTCTTTCCCCCTTCACCTTTCTAACAATGAGTTAGACAAGGCCACAAACTCCAATCTCGGCTCCTTGAGCTTACACCACAAGTTCCTCAGAACTTCTCAGATCCAGAGTGATCCTACCCCAGGCACAGCAGCCCTACACTCAGGCTCAGCAGCCCTACACCTCAGGCTCAACAACCCTACAACCTCAGGCACAATAGCCCTACAACTCAGGCTCAACAGCCCTACAACCTCAGGCACAACAGCCCTACAACCTCAGAGTTATGAACTCCTACCACTCAGAAATCCCACAGATTTCCTACCTCAGACCTATCAAGAAGTCCTACCACTCAAGCTGTCAACACAGCTTTACACACAGGCTCAACAGCCTTTCACTCAGGCAACAATACCTTACAAAGATGTAATAGAGTTTGAGTTAGATACAAAAGACAAAAGGATTACTCTTAGGTCTTCTGAATCCTTTCTTCAGATCTGAAAACAGCTGCTTCAGATTTGTATCACTTTGATCTTCTTCTTCAGCAAAGCAGAAGATCAACTTGCCCTTCTTGAGTTTGAACAGGAAGAGCTATCTAATCTCCCTTAGAAGATTAACTTCAGTTGCAGAGAATGACTTCAACTAGCTGAAACGCGAGTGCTCGATTGCGGCGTGCAGCAAAGGCTTCTCAATGGAACAGTACACCTTAATGTGCCCTAACATCTTCTTTTATACCCCCAGAAGGCTTCAACGGCTATATCGATCCTCCTGACACAGTATGGGGCTGATTGGACTTGCTTTTCCCTCTCACATGTCATTTGCGTGAAAAGCAGATCCCATCAAAACATTTGGATCTGTCTCAGCGGTTGGGCTGAGTCAGCATCCAGTCTCAGCGGTTGGGCTGAGACGGCTTCCAGTCTCAGTGGCAGCTCCAGTTCCCTTCTCAGCGGTTGCTCCAGTCTCCTTCTCAGTGGATCCGCTGAGACGGCTCCTCGTCTCAGCGGTTCTGACCCATCGTCTCAGCGGTTATGCTGAGACAGATCTTCATTTCCTTGTGGATGATTTCTTCTTATCTAAGGCCATGTTTGGCCCTTCCTTTTGAGTTACCTGTGCCTGTATATCCTACACAAGTGTAGCTTTGTTAAATACAATATGTCCTTAGCATTGAGAGTGATGCCTCTTCAAATCAGCCTCCACCATGAGAACACCCATGGGGTCTAATGTGTCACTAGACAAGGATGAAAAGGGAAAGGCCTTTGATGAGTCCATGTATAGATGCATCATTGGATCTCTATTATATTTGACTGCTAGTTAGGCCAGACATTATGTATTCTACATGTGTTTGTGCTAGGTATCAAGCATGTCCTAAGGAATCTCACTACACCTCTGTGAAGAGGATTTTGAGATACCTTAAGGGCAGCTTGCATCTTGGCCTTTGGTACCCTAAGAACAATGACTTTGAACTAACACGCTTTTCAGATGCAGATTTTGCAGGTTGCAAGGAAGACAGGAAGAGTACAAGTGGTACCTGTCAATTCCTAGGGAGAAGACTGATATCTTGGAGCAGCAAGAAACAAACCAGTGTGGCAATATCCACAGCTGAGTCTGAGTACATTGTTGCAGGTAGCTGTTGTGCACAACTCCTTTGGACACAACATCAGTTGGAGGATTACAACCTCAAGGTAAGAGAATCTCCTTTATATTGTGACTCATCCAGTGCAATCTCTATTGCTAAAAATCTTGTCTCTCATAGCAGGACTAAGCATATAGAGATTAGATTTCATTTTATTAGGGAACAGGTAGAATGTAAAGATATCTGTCTAGCTTGAATTTGTCCCCACTGACAAACAGGTAGCTGATATCTTCACTAAGCCACTGGATGAATCTAAGTTCAATGCTTTTAAAATTGATCTTGGCATGCTTAGTATAGAATAGTTCTAAATGTATGAGTAATAGCTGTCACTATTGTTGATTATGAATGGTGAATTATCAAACTTTACATTACTGAACACTACAACTTAGTGACATGACTAGGACCCATCTTAAGCCAAAATATCTACATTAGGCCTAAACCATATGATCAGCTAAAATGCAGGAGTATGTTCAGCTGAATCAGCTGAGAAAAATCCCAGCTGAACCGTTGAGATGAGGAAACTGTCCCAGCGGTTGACAGCTCACTGTCCCAGCTGAACCGCTGAGACGAGCAAAATGTCTCAGCGGTTGACACTTTACTATCCCAGCGTCCTAGATCTCCGTCTCAGCTGAACCGCTGAGACGGGGTATGTTCAATATGAAACTTGATAATTAACCCCAAACCCCTTAACACAATAAGGTAATTAAGTCTAGAATCCTAGGGTTAATAAAATCGAAACTAAAATTCTATAAATAGATACACTGTAACCTAAAACAAACCACAAAGCCAAACCTTTAGCCGTCGAAATGATTCATCTTCTCTTCCGTCTCAGCGCATCGATTCTCTTCTTCCATGGCGCCAAAAGGCTCGAAAGATCTCCTGGAGGGCTACGAAATTGTAAGAGGTGGATTCTCTCATGCCTCAGAAGAAATTCGACACGTGATTCATCTAATGGAAACTCAAGGTCTGGAGCACATGCTGTCTGAACCGTGCTGCATTCTCAAAACTGAAGTTCTGGAATGGTTCAACCATGTCAAACTGTCTCCATCCAAAACCATCCTGATGTCCAAGATAGGTGGTGAGAAGATAAAGATTACTGCTAAAAGGTTGGAGAAGGGGTTGAAATTAACTCCTTGCAGTAAAACTGAAGAGGAGGAAATCTCTGAAAAGGATAAAAGGACTGCCCTAAAGTGGACAGGATACAGTGATACCAAAACCAGTTGTCTAAGGAGAAAGTTCTTCAATCAACAGGGGAAGCTGTTGTCTGATATTGTGGGCAAAGCTATTCTATGCAAGCCTGGGTCACATGACACTGTCTCTCAGTTCATGTTTGAATTAATGACAAGGATAATTCTGTCCAAGAGAACCTCATGGGGAGAAGTCATCTTTCAAAGGATAAAAGAATCTCTACAAGCCCCCAATATGGGAAGAATACTATCTCTGCACCTACATAATAGTTATTCAGAGATCTTTGCAAACTCCAAGGGGTCAAATCTCAATTACCTCAAAAGAATGGACATTAAGACTCTGGATAGATTCTCCAGAGTGCTCCCTATGAGCCAGCCATCTATGGAAAAGGAAAAGAAGAAAAATTCATCCCAGCAGAAATCAACTTCATCCTCAAAGTAGGTTGGGTCTGACAATGAAGATAGTCATGGGTCTGATCATAGATCTGCCAGCAACCCAATGAACATTGATAATGAAGAGGTCCCCAGAACAAATGAGGAGCCCCAAGGAAGTGTTGTGCCCAATCCTGAGCCAACCCAAGTGAATGCTGATCCAGCTGTTCATCATGATGAAGATGAAATTCCCAACTCACCTATCCATGGTGACCTTAGACTAAATTCTCCTCCTAAGGATGCCCCAAGTGAGGGGGAGAATAGCCCTGCCTATGAAGGAGGAGGTGGGTATGCTAGTGGGGGAGAACATCAACAGGAATTAATATCTCCTAATGCACCATCTGAGGGGGACCAGATCCCTGATAATGGATCTGAAGAGATGATGGAAAAAGAATTAGCTCAGGAAAGGCCAGCTGCAGTTCTGGACACATCTGACCTGATAAACTCAATACAAACAATGATTGAGGGTCAGATGTTGTTTATGAAAGAGATTGTTGCTGAAAAGATCAATGATGTATCTACCCAGATAAGGAATGAATTGCACACAACAAGAGCTGCATTGACTCAGGAGATTCAGGTCAGTGAGCAGAGAATGGACTCAAGAGTGGCTGAAGTGAGAACTGAAATGAATGCACAAGTTAATGATGTCAAAACTGCATCCGATCATATCCTTCTGCAGATGACAAGATGGTTTGAAATGGCCAAAAATACTGTTGCTGCCCAGCACACAGTATGCTTAGGGTGATATGATTTATTGTTAATGGACCTTAGCATTGGGGATGTTCTGCCTTCTTCAAATAGGGGGAGATTGTTGGGTATATTGCCCGCAATATACCCAACAGGGCTCTCATAGACGGTGGGTCAGATTGATCTCTGGAAAGATGGCAAGTGAGTTATTCAAGTCTAGGGGTTCGGTTCGCCAAACCTCTCAAGGCCCTGATGGGGCGAGCCCTGGTGCTCGCTTACGAGAAATACGAAACCACAATTGATGTAAAATACCAAGTCCAAGGGTAACTGCGAGACGGCTGGATACGGTGGTCGCACGGCTCGTCGGGCCGGGTCCTAGCTCGCAAAAAGGCGCCTGGAGAATTCATATGCAATGCCTGAAACTAGCGAGTTGGGGAGGTCTGCCGGTGCGGCGGATAACAAGCAAGGCTGGTCGCACGCAGGGGGCGGGTGAGCGAGGCAGGGTAATGTTAATCCCACTCACAAGGGCCCCGTTGGGCGAGCTAGAGGCGCGAAGCGGACCGCACTTAACGCAAGAGAAAACAGATGGTCCATCTAACGAAACTAAGCGGGAGAAGCTACATGAGCGCCTTCTTAGGTATGCGCGAGGTAGGGAAGCGAGACCAAAGGAAAATACTATGAAATGGTAAACCTTGCGACAATCGCCCGGTAAGAAGGGTACCAACGCGAACATGAATAATAACGATAAGAGGCGAGCGCGGATAAGAGTAAGAGCATAAGCATAACCAAATATATTCACGCAAGCATAGAAAGAACGTATTGGTGCGAGCAAGATAAAAAGGCAATTACAAGATAGAAAAATGTTTCATGTTCTTTTCTCAAAAGTGTTACAAAGTAACAGCGAACTCGCCGGGTGAAAACAAAAATTTTACATGGAAAATTAAAATGCTAATGTTGGTCGCTGGACGGCTCTTCCTTGCTCTCGCGGTCATCGGGCTTCGGGATCGGCGCGAACAGGTCCGGGATGACGTCCTCGATGCCGAGCTCCAGGGAATCAGGGGAAAGCAGACCCGCCCCTTTGAGGGTCTCAAAGACAAGGGTGGCTACACCCATGGAATTCTTGCGGGTCGCCTCCTGTTCGCCTCGAGATACCTTGCGAGCCCCGGCTCGCGGAGGGGACGGAGGGAGCGCAGCTCTATTCAGCTCGCAGACGTGTGCCTTTAGGAAAGTGACCTCTGACTCCAGGTCGGAGTTCTGCGAGAGTAGCTGGCTCGCGGTCTCGGCATCTTGAAAAAGAAAAACGTAAGTCAAGCGAAACATATAACGGGCGAGATGGAAGTTGTATGAAGGACTTACCATTCCACCCTGAAGGCTGGCGAGGAGACCTTCCGAGATGGCCTCCCTTCCATTGAGGCTCGCGACCTCGTCGGTGGCCGCCTTGAGCTCGCGATGGAGCTCTTTTAAATCTCTTTCTGTGGTGAGATACCGCCGAGCCACCATGTGAGATAGCTCCAGGGAACGGTAGTGGGCTTGCATGGATTCGTTGACGAGCAGTCGGGACCGCATGGCGCCGAAATTGGAGGCATCCTCGCGGCCATAGAGCTCGAAGGCGAGGGAGAACGCCTTGCCTCCCACCTTATCGCTCTCAACCCAGGAGGGGAGGAGCGATGAGCAAGAGATCCTGTTGAGGTCAAGATCCCATGCGAGCACCGACTCGTCGAGGGCGTCGGGAAGTTTAGCGCCCAGGCTAAAGTTCTTGTGGGTGATAGGCATGGGCCCGCCAAAAGCTTCCTTCGGCTCGCTGCCCTCCTGGGCAGTGTTTTGGCTTGTGGAGGGAGTGAGCAGAGTCTCCGACTCGCTCAGGTCCATGACCTCTTTACCCTTTGTTTTGGAGGGGGTGTCCTTGTTCCTCTTCTTGGCGGGGGAATTCGCGGCGAGCTGGCTCGCAGGCGGCAGCCGCTTCTTGCCCGAAGACGAGCCGGGGGGCTCTCGGCAAGCATCGGCGGTCGCGGCGAAGAGAGTGCTGGAAGAGAGGGTAGCGCTCCTCGCATACGGGGGGGGGGGGGGGGGGGGGGGGGGGGGTGGATGGGAAGATCCTGCTCCCCTGCAAAGGCAAAGAAAGAGTTAGCAAATTGAATGAGAAAAAATATATATAAGAGCTTGCGAGTGCGAGCCAAACCTTCCCCTTGCGGGACCGACAGCAGCGAGTCCACCCTCTGCCGGAGGTGGGCGACCTCGAAGTTTTTATCGCCCAGGTATTGGTAGAGCCTCGCGTCGTCACCGCCGAGCGAGGCGTGGGGCGGTAGGTTGCATCATCCTGTTGGAAGGGGGAGAAGGGGATGTTGCCGAACGGTCCTTTCACCAGGACGAATTTCTGATGCCAGTAATGGGCTTTGTTCACCGTCTCGCAGACGGTGACATACTGGCTCGCAAAGTGGGTCGTCCCATCTTTGTACGCGCGGAAGGAGAAAACTTTGCGGAAGACGAGCAGGCTGAACTCGATCTTCTCCTCCCGCAGATAGCAGGCGAACGCGACCACCACCACGACCGCGTTTGGCGTCAGCTGGCTCAATAGAACGACGTAGTACTTGAGTACCTGAAGAATTCACCAAGGAATGTTTAGCATGCTCCCTACGAAGTGAGTAAGAATGGAGAGGATAGAATAAATTACCTGGCGAACCTCTGGTCAGAGTGGGAGTCGCAACCCGTTCTCAAAATGATCAACAGGGATGGCGAGCTCGTCGGTGGACGGATCATTGAGGGTGGCGGTGCTCGTCGGGCGTCGAGCAGTATATCCCGAAGGGATGTACTTGTCCACGACGGTGAGAAACTCATCACCGGTGAGAGAGGCGCCGAAGAAAGTGTGTTCCCAAAAAGCCCTGGCGCACCTGGCTCGCCCTTCGGATTCGCCCTCGACAACCATGTTGGTAGTATTTACGAGCCAGGAAAAGAAGCAAGTGCGAGCCAAAATTAGCGAGAGAGCCTGGAAGAGAAAGTAAGAGCTGGAGAACAGTTAATGTGGTAGTTAGAAAGTAAAAGATGACGGTTATTTATAGAAATAAAAAGGGCGGGAAGGATACGAAGCATCGGGGGGTGTAGATAGCGGGATCGCGCGGTGACTTTTCAGCTTCTTATGGCCTCATCCGCCCCAAGCGGGTTGGCGTCCTCGCAAAGTGCGCTGACTCGCCGGCGGCGAGCCAAAACTGTAAAAAGTAAAAGAAAAACTCGCGAGGGCGAGGCAGTATCTCGCGAACCAGATACATTCGAGCAAAAAACAAATAGGGCGCGGGCACAACTAACATAGCAATAGAAATCATGAAAAGCAAGAAAGAGAGCTCGCGAGCGAGCGAGAGTAGCCTTATTATAAAGTCACGAATTGTTCGAAACCCCCGGGAGCAGGGAAATATAGTAGCGGGAGCAAGAAATAAATAACAACAAAAAGAGCGATTCAGTATTTGTGCCATTTCCAACGGCCGCGGCCTCGCACACCAGAGCGAGGCGGAATCCTCGGATAGTGGTACTCGCTGACCGACTGGACCTCGCACTGCATCAGCCGCATGTAGTCCTCAATCCGTGCGAGGTGCACCCCGGGTGAGGTGACCTCGCCGCGAGCGACCTGTTGTACTTCTGCGAGGATGCGGGCATTCGCATCCTCCATGGCGGCGAACCTTTCCTCATACGCTGCCTTGTTCATCTGATCTTGATCGTATAGCTCTCGCAGCATCAAGGTGTGTTTTTGAAATATCTCGACGACTCGCCTTTTCATCTGTTGCAGGTCGCCAGGGTCCCCCAAGAAATCCGCAACCTGGCTCGGCGAGGGCGGGGGCGACATCTCCACCTCCCCGTACTCTGACTCGGTAGTCAGGGCTGGAGGAACACCTGCGAATGACAGAAAATCAGCACAAGAGGCAACGAAAGGGATAATCGGCAGAAATTACTTAACCTGGCGAGAGGAAAATGGTACGGGGTCGCTAGAGAGAAGAGCTCGGCTGGCCCTTGAAGGCTTCAGTAAAAGACGGGGTGATGGACTTTCCCAAGCCAGGGCAGTGCGTCGTCCAGTCATCAGCCGGGGGTTCGGCGAGTAGCGAACCACCCGGACTCCGTTGGCCCAGAGTGCCGACCCGGGGGTAATGATGTTCATCTTCGGTGGGGCCGGCGAGCCCGCTGGAGTGGGGGGCTCGCCTCTCTGAGTTCGCGGACCTGCGAAAGAAATGAGGCAGGTCAGCGATCAAAGAAGAGCGAGAGAAGACAAGATAAACGGCTTACCAGGACGCGAGGGTGAGGCTCGCAGGCCAGTGGTCCTCTCATCAGGGGGAGGATCGATCCTCCCACGGGATGGGGGGCGAGACCCCGTTGGGGATCGACCGATAAGATTCTTCTCTGTGGGAGGGTCCTGCGAGCAAGGAAACAGAGTTAGGCGAATATTATTGGGAATATCAAGTCCTTTTTTAGCATAACCTGCGAAGCAAGCTCGTGGCGGGGAGAGGGAGACAGCGGAGATGACTCATCCTCCCAGGACGGCCGTCGGATTGTCTTAGCCCTCTTAACCTGAGGCGGGGGCGAGGCAGATTGCGGAGAGATCCAGGGTGCGAGCTCGGCAGCTGTAGCCTTCTGGGCCGTCTGTGAGGCCTTGAGGCGGGCAAGTATCTCCTCCTTCTTGGACATCTCGCAGGGAACGGTGGCGAGCGGGGAAAGGAGTGAGAGGGAAGAAAAAGTTGATGCACCAGCCAGAAGGAAGGGTATTTATAGCAGTGGACATGGGTCCCACCAAAAGATTCTCACCACGTCACCAAGAGGTCGGCGAGCACCGGGGGTTGGATGTTTCTTCGCGAGCCTAAACTAGCCTCACGAAGAGCGGGGATTGTGTACAACCCCGGTGTCCGCCAGGGGGTGAGCAGAGACAAAGGAACCATCAGGCGAAAGGAATAAGAAGGCAAACAAGACAGGGTGTCGGGCGATCCAGGATCTCGCCGGTCGCTCGCGGGAGGGCGAGCGGGCCAGACTCTCGTTAGTTACTCACAGGGATGCGAGCGAGCCGAGTCTCGCAGTTCGTGAGAGAAACCAGTGTGGGCGGCTCGCCCAGGAAGGGTTCATGATCGTTTTTACCTAAAAACCCCTGGTGGTCTGCATTTAGCCCCTCCAAACAGCGGAGTTTGGATGTTGACAGACCATTTTCGGATGTGTATAACAAAAGAGTAAGGCGGAATCCCGCTATTAGCAGACCGAACTGGAAAAACTATAAATAGACCTTGAAGGGCACCTTTGGAGAGGATTCTGATCTCAGTAGACTGAGCTTCTTTCTCCCTAGGTTATCTTGGCGTAGCTCTCAGGCTCTCCAAGGTGCCCAGTCTCAGCTTTGGCTTGGGAGGGGAAGCGCTCAAAGATCTTCCGGGTGTGTGGTGGGACCTCCTCACTGCGACCAAGGGTCTGTGTTTAGTTTCGAGTCTCCGGTCGG
This sequence comes from Dactylorhiza incarnata, assembly GCA_033032865.1. Lineage (NCBI taxonomy): Eukaryota > Viridiplantae > Streptophyta > Magnoliopsida > Asparagales > Orchidaceae > Dactylorhiza > Dactylorhiza incarnata. The sequence continues at coordinate 10,031,254 of JAWHQI010000031.1, forward strand.
TTCCTTCCGAGGAATCAGTAAGTGCTAGCTGCCCCTCATCCTTGAGGGCCCGAGCTCCACAAAGAATTCAAGTCCTGGTTTCAACAGCGGTCATTGCTTTGTCGGGCAAATAAAAGTTCTCAAAACTTGATGAAAATTCCAGAGAAGCTTCACCTCTTCGCTATAAGTCCATTGGTGGTGATGGTTTCTTGATCAGACATCTGGATCTCTAGCAATGGTTGGTGAAATGGGCATTTGGTTGAATATCCACCCCATCAAAAGTCCACCAAAATCTTTGATTGAATAGCCTATCTTGTAGCATTTTTGTAGAGCAATCTGGGGTCTCTTTAGAATTTAAATTTTATTAAGAGGTTGAGAAGTTATTGACTTCCAAATTTTCAGATCTTCCTCTCCATTAATGGCCGTTTTTGCATTTTTGGGGAGGAGAAAGGAAGGGAGAAGTCACACATAGCCTTGGGGGGGGGGGGGGGGGGGGGCTTGTGCGACCTCTTAGCGCATTATGGCCATCGATGGATTCCACCATATTCCTCCCACCCATGTTAGGTATTCATCCCTAGCGTAAGGAAGGAGGTGACCACAATGGTCTAGGCCGATCCAGCCAAGGTCAGTCAATTCGGGCTTATTTCCACACACGTCACTCTAGAGGTCGTTTGACGGGTCAAACAAACTCAAAATCATGTGAAATTTGGTTCATTAGAATCATCTCGATGAGTTGGTCGTAGTCGTGGTTTGTTGGTCCAATATAAGCACTTTAATTTTTGGGAACCCCGTCAATTGCCCCCCAATTTTGAGGTTCTCTTGGAGAAAACCTTGAAAAATTTTGTCGTTACTGGGGTTAATCTGAACGATCGCTCCCTTGAGATTGACATGAATACAGTCTAGGGGTCATGCAATAGTTCATTCGCAGGTTAGATGAAAATGTCTCAAAAAGTGTATGTAAAATCTCTGGCACACATTCTACAAAGGAGATTCCTGGATATAGTCTGCTATGTAGAGAAGGGCTTAGAGAACTTGTCATTGTAGAGGAGCTGATGAAAAAACAAGGTCTTGAGAGCATGCTCGCAGGGATTTATCATGTATATATTCTTTCGATTAATGAGGTAGAATACTCTGTTTCTAGAAAATTATGTCACACAAGTGCAACTCCACTATCAACGCGATATGAGCCTATGCGGTCACACACAAGAGTGTTTGGAGAAGTTGGAGGAAGAATTGTGTTGACCTTACTCATATTGGATATGAGTGAAGGACCAATCCTAAGACTTATTGGAGTTGGGTCGAGTCAACTAACTGCTCCACAGGTATTGTGAATATTGTATAGAGCATGTTTGCAAAGTCTTCGAGACGAGTCGACGAGAATGTCTTGACGACTCTTACCTCAATTCATCGAATATATGAATCCATGTTGAATCGACAAATCCATGATTGACTCGACGAATTAATGGTTGATTCGACGAATCCATGATTAACTCGACGAATCCGGCAAACTCATGTACTCGACGAATTGACTTGTACTCGATGAGAAGTGAAACACTTCACTTGACGAATTGAATTATACTCGACGAATTCTTCATTGAAAGGTTCACTCGACGAATTCCTCCATATTCCTCCCACTCATGTTAGGTATTCATCCCTAGCGTAAGGAAGGAGGTGACCATAATGGTCTAGGCCGATCCAGCCAAGGTCAGTCAATTCGGGCTTATTTCCACACACGTCACTCTAGAGGTCGTTTGACGGGTCAAACAAACTCAAAATCATGTGAAATTTGGTTCATTAGAATCATCTTGATGAGTTGGTCGTAGTCGTGGTTTGTTGGTCCAATATAAGCACTTTAATTTTTGGGAACCCCGTCAATTGCCCCCCAATTTTGAGGTTGCTCTTGGAGAAAACCTTGAAAAATTTTATCGTTACTGGGGTTAATCTGAACGATCGCTCCCTTGAGATTAACATGTACAGTCTAGGGGTCATGCAATAGTTCATTCGCAGGTTAGATGAAAATGTCTCAAAAAGTGTATGTAAAATCTCTGGCACACATTCTACAAAGGAGATTCCTGGATATAGTCTGCTATGTAGAGAAGGGCTTAGAGAACTTGTCATTGTAGAGGAGCTGATGAAAAAACAAGGTCTTGAGAGCATGCTCGCAGGGATTTATCATGTATATATTCTTTCGATTAATGAGGTAGAATACTCTGTTTCTAGAAAATTATGTCACACAAGTGCAACTCCACTACCAACGCGATATGAGCATATGGGGTCACACACAAGAGTGTTTGGAGAAGTTGGATGAAGAATTGTGTTGGCCTTACTCATATTGGATATGAGTGAAGGACCAATCCTAAGACTTATTGGAGTTGGGTCGAGTCAACTAACTGCTCCACAGGTATTGTGAATATTGTATAGAGCATGTTTGCAAAGTCTTCGAGACGAGTCGACGAGAATGTCTTGACGACTCTTACCTCAATTCATCGAATATATGAATCCATGTTGAATTGACAAATCCATGATTGACTCGACGAATTAATGGTTGATTCGACGAATCCATGATTAACTCGACGAATCCGGCAAACTCATGTACTCGACGAATTGACTTGTACTCGATGAGAAGTGAAAAAGTTCACTCGACGAATTGAATTATACTCGACGAATTCTTCATTGAAAGGTTCACTCGACGAATTCTATTTTACTCGACGAATTCAATTTATTACTCGATGAATTCTTCAGTGAAAGGTTCACTCGACGAATTTTGTTTTATTCCAATATATGTCGTGGGTGTGCGGATAACATCTCTCTCTCGCCTAGGTATAAATAGAATGCGATTCTATGACCTAGACATGCGATCCCTTTTTACGAATCAGAGAGCGACGGAAGAGTTCCGCGATAGCTTCCGACGGAAGAGTTCCGCGATAGCTTCCGACGGAAGAGTTCCGCGATAGCTTCCGACTGAAGAGTTTCGACCGGTCGATCCCGCCGCCGCCTCCGCCTCTCCCTGTCGTCGGACCTAGCAATCTGTGGGAGACGTTAAGGGCTCTTCTTCTCCGACCTAGTTCTTGTGCGACAAGGCCTAGGGTTCTCCTCCCGCTCGTGTGGACTCCCGTAGAGGTGTCGATCTATTTCGACGCTTAGGACTCAACGACTGTACTCTGGATTTCAGTTGTGGAGCACCTCGGTTGAGTATTGACTCAACCCCCTTCAGGTATTGCAATGTGTTGTTTTCCTTATTTCTTGATTCATGAAATCGCAAGGTTCATAACTCTTTTGGGTTGTTCTTGTTTTTGTTCTTCCGCTGCGCACATTTGATGTGCCATTATCATTATGAATGGTATGTAGAAAACCCAACATGCTGCTCACAAATACTAATCAGTTGTTAGACAACTTTCTCTTGTCAATTCCACAATATTTTGTGACAGCTCTAGTGTTATTTCTATAGCTTCCAATCATGTTCTCCACATCAGAACTAAACGCATAGAGATAAGACACCACTTTCTCAGGGGCAATGTTGAGAAGGGTAAGATCAATTTTCAATACATTTCCACTGATATTCAAAGGGCTGACATCTTCACTAAGCCACTTGATGAATGTAAGCACAAGTTCTTCATCAATGCACTGGGAATGCTTGATGGAGCCCTCTAGGACACCTCTATTATGTATTCAAACTTATTATTTATATAGAAAGGTATTGCTGGAAAAAACAGCAAAATTTTTAAGAAGAAATTATTCATTCAGAGCTGCGTTGAATAAAAATCGACGCACCGTCGATTTCTATTCGACACCAGCTTCGAGCGCAGAATGGGATAGTTCATTTGAATAGCACTCGACGTAGCGTCGAATACATACCGACGCTTACGTCGACATCATAGTTCCTGACTATATTCGGAGCCACGTCGATTTCTACTCGACGATACGTTGACTTTGCAAAGCGGCAGACTACCTCCAGAAGCGACATCGACATGTTTTGGCGTGCTGAATTCATTTCTTTTCGACGGTGCTTCAAGTATGACCCTAAGTTGCGACGATTCATCTACTCAAAGCAACTCAGACATTCGACTTTACTATGCTTTTCGAATTCTCTCCCTCTCGCTCTTCTCCATCTTCCTTTCTCCTTCTCTCTTTCTGTTTCAGTGTAGGTACTAACAGGACGTCAATGGTGTCTCCTCCAAATCAAAGAGATGTTGTTGAAGCAGTTGATCTAGCTCTAGAGACTTTGTTATCTTAATTCAGTTCTTTCTACCTTGATTTCTCGAAAGACTTCTATTGAAAGTTGTGTACTCAACACAAAAGGTTGCGAGACCTAACTACTCAAATAAAGGCAATTGATACAGAAATAAGATCGTCAGTATTGCGTGTTGATGTCTTTATATCCTTTCTCAATGATATAAAGCAGGGGGAGAAGTGTACCAGCAGGACACCCCAAGACTCAGTATACACTACAGCTCTCCCCTTATCCGTTGTTTCTGAAGGAGAGCCTGGCATCACTTCCAAGTTTCTTCCACTCCCAGCATCATTCTCTCCTCCAAGAACCCTACCTTTAATACAGGGAGAGCCATCAAAATATGGGGAGAGTGACGTATTCTCAGATGACAATGGTTACTTAAAGAGTGTGCAATAGCAAAATGAGTCCACTAAATATCCATTCCTGAGACACAAGGGTTCTGGACCTACTCTGAAGAATCTACAACAGCACAATCCCCAGTCAAGCCTGCTGACCATGTCCTTGAATCTGTTCCATCATCTCCACCACCAACTCAGCTCCCTCATGATCCTACTCCAGCACCCACTCCAATTGTCCAAGCACTTGCCTTCAGAGGTAGACCTCCATACAGAGGAAGAGGGCAGAGAAGAAATTTCAGAGGAAGAGATGGAAGATGAAGAGTATATGGAAGAAATATACCCATCTAGGAGAGGTATACAAAAGAGCAATGAAAAATGTACAAGAAGGAAAGATCCTATAACAAAACTTATGAGAAAGTTGAAATTCCTGAAAATACAATGAAGGAATATATTGATCAAAAACTTGGCAGTGCCCTAAATGAAATCAGAGAAAGAGATACATATGAATTTGAAGCTTCTCAAAGAGAACTTGAAGAAAAGAGAAGAGTGTTCATTGAAAGGCTGAAGAAGTGTAAAGAGGCTGTGGAAAAAGAACAATTAGAAGTGGCAATCCAAATTCTCAGCACTCTATTTGATCTCTCTAAATATACTGCAAAGAACCCTCGGGCTAAACTCAGGGATGAGAAAGGGCAAAAAGGTGCAATGGGTCTTGGAATCAGTCAAGATTTAGAAGACCTGTCATATCAGAAGAAAAGAAAGATCACATTTAAAATAGCTCCAGTTTCAGGCATCCCTCAATCAACCTTCATAGTACCAGATCCTGATGCAGAGGATATAGACCTGGAAGAAATCAACTTGCTGACTGCTAAAGTCATCAGTATGGGATTCAAGCTTAGTGATGTGTATTCTGAAATAGAAACTGATCTGGAAAAACTTTTCAAGGGACATGAGAGAATTCAGAAGAATCCAGAGAAAGACATTCCAGCAAACTACAAATATGTGGAGCGGAAATCCAGGAAGGTCTATGAGGCATTGCCAACTTTTCTCAGAAAGAAAAATTAAATCATGATTTGGGTAATTAACTCTGATAAACATTCAATTATATCAATGAGATGTTTTTCAGTCTATTATACTTTTCTGTCTTATGTATAGTTATTTGTGTTTTTGTCAACGCATGTTTGAAATCACTTGCTTTATTCTGTAAAATTTGTTATGATAAATAGAGGGAGATTGTTGGAGAAAATCCTTGTGATTTATCAAACAAATTTTTTAAAGTGATTTTGCTCCTTAGGTTATATTACCCATATTGTATAGAAAGGGTAAAATGGTCATTAAATGTCTTAAGATGTCACACTCATCTTGGAGTGTCAAGGTCAGGTCAAGATAATCAGAAAGTCAGTTAAGTTAATACTTGCGTCGAATGAAAGTCGACGCAACTTTGACTTGATGTCGACACAACTCTGACTAGAAGTCGAAGCAACTTAATCAGCTTGTCGAAGTATAAGTCAAGTCGATGCAATGTCGAAATGTACTCGACACGGATGTTCAAGCCAGTTGAAGGCATCTCAGTAGTCGACGCAACTTCTATAACAACTCGACGCAGAAGATGAAGTCCAAGTTCAAGCTTCCAACTCGACGGATACGTCGAGAAGTATTCGACGTAACGTTGACATTTGAGTTCATTCAGAGCTGAGAACTATTTTGAAGCCACTTCAATAAGAACTCAGAGGTGCGTCGATAAGAAGGAAGTCAATTCGACGTTACGTCGACATCTGATTTCAGTCAGAGCTAAGAAGGATTTCGAAGCTACTCCTATAAGAACTCAAAGGTGCGTCGATAAGAAAGAAATTCAATTCGACGTTGTGTCGAAAAAGTATGTTTTCTGATGTCCTTTCTAGTGCGCTTCTAGATGATCTACAAGGATAAAATCTATTCTCTAACGGCTCGTTTATTGCCAAAAATAGAATGGAGTATTTCAGAGACATAACAAAAGACTTTCTTAGAAGTTATTCAAATTAGATGGACTGGTCGGGAACAGAAATAGAAGGAGACATTTATTGTCTAATGGGCATTCCTTCTAAAGACAATCTAGAAGAGGAAAGAGATTCAAACTCTAATTGATAGAGAATAAGTATTCAACAGTAGGATGAAATAGATAATGAACTAATTGATCATTTTGTTGTTACTCCTTCCTCAAGCTCTCTGAGAAAAAAAGAAGAACTTCTTTGTATAGATATACAAGGCTGTTGCTTATTCTTCTTCTTCCTGATACAACAATAAGAAAATAGTAGTACATAGATCACAAGGATCATAATCTCATAACTCTTGCACTCATTACTATCATAAGCAAGGGTTCATCTTATACAAATCCAGAAGAGTATCAACAGCTCATATCTGCTGAATGATTTATACAGCAGAATCATTTCCTTCTTCTCTTCTTCAACTATTCTTTATTCTTCAACTGTAAAAGAGTTTTATTAATCACTGTTCAAAGGATTCAATGGTTCTAATAGTGTCCTTATCAAAAGACTCAGTGGTTCTGAGAATCTCCTTATCAAAAGACTCAGTGGTTCTAAGAGTCTCCTTATCAAAAGACTCAGACACAGGTTGCACAATCCTACCAGGGAGGTAGAAGAGAGGAGTACCCACATGTTAGGGAACCTCTATAAAAATTCCTGTGTCCTCTGTGTTTGATTTTCTATGTTTTCCCTACTTCTAGTTTTCTGTGTTTATATTTCCTGCAATCTGTGTTTACTTTATTCTGTCTTTTGGATTGATGATTGCATAATACTTAGTGTTTTTATTGTGTGTGCATAATTAGGGCAGAAAATATTTAAAACTCTATTCACCCCCCTCTAGAGAATACTCAGAGGCGCACTATGCACTTTCAAAAGTTATAGAAAAGAACCTACACTTAAACGCGTCAGTCATGTTCCATATTGACACCACGTCCTCGAACCATTGAAGGTGTTGGATCGGATCGTCCTTCCTTGTGTAGTAACTCAGAGTGTGTTCCCTGAACCCTTCAGGAACTGAAGCTGGCAGGACCTCATCGCAGAACGGGCTCCCTCCCCTATGCCGACAGGTCGCGAGTTGGCGATATGCGCCCAACTCGCCCATGCGAGTTTCCTAGTAAGTCGTCAGATTCTCCATTTCCAGAAATCAAATCCCCTGAGAGCTCGTCGGGAGATACTGCGACTGCATAAGTCGCTCTGGCTCCTCTAGCATTATTTCCTTTCCTGCTCGCATTGACGGCCCGCCCTCCTATGATGGGGCACCGCGACGAGGCAAATACGTAATGACCTTCGTGCGAGGAAGTAGCGTTGCTCGCAAAGTATCCTCGACACGTCGCGTGAACTCGTTGAAATCAGCCCTCGTCACATACTCTCCCTCCACTGGAGATTTGTTGAGTATCCTTTCTTGCTCGCTTTCTCTAGCCTTGTTGTCTTCTCTCTGAACTTTCCTCGTCTGACTACAGTTCATGCTCACCGTACCAAAATGTTGAAGCCAGAAAAATCCTAACTCAAAATGTTCGGACCTATGTGTAGCCTAAGATTACTGATCCTGCGGTCGAATGCCACAATTCGAATGATTGGAGCGAGCAAGAGAGAGAGAGAGAGAGAGAGAGAGAGAGAGAGAGAGAGAGAGAGAGAGAGAGAGATGTCCACAAGCACATCCCCAGATGCTTCAGCAGGGAGGTCCCACCACGTACCCAGAAATTATGAGAAACTTCTCCTCCGCAACCAAAAGTTTGAGCGAGGTACGAGGAAGGCACCACTTGGAGAGTAGAAAACTATTGGAGGGGGAGGGTATTGGAAATGCCATCCTGCCGTCCATGACATTTACTGTCGCTGCTCTGATATTTCCTCCTATTGCTTAGTATTCCTCCTATTGCTGCTTTGTATCCCCCCCCCCCCCGTGTCTCCTCTGTTCCTGCTTCAATTAAATACCTCTATTAAATGCTGAAACTGCATTTTATTAGCTATAAGTATGTTGTATCCCCGTTAAGTGAAAGTAATGAAAAACAAGCCTTTCTTATTTCTCTCCTCCAGTTTCTAGAGTTACATTTCCTTTAGTGGTATCAGAGCTACTACAGCTTTGATCATGCAAGCCGGTCAAGGGATTTATCACTTCCTTGTCTAAATCATTTCTCCCACCATGAGCTCATCATCTACCAACGATTCTCCCTCCTACTCACAACCTGCTGTACCCATCTTCAATGGGGAAATGTATGATTTTTGGAGTATTAAGATGGAAACCATTTTCATCTCCCAAGATCTATGGGAAGTTGTCCAGAACGAGGTTGCAACAATGGCCGAAGCATATTCATTCGATGACACTGAAGCAGTCTCCTCCCAAATCAGCAAGGCAGATAAGATGAAAGATGCTCGGGCCCTCATGCTAATCCAACAAGGAGTCACAAATACCATTTTTCCAAGGATCATGAGAACCAGGACCTCCAAGGATGCGTGGGATACCCTGAAAGAAGAATTTAAAGGCTCAAAAAAGGTCATTTCCATCAAGGTACAAACCCTCTGGAGAAACTTTGATGTCATTCGTATGCAAGAAAATCAAACCATCCAAGACTTTTTTGTCCACACCACAAACATTGTCAACCAACTCAGAAATTTTGGAACTACAATTGATGATAAACAAATCGTGCCAAAGATCCTAAGAAACCTTCATAAAAAAATTTCCCTTGTTGTTGCAGCCATAGAAGAGTCCAAAGATATTGAAAACCTAAGTATCTCTGAACTCATGGGCTCTCTTCAGTCCCATGAAGACAATACCTACGGAAGAAGAAAATCTCGAAAATCACTTCCAGAACAAGCTCTTCATTTCTCAAATCTCTAATCTCTACCATCTTCACCCTATGGATCATACCACTCATGAAAACCCCCTCCAACATTCCCCTAGTAATGATTCCTCCTCACGTGATCCCCAGCTTCTTTTTTCCCAAACTCATTCCAGAGCCAAAGGTAAAAGCCATCAATACTACAATCCCTTTCCAAACACTAATCCTCCTTTACTCAATAACCCACATAAACCCCTTCCTCACATAAACCCGGGTCCCCCAAACTCAACCTATTATCCACACCAATCACACTCAACACCTCATTACCAGCCAAACCAACATAGCTCATCTCTCCAAAACTATCCCACTTCTCTCAACAATTTTCCCCACATAAACCCAGCCCCTTCTGCACCCTGTGCAAGAAAAACAATCATGGGAACAAAGACTGTTCCTTCAGATGCAAACGATGCAGACGACCCACTCATACTGATAAAGACTGTTGGTCCAAGCCCAGAGAAGAAGCCCACTACACTGAAAATATCGGCCCAGAAACCATGTTTTATGCCAACAACAACACTAGCAACAAAATATATGATAAATGGTACATTGATTCGGGGTGTTCAAATCATATGACTCACAACAGGGGAGCCTTTATCACCTTTGATGAGTCATACCATTCTGAAGTTTTCTTAGGCAACGACACATCTCTCAATATCAAAGGGAGAGGGACAATTTCTATTACTACAAAGGATGGGAACACTAAACATATTCAAGGAGTTCACTATGTTCCCTGTCTCACTCAAAATCTCTTGAGAGTGGGACAACTCACCCAAAATGGCTATCGAGTTCTTTTTGAAAAAGATTGCTGTCACATTTCTCATCCCTCTTCCAATATGAACATCCTCTCCACCAAAGCCATTGACAACAAAGTTTACTCAGTCACTCTCCACACTCCTCCCATGCCTACCTGTCAACTAAGCACAGAATACACTCCTAGCAGATTATGGCATGATCGTTTTGGCCACATAAACTATCAGTACCTGCAACTCATGTCCCAGAAGAAGCTTGTAAATGGTCTCCCAACAATCAAATTTGAAAATGTGTTTTGTGAAGGGTGTCAATCAGGCAAGGCTCATCGCCTTCCCTTTCCAAAGATAGGTGTTTGGAGAAGTCAACAACCTCTCCAACTTCTGCATATTGACCTCTGGGGTCCTGCTTCTACTCCAACAGCCGGAGGTAAGAGATACTTTCTGCTCAATGTTGATGATTTTTCACGCTTTATGTGGATATTCTCCTTGGAAAAAAATCAGATGCCTTTGAAGAGATCAAAACCTTCAAAACTCTCATAGAAAAACAACTAAACAACACAATTAAGATCATCAGAAGTGACCGGGGGTGAGTTCCTATCCAACAACTTCATCAAATTCTGCCTAGAAAATGGAATTCATCGGGAACTTACCACACCCAGCACTCCAGAGCAAAATGACGTTGTTGAAAGACGCAATCGAACTATCCTGGAAAGTGCCCGTTCCATGCTTCACTCAAAAGGACTTCCAAAGTTCCTCTAGGCTGAAGCATGCTCGACTGTTGTTTATCTCCTCAACAGATCTGCCTCTAAAGCTCTCAACAACTCCACTCCTTTTGAATCCTTATATAAAAGAAAACCAAATGTCACTCACCTAAAGGTATTTGGATGCACGGCCTATCAACACATTCCTGCAAAAAAACAAGAAAAGCTAGATCAAAAGAGCTTGAAGTGCATTATGATTGGATATAGCCACCAATCCAAAGGATATCGTCTCTATCACCCTCTTACAAAACGTCTCTTACTCTCTAGAGATGTTATTTTTAATGAAGATGACTGCTGGTCTTGGCAATCAGATATCGGGCCTGCCCCCACAGGATTGATGGTTACTTCAGCAAATGCTCCAGTCATCCAAATTCCCTCTGAAGTTTCAGCAAATGCTCAAGCCATACAAATCCTTCCTGCAAGTGGTGTATCTCCTGCACATTATGATGACATTACATCACTCAAAACTGTTACAGGCCCTTCCTCATCATCACCAATTCGCAAAATGAGATCTCTTGCTGACATATATGAAAACTGTAATATTGCCCTCTTCTCAGGTACCCCAACAACATATCAAGAAGCTGTCACTCAGACAGATTGGAAAGAAGCCATGGACGAGGAGATACGAATGATCACAAAAAAACCACACCTGGAGTCTTGTCTCACGGCCAACTGACAGAGAAATCATAGGGCTAAAATGGATATATAAAACCAAGGTGAATGAAGCAGGTCAACCAGTCAAATGTAAAGCTCGATTGGTTGCCAAAGGGTATTCCCAAATACCAGGACGAGATTACGATGAAACTTATGCCCCTGTTGCCAGAATGGATACAATTCGCCTAGTCATTGCATTTGCCGCTCAACACTCTCTCCCAATATACCAAATGGACATTAAATCAGCGTTCTTGAATGGTGTCATCGCTGAAGAAGTCTATGTCTCGCAGCCCCAAGGATATGAAGATGACGAGAAGGAAAAAGTGTACAAGCTTCACAAAGCCTTGTATGGACTAAAACAAGTCCCCCGGGCTTGGAACTCAAACATTGACCACTATCTCTGCACTAATCAGAATTTTTGCAGGAGCCCAAATGAAGCATCTCTTTACATTAAGAAGGAAGAAGGAAAGATACTTATCGTTTGCATTTATGTAGACGATCTAATTGTCACAGGAAGTGATCCTAACCAGATCAATACCTTCAAAGACAACATGAAAAATCGCTATGAAATGACCGATCTTGGCCATCTCAATTTCTTTCCGGGGCTTCAGGTCAAGCAAACTCATACACAAATCTTTATTTCTCAAGAGCGCTATGCAAAAGACCTTCTCAAAAAGTTTGGAATGGACAAATGCAACCCATCATTAACCCCCATATCACCTGGAGCAAAATTGAGCAACAACGAAGAAGAAGACAATGTCGACTCAGAAAATTACAAGAGCCTAGTCGGCTCTCTAATCTACCTCACCAACACCAGACCAGATATTGAATATGTTGTCAGTCTGGTAGCCAGATGTGTAAGTTGTCCCAAAGAGAGCCATCTCATGGCAGCAAAAAGGATTCTTCGCTACATTCAAGGCATAAAGACCTTCAGGCTCATGTACAAAAAGGATGCAGATGACACTATCTATGGCTACAGCGACTATGATTGGGGAGGATCCGCAGATGATCGAAAAAGCACAGGAGGATACATTTTCAGCTCCGGAAGCAAACCTGTTTCATGGTCCTCCAGGAAACAAAAAACTGTGGTCCTCTCCTCTACGGAAGCATAGTATATGGCCCTCTGCTCCGCCTCCTGTGAAGCCCTATGGATCGCAAGAGTCAGAAAAGACTTAGAGGAAAAAGAAATAGCTATACCCATCCTCTGCGACAACCAGTCCGTCATATCCCTCTCCAAGAACCCTGTTTTTCACAACAAAAGCAAGCATATCGACCTAAAATAACACTTCATTCGCGAGATGGTAGAGAAGAAGAAGATCGAGGTTCGTTTCTGCCCTACTGCCGACCAGCTCGCCGACATCCTAACCAAAGCGCTGGGGAGATCGAGATTTCTGACCTTAAGAGATGCCCTCAACATCGTGGACGACACGATTTAAGGAAGGCTATTGGAAATGCCATCCTGCCGTCCATGACATTTACTGTCGCTGCTCTGATATTTCCTCCTGTTGCTTAGTATTCCTCCTATTCCTGCTTTGTATTCCCCCCGTGTCTCCTCTGTTCCTGCTTCAATTAAATACCTGTATTAAATGCTGAAACTGCATTTTATTAGCTATAAGTATGTTGTATCCTCGTTAAGTGAAAGTAATGAAAAACAAGTCTTTCTTATTTCTCTCCTCCAGTTTCTAGAGTTACATTTCCTTTAGTGGGGTCAATATTTTTCAGGTGTCATTCCTAGTACCCCTGAGGGTCTATTTATAGACAAATTCTGGGGGGTATGTAGGCGAGAATTTCCTACCACTGCGAGTTACATAGGATCTTGCCTTATTGGCGAGATGTCGTTGATTCTCGCATAACCCGGCGAGTTCCTAGGCTACTCGTCTTACGTCTTCGAATGTCCTTTGGTTGTTTTTTTTCTTTGATTTTGACTTTGACTTCCACCTGCGTGGCTGGAACGGCCAACCCTCGACGAATACGGGTTATACACTAGCGTTTTGGAGAGAAATCGATTCTTGACTAAGACATTGTGGTTAGGTGTTCTATCTAGTCAATTGCATGACTAAGTTCCCAATTTTCTTCGATTTATGCTCGATCTTCAAGATTTTGGCCTCAATATTCTCCTCCGCCGCTGCCGCAGTTGTTGCACACCCTCTGAATGATTCTGACAATTAAAATTTTATATAAATTGTATTTCGGAGTGCTAATATAACCACACTTTTTTCTTACTAGGAGATCGAAAAGGAGAGAGTGGGCAGAGAGAGAGAAGGGGAGAGAGAAGATAGCATTAATTAGTATCAGGGCAAGGCCAACTAGCATATATAACATGCTGCATGTCACAGGTACTTCACCTTCGCCGAGCTCCAGCAAGCCACCTCAAATTTTGACGAGAAGAACGTGATTGGCGTCGGCGGGTTCGGCAAGGTGTACCTAGGAGTCCTCGATGACGGCATAAAGCTCGCCGTGAAACGCGGCAACCCTTCCTCCGATCAAGGCATCAATGAATTCCAGACGGAGATTGAGATGTTATCGAAGCTCCGGCACCGGCACCTCGTCTCCCTCATCGGCTGCTGTGACGAGAATAACGAGATGATCCTCGTCTACGAGTTCATGTCCAACGGTCCACTCCGCGACCACCTCTACCCCTTCTCCCCCACCCTCGCCCCTCTCACATGGAAGCAGCGCCTCGAGATCTGCATCGGAGCCGCCCGCGGCCTCCACTACCTCCACACCGGCGCCGCCCAGGTGAGTTCAGAACACTGACTTACTAAACACTGGATCTATTATAAATAATTAGCTATGACATAATTATGTATTTTTAATACATCATCAATTATATTTTAAGAAAATACTTTATTTAAACAACGATATGAATTAAATAATGATGCTTAATAAATTAATAATATTTAAATTTTCTTTAATTAAATAGTAAATATTTTATCCGAGTAATATATTAGTAATATTCGGTTAGTGTTTTTTCATTGTTAAATCTCTTTGAAATACCATAGTACTCAACAAATATGTGTTATGATATTTTATTATACATATATTAGATAGTTTTCATTTTCTAACAGAAAAAATTTCATATCATAGTATTTAACAAAATTGTGTTATGATATTTTATTATGCATATATTAGATGGTTTTCATTTTCTAACTGAAAAAAAATCATATCATAGTACTTAACAAACATGTATTATGATATTTTGTTATGCATATATTAAATGGTTTTTATTTTCTAACTGAATAAATTTCATACAAATTTATTTTACATGTTATTTGAGTACTCGTACATGTTTTAGTGTGTTTGGCGCGCACATTGATAATCCCAACAACTTAAAAATAGTGCAAATTAATCGGACTTCATTTGACTCAAAGTGGGAGGCATCCAAGGAGAAATATTTAGGTGCGAGTAACGGTCATTTTTTACGTGCGTAACTCCTACAGTCGATCCTACAGCGGAGCTTTTTTTACGAAAATACGGCCGTATTGAAATACGGCCGTATTGAAATACGGCCATGTTGATTGAAATAAGATCGTATTTCGATCAATCACGAATTTTTGCAGGAACAGGCGGTCTGATAATGCTTATCGCACGATGATCGTAGGTGAGAGCAACGCAGGAAAAAAAATTCGCATTGAAGCCTGACAAATTTGCATGCCCCAAACAGTTAGAGTTTGTTAGCCGCATCCATGTCTAGCTAATGTTTGTCACAGTTCCCAGCCAACAACAGCCCATGTTTATCCCCCACGAAGCTTCAAATCGTAACTAATGACCTTGTATCGATGTTAAGTTAATAAAAAGCATAGCTCGACTGGAGAGATTTTATTATTTCCAACCGGACACACATTAGAATAGGTGAGCACCTACACTGGGCAACATCGAAGTTGGATAAATGCCGAAATTTTTCACTCCAGAAAAATGTCAAAATTGGGCAAGTGCCCAAACTATGTAAAGTCAATTTGCACGAGAGCATGCCCACACAGAACATTGGTACATATCACACCTTCACGTGCTGCGGGATCGTATATCACCCTTCTACATTCTACGAGAGATCATTCCTGAACGAACTACAAGAGATTTGTTTCCACGTGCAATTGATGACCGTACATTCATGTGTATCCAAGACTACACAAATTCGTGCAAATCACAAGTTAACAAGTAAAACATTTGCGACATTTTTAAGGCCATACAACATGGTGAGTTTATGTGGCCAGAAGTTTGTGCACCGTCGAATACCATCATTGACTAGCATTTATCTAAGAGCCCTCGCAATTGTTACCTACTCGACACTTGCTACTGCAACTAGAGTGTAACTTGCAACTCTTTAACGTCAATTGAGGATTGTTTGTAATATGATTTAATCTACACTCGGTGGGGGAGAGGGGTGGGCACGTGAGTAGAGGGATAAAATAAAAAAAGCCACAATGTGTAGCAATCATATTTGTTGAGTATCCCTATAAGTTTTAAAGTGTTTGGTTTGCTCATTGAGAATTCTATAACAACTTCAAAATAGTGCAAATTCACTGGAGACGGTTTGACTCGAAATGGGGCATCCAAGCTAGGTAAAGTTGCACACCCCAAACAATTAGGGATTGTTATCCACATCAGCGAGCCCCCACGATTATTTGTGGCGGTCCCCATCTAACAACAACCCCTCTTTATCCCTCAGAAGCTTCAAATCACCCTTAATGACGATCAAATCTGAAAAATAGAGCAATTGCAATGTGTTAAGTTAATATAATGAACATTTGATTGCAACAAAGAGTATACATGATTGATACTTCAATCGAGCGATTTTCTGGAGTTTAGTGAAGTTCAAAGTTCATCCTTTTTGACCTTTGTCGTGGATTGCTTAAGTTTCATGGTCAAAACGAAGATTTGTCAGACCTTGCATTGATGTTCAGTTAATAAAGATCTTAGCTCATTTGGAGAGCTTATATTATTTCCAACTGGGCACACATTTGACTTGGTAAACATTTAGTTTGGGCGACATCCTCCAAATTGGCCAACTGCCCAATTTTGTGCACGCCAAACAAGAAAATATCGAAATTGGGCAAGCGCCTAATTCTATGTAAATCAAATATGCATGGGAGTATGCTCAGACTATACTTTGTTGCATATCACAGCTTGACAAGATATATATGGGATCGAAGATCACCCTTCTCCATGCTACAAGAGAGCACTCCTCGATCCATGAGCTACAAGAGATTGTGTTTCTATGCGCAGTTATAGATAGTACCTTCATGTGTATCCCAGGACTAAGAAATCCACGCAAATCACAAGTTCACACAATAGGTGCGGCGTTTAAGGCCATACAACATGGTGCATCTGCATGATAGAAGTTTGTGCACCACTGAATACCATCATTGATTAACATTTATCTGATAACAACACAATTGTTCCCTACGCAACACTTATTACAAGAACTAGAGCGTAACTTATTACTCCACCCTTTAAGTTGATCAAGGACTATTTGTAATAAGATTTACTCTACATTTAGGAGGGGTGGGTTGTGAAAATTGGGGGATTAGATGCTGAATATTTTCGAGAGAGGAGGTGGTAGTCTCAATGAATCACACATTATTATTATTAAGTTTAAAATAGAAAAATCATCACAGAGAAATAAAAAGAAATATAGCATGAACACAGATAACGCGAAGATTTATAGGGATTCTCTAGAATAACACATGTTCAAATTGTCATCTCGTTCACAGTTGTGGGAACCACTGTCAATCGAGGCCGCAGAGCCTTTTACAACTCAAGGCTCAACAACTCTATAGAAATCTTTACACTAGAGATTCTGGAAACACATCACTAATTTTTTTCGCAAAGAATCTTGAAAACCTTCACGTCTTTTAAGGAGATCTTGTAACTTTTAAGAGAGTGAAAGAGAAGTGGTCGAGAGTGGATAATATTGGAAGACGAGATGAAGAATGGAAATATCCATATCTCAAGATATGATATCACTATTTATATTAGAAGAAGAAGAAGAATAAGAGAGAGAGAGTGTGTGTGTGTATGTATAAAAAAGGGAGGATTGTTGCTGCCTTTGATCTGCATTTTCTATGCGATCTTCAAAGTTCCGCAGCTTTCACATTTCCTTCTCTTTTGTTTTTCATACCCTTTATTTCACTTCCTTTCATATTCAATTCTCGCACTATTTATAGTTACTGCAGATCTAGTAGCTCCAAGGATTGGACATGGTTTAAGGCAGAACACCTTATCTTCTTCTAATCTACTCCCGAGACTCAAAGAGATAGGTGTGTTAAATGGTAACTTTACTTTTGTTGACTCTACAATGGCTCTATTCCACAACCAGTCAAGAACATCAATACAGACAACTTCGTTTGGTGAACACTGAGCTTTGGTCGACAATTAATGGTCACATAGTCTTTCTTAATTGAGCACTAAGAAGCTAGGCACGATCGGTGAATGGCTTCTGCTAAATCGATGAATGACGGTCAGCGAGCATCGATCTTTGATCGATCATTGAATGTTGCAGCAGACAACTACGTCTAGCGTTCTGATTAACGATCGGCGATGAGGTACTCGGTCGGTGAACGAATCCTCGATCGACGAATGCTTGATCAAAGATCATTGATCCCTTCTGAGTAGGCCATGTCATTTCTTGTGAGCTACTTTCTTTCATCCTTCAGGCTTCTTCTTTCTGCATCAGGGTTTCTCCCCCAGCTTCTTTAGAGGTCTGAATTACTTGCATGTCAAAGTAGTTCATATTATCAAATATGTATGATTTTGTTGCATCAAATCCATGTGATTTTCTTAGTAATCTTCCCTTATTTAATGTGAACAAAGACATATGAGATTGATGAGGGAATCTATATGAGAAGTAGTTCCAGCTATAGGTTTTGCTCTCGCTTCCTCTGTTTACGGTGCCAATGTTGCAACTGCGTTCCTGCACTAAATAACCAGTGTAATATCTTTGAAAAATATGAATGAATGAGAAAAATCTCTTGGTTAGTTTAATTTTCTCTTTATCCTTAGTTCGCTTTGCTTATTTATTCTTTCAAAAACTAACATTTGGTATCAAAACTTTGAGTTCATTATCTCCCTCTCTCAGATTCTGACAGAGCCTCATCATCAAATATTTATATGGCTTCCTCATCTGGGATAGCATCCTTCAACTATACCCACACCTCTGCCCATATATTTGATGGAGAAAATATTAATACTGGAGCATACAAATGAAGTCCCTTTTTGTTTCTCAAGGTCTTTGATAGCTTATCACTGATGAGACTCAAATACCTATATTTTTTAAAGGATCTGAGGCTAGCAAGGAATCATAAGCAGTAACACTAAGAGGGCAGAGGAGATGAGGATGAAAGATGTCAGGGAACTACCCCTCATTCAATATGGAGTATCAGAAGCGGTATTTATCAGGATTATGACAGCGTAAATGCTAAACAAGCCTAAGACGCTCTCAAACTCGAATATCAAGGTTTTACCAAGGCAATTGCATTAAGACTTCAAGAATCAAAGAAAGATTTTGAGATGTTCCTAATGAAAAGCGGGGAGACAGTAGACGAGTTCCTGGTTTGAACCATCTGAATCGTAAATCAGATTTAAAACCTTGGAGGTTCTATTGAAGACAAGAAAATCATCTTAAAGATTCTAAGGTGTATTCGCTTAAGATTTGATATTGAGGTTACCTCAATAGAGGAATCCAAAGACTTGAATTCCCTCACATTAATTGAATTAATGTGATCTCATAAAACACGCGAGGAAAGATTAAAAAGAGCAAACTAATTCCTTGAACAAGCACTACAAATAAAGTGTAGATAAACAAGAGATACTCCCATGAAGCTAAAAGATCTGATGCAGGCGCAAAAGTTTCAAATCAATGAAAATAAAATAACAAACCAAAATGAAAGCACATGAAAAAAAATGAAATAAACTATCAATATTTTTCTACAAAACTAGCATTTCTTGGAAAAATAAACAGTTAGGTATTATATTATTTGTAACAAAAATACGCATGATTCTGATGATTACTACTCCATATGCAAGAGTTGCAAAATGCCAAATCACTCAGATCAAAATTGTTGGAACAACACAAATGAAGAAGCGAAATATACTGAGAAGGAGAAGGAAGTAAAGGAGGAGAGGTTCTTCTCATATTTTAAAACTGAATCGCAATACTCATAACCTAGTATA
Organism: Dactylorhiza incarnata; assembly: GCA_033032865.1. Taxonomy (NCBI): domain Eukaryota; kingdom Viridiplantae; phylum Streptophyta; class Magnoliopsida; order Asparagales; family Orchidaceae; genus Dactylorhiza; species Dactylorhiza incarnata. The sequence goes on from JAWHQI010000031.1 coordinate 10,050,990, forward strand.
TTCACAGTGGTTATTCGATCCATATGACGAATAACAAAAGTAACTTCACTTTCTTGAATGAGAATTTCAAATCTCAAGTGTTTCTGAGTGACGGAAAAACAGCAACAATCAATGATAGAGGCATAATCAAAGTTAGAACTAATTCAAGGGTTTCAAAAGAAATACCAGATGTGCACTTCATCCCGACGCTTGCTTAGAACCTGTTAAGAGTGATACAACTACTTCAAAGAGTATACTAGTTGCAGTTTGTTAAAGAAGCAAGTCATATCAAGGAGGAAGAGATCGAAAATCTATAGCCTCAGCTTGTATGACTAAGAATCGAGTTTTTACACTCAACATCTCCACTGTTGGACTGACTTCCCCTGCCTGCCAGTAGCAGAGTTGCAGTATGATGTCAAAAATGTCCAAAATTTGGCCTCATGGGCTTGAACATGTGCACTGGGAGGCCTTGTAAGAGATGTAGCTGAATAAGTTAGTAGACAATGAAAGTTTGTGAAAAAGAATATATCTAAATATTATTGTTTCACAAGATGTTGGATTGACTAATAAACTATGCATATAAGCACAAATAGAAAAAATTTAAACAACACAATCACATAAAACAAAGAAGAACAGAAATCATCCAGAAGACACAGAAAATTTTATAGAGGTTCCCCGATAACTGGGTATGTCCTCTCTTCCACAATACATGGGCTCACACTGTCTATCAAATGAGACAACAAGTATTCTCCACTGGAGACTCCAACCCAATGTCGGTTTTTTCCTCTTGAGGCAACGAAACTCAGTCGATCTTTGTTTGGGTGATCCAACCACTACAACATGATGGATCTTGGTTCGGGTGATCCAACTACAACAATCTTTTTTGAAGGGAGAGATCAGAAACCCTTTACAATAATGAAAGTTTTAGATCAAATAGATTTATTATGCAAAGAATGGTGATTTTTGTATCCCATAAGAAAGGGGGATCAGTTACATTAGAGAGAGAGAGAGAGAGAGAGAGAGAGAGAGAGAGAGAGATAAAGAGAGGTTATCCATCATATGCTCTATTTCGTATATATTATTCGTTGTATTGGGAGAATATATATCTGGAGTATTTCTTCCTTTGTCTTTACTGTTTTTATGATAAGTTCCAAAATGTTTGTCATCCTAGAACTTGCAATTTCTAAATCTGCAATAGTTTTGTTCTTCAACAGTAATATGAGTTGCTAATCATTGAGCCTCGGTTCAAACTTCGGTCGTTGATCGATGCGTCCCTGATTGCTGAGCACTAAGTTGCTGAGTGGCTGGGCATTGGTTCGTTGAGCGCTAGTCCTTTATTCAACGATCCCCAGTCAACGATCGTTAATCCCTGACAAATTTCTCACATTTTCTGCCGGCTCTACTTGCTATATCTTCTTCCGATCTTCACCTGGACTAAGTTCTTCGTTTAAATGGGTTTTCTTTACTCATGTTTTCTTCTATCCAATCAAAGAAAATTCTCAATATATATATATGGCCTATCAAAAATAAACTTACATAAGCAAGTCCGTGAAGATCATGCATTTGGAAAAAATCATATATAGATGTTTCTAAAGTATTCCACATCAAGAGTAAATTTCCCCCTTGAATTGATACATGGGGATCTATGGGGCCCGACATCAGTGGACTCCATTGGAGGTAAGAAGTATTTTTTTCTTACTAGTAGATGATTATAGCCCCTTTATATTGATATACTATCTAAATCAAAAGAGTGAAGCTCTTAAATTTTTTATTCAATTTAAAAAGGAGGTAGAGAATCAGTTAAACTTCAGAATCAAGACTCTTAAAAGTAATAGAGGAGGTGAATTCACCTATATACAGTTCAACAATTTCTGTGAAAATGCAGGAACCAAAAGAGAATGCACTACCCTTAGATCACCACAGTAGAATGACATAGTAAAGAGAAGAAACCCGACTGTTGTGGAGATTGTAATATCCCTACTAGATGGTAAACAAGTGCCAAGAAGTTTTGGACAGATGAAACCAATGTTGTTGTCTTACTTCTAAAATGAATTCCCACCAAAAGTCTCACTGACTCTACTCCATATGAAGCACTTCATGGGAGAAAATTTTCTGTTCAACACTTAAGAGTGTTCGATTGTGTTACCTACCATTGAATTGGTTCTGAAAGTAGGGGAAGTTAGATAAGAAAAGTGATAAAAACATGCTGGTGGGATATAACAAGAAGTTTAAAGCATACAGACTATATAATCCAAAAACAAAAATATAGTTATCATCAGAAATGTAATCTTTGATGAAAACATTGCATGACCCTGGCAATCAAAAGAAGAGTTGAAGGCTCATCAGTTTACAATGATGGTTGAGCATTTTTCAGACTCCATCCAAAACACTGCAAATGAAGAAGAAGCCACAACTAAAAACCCACAATTTTCTGAAACCAACAACAACTCTGATTCATCATCGCCAAGCCGCACTTGTTCACTTCAATAAATCTATGAAGAAACATAAGTAGCTTTTATTTGTGAAGCCCCCATTACTTTTGAAGAAGCAACTAAAAAAGAAGTGAGAGCTACAATGAAAGAAGAAATGCATATGATAAAAAAGAATAATACATCGAAGCTGGTGAGTAAGTCTGAGAAGAAAAATCCCATCAACATCAAATGTATATACAAGACTATGTATACTGAAGATAACTCAGTCTCCATACACAAATCCAGACTTGTGGCAAGAGGTTTATCTCAAAACCTAAACTAAATTTTGCCGACACTTTTGCCCTAATTACTAGGTTGGATACTATCCCCTTACTTCTCTTTTATTCAGCTCAAAATACATACCATGTTCATCCCTTGGACGTGAAGTCTGCATTTTTAAATGCAGAAATAAAAGAAGAAATTTATGTACATCAGTCATTAGGGTTCGAGAAAAAAGGGGAGGAAAGTAAAGTATACAAATTGAAGAAAGTGATGTATGGACTCAAACAAGCTCCACGAGCTTGGAATGCAAGCATTGACAGTTACTTTCATCATCAAGGTTTGAACAGAAGTCCAAGTGAACCAACCCTCTATGTTAAATGCAGTAAGGATGAATGTATGATTGTAATATTGTATGTTGATGATCTTCTCATTATAGGAAATTTTCCCAAACTCGTTCAAGCATTTAGAGCTAACATGCAACAAAGGTATGAAATGACAGATTTAAATTTATTGAAATATTTTTGGGGTTTTCAGATTATGCAAACTCCTGAAAAAAATTCATATCCCAACAAAAGTATGCTCATTGTTTATTCAAGAAATTCAAACTTGATCACTGCAATCCGACCATTACCCCCATGAACACCAATGAAAAACTTTCAAAGAATGATGTAGAAGAAAGCGATAATCAAAAAATATTTTGATCCTTGGTGGGATCACTTATCTATCCGACAAATACTCGACCGGACATTGAAAATACATTGAATGTTTTATCAAGATTCATGAGCAATCCTTCTGCATCTCATCAAGCAGCTGCAAAATATATTTTGTGTTATGTGCAAGGACTTAACACCTTGGGTTATTTTATAAGCAAGAAAATAAGCACCTCTTTCTGATTATTCTGATTTTGGCTATGAAGCTGACCTAGATGATAGAAAGAGCACCAGTGGACATCTGTTATGCTCAGGAACTAATTTGATTGCATGAGCATCCAGAAAACAACCTACCATAGCTCTGCCGACAACATAAGCAGAATACATGGCGCTAAGCAATGCAAGTTGTGAGGTCATTTGACTTTTAAGAATCCTTACTGAAATCAGTGGGATGAAAGACGAATAAGTGAAGATATGATATGATAACATTTCCTCCATATTTCTGGCTAGAAATAGAACCATACAAAAGAAGACAACAAATCGGCCCGCACTACCACTTCATAAGAGAACTTGTTGAAGAAGGTGCTATCCAAATCGTCCTTTGCAACACCGACAAGCAGGTCATTGATATTCTAACAAAGCCGCCAAGCAGGGGTGAACTTCTAAATCTGCGGGGGAGCTTAGGGCTCATCGAGATGAAGGGTTAAGAAGGGGAATATTTTTGAACCAGATTAAGGAGGGGTAATGTAAATTGAGCCGGTTTAGACATTTCTGTATTGACGAGCCGTTTAAATCAAATCACCATGTTGTAATTCTTTCCCGTCTCCTCTATTTATGGCGCCACTGTTGCAGCTACTAATATCATTTGAAAAAGATGAATGAATGAGAATCTCTCTTCGCTTGTTTAATTTTCACATTATCCTCAGTTTGCTCTGCCTATTTCTTTATTCTAAAACCAACAATATAGCGATAAGAGCGGCGCAGATGTGCATCTAGCTAAAGAAAAAATAGTGGAAGGAACTAAAGTTGGGTGAGATAAATATATATTATAAAAAGAAGATAAAAGAAATAACATAAGTGCTGAAACCAGCCCTATTATCTGCCCGTTTAATGCCGCCAGCTACAATCACAACCCCATTTGTCATCACCACCAACTGCTACAACAACCTCGTCAGTTTCGTCCCCATCGTCACCTCTTCACGCCGCTCCACGATAGTGCCGTATAGGAGAGAGAAAAATGATCCACTCGCTGGCTCACCGACTTCCACGACAGTGCAATGTAGGTCTTACAAGCCCTCAGACTTGACTGTCGCAAGCAACGGCCAGCACATGACAACAGGTGTCGAGACATTGTCCATCCTGTTATGCAAATGTGCATTCTATTATTTCCTTCAATCTCTGAAGGATAGCATGGAGACACAGTGGGGCTAATACGAAGGGTAAATAAGAAAAAAAGGTTAAAAACACTTGTGGCACAAAATTCAAAGTACCATTATATAATAGTACAATATACATAGATAATATTATGTGCCGCATTCTTAGAGTATATTTAATGTTCTTGCAGGTTGATTTTAAATAAATAAACTAATTTATATTTAGAAACAAATTTTGGCACATTGTACCTCCGAAATATGGGTTTTTGACACTTACCACACCGAATCTTTAAAATTGGCATTTTGCACCCCATAATTACCGATTTCTGGCATTGTGCACCCACATGACGAAATTTCAAGGTTATTTAGGTCTGGGCATCACCAAAAATGCTAATTTTGATACTTTGCAACCCAAATTATTGGTGCTGCCCGGACCTAAATACCATTGAATTGGCGATTTTGGTGCTGCTCTTGAATTTTAGCACAAGGATGCAAAGTGCTTGAAATGAGTAATGAGAGGAGGGGGTTGAAAAGTGCTAATTTTAATGATTCGAAGTGCAAATAAACTTGTATTCAGGAGATTCAAAGTGCCAAACCCCCTGTACATATTTATAATTAGGTTTCTATATTTTCACACAACAGGGAATCATTCACCGGGATGTGAAGACCACTAATATCCTTCTCGACGAGAACTTCGTGGCAAAAATGGCGGACTTCGGTCTCTCCAAGGCCGGCCCGTCGTCCCTGGATCAGACGCACGTCAGCACCGCCGTGAAAGGTAGCTTCGGCTACCTCGACCCGGAATATTTCCGGAGGCAGCAGCTCACCGATAAATCCGATGTCTATTCCTTCGGCGTGGTGATGTTCGAGGTTCTCTGTGCCCGCCCGGCCATCATACCGGCCTTGCCAAGGGATCAGGTCAACTTGGCCGAGTGGGCGATGCAGTGGCACCGGAAAGGGCAGGTCGAGCAGATCATTGACCCGCACCTGCAGCTCTTGGGCATCGGACCTGCGTCGCTTAAGAAGTTCGCGGAAGCGGCAGAGAAGTGTTTGGCGGATGCCGGTGTTGACCGACCATCCATGGGGGATGTGCTTTGGAATCTTGAGTATGCGCTGCAGCTGCAGGTATTTTTTATAATTTAGCTTTTAAATTTATCCACGAATTTAAATTAATTTAGAAGATTCTACTAAAACACAGTTTTGAAAATAATATATGCTTTTATATAATAACATTTTGAATAGAAAATAATTTTAAGCTAACACACAACTAATGAACTAAGTAAGATACGTATTATACTAATATTTATATATTATATTTGTTGCGGGTCGCTTAGCGCTCCGACGGACCAGGCGAATCGGACCGCATTAGCTCGAGAGTGAGCAAGTGTGCAAGCAGTAAAAAAAGAACCAACATCAGAATAATGATACGGTTTATGTGGTAAAATCTGGAAAGAGAAAAAATCATGAGCAAGATGCTCAGCTCTGACAAAATCCACTAGTTGAAGGCAATTACAAGAGTTAGAGTTCTCGGGACCGTGACAAGCCATCACTCCATTTACAAGCATCTTGAGGAAAAAAGTAAAGTCTTCAGCAGCGCTCGCGGGAGCGGTCTCTGTAGCAGTCTTTGTACCAGTCTCCGTTGCAGTCTCTATAGCGATCTCTATAGCACTCTCTGTAGCCGTCTCTACTTTAAGCAGAGAGAACGTTGAGCAGGAGAGCAAACAAGGAAACAAGCCTTCGCCGTAAAACCTCAGAGTTCCTTCTTCTCTCCTTGTTCCTGTGTCCTTGAAAATGAAGATTTGGGCGTCTTTTAATAGTTTTCTGGGAGGCGCGCTGGTAATTACGCCCTTCTGGATTTGAACAGGTGAATATGAATGCATGATTCCCGGTCACATGAATCACAAAATTCCCGCCCGGGAGGCCCGGGCAGGTTTGCCGGCGAGACTGCAGTGGCGACAGCGACGATGACAGAGGCGCGTGGGGAGGGGCACACTGGCTTGCGTGCGGCCAGTGCGTGCTATCTCGCCCGCGGCCAGCGTAAGCGCACGGCCTGCGCGCGTATCGGCGCCTTGCTTCGACCGGGGCGAGGCTCTGCGCGGTCGAGGCGACCCTCTTCGGCGATCCGGTCAGCGACCTCAAAATTCTACTCTTTTCGCGTGAGATTTAAATAATAATTTGACGCACGCGACCCAAATTATTGCATCGCAAATTGTATTCATTGCGTAATGCTACAATATTTACTGCCAAATTTCGGGGATTTGCTATTTATATGCAGAATATTTTCTGCCGTTCACTGTGTAATCTCAGCTTTAATTAGGAATGGATTTCTTGCCGTTTTTGAGAACGAAGTATATGGCGATATATTATTCCATTATGGGCGAACTTTTTTATGCGAGTCATGAGGAGGGTCTTATAAATCCTGCATGCGCTCTTGATTATTTTTACTGAATTTCCTGTACGATTTTTGAGAGGGCGATAGAGCAACGCCGAAGAAGAATTCCGCTGCCATGTCTCCGACTAACGAGGTGAGGAAGACTCAAAGTGGATCCTTCGAAGTCGGGAGTACGCGAGATGCCGTAGGGGACGTTGCGAGAGCGCGAATGTGCTCGAGGGGGAGGATCCACCCGGCCGCCCGACGCGTCCGACGCGTGAGAACGCCGTGCTTGCGGCGACTGCACGCTTGGGAGCCACGCGTGCGGCGTCCGCGCCCGTGGGCGGAGGACGCGGGCGGCGCTCATGTGGTGCGCGAGCCGCGTACACTCAACCCTCATGTGTGCGGATGCCACACATCATGCGTGGGTGGCGCACGCGAGGTTGCCGCGCGCGTTTGCGGATTTTGCGTGCGTGGTCCTGGCGTGCGCGCTGTGCTCGTTCTGATCTTGAATTTTTTGTTTTTTTATGCTAATTTGTTTTCGTTGTTTTTCAGGCCCCGAAGCGAGCTGCTCCAGTGAAGCCCATGCGCTTGCCTGCAACTCTGATTGATGATCGAATCCGCATTTGGCAAACGCCCTTTGGTATTCTTGCGAACTTGGAGGTGAAGATTCCTCTTCCTGATGAGCGTGCTCGGACTCCCCTAGAGGGCTACATCACGATCTTTAAAAGTTACCTCAATGCGGGATTTCGGGTTCCTCCCACTTAAGAGGCCGTGGAAATATTCAGATTATGCGGCGTCCCTGTCACACAGTTCTCCTCGACGGGCATGACAAGGGTCATGGGGCTTGTCAGTTTCTTTCGGGAGCACGACTCTCGGTTGTGCGAGGTCTACCTTGGCACGGGTGATCAAATCGAGGTCAGGAGCAACAATAGGTGGCTCACCTTTGAGGAGAAGACTGACTACCGTCATGGGGGCTCTCTTTACGGGTTTGTGAAGAACTCCTGGCGGCTTCCCGAAGTGTGGAGGCCACTTCCTCGGCGCTCCGGTGGAGGAGGCTTCGTGCCACGGTCCTGAAGTGGAGGAGATTTCTCGAGATACTGTCTCCTCGGGAGTAACAGGCGGTGGATGTTATTGTTTCTAAAGAGGAGACGCGAGTGTCCTCTTTACAGACAGCTACGATGAAGGTAAAAAGTCGCTCTTCAATTTCGTGATGATAGTGTTTCCTTCCTTGCGATTCTAATTGTGTGCTTATCTTTGTTCAGATTGGGTAGCCATGCACCATTTCCTACACGTGGAACGACCATTACGTGGCTATGAAGGATGAGTTTCTGGCCCTTCAGGAAAAATTGCGTGTCGCGGAGGATTCTATGGTGTAAGCCAAGAGGAGGCGGGAGAGAGACGCTTCTCGTATGGAGTGGTCGGAGACCGACTTGGCTTCTGTCCAGGCGGAGAACGCGAAGCTTCAGGAGAAAGTCAAGATTTCTTCGACGGACCTTGGGCAGGCCTTGGAGCAGCTCAAGGTGGCGGACGTGGAGGAGTCGTCAGGATGCCGAACTTTCGCAACTTAGGAACGAGGTGGTCAAAAAAGTTGCCGAGCAGCCGGACGTCGTCGAGATTGGATCTGTCGCGATCGCAGATTATAAGGACTCCCTTGCCTTTATGGTGGAGCGTTCTCAGATCACGGAGGAGGCTCGGGCCCAGGTCATGACTACCAAGGTGGATCCTCTTCTTGAGGATGAGTGTGAGATTGCATTTCAACGGGGCTTTGGCAAGGGTCTTCGCTTAGCGTAAAGGTTGCAAGAGCGCAATGTTGATGTAGACGATGTTTCTGAGGACGACTGCCCTGACGTTGACATTGGGGGGGGGGGGGGACCCTTAGCTGATCGACCTTGCGCCGCTTTTCGCATTTCGTTTTGCTTTGTGTTCGTCGCATTAGGAGCATTGTAGCACCATAGTATGCTTGAGATTTGTGTTTACATATAGCTTTGATTGCTTGCTTTTTTGTGCTAGCTTTTTATATTATAGCTGCTTTTCATTTGCTCTGAAACCCTTATGTTCTTGTCGGGGTGTTTGCGTAGACTCGTTGTGCGTCATAAGCACCCGAGGGCGTTGCTCGATTATGAGCTTGCTGCTTGACATAAGCACTGGAGGTCGTCACTCTATTATGAGCTCGCTGCTCGGCATTAGAATCAGAGGTCGTCACTTGGTTATGAGCTTGTCGCTTGGCATAAGCACTAGAAGTCATCGCTCCATTATGAGCCCGCTGCTCGGTATTAGCATTGGAGGTCGTCGCTTGGTTATGAGCTTGTCGCTTGACGTAAGCATCAGAGGTCGTCGCTCGATTATCAGCTCACTGCTCGGCGTTAGCATTGGAAGTCGTTGCTTGGTTATGAGCTTATCGCTTGGCGTAAGCACCAGATCGATTATGAGCTTGCTGCTAGGCGTTAACATTGGAAGGTGTTGCTTAATTATGGTGTAGAGGGCCTTTGTCCCTCCTTACCGGTTTTGAGCTCGCTACTCGGTGTCGACACCGGAGGTCATCGCCCGAATGGAGCTCACTTGCTCAGTGCGGGGGGGGGGGGGGGGGGGGGGGGGGGGGGCACCAGAGGTCGTCACTCATTTTTGCATGTGGGTGGGGGGGGGGGGGGGCTTTGCACCTCCTTACCAGTTGTGAGCTCGCTACTCGATGTCGACACCAGAGGTTATCGCCCGAATGAAGCTCGCTGCTCGACGCGGTGGACATCGAAGGTCGTCACTCTGTTTTGGCGTGTGTGGGGGGGGGGGGGGGGGGTGCTTTGCCCCTACTTACCGGCTGTGAGCTCGCTAATTGGTGTCAGCACTGGAGTTCGTCGCCATAATGGAGCTCGTTGCTCGGGTGGGTGCCAAAGGTCGACTCTCGGTTGGGGGTACCCAGTTCTCGCCCAGTCACAGAGGGGGGCAAGCCCTCCACGGTCGTAGGGCGCGAGCTCGCTACTCGGCGTTAGCACCGGAGGTCGTCGCTCGCTTATGAGCTCGCTGCTCGGTGTTAACGTCGGAGATCGTGGCCTTACTTTTCAGAGACTTCATGTTCGGAGACCTGTATTGTAAAGGAAGTTAGACAATAGTTGCATTAATATCAAAAGTAAAATAGATGCATGCGAGGAGAGCCAAGGAGGAAGGAGTGATGGGGGTGTTGCTAAAGACTTTTTGGTGGAGTTGCATGTGTCTTTAGGCGCTCCGGTTCCATCAAGCTCCAGTTTAGGAGCTTCTGATCATAGAAGCAGGGGGAGCGATGCTCCAAGTTACTCTAACGGGGGAGCTGATGCAGAGGATGCTGCTGGAGCGGTGGTGAGTGGTCCGGCTTTGCAGCAGTCAAAGAGTATTATCGTCCCACCAGCTCGATACAGAGAAGGTAATCTTGTAAGTATGTGTTTGTGCTTCTTGGCAAGACCTCTTGACGAGTGGGAGCCATCATGTTTTGAGTAAGCTACTGGAGTGAAGGAGTGAGAAAATGCCATTGATGAGGAGATGAGCTCTCAGGAAGAATGAGAGTTGAGACCTTATGTCTAAGGTGGATGGTGTTACTCATGTCACTTGCAAGTGGATATATAAGATGAAGAAGAAGACAGATGACAACGTGGAGCGGTACAAGGCTCGTCTTGTTGCTTAGGGAGGCATTCAACCCGATGGAGAAGATGACCTCGGTGCGGGTGGTGATTGCATTGACGACTTGCTATGGTTGGAGACTTTGCCAACTCGACGTGAAGAATATTTTTCTTTACGACGAGATTGACAGAGATATTTTCATGGTGCAACCACCGGGGTTCGTATGGAAGGCACATCCGGGGCATGTGTACAAGTTGAAGAAAATCATATATGGTTTGAAGCAAGCACCTCGAGCTTGGTATGGGATGATTGCGGAGTATCTACAGTTTTGTAGATATTGTGTATCAAATTCTGGCTTGAGCTTGGTACAATTCATGTACTCGTGTTGTTGTATGTGGACGACATGATCGTGACAGAGAATGACGATGAAGAGGTGACAAGGCTTAGGGAGGAGCTATCCATTTGTTTTGAGATGAAGGATTTGTGTGAGCTGCACCATTTCCTTGGTTTGGAAATTGAGAGGAATGATAGAGGTTTGCTTGTTTCCCAGAAGAGTTATGATGAAAGAATTGTGGATCGACTTGGAATGAAGGAATGGAAGAGCATCTCTACTCCACTTGAGATTGGGCTGAAGCTTCGTTGGGATGTTGGTGTGATTCTTTCGGATCCAAAACCGTTCCGGGCATTAATGTGAAGTCTGATTTACTTAACTATTACAAGACCGGATATTGCATTTGCGGTGGCCTTGCTAGTAGATATATGCAGGAGCCCAGGAAGCCTCATTTGGAGGTGGCAAAGAAATTTTTGAAATATGTTGGGTCAACCATTGACTTTGGGTTGCTGTATGAAAGGGACAGTAACTTTAAACAATATGGTTTCACGGATGCTGATTATGGTGGAGATGCTGATGATCGGATGTCGACGTCGGGGTATGTCTGTATGTGCGGATCGACGACCATCTCGTGGTGTAGTAAGAAGCAGAACTCAGTGTCCATATCCACCACTAAGGCGGAGTATAAGACATCGTCCTTAGCAGCTCAGGAGTGTGTATGGTTGCGTAGGTTGGTGGAGGATGTTTATGAGAAGGTTCAGATGCATACTTTGCTCCGTGAAGATAGCGAAAGTGCGCTGAAACTTATTATAAATCTAGATTGTCACGCGCGGACAAAACATAATTAGACCGAGAACCACTTTATGTTGGATCGTCAGGCGACCTTAGAAGGGGGGGGGGGGGGTGAATATGGGTATTTAAGAAATTTCATTTTAACTTGAAACTTAGATCCAAATATTTTCTAGAACATTTTAGAGAATTAAAAATGAAATCTTAAAATAAAAACAAGATACATAATTTTATTCCGCTAATATTTTGATTACAAAAAGATGATTTCCATGATGCTAGAAATCAAGATGGTGAATATATAAAAACTCTTTGGTTTTTTATACTGACAGTTCTCCTTATGGACTTGTTGACTCTAGTCTATCTCTCCCTAGATAGGCCTCGCGTCGCTCCCTAGACTTACTCCCTAGATCTAGTCGTCCACTCACAAGGCGAATTCTTCCCTAAGCCGCACATGAACCTAATCGCTAACTCACAAGGCAAATTCCTCTACCGGCACACAAAAATAGTCAGCAAAAAAAAGAGAAAATATAAGATAGAGAAATAAACTTATGCAGTAAAAGACTCCCTATGAGAGATCTGAAGGTGAGGACGAAGGAACGTGAGAGATCGGCGTTGTAGTTGCGTTCATGCTTCATGTAGAATGATCGTTGATGAACTCCTCCTTCAAGATCTCCCTTTTATGATTAAGAGTGCTGTAGGGATAGCTCTGAATATCTGGGACGAAGCTTCACACAAAAATACTTCAGAGATGTGGCTTAAGTCATCACAGAATGAAGAGCGGAACGACCTTTAAATAGTGTCTGATAGCTAGCGTCGTTGGTAGTTGTTACCTCCCCGCGGTACCCGTAATGGTAAGAGTTTTGTGCGCCAACCATTCATCAATGGTAAGGGCATTTCATATTTTATGCAACCGTTACCGCGCCGCGATAGGGTTACTACGTTGCGTTAGCTTAATATACGCTCCTGCTATTAGATGGATCTATTGCTCCATTTGGCTCCTCAATCGGCAGATGATCACCGAGCTTGCCTTTCAGTTACCACAGCGCGTTAGTGTTAACGCCACGCATTAGCTAATTTACAAATTGGCTTCCCTACTCCCGCCAATGATTTCATTTGAGTGTGTTGTGACAGCTGTCCCATTGGCACGATTGTTCTGCCAGCGGTAGGTTCTACCGCCCCGCGGTAGGACAAACTTCAGAGCATCATATCCATTTTGCATCGCATTTAAGTGTACACATTCAGTGTGTTATTGCACCTATATTTCCTGCCCACTATAAACACAACATGTTTGATCAAATACATAATGAGATTTGTTATTCTCAAACCAAGAGATGCGGAACGCGTATTCCAACAAACTCCCCCTTTTGATAATAACAAATCATCCAATGAGAAATCAGTCATTTTAAAATAGTGTTGTGTTTATTGAATAACGCAATAAGTGATAATCGTGATATAACAAGTTTTTGGAGTGTTGTAGTTGAGTATATAACAATGTTCGTGTTCTAGAAATGTATACCCCCCCTATATGAATGCTCTCCCTAAATATGTGCTCCCCTATATAATTTACTCCCTCTAGATATTTACTCTATTAGATTTATCAATTTATTACCCCCCCCCCCCCCCCCCCCCCCCCCCCCCTTTGGTATTATCAAAAGAGAGTAGAAGTGAGTGTAATCATGAAATTTATTCTCCCATTTTGTTATGAAATAGAGATACCACTTTTGTCAAAGATAATCATGATCGAGTGTTGAGTAAACACAATAGAAAAAAGTCATGAAAATACAACAAGATAAGGGAAATGCACATGCAATAATCATGAAATCGTCAACAACACAATTTAAGCTTCTCCTTTAAAAAAGGTAATCTTGTTGAATCAAGGCGCTAAGCATAAAAGATAATGAAAAATGTGATTCATGAAGTTAAATACAGTGCATAGCAAGGGAAAAGATATATATAAATGATCATGTAAATATGTGAGTGCACTATTGAAAGGATAGTCATAAAAATCAAGTAGATTATGGAAAAGATTAGCGTTTTAAATCAATAACCCTTGGGAAAATATGTAAGAGATACAACAACAACACTCAAGCCTTTATCCCACCATAGTGGGGTCGGCTATATTGATCCTCCGTCGTCATTGCGCCCTATCTTTAATCATAGTCTCACTAATGCCTAAGTACATCATGTCTTTCCTTATAGTTTCACTCCAAGTCTTTTTTGGTCTACCCCTCCCCCATTTAACATGTCTAGTGACTAAACTCTCACAACACCTAACGAAGATATGTAAGAGATAAGCATGATAAATCAAAGATCATACATTGAACATCATGAAGGTAAGGATAAGCATGAAAAATCTAATATGATAAATGATTACTCGTAATGAAAAATGTGATTAGTGATGTAAAGATAGCTATACGAGTAAAGACGAGTAAGAATGTATAGACAATATCTTATGAAGTGTTTTTTTAAAAGCTAAGTCTTTAAGATGGTCATACGGATTAACATCTTTTTCGGAAAAATAAACTTTGCATTATAAGTCAAATGCATAATATAAGGATTAGTGTTTATAAACCAAAAGATGTTGTTCCTTTGAAAAGGATAATCATTATAGTTGAATTTATTATGCCAAGCATGAAAGATATAACTATAAAGAGATTAATACAATGCAATGTTAAAGGATTTGCAATTCAAGTTTTAGTAAACATTGTAACATTCATGCTTAGTTATCTAGTACATTTACTCATTTATTTAAAAAGTTATGTATTTGTACTTAAGTGTCCAATACTCCTGAGTGGAAGATTTATGAAAGACAATAATGTGTACAATATGTGATTTGATAAAGTATACATTGACAATAATCAAGACACATGTAAAACATAATGTAATGTACACAATATCATCAATAAGCAAAATAAAAATTACTTCCACTAATTCGAATGTACATAAATAATAGTACAACTATCAAGGTGTTTCACACATACAATGCTTATTAAGACTTATCAGTGAGCGTAGTAGTGCTTGGTGGATCACATAGCATTAATTTTTAATTTTATTTTTGTGATTCAGTGTACTAAAGAGAAGTATAACATTGTGGTATTTTTAGATTATTTGCACACGACACTTTACAGTTCTTTCTAAGGTGCTCAACCTCACAATGCTTATGAAAGCCTTTCAGGAGGAAAAGTAGTGTTTGGTGGAGTTATCTTTGTCAATTATTTATTTAATTTTTATTTTAGTGACAAAGGTATCCGAATTCACGTGTACGCAAACATTCAATTTATTGTTCAACTACACTTCTCTAAATGTTTGTGCATGAATATCCATGAAGTGCATGATGGCAATCCAATGGTGTGTATGTAATTTTATCCATGTATATTTACTAGTTATGTCATTACACTACACATACATGCGTAAACAAGATTATAAGCAAATGTAGGAATCAAAACAGGTGGTGTGAAAATTATTATCTAACATAAATCATCACTCATATTTAGAGGCATATTAAACATTAATACATACGGTTCTTACATATAATTTTCAATACACATTTATAAAGATTTGCAAAGCATGAAAGATGAAAACACAATGTTCAACTAGGCCTGCAAGCGGTTCGGTTTTAGGTAAAACCGAAACCGAACCGAATAGGCTCGGTTTTTACAAAATCGAAACCGAACCGAAATGGATCGGTTCGGTTCGGTTTGGTTCGGTTTTTAACATCGGTTCGGTTTTTCGGTAAACCTAAAACATATTATCCATCAAAATAATTTTTAATGTTTGTCCAAGTGCTTTTCTAATACTAAATCTAGAAACAGTTCATCAATATTGAAGGGAAATTCAAAAAACACAATAATATTTAGATTAACTAATACAATTAATACAATAAGTTCAAGTATTAGTTTAAAATAAAAATCAATAAGTACAACATATTTAATTTACACGTTCACGCTCGTGTAATTGTTACAAACTTATGATAAGATAAGATACGAGATATTACATAGTCTCGTTATTTCGGGTTTAACTTCAAACTCAATGCTCACAACCTCATGCTTTCATCCGACGCGATAAACTCAGAGTCCAAACTTATAATCGGTTCGGTTTTCTCGGTTTACCGACCCTATAAACCGAAATCGAACCGAATAGGCTCGGTTTTCGGCCCCCCTAAATCGAAACCGAACCGAACCGATCGGTTCGGTCCAAATTCGGTTCGGTTTGGGTCGGTTCGGGTCGGTTTGGTCGGTTTCGGTTTTCTGTGCACACCCTGTGTTCAAGAAGGTTTGAAAATAAAATCATATATTGTAGAGAATCTTTAAATGTTATGTTTATTAATGCTTGACTTTAGCAATGTAATTTTAGCAGTTTTTATAAATTTTTTATTTTTATAAAAATAAAGAACTACAATAAAAACAATAAAAAAGAAAAAGCATATTTTGGGGATTTTAGTTTATTTTATAATTTTCTCTTTGTTTTTGGATTTATGAAGTTAAGAAAAATTGAAATAATGAAAAGATTATACTGAAAAACACAGAAGCCTTAGTCGAGTAAATCAGTGATATAATCTTCTATGCGAGCAAAATGAATAAATGCAGAAGATAAGCATCCAAAAAGAAAATCAGTACTACCGCCGGCGGTAACAGGTAACGTCGGGCAGCATCAGACAAAGTTTTGCTACTTTGCCTAACAATCATGTTTTCGTCATTTTTTAGTTCTAACTATTCTTGATTATGTTTCTCCACTATAAGGAACACCTAATGAAGTAAAGAAATCAGAGAAATAATCAAAAAATTGTAGATTTTAGATTTTTGGCTTAAGGAGTTTAGCAAAAGGTTCTTTTTCAATTTCATGTGTTTTCCATGTTCATATAAGCTCAAAAAGATGAAATAGTGAAAGTGATGCAAAACACAAGACATGAGATTTAAAAATAATATTAACAAGCATGTTCCAACAAACCAAATATGCATGAAATGAATAATTATGAGGTGGAAAATAAATTACATGTAATGCATATGATATATGTAGACTCAAGACCAA
This sequence comes from Dactylorhiza incarnata, assembly GCA_033032865.1. Taxonomy (NCBI): domain Eukaryota; kingdom Viridiplantae; phylum Streptophyta; class Magnoliopsida; order Asparagales; family Orchidaceae; genus Dactylorhiza; species Dactylorhiza incarnata. Next base: position 10,067,792 of record JAWHQI010000031.1, read on the forward strand.
GATACCCCAAATACACGTCAAGACACTAGCTCCGTACTAAGTGATGAATGGACATGAGGAGCTACACACATGCTGTAAGTTGGAATGTGAGTCCCATATGCATATACAAGAGGTCGCTCAACCCAACACTCTTTCCCCCCAGTGTCTCCCGAGGCCCACTGAAACCCTCCCCGGTCAAGGACAAGCCATGAATTATAGGTTAACACCTCTAATGCACACAACCATATGCTCCCTCAATTGTGAGACACATATCATGAGGAGATGATCATAAACATACTAAACATTAATCACTTTATGACACACAAACTACAAGTTTGATGCATGAATGTGTTTGAGGAATATTGGTTGTAGTGGAGATAATTGTTTTAAAGTCATTTATGGATTATTCAATCATACATTCAAAGACATAGATATCATAAATTTCAAATTTCACTTCTTAACTTTTAATGTATGGCATGACATTATGAATGAAACAACTATATACAATGAATTGTACATATACTAAGGTGTGATGCTAGAATGATGAGTCAAGATGACAAAATGCAAAGTTATGTCATTTGTGATCAAGTTATATATTATTAATTAAGTGTTTATATTGCATGTATTTGATATTGAGTTCCAATATACTTTTCATAGACCTAGAATGAAGTGATTAATCTTTTGATTTGTTTTGTTTTGATAAGTACATGATTGATTCTAGAGTATACATGCAATCACAAGACATAATGCATTCACATAATGATATAAATACCCCATTATGATAAGATTGGTGGAATGCATGAGTTTATATCTAAATGTAAGTTATACAATAATGATGTATGATTTACAACAAATTTGTGAAATGAAAATATTCGTGCATTAATGATGAAGCTTATCAAACAAGATAAATTTAATTCAAATATAAATAAACTAAACACACACAAAGTTATAAGTGCCGATGATAACTATGCCAAATATTTGAAAACTTAAATGTGATAAAAATAATTGATCTTTTAATTCATTAAGATAGATTCATGATAAATTACAACACATGATTAAAGATAGATAAACATGAGATAACAAGTATTCATAAAATGAGATTGATAGTCCATAGCGATGTATGTGATGTAATACATGAATATTCATATTCATCCATTTTAATTTATTATAGTGTGTGTTTAAGCAAGGCGAATATGTCGTAACATATATCAAATGTGAACATGTTTGACTCAATAAAAAGAAAGACAAACATATACCAAAAAATGCACAGAACAAAACAAAAAGAAAAATAATTTTATTTTTATGTTTGACTAGGGAGCAAAGTAGGTTTGATAAATTTGAAATAATTTTTATGCAATCTATCCATAGCATGATGAATATCTCCCCAGCCAATCAACAAACCCAAGGTATATGAAGACATGTGTTGACGCCAGGAAAATCCTGACCTCAAGATTCGGATCAATGCAGCCCGAGGTTACTGATCCTGCGGTCCAACTCCACGGCTCTGATAGCTAAAATAGGAGAGAGAAAATGACTAAGCACACCCCAGGTGCTCCAGCAGGGAGGTCCCACCACGTACCCGGAAGTTTGGGAGAAACTTCCCCTCCGCAACCAAAAGCTGGGCGAGGTACTAGACGGGCATGGATTTGGCGAGTATCCAACTTGGGGGGACCTCGACCACTTCCCAAAGTGCCATTTCTAGTACCCCTGGGGGTCTATTTATAGAGAAATCCTAGGGGGGGGGGGGTACAGGCGAGTATACTGCCTCTGCTCGCGAGTTACAAGGGCTACTCACCCATACTCGCGAGATACTCGCCCATACTCGCCTCTGCTCGCCCCTTGCTCGCCATACTCGCCCCTTGCTCGCCCAGCTCGCCTCTTGCTCGCCCAGCTCGCCTCTTGCTCCTGCTGGCTGAGTTGCCTTGTGTCTTGGACTGCCGGCTACTGTGCTGACCCTTTGACCTTGACTTCAGCCCACGTGGCTTTGAATGGGCCTACCTCGGAGAATGAGGGTTGTACAACATGATTTGGGAACCCATATGGATCCAAAAGTTTTGGATAATGAAATTTTGGGAACTCAAATTTGGTGAGATGTGCAAGGTTTAGATTTATCCTTACAACAAGATGATATATGTCCAAATTTAGAATATATGGTGCACTTGATGTAAGGTGTGCTTTCATGATTAAATAATCTACTAGATGTATGTTGTTTTACATGTTTTGTAACACTAGCAGAGGCTTTACACAAATTTGTAGATAAACTAGAGATTTTTTTATTACTTCAAAGTTTTTGTACAAATGATTTTAGTAAATCTAGTTTATTTGTTAGATCATTATTTTTATTTATCAATTTTTCACTATGCTCTTTTGCAATAAGAAACTCTTTTTTCGAAAACCTTGAATTTTTCTTTAAGTGTATTGCATTCAAGACAAGACATATCATTTTTTATTTTAGAGCATGAAGGAGATATAATAATAGGCACATCAATATTAGATTTCACATCAAGTTTTGCTTTTAAGGTTTTGTTTTATAAACGTAATTTAGAATTTAATATTTTTCTAACTTTTTAATTTTACGTTAGCAAATTCAAGCGCACGAGATGTAGAAAATGAGTTTGAATCAAGAAGGGAGGAATTCGTTTTTCTTACAACGTTATCTGATGAAGTGTCATTTGAATAGTAAGATGCGCTCCCTTTCTCCCTTCCACTTGATGTGCACTCCGTAGATTCGTCTGAAAGGGATCCTTTTGAGAGGTGGTGGATGTGTGTACACTTTCTTTCTCTACTAAAATATTTGACTCACTAATATTTTCAGCACATGTGGAAAACAAATCATAAGTACAACAACAACAACAACACTCAAGCCTTTATCCCACCAAAGACAAATCATAAGTATTTTTAAAAAATTTCTAAATATCACAAGCGGTGCTAAAAGTATGAACAAGTTTAAAAATATTTTTATCAATACCACAAAACAAATAATTCATAGCTTTAGCATTCAGAATACATTCATTTTTCTCAATTTGATTATAATCAGTTATAGGCTTAGGAATTATAATATTGTCTTTTAAAATAGATGGTGCAATATACTTATTTATAGTTATATTCCACACATCAATATCAACTGAAATAAGAACTTTTTTCATTAGATCTTTCCATTTAACGTAATGATTTTCGGTGAATAAAGGAGGAATTAAAATAGACTTGTCATCACTATTAAACGAATTTCTAAGGGTCTCCATCTAATACTCTAGGTTGTTAAGCCTAAGACGAGTAACCTAGCTCTGATATCACTTGTTGGATCGTTAGACGCCCTTAGAGGGGGGGGGGGGGGGGGGGGGGGGTGAATAAGGGTGTTTACGAAATTTCGTTTTAACTTGAAACTTAGATCCAAATATTTTTCTAGAACAATTTAGAGAATTAAAAATGAAATATGTAAAATATTAAAAACAAAATGCATGATTTTATTCCACTAATATTTTGATTACAAAAAGATGATTTCCATGACGCAGAAGTCAAGGCGGTAAATATAAAAACTCTTTGGTTTTTTATACCGATCCTTTTCCCTAAGGACCAATTCGCTCTAGCCTATCTCTCCCTAGGCCTCGGGCCTCCCCCTAGACCTACTTCTTAGATCTAGTCGCCAACTCACAAGACGAATTTCTCCCTAAGACGCACACGAACCTAGTCGCTAACTCACAAGGAGAATTCTCTACCGGTACACAGAAGTAGTCACCAAAATAAAAGAGAAAATACAAGATAGAGAAATAAAACTTCTGCAGTAAAAGACTACCTATGAGAGATCTGAAGGTGAGGACGAAGACACGAGAGAGATCAGCGTTGTAGTCGCGTTCGTGCTTCATGTAGAATGATCGTTGATGAACTCGTCCTTCAAGATCTCCCTTTTATGATTAAGAGTGCTGTAGGGATAGTTCAGAATATCTGGGACGAAGCCTCCCACAAAAATACTTTGGAGTTATGGCTTAAGTCATCATCGAATGAAAGAGCGAAGCGGCCTTTAAATAGTGTCTGAGAGCTAGCGTCGGGTGGTAGGTGTTACCTCCCCGCGATAACCGTAATGGAGAGTTTTGTGCGCCAGCCGTCCAGCAATGGTAAGCGCGTTTCTTATTTTTTGCAACTGTTACCACGCCGGGTTAGCTTAATATACGTTCCTGCCATTAGATGGATCTCTTGCTCCATTTGGCTCCTCAATCAGCAGATGATCACCGGGCTTGCCTTTCAGTTACTGCTGCGCGTTAGCGTTAATGCTGCGTGTTAGCTGATTTACAAATTGGCTTCCCTGCTCCCACTAATAATTTCATTTGAGCGTATTGTGCTAGCTGTCCCACTGTCACGATCACTACCACCAGCGGTAGGTGCTACCGCCCCGCGGTAGGACAAACCGCCCCGCGGTAGGACAAACCGCCTCGCGGTTGGACAAACCGCCCCGCAGTAGGACAAACTTCAGAGCATCATATCCATTTTTGCATCATATTTAATTGTACGCATTCAGTGTGGTATTGTACATGTTTTTCCTGCACACTATAAACACAACAAGCTTGATCAAATGCATAATGAAATTTGTTATTCTCAAACCAAGTGATGCGGAACACATATTCCAACAATTTATTCGGGAGAAAGTTCTTGGTGGATCTTTTGTCGTTGAGTATGTTCGAAGTCAGGACAACATCACTGACATCTTCATAAAGCCTTTGTCTAAGGGGCCGTTTGAGCATCTTCGTGGGCTGCTCGGACTGATATCTCAATTTCACTTTAAGGGGGAGTATTGAAAAATTAAAGTGAAATCTATGCACGTTGATATCCTCCTTTGTTCATTTTACAAATCGACACTCTGTATATTCTCCGTTGACTTCTCCATTTCTTCATTTCGACGCACGACGCTAGTCTTTCTCAACGTACGTCGAATTACCTCCCATGCATAATCGACGTACGTGGATATCTGATTCATATTTATGTTGGCTTGCGTGAATTGGAGCCTTATCCTGAAACTCTCCCGTTAACATAGCAGCAACATGCTCTCTGGGAAAAGAAGAAAAGAACTTTTTGAAAAAGAGGCTTTCTAATACGAACAAGAAGGAAATTGCTTGGATTGACGGAAAACGGATACAATCCGGAGTAATCTCCGGCCAACTCTAGGAGGCTGGTTCCTCCAAATAACCTTCTCTTAAATGAGAGCCAAAGGACAATAGATCTCAAAAGATATCCTAACTCCCAAAACCACCTCCTTATGAGGGGGGGGGGGGGGGCTCACATCAAACCTAATAACATTTAAAAGATAAGTGATAATAATAATAAGAGGACGCGTGCGCGTAACATTACATCCCGTCAGAAAAGCGACCTTGACCCCAAGGTCGGACCGCCGCCTGTCGACCAGTAGTGATATGCTCGCGGTTGGGATGTCGTTGATGTGCCCGGGGCGTCGTCCGGTAGTCCGCCCGAGAGCAGCAGGGCGTCAAAGTCGGCTGCGGAGAGCGCGGCCACGTCGTCGCCGATGAGGACCCGACACTCCTTCACTGAGCACGCATGACCAGGAGAGTAGGGTTGCTTGCAGCGGAAGCACATGCCCTTGCTCCGTAAGTCGTTGTACTCCTGGTTGGTCAGGCGGTGTGTAGGGACATGCCGAGTGTTGGGTGGGCCCATAATTGGTGGCCGGGGTAGAGGAGGTGACGGAGGTGGAGGTTTAGGATGGGTCGAGAAATATGGTTGGGAGGGATGCCTGGAGGGGGGTGATGGGGAAGGAATGCCGCCGTACGTCGCGAGGAATTCCGCCTCCACAAGGGGGGAGAGGTTGATGGCTTGGTGGACCGTTAACGGTTTGAGGGTGCGGAGGCGGGAGCGGATGTGGGGTTGCAAGCCGTTCATGAAGAACCCCAAGTAATGATCAGAGGTGAGACCGGGAACATGGGTGACCAATTCCACGAAGGAATCAATGTACGAGTCAATGGAGCTGGTGGGCCCATAATTGGTGGCCGGGGTAGAGGAGGTGGCGGAGGTGTAGGTTTAGGATGGGTCGAGAAATATGGTTGGGAGGGATGCCTGTAGGGAGGTGATGGGGAAGGAATGTCGCCGTACGTCGCGAGGAATTCCGCCTCCACAAGGGGGGAGAGGTTGATGGCTTGGTGGACCGTTAACGGTTTGAGGGTGCGGAGGCGGGAGCGGATGTGGGGTTGCAAGCCGTTCATGAAGAACCCCAAGTAATGATCAGAGAGGAGACCGGGAACATGGGTGACCAATTCCACGAATGAATCAATGTACGAGTCAATGGAGCTGGTATGACGGACCCCGCAAAGTCGCTCGATCATGGGTCCGGAGTAGCGGTCGTCATACCGCTGTATGAGAGCCTCGGTGAGAGCTATCCAGTTGAGGTCGGGAGAGGTCTGGCGGAGCCAACGGACCCAATGGAGAGCAGACCCTTCCATGCCGATAAGTGCTGTGGAGACCCGTTGTGTCGGAGGGGTCTGGTGAATGTCCAAGAACTGTTCGGCGCGGGCAATCCACCCGAGGGGGTCAGTCTCGTTGAATGTGGGGATGTCAGGTCAACGGTACAGTGAAGTAGGCAATTCCACCAATGCGGGTGTATCGGAAATCACGGTGTTGGGGGATCCCACAGCAGAAGCGGTAGGAGGACTAGAGTGCTGGCTGGGCTGCAAGTTATGGAGCATGGTCAGAATCGAGGCGAACTGCTCGACCTGCGCCTTGAGACGAGAGTTGATGGTGGTGAGGGAGTGTTCGAGGGCTTCTACGCGGGATTCCATACTCCCCTTTGGCATATGAGGATGCACAAGGGATAGATGTTGCAGGAGAGTGTCGGAGATGGTGGATATGTGCGAGCTGGCGGCAGAGAGTGGGAAGTAGGCTGGGCGCAGCGGCGACGGCCCGACGACAGAGCAGATGGATCCGATCAAAGTCGGTTTAGGGCGGAACAAATGCTGGAGAAGCTGGCGTAGGGGTCGGCGGCCGATGGAGGCGTAACTGGCGTGGGCAGGCGAAGCTGGTGCTGGATCGGGCGTTGGATCGGCGGTCGGCAGAGGCGAGGTCTAACGGAAACGGCGATCGACAACGCTGGACGGATCGATCGTCGAAAGCGAGGATGGATCGTCGGCGCTGGATCGAACGATCGGCGCTCACTGGATACAGAAATCGAACGGGGACGCCAACTGGAGCTAACCGGCGGCTTAGAGCCGACGGCCGGGCAGGTCGGACCAAATAATACGAACAAGAAGGAAATTGCTTGGATTAACGAAAAACAGATACAATCCGGAGCAAGCTCCGACCAACTCTAGGAGGTTGGTTCCTCCAAAGAGCCTTCTCTCAAATGAGAGTCAAAAGACAATAGATCCCAAAAGATATCCTAACTCCCAAAACCACCTCCTTATATAGGGGGGGGGGGGGGGGGGGGGGGGGGGGCGCTCACATCAAACCTGATAACATTTAAAAGAAAAGAGATAATAATAATAAGAGGACGCTTGCGCGTAACATTTCCGCTCTCTAACTTCTCTCTAAAACTGTCGTCATCTCCGACCTCCGTTTGCTGATGTTCTTGGTTCCATCCCGTAGGAGCTTCAAAAGAGTACATAATTGTTTGTTTGGTCTGCCCTGGTTGTATTTCCTGGGGGCCATAGGAGGGTCTGAAGTTTCTGCATGTTTTTCAGTTCAGTTTTTCTCCAGGTCAATACACATCATGTTAGTAGATTGCATGAAAAATAACATAGAGATGCCCCTCCTCCAATCTCCAACTTGAGGAATAATTCCTCTCTGCTATAAGCATTTTATTGTAAACGCAAGGACATGCTCTTGCACAGGATTGAATCTTGTGTCTGCTCAATGCTGTCTTCTATTGCACCATGCACTTATCATTATTACCGCCAACACTCTCCTGAGTTGAAGTTAGAAGTGAATCAAACTCCTTCAACACCTCATGCATCCCACACGTATATGTCACCCATACATCCCTAAAATACATCTCAAGCTCCCCCGAAAATGTCAAGTTCAACACAGGCAACCATTATCCTCCTACGCAATTATAGTTCCAGTACAATCTCCTGACTCTATACCATGACACCACTACTTATGCACCTACCATTACTGCAACTAATCCTACATGAACCAATGCATGCAAATCCCTACATCCTTTTATTGAAACTCATTGCACACTCTGGCAACGGGGCCCCAGACCAAGGTATTGTGCTTCTCAATCACTATTATATCCAGAAATACAACTAGCATTAGCTCATCTCTAATGTTGTGGTCTGCTACCGCCTAGTGCCCTGCTATGAGCCATCCATGCAACTTAATGTTGCACCTCACCTACATGTTGATTGTTGCTGAACACAATGCAACCTTGCTGGCTTTATGGAAGACATCTCTGTAGTACCCACTATGGCACTATCTAACCACCTCACAATTCTTGTAATATCGAAACCCCTATAATATCAGAAGTATTATCTACTTTGGTTCAACCCAGCCCATAATATCAAAAGTATTGATCTTATAACGCTAAGATTGGTAGGATGTAGAAATAAAATATTTTTGTTTTTTATACTGACTCTACCCTAGAATCGGTTGGCCTTGGCCAATCCATCCCAGGAATGACCTCACGTCTCTCCTCCCTCCTCCCCGGAGAACTCCCTAGATCAATTCTAGACCTAGTCACCACATGCGAGGCGAATTCACAGCCTTAAACCTACCCTTGATCTAGTCATCACACTCTAGGAGATTTCTCACACGATACAAAGATATACAATCAACGATCAAACCCCCAAGGAAAAATACAAAAGAGTTAAAAATTTCTATAGAAAAAACTCCCTAAAAATGAAGCCGAAGGAAGACAAGGAAGGGCCGCTCGAAATATTCATTGGAGAACGTGAACCCTTCACTTGAATAATAGATTTAAGCATCGATCTTCCTTGGAATTCTTTAGCTTTGAAGGTTGGGAGTGCTAGAAGCTCTTCATGCGTCTGGGACGACCCCCTCTCCGAAAAATCTCATAATCGAATGCCAATCCTGAGAGAATTAATCATTTTTATAATTCTCCGGGAGTTATCGCCCGCTGTAGCGGATACCGCCGGGTGGTAGCATCAAATTACGAGTCCCCTTATTTTTTTCAACCTCAAGACGATGGAGCTTTCAATATGGAGGTTGGAACTATCGCGGGGTGATAGTGAGCTATCGTGGGGCGATAGTAAATTTAATTCCTGCTCTCCATTCCCTCCAAGATGCGCTGCAATGTGGTCTTTCCATACTAAAGTTTCCCTGTACTGCTGGGCGATAGGTGCTATCGCGGCCGATAGTCTCTTTCATGAGTTTTTTCTGCCAGCCTCAAATTTCTCAAAGTCCACAACAACTGCTTTTAGGTCCACATCAGGTTGTCGAATGCAAGTCGGCGTACGTCGAGTGTTATTGCTGGACGATAGCGGCTACCGCTGGTGGTAGGATGCAATATTTGTCATAGACTCGTCGTGTTAGCTGTGTTCTTGTTTTTGCTTACATATCTTGTATCAGTGGTAATTTCTGGACCTGCATACTATGAAAAGATAGATCAAATGAACCTGCATACTATGAAAAGATAGATCAAATACACAGCAGAATTTGACATTCTCAAACCAAGTGTGTGAACCATATTCCAACAGAAGCATTTTGAAAGAATTGAAAGGGGGAGAAGAAAAGGAAGAGCGGACAACCATCAAATGCGACAACATATCCGTGATACAACTCCCCGAAACTCTGTCACCAGAGAAGAAGCAAATGCATCAAACTATGATTCCATCTCATCAGAGAACAAGTCGAGAGAGGCATCGCTCAGAGAAATAGCAAACACATCAACCTACGAGAGAGGAATCAATCATCCACGTGGAGTATTACAAATCAGTGGATCAAATCGTTGGCCTCCTAGCAAAGCCGTTAAACAAGAACAAATACACCGAACTCAGAGATCGGGTAGAGTTAATCCGTGGACCAGCTTAAGGAGGTATTAATATAAATAAACCAGTTCATTGGGCCCATCACCTTTAGTACTCAAGTAGTTATTTCTCCTTTGCTCTGTTACCTTATCCTTGACTTTAAACTGCCGCTTGTTTTTACTTTTATGAATAGCTGCAACTATATATGCATGAAAGCTGCAATGAACAAGTAATGAAGATTAATGAGAGATCTTTCTCTAGTGTCTTCATCGCTCAATATCTTTTTAGCTCTTCTTTTACCGACACAGTTTTCTTGTCGAGCTTCTCCTTCGCGGCTCCGCCTTTTCTCTTCTCCTTTGGTTCTTCTAATTTTCCAATGGATTCCTGTCATTTCTCCAAGTGCAATCAATTTCCTACTTCTTACTCTCATAATCTCATTCTTCTTTTACTATGTACTACTAAATTCCAACAGTTCCTACTTCCTCAGCTCTTTGTTGCGTCTTTGCCCTAAATGGCTTATTTGCTCTAGTGATTCACTACAATTCCTACTTTGTTTCAATTATTTTTAATTCTAAATTTCATGGTGGCTCAAATTGCATTCAAGCTATCTCAAAATCAAAATGATTCAAGTTGAGTCTGACTCAACTCAATTGATTTTTATTTTGTGTAGATTATGAGTCAAGCCAGTCAATTTTTTGAGTTTGAGCCGAGTCCCTCCCTCTCAAGCTCGACTCTATATTAGGCCGACTATGGATTCTGGTGAGGTATTTACTCATGTTGCATGTTTGAAACAAGTCAATTAATTTATATTTGACAGCGCAAAATAAATGAAAATTATATCAAACGTATAAATATAATTTTGGAAGAATAAATATACATTGATCAACATTTGGGTTGAAAGTCATGAAAATAACGCCTTAAAATCTAAAAGGTCTCCATATAACTTGAAGCAAACACAATGTGCTTTGGATAGTGTAATTTATATATTTTCTTAAAGAGAAAGCTTTGTTAAAATGCCCACATGAATATTTATTATAGGTGAAAGTAAACAAAAATGATGATATTTTATTTGTGGGCTTATACGAGGATGATCTAATTTTGACATAAAATAATTCAAAGATGTTTGAAAAATTGAAGAGGCTATGATAAGAGAATTTAAGTGGAAAGATATTAGTTTATGTCTTTATCATGTCATAGAGGTGAAGGAAGAATATGAGGGAATCATAATTTTTAAAGGATATGTCAGAAATATTCAAAATTTTGAGATGGAGACCGACTAGTTGGTTAGCACCTCCCTATGCAACTGACAAAATATTGAGATCGCAAGGAGATCAATCTCACATTCTTAAAGTGCGGCCTTTTGAAAGTTTGAGGCACTTAACATATATTAAACCCTTTATTCTTTTGGTGTCGGACTTGTTAGTCGCTATTTAGAAACTCCTACTGTTTCATAGTTGAAGGTGGCTAAAATAATACTTTGATACATCAAATGTACAACTAACTTTAAAATTTTATATTCATCTTATTGATATTTCCAGATTGTTGCGTATTGTGATAATGATTGAGCTGATGATATTGGCGATGGAAAAAAAGCAATCATATTTGTATTCCTTATGGGGAATTACATTTACCTGAAATTTCAAGAAGCAACCGATTGTGATGTTTTCAAGGAATTGAAGCAGAGTATGCAATAACGACATTCATCTTATTCGTGTAATTTGGATAGAAGTTTGGTAAAGGACATTAACTGGCCACAAAAAAATAGTCGATTTTATGGGCATCAAATCAACAGTCTCATTGGATAACAATTTGGTTTTCATGTAAGTAAAATAAAAACAGTAATTTTATTAATGTTACTTGGAGCCATGAATCAAATTTAAGTGGAGCTGTTAAAATTAAAGTTGATATATGAATTTAATTTGAATGAGTTGAAGTTAACTTGTCATGTGTGAAGAAAGAAAATAAAACAGTAATTTATTACTAGTTTTATTTAAGGATTTTATTTCCTTGTAATTAACATAACTTTTTTTAGTTCTAGTTTTCTAATATACTTTAGTAGTATATTAATGTGCATAGGTACTTTATGTTTATCAGTTTTTCTAGTTGATATCTTCATTTCATCTTTATAACTTGCAATAGATTCTTTTTTTTAAATAATAAAGTTATAAAATTTTCTTTTTCCTATGTTAATGTACTATGTGCATGTATTTTCAAACCGGTCCAAGCTTGAAACTCTCCATCTTCCGGCTTGACGACCGGGCCGATTTTAAAAACCTTTAAAACGATATCTTTTGCTTTTCCAACGCACTAAGCAAACAAAACTAGGGCCGAGATAAAATTTGTTATGTTAAACACTTTAATAAAAGTCATTGCTGCAATGCTCAATAATTATATGTTTTTTATATTATCACGATTCAACTCTAAGTTGGATCTAACTGATCAGACCTTGAACTGTTTCTTATTTGGATTCCATGCCCAGCCCGATTATCAAAACTTTGATTATTTGATCTAATTTTTAAGAGAAATTGGAGATTTTCCTCAAAATCCTCTTAGTAGGAATGTCAGATTCAATTATAGCACCATAGATATTCTTGAAAATTTATTTTTTGATACAAATAATTGCAGGAGGCATGGATGGGACAGGCGAAGGAGGACGAAGACACATCCGACATCCACTGTGCCACTGACATTCAGGTACGGCAGCTCGATAGCCAGCGAGTGGTTGAGAAGGACTTTGAAGACATTGGTACCTCCGTTGATTCCTCCATCATGGCACCGGCACTGTTCCGTGGTAGGTGATCAGAACTGCAAAGGGCCGGATTGATGAAATGTTGATGCATGCCTTGTAGTTGAACAGCTTTTGCAGGGCATAAAGATGGTCAGTTTAGCTGTGGATATGCTTGTCTGACCTTTGGCTGCTTTAGAAGGTTTCAAGATATATGTTGAATAATTTATTGATTTGATACTTATTAAACTTTTACCCAATTAGTGTATGCATTAAGTCACTATTTGGGGCGGCTGCAATGTTGACAAAATTAGTGATGGTAAATTGTAGTGTCAAAATGAGTTCTAAGTAATAGTGGTGAAGAAATGTGAGAACTGATTGGATGATCAACATTTTCAGTGCACTAATGTGAAGACAGTAAATTTGTTTGAAAGAATAGCCATGCTGCGCCTACGTAAAGAAGAGTAACCTTGATACAACGTATTGTTTAAATGATAATTATTAACATACGGAAATATTTATAGTATTGTTTAAACGAAAATATAAATATTTCAACTATATTGATTCAAGATAAACTTTAATATTTGAACAATGAACATAACAATATTCAAAATTCTAAGCGTACACGCATCCGTCAAAACCTGATCATGATTTGGTGCTTCCGCTATATCACAAAGATTAAAAAAAAATGGCGCATAATAACTAATAATCTTAGCAATGTCTGCCCAATTTCTGCCATAATCGCTGTTGATAGCCGGGATGACACGCCTTTTTACTCCAGATGAATTTGTGAAAGCATGAAGATCTCTCCAACCAGACCTTCCCATGTGTATTCGCCGACCATCGCATGTGTATTCGCGGACCATCGCATGTGTATTCGCCGACCATCGCATGTGTATTCTCCGACCATCCCACGTGTATTCTCCGACCATCGCATTGTATTCTCCGACCATCGCATGTGTATTCGCCAATCATTCCAACATACTCGCCAACCATTTTTATTTCTGTACTTAGAAAATTTTGCCCCAACTTGTAAGCGGGTAGCCAGTATTTTTGAAGGTTGCCGGCAGACAAACTTTATGTGGCCTATAAATTGGTCATGAAGAGTAGCTGTAAAGATATGGAAGCTCGGGTCAAGATCTCCCAGCACTCACACATCCTTCAATAGAAATCGCGAGTACCCTTTGGAGCATCAAAATTCACTTGTAACCTTACTGTAACCGCTCAATCAATCAATAAATCACGCACAACTAGCGCTATGCAAAATCTAGCCTCTCCACTCATGACACCCTTCTCTTCTCGTCCTAATATTCACGACTTAGAGTACTCGCCCACTCGCAGTACCCTCATCTTTTCATTTTTATTGTGTGTGAAATTGAGATGTTTTCTACCGTAACATAATGAACATGCGACCATCAGATCTTGAGTGGTCGAAGAGCAGTCCTCGCACCATTAGATCTTGAGTGGTCGAAGAGCAGTCCTCGCACTGGAATATTGACATTTATAAAATTCTATTCGAATAATAAAACTTTGATTATGAAATAGTAAATTCAGTAATGAAACTTCTTTGAATATCAATAGAAATGCATGATTAGATTATATTAAAGATGTTTACAAAATCAAGATCTTCATAACGCTGAAGATCAAGACGGTGAATACAAAATATGTTAGTTTTCTATATCGACTCACCTCTTGAACCGACTAACCTTAGCTATCTACCTTGAGATAGGCTTAAAGCACAAGAGAAAGCGTTGATATGGTCGGGCAGTTACTCATGGTGTAACCACCCAGTGATGCTGATTTGCTCAAATGGTATTAAGTCCGGGCAATTACTCATTGTGTAACTTCCCGGTGTTGTGTTTATCCATAGTCCGGGCAGTTACTATTGTATGCAACCGCCTGAACTAACTTATCCCAGATTCTTGTATTTAGTCCCACATCGTCAATTGTAAATTCTCTCTAATCCTCTACTCTATATAAAGAGGGGTCAACCCATGTGATATTTAGATTTTTTATAAATAAAATATTCAGTTATTTTCAATTTCTCACATGGTATCAGAGATTTGATCTCATGCTTGCGTTTCTATAACCGCCCGTCCAACCTGCCCGAACTCTTGACATCGCTCTACCTATTATGATTGTGCAAACATCGGTTTCCTAACCGCCTACCCTCTCTACAAAGCCTGTGCAGACTTTGGTTGACTAACTTCCCGTGATGCCGACGACGGCCCTCAACGTGAAGATGTTGGTAACGGTGCACCTACGGAGGATGGCGCACCTAAGATGAAGGCGACACACCGACCAAGGATTTACGCCATCGCCGTCGCGGCGACAGTGATGCGCGCCGTTACAATCTCCGCCCGAGGCACAAGTAAAACAATTAATAATTATAATAGTTTTATCATAATTATTAATTTTATCATATTTATATTTGTCTTGTTAATGTTTTAAATTTTTGGTCTTGTTTAATTTTGGACCGCGTTTAGTCAAAACTGAGGCAAGGTCTATAAAAGACCATGATCTATTTTTTATGTTTAATTTTTGATAAAACAAATTTGAAAATCCTAATCCCTCTCTAATCTCTCGCTCTCTCTCTTGTGGCCCCCCTCTTTCCCTCTCTCCAAGTTTCGGCCAAGGAAGCCGCCCCCTCCTCTCCTCCTCTTTCTAGCCGCCGACCGCCCTCTCCCCTTGGAGATCCGCCCCTTCTCTCCCCTCTAGCCACCCTCTCTACCAAGTATTCTCCCTGTTGAAATCGATTTCTCGGTCTCTTGTGAAGCTCGGGCCCTCAACGAGTTGAGGGGCAGCTAGCCCTTACTAGTCCCTTGAAAGGAGCAGACCGGAGACTTGGAGATGGACTAAGACCTTAGTCGCAGTGAGTAGGTCCCACCACAAACCCGGAAGATCGTTGAGCGCTTCCCCTCCCAAGCCAAAGCTGAGACTTGGGCACCTTGGAGAGCTAGAGAGTCGAACCAAAGTAACCAGGGAAGAAGAAGAAGCTCAGAGATCTGAGATTGGCATCCTCTCCCAACGTGCCCTTTAAGGTCTATTTATAGTTTTTTGCTCATGGTCTGTTAATAGCGGAATTCCGCCTTTTGGTTTTACTAAACGCACCCCAATTTGGCCTGCTAACAGCCAAACTCCGCTGTTTGGAGGGGCTACCTGCAGACCACCAGGGGCAGAGGAGTAACTCCAGCTCTTTAGTCTATGGACGAGTGGTTTATGAGAGCCTCACTCGCGAGAGAGATGAATTCGTCGAACGGGTTTCGTCGAACGGAAAGATGAGTTCGTCGAACGGGTTTCGTCGAACGGAAAGATGAGTTCGTCGAACGGGTTTCATCGATCGGGGAACGGAATTCGTCGAACGCTGAACTGAGTTCGACGATCTCAACAAATGCTCGGCGTTCGTCGAGCGCAGGACGGATCTCGTCGAACCCTAATACTTGGAAGGGATCCGACTCGCTTTCCTTCTTGCGAACAGCCAGCGAGTACCCGGCTCGCCAGCCTTCTTGCGAGCAGTAGGCGAGTACCCGACTCGCTCTCCTTCTTGCGAACAGCTGACGAGTACCCGGCTCGCTCGCCTTTCTTGCGAGCAGCCGGCGAGTGCCCGGCTCGCTTGCCGTCTTGTGAGTTGACCTTGAAACTTGGGCTCGCAGGGATATGACTCGCGCGCCTTCCTGCGAATCCTTCCGCTGAGACAGGATAGAGGTAGCCTCTGAGACAGCCGTCAGACTGAGAAGCAAATTCGTCGAACGGACAACGGAGTTCGTCGAACTCAGGACTTCGTCGACCGCTGAGCTGGGGTAAAAAGCGTCGGCCGCTGAGCTTGTGTGAAAGCGTCGACCGCTGAGCTTGAGTAAAAAGCGTCGACCGCCGAGCTTGAGTAAAAGCGTCGACCGCTGTAACAATCTGTTCGTCGACCGCTGAGCTGAGGTGGAATCGTCGAGCGCTGCTTGGGTTTCGTCGAACGCAGCTTTGAACCTTTTCGTCGACCGCAGAGCGTCGTTCGTCGAACGCAGGTAGCCGTTCGTCAAACGCAGAGAACATATGTAAATTTTGCCTGTTGGTTATTCCTCCGTCTTTGTTCACCTCTAGGCGAATATCGGGGTTGTACACAATCCCTGCTCTTCGCGAGGCTCTTCAGGCTCGCGAAGAACCGTCCAACCCCTGGTATTCGCCGGTCCCTTGGTGACTTGGCGAGAATCTTTCGGTTGGCCCCATGTCCACCACTATAAATACCACCCTTCCCGGCCGGCATTCAAACTTTTTATTCTTCTCTCCCTTTTCTTACTCGCCGCGAGCCCCAACGCGATGTCAAAAAAAGAGGAAATGTTGGCTCGCTTGAAGGCCTCGCAAGCGGTCCAGAAGGGGAAAGCCGCCGCCATCGTCTCCTGGGCTTCTCCGAGGCGTTCTCCGCCTCCACCCACCATCATAACGACAAAGGCCGTTCGGCGCCTGGCCGGCGAGGGTGGGTCCTCTCCTTCGCCGTACTCCCCCCATGATGGGCTCGTCTCGCAGGTACTATCGTCAAGCTCGCTGGTTTAATGTCTTACTCTTTCAACCTAACTTATCCTACTCGCAGAACGCTCTCCCGGATGAGAATGCCTCGGGGAGGTCAATCACTGAGACCTGCATCCCTTCCACCGGCAGGGCTGGTACTCCGCTCGTGGATGTGAGGGCCCTCGACCTGCGGGGCTCGCCTTCACAATGAAGTGAGTGACTTACCTTGCCTTCCTTCGTACCTCTTGACTTGCCAAATCACGCTCGCTCCTTGTGCAGTGTCCCCTTCCGCGGTCTTGGAAGAACAAGTCCCTCCTCCGGCAGACTCGCCTACCCCGCCGAACCAGACCATCTTCACACCTGGATTCGGCTTCTTGGGATAGAGGAGCCCTGGAGGGACGCTGATTGCTGAGCAAGGGCTCGGTTCTAGACCTGCGCTCGCTCCCGGTCTGGGTAAGGCCCTTACCCCCTGCCTTTGTTGAAGCATTCCGAGGCTAGCCAGGCACCTCTCGCCAGCGGCCCAGTACTCAAATTCTTCCACTAGGTTAGACTGTCGCTATTGAGTGTCATTTTCCACCTTCTTGCTGATTTCTCCTCCGCAGGTGACCACATGACCCCGCCCACCGAGTCAGAGTCTGGAGTGTTGGAGATATCTCCACCCCCCTCGCCGAGTCAGGTCGCTGATTTTCTGGGGGACCCTAACGATCCGGCGCGAATGAAGAGGCGGGTCACCGAGATATTCCAGAAGCATACCGCCCTGCTGAGGGATCTGCACAAATAGAATAGTCTGGATCAGCTCTCTAATGAGGAGAGGTTTGCCGTGATGGAGGACGCGAACGCGCGCATCCTCGCCGATGTGCGGCCGACCGATCATGGCGACGCGACCTCCCCCGGGGTGTACATTGCTCGAATTGATGATTACATGCGGCTGACGAGCCAGGCGAACCAGTCGCTCCGCGAGTATCACTACTCGCGAGTCCCCCCTCGCTCTGGTGTACGGGGTCGCGGTCGCTGGAAGTGGTTGCGATATTAAGAATTCCCGCTTTGCATTTTATTGTTTTTTCTTCTCCCTCCCATTTGTAGGGGGGGGGGGGGGTCGCGAACAATTTTTACAAGTCTGTAATAATGATACTTTGACTCGCTTTGCGAGCCCTTACTTCCATGTTTATTATCCTTTCTTTCGCCCTGCCTGGCTCGCTCATTCGTTGGTTATTTTTATGTTTCTATTACTCGCACTCGCGTTTTGCTTTATTTCACTGTCCAGCGCTAGCTCGCCGACGATTAACGGGAGAAAGTTTTACAAGGTGTCGAATCGTCGGGAGCGAACAGGACCCCTAGAGGCAGAGGAATACCGCGTGAATCCGCTATCCGCAGACACCGGCGCTTCAGCTTCTTCCCGCCTTTTTCATTTCTATAAATAGTCGGCCTTTTTTCTTTTCAACCAGCATTTACTATTCCACTTTCGCGCCCCTCTTCTTTCTAACCCTCTCGCAAACCTAGCTCGCTTTCGCGGCTTTTGTGATTCGCAGCTTCAAGACAACATGGTCGGCGACGCGGAAGCTGAGGGGCGGGCCAAGTGATCTGGGGCCTTCCTTGACGGCCTTTTCTTCAGCGCCAACCTCACGAAGAAGGAATACCAGGCTACCGTCGATCAATACATCCACTCTGGGTTTGTGGCTCGCTACCCAACTGAGCGGGACACTATCAGCGACCCGCATCCCGACGAGCTCGCTATCCCCATCGCCCATTTCGAGAATGGGTTGCGACTCCCTCTTTGGCCGGAAGTACGCCAAGTATGTTTGTTTCTTGACCGTTATATTCCTGACTCATTTTGTGAATGACGTTCTAATCCCTGTCAGCTTTTCTAGGTGCTCAAGTACTTCGACGTTCTGCCAAGCTAGCTGACGCCGAACGCGATCGTCGTGGTGGTCGCGTTCGCCAGCTACCTTAGGGAGGAGAAGATCGAGTTTAGCCTGCTCGTCTTCTGCAAGGTGTTCTCGTTCCGCGCGTACAAGGACGGGACGCCTCACTTCGCGAGCCAGCATGTCACCGTCTGCGAGATGGTGAATAAGTCTCATTATTGGACGCAGAAGTTCGTCCTGGTGAAGGGCCCTTTCGTCAACATCTCCTACACCCCTCCCAGCGAGACGAGGCCGTCTATCGCCCTCCGACCTCGCTAAGGGGTGGTGATGCGGGCTTGTACCGGTTCCTCAAAGGAAAAAACTTTGAGGTCGCTTTCCTCCGAGAGCAGGTGGACCTGTTGCCGCCTGTCCCCCAAGGAGAAGGTTTGAATCGCGCTCGCCCATCTCCCCACTACCCTCTCCTTCGATTGGCTAATGCTCTTAGTCATCTTTGTAGGAGAGCGTGACCTTCCACTCAACCCTCCGCACGCGCCTTCTTCCTCCCTTTCCTCTGGCGCACTCGCGAGCGTGGCCGTCGAGGCCTTCCGCGATGTCCGGAGCTCATCGTCGGGGAAGAAGCGATCCCTTCCTCCACGCCGGCCCTCCTCGCAGGGGGCGGCGAAGAAGACCAAAAAAGCCCCCTCCACTGCCAAGGCGAAGGAGGTCGTGGACCTTTCTGAATCCGACCTCCCCCCTTCTCCTGCAGCGAATCAGGAGCCTGCCAAAGAGGGTGGCGAGCCGGAGGAGGCAGCCGCCAAGCCCAAGACGACGAGCCACACAAACTTCGGGCTCGGTATGAAGCTTGCGGACGCAGTTGGCGAGCCGGTGCTCGCGTGGGACCCCAAGCAGAACAAGGTCATCTGCTCCTCTCTACTCCCTTCCTGGGTGGAGGACGACAAGCCTGGAGGTGAGGCGTTCGCCCTCGCCTTCGGCCTTTACGGTCGCGATGATGCCTCCCTCTTTCGGACCTTCACGCAGAAGGGGATCGTATATGAAGCCATGCGAGCCCAGTTCCGAGCGACGGAGCTTACCCACATGGTGGGCCGCCGATACTTCACCGCGGACAGGGAGATCACGGAGCTCAATGTCGAGCTCCAGAAGTCCGCGGATGAGGTCGCGGAGCTTTGATGAGTACTTTTTGTACTCATCTTTTAATATAAGTTTAATATATTTTTAATATGAAATTATATAGTTTTTATGCTTTTCTTATTAAAATTATTATCTTTTCAATTTTATAAACTAACTTAAGCTTTTTTGTGTATTTCAGGTATTTTGGACGCATTGGACAAAAACTTCAAGTACACGCCCAAGGTCACGTGCGTGACCATGGGCGTGTAACCTGCGCGGTGTTCCAGACCTGTTTCCGCCACCACGGGTGCGTTCCGTGAAGAATTCGCCAAGTACACGCCCCAGGTCACGGGCGTGACCAAGGGCGTGACCCAATGTCACGGCCGCGACTCGCCGCAAGCATCCAGAATCAGCCTGCCACGTCAATTAAATTTACACGCCCCAGGTCACGGGCTTGACCGAGGGCGTGCCATCCAGTCACGGGCGTGACTCATCCCGCGCCACTTCCCGCTTCTTTCCCGCCAAAGTTTCCCGCCAGCAGCAAGATTTCAAGATTACACGCCCTAGGTCACGGGCGTGACCTAGGGCGTGACGCGCACGTTACGCTCATAATAACTCCAGAACGCGCCTTTCCCGCTCCAGCGCCAATCACGACCGTTACACGCCCTTGGTCACGGGCGTGACCGAGGGCGTGTAACCCCAATTTTTTTGCC
The DNA here is from genome assembly GCA_033032865.1 of Dactylorhiza incarnata. Taxonomy (NCBI): domain Eukaryota; kingdom Viridiplantae; phylum Streptophyta; class Magnoliopsida; order Asparagales; family Orchidaceae; genus Dactylorhiza; species Dactylorhiza incarnata. The sequence continues at coordinate 10,088,595 of JAWHQI010000031.1, forward strand.
TATAAAAAGAGAGCTTCTCCAGATGTTCAGAGGACCGATTTTTAGGATTAGAACTTTCATTTCTTGTTTTATTTTCATGTTTTAGTAGTTCTTGTAATCCTCTTTCTTTATGCAACTTGTAGTTTTCAATTCGATAGTTGTAATTTCCTTTTCATAGTTTGTAATTTCTTTTGTCTCAATCAATAAAATAGTTTTATTTTCTCATTCTATTCTTCCTTCTTATTTTCTTGTTTTCTTTTTGCAAAACCAACCCTCAAGTTTTAATTGATAAAATAATAGAGATTTTCTTGAAGTAAGAGTACTCAACCGCCCCGAGTCTAATACGACCTTATTTTAATAACCTATACTACATTCGATACGGTACACTTGCAGTTGTCGTTTGCAAGCATAGTTTTGCTCCATCAAGTTTTTGGCGCCGTTGCCGGGGACGGTTGATATTTCAAAAAATTTTTTTTTTATTAATTTTATCGTTCTCTTTCTTCTCCCCCTTCTCTTTAAATTTAAAAAAAAATCTTAAAAAGCGTAATCTAAATTCTCGGAAAGGACGCTTTGGGCTTGAATTCTCATCATAGCCTCTAGTACCTTGCGAGCCCTTCACCGGGTTGACCTTGGGAAGTCTGAGACTAATTTAACTCGCCTTTTGAAAAAAAAAATTTATATAATAAAAATATTTTTAAAATTCCATTCATTTGAGTAAAGGTTGTTTCCTTTTAATTTTTATTATGGAGTCACTTGAATTGGCCGTAAAAGTTGCCGAGTTTCAAAGCCAAGTATATCTTTTGGAAGCGGCACAAAAACGCCAAAAATGCTGTTATTATTGTAATGCGCCTCATCAAAGTGAGGAATGTTATTTACATTCATATGCTCAAAATAATTATTATGAAAATAATTTTTCTCAATATTATGCAAATAATTTTGATAATAATTACGATCATAATTTTTCCCCTTTTAATGAAAATAATTTTTTAAACTTTGATGAAAATAATTTTTCTAATTTTAATGAGAATAATTTTTCGACGTTTAATACTTGTTCTTCTAGCTCCGAAGTAGATTATTCTTGGTGGCAAGTTCACCCGGATAACTCTCGGAGCAATGAAGATAAATCGTTAGATCCGAATTTTTATTCTTCATCTTATACACCGCAATTTTTGTTCTCTAATTTTGGAGAAATTCCGCCAATTCAAATAGATACTGCCCCCCAAAATTTAGAGGAAAATATTTTTTCTAATTTTCATGAGAATAATTTTTCGGCTTCTAATAATTTTTCTTCTAGCCCCGAAGTAGATTATTCTTGGTGGCAAGGTAACCCGAATTGCTCTCGGAGCAATGAAGATAAATCTTTCGATCCGAATTCTTGTTCATCTTCTTTTGCGCCGCAATTTTCATACTCTAATTTTGGGGAATGTCCGCTTTTTCAATTTGATACTCCACCCCATAATTTAGATGAAAATTTTATTTCTCCTAGTGCTTTTTCCTTGTCTTTGGAAAATTTAGTTATGGAAGAACATGATTGTTTATGTACTCCCATAATTGTTTTTTCCAAAGATGAAGAAAAATTCTCTTATCAAGAAATCCTTAATGTTTTGGGCACCCCGGATGAACTAGAAGAAGAACACGTTTCTTCCCCTACTTCACCCGGATCTTCTTTTCTTTATTATGAATTTTCGCAAATCTCTTCTAATTTAATTCAACTGGAAATTCATGAAATATTAGTGTCCGAAAATCTTATTCCGCTTGGTAGTGCACTAGATTTTTCTAAAGAAAATTTAATTTTAGAAAAAGAACAACCGGAGCTTAATTTTATATTTTCGCAAGCATCTCCTCCTTGCAAAAAATTATCTGAATCGTTTATTTGTGATTCTTTATACACTAACAATTTTCAGGTTGAAGATGAGCCGTTGCTACCCCAAATAATCGACGATCCATATGCCGTTCATCTGTATAAATTCAAATCACCTCAGGTATGCATATGTGATTTGGATTTACATATTCAAGATCAAGAACAAACGAAGAATCATATGTTAAGCGGAGGAGTTGCCGGGCGACTGACACCGGCACATTCACCTACACGTGAATTAGGGGAGTTGCATGTTCACTTCTCTTTCAAATTTCCGTTTTCCTAACAATAACCGTCTAGCTTAAAGACGGGAAAAAGAAATCGCTCTTGGGAGGCACCTCTTGCTTATCTTTATTTTTATATATTTTTTTAAAGTTTATTTTCTTTCAAGTATTCTTCATACTTAGTTTTAAACATTGGAGACAATGTTTAATTTTAAGTATTAGGGTGTAGCATTGCTTTCTTTATATCTCTATTTCTCTATTTATTAAAAAAAAATATATAAATATTTTTAATCTAATAAAAATAAAATTTCTTGGAAAGGACGCTTTGGGCTTGAATTCCCATCACAGCCTCTAGTACCTTACGAGCCCTTCACCGGGTTGACCTTGGGAAGTCCAAGAAGAAATTTTTTTTTTGCTGAATTCTTATACTTACTCATATGCAAAATCCTTAGTAGATTTGCTTTTGTATAGTGCCGTAGGGAATTTTGATACTTCATTAGATTTTGAATTTTGGAATAAAATTGTTGACTCGTGTAGTGTTCCTAGTTAAGCGCACGCGTAAGTAGAATTCTATGTCAAATTAACTATTCAGCATAGAATTGGATTTATGATTTTCTAACTGCGAGAAAACAATTTTGTTTTACTCTTACCTTGAATCCAGTAGAATTTGAGAATAATTCAAGTGAGTATGTAGAAGCTTACTAGAGAAATAATACACATTTTGAACGAAAGGGTATTCTTTCTCGATGGCTAGAACTTGCCTCTAGCGATTCTCGAAGCATTTGCATAGGTTTGTCATAGTTTTTAGAAGTGATTTAGGCCATCTTTTGATCGTTTGTGCCTATTTGCCCACCTTTAAAAAATTTTCATTGTTTAAACATTTTGGGCCTTTCCTTATTTCCTTTGCTACCTCCACCTTTCATTTTCACCAAAGCCAAAACATCCACCCCATGATCACACTAAATATTTGAGATTTATTAAAATGGGTTCTATTGTGAAAATAAGGAAGTTGCAACTTCTTGTTTGGAGCTATACAAAAAATGCGAAAAATTATTATTGGCCAACTGTGAAAAAAAAATATAAAAAGTATTCATGGCCTCATTTTTGAAAAATATAAGAGTTTTGCTTCATAACAACTCTTATGCGAGGTTTAAATTTTTGATAATTTTGGGAAACTCTCACTTTGGTTTAGTGTGATCCTTAGCCATCATATTCTATCTTTTTGATTTCCAAATCCAAATCATATACCTAAGCCAAGTTTCACTCCTAATGAAAGCCCTTTTGATCTTTAAGCTATAACATTATACTTGTGTAGTGGAGAGAGTGCGACCGGGCAAGCCTATGGCCATCGTCATTGATGGATTTCTTTGGAGGCTATCCCGAAACTCAATTTTGGGTAATATTGATCTTAGAAAACACGCTACCCGCTCCCTGAATAGCATTCGAGAATTTGCCGAACTTTCAATTTAAAAGTAAAAGCAATTTGTTAATTCGCATTACTGAAAATTATAAGCTAATCATTATGCTGAATAGATCTTTCAACTAGGATCTCTACACGTAGGCGTAAGACTTCGCGTTTTTATTCCTTGAGTTCAAATTTCTTTTCTAGTATTTAAATTTTTCTACTCCTATGAAAAGTTGTTTGCTCGGGACTAGCAAACGAGTAAGTATGGGGGTGTTTGATGAGTACTTTTTGTACTCATCTTTTAATATAAGTTTAATATATTTTTAATATGAAATTATATAGTTTTTATGCTTTTCTTATTAAAATTATTATCTTTTTAATTTTATAAACTAACTTAAGCTTTTTTGTGTATTTCAGGTTTTTTTGGACGCATTGGACAAAAACTTCAAGTACACGCCCAAGGTCACGGGCGTGACCATGAGCGTGTAACCTGCGCGGTGTTCCAGACCTGTTTCCGCCACCACGGGTGCGTTCCGTGAAGAATTCGCCAAGTACACGCCCCAGGACACGGGCGTGACCAAGGGCGTGACCCAATGTCACGGCCGCGACTCGCCGCAAGCATCCAGAATCAGCCTGCCACGTCAATTAAATTTACACGCCCCAGGTCACGGGCGTGACCGAGGGCGTGACATCCAGTCACGGGCGTGACTCATCCCGCTCCACTTCCCGCTTCTTTCCCGCCGAAGTTTCCCGCCAGCAGCAAGATTTCAAGATTACACGCCCTAGGTCACGGGCGTGACCTAGGGTGTGACGTGCACGTTACGCTCATAATAACTCCAGAACGAGCCTTTCCCGCTCCAGCGCCAATCACGGCCGTTACACGCCCTTGGTCACGGGCGTGACCGAGGGCATGTAACCCCAATTTTTGCCTATAAAAAGAGAGCTTCTCCAGATGTTCAGAGGACTGATTTTTAGGATTAGAACTTTCATTTCTTGTTTTATTTTCATGTTTTAGTAGTTCTTGTAATCCTCTTTCTTTATGCAACTTGTAGTTTTCAATTCGATAGTTGTAATTTCCTTTTCATGGTTTGTAATTTCTTTTGTCTCAATCAATAAAATAGTTTTATTTTCTCATTCTACTCTTCCTTCTTATTTTCTTGTTTTCTTTTTGCAAAACCAACCCTCAAGTTTTAATTGATAAAATAATAGAGATTTTCTTGAAGTAAGAGTACTTAACCGCCCCGAGTCTAATACGACCTTGTTTTAATAACCTATACTACATTCGATACGGTACACTTGCCGTTGTCGTTTGCAAGCATAGTTTTGCTCCATCAAGCTTAAAGGGAAGGAGGCCTTGTCTGAGGGCCTTCTAGCCAGTCTTCAAGGCGGACTGGTAAGCAATACTTTGCAAAAGTCTTTTCTTATCTCGCTCCGCTTTTCCTTTGCTAACCCGCTTTTCGCAGGATGCTGAGTCCGTCAGCCAGCTTCACGCGAGGATCACCGACCTGGAGATGGAGAACACTTGCCTCAAGGCCCAGGTCCGCGACCTGACCTTGGTGGTGCTTCCTCCCCCTCCTCCGCGAGCTGGGACTCACAGTCAGTGGCGAGAGGAGAAAGAAGCCGATCGCAAAAGGTCGATGGAGATCGCGGAGCTCGTCCTCGACACTCTCAAAGGGGCGGACATGATCGTTCCCTACGCCATGGAGTTCACTGCGGAAGAAGTCATCCCTGACTTGTTCGCGCCCATCTCCGAGGTAGAGGATCGCGAGAGTGACTAAAGAGCTACCTGGCGAGCCGCCTTAGTTTTTTGTTGTCTATAATGTAAAACTTTTTTCTTTTTGCCGGCGAGCCCGCCGTTGGACTGTAATATTTTGTGAGGAAGGAAAAGAAACATTTTGTCTATCTATCCAATGTTACTGCCTCACTTTTTATTCGCATGCGCTCTTTCATTCGTGCTCGCGCGATCTGGATTTTCTTATGCTCGTGCTTTTAAACTTTCGTTTGATGCTCGCGCCCGCGTCTCTCTAATTGATGATTCTCCCCTCGCCGTATTGTACCTAGGTCGCTCTCAGTCCCTTTTCTTCTGCGGTGATGGTAAGACTCAGGTGGTAGGACCTTATCCTTCTTTGGGATGTACCTCATTGGGGAACCTTGCGAGAGGGGCCAATATTAGCCTGCCTCGCTCGCACTCGCCCTTTGCGAGCTCTTACCGTCATCCATGGACAACCGTGGAGACGTGCCCTCTCTGGCTCGCCATCTTTACTCGCTCCACTGAAATTCATAAGTAACTCTGCGAATAGCCGACTCAGTCGCTCTGCCGCGATTATTCCCATATACGAATGGGCCCCTGGTCTCGCCTCGCCCAGGCTTTGAGGTCGCTCGCGAGCCAAATCTCTCGCTATGAGTAACCTATTTGCCTGCCCAAAACACTCGTAACATTGTCAGCCTCTCCAGAGACTAACCTGACCCACCGTCTATGAGAGCTCGGCAGCGGAATCGATCTGGGGCATTCCAGCACCAAACCACTTGAAGCATTGCCAGCCTCTCCAGAGATCTACCTGACCCACCGTCTATCAGAGCCCAGCAGCGAAATCGATCTGGGGCATTCCAGCACCAAACCACTTGAAGCATTGCCAGCCTCTCCAGAGACTAACCTGACCCACCGTCTATGAGAGCTCGGCAGCGGAATCGATCTGGGGCATTCCAACACCAAACCACTTGAAGCATTGCCAGCCTCTCCAGAGATCAACCTGACCCACCACCGTCTATGAGAGCCCGACAGTGGAATCGATCTGGGGCATTCCAGCACCAAACCACTTGAAACATTGCCATCCTATCCAGAGATCAACCTGACCCACCGTCTATGAGATCCCGACAGCAGAATCGATCTGGGGCATTCCAGCACCAAACCACTTGAAGCATTGCCAGCCTCTCCAGAGATCAACCTGACCCACCGTCTATGAGAGCCTGCCATCGGAATCGATCTGGGGCATTCCAGCACCAAACCACTTGAAGTATTGCCAGCCTCTCTAGAGATCAACCTGACCCACCGTCTATGAGAGCCCGACAACGGAATCGATCTGGGGCATTCAAGCACCAAACCACTTGAAACATTGCCAGCCTCTCCAGAGATCAACCTGACCCACCGTCTATGAGAGCCCGACAACGGAATCAATCTGGTGCATTCCAGCACCAAACCACTTGAAGTATTGCCAGCCTCTCCAGAGATCAACCTGACCCACCGTCTATGAAATCCCGACAGCGGAATCGATCTGGGGCATTCCAGCACCAAACCACTTGAAGCATTGCCAGCATCTCCAGAGATCAACCTGACCCACCGTCTATGAGAGCCTGACAGCGGAATCGATCTGGGGCATTCCAGCACCAAACCACTTGAAGCATTGCCAGCCTCTCCAGAGATCAACCTGACCCACCGTCTATGAGAGCCCGGCAGCGGAATCGATCTGGGGCATTCCAGCACCAAACCACTTGAAACATTGCCATCCTATCCAGAGATCAACCTGACCCACCGTCTATGAGAGCCCGACAGCGGAATCGATCTGGGGCATTCCAGCACCAAACCACTTGAAGCATTGCTAGCCTCTCCAGAGATCAACCTAACACACCGTCTATGAGAGCCCGGCAGTAGAATCGATCTGGGGCATTCCAGCACCAAACCACTTGAAACATTGTCAGCCTCTCCAGAGATCAACCTGACCCACCGTCTATGAGATCCCGACAGCGGAATCGATCTGGGGCATTCCATCACCAAACCACTTGAAGCATTGCCAGCCTCTCCAGAGATCAACCTGACCCACCGTCTATGAGAGCCTGGCAGCGGAATCGATTTGGGGCATTCCAGCACCAAACCACTTGAAGCATTGCCAGCCTCTCCAGAGATCAACCTGACCCACCGTCTATGAGAGCCCGACAGCGGAATCGATCTGGGGCATTCCAGAACCAAACCACTTGAAACATTGCCAGCCTCTCCAGAGATCAACCTGACCCACCGTCTATGAGAGGCTGACAGCAGAATCGATCAGGGGCATTCCAGCACCAAACCACTTGAGACCTGGCAAAGAATTGCTCCAAAATACATGTATTGAGTAGGAAATATTCAAAAGTCAGTTACAAAAAATGGCTAAGGATAAAACCTTTTTAAATCATCCCCACTCCTGGCTCGGCCAAGAGATACACCTTCCACATCCTGGAGGTGGTACCCTCCTGACCTGAGCACTTCACTTACAACGTAAGGCCCTTCCCAATTGGGCTCTAGCTTGCCAACCGCGCCTCCTCTTCCGGCCGCGTCAACCTTCTTTAGTACTAAATCTCCCTTTTCAAAGTGTTTTATCCTGATGTGTTGGTCGAAGTATTTGGCCATCCGCCTCTTGACTTCCTCCTGTCGGACAGTAGCGAGGTCTTGGAGCTCTTCTACCAGGTCCAGGGACAACCTTTGCTCTGCATCATTTTCTATCAACCATTCTCCATCTCCTTCACCCACGGTGATCACCCTGGGGGTCTTGACCTCGAACTCTATCGGGAGAATAGCCTCGGACCCGTGGGAAAGTTTGAAGGGGGTCTCTCCTGTGGCCGTGTTTGGGGCAGTTCTCATGGCCCATAGAACAGAGGGTAGCTGCTCCACCCAATTGCCTCTGAGATTCTCTACCTTCTTCTTTAGTAGATTGACAATTATCTTGTTCGCCGCCTACACCTGGTCGTTGCTCCTAGGGTGGTGGACCGACGCGAACCTAATATCTATGCCGAGTTGGGTGCAAAAACTAACAAATTCTTCGCTGGAGAATTGGGGTCCGTTATCCGTCACGATGGCTAGAGGGAGCCCGTGCCTGGAAATTATTTCACCCCAAACAAAGTTTCTCACTACCTGAGATGTTACCTTGGCTAGCGCCTTCACCTCGACCCATTTGGAAAAGTAGTCTATCATTACCAATAGGAATTTCCTTTGGCTACTTGCTTGGGGGAAGGGTCCCACCAAATCCAATCCCCATATAGCGAAGGGCCACGGAGCTGTGATGGTCCGGAGCCTTTGAGCTGGGAGGAGTTGGAGTGGTGCATAGAGTTGGCACTTTGAGCACTTCCTTGCGAATTCCGCTGCGTCCTTGCTGAGAGTAGGCTAGAAGTAGCCTTGCCTCAGCACTCTCCCCTCCAAAGTCCGGCTCCCGGAGTGACTGCCACACTCCCCCGAGTGGATTTCTTCAAGGACCCTCGGGAACTCCTCCTCAGACACGCAATGAGCCAGGAGCCCCGAGAGTGTTTTTCGGTATAGCAACCCTGCATGTAAGGAGTAGTACACAGATTTGTACCTGAACCGCCGCTTGTCAACATCTCCCTCGGGAAACTTTCTCGATGTTAGGAATGTGATGAGGGGATCCATCCATGATGCTCGCTGATCCACCTCCATCAGCTCCCCTTCTTCAATGGAAGGTCGAAAGAGTTCCGACACTGTTCCCCCTGTCCGAGGACCGAACTTGGCTAGTAGGTCTGCCAGGGTGCTCTCTTCCCTTGGCACATGTGTAATGGAAAAGTGCGAAATTGGCCGATGACCCCCTTGACCTTCTCTAGGTAGCGTTGGAGGGTCGGTTCCCTTGCTTTGAATTCTCCCCTGATTTGGCATGCCACCACCATGGAGTCCGTTGAGACCTCCACGTCCTACACCCCTAGCTCCCTAGCCAGCCGCAGGCCCGCTATCACTGCCTCGTACTCGGCTTGGTTGTTGGTAATGGGAAAATGGATGCTCAGGGCCTGCTCGATCTTCGTTCCTTGGGGGCTTATCAGGACGATTCCCCCTCCATAGGAATGCTTCCCTGACACACCATCCACAAGCACCTTCCAGGCGACCGGGGAGGGTGATTCATGCTCCCCTACTTCAGTTGCGTAGTCCACCATGAAGTCTGCCACCGCTTGTGCCTTGATTGACGTCCTAGGCACAGACGCGATGTCGAACTCACTTAGCTCCACAGACCATTTGGCTAGCCACCCTGAATGCTCCACCCCCTCCATAACTTTTTGAAGCGGGTGGTCGGTCACCACTTTGATCAAGTGTGCTTGGAAGTATGGCCTAAGCTTCCGGGCCGATACCACCAAGGCGAATGCCAACTTCTCTAGAATTGGGTATCGGAGCTCCGCCTTCCTCAGCACTCGGCTGACGTAGTAGATGGGGAACTACCTTCTCCCCTCTTCTCGGACCAACACCGAACTGACTGCCTCCGATCCTACCCCTAAGTATAGGGATAGGCCCTCCCCTTGCCTTGGCCCCTAGAGTAGTGGGGTCTGGGTGAGTTGTCCTTTCAAAGCTTGGAAAGCTTCCACACATTCTGAGGTCCATTCAAATTTCTTGTTCCCCGTAGCACTTTGAAGAAGGGGGCACATTTCTCACCCGCCTTGGAGAGGAACCTGCTGAGCCCGACCAATTTTCCCGTGAGACGCTGAACTTCCTTCGCGTTTCTTGGCGACCCCAACTACAAGATGGCTTTAACCTTATCGGGGTTAGGCTCCACCCCTGCCGGGGTGAGCAAGTGGCCTAGGAATTTTCCCCTGGTAGCCCCGAAGACACACTTCAGGGGGTTGAGCTTCATCTTGTACTTTCGCAAAGTCCCAAAAGTCTCCTCAAGATCTCGGAGGTGAGACTCGAGGTCCCGGCTCTTTACCATGAGCTCATCAACATAGACCTCCAGATTCCTTCCCTTTTGCTCTCGGAAGACCTGTTCCATCATCCGTTGGTACATAGCCCCTGCATTCTTGAGCCCGAAAGGCATCATTTTATAACAATAACATCCATCCCCCGTGATGAAGGAGACATCTTTGATGTCGGGAGGGTGCATGCAGATTTGATGATTACCTGAAAAAGCATCTAAAAAAGACATCACAGAGAAACCGACGGCTGAGTCAACCAGCGCGTCGATTCTAGGCAAGGGATAACAATCCTTGGGGCATGATTTATTAAGCAAGGAAAAATCTACACACATTCTCCACTTACCATCCCCTTTTTTCACCATCACTACGTTGGAGACCCAGCCGGGATACTGTATTTCCGATACAAAATCGGCCTTGATGAGCTTGTTCACCTCCTCCCGAATAGGTGCCTCCAGCTTGTCAGCAGTGGGCCTCTTCTTTTGGCGGATGGGGCGAGTGCCGAGATTGAGGTTAAGGCAGTGGCACGCCACATCCGCATCGATCCACGGCATCTCTGCATCACTCCATGCGAAGACATCCACGTTGTCTTGGATGCAAGCCGAGATCTTCTTCCGGCCCTCGGGGCTGAGCTCCCCACAGTTCTTGATCTTCTCAATTGTTCCATCCTTGGTGGTCACCTCCACCTCCACCACCTCCTCCACAGCTTCCAACCTGGATTGTTCGCCCCAGGTATTGTTCTCCTTGCCGCCACCTGTGAGCCCCCCGGCTCCTTCTTCCATCTCTTCCTCTTCCACCGCCATTAACTCTTCCGCCCCTTCTCTCGAGGCCTCTTCTTCTCTCTCTTCCTCCTTCCACTCCTCCGCCCTGGGGCCCTCAGCGACCCCTTCCTGGGCATGAACTACTCCTTCATCCCTCCTTCCTTCCAACCTCTCCTCCTCTTCGTCCTCGACCACTTCTTCCATCACCTTGTCCCACTTCTCCGCTTCTTCCACCCAGGAGATGGTGTTGACAGCAGTCACATAGCACTGCCTCGCCACCTTAGGGTCTCCCCGGACCCGAATCTGGATTCCTCCGGTGCTGAACTTGAGGCACTGGTGGAAGGTGGATGGGACGCACCGGAACGCGCTAATGAGAGGCCTTCAGAAGATGGCGCTGTAGCTGCTAGGGGCATCCACTATCACAAAGCGACAGTTTCGGGACTGCCCCCCCCCCCCCCCCCCCAAGGTCACATGGAGTCCCACTCCGCCTTCCGCCTCCTTCCTTTCTCCTGAGAACCCAAACAAAGGGCCATTCGAAGCCAACACCCTTCTAGCCTCCACCTTCATCTCATCAAACGCATTCTTGAAGATGACGTTGACCGAGCTTCCGTTGTCCATGAGAATTCGGGACACCGTGAAGTTCTCGATGGCAGTTTGGATGACCAATGCGTCGCAAAAAGGGTCCTCATGACCCGGCATATCCCTTTGGGAGAAAGTGATTTTTTCTGCTGGGGGTGGGGCCGTGGATGTTGAAGCCACGCTTCGACGGTAGATGGTATGAAGGCTTGCCTTGCGGGTTGCCTCTACCCCTACTCCCCCGTGGATCACCCCGATCCCTCCTCGGGTCCCTAAATCGACCCTATCTTCACATATCTCCTCCTCGTCCTCTCGAGGCAGGACTTCCTCGATCCTCACTTGCTGCTGTTGCCGCGGCAACGGAACCCTGGCTCTTTTGGTCTCCAAGAATTTGGGGCAGGTGGCCATTGCGTGACCTTCCTCATCATGGAAGTCACAGTACGGCAGCGCCGCCTCTCCACTCTCGGCCTCTGTCGCCTTGTTTCATCTTCTCCTCCCCGCTCCTGCTTCCACTACTTCTCTCCTTCCTCTCCCTCCTCCTCCTCCTCTTCCTCGTCTGATCACGATAGCCTGCTGGGGCAGGGGAGGCATTTGCCTCGGACCCTGCCTCCACCCTAACTGTTGAGGTCTTCCTTGCCCCCCCATAGAAGTTACCCCCTCCTGGGGCGTAGCCTCTTCCCTGACCTTGCATCCCCCCGCCATGCTGCCTCCATCCCCCTTCCGGGGCCTGATGGCGCAAATCTCGCACACCGCTATAGGCGGTAGCTCGACTGCGACACGAAACGGCAGTGTACCGATCGTTCAAGTAATATAAAACGAGGAGTAATCCCCGAGTATCGAATCTCTCAAGGAACACAGTAAGGTGGAGTTAACGTTCGAGGAAGGACTTGAGATCGAAGTCCTTGAGTCGGATGGAATGCGGGAGAGTTGATTTGGCTTTTGGAAAATAAAAGAAAACAACAACAACTACTCCTATGCAATGCCGCTATGCAATGCTTCGCTTGGCGGAATGGAGACTAGGCAGGCCTTGAACGCGCTGCGTCGCAAGGGCGGATGGACGAGTAGGCAAGCGGAATCGAACTGTGCAGGCCTTGAGTGCACTGCTTCGTTAGGCGAATGAATTACATGGGCCGCTATGCCACGCTTCGCTAGGCGGATGGACGAGAAGGCTAGCGGATGGAATGGTTCGCACCGTCGGAGTCGGAATGGATTACACGGGCCGCTATGCCACGCTTCGCTAGGCGGATGGACGAGTAGGCATACGGATGAGGGTCGCAAGCACCTCGTCGACAATCACACCACTAGCAATTGCTAGTGCGGCACACAAACACGATGGCGGAATGGAAAATGGATAGGGCGCACCTCATACACACATATAAACAAAAGATAATTTCAATAAGATGAAATAAGCATTACATAGCATGGTTTATGGTGCACATCATCAATAATATAGAGATTACAAACATTACATCACACAAAGAGAGAAAAAGGCAAGAGATACGACCAAATCCGGAGACTCATTGTAGATTCACGGTAGGAATCACCGGGTTGTAAATCCGCGTCCTAGCTCGGTCCCAACTATCGTCCGGGGTAGAGAAGGCTGTCACTACCTTCCAATGGACCCGTCTTCTCCAGCGTTTTATAATCTGGCCACGTCCGATGCGAAGAACTCCTTCCTTGGCGATGAAGATGAGCGTAGAATCTCCTCCTTGAAGCTCTTAGATGATGGAGGAGGCCTAGGGGGCGAAAAACCTGCGGAAGGGGCGGAACGGCGGAGCTGGGCGGAAGAAAATGCGGAAGAAAATGCGGAAGATCCCGACCTAATTCGCGAGCAGGTCAATTTATAGGCGCTGGAATAAACAGTGCGCACGATCAGTGGCGCACGACCAGTGGTCGTGCGCACTAGAATCTTGTGATCGTGCGCCTGCCTGGGCGGAGCCTGCAATGTAAGAAATTTATAAAATATAATGTTCGCACGACCAGTGGCGCACGACCAGTAGTCGTGCGCACTATCGTAAGTGGTCGTGCGTTTGGTCAAGACAGAACTCAACTTTTGGGGGTTGAGTGCGCACGATCAGGGGCGCACGACCAGTGGCCGTGCGCAATAGAACCAGTGATCGTGCGCAGTGTTCCTGTACAGAATTGTACCGGGAACACCTGCATGACTCCTGTTTCTACAGAAATGCTAATCAGGCCACTGAAAGTGGCACTCAACAATACGATAAGGCTATCAAAAGAGAATAAACATAAAAACACACCAAATCAGGCCAAGAAGTGTACCTAGCATAGAATATCAAATATGAACGAAAACATGCCTAAAGTTTAGTGCATAGACTAGAAAATCGGCCCAGATGAGTCCATAAATGTGTATATAATTGGGACTCATCACACCCCCAGACTTATCTGTTTGCGCGTCCCGAGCAAACAAATTCTAAGCGAACGGGGAAAGAAAAGTAGATGGCTTAAAATTACAATACAGAGTACCATGCGAAGTCGCATGCTCACGTGCATAAGAAAAATAGTAGAGAAGATTTCTGATTATATAAACATTTTATATATTTCTAAAAGAGTACAGGCATATTACAACTACTCAAAATGGTGAACAACGGTGAATCATTCAGTCATGCATACGGAGAAATTAAACTAAGCGCTGAGACGAGCATTGCTCAAGATCGGGATGTGGGACAAACTCCACTGAAATCCATCAGTGTCGGTGACCATAAGCTTGCCTGGTCACATTCTCCCCACGACACTAGATCGGTTCAAGGCGTGAGTCAGTAGGACTTTCAGGTTTTAATTGAGGCTTGGGTTACGGTGAGGTAAACAATGATAAACAAAATGGTTTATAACACATAACCCAATTGAGCTTTTAAAATAACTACCCACGCACCAAAATCGAATGCAAGTGCACCACACCCCCAGACTTGGACTTTTGCAACATAGGTGTGTTGAAAGTGCACAGGTAACCTCACTAGAATTCTCTAGAGGGGGGGGGGGGTGAATAGAGATTTAAAATATTTTGTGCAAAGTTAATATATATATATGTGTATGATCACAGATTAGAGCTTCCCACACACCAACAAGAATTAGACAAGTAATTAAGTAAATGCAAGAAAGAAATTTCACAGCACAACACAAGAAAATATAGTGGTTCCCCAAACTTTGGGTAGTCCACTCTTCTACCCCCTTGGTAGGAATTCACTAACTTGCACTGAGTCTTTTGATAAGGAGACTCTTAGAACCACCCTGAGTCTTTTGATAAGGAGACTCTTAGAACCAACTGAGTCTTTTGAAAAGGAGACTCTTAGAACTAGTACACTGAATTTTTTGAAGAGAGATTCTAAAAACTCTTTTACAATAGTGAATAAGAATAAAGAAAGAGAAAGAAATAAAGACAATAATGAATCTTCTTCCTAGCAAGAAGATTTGAAGCACAAGTTATGAATTAAATCTTTCTTCTATAGAGAGAAGAAGATTTGTAGCCTTTCTCTCTTTTAGTGAGAGCAATCAGATTTTGCAGCAGTGAGCAGTGAGCAGAAGTAGAAATGGATGGATGTTGCTGCAGAGCTTTTTCTCAATATCTCTCTTTTCTTTTAGGAGCTTTTCCTCTATATCATATATGTGTGGTAGATCACTCTTGTACATTTCCTGCCGACTTCCTCCTTATTTTATAGCTCTGTGTAATAAGATAGCACTATAGGAGAGGAATTAATTAGCAGCCAGAGATTTAGGAAGAGAGAAATATTTCCATAGCAGATATAGCATAAATGGAAAATGTTAATTCAGATTTCAAATAATATCCAAAATAGAATTAATCAGATTAGCCAAGAATCAAATAGAAGGAAAGAATGATTCAGAACGGCTATAAAATATTAACATCATTCTATATAAATCAGATCATCAGAAGAGAAGGAAAGAAATCTGGCGCAGATTTAAATCTGTCATAAAGATCGACGTGCGTCGATTACTATTCGACGTGAGCGTCGAATTCATCTTAGCCCGACGTCGAGAGAGATATAAGGAATGTGCGTCGACAAAGGTGCATCGACTTCTCTGTATGCGTCGACTAGAAATCAGAGTAGCGTCGACAAGACATACGTCGAAATCTTCCTAAAGTTACTTCGACATAACCTGAAGAAAACGTCGACTATATTTCGACGTAGCGTCGAATACCATTCGACGCATATTTACTTGGTCTTTGTTATTCATTCATAAAACTCTTTCTTTAACTCATTTCTAGGGGTTAAGAGAAATCATTTTCCCAACATGTGTGCACCGCCTACTCCCAATACATCATTTTTCTAGACGATTTTCAATAAAACTCATTTTTCGTTTTCTCTTTTCCTTTTCATTTTTTTTCTTTCTATCTTCTTTTTCTTACCTTTTTCTTTCAGCAGATTTGTCAAAAGCATAACCACAGATTCACATAATAAACACCACAATCAACACCCCCCCACAATGTAAATAAAACTACAACTAAAGCTCAGATTTGGGTGTGCGACTAGGTTAGGCTTTTAGGCTTTGGTGAGATATATGTGGAGCTGAATCAAGAAAAGGGTAGGCACAAAGGGGCTAGCAAGGGTAGACGAAAGGCATGAAATAAAAAGTTCAACCGGGCCAAAATAATAGCCTACGTCATTCTCACGCACTAGAACTATCCTATGCCAATGCTTCAAGAATCGCTTGGGGCAAGTTCTAGCCGCCGAGAAAGATTCTCCTTTCTCCCGACTCAAGTAATACGAGTCTAGCGATCGCTTACACCATCCCTATGCTACCGTTTGATTCCACCGGATTCACCATTTGAGTAGAGTAAACAATATTTACACTAAAAGAAAAAATATAAAACCATAAGTATAAAGAGAAGTCTAATCTACACAAATTTCTATGCAACCGAGCGCTCGACTAGGAGCACTACTGGAGTCAACATTTTACTCTGCTACATAGTCCTAAGCCATCACCTAGACTTTCCCAAATAAGCAGAAGAATTAAATTCACAACTGAGCAAGCAAACAGATGAGTACGTGATGAGTCCCAATTATATACACATATATGGACTCATCTGGGTCGTTTTTCTACTCATTCCATTGCACTTTAGCCTTGTTTTAGCTCATATTTGTTATTCTATGCTAGGTGCACTTCTTGGCCTATTTTGGTGTGTTTTATGTTTATTCTCTCTTGTTAGCCTTATCCTATTGTTGAGTGCCACTTTCAGTGGCATGATTAGCATTTCTGTAGGAACAAGGGTCGTGCAGGTGTTCCCGGTACAATTCTGTACAGGAACACTGCGCACGATCACTGGTTCTATTGCGCACGACCACTGGTCGTGCGCCACTGATCGTGCGCACTCAACCCCCAAAATTTGAGTTCTGTTTGACCGAACGCACGACCATTTACGATAGTGCGCATGACTACTGGTCGTGCGCCACTGGTCGTGCAAACATGTTATTTTATAAATTTCTTAGCCTGCAAGTTCCGCCCAGGCAGGCGCACGATCACAGAAATCCAGCGCGCACGACCACTGGTCGTGCGCCAATGACCGTGCGCAGTATGTTCGTCAGTGCCTATATATTGACATGTTCCACAAATTAGGGATACGCGGGCTTCCGGGAGCGCGATTTTCAGTCCGTACGCCGCCATTTTCCACTTCCAGCCACCTCCACCTCATCTTCTCTGGAAGGGGAAGTCATCTCCGGCCATCCTAAGCATTTCCCCATCGTCCGGAAGCATTCTCCGCCATCCGCAAGCACTCAAGCAAGCTGTCTCCATTTTTGTCCGGTGAGAAGAACAACAATCCTGAGGTAGAAGACGACGGAAGCACATGGAGAGATCGTGACAGTCTCTCGACGCCGGAAGCACAGTCCGCCCGAGTCCGGAGGTAGCTTGACAAACTGCCATTCCGGCCGTGAACGGCCGCTAGTCTTCGTCCATTGGTTGTCTTCTTCTTCTCCCCTTTGTTGTATTTCTTTGAACCATTTGAACTTGAATATCATGATGTTTAGTTTAAATGCAATGTTTGTTTCTTCTCTGTTCATCAACATTTTCTTATGATTCGTTTCACCTCCACTCACTCACCCACACACTCATTGTGCTCGATTCGCGTTAGCAAGAGCTAGCGGCGATTTGTGAAGAGGTGTTTGTGACCCTCACTCTCCGCACTAGTGATCACTTCACTCGCTTGCGCACCGTCCATCCGCCTCACGAAGCTCGGCATCGTGGCTGTTGCACCCATCTCGTCTTGCGAAGCGGTGATTTCGACCCGCACTTCTTTTATTGCTGTTAACAATAGGAAACCAAATCAAAACCCCTCTAGTTGTGTTTGTTCCCGCTTGTGTAACAATTGTCACACAACGCAATTCGTTCACCCAACCTGCATTCCTCAAGAGACCGACACTCGGGGATTCTATTCCCAACATTTATTACTTGACAGCGACCGGTGCACTTGCCGAACATAGCATCAAGTTTTTGGCGCCATTGCCGGGGAATGTTCAGGCGTGTAACGTCGTGAGTTGTGAACTTTTGTTACAAGAGCAGTTGTTTTTTTTTGTTGATTTTCTTTGTTTTGTTTCTCTTGGTTGTGATTGTGCATGCAGAGACAAGAACTTCTACCCTTTGATCCCGAGATCGAACGGATCGCTCACGCACGAAGGCGCGCAGCAGCCGTACAGGCGGCAATGGGTGACAACATAAACCCTGATGATGCTGAACCAAGAGTGCCCAACTTGGAGCAGCACCATCCTGGAGATGAGCAAGAGGTAGTTAGGCCTCGACCCCGAACGATGAGAGATTATACCACTCCGACAGCTGGGAGTGTGTATCCTGGGTTCGGTCCCAACAGTATGAACAATCAGTTCGAGATCAAACCTGCGATCTTGAACATCATCCGGAACAATGCTCAGTTCTCAGGGATGGCCAGTGAAGATCCGCACCTGCACCTGGCAGAGTTTTCCGATATCTGTGGGACCTTCCGCTACGCTGGGATTCCTGACGATACAGTCAAGCTATGACTGTTCCCATTCTCACTTCGCGACAAGGCCAAGGTGTGGCTCCATTCTATTCCTCCTGGGACCGCTGCGACTTGGGATGCTCTCGCATCCAAGTTCCTGGCCAAATTCCACCCCGTTGATAAAATTGTGAGCCTGCGGTGGGAGTTCGCCACCTTTCGCCAAGCTGACCAAGAGACCCTTGCCGAGGCATGGGAGCGCCTTAATGATCTTCTTCGCCGCTGCCCGAACCACGAGATCCAAACTTGGAACGTTGTAGAGACATTCTACTTCGCGATCGAGCCCAACTACTGGGCGATGATCGATGCTGCTGCGGGTGGTACTCTAATGAACCATACTCCAGAGGAGGCTCTTCGAATTCTGCGAGACACCGCCTCCCACAACACATTTTGGACTGCCGGGAGAAATGCACCAAGAAGCGCTCGTGGTCTCTTCGTGGTCGATTCACTCCCGCCTACATCCGCACCGGCTGCTGTTATTACGTGTGAAGGATGTGGAGGCGGCGGACACCATGCGTATGAATGTTTGGGCAATGATCTATCAGGTGACTTGTCGCACGTTTCCTTAAACGAATCTGTTAATTTTGTTGGTAATCAACCTAAGGGGGCGCCGTTTAATAACACATATCATCCGGGAGTGAGAAGTCACCCAAACTTCTCATGGAACCCCAACGCACCTGGCCAACGATGGGCACCGGGGCAGCATCAAAACGATGCCTACGCCTCCGGGAGCCAACCAAGGCCACCTCACCCGGAATATAACCAAGGCCCCCCCAGCTCCCAAAAAGAGTAACTTGGAGGAGATGATGGAAAAATTTATGCAAGTGGCTAACTCAAACATGGTTAACCAAACCGCATCCATGCGAAACTTGGAAACGCAGCTGGGCCAATTGGCCCAAGTGCTAACCGTGCGGTCGCATGAGACTCTCCCTAGTAATACCGAAAAAAACCCAATAGACCAAGGAAAGAGTCTCGGCGATGCGGAAGTGGGTCATCCGCGTGAGTTAGTAATCTCCTGTTCCATTAATAAAATTGAAACTAAGGCCTTGTGTGATTCTGGCTCCTCCCGTAACGTCATTGCTTTGCAAGATGTTGATAAATTGCAACTTGAAATTAACATGGAGGACCGGAAATCTCTTGTGCTCGCAAACGGTACCGTCATACAATCGGAAGGGGAAGTTAAAAATGTAGAAGTTACAGTTGAGGGGACATTGGTGGTTGCTGATTTTCAAGTGTTGGGACCACGGGAGAATCACTCCATCCCTATCTTGGGTGTACCGTTCTTGAAAGAGAGCGGTGCCACCCTTGACTTTTCTGCGGGATGTGTCCTCCTACCTAATAAGATACCGCTGTCCACTTGCCCCAAGGCTATAACTGAAACATCTATTTGCCCCTCTCCTTTTATTTTTGATGAATCACTGAGTTGTGTAGGAGATATGAAAGATAATGGATCATCTGAAGGAGAAAAGGAAGAATACCAGTCAAGCGAAGAGGAAAAAGTGGATTTTCGGAGAGACTATGATTCCAAGAGGGAGGAGGACAGCAGTCCTAAACATATTGAGCTGAACTTGATTCGGGACGACATCCCATTATTTTCTTGCATTGACTCATGTAATAAACAATTTAAGTGTTCCATCTCTTGGGCTGATCCGGTCGTCACTGCGGCGACGGAAGTGACGCCACCCACTACTAAGAGGGGAGAATCTGAAAACGTTCAACGTTGGCAGTCTCCGACTGTTGTTAAACTTAAACAAGAGAAGCGTCTGCGCGATGCGCGCTCTGCCGCTCTCTGTGGCAAGAGGATGGAGGATAGGGGAACACTGGGTGACACCAGTGTTGGCCCTAAAGCCTTCACCTCCCGCTTACAAGCTACGGGAGATGATGATTAGCTTTGGACTTCTTCTTTTTGTTTTATAAATAAAAGATAACCTTTATATTAAGAGTTTAGAATTGGCGGATATTTTCGAAGAGTCTCGCAAGTACTCCTACTTTGAGAAATTAACCGTTATTCCATCGAAGGATAGAAGTAACGATCTTTTTCTTCTTTCGGAATATTGACAATCACGCCTCGGCTACGACGCCGAATTCTATGGAATTAAAAAGTAGAAAAGGAGAGTTTTACACTAAATGAGATAGGAAAGCTGTGTTTGAATTTTTAGTCCAAATTAATCATTTGATAAAGGCAAGTATACCTTATCGCAAGTAATACAGGATATTTTTAGAAAATATCGGGATCGTATATTTCCGCGGGTCGTGTTGATTATACTACTTCGAGGAACGAACTATTATCTTATCGGAATAATATTTTTAGTCGATTTAACTAGAGTTCTAAATGATAAGATGCGAAAGATGATAAGATTAACTAGAGTTCTAAGCGATGAGAAATATTGCGCGCGACGTCGAATTACCTTGAGATGAAAATAGATTTTTCGTAGAATTAAAAGTGATGACTTTTCAAAATATTAAGATGACTTGGCCGTGGAGGTTCCATAATTATGAACGCTCCTCTCTCGAGGGTACGCCCACCTGAGATTATGAATATTCGACCGTACTCTCGTTCTACAATCGAATCTTCTTAATACTCGCTTTATGTTGTGAACCCCGCTATTGGGTTTTTATTTCCAATTCGGGAGAATTACCTCGTCCTCTCTCGAGGGTAGAGCGCACTTCTCTTTACCCGTGAGTGATCAGTCCGTACACACGAGCCTCTCGGCTAACTAGGTACGAAAATGGAAATGAAAGCCACACATCGATTATGTGGCTCCACTCAACGTGATTCTCAGGTAAACCTTAAGCGTTAATTACTTTAGAAAGAGATGTTTTAATTTTATAGAAAAACTATTTTTTGTGTCCCAATGCTCTTCGACGTCGTGTGCTAAAGGAAATTAGCCACTCATCGGAATGGAGACGGCATTATTGGTTGAAAAATACATGTTTAATAATTAAAGGAAATAAAAAGACTTATATAAAAACAGTAATAATATCCGTCCCAACCGCCTTAAACAAGCGCTAAAAAGTTCTTAGCCTCTTATTCAAGAAGGGGGTGGTATATAAATGAAAAGACTTATAAAGGTGCAGAAATAATATCCGTCCCAACCGACTTAAATAAGTGCTAAAGTAAATTAGCCTCTTATTCAAGATGGGGGTGGTATATAGCAGTTATATAAAGACTGAAATAAAACTAAGTTACAAAAAAGGAAAATACTATCTCATACACGCACACACTCTAAAAGAAACTGAAAAGAAAGCGTTTAAAACGAAAGCGATAAAATAAGGCGAAAAAGAAAACGATAAAACTATTTTATGAAAGCTTGTAAATCTAAGCTATGAAAACAGTAAAACTAAATTATGAAAGCAATAAACTAAGTTATGAAAGCAATAAAACTATTCTCATACACACAAACACACTAACATAAATGAAAAGGAAGATGATCCAAATGAGAAAAACAACATTTTATTTCTAAAAGGCGAAAATTACAAACGAACATAACTTAATTGCATAAAGAAAACTCGTCTTCACTCAAAGAACTCAGAAAAACATTACAAAGCACTCAAAATTTGGATGAAAAATACTTCAGCCGAGCCCCTCTATTTATAGGGAAAATTTGAGTTTTACACGCCCTAGGTCACGGGCGTGACTTGAATGTCACGGCGGTGACTTAGGGCATGACATTTGCTCGGCTGTATTCGCCGCCTTCTGGAAGGTCTGGCCGTCAAACATGGCTGCACACGGGCGTGACTTGGTATGTCACGGGCGTGACTTGGTGAGTCACGGGCGTGACTATGTGTGGCTGATGTCGGCAGCATGGGCGCGGCTTCGAGACGTGACACGCTGGCGGCTCACGGGCGTGACTCTTCTGGAACACGGGAGTGACTTGTAGAGTCACGGGCGTGACTTGGTCAACTGGGGTGAGCTGGAAAGGAATTCGTCGGGCGCAGAGCTTTAAATTTACACGCCCTTGGTCACGGGCGTGTCTGAGGACGTGACTTGAGCGTTTTGTCGGGATTTGATCTGAATTGAGCCGTCCCGTTGATATTTGGTCTTTAAAATTACACGCCCTTGGTCACGGGCGTGACCGAGGGCGTGACCTGTGAAAATTTTGCAAAAAAAAATGCAAAAACAAAAATAAAACTAAGTTAGACACCAGAAATAATAAAGAAGCAATTTATTAATTAATTTACATAGAAAATTCACAATATTAATTAAAACAATACTAATAATTATACTAAAAATACATATATTCTATTACTTATCAAATACCCCCATACTTAAGCTTTTGCTATTCCAGAGCAAAAGTAAGAGAGATCTATACGGGATTAACATAAGTTCTAATTTTTGGCTATCGTTTTATTTTAATCATAAGAGACTGAAAAATAAAAATTTGGAGTAATAAGAGTTAAGTCCTAAATTATGCAAATGATTTAAGTAGAAAGAAATGTCCTGGCCAAAAGACTTCTTAATTAACCAAATAGCAAACAAAATTGCAATCATTAGTAAACGAGATTAGATCGAAATTATAATAACCTTTGTTTAAAGAAACATGAAGGAAAAATATAAGTTACTAATTATGCTCTCAAATGATTTTTTGAATTAAAACTAGAAACAATAATTTGGTTAAGGGAAAAGGGGGGTAAAAAGCCTTGGCAAATAGAAGAGTACTTGAATTAGGGGTGATGAATTTTATCATCTCACCCCTCTTATACAGTTTCCTTTGACTCCCATCGTTGGTGTACGAGGGAAAATTGACCTTTTTAATTAACCCAATGTCTGTGTTTACGGAATTTTTAATTCCCATTGACATAGGATTTCTTTTAACAAATATTGGGTGCCTATGTTTACGGAATTTTTGTATTCCCATTGACATAAGATCTTTTTTTTGCCATGCTAAATTGGTGTATACAAGGGGTTTTCAAGAGAAATTTTGCCATGCTAAATTGGTGTATACAAGTGGTTTTCAAGAGAAATTCTAGAATAATAAAAAAAATTTTTGAGAGCAACCTTAGTAAGTTGAATATTCCTAGATTCCTGAAGACATAAAGTAGGGATAATTGCAGTCTAAAGTTGTTTTGCCAACATAATACACATGTCTCTATTTTAACTAGTAGAAGTAGTGCTTGATAACAAAGCCTCTATTTAAATTAAAAACATAAGATATTCTTTAAAACTTAACCCCGAACATACACACACACACACTAACATAAATGAAAAGGAAGATGATCCAAATGAGAAAAACTATTTTTTGAAGTAACGGTCTTCATTCTATGTTTTTTTTTGTTTGTTTTTTTTTCGTTGGAATAATTTTTGGTTTTTAGTGTTTTTTTTAGCTTTTTTTTTGTTTTTTGTTTTGAAATGAAAACGGTAAATGCACCCCCATACTTAAAACCCAACATTGTCCCTAATGTTGTAATGTAAGTATGAAGAAGAGAAAATAACAATGCAATATATACAAAAGGAAAAAGGAAGCAAAAAGGCTTCCCTGAATTAAAGCTGGCGGGGTCGGAAAAACCCTGCAAAAACAGAGAAAAAGCATAATAAAAATATTAGATAAATATGGGGTGCCTCCCACGAGCGCTTTGTTTACCGTCGCGTAGCTTGACGCATTTGGCGTGGTGAGATTATAAATTGGGGAGGGTTAAAGATTCCGTGTGTCCGTCTACCGGATCGCCCGCAAGATATAGTTTTAAACGGTGGCCGTTGACTTTAAAATCGCCTTTTTCGGGGTGAGAGATAAGAACGGTCCCATACGGCCAAACCTCTTTGACTGCAAAGGGGCCGGACCAGCGGGATTTGAGCTTACCCGGAAAAAGACGAAGATGTGAATTATAAAGAAGGACAAGATCGCCCGGCGCGAAAGTTTTTGGAAATTTAATTTTTCGATCGTGGTAGAACTTAGAACGCTCCTTATAAAATTTATTACTCTCATAAGCGTTTGCACGCCATTCATCAAGTTCATTGAGTTGGAATTTCCTATTCTCGGAGGCTAAGTTCGAATCGAGATTTAACAATTTTAAGGCCCAAAAAGCGCGGTGTTCTAACTCTACCGGTAAATGACACGCTTTGCCGTAGACTAATCGATAGGGCGTACAACTGATAGCGGTCTTGTATGCCGTACAATATGCCCACAACGCGTCGTCGAGTTTTGAGGACCAATCCTTCCTATTTAAAGAGACGGTTTTTTCCAGAATGCGTTTTATCTCGCGATTTACTACCTCTACTTGGCCGCTCGTTTGGGGGTGATAGGCGGTGGCGAGCTTATGCGTGACGCCGTACTTAGATAAAATTTTTGAAAACTGGGCATTGCAGAAGTGCGTGCCCCTATCACTTACTATTGCACGGGGCGTGCCAAAGCGAGAAAATAATTTTTTTAGAAAATGGACGACGACTCGCGCATCATTGGTGGGCAGAGCTTGCGCTTCTGCCCATCTAGATACGTAGTCGACCGCCACTAAAATATAGCGATTATTAAAAGAAGGAGGTAGGGGGCCTACAAAGTCTATGCCCCACAAATCGAAAATTTCGCATTCTAAATAAAAATTTAGGGGCATCTCGTCACGACGAGAGATGTTACCCGACCGCTGGCAACTATCGCACATACTCATAAAAGTGTGAGCATCCTTAAAGAGAGTGGGCCAATAAAAGCCTGACTCTAATGCTTTCCGCGCGGTCCGGTTGGCTTGATAATGCCCTCCAGCCGGCCCCTCATGGCAGTGTCGCAATATTTGCGCACCCTCCTCGCTTGAAACACATCTTCGTATCACTTGGTCTGCGCAGACGCGAAAGAGAAAGGGGTCCTCCCAAAAGTAGTTTTTCAAGTCAGAGAAGAATTTCTTATTCTGCTGAGTCGAAAAATCTTTTGGAAGGACCCGCGCGACTAAATAGTTCGCGTAATCTGCGAACCAAGGGGTAGAAGAAGTTTTGGTATTATTTATGATTAAAAGGCGCTCCTCAGGAAATCGATCGTCTATTTCGGGTTCGATGAGCGCTTCTGCGACGGGGTGTTCTAAACGTGAGAGGTGGTCGGCTGCTAAATTTTCAGCTCCCTTCTTATCCCGGATCTCTAAGTCAAATTCCTGTAAAAGGAGGATCCATCGAAGTAAGCGAGGCTTAGCATCAACTTTGGCCAAAAGATATTTTAAGGCGGAGTGATCAGTGAAAACGATTACGTGTGAAAGCGTTACGTAGGGTCGGAATTTATCAAAAGCAAAGATGACGGCGAGAAGTTCCTTTTCCGTTGTGGTGTAGTTAGCCTGTGCGGTATTGAGTGTGCGAGAAGCGTAATATATTGGATGAAAATATTTATTTACGCGTTGGCCTAAGACAACTCCTACTGCGATATCGCTCGCGTCGCACATAATCTCAAACGGAAGAGACCAATCTGGCGCCACCAGAATTGGAGAATTGATAAGTTGCTTTTTTATAAAATCAAACGCCTCTACGCAGGCCGTGTCAAAAATGAATGGGGAATCCTTTTCCAGGAGGTGAGTTAGCGGTTTGGTTATTTTGAAAAATCTTGAATAAACCGCCGATAAAAACCTGCGTGGCCAAGAAAACTTCTAATTGATTTGACGTTCGAAGGAACAGGAAGTTGTTCAATTATAGAGACCTTGGCCCTATCGACCTCCATCCCCTTGGAAGAAATTTTATGGTCGAGGACTAAACCCTCTCGGACCATGAAGTTGCATTTCTCCCAGTTCAAGACTAAGTTCGTCTCCTCGCACCGTTGGAGGACTCTATCTAAATTTTTTAAACAATTTTTAAAAGAGTTTCCAAAGAAGGAGAAGTCATCCATGAAGACTTCCATTATGTCTTCTACTAGCTCGCCAAATATTGCCAGCATACATTTTTGGAATGTAGCTGGCGCGTTACAGAGGCCAAACGACATCCTTCGATATGCGAAGGTGCCGAAAGGGCAAGTAAAAGTCGTTTTTTCTTGGTCCTCGGGTGAAATAGGGATTTGGAAAAATCCCGAGAGACCATCAAGGAAGCAATAAAAAGGGTGACCGGAGAGACGCTCTAAGATTTGATCAATAAACGGTAACGGAAAGTGGTCTTTTCTGGTGGCATCATTTAGTTTTCTGTAGTCGATGCACACCCTCCAACCCGTAACAGTACGAGTTGGGATTAATTCGTTATTCGTGTTCTCCACGACCGTTATACCGCCTTTTTTAGGGACGACTTGTACGGGGCTTACCCACGTACTGTCGGAAATAGGATAGATAATCCCCGCGTCGAGGAGTTTAATAATTTCAGTCTTGACGACATCCCGCATGTTCGGGTTAAGTCGCCGTTGAGGCTGAATTGTTTTGCGGGGGTTTTCTTCGAGAAAAATTTTGTGGGAGCAGAATGAGGGGTTAATTCCCCTGATATCAGAAATTTGCCATGCAATTGCACGGCGATGTTTAGATAAAACTTCAACCAATTCGGATGTTTCCGAATCAGTTAAAGTAGAAGATATTATAACCGGAAGTTTTAAGTTCGCGGCTAGAAAAGCATATTTTAAATGGTCGAGAAGTTGCTTAAGCTCCAAGACCGGAGGTTCTTCATAGGAAGTGGAGATTTTTAAATCTTTCGAATCGAAAGGCTCGAAAGGCGAATCTGGCGGTAATTCTTCTAAAGGAGGTTGATTCGCCAGATCCGAATCGTCATTCATTAAGGATAGCAATTCTGAAAGAGAAGAACACTCGTCCACAAACGCGGATTCCAAATTGAAACAGGAATCATCATTCGATAGTGAGTTCCGCATGGAGGGGTTGATATGTAAAGTAACTTCGTCGTCTCCAACTCGAAGGAGGAGGCGACCGTTACTGACATCGATTAACGCACGGGAGGTTGCGAGAAAGGGGCGACCGAGGATGATGGGTACCTCGACGTCCTCCTCTATGTCCAGGATGACAAAGTCTACCGGGAAGATAAACTTGTCAACCTTGACCAGAACATCCTCCGCTACCCCGATTGGGTACTTTACCGAGCGATCCGCGAGTTGGATGCTCATTTTTGTCGGACTCGGGATGCCTAAATTGAGTTTTTTAAAAGAGAAAAAGGCATCAAATTGATGCTGGCGCCTAAGTCCGCAAGAGCGTACTTTATTAACATATTGCCAAAGAGACACAGGATGGAGAACCGTCCCGGGTCGTTCAGTTTTGGTGGCAATTTGTTGAGGAGAACAGCCGAACATTCCGCATTAAGGGAAACACGCGAAACATCCTCGAGTCGCTTTTTATTAGAAAGCAACTCCTTAAGATATTTCGCATATTTCGGCATTTGGGAGAGTGCCTCGCAGAAGGGGACGTTTATTTGAATTTGTTTTAAAATACGCAAATTTTTTTGATAATTTTCGTCCTCCTTCTCTTTATTAATTTTAGACGGGTAAGGAATTCGAGGACTCGAAACATTTGGCACAACCGGAGAAGCCAGAGCAATTAGAATCGAAGAAGAGGGTGGAGGGGTCGGAGGCGAAATACATACCTTAGGCTCAACCCGCAATGGGGAGACGACCTCCTTGCCGCTTCGAAGGGTTATAGCGTTGGCATTTTCCCTTGGGTTTGGCTCTGTATTCCCTGGTAAAGCTCCGTATGGCCGCTCGGAGACCATCTTTGCAAGTTGTCCAACCTGGTTTTCCAAGCTTTTAATCGATCCGGTAAGATTCCGGATATTTGAATCGTTGGACGCGATGTATTTAGACAAAATATCTTCGAGCGGCGAAGGTTTTGGAGGAGGAGGCTGGAATCCCTGCGGAAATCCTTGCGGAAATCCCTGAGGATTCATATGTGGGGGCCTCTGAGCATTGCTAGGATTGCTCCAGGAGAAATTAGGGTGGCTCCTCCAACCCGGATTATAATTATTACTATACGGGTTGTTATTAGGGTTGAAGGGGGGCCTAACCGGATTACCGAGGTAATCCACCGATTCTTCGATTACGTTATTATTATTATTATTAGTCCAAGCGGGAGTGGAGGAGGAAACAGTCATCTCCGCCACCTGCTTACTTAGCCGCTCTACCTGTGAGGCTAAGAAAGTAGTGGCGTCCACTTCAAAAAGGCCAGCCGGTTTAGTAGGACGTGACCTTGGCACGTTCCATTGGTACGCGTTCATGGCCATTTCGTCGATCAGAGCTTGAGCGGTCTCTGGGGTTTTGTTGTTTAACGTTCCCCGGAAGCCGCATCAATCATCTGCCGCGTAGAAAAATTTAAACCATTATAAAACGTCTGGACCTGTAGCCAAGTTGGTAGCGCGTGATGAGGACACCTACGCAAATATTCTTTAAAACGCTCCCAAGTCTCATAAAGAGACTCAGAATTGAATTGTACAAAGGATGTGATATCCGTGCGTAGTTTTGCGGTTTTTGACGGAGGAAAATACTTAGTTAAGAAAAATTCCGTCAATTGGGCCCACGTGGTTATGGACCCTCTCGGAAGAGAAGTCAACCACGATTTGGCCTTTGACCGTAGCGAAAATGGAAATAAGCGTAAACGAATGGCGTCATCAGTGACGCCATTAATTTTAAAGGTGTCGCATATTTCTAAAAAGTTTGAAAGGTGCTGATTTGGGTCCTCATCTGGCAAACCGTCGAACTGAATCGACTGTTGTACCATTTGAATTATGCTGGATTTTATTTCGAAATTATTATTATTATTAACAGTCGGGCGAGTAATACTGGATCCTGTATCTTCCAAATTCGGCCGGGCATAATATGCCATGGTCCGGGCTGGGGCCACATTTGGAATTGGATCGCCCATATTTACAGTATCTCCGATTGACTCTTCGGGGGTTTCGAGTAAGTTTTGATTACGAGATCGGATACGCTCACGAAGAGTGCGCTCGATTTCGGGGTCAAAAGGAATAGTCAAATCGTTCGATGAGTTTCCTCGGGTCATATACTAAAAGCAATATTTTTGGATTTTATGTTTTATTATTATTTTTTTTAATATAAGTTTTTATATTTATATTTTTTATATTACTTTTTGTAACCTTTTTTGTGTTTTTTTTTTAGTAAAAGTATATAGATAAGAAATAAAATTAATAGCAGTTCCTACTTTCAAATAACAACACAAATATCCCCGGCAACGGCGCTAAAAACTTGATGATTAGCTTTGGACTTCTTCTTTTTGTTTTATAAATAAAAGATAACCTTTATATTAAGAGTTTAGAATTGGCGGATATTTTCGAAGAGTCTCGCAAGTACTCCTACTTTGAGAAATTAACCGTTATTCCATCGAAGGATAGAAGTAACGATCTTTTTCTTCTTTCGGAATATTGACAATCACGCCTCGGCTACGACGCCGAATTCTATGGAATTAAAAAGTAGAAAAGGAGAGTTTTACACTAAATGAGTTAGGAAAGCTGTGTTTGAATTTTTAGTCCAAATTAATCATTTGATAAAGGCAAGTATACCTTATCGCAAGTAATACAGGATATTTTTAGAAAATATCGGGATCGTATATTTCCGCGGGTCGTGTTGATTATACTACTTCGAGGAACGAACTATTATCTTATCGGAATAATATTTTTAGTCGATTTAACTAGAGTTCTAAATGATAAGATGCGAAAGATGATAATAAGCGATTAACTAGAGTTCTAAGCGATGAGAAATATAGCGCGCGACGTCGAATTACCTTGAGACGAAAATAGATTTTTCGTAGAATTAAAAGTGATGACTTTTCAAAATATTAAGATGACTTGGCCGTGGAGGTTCCATAATTATGAACGCTCCTCTCTCGAGGGTACGCCCACCTGAGATTATGAATATTCGACCGAACTCTCGTTTTACAATCGAATCTTCTTAATACTCGCTTTATGTTGTGAACCCCGCTATTGGGTTTTTATTTCCAATTCGGGAGAATTACCTCGTCCTCTCTCGAGGGTAGAGCGCACTTCTCTTTACCCGTGAGTGATCAGTCCGTACACACGAGCCTCTCGGCTAACTAGGTACGAAAACGGAAATGAAAGCCACACATCGATTATGTGGCTCCACTCAACGTGATTCTCGGGTAAACCTTAAGCGTTAATTATTTTAGAAAGAGATGTTTTAATTTTATAGAAAAACTATTTTTTGTGTCCCAATGCTCTTCGACGTCGTGTGCTAAAGGAAATCGAAATGGAGACGGCATTATTGGTTGAAAAATACATGTTTAATAATTAAAGGAAATAAAAAGACTTATATAAAAACAGTAATAATATCCGTCCCAACCGCCTTAAACAAGCGCTAAAAAGTTCTTAGCCTCTTATTCAAGAAGGGGGTGGTATATAAATGAAAAGACTTATAAAGGTGCAGAAATAATATCCGTCCCTACCGACTTAAATAAGTGCTAAAGTAAATTAGCCTCTTATTCAAGATGGGGGTGGTATATAGCAGTTATATAAAGACTGAAATAAAACTAAGTTACAAAAAAGGAAAATACTATCTCATACACGCACACACTCTAAAAGAAACTGAAAAGAAAGCGTTTAAAACGAAAGCGATAAAATAAGGCGAAAAAGAAAACGATAAAACTATTTTATGAAAGCTTGTAAATCTAAGCTATGAAAACAGTAAAACTAAATTATGAAAGCAATAAACTAAGTTATGAAAGCAATAAAACTATTCCCATACACACACACACTAACATAAATGAAAAGGAAGATGATCCAAATGAGAAAAACAACATTTTATTTCTAAAAGGCGAAAATTACAAACGAACATAACTTAATTGCATAAAGAAAACTCACATTCACTCAAAGAACTCAGAAAAACATTACAAAGCACTCAAAATTTGGATGAAAAATACTTCAGCCGAGCCCCTCTATTTATAGGGAAAATTTGAATTTTACACGCCCTAGGTCACGGGCGTGACTTGAATGTCACGGCCGTGACTTAGGGCGTGACATTTGCTCGGCTGTATTCGCCGCCTTCTGGAAGTTCTGGCCGTCAAACATGGCTGCACACGGGCGTGACTTGGTATGTCACGGGCGTGACTTGGTGAGTCACGGGCGTGACTATGGGTGGCTGATGTCGGCAGCATGGGCGCGGCTTCGAGACGTGACGCGCTGGCGGCTCACGGGCATGACTCTTCTGGAACACGGACGTGACTTGTAGAGTCACGGGCGTGACTTGGTCAACTGGGGTGAGCTGGAAAGGAATTCGTCGGGCGCAGAGCTTTAAATTTACACGCCCTTGGTCACGGGCGTGTCTGAGGACGTGACTTGAGCGTTTTGTCGGGATTTGATCTGAATTGAGCCGTCCCGTTGATATTTGGTCTTTAAAATTACACGCCCTTGGTCACGGGCGTGACCGAGGGCGTGACCTGTGAAAATTTTGCAAAAAAAAATGCAAAAACAAAAATAAAACTAAGTTAGACACCAGAAATAATAAAGAAGCAATTTATTAATTAATTTACATAGAAAATTCACAATATTAATTAAAACTATACTAATAATTATACTAAAAATATATATATTCTATTACTTATCAGGAGACGTGCACCATAAAAGCTCCTACAGCTGATTTTTAGTTCTTAGTTTGTGCAACTCTTTTTTTTATGCACTTTTATTTTCTGCACTTTATAAACAATTTTAATACAGGTATTTGGTCCAGCTTAAGGACATAAAACAAAAGCGCTGCTGGGAGACAACCCAAGTTTTTGTTGCTATCCTGTTAATAGTTTAGTTTTATGTATTTTTGCGTGGAGCCTTTTTGCCTGCAGGTGTGCGGCAATTTCTTTTGGGTGGCGGACTTGGATTCCCTTCGCAATATTAACGCCAATCTTCTGGTATGCTCATATCTGAGTATAGGTACCCTCTTCCTCAACATTTCTTTATTCTCATTGTCATAATTCATGTGATTGTCCAATTCAAGTCTGGGGGGGGGGGGGGAGTGTACCGAGTGTTCACTGCATGTGCACTAGTGCTTAGCATGCTAGAAGTATTTTATTTTCAGTTTTATGATTTATTTACTTTCTCCGCACACCACTGCACCCACTTTAGCGCGCACTCACTTATTTGTGTGCTTCCGTTCACACTTATCTTGGTTTGGAATGTGAAATAGGATGTTAGCTTAGGAATTGCAAATTGGAGTGCGATGTTGACTCCTGTAGTGCTCTAGTCGCATATTCCTTGCTTGCATAGAAATTTGAGTAGAATTAGATTGTCTCTATACTTGAAATTTACAATTAGTGTTCTTGCGTAGCTTTTGATTTATTTTACTCATTTGGTGAATGTAACCAAAATTTGCGGTAGCACGGTGTTGTGTGTAAGCAAGCGCTAGTTGTGTGTTGCTCGAGTCGGAAGGAAGGTTTACCTTTCTCGTGGGCTAAGAACTTGCCCCAAGCGACTCTTGAAGCATGGGCAAGAGCAACTCATTCTGTTAAATGTGATGTAGGCCATTTTTGGCTAGTTTGAGCCTTGTTTTCCATGACCTATGCATTCACCTTTGCAAGCCAAGTTTGTGCCTACCCTTCTTTTGTTTCAGCTCTTCTTTCAAATCATCAATGCCTGAAGCTTATCCTATTATCACAGCCAAGTAGTGAGTTAACTGGAATTACATGTCATATTTGGATGTGATGTATGGAATTTTTTGTGATGTGAAGAGAAAATGTATTGTGTGCTGAACATATTATTGTAAACCATCCGGGGGATAAATGAAGGAAAAAAAATGAAGTTAAAAGAAAAAAATCTGTAAAGAATAAAAATGACAAGAAATCCCCTTGGGCGTAATAGAAGAATTTAGTTGGTATTTGTTTGGAGTAGGCTGTGTACACACCCGTTTTTCAAGCTAAGTCTGGGGGTGTGGTACACTTGCGCTGTTTTGGGCTTGTTCAGGGTAAGCACTTCGATGTTGCTCATTTGGGTTGCGTAGCCGTTTCGTTTATCATTGAATATCACACCGTAACCTAAGCCCAATTACAACCCGAAGTCCTATTGATTTAACTTCTGAGTTTGTTAGTGCCGTGGAGAGAATGTAACCGGGCAAGCTTATGGTTCTCGTCATTGATGAATTTCAGCGGAGTTATTCCCGAATTCCGGTCTTCAGCAACACCCTCCTGAGTGGCTTGTTTACTTTCACATCGGGCACGACCGCACAAATTTTTCATGATTCATCATCTGAGTACAAATAAATCTCTATTTACGCATGTATACTTTTGTAAATTAATTAGTATAGTTAAAATCTTCTTTTACAGAAGTTCTATTTACATGGGTATGATACTTCGCATCTGACTCTTTATTTGCAATTCTCTACGCCAACCACCATTTTCCCTACTCCGCCGGTTTTGTTTGCTCGGGACGCGCAAACAGTTAAGTCTGGGGGTGTGATGAGTCCCAATTATATACATATATATGGACTCATCTAGGTCGTTTTTCTACTCATTCCATTGCACTTTAGCCTTGTTTTAGCTCATATTTGTCATTCTATGCTAGGTGCACTTCTTGACCTATTTTGGTGTGTTTTATGTTTATTCTCTCTTGTTAGCCTTATCGTATTGTTGAGTGCCACTTTCAGTGGCATGATTAGCATTTCTGTAGAAACAGGAGTCGTGCAGGTGTTCCCGGTACAATTCTGTACAAGAACACTGCGCACGATCACTGGTTCTATTGCACACAACCACTGGTCGTGCGCCACTGATCGTGCACACTCAACCCCCAAAATTTGAGTTCTGTTTGACCGAACGCACGACCATTTATGATAGTGCGCACGACTACTGGTCGTGCGCCACTGGTTGTGCAAATATGTTATTTTATAAATTTCTTAGCCTGCAGGTTCCGCCCAGGCAGGCGCACGATCACAGAAATCCAGCGCGCACGACCACTGGTCGTGCGCCAATGACCGTGCGCAGTATGTTTGTCATCGCCTATATATTGACCTGTTCCGCAAATTAGGGATACGCGGGCTTCCGGGAGCGCGATTTTCAGTCCGTACGCCGCCGTTTTCCACTTCCAGCCACCTCCACCTCATCTTCTCTGGAAGGGGAAGTCGTCTCCGGCCATCCTAAGCATTTCCCCATCGTCCTAAAGCATTCTCCGCCATCCGCAAGCACTCAAGCAAGCTGTCTCCCTTTTTGGCCGGTGAGAAGAACAGCAATCCTGAGGTAGAAGACGACGGAAGCACATGGAGAGATCATGACAGTCTCTCGACGCCGGAAGCACAGTTCGCCCGAGTCCGGAGGTAGCTTGACAAACTGCCATTCCGGCCTTGAACGGCCGCTAGTCTTCGTCCATTGGTTGTCTTCTTCTTCTCCCCTTTGTTGCATTTCTTTGAACCATTTGAACTTGAATATCATGATGTTTAGTTTAAATGCAATGTTTGTTTCTTCTCTGTTCATCAACATTTGCTTGTGATTCGTTTCACCTCCACTCACTCACCCACGCACTCATTGTGCTCGATTCGCGTTAGCAAGAGCTAGCGGCGATTTGTGAAGAGGTGTTTGCGACCCTCACTCTCCGCACTAGTGATCACTTCACTCGCTTGCGCACCGTCCATCCGCCTCACGAAGCTCGGCATCGCGGCCGTTGCACCCATCTCGTCTTGCGAAGCGGTGATTTCGACCCGCACTTCTTTTATTGCTGTTAACAATAGGAAACCAAATCAAAACACCTCTAGTTGTGTTTGTTCCCGCTCGTGTAACAATTGTCACACAACGCAATTCGTTCACCCAACCTGCATTCCTCAAGAGACCGACACTCGGGGATTCTATTCCCAACATTTATTACTTGACAGCGACCGGTGCACTTGCCGAACATAGCATCAGTACGCGCTCAAGTGGGTGCTGTGGTGTGCAATGAAAATGAACAACAATTTCCAATAAGCTAAAATAAAAGTACTTCTAGCATGCTATGCAAGAGTGCACGTGAGTGGGCACAAAAACTGCTCTCCCCCAGACTTAAACTAAACAATCCACAAAATATATGACATGAAAATCAGAAAAGGCTAGGGAAAGAGAGTACCCAGTGCTCAGAAATGAGCACACCAGAAGATTGACGTTAATACTGCGAAGGGAATCCAAGTCCGCCACCAAAAGAAATTGCCGCACACCTGCAGGCAAAAAGGCTCCAAGCAAAAATATAAAAAACTAAACTATTAACAGGTTAGCAACAAAAACTTGGGTTGTCTCCCAGCAGCGCTTTTGTTTCCCGTCCTTAAGATGGACTTAATACCTGTATTAAGCAGTTTTAATAATAGTCTAAGCATAGAGCAAAAGATGGTAAATCCTAAATATTACATGCCTCAAAATGATCAACTATAAGTTGATTTAAAATGGTAACTAAGAATAAAAGAGATGGGCCCGAAGTCCCAGCAACAGCAGTCAAGAGGATCAGGAGCTTTCCATCTCCATATTTTGTCCTTCTTCATCCTCTTCCTCTCCTCCAACCTGCGGTCATGGATGAAGTAACGCTTTCCTCCCTGCACCCAGTCTTTCAAGGAAAAAGCAGGCAATGATGATGAAGTGGAATAGACGATTGAATTCATCATTGCCAACTACTTTCCTTGCCAAGACTGCCTCTCAAAATTACCCAAGAATGGGTCTATAAATTCAAGCGCCTGCAGAGGGATAAATGAAATAATAGGCATTAATGCAAGAGGGGAAGCAGGAAGGATGAACTTATCAGCATAACACTAAAAGAAAGAGGATTAGGAAATAAACTAGATGAAGAACTAAAAGAATCAAACATAGGAGGAGTGATCCCGGTTTCACTCCTGGCAGGATCCAAGCACAGATCACTGTCGGTATCATATGAGTCGTAACGAGGGGAACCTAGGAGCTAGGGGTCCTCGGTGGTGAGCTGGATATCCCCATCCAAGAAGTAAGTAAATACCTCCTCCTCGGAAAGAGAATCCTCCTCATCCCACCGCGGTGCGTCATCGTGTTCAAAGGTATCACACTCCCCATCAGAGAGAATGAAATCCTCGTCCCACCTTGGCGCAACCTCAGGCGCCGAATAAACCACCCGCACGACATCATCAGCCGACTCACTAAAGATAGAAGTAGATGAATTTTGCAAGGAATGCGGAGGAACCAGACTGCTCTCATGATCAGAAAATAAATGAGCAGTCACCTCCGCAAAAATATCCACAGACGCCTCCCCGCAGGAAGAACCAGAATCTGCACACCATACTGGTGCATCCATGAGTTCCCAATCCTGTCCCTGTTGACCATCGAATGAGTGCACATCGTCACTCAAGGGAAGCTCATAAAAGGGGATTGAGGGACCCATGAAAGAGCTGTACGCGGCGAGAGATTCCTCAGTAATCTCCAAGGGCAAAGATCGAGCATGATGTGCGATGTCAGTGTAGGGGCCAGGCAACACTCTGGTGGGCCTGTCTGCAGTAGTCTCCCGTAAATGGGGGGATGCTGCATACACGTCCTCAGAGGGGGAAGGATCGTACAGACGAGGGCAATCCTTCACCATATGACCTAAACCTTGACATAGCAAGCACCTAATACAATGCTCATCGTTTAAAGCAGTCATGGCGTCGATGTATCGACGCAAAGTGTCATAAAGACGACACTCGGCTTCAGAATACATCACAGAAATATGTGGATAAACAGAAAATAAAGATTCTTTGCAAAATAATACTACACACACAAAATAAATCTGGAAACCTGCTTTAGAAAAGTTAAAACTAGCAAAAAAAAAAAAAACAGAGCACAGAAAATTAAGAGGCTAAAATTTTTTTTTAAGACAAAAACAAAGTAGAAAAATGGATATACAAGCGAAAAAGAACTACAATCTCTCATCTACCTCTCAAGAAACTCACACGACCGTGTTCCCCGGCAACGGCGCCAAAAACTTGATGGCGCAAATCTTAGCACACCGCTATAGGCGGTAGCAAGACTGCGGCACGAAACGGCAGTGTACCGATCGTTCAAGTAATAAAAAATGGGAATGAATCCCCCATTATCGATCTCAAAGGAACACAGTAAGGTGGAGTTTATTATCGAGGAAGGACTTGAGATTGAAGTCCTTTCGAGCGGATGGATGCGGAAATGGGGGATTTGGTTTGTGAATAATAAAATAAAATATTACAACTACTCCTATGCAATGCCGCTATGCAATGCTTCGCTTGGCGGAATGGAGACTAGGCAGGCCTTGAACGCGCTGCGTCGCAAGGGCGGATGGACGAGTAGGCAAGCGGAATCGAACTGTGCAGGCCTTGAGCGCACTGCTTCGTTAGGAGAATGAATTACACGGGCCGCTATGCCATGCTTCGCTAGGCGGATGGATGAGAAGGCTAGCAGATGGAATGGTTCGCACCGGCGGAGTTGGAATGGATTACACGGGCTGCTATGCCACGCTTCGCTAGGCGGATGGACGAGTAGGCATACGGATGAGGGTCGCAAGCACCTCGTCGACAAGCACGCCACTAGCAATTGCTAGTGCGGCACACGAACACGATGGTGGAATGGAAAATGGATAGGGCGCACCTCATACACACATATAAACAAAAGATAATTTCAATAAGATGAAATAAGCATTACATAGCATGGTTTATGGTGCACATCATCAATAATATAGAGATTACAAACATTACATCACACAAAGAGAGAAAAAGGCAAGAGATACGACCGAATCCGGAGGCTCGTTGTAGATTCACGGTAGGAAGCACCGGGTTGTCAATCCGCGTCCTAGCTCGGTCCCAACTATCGTCCGGGGTAGAGAATGCTGTCACTACCTTCCAATGGACCCGTCTTCTCCAGCGTATTACAATCCGGCCACGTCCGATGCGAAGAACTCCTTCCTTGGCGATGAAGATGAGCGTAGAATCTCCTCCTTGAAGCTCTTAGATGATGGAGGAGGCCTAGGGGGCGAAAAACCTGCGGAAGGGGCGGAACGACGGAGCTGGGCGGAAGAAAATGCGGAAGATCCCGACCTAATTCGCGAGTAGGTCAATTTATAGATGCTGGAATAAACAGTGTGCACGATCAGTGGCGCACGACTAGTGGTCGTGCGCACTAGAATCCTGTGATCGTGCGCCTGCCTGGGCGGAGCCTGCAATGTAAGAAATTTATAAAATATAATGTTCGCACGACCAGTGGCGCACGACCAGTGGTCGTGCGCACTATCGTAAGTAGTCGTGCGTTTGGTCAAGATAGAACTCAAATTTTGGGGGTTGAGTGCGCACGATCAGTGGCGCACGACCAGTGGTCGTGCACAATAGAACCAGTGATCGTGCGCAGTGTTCCTGTACAGAATTGTACCGGGAACACCTGCACGACTCCTGTTCCTACAGAAATGCTAATCAGGCCACTGAAAGTGGCACTCAACAATACGATAAGGCTATCAAAAGAGAATAAACATAAAAACACACCAAATCAGGCCAAGAAGTGCACCTAGCATAGAATATCAAATATGAACGAAAACATGCCTAAAGTGTAGTGCATAGACTAAAAAATCGGCCCAGATGAGTCCATAAATGTTTATATAATTGGGACTCATCAGGGCCCGGGGCTCTTCCCTTCTTCTTACTTGTTGCTACCTGACCTCCGGCTCAGTGAGCTTTGCTAGCCTCTTGGTTAGCTCCGGATTGGCCTCCTCACTCTCGACCTCTTCCGCCACCCTCTCCATCAACTCCTCGTAGGAGACGGGGGATTTCCTCTTCAGATCCATCTTAAAGAAACTCTTCTTCAGCCCCAACATGAAGGCGAGCTGAAGAGCAAACCCGGGCATCTGCTGGGTGAGCAGAACTTCCTCCTGGAACCGATCTGCATAATGAGCCAACGACTCCTTAGGATCCTGCTTTACTTTGAAGAGGGACTCGACGTCCGACATCGTCCTGATAGAGACTGAGTCCTCGAATGACTGCAGGTGCTGGACCGGGTCATCCCGACCATGATAATAGACCCTGTCCTACTCTCTGAACCCTTCTGGGATGGGTGTAGAGAGCACCAACTCGTAAAAGGGGCTTCCTCCCCCTGCTGCCTTTTCCTGCTCAGCTCGCCCTCCGAGCTCTCTCGCCTAACCGGAGCTAGCCGGGGCCAAGTTCGCGAGAGCAACCATTGCCGGGCTGGCCCCCGCGGGTGCCGCGCCCACCGGAATCGCATTCGCCGGCGCCATGCTTGCCTCCCCCGCGCCTACCTGTCTTGCGCTCTCCTGTCCCGCGCTCGCCGGGACTGAGCTCGCCGGAACCGAGCTCGAGGGGCTGGCGAACAGCACTCGTCCTTCCAGATCTTGTGCTGTCCCGCCAACCACTTCTTTTCCAGCCCTTCCTCCCGGGGCTCCCTCGCCAACCACTACTGGAGGTTGGGACGCTAGAGCCACTGGGGTCGCGAACTCGCTACGTAGCACTGCGACCGTGAACCCGAGGGTGTCAAGGACTTCTCACCTGAAGTCCGAGAACATCTTCTGCACCACCACCGGGGGTGACCCGCTGAGATCCTCTCCTTGCCCTTCATCTCCTGCCATGTTCCTTTCCCAGAATCTTCCTGGACCAGCCGCGCTCCACGCTCACCGCACCAAAATGTTGAAACCGATTTGTCAGTCTCTTGTGAAGCTCGGGCCCTCAACGAGTTGAGGGGCAACTAACCCTTACTAGTCCCTTGAAAGGAGCAGACCGGAGACTTGGATATGGACTAAGACCTTAGTCGCAGCGAGGAGGTCCCACCATAAACCCGGAAGATCATTGAGCGCTTCCCCTCCCAAGCCAAAACTGAGACTTGGGCACCTTGGAGAGCTAGAGAGCCGAACCAAAGTAACCAGGGAAGAAGAAGAAGCTCAGAGATCTGAGATTGGCATCCTCTCCCAAGGTGACCTTTAAGGTCTATTTACAGTTTTTTGCTCATGGTCTGTTAATAGCGGAATTCTGCCTTTTGGTTTTACTAAACGCACCCCAATTTGGCCTGCTAACAGCTAAACTCCGCTGTTTGGAGGGGCTACCTGCAGACCACCAGGGGCAGAGGAGTAACTCCAGCTCTTTAGTCTATGGACGAGCGGTTTATGAGAGCCTCACTCGCGAGAGAGATGAATTCGTCGAACGGGTTTCGTCGAACGGAAAGATGAGTTCGTCGAACGGGTTTCGTCGAACGGAAAGATGAGTTCGTCGAACGGGTTTCGTCGAACGGAAAGATGAGTTCATCGAATGGGTTTCGTCGATCGGGGAACGGAATTCGTCGAACGCTGAACTGAGTTCGACGATCTCAACAAATGCTCGGCGTTCGTCGAGCACAGGACGGATCTCGTCGAACCCTAAGACTTGGAAGGGATCCGACTCTCTTGCCTTCTTGCGAACAGCCGACGAGTACCCGGCTCGCCAGCCTTCTTGCGAGTAGTAGGGGAGTTCCCGACGCGCTCGCCTTCTTGCGAACAGCCGGCGAGTACCCGGCTCGCTCGCCTTTCTTGCGAGCAGCCGGCGAGTGCCCGACTCGCTTGCCGTCTTGTGAGTTGACCTTGAAACTTGGGCTCGCAGGGATATGACTCGCGCGCCTTCCTGCGAATCCTTCCGCTGAGACATGATAGAGGTAGTCGCTGAGACGGCCGTCGGACTGAGAAGCAAATTCGTCGAACGGACAACGGAGTTCGTCGAACTTAGGACTCCGTCTACTACTGAGCTGGGGTAAAAAGCGTCGGCCGCTGAGCTTAAGTGAAAGCGTCGACCGCTGAGCTTAAGTAAAAAGCGTAGACCGCTGAGCTTGAGTAAAAGCGTCGACCGCTGTAACAATCTGTCCGCCGACCACTGAGCTGAGGTGGAATCGTCGAGCGCTGCTTGGGTTTTGTCGAACGCAGCTTTGAACCTTTTCGTCGACCGCAGAGCGTCGTTCGTCGAACGCAGGCAACCGTTCGTCGAACGCAGAGAACATATGTAAATTTTGCATGTTGGTTATTCCTCCGTCTTTGTTCACCTCTAGGCGAATATCGGGGTTGTACACTCCCCACCACCTTTTCTCTTTCCTATTCTTGGACGGCTCTCCATCCTCTACGGATTCATCAAGGGATCTAAGTGATCTTCGGCGGATCTTGGTTACGGTCAAACAAAGACGGCGAACGGATTCCTTTCCAAACAACGTGCTTCCGGTGGATCCGAAGAAGAACGGGCGGCCGAGTGTATTGCTTGAGGCCAATCCAATCTCAAGCAGGTAACGAACAAACCACTAGTGTGATTTCTTTCTTGATTTTTCTTGTGGCGGAATTCTGTGGCGTGATCTTCGAATCACTGATTTTTTCGTGGGTTTTCTTCATATCGAAATTTGCATTTCATCCGTTATTTTAATTTTCGAAGGGGTTTGGAGAGCCCCGCCTTTTGTTTTGAGAGATCTACCATTTTCCGAATCGATATTTTCGGTGGTTCTCTTTTGGTACAATGCATAGCTCGATCGGATCGGGTGGGTCCATTTAGCCGGAGCGAATATTGGCCTATAGCCTCTATTCAATCTATAGCGGATTGGCTAACCGTCGAGGCGAATTAAAATTGATAATATTGCGCAAACGTTTCGCTGCGTTCTCCGTCACGTGCGTAGTATTCATAATACGTCGGGTAGGAAAGTGAATTAACTCGTAGCGTCCGCGTCGGAGGGTGAACCCTACATCAATTTGGTATCAGAGATAGGTTTGCGTTGATTTCTTAATTGACGCCTTCCAACAAATCTCTTAGTTCGTCGGCATTCACAACCGTCACACGGTAGCGTTGTCAAAATCTCAAAATTTTCATACTGTGGTCTGCGTTTAGCGGCCTAAATCTGTTATTTTTCAGCAAAAAAAAACAATTTTTTTTAACATTCTACGTATTAATTCCTGTTAGAAAATCATAAAAAAAAATTCTCCTAGTTATTAGGCATAAAGAAGAAATTCATCATTTATAAAATTTTTCTGGTCAGAAATGTTTAGGTCTACGTTGCATGCGTACGAGACTTGGCACAGAGTATCCTACGTCCTCGTCTCAAATGACGGACGATCAGGACTCAGGTCACGGTCCAACGGCTGTTGATGAACTTTGCCAGGAGTTCAATGATCAGTTGACGGACATCCGAGAGATGCTACACGAGATTCGGCTAGCCCAAAGGGCACCTCTGGATCATGTTGCCCACCAACACGTAGGGGACAATGTTAACGTTAATCGTATTCCTAATCCTGACGCCCAATTTCGGCAGCCCACCAACATGCTGACGGAAACAT
Organism: Dactylorhiza incarnata; assembly: GCA_033032865.1. Classification (NCBI taxonomy): domain Eukaryota; kingdom Viridiplantae; phylum Streptophyta; class Magnoliopsida; order Asparagales; family Orchidaceae; genus Dactylorhiza; species Dactylorhiza incarnata. The sequence goes on from JAWHQI010000031.1 coordinate 10,131,122, forward strand.
AAATCCCAATGGTAACCCCGAACAGGCCCCACGAGCACCGCACAGATTTGATATCACTAAGGCCGTCCGGATCAAACCACCATCTTATGATGGGTTGGGTGATCCCCAAGTTTTTTTTGGATTGGGTTACAGAGATAGAATGCTACTTTCAGTGGCAAAATTTGACTGACGAGGATAAGGTGCGCGTGGCGCGTATGAAGTTGTTGGGTCGAGCCAAGTCATACTGGCTGAATGAGGAGTGGCGTTTAGGTGCGAGGGATAGTTTACCTCCCATTGGTTGAGTGGGCATGAAAGCCCTGTTGACTGACCAGTATGTCCCGACGTATCATCGAACACAAATGTTTGATGAGTTAGCCTCCCTACGGCAAGGGAACCGCTCGGTCGCGGAGTACATGGGGATCCTGAAATACATGATGGTTAGATGTGACGTTAAGGAGATGCCCGAAGTTACCCTCTCCCGGTTCCGCAAGGGACTTAGTCCTGAAATTCAGGGTAAAGTCCTTCGCTATGGTCACACGGATTTGAACACAACGTATAATACCACGTTAGACAATGAAAAGCACATGGCCCACAAGTCTAAGTCGCATTCGTTTCAGAAGAGTAAGTCCATCTTAGGACCTCCTCCGTTAGCCATGCGAGATAAGGGGAAGTTTCGTTCCACTGATTCGAACTCTGTCGTAATTACAGCTAGGAATATGCGTAACCCATCCGGAGATCGAGTGCCCATAGGTCGGATTAGCAAATTGAACGCTTCTTGTTTTAGCTGTGGTGTTCAAGGGCACTACGCGAGTGAATGCCCCACTAAGGCCAAGCCCTTAGCTCTGTTGGACACTGCTGATGATTCAGCCGAGCTCGAGTATGAAGCTGGCGATGACTCCGATTCGGAGGGAGTACCGAGTGATCTAGATGATGACACCAACATGACGGTGATGCGCTGTATTTTCGCCACCCCGCATGCGTCTGATGATTGGAATCGGGCGAACATATTTTCGTTAAACTTTAAGAGCGGTGACAAGTGGTGCAAGTTAATTATCGATAGCGGTAGCTGCATGAACGTGATTTCGGAGAATGCGGTGACCCGGATGAAATTGGTCACTGACCTGCACCCTCACCCTAATAAGGCGGCATGGGTTAATAAAACATCCCTTTCGATTGCGCGGCATTGTTTGGTACCTCTCACCATCAAGACTTATTCGGAGAAGATTTGGTGTGACGTCATCCCCATGGATGCCTGTCATGTGTTGCTCGGACGTCCGTGAATTTCTGACCATGACGTTACCCACTTCGGGCGAGCCAACACCTACGAGTTCAAGTTTAATGGCAAGACCATTATCTTGAAGCCCACTCTGCCTAAGGATCCTTCGAGCGCCTCGAAAGACACAATTGTGCCCGTAGAGAAGGAGAACTTAAGTTTGATTGGTAAGAAAGAGTTCGCATGCCATGCATTTTTAGATGGTGTCCTTTATGCCTTAGTTTGCCTACAAATTAAGGAAGACGTGCCTTCGTTTGATTGTTTACCACCCGCCCTGCGGAACATGTTAGAAGAATTTAAGGATGTCTACCCGGAAGAGCTACCCCCTACGTTACCCCCATTACGAGACATCCACCATGCGATAGATTTCATTCCAGGGTCCTCGTTACCCAACATGCCTCACTATCGGTTAAATCCGTCTGCACATTTAGAGCTCCAAACTCAAATTTCGGATTTGTTACAGAAGGGATTTATTCGTCATAGTAAGAGTCGTGTGCCGTTCCGGCTTTGCTAGCGCCTGAGAAAGACGGCTCGTGGAGGATGTGCGTCGATAGTAGAGCCATTTATAAAATCACAATTAAATATCGGTTTCCCATCCCGCATTTGGACGACTTGTTGGACATGTTAGACGGTTGTAAGTTTATAAGGTTTGTAGTCTAAATCACCTAGAGGGAGGGTGTGTGTGAATATGTTTCTTTTAATTTTCCTCTAAGTACCCTAGCTAATTTCTAAGTTAGTTTAAGCAATTGATCAAACACACAGAAAGCACACAAGCATGTATAGAGGTTCCTCAAGACAGGGTGTCTTGAGTAGTCCTCTTTCCCCCTTCACCTTTCTAACAATGTGTTAGACAAGGCCAACTCCTCCAAACTCGGCTCAAAGAGCTTACAACACAGATCCCTCAGGATCTCTCAGGTTTTCCCAAACCCTACCTCAGGCTCTCCAGCCCTACCTCAGATCAGCCCCTGATCCTACAACTCAGACCACACCAGGTCCTATAGCTCAGGCTAAACAGCCCTACCTCAGGCTAAACAGCCCTACCTCAGATCAACACCTGATCCTATAGCCCAGACCCCTTCCCCGTCCTACACCTCAGATGATTCCTCCTCCTACAGCTCAGGCTAAACAACCCTACAACTCAGATCAACAAATCCTACACTCAGGCCTTCAGCCCTACAACTCAGAACCCTCATGTTCCTATAATCTCAGACCAAAAGGTCCTACAACTCAGAACCCTCAGGTTCCTACAATCTCAGACCAAAAGGTCCTACAACTCAGGCTGTTAAGCCCTGCAAAAAGATGAGTTTTACATCTCACTACAGATAACAGCAATGTCCCCTGTAGTTCCTGCACAGCTTGTGCTTCCTGTAGCTGGTGATGTTGATGTCAGCTACAACTGATCTTCTTCTTCTTCAGATGAAGGTTGGAAGATCTCCTTGCCCCTTCTTGCAAATGAGCTATCTTTCTTTCTCTGTTCTTCTTCTTGCTTGTTCAGTGAGCAGCAGGAGAGAAGACAAGAGCTTCAGCCGTCTATGAAATAGTTGATTTCTTTTTGCACACGACGGAGAGAGTTCAAATGTGCCCTAACTCTTCCTTTTATACATCTCTAATCTTCAACGGCTCTCAGCTGTCCTTCTGAGAAGTACGGGAGAAGCTGATGGACCCCACACAGCTTTTCTGCAACTTGCACCACGGGCAGGACACGCAATCTGCGTTCGACGAACACGATGTATTGTGTTCGATGAACTTGCCAAACTCTGCGTTCGACGAACTTGCCAAACTCTGCGTTCGACGATCTTGCCAAACTCTGCGGTCGACGATCTGTCTTGTCTCTGCGTTCAACGATCTGCCTTGTCTCTGCGTTTGATTATCGGCACTCTGCGTTCGACGATCTTGCCGAAGTCTCAGCTGATTCTTCCTTTCTGTCTGCGTTCGACGAACTACCTTCTGAGTTCGACGAACATGCCAACTCTCAGCTGTTTCTTCTATCTTGGCTCAGCGGTCGACGAACTGTGTTCTGCGTTCGATGAGCGGCTCTCCGCGTTCTATGAACACGCCATTCTTTCCAATCTGCACGCTGCTCCTTTTCCGTCTCAGCGGATCCGCTGAGATAGCGATCTCGTCTTAGCAGATTCTTGGCTATCTGAAGATCAGCTTGCGTATAAGCTTTCTCAGCGGCTCCTGTACTGGTCTCAGCGGTTCCGCTGAGATAGTGAGCTCGTCTCAGCGGTTTTGACCCTTCCTTCGTCTCAGCGGTTCTGCTGAGACAAATCTTCATCTCATTGTAGATGATTTCTCCTCATCTAAGGGCATGTTTGGCCCTTTCTTTTGAGTCACCCGTGCCTATATATCCTACACAAGTATAGCTTTATCAAATACAATATGTTCTTAGCATTGTGAGTGATGCCTCTTCAAATCAAGGTAATATTGAGGGCAATATTCCCAACAATCTCCCCCTATTTGAAGAAGGCAGAACATTCCCAATGCTAAGGAACATGACCAACAAAAACATATCACAATAATGTTCTATATAGCATGGGTCCTAACACCCTAGGCATTGGCCCTATCTAGCATGAGCCCTAACACCCTAAGCATTGGCCCTATCTCCCCCTTTTTGGTTTCTTCAACTATTTATCCCTCTATGGATTGGGAGGCAACATCTATAGATCCCTTTGGATCAACTTATAGGTCAACCTATACACTCCTAGCATTTGCCATCTCCCCCTCAACCTGAACAGGGATTTTGCTCCCCCTCAATTAGAGAGCTATTTTCTGTAATAGCTGATTTTGTTCAATTTGAACAACCCATTCTAGCACCTGAATACTGAAGGTAGAAATACAGAGTACATATACCAACAATAACAAACACAATATGATTTTCAGAATATGAAAAATCATTTCAATTAAATGTTCAGTACAGACATTTCAAACAATTCAACTTATGATTGTACATTGGATAATTTAAAGAGCATCTCAAGGCAGGGTCTTCTTAGATGGTCCATGGGAAGAGCTTTCTCCATCTTCAGTCTTTCTCTTCCTAGCTTCAGCAGCAACCTTGATCTTCTCCTTTACTTTGAAGTACAGAAAAGGCTTGGGAAGATATCTTGTGGGAAACCTTATAGGAGTTTCCCTTCTTACCATGTTTACTTTGAGAATCCTTTCCCTTAGAGATTCCCTCTCAAGGTGCTTGATCCATTCAACAGATGAATAGACATAGTCAATGTCCTTGAGTTGATTACCATGGTTGACCCAGGTGTTGACAACAATTGTGTCCAACTCCAGATTGTCATCCTCATGAAGTGGATCCTCTAATTTTTCCATCCTCTTCTGGGCCATATACTCTTCAGCAGTTTGAATGCCCTCTGCCCTTCTCCTCTTTGCTTCCCTCTCATCTTGAATCAGATCTGATTGACCTTGGAAGTCAAAGTCTTCAGGTCTGCTTGGAATCAATATTGGAAGATTCAAAGCAATCCTTGTTCCTTGTAATACCTTTAAGCTTGAGGTCCAATGATTATCATTAACCTTTTTGACCACAGTTAGGATATTTTCTTGAATTGCATTGGAAGCTTTGTTGACCACTTTCAACACTTACTTGTTGGCTCCTGCCTAATTGGAGAGTATCAGTTGGTGGGCATTCTCCATGTTGTTATATAACTTTATGTGAGCTCCTTTCAGCTTAGCATTTAGCTTGACAACCTTCTCCTCCCCCTCTTTGCCTTTTTCCATTATCTCTTTCTCTATTTCAGAGTGTTGATCTATTATGGATTGGGAGAGAGTTTGGAAAGAGCTGTCCACATCATCCAAAATGCTTTCCTTGGCCTTGTCAATGTGGGACATGACATGGCTGCTGGATGTGTTAACAACTTATGCCATTCTGGTAACAGCATTCTCCCAGACATTTTGATTTCCTGTAAAGATGATTCTTTACATATGTAATGTCCTTTGAGGAGACACCTTGATGATCGACAATTTGCTTCAATACAGTGTGGTGAGCAGCAACAGTGCCTTTGGCCATCTCAAACCATCTTGTCATTTGGAGGATATGATCAGATGCAGTTTTGACATCATTAATCTTGGTGTTCAGCTCAGTTCTCACTGCATCCACCCTTGATTCCATTCTTTGCTCACTAGCTTGGATCTCTTGAGTCAATGCTGTTCTTGTAGCATATAACTCATCCCTTATCTGAGCATTGGCATCTTGAACTTTTTCTACAACTAGCTCTTTCACATATAACATCTGACCCTCAATGATGGATCTTATTGAGTTCAGCTGGTCAGATGTGTCTATCACAGCTGCTGGCCTTTCCTGGGCAACTTCTTTCTCCACTACCTCCTCAGCTTCATAGCTGGCCTTCTCTATTGAAAATTCAGATCTTGGCAGCTCTTCAGCATTTGGGTTGTGCTCCCCCTCACTAGCACCCCCACAATTATCTCCAAGGGGAGGGCTATGCTCCCCCTCACTCAGAGCATCCATATTTAGGGAATTCTGTCTAGGAGAACCTAAAAAATGATTTATGGGTTTGTTAGACACCTAGACTAGACTATTGTTAGAGGGGAGAAGCCTAACTGAGAACCTGATTTACCATGGATAGGTGAGTTCAGTAGTTCATCTTCAGCTGGAGGAACAGCTGGATCAGTTTCAATCTGAGTTGGCTCAGATGTAGAATCAACTCTTCCCTGGGGTTCATCTTCACCAGACACACCATCCAAGAGCACTGGAGGATCATCATCCTTCCTAGAGGTTTCAGCACTTTCTTCTTCCCTCTTCTTAGCTTTCTTCTTCTCCTTCAGCTCAGCCACCAAAGAAGGTTGGCTCATTGGTAGGACCCTTGTTGACCTGTCCAATGTCTTAATGTCTAACCTCTTCAAGTAGTGAATGTTAGTGCCCTTGATGGAGGAGAGTTCTCCTGGATAAGCCTTCAGCAGGAAGAGTGAAAGGATCCTTCCTAGGATAGGAGCCTGCAGAGATTGCTTTATCCTTTGGTACAGGACATTTCCCCAGCATGTCCTTTTCTTCATGATGATCCTTGCAACCAGCTCAAACATTGGTTGTGAGATTGTGTCATGTGAGCCTGGTTTGCACAGAAGGGCCTTTCCCACTATATCACACAACAACTTCCCCTTTTGGACTTCCCCTTTTGGTTGAAGAATTTCTTCTTCAAAGATGCAGTCTGGGAATCACTGTATTCACACCATCTTAAGGCTTGCTCCTTGTCGGATGCAGATATCTCCTCTTCTTCCACTATAGGTAGGTGCAGTACCTTTTCCAATCTCTTAGGGGACATTTTCACCCTAATCTCTCCAATTTTAGCATTTGCATAGAACTCTAGGACTTCATGCTTGAATATCTGAGAGGGTTCAGATAGCAAGAAGTCTAGGCCGGCTTCAGAGATGAGGGAGATGACTCCTAGAATCTCTGGTGAGGCATGGAGAAAACCATCCCTCACAAGTTCGCATCCTTCTAGCAACTCCTTCACGATCTTGGGCGCCATTTGGTCGAAGAGAAGAAACGCTGGGACGGAAGGGTAGAAGTTTTGTCTCGGCGGCTGGAGTGGGGCAAGTGAATGTGAAGAGTCATCTAATACGGTCTGCTATTTATACACTAGGTCTTAGTGTTAACCTAATCGACTCAGCGGAACAGCTGAGAAGATTTATCTACGTTTTCATTCTAGGGCTGAGTTTGTCGAACTCAAACTAGACGTTCTTCGAACTCAGGACAGAGTTCGTCGAATCCAGATTTTCCTTAGCTGTTAAAATGCAATCTGAAGCATAGCTTAGGCAGGTTGTACTGGTTAATCTAATCATCCTACTTTAACATTATTAGAGACTGCATTTGATGATAATTTCATAATGGGTAAGATACATACTTACCATGAGGATTTAGTCCTCAAACTGATGTTTACTTTATGATATCAACTTCCTGTCTCTCATGTGCCGTTGGCACACACTGTTCAAGTACCAAATGATGATGGGGCTGGTTGATGACTAGTTTTTAGCCATCGTTTTTAGGTTAGTTTAGTATAAATTTCCCTAGTTTTAATTATATTTTCTTTGCATTTTATGTTCGTTAAGTTTTAATGTTGTTATTTTATGTTTGTTAAGTTTTAATTTCTTTTGTTTTATAATGTTGTTATTTTATGTTTTATTTTAATTTTTTAACTAATTTTATTTTTTCTATGTTGTAGGATGTACCAAACAACCCGAGCTCAAGACATGCAGCCCTCTTCCTTGGTGCAACCCGAGCTCTCCATTTGGTGCCACCCGAGCCTCCATTTGGTGCCACCCGAGCCTCCCCAAGCAAGCAGCCCGAGCCCAAGCAAGCAGCCCGAGCCCCCCTCTTTGGTGCAGCCCGAACCCAAGCAGCCCCTCCATTTGATGTGGCCGACCCCCTCTCTCTCTCCCCCTTTCTAATGTTCATCCCCATTTAACTCTCATACATCCCCCTCTCTCTCTTATTTTTCTTTTTATGTTTCTTTTAAATAACATGCATCCATGAACCCCTCTCTCTCTCCTCCCATTTAATATCATGCATGTATTCTCCCATGCACATGGCCGCCCCCCCTTGTGTCCCTCCATCTCCTCTTCTCTCTAGAACCTTCCCCCTCATCTATAAAAGGGACCCTTGTCTCAAGCATTTGGGGGTTGGAAGTGGAAGAGCAAATAGAGTGCTAGTAGTATTGGTAGTAATCTTGTCTTTGAGAATTTTCTTTTCCTTGTTGTAGTTCCATTTTCATTATTGTAATTTTCTTTTTAGTAGTAATTTTGTTCTCTTTCTATTGTTGTATTCCCCTTTTTTATATAACTTATGAAAATGCATTCTCGTTATTTCGTTGTTATTTCCTTTTTAAATATGCGTAGCTAATTTTTCTTTAGCATTCGATCATGAGGATCCATGAAATGAGATGAGATTTCTCTTTACTTCTTAGTTTTATTTTTGTTAAATTATTTCTCGATCCTTCTTTTATTTATCTCGTGTCGACTCCGTATTTCCGATATACGGTAGTAGGCAATTGATCTCATTTCATAGAAGTCGAGAGACTCGTTGATTTGAAAGATCATTCAAAGAAGGAAGGAGTTGCACGCAATCCTAGAGATAGAACGACGTAAATCCTCCGGATTGGAGTCAAATCCAATAGTGCGGTTCATTTCGATAATGCGATTTTAGCAATTTTTATCTCTCTTATCTCTTCTCATGGTGAATCATTGATCGAATGTTAGCTTTTTAATCTGAATCTATCATTTTAATTATATCGTTAGTTTAATCTCAAATTCTCAAAACATCCAAAAGCCTTTCGGTAGGATAATAGTAGGAGCGTGAGTAATAGTACTTGACAACCCCGAGTTTAAATACGACCTTGGTACTACAATTCGATAGGTGCACTTGCCTTTTCGGATTGATCGTAAATCAATCACCAAGTTTTTGGCGCCGTTGCCGGGGACATTTGTCAATATTAAGAAAACACCGTCGCTATTACTTCTACAAAAAAAAAATATTATATATTATAATTAACCCACACCATCGTTTTTCTACCCCACCTAAATTCCTGGAAAGGATGCTTTGGGCTTGAATTCCCATCACAGCCTCTAGTACCGCTGCAAACCACTCACAGGGTAGATCTCGGGAAGTCCAGGACTAACATAATCCGCCTAAAAAGAAAAAAAATCATTATCATTTTTAATTTTGGTTTTTCACTTTCGGTTATTTTCCCTTTTTCCCTTTTCTTCCTACTAGTGCATGACCCGTAGTAGCTCTTCGAGTAATCTTGATATTCATTTTGATCCAGAGATCGAGCACACCCTTCGGCAGCGCCTTCGTACTCGTGATCAGGATTTACATATAGATCTCGAAGAGTCGAGCGGAGACACAACCACAGAAAATATGGGTGAGCCCAATCCAGATGAAGTCCAGCAACGGACCATGTCCTATTATGCTCGGCCTAACCTGGAGGGTACAGAATTAAGTATTGTCCGCCCTGCTGTAGCAAACAATAATTTTGAACTTAAACCTAGCATCATCCAAATGGCGCAGCAATATGTGCAGTTCGACGGATTACAAGATGAAGATCTGAACTTGCATATTGCGAGCTTTATCGAAATCTGCGATACTTTTAAGATAAATGGCGTGAGCGATGATGCGATTAGATTAAGACTTTTCCCGTTTTCCTTAAGGACTAAAGCTAAACAGTGGTTGAGTTCTCTTCCTAGAGGTTCCATCACCACATGGGCTCAATTAACTGAAAAGTTCTTATCCAAATATTTTCCGCCCGCCAAAACTGCAAAATTAAGAACTGATATTTGTTCTTTTAGTCAAATCGATTCTGAGACCCTCTATGACACTTGGAAGAGGTTCAAGGAACTTTTGAGACGTTGCCCTCATCATGCTCTGCCTGTATGGTTACAGGTCCAGATATTTATAATGGGCTTAATCAAGCAACCCAGCAAATGATAGACGCCGCATCCGGTGGTTCTTTGAACCGAAAAACTCCGGAGGGCGCTCTTGAGCTTATCGAGGATATGGCGATGAACACCTATCAGTGGAATATGCCTAAGTCTCGCCCAAATAAACCTGCAGGTATGTATGAAGTGTACTCCGTGTCCCAACTGGCGCTTCAAGTAGAGATGCTGAACAAGAAAGTAACGGAGATGACTGCTGCCTCCGCTATTCAGGTACATGAACATGCAAATGCTGCTGCTGCCGAGCAGGTGGATTATCTGGGGAACATACCCAGGCCTGCTCAAAATAATTTTGCTAATTTTTCTTCTCCGCCTGGTTTTAATTTACCTTCGAACTCGTATCACCCCGGATGACGTAGCCATCCTAATTTTTCGTGGAGTAATCCCGCAAACGCCGCACATCCACCACACGATTTCACTCCACCACCACCACAAAATCAAAATCCAAATTTTCCAAAACCTCCATCTTTGGAGGAAATGTTTTCAAAATATATAAATTTGAATGAGGCGACCATTAGAAACTTAACAGGGTCGATGAAAAATCTTGAAACCACGGTCGGTCAACTAGCTAAGGTTATCTACGAGAGACCACCTGGGACTCTTCCCTCAAATACCGAACCTAACCCAAGGGAGCAAGCGAAAGCAATTTCCATTCGGAGCGGTAAGGTAATCCACGAGCCCACCACAAGGGAAGAGCCAGAGGTTATTGCCTCTCATGCTGATGATGAACAAATAATCGTTAAGGAAACTGATTTAGAAAATGACAAAGAAAAAATTATTTTTGAAAAAGAAAAAGACAATCTTCAAAGTAATGCTCTTGAGATTTTAAAAGTATTTCCGCCACCTCCCTACCCTGCTAAGCTTAGTAAGGAAAAATTAGACGATCAGTATCAACGTTTTCTTGAAATCTTTAAACAAATCCACATAAATTTGTCGTTTCATGAAGCAATAAGTCAAATGCCGAAATATGCAAAGTATCTTAAGGATTTGTTAACAAACAAAAAGAAATTAGAAAATTTATCTCAAGTAACGTTAAACGAAGAGTGCTCGACGATTATAAAAAATTCTAATATTTTGAAAAAGATTAACGATCCGGGTAGCTTTTCTATCCCTTGCGTTTTTGGAAATCTTTTCATGAAACACGAGTTAGCGGATTTAGGTGCGAGCATCAATTTGATGCCATTTTCTCTATTTAAGAAGCTAGAATTTGGCACTCTCAGCTCTACGCGTATGAGCATCCAATTAGCCGATAGATCAATTAAGTATCCATTAGGTATCGTTGAGGACGTGCTAGTGAAGGTCGACAAATTCATCTTCCCGGTGGATTTTGTCATTCTCGATATCGAAGAGGACGTCGATGTCCCTCTTATCCTTGGTCGTCCCTTCTTAGCCACCTCTCGAGCGGTTATCGATGTGAGTAATGGGAAACTTCTTCTTCATGTGGGGGATGATGAGGTCACTTTTTCCATAAACGAATCAATGAAAAATTCCTTAAAAAATGACGACTCTTGTTTTTTCTTAGACGAGATTAATGATGATTTTTCTCTTTACCTTTCAAATGTTTCTTCAAATGAATTTTCCGCATCCTTTTCTAAAAATTGTCCAAATATTTTTGAAGACATGGTTATGTCCGTGCAAACAAATTTTGAAAATCCGCCAACTTTTAGACAAAAAATTTTGAAAATCTTATTTTCGAAAAAGAAAAAGTTTTAAAAAATTCTTACGATGAACGACCCAATCTTGAACTCAAACCACTTCCCGATCATCTTAAGTACGTTTTTTTAGAAAAATATTCGAAATTGCCCGTTATAATCTCGGCCTCTCTTTCTCAATCCGAGAACGATCAACTGATCGAAGTGCTACAAAAGCATCGCCGAGCTATAGCGTGGCAAATTTCAGACATTTCTGGTATAAGCCCCTCCTTCTGCACCCATAAAATTTTTATTGAAAATAACTCTAAAACTGTAATCCTACCACAACGTCGCCTTAATCCAAACATGAAAGAGGTCGTGAAAGGAGAGGTTCTTAAGTTGTTAGATGCGGGGATAATTTATCCAATTTCTGATAGTAAGTGGGTTAGTCCAGTTCAGGTTGTGCCTAAGAAGGGTGGGATCACGGTTGTAGCAAATGCGAACAACGATTTAATTCCGACTAGGACGGTAATGGGATGGAGGATGTGCATCGATTACCGTAAACTAAACGATACCACTTTCATTTTCGATGATTCATGTTTAGCTGCATTTGAATTAATTAAATCAAAACTTATAAATGCCCCTATTATGATCGCTCCGGTCTGGGATTTACCATTCGAAATCATGTGCGATGCGAGTAATTTTGCGGTCGGTGGGTGCTAGGATAACGAATAGCTAAGAATTTCCATCCTATCTATTACTCTAGCAAAACGCTTAATTCAGCGCAAGAAAACTACACCACAACTGAAAAGGAATTCTTAGTTGTTATTTTCTCTTTTGATAAATTCCGACCATATATTACTCTTTCTAAAGTTATCGTTTTCACGGATCATTCCGCATTGAAGTACCTCCTTTCTAAACCGAACGCCAAGACGCATCTTCTTCGCTGGATCCTCTTACTTCAAGAATTCGACTTGGAGATCCGGGATAAGAAAGGAGCGGAAAACTTAGCGGCTGATCATCTTTCTCGGGTAGAAAACCCCGAAATTGGTATTTTACATAAAAATTTTCTTAGTGATTCTTTTCCGGATGAGCAACTCTTAAATGTTTGCTCTTCTACCCCTTGGTTTGCCGACCTGGCCAATTATCTTGTGGCCCGCGTCCTCCCAAAAGAGTACTCGTCTCAGCAAAAGAAGAAATTCTTTTCTGAGTTGAAGTATTATTTTTGGGAGGACCCCTTTCCATTTCGCATTTGTGCGGATCAGGTGGTAAGAAGATGCGTTTCCCAGGAAGAAGGTTTTAAAATTTTAAAGCATGTTCATGAAGGTCCGACTGGTGGGCACTATCAAGCAAATCGCACTGCTCACAAAGTGCTTAGTGCTGGTTTTTATTGGCCAAGCATATTTAAAGACGCACAACATTTTGTGAGTGGGTGTGATCGGTGCCAGCTGACCGGAAACATCTCTAGTAAAAATGAAATGGAACAAAATTATTTTCTCGAATGCGAGGTTTTTGATATGTGGGGTATTGATTTTGTAGGTCCATTTCCCTCTAGTTTAGGAAAAAAGTATATTCTAGTCGCAGTAGATTATGTTTCTCGGTGGGCAGAGGCCCAAGCTTTTCCCACCAACGATTCTCGCGTGGTGATTTCATTTCTTAAAAAATTATTTTCTCGTTTTGGTTTTCCTCGGGCGATCGTTAGTGACAGGGGAACTCATTTTTGCAACACTCAACTCGCTAAAGTTTAAGCTAAATATGGCATTACGTATAAACTATCCACCGCTTATCACCCGCAAACTAACGGTCAGGTCGAAGTAGTCAATCACGAAATTAAAAGAATTTTAGAAAAAATTGTCTCTACTTCTCGTAAAGATTGGTCGTTAAAGTTAGACGATGCTCTTTGGGCTTATCAAACAGCTTACAAAACCGCTATTGGTTGTACTCCTTTCCGATTGGTCTATGGAAAATCGTGTCATCTCCCCGTAGAAGTAGAACATCGTGCGTACTGGGCGCTAAATTTTTTTAATTTCAATCAGCACTCGGTCGGTGAGCATAGAAAAAATCAGTTAAATGAACTCGACGAGTGGCGAGCAAATGCTTATGGAAACAACAGGATATTTAAAGAACGCACAAAATATTATTACGGCAAGAACCTACGCCACCCTAAGACGTTTAAACCAGGCGATGAGGTTCTTCTTTTTTATTCTCGTTTGTGTCTCTTTCCTGGGAAACTCAAGTCCCGATGGTCTGGACCATTTACGGTCAAATAAGTTTTTCCGTATGGTACTGTGATGTTAACGCACCCGGAAAAGGGTGAATTCAAGGTCAATGGTCATAGATTGAAATTATATATTTCTAATGATGTGGTGTCTTCTGCTACGGAACAATTTTTATTTAACTCTTAATTTTTATTTTTATTTGGAACTTTCTTTTTAGATTGTGGAACTCTTTATTATTGAACTTTTGTTTATTGTCTTCGAACTCAATAATGTTGAATAAAGAACACTCTTGGGAGGCTGCCCAAAGTTTTTCCTTTTTTTTTTCTTTTCTGTTCGTATTCTGTTCTTCGTCCCGGTGGCCAATTAAATCCAAGATCGTGATCGCTGCTCCAACGTTGCTGATTTCAAGATGGATCAAGTCAAGCCTACTGTTGATCAAATAAATTAAAGCCCAAGCACGGGGGAGCGACATCAACATTCGGCCTCACAAACCCGTGGAAGTCCTGTTCTTTTATTTTTACTTTACTGCATTTTCTATCCCCCTCTCCTCTTTCTCTTTCCCTTTTCATTGAGGGCAATGAAAAATCTAAGCATGGGGGAGGGTTTTTTTAATTTCTTCATTTTTTTTCCTTTCTAAAAAATTTTGAAAACAAAACAAAAAAATTGAAAAAAAATTTATAGAAGTACTATTTTTTCTTCTTAGCTTAATCAAAAATCCAAAAAACATAATGAAAAATTTAAAAATCTATTTGAAAATCAAAATAAAAAATTATCTCCTATCTTTATTTTTATGCGTCTTTTAGTGGTGTGCATGCCGAGCGGTACTTTAGTTCTAAGTAGAATTTCTTTGAAATGGTTTTCTAAATCTATTATTCTTACATATTTTAGTTTTACTATTTTCTAATTCATAAATATAAGCATCCATTTTTTACGTTCTAAGTTAGCAATTTGTGTTTTTTCTTTTTATTCGGCTTAGTTGCGTACGACTGGTTGCTAGATAATATTATCTATTTCATTAAGGGGTAATTCTTTCTTGGTGTCTAGAACTTGCCCCAAGCGACTCTCGAAGCATTTGCACGGTTCTTCACGAACTTTAGAAATGACTTAGGCCACCTTTTGACCCATTTTGAGCTTATTTTCCCACCCAAAAATTTTACCGTTGTTTAAACAATTTTGGGCCTTTTTTCCATTCCTCTTGTTCACCTCCACCAAATTTCACCAAGGCTAAAATTCCCTTCCCAATCGCACTAAATTTTTGAGGTAAAATTTCATTTGTGATAGGATTTTCTTGTGTTTTGGTGACTTGTTTTTCCTGCATATTTTGGTGAAAAGGAAGAGAAAAAAGTATTAAAAAAAAATCTGGAGAAAAATTGAGAATATGTTACAAAGAGAAGAAAATTTCTTGTTGGCCAAGTTCAAAAAAATATATATTTATATTGCTGAAAAAATTATTGTGATGGCCTATTCAAAAAGATGAAATCATCTCATTTGCCCCTTTTCCTTTTGTTTGGAAGCATCATGAAGAAAAAAATCCTATGTTTATCATTTGTTTTAAGCTCATCCTTGATTTAGTGTGATTTTGACCGCCACGTTTATCTTTTGCTATTCCATATCCTAACCTTTACCCAAGCCAAGATAAATTACCTATAAAAGACCTTTTGATCTTTAGAACGTGTCGCCAACTTGTGTAGTGGAGAGAGTGTGAACGGGCAAGCCTATGGACACCATCATTGATGGATTTCTTTGGAGGTTATCTTGACGTGATTATGGGGTAATTGTTATTTTAGCAACCTAGTAGTTTGTTCAATGCGCCGTTTATTTAGAAACTCTACTATTGTCTTTCTTACCTTCTTAATTTTTGGATGCTTTGTTTTAAGAATTTTGAAATGTGTAAACCTTCTTTATGTTCTAGTAATATTTTTAGATTTCCATTTTCAAGTTTTTTATTTTTGGACTTCTCACCCTACTAGTTGCTAGCATAGAAGTTAGGATAGTTTAATTTTTCATGTTTTGATTTTCTTTTTATTTGAAACTCCAAGTTTTTGTCATCTCTCCTTCCAATTATAATTCCATTTGCTTGGGGACAAGCAAACTCTTAAGCATGGGGGGATTTGATGACTAGTTTTTAGTCATCATTTTTAGGTTAGTTTAGTATAAATTTGCCTAGTTTTAATTATATTTTCTTTGCATTTTATGTTCATTAAGTTTTAATGTTGTATTTTTATGTTTGTTAAGTTTTAATTTCTTTTGTTTTATAATGTTGTTATTTTATGTTTTTATTTACTATTGTTTTATTTTAAATTCTTAACTAATTTTATTTTTTCTATGTTGTAGGATGTACCAAACAACCCGAGCTCAAGACATGCAACCCTCTTCCTTGGTGCAACCCGAGCTCTCCATTTGGTTCCACCCGAGCCTCCATTTGGTGCCACCTGAGAGTCCCCAAGAAGCAACCCGAGCCCCCCTCTTTGCTGCAGCCCGAGCCCCCCTCTTTGGTGCAGCTCGAACCCAAGCAGCCCCTCCATTTGATGTGGCCGGCCCCCTCTCTCTCCCCCTTTCTAATGTTCATCCCCATTTAACTCTCATACATCCCCCCTCTCTCTCTCATTTTTCTTTTTATGTTTCTTTTAAATAACATGCATGCAAGAACCCCTCTCTCTCTCCTCCCATTTAATATCATGCATGTATTCTCCCATGCACATGGCCGCCCCCCTTGTGTCCCTCCATCTCCTCTTCTCTCTAGAACCTTCCCCCTCATCTATAAAAGGGACCCTTGTCTCAAGCATTTAGGGGTTGGAAGTGGAAGAGCAAATAGAGTGCTAGTAGTATTGGTAGTAATCTTGTCTTTGAGAATTTTCTTTTCCTTGTTGTAGTTCCTTTTCATTATTGTAATCTTTCTTTTTAGTAGTAATCTTGTTCTCTTTCTATTGTTGTATTCCCCTTTTTTTATATAACTAATGAAAATGCATTCTCGTTATTTCGTTGTTATTTCCTTTTTAAATATGCATAGCTAATTTTTCTTTAGCATTCGATCATGAGGATCCATGAAATGAGATGAAATTTCTCTTTACTTCTTAGTTTTATTTTTGTTAAATTATTTCTCGATCCTTCTTTGATTTATCTCGTGTCGACTCCGTATTTTCGGTATACGGTAGTAGGCAATTGATCTCATTTCATGGAAGTCGAGAGACTCGTTGATTTGAAAGATCATTCAAAGAAGGAAGGAGTTGCACGCAATCCTAGAGATAGGATGACGTAAATCCTCCGGATTGGAGTCAAATCCAATAGTGCGGTTCATTTCGATAATGCGATTTTATCCCTTTTCATTTGCAAAGAGATTTCTATTGGAGCCTATGTTCCGCATCTCTTGGTTTGAGAATAACAAATACCGTGTTGTATTTGATCTAGTCTTTTGTGTGTTCATAGTGTCCAGGTTGTACAGGTTCAATGAGGAGACAATTCCTCGTTCATGGGCAAGATCCAAGAGTGTGTACACATTAGAAAAAGCAAAAGGATGAGTTTTGTGTGCTGATCTTAAAATGACCATAACTTTCAATCCAGGAAGAGTTACAGAACGGTCCACCCCATTTTGGAGATGAGAATGACTCAATCTACAGTCTGGAGAAGTTTCGGACGGCAAAAATGAAGAGGAGCTATCGTAATTCCGACAGCTATGTCGCCTAGGCGACAGCGCAGAAGTTACAGCAACTGCCCGCACGACAGCACGACAAACAGCAGTTTGGGGCTGTCAGAATTCCGACAGCGATGTCGCCCAGGCGACAGTGAAAATCTATAAATGGGTTCGTTTTGTTCGTGCATTCAGAGTTTTGAGAATTCCAAGTCCTTTCCTGAGTGCATACGAACCAGAGAGCTCCAGAACCTCAAGAACTCCCATTTGTGCTGAGAAGGTTTGAAATTGAAGATGAGATCGGACGCGCTTCTATATCAACGATCATCTCGAGGCTTCAACCTTCCTTTCAGAGATCTGAATATCTAGGGAGTTCTTCATTTTATTTTGTATTTTCATTTATATACATTTCACTTTGTATTGGTAGGGAAATCGTCTCCTTGTGCGTGACGTCTAAGTCCATACGTGGCTTAGGGGAAAATCGCTTCCTTGTGCGGAGCGTCCAAGTCCTTGCATGGCTTGGTAGGAAATCATGGACTTGTGTGCTACGTCTAGATCTTGGGGAGATCTAGAGGATAGACTTGGGCTTGGTCTAGGGAGAGACAAGTGATAGCCTTCCGATCCTTGGGAGAAGGATTGGTAAACACAAATTGTTAAAAGTTTATTATCATATTTGTGCCTTGATCTTAAGCATTGTTAAGATCATTTTTATTGTATGTGAATTTCATGATTAAAAAATTATGACTTTTTCTTTAATTGCAAATTTGGTTGCTTAATCTTTAACTTAGAAATTTGTGTTTGAATTAATTTAAAAATTACATTGGTTTGAAATTTTTATAAGTAATTTTTAGAAAAGTAAAATTTGTTTAAAAATTCTTAAGTAAAAACTCTTAAATTAAAAAGGCCCTTATTCACCCCCCCCCCTCTAAGGGCGCCACAAGATCCAACACTTGGTATCAGAGCGAGGTTATTCCAATACGGCTTCACAGCCGGGAATAATGGCGCTTCATGATCTCACATCTTCTAGAGGGGATAATTTTTATGAAAATGAAAAATCATTATGTCCACCATTATTTATGGGTGAAAATTATAATGGGTGGAGAATACTTATGGAAAAATTTCTTAAATCCTTAGATATTGAAGTTTGGAATATTACAATTAAAATGCCCCCAAATATTTTAAATAAAAATAAAATATTCTTAATTGCCAAATCAATGAATAGTCTATATTGTGCATTAGATCAAAATATTTTCAAACTTATTTATACACTTCCTAATGCATATGAAGTTTGGAAATTTCTTGAGAATTCTTATAGTCTTCCTTCCGCAGATGATGCCTGTGAGCAATTCCTTATGGATCCAAGAGAAGAAGACAACGTCACAATATTGGACTCAGTTGATGGCAAAACATCAAGCAAAAGAGAAGACGGAAAATATAGCAAGGTAAGAAAATCTAAATCTTCTCTTTTAGTAACTAATTCTATTTCTACATTTCGTGTGCTTAAATTTGCTAAACGTAAAATTTCAAAGTTGAAACATGCTAATTCCAAATTACGTTTAGAAAATAAAACTTTAAAAGCAAACGCTAAAGTAGAATCTTATATTGATGTTTCAAATTCTTGTTCATGCTCTTTAATTGAAAATGCTAAACCTTATTTTGATTATAATACATTTAAAGAAGAACTCAAGGTTTTGGAAAAAGGTCTTTTAACTTCAAAAG
The DNA here is from genome assembly GCA_033032865.1 of Dactylorhiza incarnata. NCBI lineage: Eukaryota > Viridiplantae > Streptophyta > Magnoliopsida > Asparagales > Orchidaceae > Dactylorhiza > Dactylorhiza incarnata. Next base: position 10,150,025 of record JAWHQI010000031.1, read on the forward strand.
AGCATAATGAAAAATTGTTAAAAGAAAATGATAACTTAAAGGATAAATTAGAATCATTAAAAATGTTTATTCAAAACTTTTCATATAATAAAACATCTTTTATTTCTAGTTTATCAAATTATCAAAAGTCTAAAAGCTTAACTTCATATTATAAGAGTACGTCTATAAGAAAGAGTGAAAATGAAAATCATCAAAATAAGAACCAATCATTTAAAACATATTGTAACCCACTTTTTCAACATTCAATTCTTAAGAAAGACCTTCTCTCTTATAAACTCTCAAAGAATCAATATAATAAAATTCATTATGATTATCAACATCAATGTATTTTGAAAAATAATTTGAATAAACATAAATCCCAAATGAATTATTTTTCAAACAACTATCATTCCAAAAAGATGTCAAATAATCATAATATGAATTTAAAAGATAAACAACCAAAGTATGAACGGAGGCCCAAAATTAAAAACGAAACACTAACTCCACTTATAAAGGCCCATTCATCAGTATCTCTCCAAAAGCCGACATGATGTATTTGGGTACCCAAAGGAACCATCACACTTGGTCCCCTTTGGATACCTAAGTCTCTCATTCACTAGGAATCATTATATTGCATGAAGTAGAAATTAATTAAAAAAGAAATATCAGTACTCTACTTCATGATATGCTTAATTGCTTTTTCTTTTGTTTGTTTTCTTATTTTTGAGCCAACACGCTAAGGTCACTTAGATATATTATGAAATGTGACCTTTACATTTTAAGCCTAATGTTTATCAAATTAAAATTGAATTAAATTGAACATAAAGTCATAATTTTAAGTGATCTATCTTTTCTTTTTGTTATCCTTTTTAAATCCTTTGCCTATAAATGTTATATTATCATTATAAATTGAATGCTAAATTTTCTAAATTATATTATCAAGACTAATGAAATTACTTTCAAAATTGGATTTAAATGGATTTTTAGGGGTCTTAGGCTAAAATATTAAATGTGCAACTAATTGCATATTTGTCTATTTTTCGTTGCTGCATATAATAGCCCCTATATTGAAAATCATAATCGAGAAAAATCAGAATCAAATAATATAAAAAACAATGTGTTTTAAATCAAATATAGTAACTCTGTTGCTAACGCCAGGCGTTATCACTAACGCTGGCGGTAGCATATTTTCCTAAAAATTCTGATTTTCTCTGAAAAATTATTTTTACTATCATTGTTGTCAAATACCTTGTATTTGTTTTGTCTAATTTTTAAAAATTAAAATCAAAAAGAAAATTTACAAAAATGATGAATATGATTTCACAATCACCACCATGATCTATTAATATCCTATGCTAAAATTCACTATAATCATATATCATAATTCATGATCCATCAAGACCTATCTTAAATCAACTAATTCTATCAACCTTAGGAATTGTGAAATATATGATTGCAATTGGTATTATAGTTTCATATATTGTTTTGTGTGTGTGATGTGCATCTTTATTGTTTGCATGAATCTCATTATCTTTAGACCTATGAATTAACTTGATATCAACAAGATGAAATCAAATAGAATTGTCACTTCTTTCTAGGTCTATGAAAATTCAAAACTCTATGTTTGAATACATGCAACTCAATCTTATATTTGTCCATCTTTACTTTGCTTTGCACCATGTTGTCCTAATTCATCACACTAGCATTATCACGTACCATAGATAGAAATCAATGCTCATGCTAGTTATAGCTTGCAATGCTAAAGTAAATTATATCATTAAAATATGAAAAATCTTATTTTCCTTTGTAGTTATTTGCATGAATAAAACTTTTCTAAATGGATTTAAAATCAACAATCTTCGATAAAATTGTAAATCCAAAACTAATCATGAAATTATAACACAGTTAATATATTTAAGGCTTACACGCTTAGTATGTCTGTAATCAATAAACCTATGACATGTGTCTCACAATAGCGAGGGCGTGGGATTGTGTGCATTAGAGACCTAACTTCTAAGTCATGTCTTGTCCTTAACCGGGGAGGGTTCCAGTGGGGCCTTGAGAGGCACTGGAGGGAAAGAGTGCTAGTTTGAGCGTCGTCTTTTGTATGCAATGGGATTAACACCCCAGCCTACGGCATGTGTGCAGCTCCTCATACCTATCCGTCACTTAGTACAGTGCTAGAGTGTAGTCATGTAGTTAAGGTATCTTGATCTTAGATATACTTATATTATATTCATTGCATGAACATTATCTCACTCTTTATACATAAATCATGCATATTTTTTTTATTCTAACATTGCATAATGTGTTTGCATATTTTAATATTTCGAGCTTTAATGATTTTACCAAACACAAGTATTTGAAAAATCACCAAATACATGCTAAAAGAGCCTTCAAATCTAATCAATATACTCTGAAATTTCAACTGAAGGAAGGTCTCTTTATAATACAAATGAATTGAGAAAAATATTTTTCAAAACATCAAGAAATGCAGTTCTGTTTTGGCGTTAAGAAGTTAATTCCTGGCGTTAGCTCCTTTGCTCCAAAATATTTTTTTTGTTTTGAATTATTTCTGGTATTATTTTAATATTTTGTGTGTTTGTAAAAAGTTTTCTATCTTTTTATTCCTTTTAAAACAAAATTTTATTTCTTTTAAAAAATATATATATGTATTTTCTCATACATTATTTTTATTTATTTCTCTGGCAATAGAATATCATTTACTGAAAGGGCTATTAAAGACTTCTATGATTTCTAGAGAATATATATAAAAAAAAAACAAATACAAAATTACAAAACAATTTCAAAGAACAAAAATATGTTTTTCTCTATGTGTGTTTATTGTTTTGTGCATATATAAAAAAAATAAAAAAATAAAACTGATTGTTATTCATTGCCATTGTCAAGGATGGATGATTAATTATATCAATTAAAGATTAAATGCAATGTTTAATTTAACTTTCAAGTTTCTTAAAAACATTGTTTTGTATTTGTCATGCCTTGAAAATAATCTTGTTATGTGCAATGAAATTGATTGTAGATAAACATGTGTAGAAATGATTAGCATGCCTCTAAGTATGAGTAATGTATTATATTTGATAATGATTCATTCACTCACTTATTTTTGATAACCTACATGTGTTTACAATCTTATTCTTACATGATTGTGTAGTGTAATAACATAAATAATTAAAATGCCTAAATAGATTACCTACACAACATTGAATTGGTTATTACAATTCTTTGGCTTTCATGCACTTATTCTTTAGAGAAATGTGGTTTAAAATGCTATGTTTGTAAAACAAGTGAATTCGGAGTCCTTAGTCACTAAACTAAAAAGCAAATAATAAATGACAAGAAAAACTCCACCAAGCACTACTCACCCTCCTGTTAAGTCTTAACGAGCATTGTGAGGTTGAGCACCTTGGCTAAGAATTGTAAAGTGTCTTGCAGTAAACAATTTATACACCACTTCTCTTTAGTAAACTGGATCTCAAAAAAAAATTGAAAATAAAGCTAAAAAGTATAAAAGTGATCCCCCAAGCACTACTTTGCACCCTGATAAGTCTTAATAAGCATTGTGCGTGCAGAGCACCTTGGTAGTTGTACTATTTATTCATGTGCATTAAAATAGTGTGGAAGTAATATTATTTGTGTATTTTAATGTTGTGTTATTTCATTCTATATGTCATGTGTTTTTGATTGATTCACTTGTATACTTTATCAAAACACTACTTTGTATACATCATTATCTTTCATAAAACTTCTACTCATGAGAATTGGATCCTAATGCTCATCTACTCAAATCTCTACAAACATAAGTAAATGCACTAGATAACAAAGCATGACCGCTACAATGTTTATGTTTACTTGAAATGCAAATTTTATTACATTGTAGTTTGTGTATCTTTTCTTGATATTATGAAATCATGCTTGCAATTTTTTATCTTAATGGAATAGAATCTCTTCAATCTTTAACTCAAACATAAACTTTTCAAATTTAAAACTCATTATCCTTTATATGGTTTTTGTTGGAGCATGCATTTCGCACTCCTCCGGTTTGATAATTACAAAGTCCCGTTTGTATTTGATTCTATTTTTTATTAATGGTGTGCAGATAACAGGTATGAGATGTTCACATTTCTGCTGGAGCTAAATTTGAATATGGGAAATTTCACTGTCGGAAAATTCCGACAGCTGCTGTCGCCCAGACGACAGTAGATAAGTTACAACTACTTCCCTCCACGGCAGCACAACGAAAGGCAGTTTTGAGCTGTCGGAATTCCGACAGCGATGTCGCCCAGGCGACAGCTCGGAGGTTACAACAACTGCCCATGACAACACCCACGATCAACAGTTTTGAGCTGTCAGAAATCCAACATCGATGTCGCCCAGGCGACAGCTCGACGGTTACAGCAACTGCCAGCACGACGCCACTCCAGCGGCAGTTTAACGCTGTCGGAAAATTCCGACAGTCAATGTCGCCCAGGCGACAACAATTTTCTATAAATTGACTCCTTGTGTTCGTGCATTCCAAGCTTTGAGAATTCCAAGTCCCTTCCTGAGTGCATACAAACCAGAGAGCTCCAGAACCTCTTCAACTCCCATTTGTGCAAAGAAGGATTGAAGATTGAAGACGAGATCGGGCGCGCTTCTTCATCAACGATCATCTCGAGGCTTCAACCATCCTTTCAGAGATCTGAAATTTTAGGGAGTTGTCCTTTTCATATTGTATTTTCATTTACACTCATTTCATTTTGTATTGGTAGAGAAATCGTCATCTTGCGTGCGGCGTCTAAGTCCTTGCGCGGCTTAGGGGAAAATCGCTTCCTTGTGCGGAGCGTCCAAGTCCTTGCGTGGCTTGGTGGGAAATCGTGGCCTTGTGTGCTACGTCTAGATCTTGGGAAGATCTAGAGGATAGGCTTGGGCTTGGTCTTGGGAGAGACAAGTGATAGCCTTTCGATCCTTGGGAGAAGGATTGGTAAACCAAAAATTATTGTATTTTTTATTATTATAACTGTGCCTTGATCTTAAGCATTGTTAAGATCATTTTTTATTGTACACAAATTTCATGATAAATGTAATTATGCTCTTTTCACTAATTGCAAATTTGTTTGCTTAAATCTTTATCTTAGAAATTTGTGTTTGGTTTAATACAAAAATTGCATTGGTTTAAAATTATTTATAAGTAACTTTTTACTAAAGTAAAATTTGTCTAAAAATTATTAAGTAAAAAATATATTTTTAAACACACCCTTATTTAAGGGCGTCACACGATCCTACAAGTGGTATCAGAGGGAGGTTACTCCAAAACGGTTTTACCACCGGGAGTAATGGCGCACAATGATCACGCGTTCGTTGAGGGGCAAGGAATTAGTAGGCCACCACTTTTTACGGGCACAGACTACAATTATTGGAAAACACGTATGCGTTGTTTTCTAATTGCGCTAGATATAGAAGTCTGGAATATGGTAGAATCTAGTTACACTTCTCCAACATATGTTGTAGGAGAAGTAACTATGGATAAGCCCAAAGACAAGTGGGATGATCATGATAAATTAAAATGTAAGAACAATGCAAAAGCCATGAATGCTTTATTTTGCGCACTAGATCGCACTGAATTTAATAGAGTTTGTGCTTGTAATACTGCATTTGAAATTTGGAATTTGTTAGAAATCACTCATGAAGGTACTTCGCAGGTAAAGGATTCAAAGCTATTTCAACTGGAGTCTGAATTTGAAAGGTTCAAAATGGAGGTAGATGAAGAGATTGATACGATGTACACACGATTCACAAAAATCGTGAACGACTCAAAGGTGCTAGGAAAGGTGTTCTCAAATGGAGATTTGGTAAGGAAAATCTTAAGATCACTTCCCCCGAAGTTCAATCCTAAAGTGACTGCAATTTCCGAGTCACATGATCTTAAGACCTTAAAATTGGAGAGCCTCATTGGGAACTTGAAAACTCATGAAGTTGAATTGAAAATTCAACAACAAGAGTATATGGAGCCAAGGAAGAAGGGATTGGCTCTAAGATCTAAGAAGGAAGAAACTAGTGATTCTGAGGAGGATGAAGAAGATGAGGAAAGTTTATTTGTTAAAAAATTTAGAAAATTTATGAAAAAACCGGAGAGGAGGAATACGTTTAAGAAGTATTTTAAGAAGGAGACTTTTAGGAAGAAAAAAGGAAAGGAAGGCGATGAGGAGGAAGAGAGACCGCCACCGGAGTGCTATCACTGCAAGAAGTTAGGACACATTCGAAGCAAGTGTCCAAAGTACTTGAAAGAACTTAAAGAAAAGAAGCACAAAGGGTCGAAGAAGGTGTTGAAGGCGGAAACCTGGGATGATACTACTTCTGAGGATGCAAGCAGTTCCGACTCAAGTAAAGAAGAGGAGGCCAACATGTGCTTAATGGGAAAGAGCGTCATATCTGATGACGAATGCAGTGTCCAAAGCTACACTGAGGTAACTCCTCCAACCTATGATGAATTATTTTCTGAATTTTTAAAGACTTGCAAATTTTTTGAAAAAAGTTTAAAAGATAATGATCTTCTTAAATCTGAAAATGAAATTTTACTTAAAGAAAACAAAAAATTGTTAAATGAAATCAAGACTATTGGAAAAAGAGATAGTTCTTGCCAAGAGTGTGTCCACTTTTTGGGAAGAATTAAAGAACTTGAAGAATCTCTTTCCAAATCTCATTCTACAATAAAAGTTCTTACTAAAAAGAATGAGATTTTAGAGAGAGATCTGAAATCTTCAATTTCCAAAGTCCATGAGGGAAAGAAATCTTTTGAACGTAGATGCGTAAATCTGGTATCCGAAAATACAAAAATGAGAAACCAGATTCATGACTTCACATTAGCCATGAAAAAATTTGGAATGGGCCGAAGATCACTGGATATGATCTTAGGATACCAACGCCATGGATCTGGAAGGTTTGGGCTCGGATACACGTCTGGAATCTGTCGCCCGGCGACAACCACTATCGCCGGCGATAGTGAAAAGTTCAAAAAATTTACTTTAAAAATTCTAAAATTAATGAATTATCAAATACTGCATCCTCATCCAGTAAAAGTCCAGAAAAGTTATACTCTTCTAAATACATTACATGTGCCAAATGCAATAGATTTGGTCACACTACGGACTCTTGCTGGAAGGAAGGAAAAAGTAAAATTAAACAAATCTGGGTGCCTAAGGCTTCTACCTATACTATGGGTGGAACCATTTGGGTAACCAGATCTTTACTCACCTCTTCTTTCTAGGTATGTTGGCAGGCTAAGGACAAAGAAGACGTGTGGTACTTGGACTTGGGTTGTTCAAAACAAATGACGGGCAATAAAGAGAAGTTCCTTAGCCTAGAGATGAAGAAAGGAGGAGTTGTGACATTCGGAGACAATGGAAAAGGAAAAATCATCGGCATCGGAGTTGTGGGTAACGAAAATTTTTCAATTTCAAATGTTTTATTTGTAGAAGGATTAAAGCATAATTTGATTTCTATTAGTCAATTATGTGATAAGGGTTTAAATGTTTTATTTGAATCTTCTACAAATTTGTGCAAAATTATTAATTCTAAAACAAATGAAATTGTTTTTACCGCACCTAGATGTCATAATGTATATATGATTAAATTTATAGATTTTTCAAATTCTACTTTGAAATGTTTTTTATCAAAAAATGATGAATTAGATTTATGGCATAGGCGACTTGGACATACTAGTGCCAAGTTAATTACAAAACTTTCAAAAGATAAATTAATTAAAGGTTTACCTTTGTTAAATGGAAATTTATCTTCTTCACTATGTGTGCCTTGCCAAAAAGGAAAATTTTCAAAATCATCTTTCAAAAGTAAAAACATTATTTCTACCACTAGGCCACTTCAATTAATGCATATGGATTTATTTGGGCCAATTGGAATTTCTAGCTTAGGAGGTAGAAAATACACATTTGTATTGATTGATGATTATTCTCGTTTTTGTTGGACTTTATTTCTAACCTCCAAATCTGATGCATTTTCAAAATTTTCAAAATTATGTTTGCATATTCAAAATGAATTTGAGTTAAAAATTAAACGCATACGATCGGATCATGGAGGAGAATTTGAAAATGAAAAGTTTATTTCTTTTTGTACGGAGTTAGGAATTAAACATGAATTTTCCGCTCCACGCACACCACAGCAAAATGGTGTAGTGGAGAGGAAAAATAGAACTCTTCAAGAGTTAGCCCGTACGATGTTATCTGAATTTAAATTACCAAAATCTTTTTGGGCTGAAGCGGTTAGTACGACATGTTATGTAATTAATAGAGTAATGCTTCGCCCTATTTTAAAATTAACTCCTTATGAATTAATTTTTAATAAACAACCAAATGTTTCTTATTTCAAAGTTTTTGGTTGTAAATGTTTTATTTTGAATTCTAAATAGGAAAATTTGATGAAAAATGTGATGAAGGTATTTTTATTGGCTATTCTTCAACTAGTAAAGCTTATCGGATTTTTAATAAAAGAACAAAAATAGTTGAAGAATCTATTCATGTTAGGTTTGATGAGTTTGCTTCATGTGTAGAAAAGAAAATTACAGGAAAAGAAGATGAACTCATTCCCACGGTGGAGAATAATGATGAAGAACTTGGAGAAAATGAAGAAGGAAAAGAAGAAGAAAGAGAAGGAGAAAGAGAAGAAGGAGATAGAGAAGTAGAAGAAAGAGAAGAATATGAGCCTCCAAGTGAATTGAGGTTTTCAAAGGATCATCCAAAGGAGCTTATCATTGGAGATCCGCAAAAAGGGGTTAGTACTCGTTCATCGCTACATGTTTTATTTTCAAACCTTTGTTTTGTTTCTGAAATAGAACCAAAAGATGTTTCCACCGCTTTAAATGATGAATTTTGGTTTTTAGCTATGAATGAAGAACTTAATCAATTTGAACGTAATAAGGTTTAGAATCTTGTAGAACGACCCAAAAATCGTCCTGTAGTTGGTGTTAAGTGGATTTTTAAAAATAAAATGGATAATGAATCTAGAATTGTTAGAAATAAAGCCAGATTAGTTGCAAAAGGTTATGCACAAATTGAAGGGGTAGATTTTGATGAAACTTTTGCACCCGTAGCAAGATTAGAAGCGGTTAGGATATTTCTTGCATTTGCTTGTTTTAAAGGATTTAAATTATATCAAATGGATGTCAAAACCGCATTTTTAAACGGGTATATAAAAGAAGAGGTTTATGTAGAACAACCCCCTGGCTTTATAAATGAGAAATATCCAAATATGTTTATAAATTAGATAAAGCGCTTTATGGATTAAAAGAAGCGCCTCATGCTTGGTATGATCGATTAACTCAATATTTGTTAAAGCACGATTATAAAATAGGAAGTGCTGATTCTACACTCTTCATTAAGCAAATTGATCATGATTTAATTATTTTACAAATTTATGTTGATGATATTATTTTTGGAGCCACTAATGAAGAGTTGTGTAATGAAGTAGTTCAAATTATGAAAAATGAATTTGAAATGAGTATGGTTGGAGAACTTTCATATTTTCTAGGTTTTCAAATTACACAAAAACATGATGGAATTTTTATATGTCAAACCAAATATATTCATGATATGTTAAAAAGATTTGGATTTGAAAATCTTAAGCATGCAAACACTCCTATGAGTACTTCACTAAAATTAGGAAAAGATGAAAGTGGTGTTTCAATTGAACAAACCCTTTATAGAAGTATGATAGGATCTTTATTGTATTTAACCGCATCTAGACCTGATATTATGTTTGCCATTTGTTTATGTGCTAGATTTTAAGCTAATCCTAAAGAGTCACATTTAAAAGCGGTGAAACGTATTTTTAGATATCTCATAGGAACATCAAAATTAGGTTTGTGGTATCCTCATAATGATTCCTTTATTTTGCATGGTTTTTCGGATTCCGATTATGCGGGATGTTCTTTAGATAGGAAAAGCACTAGTGGCACTTGTCACTTTATCGGCCCTTCACTTATTTCATGGTCGAGTAGGAAACAGAATTCTGTTGCCCTCTCTACTACCGAGGCCGAATATATTGCACTAGGTAGTTGTTGTGCCCAAGCTCTTTGGATGTCACAAACGTTAGAAGATTTTGGCATGCAACAAAGTAGTGTAGAATTAAAGTGTGACAATAAAAGTGCTATAGACTTAACTAACAATCCCGTATTACATTCTAGATCTAAGCATATAGATGTCCGACATCATTTTATAAGGGATCATATTAAGAAGGGTAATATAAAAATCAACTTTATAGGCACGGAAAATCAACTAGCGGATATATTCACTAAGCCGTTACCGGATTCCCGTTTTTCTATGCTTAGGCTAGAATTGGGAATTCTAGACATTTCACAATGAATATATCACTATTTAAAGCCTATAAAATTTTAAAAAAAATTATCACAAAACCTAAACAATTTAAAAAGAAAAAGCCTAAATTTTAAAATCAAACCATAGAATTTCAAAAGACTTAACAAAAATTCAAACATCATTAATATTACATCAATATTGTTCCAATAAAAACAGTAGAAAACATCATAAGGATCAAGTTCATTAAACAGAAATAGAAATCTGAAGAAGTTCACTATCGCCCAGGCGACAGTGGATGTCGGAAATTTCCGACATCAACCAGCAGCAACAGCAGCCTGATGAAACTACTCAGAATCTTCAAAACCAGCCCCGCTGCTCTCTGGACAATCTTCTGGAGGTCCTCGTCTCACGGCTTTACCACGTCGAGTCCGCCTCACCGATTGGCGTGGCGGTTCTTCGTCTGGAACTTACCATTCAGCCTCTTCCTCCGGAGTTGGCTTTACTTCAGACCTTTGACGAGAAACTTCATAAACTTCTGCATTCGACTACGGTCCTTCTTCACTTCCTTCTTGTGATCCTCTAGTGAATCACGTAGATCATCAATAGACTCCCGTAGTGAACCTCCCCTAGAAATTCGCGGCTCTCTAATCTCAATTCCCGGATGGGCCTTTTTCTGCGTCCTCTTCACTTATATCGAACCCGTATAATATATCTCCGGATAACAATCATCCAAATAAGAACCTTGTGCTATCCATCTGTACTTCTTATAGAGTATACGCTGAATTATCGCCCCCATTGGCAGCGTATGAACCTTCACCCATTTTGGATGCTTTAATCTATATGCATACCGAATCTGGGAGAGTATGAAGTCCGCCACATCAAAAGGTTCATTCTCCATAATGAAGTAAGTAATGAGGGTCAACTGAGCCATGATACTCTTTGTATCTCCACTCTTCAACATGACTGAATTCCTTAATATATCTTGAACTAAGAAAGCATCCGGAGTGAGTGACGTAACTTCAGTGGTTAGAGTCTTCTTTTGATTCCCATGTAAACTCATGTTTACTAGGGTCCAATCTCTATCTTTTCTATAACTCTCCACTATATCCGGCATATTTTCACTCATCACTAGTCCGAATTCCTCTCTTAGATCAACATGTGTTATTTCCACATATTTACCATGGATTCTTGATCTAACTCCCCCATCCAATTCAGTAAAATTTGGGTCTTCCAAATGGTTATAAAATTCTCGAATAAAAAAGGATGAAAATGCCTCTGGTGTGATTATTGAGAGTATACCTGCATTCGCAAGCCGATCATAGATATGATCATGCCTCGGCGAATCAAATTCAACATACTTCGCTACCCCAACTATGGCTTTCTCCACCCCAGGATACACATGATACGAACTATGCGCATCTTCAGAAGTACTTCTACGCGCTTTAGAACTGGAAGCCATTCTGCAAATAACATATAAAAAACATGGATTAAAAATGTGTTGTGCACTGGAACACTGGCGCCCAGGCGACAGTGGCTGTCGGAAATTTCCGACTGTACTTCAGTAAAAACTTCTCTCGAAATTTTTTACATACACTTCCAGATCTACTCAAAATCAAGGTTATTTCAACAACAAGTTTAAAAAAAAATATGTTTTTCAAATCAAAATCTTCTCCTTATCCTTACTATTCATCATCTTCAACCTTCTTTCAAAAGGCAAATCTACCATTTTTAAAATTAGACTATGAACAAAAGCAAACCTTCAACCACAAGAACCACAAAATCAAAACATTTTTAACAAAGATCCAACAAGATCCACTTGCTTTAAACTAGATCTACACTTTTAAAACACAAAACTTCAAAAACCTCCACCATTCATCAAAAATCAAAATGAAAACTACATTTTCCTTCTTCTCTACTTTCAAAATCACAAATCCCTAAAAAAATTAGAGTCAAAAACTTAAAAATAAAAAATCCATACCTTAGATCTAGAGTTGTCGCCGACCTCTGACAACCTTCTCTCGCTCTACAGTCCAGAAAAATGAAGCACAATAGGGTTTGACTCGGTCTAAAGCCCTATTTATATTTTTGGCTGTCGCCTAGGCGACAGTGACTGTCGGAAATTTCCGACAGCTCCCGATTTGATAAATCTTCAATTTTTGGTCCCTTTGATGCTTTACAATAGTTATATGTCATTACTACTTCACCTCATGACTTGATGACAAACCATGTGCTTTTTATTTTTTAAAAAAAAATGACTCTTACATGATTATATGATTTCATTTCCAAGCTATCATCGTATTGACACTCCTACTTAGTTGTTTAGAACATTGGAAATTGTTTTCGCATGCCTCTAAGTATGAGAAATTGTTTATCTATCATAATGAACTATCACGTTCACTTCTTTTGATCAATACGTATGTCTTTTTATTTAATATATACATGGATCATATTTGCTTTAACATAATAAAATAGCACTTCATAAATATAACTTTCAACCTTGATTTGTTAGCACAACAAAATATACACCATCTTTTGCGATTCAAGTGAATTCGGAGATCCTTGGTCAATTACAAAAAAAAATATCAATATCTCAAAATTAAGATATCACAACATCTGTGATAAAAAAAAAGTTTAAAATAAAGACAAGGATACTCCACCAAGCACTACTTACCCTCCTGATAAGTCTTAATGAGCATTGTGAGGTTAAGCACCTTGGAAAGAATTGTAAAGTGTCTTATGCAAAAGAAAAATGGTTTTCTATTCATCTTGTGCTATATCTTCAAAGTCAAAGTTGACTTTATATGCTTTTATTATGTTCTCCATTTCAATGATCATGTAATTTAAATAACTTCATATGTTTGATCTAAGTATCACATGTACACATCATTATGTTATAGAAACATTCATCTCATGAGAATTGGACCGAAAATATTCCATAATTCTATACACTATTGTGTCTTTCTATGATACTTTCAAATGACATTACTCATGTTTAAGTTATTTTCTTTCATTACTTCATATGGCTATACCGTAACTTCATGAGTTTATTCATACTATGGCATATTCCTATTATTTCATGGACTTCAATCATTTCCAACAAATTGCTTCCGCTTACTCTTCATTTCTATATCCTATATTCTTTCCCTTAAGAACTACTCTTTTATCTAATATTAACTTTTGCTAATACCAAAAGGGGGAGAATTAAAAGTATAAAAAGAAAAAATCATAAATCTATTACACCTAAATATTCCACCTACACAATACATCATATATTAAGGGGGAGCATATATTTAGGGGGAGCATATATTTAGGGGGAGCATTCATTTAGGGGGAGCTTTCATCTAAAGGGAGATTATTTATTTTAAGAGAAAAATATCATGTTATTTTTGCGCACACACCAAATGTTAAAATCAACAATCTAAATAGACATGATTTCTTTTTATACGGATTTGTTATTATCAAAAGGGGGAGATTGTTGGAGCATGCATTTTGCACTCCTCCGGTTTGATAATAACAAAGTCCCGTTTGTATTTGATTCTATTTTTTATTAATGGTGTGCAGATAACAGGTATGAGATGTTCACATTTCTGCTGGAGCTAAATTTGAATATGGGAAATTTCACTGTCGGAAAATTCCGACAGCCGCTGTTGCCCAGGCGACAGCAGAGAAGTTACAACTACTTCCCTCCACGGAAGCACGACGAAAGGCAGTTTTGAGCTGTCGGAATTCCGACAGCGATGTCGCCCAGGCGACAGCTCGGAGGTTACAACAACTGCCCACGACAACACCCACAATCGGCAGTTTTGCGCTGTCGGAAATCCGACATCGATGTCGCCCAGGCGACAGCTCGACGGTTACAGCAACTGCCCGCACGACGCCACTCCAGCGGCAGTTTAACGCTGTCGGAAAATTCCGACAGTCAATGTCGCCCAGGCGACAGCGATTTTCTATAAATTGACTCCTTGTGTTCGTGCATTCCAAGCTTTGAGAATTCCAAGTCCCTTCCTGAGTGATTACGAACCAGAGAGCTCCAGAACCTCTTCAACTCCCATTTGTGCAAAGAAGGATTGAAGATTGAAGACGAGATCGGGCGCGCTTCTTCATCAACGATCATTTCGAGGCTTCAACCATCCTTTCAGAGATCTGAAATTCTAGGGAGTTGTCCTTTTCATATTGTATTTTCATTTACACTCATTTCATTTTGTATTGGTAGAGAAATCGTCGTCTTGCGTGCGGCGTCTAAGTCCTTGCGCGGCTTAGGGGAAAATCGCTTCCTTGTGCAGAGCGTCCAAGTCCTTGCGTGGCTTGGTGGGAAATCGTGGCCTTGTGTGCTACGTCTAGATCTTGGGAAGATCTAGAGGATAGGCTTGGGCTTGGTCTTGGGAGAGACAAGTGATAGCCTTTCGATCCTTGGGAGAAGGATTGGTAAACCAAAAATTATTGTATTTTTTATTATTATAACTGTGCCTTGATCTTAAGCATTGTTAAGATCATTTTTTATTGTACACAAATTTCATGATAAATGTAATTATGCTCTTTTCACTAATTGCAAATTTGTTTGCTTAAATCTTTATCTTAGAAATTTGTGTTTGGTTTAATACAAAAATTGCATTGGTTTAAAATTATTTATAAGTAACTTTTTACTAAAGTAAAATTTGTCTAAAAATTATTAAGTAAAAAATATATTTTTAAACACACCCTTATTCACCCCCCCTCTAAGGGCGTCACACGATCCTACACTTTTATCTTCTAAAATGATGCTTATGTTTAAGAGTGCTTATTATTTTTAACACCGTGTTTTCCTTTAAGCAAGTGGTATCTTAAAATAGAATGCTTACTTTATCATGTTAGCTATGTTGCTTACTACTTTATGTTACATCATGCTTATATTTTTCTCAACAAGTAGTATTTAACAAGCTTTTGATTGCATCCTATTTTTCTTCTCGACATAAAATATATTACTCCTTATTATACATACTCACTCCTAAACCCTCTTTTGATTCTACCAAAAGGGGAGATTAAATTGCATAAATCTAATATTTAAGGGGAGTGCATTATAATGATATTAAACTCAAAAAATGGGTATATTTGTAGGGGGAGTAATCATATAGGAGGTGCATACACTATCATATGCTCGATCATGAAAATCCTTCAATAAATGGTTCCTTACCTATCTTAAAATATATACACTCATCCCTACCCACTTTTGTTAATAACAAAGGGGGAGAAGAAACTGAGAAATCTAGTAAAATAGATATTTAGGGGGAGTAGTTTATAAGAGACACTAATGTAGGGGGAGGACTTGATATAGAAAGAGTAGGCATTATCGCTTTCAATTCTATCACGCTCTTAATATGTTATTCATGCATATCTTATTACCACACTTATCTATAAACACAAATTGTCTTAATCTCACTAATTTCTCATACGGGTATTTGTTATTATCAAAAGGGGGAGATTGTTGGAGCCTATGTTCCGCATCTCTTGGTTTGAGAATAACAAATACCGTGTTGTATTTGATCTAGTCTTTTGTGTGTTTATAGTGTCCAGGTTGTACAGGTTCAATGAGGAGACAATTCCTCGTTCATGGGCATGATCCAAGAGTGTGTATACATTAGAAAAAGCAAAAGGATGAGTTTTGTGTGCTGATCTTAAAATGGCCATAACTTTCAATCCAGGAAGAGTTACAGAACGGTCCACCCCATTTCGGAGATGAGAATGACTCAATCTACAGTCTGGAGAAGTTTCAGACGGCAAAAATGAAGAGGAGCTGTCAGAATTCCGACAGCGATGTCGCCCAGGCGATAGTGTAGAAGTTACAGCAACTGCCCGCACGACAGCACGACGAACATCAGTTTGGGGCTGTCGGAATTCCGACAGCGATGTCGCCCACGCGATAGTGAAAATCTATAAATGGGTTCATTTTGTTTGTGCATTCATAGTTTTGAGAATTCCAAGTCCTTTCCTGAGTACATACGAACCAGAGAGCTCCAGAACCTCAAGAACTCCCATTTGTGCTGAGAAGGTTTGAAATTGAAGACGAGATCGGACGCGCTTCTACATCAATGATCATCTCGAGGCTTCAACCTTCCTTTCAGAGATCTGAATATCTAGGGAGTTCTTCATTTTATTTTGTATTTTCATTTATATACATTTCACTTTGTATTGGTAGGGAAATCGTCTCCTTGTGCGTGACGTCTAAGTCCTTGCGTGGCTTAGGGGAAAACCGCTTCCTTGTGCGGAGCGTCCAAGTCCTTGCGTGGCTTGGTAGGAAATCGTGGCCTTGTGTGCTACGTCTAGATCTTGGGAAGATCTAGAGGATAGGCTTGGGCTTGGTCTAGGGAGAGACAAGTGATAGCCTTCCGATCCTTGGGAGAAGGATTGGTAAACACAAATTGTTAAAAGTTTATTATCATATTTGTGCCTTGATCTTAAGCATTGTTAAGATCATTTTTATTATATGTGAATTTCATGATTAAAAAATTATGACTTTTTCTTTAATTGCAAATTTGGTTGCTTAATCTTTAACTTAGAAATTTGTGTTTGAATTAATTTAAAAATTACATTGGTTTGAAATTTTTATAAGTAATTTTTAGAAAAGTAAAATTTGTTTAAAAATTCTTAAGTAAAAACTCTTAAATTAAAAAGGCCCTTATTCACCCCCCCCACTCCGCTAAGGGCGCCACAAGATCCAACAATTTCGATCAAAACATCTAATAGTTAGGAGATTTAATGCTCTAGCGAGATTATCTTATTTTCGGATCCACCACGGTCTAGAACGATTTACAATTATAAAACTTAATTTTTATCTCTCTTATCTCTTCTCATGGTGAATCATTGATCGAATGTTAGCTTTTTAATCTGAATCTATCATTTTAATAATATCGTTAGTTTAATCTCAATTTCTCAAAACACCCAAAAGTCTTTCGGTAGGATAATAGTAGGAGCGTGAGTAATAGTACTTGACAACCCCGAGTTTAAATACGACCTTGGTACTACAATTCGATAGGTGCACTTGCTTTTTCGGATTGATCGTAAATTAATCACCACTGGTACTTGAACTATCATGCAAAACAGAGTATTGTCCCTTAGGAGCCTAAGATGACTTGGGTCCTAGGTTCTTGTTAGCATAATCAAATGACCTTACTCTAGCTGCACCCTTTGCAGGAAGGTTCGTCTTTGCACATGGCACATTAGGGTCGTGCCAACAGTCTATAGCAAAGTGTCCTACCTTACCACAACACCAACATTCATGAATGTTGTATCTTCTCTTCTGAACACTTCTTGAGGGTTGTGCAACCCATTCCACATGTTCAGGAGTAGATACAACAACATTCTTCCTGTTCCTCTCAGCAATGATTTGACTGAATGTCAATCTGTGTGCTGTCTTGATGCTCTTTGTCCTGATAGCATCAGCTTGCAATGACTTGGCAGCCATACAAGATTTGATGGCATCTGACACTGAGCAATCAGACTTGTCACCAGATATGACAGCTGTCATGTTCTTAGCTGAGTCAACCTTAGAAGGGCTTGCCTTCTTATTCTTGAATGTGGGGGTTGAGGTACTAAATACAAATGGTCCAGGTTGGCCCATTTGAATTTTCTCATAGGGAGCCTTCCCAGCACTCAAACCCATGCCCTTTCTTTCATTATAGGATGGAGTATTTTCCTGCCTATAAGAGCTTCCATTCCTCCAGTGACCACTAATGATTTCAAGGTCATACCTGTTGGAAGAAACCAATCCCCTTTGAAAGGTGGAATGAGGCTTAGCCTTACCCCTGCTCTTTTCTCCGCTCCCTTCTCATGTCTCCATCTTATTGATACCTGGTCCTCTTTTATGGGATTGAGAGGAGAAGGAGTCAATAATGGGTATCACAGTTTTAGGCTTGGAGAATTGAGCCACAAGGCTTCTTTCCTTCACAAGCTTTTCCTCAAGATCCTTGATGATCTTGTCCTTCAGGGAAATAGTTCTCAAGTGCACAACTGTTATCCCCTTTAGATGGCTAATCTGTCTGCTCATCTGACCCACCAAGGTGGTTGATCCAGTGCAGATGTTTTCAGCCAGCTTAAGGGATGCTATTTCCCGGGCTTGCCTCTTGGCAAGCTTCTTGCTCTTCTTCAGAGCTTCCAAAAGAGCATCATACTTGTCAATTAATTGATTGACATCTACCTCAGCTTCTGAAACACTTCCATCATGTGATGGCTGTGCTTCAGATTCTTGACATACATCATGATCAAAAATAGAAGTGGAATGGATTGATACCTGATCATTGTCAGACATATTCTGACTGCCTTCCTCATCATTGAGGGCCATAAGGCCTAGCTGAACACAATCTTCTTCATCCTCCTCTTCATCACTATCTGAGTGTGATAGAGGGGCCCTGATTCCTATCCTAGCAGCAGGATAATCTTCATCTTCTTTTGGTGCAAATAGCCAATGTAGGCTTCTTCTTCTTTCTCTGAATCTGATGTTAAAGGATCAGATTCACTCCATCTGCTTTCTTTCTTTGCTAGGAGGGGTTTTTCTCCCTTCCAATACTTGTGGTGATGATGCTTCTTTTCACCACTATCCTTTCTTTTGACTGGACAGTCAGCTATGACATGTCCAGGCTTGCTGCAACTATAACAGATTATATTGTTAGAAGAATGCTTACTAAGTTTAGAGTCATACATGTCACCCTTTGGGTGATGTCTTTCTAATTTGCTGCTATCCTTTTTGTTGTGTGATGATGAGGAGGGCATGTTCTTCCATTGCTTCCTCTTCATCATCTTCTTGAACTTCCTTGTAAAGGCAGCAAACTCTTCATCAGAGGAAGAGCTTCCTGAGGTGCTTTCTTCAGGTTCAGCACTTCTCCTTGGAGGAGACACCATCCTGCCCTTGCTTCTCTTGGAGGTGTCAGCTTTGAGACCTACATATTTCTCCCTTGCTTAAGCCCTTGAGGAGGTGTCCTCTTCCTTCTGTTCTTCTTTTGTGGGATATGATTTGACTAAACCTTTTAGGATCTGGTCAGACTGTTAAGTCCTTCTTGACCAACCTACCTCTGATACCACTTGTAAGTTTATAAGGTTTGTAGTTTAAATCACCTAGAGGGGGGGGGGGGTGAATAGCTTTCTTTTAATTTCCTCTAAGTACCCTAGCTTATTTCTAAGTTAGTTTAAGCAATTGATCAAATACACAGAAAGCACACAAGCATGTATAGAGGTTCATCAAGACAGGGTGTCTTGAGTAGTCCTCTTTCCCCCTTCACCTTTCTAACAATGTGTTAGACAAGGCCAACTCCTCCAAACTCTGCTCAAAGAGCTTATAACACAGATCCCTCAGGATCTCTCAGGTTTTCCCAAACCCTACCTCAGGCTCTCCAGCCCTACCTCAGATCAGCCCCTGATCCTACAACTCAGACTACACCAGGTCCTACAGCTCAGGCTAAACAACCCTACCTCAGGATAAACAGCCCCATCTCAGATCAGCACCTGATCCTACAGCTCAGACCCCTTTCCGGTCCTACACCTCAGAGGATTCCTCCTCCTACAACTCAGGCTAAACAACCCTACAACTCAGATCAACAGATCTTACACTCAGGCCTTCAGCCCTACAACTCAGAACCCTCAGGTTCCTACAATCTCAGATCAAATGGTCCTACAACTCAGAACCCTCAGGTTCCTACAATCTCACACCAAAAGGTCCTACAAATCAGGATGTTAAGCCCTACAGAAAGATGAGTTTTAAATCTTACTACAGATAACAGCAATGTCCCCTGTAGTTCCTGCACAGCTTGTGCTTCCTGTAGCTGGTGATGTTGATGTCAGCTACAATTGATCTTCTTCTTCAGATGAAGTTTGGAAGATCTCCTTGCCCCTTCTTGCAAAGGAGCTATCTTTCTTTCTCAGTTCTTCTTCTTGCTTGTTCAGTGAGCAGCACGAGAGAAGACAAGAGCTTCAGCCGTCTATGAAATAGTTGATTTCTTTTTGCACACGACGGAGAGAGTTCAAATGTGCCCTAACTCTTCCTTTCATACATCTCTGATCTTCAACGGCTCTCAGCTGTCCTTCTGAGAAGTATGGGAGAAGCTGGTGGAACCCACATAGCTTTTCTACAACTTGCGCCACGGGCGGAACACGCAATCCGCGTTCGACGAACACGCTATACTATGTTCAACGAACTTGCCAAACTCTGCGTTCGACGAACTTGCCAAACTCTGCATTCGACGAACTTGCCAAACTCTGCGTTCGACGAACTTGCCAAACTCTGCGGTCGATGATCTGCCTTGTCTCTGCGTTCGACGATCTGCCTTGTCTCTGCGTTCGACGATCTGCCTTGTCTTTGCGTTCGACGATCGGCACTCTGCGTTCAACGATCTTGCCCAAGTCTCAACTGATTCTTCCTTTCTGTCTGCGTTCGATGAACAACCTTCTGAGTTCGATGAACATGCCAACTCTCAGCTGTTTCTTCTATCTCGTCTCAGCGGTCGACGAACTGTGTTCTGCGTTCGACGAACGACTCTCTGTGTTTGACGAACATGCCATTCTTTCCAATCTGCACGCTACTCCTTTCCCGTCTCAGCGGATCCGCTGAGACAACGATCTCGTCTCAGTGGATTCTTGGCTATCTGCAGCTCAGCTTGCGTATATGCTTTCTCAGCGGCTCCTGTACTGGTCTCAGCGGTTCTGCTGAGACAGTGGGCTCGTCTCAGCAATTTTGACCCTTCCTTCGTCTCAGCGGTTCTGCTGAAACAAATCTTCATCTCCTTGTAGATGATTTCTCCGCATCTAAGGGCATGTTTGGCCCTTCCTTCTGAGTCACCTATGCATGTATATCCTACACAAGTATAGCTTTATCAAATACAATATGTCCTTAGCATTGTGAGTGATGCCTCTTCAAATCAAGGTAATATTGAGGGCAATATTCCCAACATCGGTGCCACGATCTTTTCTAAATTGGGCCTTAGGAGTGGCTACCACCAGATTAGAATTTGGGAGGGAGATGAGTGGAAGACTGCTTTTAAATCTAAAGAGGGGCTCTATGAGTGGTTAGTAATGCCGTTTGGATTATCCAATGCCCCTAGTGCATTCTCGAGGATGATGACACACGTCTACCAACCCTACATGGGAAAATTTATTATGGTATATTTTGACGATATTCTCATTTTTAGCACGTCTACTCTTGATCACGAATCGCACTTGATGACTATCCTAGAGACGTTGCGCGCGGAGAAATTATTCGTCAATATAAAAAAATGTACGTTCTATGTTTCGTCCGTAGAGTTCCTCGGGTATATAGTGAGTTTGGAAGGCATACACGTGGAACCTAAGAAGGTCCAATCCATAAGAGAATGGCCTGAACCCACTAACATTAGGGACGTTAGGAGTTTCCACGGATTAGCCACCTTTTATCGCCGATTCATTCGTGATTTCAGTAGCATCATGGCACCGATCACCGAGTGCACAAAAAAAGGGGAGTTCACTTGGACGAAATCGGCCACTCACGCGTTCCAAACGATTAAAGCTAAGCTGTCGGAAGCCCCCTATTGCGGTTGCCAGACTTTAATAAGGTTTTTGAATTATCTTGTGACGCATCGGGGATCGAGATTGGATGCGTGTTAAGTCAGGAGGGTCATCCGGTTGGGTATTTTAGTGAAAAATTTGCGGGACCAAAACTGAATTATTCGAATTATGACCGTGAGTTCTATGCCGTGATACGTTTCCTCCAACATTGGCGGCACTACCTTCTCCCGAAGGAGTTTGTCATCCAATCTGATCATGAGGCATTAAGATTTGTCAACTCCCAAAGCAAGGTCAGCCCCCGCCACGCTAAGTGGGTCTCCTATCTCCAGGAGTACTCTTTTATTATCAAGCATCTTAAGGGAACCCTTAACCGGGTGGCGGACGCCCTTAGCCGCGCCTTCTTGTTATTGACCACGTTAGAGGTGAAGGTCATCAGATTTGAACGTATTAAGGATGAGTATGTCAATTGTTCGGACTTCAAAGAGATATATCTCTCTGCTCAAGGCGATGCGCCCACTACCATTTCTTCGTATTATATTCACGACGGCTACCTATTTAGGCATGCCAAGCTTTGTATCCATCGCTCGTCCCTTCGCCATTTCATTGTGTGGGAGTTGCATAGTGGTGGTCAAGGTGGTCATTTTGGACGTGACAAAACCATCACGTTAGTGGAGGACAAGTTTTATTGGCCGAGCCTTAAGTCTACGGTGCATAATATTGTGAGCAGTTGCCGGACGTGCTAATTGGCTAAAGGAAACAAAACGAATGCGGGGCTTTATAACCCTCTTCCGATTCTTTCCGTACCTTGGGAGGATATTAATATGAATTTCATTCTAGGTCTTCCTTTCACTTTTCGTCGTAACGATTCCATTCTGGTGGTCGTTGATCGATTTTCCAAAATGGCATATTTTATTGCGGGTAATAAGACCGACGATGCATCTCATGTAGCAAAGTTATTTTTTAAGGAAGTCGTTGGACATTGGGGTGTTCCTAAGTCTATTGTCACCAATCGGGATGTGAAGTTCACTAGTTATTTCTGGAAGACCTTGTGGCGAATCATGGGCACTAAGCTCTTGTTTTCCTCAGCCTACCATCCACAAACGAATGGGTAAACGGAGGTAGTGAATCGGAGTTTGGGTAGTTTACTACGGTGTCTCGTTGGTGACCACAAGGGTACGTGGGACCTCATCCTTCCCCATGCACAATTTGCTTACAATAATTCTAAAAATAGGTCCACCGGGTTGTCCCCAAATGAGATTGTGCACGGCTATAAGGCCCCTGTGCCACTTGACTTAATTCCGTTACCTCCATCTTACAAGTCGAGTCAATTTGCATAGGATTTTGCCGTTCACGTTCATGAATTACATAAACACGTGAAGGACACACTCAATACTCAATACGCGTCTTATCAATTACACGCTAACGTACATAGGAGGGCATCCCACTTGAAAGTTGGAGATCTGGTTATGGTGCATCTTGTCCCTAAACGGATGCCTTCGGGTGCCATAGAAAAAGTTGGCTGATCGGCGAGCGGGCTCGTTTCGAATTTTAAAAAAACTGGGCGAAAATGCGTTTCTTTTGGAGTTACCCACTGATTGGGCCATCTCCCCTATTTTCAATGTTTCGTATTTAATGCCATATGTTTCTCCACCACTTGATTTATTGGTCTGCCCGTTTGGTTCCACTTCTTTGTCTAATGGGTTTGGGGGTGAGGTTAGGCCAGGATCGCTCTCTTCTTCGGTCCCCACTGGAGGTACGTTGAATGTTGATGACGGAATTAATTCTCCTTATTTGCCTAATGCGTTTCCAAGGTTCCCTCGAACCATTTATGTTCCTGACAGGATTCTTAGAGATGAAGTGCTTTCCTCGCCTAGTGGAACCAGTCGCCTCTACTTGATTCGTTGGCTTGACAGTCCAGCCTACAATGACTCGTGGCTTCCAGAATCGGAGGTGACCCTTTTGGATGATGATCTTCTCCGCCGCTACCTGCGCGACAACTCATCGGTGATGAGTACTTTTGAGCGGGGGAGGATTGATGGCGATGATGGCCCTCAACGTGAAGATGTTGGTAACGGTGCACCTACAGAGGATGGCGCACCTACAGATGAAGGCGACACGCCGACCAAGGATTTACGCCATCACCGTCGCGGAGACAGTGATGCGCGCCATTACTATCTCCGCCCGAGGCGCAAGCAAAACAATTAATAATTATAATAGTTTTATTATAATTATTAATTTTATCATATTTATATTTTATGTCTTGTTAATGTTTTAAAGTTTTGGTCTTGTTTAATTTTGGACTGCGTTTAGTCAAAACTGAGGCAAGACCTATAAAAGGCCACGATGTATTATTTTTATGTTTATTTTTTGATTAAACAAATTTGAAAACCCTAATCCCTCTCTAATCTCTCCCTCTCTCTCTTGTGTCCGCCCCCCTCTGTTTCCCTCTCTCCACGTTTCGGCCAAGGAGGCCGCCCCACCTCTCCTCCTCTTTCTAGCTGCCGGCCGCCCTATCCCCTTGGAGATCCGCCCCTCCTCTCCCCTTGATAGCTAAAATTTAGGATATAAATAATTTTCTCCAAAATTCTACGAACTATAGGCAAGAGCACCTATCGTTCATAGCATAGGATATTTAAAACAAATAAATATCAAGTGTCGTATTCCATGGGTCTGTTGATTACTTCTACTCACGCAAATTATTATTATTTTATCGGCAGTAAAATAGAGTTTTGAAAATAATTAAAAGAAAAGAAACATTTGATCGGGAATCATTCTTAAGTGAAATGTTTTGTAAATCTAGAATTCAATAGAAATCGATTTAGACAAACTTGACCGTGGAGGTTCCCAAAATATGATAGAACCTCTCTCGAGAGAACTACCACCTAACCTTAGGTTGATCGATTAAGACCCCTCGGCCAGTCGAACCCCCTAAGCTTGCTTTATGCTGTGAGCCCCACTATTGGATTTGACTCCAATCCGGAAGATTTGCGTCACCTCTCTCGAGGAATGCATACAACTCTTTTTACCGATGAGCGATCTACCCGTATTTACGGATCTCTCGATACACTAAAATACGGATCAAACTTGATTATCATACCCTAGAAATATGAAACCAAAAATTGCAAATCAACGGTAAATCTTAGTTTTCCAAAACTAAACTATGAATAAGAGATTTTGAAAAGATAAAAGCTTAAGAATTCATCCGACCAAATGCTATGAAAATTAACTAAACATAATTGAGAAGAAAGATATTTTTATTTCTAAGTAAAGAAAAGTACAATTGCATGTAAAGTAAATCTAAGCTAGGAATTAAAAAAGACAAGACATAAAATAACGTTACACTAAGAAAAATGCAGAAAAACTATACTAGAAACGACCCAATCGAAGCAAGGACTGGATTCCTATCACTTTGGCAGCAGCTGGCTTTTATAGGCAGAAAATTGCTGAGTCACGCACTTGGTCACGCCCGTGACCAAGGGCGTGTAAGCTGCGTAATTGCGTCTTGAAAGCCCGGGAACGTTGGGGAAGAAAAACCGCCAAAATTGATCATCTCGACGGGTCACGGCCTAGGTCACGCCCGTGACCTAGGGCGTGTCTTGACCGAGTCAGGAAACAGCGCGATCTGGAGTTAATTCGGCAGTTGAGGGAGAGGTCACGGCCTCGGTCACGCCCGTGACCAAGGGCGTGTAAGCTGGAACGGCTCGGCGGCAGAAACTGCTTGAATTGAATGCTTGTTGGGCGAGTCACGCCCGTGACTTGAAGGTCACGCCCCCGGTCACGCCCGTGACCTGGGGCGTGTAACTTTAATCCGACGTGGCAGCGAGTTCTGTGAGCTGAAAGCGAAACACGGCCGTGACAAAATGTCACGCCCTAGGTCACGCCCGTGACCGAGGGCGTGTACTTTGCGATTTCGGCAGAAATACTCCAAATATTCTCCTGATTAATCTTATGAGCTTGAAATTGCTATTGGCAGCCCAAATTTCCTGAAAATACAAAAAGAAGATAAATTAGTGATAAATTAACTAAAACTAAATTAAATTAAAGTAATTATTAATAAAATATTATATGAAAATAACTATAAATATAGCATTATCACCCCTCTAGCCACCCTCTTTACCAAGTATTCTCCCCACCACCTTTTCTCTTTCCTATTATTGGACGGCTCTCCATCCTCTACGGATTCCTCAAAGGATATAAGTGATCTTCGGCGGATCTTGGTTATGGTGAAGCAAAGATGGCGAACGGATTCCTCTCCAAACAACGCGCTTCCGGTGGATCCGAAGAAGAACGGGCGGGTGAGTGTATTGCTTGAGGCCAATCCAATCTCAAGCGGGTAACGAACAAACCACTAGTGTGATTTCTTTCTTGATTTTTCTTGTGGTGGAATTCTGTGGCGTGATCTTCGAATCACTGATTTTTTCGTGGGTTTTCTTCATATCGAAATTTGCATTTCATCCGTTATTTTAATTTTCGATGGGGTTTGGCGAGCCCCGCTTTGAGATCTACCATTTTCCGAATCGATATTTTTGGTGGATCTCTTTTGGTACAACACATAGCTCGATCGGATCGGGTGGGTCCATTTAGCCGGAGCAAATATTTAGCCGGACCGGAAACATCTCTAGTAAAAATGAAATGGAACAAAATTATTTTCTCGAATGCGAGGTTTTTGATCTATGGGGTATTGATTTTGTAGGTCCATTTCCCTCTAGTTTAAGAAAAAAGTATATTCTAGTCGCAGTAGATTATGTTTCTCGGTGGGCAGAGGCCCAAGCTTTTCCCACCAACGATTCTCGCGTGGTGATTTCATTTCTTAAAAAATTATTTTCTCGTTTTGGTTTTCCTCGGGCGATCGTTAGTGATAGGGGAACTCATTTTTGCAACACTCGGCTCGCTAAAGTTTTAGCTAAATATGGCGTCACGTATAAACTATCCACCGCTTATCACCCGCAAACTAACGGTCAGGTCGAAGTAGTCAATCACGAAATTAAAAGAATTTTAGAAAAAACTGTCTCTACTTCTCGTAAAGATTGGTCGTTAAAGTTAGATGATGCTCTTTGGGCTTATCGGATAGCTTACAAAACCGCTATCGGTTGTACTCCTTTCCGATTGTTCTATGAAAAATCGTGTCATCTCCCCGTAGAAGTAGAACATCGTGCGTACTGGGCGCTAAAATTTTTTAATTTCAATCCGCACTCGGTCGGTGAGCATAGAAAAAATCAGTTAAATGAACTCGACGAGTGGCGAGCAAACGCTTATGGAAACAACAGGATATTTAAAGAACGCTCAAAATATTATCACGACAAGAACCTACGCCACCCTAAGACGTTTAAACAAGGCGATCAGGTTCTTCTTTTTAATTCTCGTTTGCGTCTCTTTCCTGGGAAACTCAAGTCCCGATGGTCTGGACCATTTACGGTCAAACAAGTTTTTCCGTATGGTACTGTGCTGTTAACGCACCCGGAAAAGGGTGAATTCAAGGTCAATGGTCATAGATTAAAATTATATATTTCTAATGATGTGGTGTCTTCTGCTACGGAACAATTTTTATTTAACTCTTAATTTTTATTTTTATTTGGAACTTTCTTTTTAGATTGTGGAACTCTTTATTATTGAACTTTTGTTTATTGTCTTCGAACTCAATAATGTTGAATAAAGAACACTCTTGGGAGGCTGCCCAAAGTTTTTCCTTTTTTTTTCTTTTCTGTTCGTATTCTGTTCTTCCTCCTGGTGGCCAATTAAATCCAAGATCGTGATCGCCGCTCCAACGTTGCTGATTTCAAGATGGATCAAGTCAAGCCTGTTGTTGATCAAATAAATTAAAGCCCAAGCATGGGGGAGCGACATCAACATTCGGCCTCACAAACCCGGGGAAGTCCTGTTCTTTTATTTTTACTTTACTGCATTTTCTATCCCCCTCTCCTCTTTCTCTTTCCCTTTTCATTGAGGGCAATGAAAAATCTAAGCATGGGGGAGGGTTTTTTTAATTTCTTCATTTTTTTCCTCTCTAAAAAATTTTGAAAACAAAACAAAAAAATTGAAATTTTTTTTATAGAAGTATTATTTTTCTTCTTAGCTTAATCAAAAATCCAAAAAACATAATGAAAAATTTAAAAATCTATTTGAAAATCAAAATAAAAAATTATCTCCTATCTTTATTTCTATGCGTCTTTTAGTGGTGTGCATGCCCGAGCGGTACTTTAGTTCTAAGTAGAATTTCTTTGAAATGGGTTTCTAAATCTATTATTCTTACATATTTTAGTTTTACTATTTTCTAATTCATAAATATAAGCATCCATTTTTTACGTTCTAAGTTAGCAATTTGTGGTTTTTCTTTTTATTTGGCTTAGTTGCGTACGACTGGTTGCTAGATAATATTATCTATTTCATTAAGGGGTAATTCTTTCTTGGTGTCTAGAACTTGCCCCAAGCGACTCTCGAAGCATTTGCACGGTTCTTCACGAACTTTAGAAATGACTTAGGCCACCTTTTGACCCGTTTTGAGCTTATTTGCCCACCCAAAAATTTTACCGTTGTTTAAACAATTTTGGGCTTTTTTTCCGTTCCTCTTGTTCACCTCCACCAAATTTCACCAAGGCTAAAATTCCCTTCCCAATCGCACTAAATTTTTGAGCTAAAATTTCATTTGTGATAGGATTTTCTTGTGTTTTGGTGACTTGTTTTTCATGCATATTTTGGTGAAAAGGAAGAGAAAAAAGTATTGAAAAAAACATTTGGAGAAAAATTGAGAATATGTTACAAAGAGAAGAAAATTTCTTGTTGGCCAAGTTCAAAAATATATATATTTATATTGCTGAAAAAATTATTGTGATGGCCTATTCAAAAAGATGAAATCATCTCATTTGCCCCTTTTCCTTTTGTTTGGAAGCATCATGAAGAAAAAATCCTATGTTTATCATTTGTTTTAAGCTCATCCTTGGTTTAGTGTGATTTTGACCGCCACGTTTATCTTTTGCTATTCCATATCCTAACCTTTACCTAAGCCAAGTTAAATTACCGATAAAAGTCCTTTTGATCTTTAGAACGTGTCGCCAACTTGTGTAGTGGAGAGAGTGTGAACGGGAAAGCCTATGGACACCATCATTGATGGATTTCTTTGGAGGTTATCTGACACGCTATTTCCACACCGCTAATTAGCGGGCACGAAATGCGGTACGATGGCAGTGCACCGGTCGTTGTCAAGTAATAAAAGTAGGGAGTAGCTCCTAGAATATCGTTCTCAAAGGACCGCAAGTTGGGTAATACAATTTGCTTGTTAGGAGATTAATTATGAGGGTGTCTAAGTTTAACACAAACAGGGGGGGTTGGTTGGTTTTATAGAACGGGAATGAGAAAACTAAACAAACTATGCGGGTCGCAATCACCGCGTCGCTTGGTGGGTGGATTTAGTGCATGCTGCGATGCTGTGCTTCGCTTAGCGGATGGCCGGTGAGCAAATGGATGAGGTGAGTGCAAATGTGAGGGTTGAGGGTCGAAGGCACCTCTTCACTATCACTTCCAACTTTTGCTAGAGCGAGTGCTAGATCGTATGGGTGTAAGTGGAGCGGGGGCGGAGCGCATCACAACACAGCATAAAGTAAAGAACAAGTTCATAAACAAACTCCCATTCATAGACAAATAGAGGTTCACTTAGTTCATTACAACCATGAAGAGTACAAATCACAACAAAAGAGAAGGGGTAGAAGTAACCACGAGATGAGAAGCCTCGCCGCGGATCTTGGTCGGAATGGGGGGTCGTCACGCCTCCTCCAAGCTCAGTCCTTGGTTGCTTCCGGGATTTAGAGGCTGTCACTACCTCCAACCGTTGCCCGTCTTCTTCTCAGAGCTGGGTCACTTCTGCTTCGCCCAATGGAGATGTCTTCCTCATGGAATGCTGGCCGTAGATGGCGGAGAATGCTTCCGGAACCCTAGATTGAGCTTAGGATCAATGGATGAAGCCTTCCCAAAGTGAGGAATGACAGGGGGGACCTTGGAGAGGTGGAACGGCGGACTCGCGCGCAGAAATTGCGCCCCAAAATAGTTCCCGATCCCTAATTTCGCGGAACAACGGCTTAAATAGGGAGCAGAATAAGTACTGCGCACGGTCAGTGGCGCACGACCAATGGTCGTGCGCGAAGGAATGCCTGTGATCGTGCGCAGTCAACCTGTAGCAAAGAAAAAAGATAGAAAACAACGAACGGTCAGGGGCGCACGTCCAATGGTCGTGCGCGAAGAAATGCCTGTGATTGTGCGCATACCTTCACGCCGAACTCGATCTGGGACGGGAATTATCGCACGACCAATGGTCGTGCGCCTGATCGTGCGCGAAGAAATGCACACGATCAGAGGCTTTTTAGGCCAAAAATTGCCCCGCACCATCCCGAACGTGCACACGATCCCGGGACCTGCAGGAAAAGTACAAATAACCCTGATCCGTGCACACCACCGGATCCATAACACAGGCATACAGTGATATAGGAAAAACATGCCACAAAGGGGAAAGGATTGCATAAAAGGCGCAGAAATGCCATGCTATCAATATAAGCGTATATGCACAGCAATTGAAGTGCAATGACACTAAAACAAACCCAAATGAGGCCGGAAATCACTCTATAAACCAGACTCATCACACCCCCAGACTTACCTGTTTGCGCGTCCCGAGCAAACAAATCCGGCGGATCGAAAAAAACATAGCTGGGTTAGAAATTGCAAGGACGGAGTAATATGCGAAGTCTCAAACGCATGTGCATAGAAATCTAGTAAAAAGAATTTTTAGTTATGCAAATTAGTTTACATAATTCTAACAGCGTAACTATATATTATTTCTACTCAAAAGTTGAATCATAGGGAATCACTCGGTCATGCGTAGGAAGAAAGTAGAAAGGCTGCTGAGGAGAACATTACTCAGCACCGGAGTTCAGAACAATCTCCACTGAAATCCATCAGTGTCGATGACCATACGCTCACCCGTTCGCACTCTCTCCACGACATTCGTACGATTCGATGCGCAAATCAGTAGGACTTTAGGTTATGATTTAGGCTTAGGCTACGGTGCGGTAAACAATGATAAATGCGGGGGCTTAGCACACATAACCCAAATGAGCTTGCAAAAGAAACACTGTCCCAGCAATAATAAAATTGTGTACACCACGTATTCCCAAATGTATCTCTTTGTACATTTTTTCATTTTTTTCATTTCATTTCATTTTTTTCATTTTTTCAAATTTCACAATTTTTGCACAATTAGATACAAAACAGCTATATCTTCAATAATGCATTTCCACCACAATCACAAATATACACTGTATCAACACCTAATTTTTATGCACAGATTGCTTGAGCTCAGAATTTGGTGTGCAATTAGGATAGTCGTTTTGGCTTTGGTGAGTCAAAGGTGGAGCTGAATCAACGGGATCGGGTAGGCACAAGGGGCTAGCAAGGATAAGATGTTAGGATTGGAATAAAAAGCTCAAACTGGCCAACATGATGGCCTACGTCACGCTCACGCACTGAATTAACTCATACCCATGCTTCGAGAGTCGCTTGGGGCAAGTTCTTAGCCACCGAGAAAGATGATTCTTCCTCCCGACTCGAGCAATATGAGCCTAGCACCCCTCTACACACATCCCTACACTACCGAATGATTTGCACCAGATTCAACACTTTTGAGTAGAATAAACTAAAATTACGCTATCAGAATAAAATGTAAAACTAAAAGCATAAAGAAAAGTTTAATCTACACCGATTTCTATGCGAGACATGAATAAGTGACTAGAGCACTCCACGAGTCAACAAAGTACTTCGTCTCGCAATCCTAACCCAGCACCGTGATTTCCCATTCACACAACCGAGACGAGTTAGACTCGTCGCGCGCCTACAGTTAAGTGCGCTCACGTGGGTGTCGTGGTGTGCCATGAGATGCGCAATGCTACAATATAACACATTGTAAATCCTAGTATGCTGTGCACTGTGCATGTGCACGAGGTAATGATAACTCTCACTCCCCCAGACTTACACTAAGCAAAAAGCATGTTTAATAGCGGCATAAGCTTAAGAAGGCTAGGATGAGAGATTACCCCATGCTCAGAAATGAGCATACCAGAAGATATGGCATTTTGTTCAGAAGGTGGTGATCCCGACGTGCTCCAATAAATGCGGACCTACGATTAAAGGGATCCCAAGCACACAAAAATATAGCAAAAAAGATAACAAGAAAGAACGGAACCAAATGGTCCCAAATGGGTTGTCTCCCAAGAGCCCTTTTGTTTAACGTCCTTGAAGGTGGACCAAATACCTGTATTAGAGTTTGATAGCAATAGTGTTATAATAAAAATCTAAAGAGACAGTACGATGCAGCAAATAACTTGAAACAGAGAAGCACAAAAACATCACAGATGGCACACAGCACAGCCCGGAGACCCCGGCCCGGAGACCCCAGCCCGCATCAGCTATATGCTGATTTATGGTGGTTCTCCCCAGTCACGCGAGATGGGCAGGAGGTGAAAGCTTTAGGGCCCAAGGAAGATGTCTCTCCCTTGCCCCTAACCTCCTCCTTCTCATGCCGGAGGGCTGCAAAGCGCGCAGCATGCAGGATTCTTTCCTGCTTCAATTTTTCTACTAAAGGGGAGCGCCACCGAAAACCATGTGCGGGAGGAGTGATAGTGTTTGACGGATTGGGATCAACCGGGGGCTTCATTTCTGCACCCTCAAGAGGGGGTAGATCAGCCCAATGAACCTGTTTAGATTGTTTACATTTCTTGTTTTGAGTAAAAACATTGTTTGGAAGGCTCATCGCTCCGCCTTCTCCCATGTCTTCCCACTCCTTGGTCTCATTGCTTTTCCTCTCTATATCCAACTCTTTATTTGTGAGCTGCTTTGCTTTTTCTTCCATCAGAGTGATACTTTCCTCCTCTCTAGGATCCTTCACGTCAAAGTCTGATTTTTCCTCATTGGACCTGCACTTACTTTTACTTACAGAGACGTTAGGAAGATAAGATGATCCAGAAAGGTTTGTTGCATTGGAAGGTAGAGTGACACAACCCGTGCCAACGTGGAGGGTTGCGCCACTCTCCTTTAGAAAAGGAACCCCCAAGATTGGCATGGAATCATTTTCCATGGGGCCGAGAATCTGAAAGTCAGTGACTACAACCGTTCCATTAAGGTTTACTACAACCTCAAGAATCTCACCCTCAGTTTCGACAGTTACTCCATTAGCCAACACCAGCGACTTCCGGTCCTCAGAGTTCATTGTTAGGTGCAATCTCTCAACATCTTGCAGAGCAAGAATGTTGCGAGATGCCCCAGAGTCGCAAAGCGCGGAAACCTCAATATTATTGATAGTACATTCAACAACGCATGGGCTCACTTGATCACCATCCGCGTCAGCAATCCTTTTACCTTGCTCCCGCGGGTTCTTTTCAGTATTGCTTGGAAGAGCACCTTGCGTATGCTCGGAGAGCACCTGGGCCAATTGGCCTAGCTGTGTCTCCAAGTTTCGCATTGAAGCAGTTTGATTGGCCATATTTGTTTGAGCCAGATCAACAAACTTTTCCATCATTTCTTCCAATGCGCTCTTCCTCTGCGGTGGTGCATTTTGAGCAAACCCCGGTTGTGGTGGCCTTGGTTGGCTACCGGAGGCTTGCGCATCAAATTGATGTGAGCCTCCGTGCCATCGTTGGTTAGGAATGTTTTGTTTCCATGAGAAGTTCGGGTGACTCCTCACGGCCGGGTTATAAGCGTTGTAAAATGGAACTCCCCCATTTTGATCATTCATATAATTCACACTTTCATCAAAAGTTAATTCAGCAGGTTGCTCACCTGAGGGGCACTCATATGCATGATGCCCGAGGTTTCCACATCCTTGACACGAAATGGCCATTACTGGAGCAGGAGGGAGGGCAGGCCTCTTAAGTAGTGCGACATTGTCATAAGGTACTGATGCCACCTCGGCAGATGCACCCGATGTGCTCACCTCAAAGAGTCCACGAGCATTCCTTGGGGCGTTTCTTCTAGCAGTCCAGAACGAACTATGAGTGGCAGTGTCCTGGAGAATCCTCAGTGCATCCTTGGGAGTATGGTTCATAAGGGTGCCGCCTGCAGCAGCTTCAATCATGGCCCTATAATTGGGCTCAATTGCAAAATAGAAATTTTCCACTAAGCTCCAAGGTTGTAGCTCATGCTGAGGGCACTTCCGGAGGAGGTCCGTGAACCTATCCCATGCTTCCGCAAGGGTCTCCTGATCGTGTTGCCGGAAGGTTGCGATTTCTCTCCGCAAGTTTACAACCTTGTCCACCGGGTGGAATTTTGCCAAAAACTTTGTCTGCAGAGCGTCCCAGGTGGTAGCTGCGCCGGGTGGTATTGTGTGGAGCCAAGCCTTTGCCTTGCCATGGAGGGAGAATGGAAACAACCTCAGTTTCACCGTCTCATCAGCAATTCCTGCGTACCGAAACGTACCGCAAATCTCTGCAAATTCAGCTAGGTGAAGATGGGGGTCTTCACTGGTTAACCCGGAGAATTGGGCATTATTGCGGATCATATTCAGAATGGCTGGCTTTATCTCAAAATTGTTGTTAGTGATAGCCGGGACAAATCCGGGGTACACACTCCCTACAGTAGGAGTGGTGTAATCCCTCATGGTCCTAGGTCATGGCCTAACCACTTCATTCTCATTAGCCGCTTGAGCTACAGCCGGTGCATTCCCCACTCCTGGATTAGCCTGATTTTCATTAACATCCATGGTGGCAGCAACACGTAGATGTGCCCGCAGAGTACGCTCTATCTCAGGATCAAATGCTGCAAATTCACCAAGATGTTGTCTATGCATGCGCACACTACACAAAAAAAGAAATATCAAAAACAAAAAACAAATACCATTAAACTAATTTCCCACGAAAGACAAATTATACAAGCTTGCAGTCCCCGACAACGGCGCCAAAAACTTGACACGCTATTTCCACACCGCTAATTAGCGGGCACGAAATGCGGTACGACGGCAGTGCACCGGTCGTTATCAAGTAATAAAAGTAGGGAGTAGCTCCTAGAATATCGTTCTCAAAGGACCGCAAGTTGGGTAATACAATTTGCTTGTTAGGAGATTAATTATGAGGGTTTCTAAGTTTAACACAAACAGGGGGGTTGGTTGGTTTTATAGAACGGGAATGAGAAAACTAAACAAACTATGCGGGTCGCAATCACCGCGTCGCTTGGTGGGTGGATTTAGTGCAGGCCGCGATGCCGTGCTTCGCTTAGCGGATGGCCGGTGAGCAAATGGATGAGGTGAGTGCAAATGTGAGGGTTGAGGGTCGAAGGCACCTCTTCACTATCACTTCCAGCTTTTGCTAGAGCGAGTGCTAGATCGTGTGGGTGTAAGTGGAGCGGGGGCGGAGCGCATCACAACACAGCATAAAGTAAATAACAAGTTCATAAACAAACTCCCATTCATAGACAAATAGAGGTTCACTTAGTTCATTACAACCATGAAGAGTACAAATCACAACAAAAGAGAAGGGGTAGAAGTAACCACGAGATGAGAAGCCTCGCCGCGGATCTTGGTCGAAATGGGTGGTCGTCACGCCTCCTCCAAGCTCAGTCCTTGGTTGCTTCCGGGATTTAGAGGCTGGCACTACCTCCAACCGTTGCCCGTCTTCTTCTCAAAGCTGGGTCACTTCTGCTTCGCCCAATGGATATGTCTTCCTCATGGAATGTTGGCCGTAGATGGCGGAGAATGCTTCCGGAACCCTAGATGGAGCTTAGGATCAATGGATGAAGCCTTCCCAAAGTGAGGAATGACAGGGGGGACCTTGGAGAGGTGGAACGTCGGACTCGCGCGCAGAAATCTCGCCCCAAAACAGTGCCCGATCCCTAATTTCGCGAAACAGCGGCTTAAATAGGGAGCAGAATAAGTACTGCGCACGGTCAGTGGCGCACGACCAATGGTCATGCGTGAAGGAATGCCTGTGATCGTGCACAGTCAACCTGTAGCAAAGAAAAAAGATAGAAAACAACGCACGGTCAGGGGCGCACGACCAATGGTCGTGCGCGAAGAAATGCCTGTGATCGTGCGCATACCTTCGCGCCGAACTCGATCTGGGACGGGAATTATCGCACGACCAATGGTCGTGCGCATGATCGTGCGCGAAGGAATGCGCACGATCAGAGGCTTTTTAGGCCAAAAATTGCCCCGCACCATCCCGAACGTGCACACGATCCCGGGACCTGCAGGAAAAGTACAAATAACCCTGATCCGTGCACACCACCGGATCCATAACACAGGCATACAGTGATATATAGGAAAAACATGCCACCAAGGGAAAAGGATTGCACAAAAGGCCCAGAAACGCCATGCTATCAATATAAGCGTATATGCACAGCAATTGAAGTGCAATGACACTAAAACAAACCCAAATGAGGCCGGAAATCACTATATAAACCAGACTCATCATTATCTTGACGTGATTATGGGGTAATTGTTATTTTAGCAACCTAGTAGTTTGTTCAATGCGCCGTTTATTTAGAAACTCTACTATTGTCTTTCTTACCTTCTTAATTTTTGGATGCTTTGTTTTAAGAATTTTGAAATGTGTAAACCTTCTTTATGTTCTAGTAATATTTTTAGATTTCCATTTTCAAGTTTTTTTATTTTTGGACTTCTTACCCTACTAGTTGCTAGCATAGAAGTTAGGATAGTTTAATTTTTCATGTTTTGATTTTTTTATTTGAAACTCCATGTTTTTGTCATCTCTCCTTCCAATTATAATTCCATTTGCTTGGGGACAAGCAAACTCTTATGCATGGGGGGATTTGATGACTAGTTTTTAGTCATCATTTTTAGGTTACTTTAGTATAAATTTGCCTAGTTTTAATTATATTTTCTTTGCAATTTTTGTTCGTTAAGTTTTAATGTTGTATTTTTTATGTTTGTTATGTTTTAATTTCTTTTGTTTTATAATGTTGTTATTTTATGTTTTTATTTACTATTGTTTTATTTTAAATTCTTAACTAATTTTATTTTTTCTATGTTGTAGGATGTACCAAACAACCCGAGCTCAAGACATGCAGCCCTCTTCCTTGGTGCAACCCGAGCTCTCCATTTGGTTCCACCCGAGCCTCCATTTGGTGCCACCCGAGCCTCCCCAAGCAAGCAACCCGAGCCCCCCTCTTTGGTGCAGCCCGAACCCAAGCAGCCCGAGCCCCCCTCTTCGGTGCAGCCCGAACCCAAGCAGCCCCTCCATTTGATGTGGCCAGCCCCCTCTCTCTCTCTCTCTCTTCCCCTTTCTAATGTTCATCCCCATTTAACTCTCATACATCCCCCCTCTCTCTCTCATTTTTCTTTTTATGTTTCTTTTAAATAACATGCATGCAAGAACCCCTCTCTCTCTCCTCCCATTTAATATCATGCATGTATTCTCCCATGCACATGGTCGACCCCCTTGTGTCCCTCCATCTCCTCTTCTCTCTAGAACCTTCCCCCTCATCTATAAAAGGGACCCTTGTCTCAAGCATTTAGGGTTGGAAGTGGAAGAGCAAATAGAGTGCTAGTAGTATTTGTAGTAATCTTGTCTTTGAGAATTTGCTTTTCCTTGTTGTAGTGTTCCTTTTCATTATTGTAATCTTTCTTTTTAGTAGTAATCTTGTTCTCTTTCTATTGTTGTATTCCCCTTTTTTTATATAACTAATGAAAATGCATTCTCGTTATTTCGTTGTTATTTCCTTTTTAAATATGCATAGCTAATTTTTCTTTAGCATTCGATCACGAGGATCCATGAAATGAGATGAAATTTCTCTTTACTTCTTAGTTTTATTTTTGTTAAATTATTTCTCGATCCTTCTTTGATTTATCTCGTGTCGACTCCGTATTTCCGGTATACGGTAGTAGGCAATTGATCTCATTTCATAGAAGTCGAGAGACTCGTTGATTTGAAAGATCATTCAAAGATCTTGGGAAATCGTGGCCTTGTGTGCTACGTCAAGATCTTAGGAAGATCTAGAGGATAGGCTTGGGCTTGGTCTAGGGAGAGACAAGTGATAGCCTTCCGATCCTTGGGAGAAGGATTGGTAAACACAAATTGTTAAAAGTTTATTATCATATTTGTGCCTTGATCTTAAGCATTGTTAAGATCATTTTTATTGTATGTGAATTTCATGATTAAAAAATTATGACTTTTTCTTTAATTGCAAATTTGGTTGCTTAATCTTTAACTTAGAAATTTGTGTTTGAATTAATTTAAAAATTACATTGGTTTGAAATTTTTATTAATAATTTTTAGAAAAGTAAAATTTGTTTAAAAATTCTTAAGTAAAAACTCTTAAATTAAAAAGGCCCTTATTCACCCCCCCACCCCTCTAAGGGCGACACAAGATCCAACAATTTCGATCAAAACGTCTAATAGTTAGGAGATTTAATGCTCTAGCGAGATTATTTCTTATTTTCGGATCCGCCACGGTTTAGAACGATTTACAATTATAAAACTAAATTTTTATCTCTCTTATCTCTTCTCATGGTGAATCATTGATCGAATGTTAGCTTTTTAATCTGAATCTATCATTTTAATAATATCGTTAGTTTAATCTCAAATTCTCAAAACACCCAAAAGTCTTTCGGTAGGATAATAGTAGGAGCGTGAGTAATAGTACTTGACAACCCCGAGTTTAAATATGACCTTGGTACTACAATTCGATAGGTGCACTTGCCTTTTCGGATTGATCGTAAATTAATCACCACTGGTACTTGAACTATCCTGCAAAATAGAGTATTGTCCCTTAGGAGCCCAAGATGACTTGGGTCCTAGGTTCTTGTTAGCATAATCAAATGACCTTACTCTAGCTGCACCCTTTGCAGGAAGGTTCGTCTTTGCACATGGCACATTAGGGTCGTGCCAACAGTCTATAGCAAAGTGTCCTACCTTACCACAACACCAACATTCATGAATGTTGTATCTTCTCTTCTGAACACTTCTTGAGGGTTGTGCAACACATTCCACATGTTCAGGAGTAGATACAGCAGCATTCTTCCTGTTCCTCTCAGCAATGATTTGACTGAATGTCAATCTGTGTGCTGTCTTGATGCTCTTTGTCCTGATAGCATCAACTTGCAATGACTTGGCAGCCATACAAGATTTGATGGCATCTGACACTGAGCAATCAGACTTGTCACCAGATATGACAGCTGGCATGTTCTTAGCTGAGTCAACCTTAGAAGGGCTTGCCTTCTTATTCTTGAATGTGGGGGTTGAGGTACTAAATACAAATGGTCCAGGTTGGCCCATTTGAATTTTCTCATAGGGAGCCTTCCCAGCACTCAAACCCATGCCCTTTCTTTCATTATAGGATGGAGTATTTTCCTTCCTATAAGAGCTTCCATTCCTCCAGTGACCACTAATGATTTCAAGGTCATACCTGTTGGAAGAAACCAATCCCCTTTGAAAGGTGGAATGAGGCTTAGCCTTACCCCTGCTCTTTTCTCCACTCCCTTCTCATGTCTCCATCTTATTGATACCTGGTCCTCTTCTATGGGATTGAGAGGAGAAGGAGTCAATAATGGGTATCACAGTTTTAGGCTTGGAGAATTGAACCACAAGGCTTCTTTCCTTCACAAGCTTTTCCTCAAGATCCTTGATGATCTTGTCCTTCAGGGAAATAGTGCTCAAGTGCACAACTGTTATCCCCTTTAGATGGCTAATCTGTCTGCTCATCTGACCCACCAAGGTGGTTGATCAAGTGCAGATGTTTTCAGCAAGCTTAAGGGATGCTATTTCCCGGGCTTGCCTCTTGGCAAGCTTCTTGCTCTTCTTCAGAGCTTCCAAAAGAGCATCATACTTGTCAATCAATTGATTGACATCTCCCTCAGCTTCTAAAACACTTCCATCATGTGATGGCTGTGCTTCAGATTCTTGACATACATCATGATCAAAAATAGAAGTGGAATGGATTGATACCTGATCATTGTCAGACATATTCTGACTGCCTTCCTCATCAGCGAGGGCCATAAGGCCTAGCCAAACACAGTCTTCTTCATCCTCCTCTTCATCACTATCTGAGTGTGATATCGGGGCCCTGATTCCTATCCTAGCAGCAGGATAATCTTCATCTTCTTTTGGTGCAAATAGCCAATGAAGGCTTCTTCTTCTTTCTCTGAATCTGATGTTAAAGGATCAGATTCACTCCAGCTGCTTTCTTTCTTTGCTAGGAGGGGTTTTTCTCCCTTCCAATCATTGTGGTGATGATGCTTCTTTTCACCACTATCCTTTCTTTTGACTGGACAGTCAGCTATGACATGTCTAGGCTTGCTGCAGCTATAACAGATTATACTGTTAGAAGAATGCTTACTAAGTTTAGAGTCATACATGTCACCCTTTGGGTGATGTCTTTCTAATTTGCTGCTATCCTTTTTGTTGTATGATGATGAGGAGGGCATGTTCTTCCATTGCTTCCTCTTCATCATCTTCTTGAACTGCCTTGTAAAGGCAGCAAACTCTTCATTAGAGGAAGAGAATCCTGAGGTGTTGACTTCAGGTTCAGCACTTCTCCTTGGAGGAGACACCATCCTGCCCTTGCTTCTCTTGGAGGTGTCAGCTTTGAGACCTACAGATTTCTCCCTTGCTTAAGCCCTTGAGGAGGTGTCCTCTTCCTTCTGTTCTTCTTTTGTGGGATATGATTTGACTAAACCTTTTAGGATCTGGTCAGACTGTTAAGTCCTTCTTGACCAACCTACCTCTGATACCACTTGTAAGTTTATAAGGTTTGTAGTCTAAATCAGCTAGAGGGGGGGGGGGGGGGGGGGGGGGGGGGGGGGTGAATAGGTTTCTTTTAATTTTCCTCTAAGTACCCTAGCTTATTTCTAAGTTAGTTTAAGCAATTGATCAAATACACAGAAAGCACACAAGCATGTATAGAGGTTCATCAAGACAGGGTGTCTTGAGTAGTCCTCTTTCCCCCTTCACCTTTCTAACAATGTGTTAGACAAGGCCAACTCCTCCAAACTCGGCTCAAAGAGCTTACAACACAGATCCCTCAGGATCTCTCAGGTTTTCCCAAACCCTACCTCAGGCTCTCCAGCCCTACCTCAGATCAGCCCATGATCCTACAACTTAGACCACACCAGGTCCTACAGCTCAGGTTAAACAGCCCTACCTCAGGCTAAACAACCCCATCTCAGATCAGCACCTGATCCAACAACTCAGACCCCTTCCCTGTCCTACACCTCAGAGGATTCCTCCTCCTACAGCTCAGGCTAAACAGCCCTACAACTCAGATCAACAGATCTTACACTCAGGCCTTCAGCCCTACAACTCAGAACCCTCAGGTTCCTACAATCTCAGACCAAACGGTCCTGCAACTCAGAACCCTCGAGTTCCTACAATCTCAGACCAAAAGGTCCTACAACTCAGGCTGTTAAGCCCTACAGAAAGATGAGTTTTAAATCTTACTACAGATAACAGCAATGTCCCCTGTAGTTCCTGCACAGCTTGTGCTTCTTGTAGCTGGTGACGTTGATGTCAGCTACAACTAATCTTCTTCTTCAGATGAAGTTTGGAAGATCTCCTTGCCCCTTCTTGCAAAGGAGCTATCTTTCTTTCTCTGTTCTTCTTCTTGCTTGTTCAGTGAGCAGCAGGAGAGAGGACAAGAGCTTCAGCCGTCTATGAAACAGTTTATTTCTTTTTGCACACGACGGAGAGAGTTCAAATGTGCCCTAACTCTTCCTTTTATACATCTATGATCTTCAACGGCTCTCAGCTGTCCTTCTGAGAAGTATGGGAGAAGATGGTGGAACCCACATAGCTTTTCTACAACTTGCGCCACGGGCAGAACACGCAATCTGCGTTCGACGAACACGTTGTACTATGTTCAACGAACTTGCCAAACTCTGCGTTCGACGAACTTGCCAAACTCTGCGGTCGACGATCTGCCTTGTCTCTGCGTTCGACGATCTGCCTTGTCTCTGCGTTCGACGATCGACACTCTGCGTTCGACGATCTTGCCCAAGTCTCAGCTGATTCTTCCTTTCTGTCTGCATTCGATGAACAACCTTCTGAGTTCGATAAACATGCCAACTCTCAGCTGTTTCTTCTATCTCGTCTCAGCGGTTGACGAACGGTGTTCTGCGTTCGACGAATGACTCTCTGTGTTTGACGAACATGCCATTGTTTCCAATCTGCACGCTGCTCCTTTCCCGTCTCAGCGGATCCGCTGAGACAACGATCTCGTCTCAGCGGATTCTTGGCTATCTGCAGCTCAGCTTGCGTATAAGCTTTCTCAGCGGCTCCTGTACTGGTCTCAGCGGTTCCGCTGAGACAGTGGGCTCGTCTCAGCAATTTTGACCCTTCCTGCGTCTCAGCGGTTCTGTTGAGACAAATCTTCATCTCCTTGTAGATGATTTCTCCTCATCTAAGGGCATGTTTGGCCCTTCCTTCTGAGTCACCTATGCCTGTATATCCTACACAAGTATAGCTTTATCAAATACAATATGTCCTTAGCATTGTGAGTGATGGCTCTTCAAATCAAGGTAATATTGAGGGCAATATTCCCAACACTGGTGCCACGATCTTTTCTAAATTGGGCCTTAGGAGTGGCTACCACCAGATTAGAATCCGGGAGGGAGATGAGTGGAAGACTGCTTTTAAATCTAAAGAGGGGCTCTATGAGTGGTTAGTAATGTCGTTTGGATTATCCAATGCCCCTAGTACATTCT
This sequence comes from Dactylorhiza incarnata, assembly GCA_033032865.1. Lineage (NCBI taxonomy): Eukaryota > Viridiplantae > Streptophyta > Magnoliopsida > Asparagales > Orchidaceae > Dactylorhiza > Dactylorhiza incarnata. The sequence continues at coordinate 10,192,517 of JAWHQI010000031.1, forward strand.
CGAGGATGATGACACACGTCTTCCAACCCTACATGGGAAAATTTATTATGGTATATTTTGACGATATTCTCATTTTTAGCACGTCTACTCTTGATCACGAATCGCACTTGATGACTATCCTAGAGACGATGCGCGCGGAAAAATTATTCGTCAATATAAAAAAAATGTATGTTCTATGTTTCGTCCGTAGAGTTCCTCGGGTATATAGTGAGTTTGGAAGGCATACACGTGGATCCTAAGAAGGTCCAAGCCATAAGAGAATGGCCTGAACCCACTAACATTAGGGACGTTAGGAGTTTCCACGGATTAGCCACCTTTTATCGCCGATTCATTCGTGATTTCAGTAGCATCATGGCACCGATCACCGAGTGCACGAAAAAAGGGGAGTTCACTTGGACGAAATCGGCCACTCACGCATTCCAAACGATTAAAGCTAAGCTGTCGGAAGCCCCCTATTGCGGTTGCCAGACTTTAATAAGGTTGTTGAATTATCTTATGACGCGTCGGGGATCGAGATTGGAGGCGTGTTAAGTCAGGAGGGTCATCCGGCTAGGTATTTTAGTGAGAAATTGGCGGGACCAAAACTGAATTATTCGAATTATGACCGTGAGTTCTATGCCGTGATACGTTTCCTCCAACATTGGCGACACTACCTTCTCCCAAAGGAGTTTGTCATTCAATCTGATCATGAGGCATTAAGATTTGTCAACTCCCAAAGCAAGGTCAGCCCCCGCCACGCTAAGTGGGTCTCCTATCTCCAGGAGTACTCTTTTATTATCAAGCATCTTAAGGGAACCCTTAACCGGGTGGCGGACGCCCTTAGCCGCGTCTCCTTGTTATTGACCACGTTAGAGGTGAAGGTCATCGGATTTGAACGTATTAAGGATGAGTATGTCAATTGTTCGGACTTCAAAGAGATATATCTCTCCGCTCAAGGCGATGCGCCCACTACCATTTCTTCCTATTATATTCACGACGGCTACCTATTTAAGCATGCCAAGCTTTGTATCCATCGCTCGTCCCTTCGCCATTTCATTGTGTGGGAGTTTCATAGTGGTGGTCTAGGCGGTCATTTTGGACGTGACAAAACCATCACGTCAGTGGAGGACATGTTTTATTGGCCGAGCCTTAAGTCTATGGTGCATAAGATTGTGAGCAGTTGCCGGACGTGCTAATTGGCTAAGGGAAACAAAATGAATGCGGGGCTTTATAACCCTCTTCCGATTCTTTCCTTACCTTGGGAGGATATAAGTATGAATTTCATTCTAGGTCTTCCTGTCACTTTTCGTCATAACGATTCCATTCTGGTGGTCGTTGATCGATTTTCCAAAATGGCATATTTTATTGCGGGTAATAAGACCGACGATGCATCTCATGTAGCAAAGTTATTTTTTAAGGAAGTCGTTGGATATCGGGGTGTTCCTAAGTCTATTGTCACCAATCGGGATGTGAAGTTCACTAGTTATTTCTGGAAGACCTTGTGGCGAATCATGGGCACTAAGCTCTTGTTTTCCTCAGCCTACCATCCACAAACGAATGGGTAAACGGAGGTAGTGAATCGGAGTTTGGGTAGTTTACTACGGTGTCTCGTTGGTGACCACAAGGGTACGTGGGACCTCATCCTTCCCCATGCACAATTTGCTTACAATAATTCTAAAAATAGGTCCACCGGGTTGTCCCCAAATGAGATTGTGCATGGCTATAAGGCCCCTGTGCCACTTGACTTAATTCCGTTACCTCCATCTTACAAGTCGAGTCAATTTGCATAGGATTTTGCCTTTCATGTTCATGAATTACATAAACACGTGAAGAACACACTCAATACTCAATATGCGTCTTATCAATTACACGCTAACGTACATAGGAGGGCATCCCACTTGAAAGTTGGAGATTTGGTTATGGTGCATCTTGTCCCTAAACGGATGCCTTCGGGTGCCATAAAAAAGTTGGCTAATTGGCGAGCGGGCTCGTTTTGAATTTTAAAAAAACTGGGCGAAAATGCGTTTCTTTTGGAGTTACCCACTGATTGGGCCATCTCCCCTATTTTCAATGTTTCGGATTTAACGCCATATGTTTCTCCACCACTTGATTTATTTGTCTGCCCGTTTGGTTCCACTTCTTTGTCTAATGGGTTTGGGGTTGAGGTTAGGCCCGGATCGCTCTCTTCTTCGGTCCCCACTGGAGGTACGTTGAATGTTGATGACGGAATTAATTCTCCTTATTTGAACAATGCGTTTCCAAGGTTCCCCCGAACCATTTATGTTCCTGACAGGATTCTTAGAGATGAAGTGCTTTCCTCGCCCAGTGGAACCAGTCGCCTCTACTTGATTCGTTGGCTTGATAGTCCAGCCTACAATGACTCATGGCTTCCAGAATCGGAGGTGACCCTTTTGGATGATGATCTTCTCCGCCGCTACCTGTGCGACCACTCATCAGTGATGAGTACTTTTGAGCGGGGGAGGATTGATGGCGATGACAGCCCTCAACGTGAAGATGTTGGTAACGGTGCACCTACGGAGGATGGCGCACCTACGGATGAAGGCGACACGCCGACCAAGGATTTACGCCATCACCGTCGCGGAGACATTGATGCGCGCCGTTACTATCTCCGCCCGAGGCGCAAGCAAAACAATTAATAATTATAATAGTTTTATTATAATTATTAATTTTATCATATTTATATTTTATGTCTTGTTAATGTTTAAAATTTTTTGTCTTGTTTAATTTTGGACTGCGTTTAGTCAAAACTGAGGCAAGACCTATAAAAGGCCACGATGTATTATTTTATGTTTATTTTTTTATTAAAGAAATTTGAAAACCCTAATCCCAACAGAGGGTTTCGGCCAAGGAGGCCGCCCCACCTCTCCTCCTCTTTCTAGCCGCCGGCCGCCCTATCCTCTTGGAGATCCGCCCCTCCTCTCCCCTCTAGCCACCCTCTCTACCAAGTATTCTCCCCACCACCTTTTCTCTTTCCTATTATTGGACGGCTCTCCATCCTCTACGGATTCCTCAAAGGATCTAAGTGATCTTCGACGGATCTTGGTTATGTTGAAGCAAAGATGGCGAACGGATTCCTCTCCAAACAACGCGCTTCCGGTGGATCCGAAGAAGAACGGGCAGGTGAGTGTATTGCTTGAGGCCAATCCAATCTCAAGCGGGTAACGAACAAACCACTAGTGTGATTTCTTTCTTGATTTTTCTTGTGGTGGAATTCTGTGGCGTGATCTTCGAATCACTGATTTTTTCGTGGGTTTTCTTCATATCGAAATTTACATTTCATCCGTTATTTTAATTTTCGATAGGGTTTGGCGAGCCCCGCTTTGAGATCTACCATTTTCCGAATCGATATTTTCGGTGGATCTCTTTTGGTACAACACATAGCTCGATTGGATCGGGTGGGTCCATTTAGCCGGAGCGAATATTGGCCTATAGCCTCTATTCAATCTCTAGCGGATTGGCTAACCGTCGAGGCGAATTAAAATTGATAATATTGCACAAAGGTTTCGCTGCGTTCTCCGTCACGTGCGTAGTATTCATAATACATCGAGTAGGAAAGTGAATTAACTCGTAGCGTCCGCGTTGGAGGGTGAACCCTACATCATCCCACCTTATCTGCTATGGCCGCACAACCTTCTGCTTCTTCCCTTGTGCGGTCTCTTTGGTACTCATGATCATATCAAGCCAGACCGGACACCTTCTCCCATATCCACTGCTTCAGCTGCTGCTAGCTTGTGTAGTTGCTGTGTCTGTAACCACCCTTTCTACAATGCTCTAATTGCCAGCCATGTTTGAACATCACCTTCCACATCTCCTAGGTTTGAGAATAACAAATCTTATGTGTATTTGATCTTGTGTATTTAAGTGTGCAGGAAAATAAGTCTACATGACTCAAGGATAACATAAGAAGGTTGTGCCCAAATTTGATGCCAGAATTCCAACATGCCCACTAGCGTCGGCGGTATCACCTAACGCAGGCACTAGCTCTGATTAGAGCAATTTCAGGAGGCAGATATAGAAGGAGATAGCGCCAGGCGATAGCAGCTAACACAGGCGGTTGCAGCTAGCATGGGCGGTATCTACTAGCGTAGGCGGTAGCACAAAGCAATAGAGGAAGGCGATCATCTTGCTTAAAATGAAGGATTCTTACGCGGAGAATATTTCCTAATCCGGGATAGCGCCGACGGTAGCGATAGCGCAAGCGCTTTCTCCAAGGATATAAAAAGGACCCCTTGGATCCGTCTTCTTCATCCTCTCCTACTCCTAAATTCTAGAGCTTCGTGCCACATCATATAGAGGAAGGTTCAGAGAGATACTCCCACAAATCCATGAAGGCTTTAGGAGATCCGTGGAGAGGATTTCAACACGTGTCATCATCGTGACGAAAGACCACATCGACTACGATCATACTCTGCGGGTCTTCGTCTACTTCTCCAAGAGATCTACATAGAGGGAGTTTTTAATATTGTTCTTTTCATTCTTGTAATCGCTTAGTAAATTCGCCTCGTGTTGACGACTAGGTCTGGGTTGGACTTAGGGCAGAAATTCACCTCGTGTTGGCGACTAGATCTAGGTTAGGTCTAGGGGTGCTCGAGGCCATATCCGGGGAAGGATTGGCTAGAGCAGCTTGAGGCCGTATCCAGGGAAGGATAGGCTAGGGCCACTGGTTCGTGGGGATACGAGTCGAGATAGAAAACGAAAATGAGTTTTAGAATTATTCGCCTCCGATTTCTAGCGTTATAAAAAATCAAGTTTTGTAAACTCTTTTTTTCATATTAATAAATTGATGTCTCATTTTTATATGCTTGATTTCTTATCTTAATCTCTTATATTTTCAAATATATTAAAAATATAATATAAGTTTTTAAAACCCTTATTCACCTCACCTCTAAGGGCGCCTACAGATCCAACAAGTTGTATCAGAGCCAGGTTATTCCAAATCGGCTTAACAACCGGGAATAATGACGTCTCATGATCTCGCTTGTATTAGTGGGGAAAATTTTTATAATGAAGAAAAATCTCTTGCACCACCTTTATTTGAAGGGAGAAATTATAAAGGGTGGAAAATTTTAATGAAAAGGTTTATTAAAACTTTAGATATCGAAGCATGGAATTTAGCAATAGTAAGACCAGCCGATGAATCAAATAAAAAAGAACGTCATCTAAATACAAAAGCCAAACACTATTTATTTTGTGGTCTATCAAATGAAGTTTTTGTTGGGAATCTTGCCCACATGATTCTTGATTTGAAGAAGTCATCATGTCAAGAATACTTCACTTTGTATTTGATTATCTCTCTAGCTTATTATCTCAGGAAATTAAAGCAATATCGTCGAGAAGGACAAGTGATGTCGTCGACAAAGAAAGCTTATCGTTGTAATGATGAGCAAAGCAATCACTGAGAAGATGAAGTATCGTCGACATCAACAAAGAGGGCATACTGTCAAGAAGAGTAGATATCGTCGTAAAGAAGTCTTGTCGCTGACAAGGCTAAGGTTGACTGATGAAATTGGATATCGACATGAAGAAGGCATGTCGTCGAGAAAACAATGAGATCACGACGACATGCTGCAAGAAGGAAGATCACTACGACACTGACAGAGGAAGTAGATCGTCGAATATGCAGAACCGCTGAGATATCTTGTATCGACGAGATACCGATGTCAGCGGCTGAAGAAAGAATACATTGAAGGTCTACCTAAAGTTCAAGGCATCAACAAAGTTCTGTCATCGAGATATACTCCATGTCATCGTAACGATGGAAATATCGTTGAGACAGATTCAAATCCTGCAGATGCGCTGTCAGCAATTAATGTCGCCGCCCGATTGTCCAATCAGTGTGTGCATTTAATGAATCGAGGTATTAGCGCGTGATAAAAAGGATTGGAGATCTGACACATAAGGTAACTTTTCAGAAGACCGTTGGGAGACCTCTCAGTCTTATAAAAGGATACATGAGGTTGCCCTAAAAAAACCGACAATAAAGAAAGAGCTTGCGCCATAGCAAATTGAACAACACAAGCGCCGCAAGAAAGAAAGAAAGAGCAGTCATCCTCATTTACTGTCAAGAAGCCAATCCTCATCAGGCTAAGAAAAGATTTGAAGAAGAACCGTGCACTCAAAATCTGATTCAGAAGCATCTTCTTCAATCTCAAGGAGCCGATCTTCAGCAGGCTAAAGTTGCCAATCTTCATCCGGCAGAAGAATCCTTTTATTACTGTACTTTCTTGTAAGGCTTGCGGGCCAACGTGTCTAGCTTGAGGGCTGGAGAGCTGTGAGGCTTGAGGGCCAGGGAAGTGCACTTGCGGGTGCATCTTGTCGAGCTTGCGGGCTCGGGGGCAGTAGGGGATTGCGGGTCTAGGCTGTTAGGACTTGCGGGTCCGTGTGGTAGGGCTTGAGGGCCTGAGTGTCGAGCTTGCGGGCTCGGGGGCAGTAGGGGCTTGAGGGCCTAGGCTGTTGGGACTTGCGGGTCCGCGTTGTAAGGCTTGAGGGCCTGAAGCTTTTGGCGGCATTTGCCGAGCTTAGCGCACTGCTGGGTAGGCGCAGAGGGAAAGAGGACTACTCACGACTCCCTGCCATGAGGAACCTCTATAGATCTTGTGTCATCTGGTGTGTTTTATTTGTGTGATAATTTTGTGCATTGCTTGAATTCTGATAACTCACACTAATAATCCAAAAAGTACCAAGATCACCTAACCCCCCCCCCCCCCCCCCCCCCCCCCCCCTTTTAGGTGAACGTTCCATATCCTACAAGTGGTATCAAAGCGAGGTTGATCAAAAGGGGACTTAACAGTCCGATCTAGATCAGGAACAAATCACCATGGCCGGTGGGGATCAGAATCGTGAGATGAGAGCTATGAAGTTTCCTATCTGCACAAAGGAGAATTTCCCCATTTGGAAGGAAAGGGTAAGGCTCTTTATGGAAGCAGCTGACCCAAGAATATACCTGACGATCAAGCAGGGCCCCTTCATCCCTACTACTGCCTCCACTATTGATCCAACTAGGCAAGTGATAAAGAAATATGAAGACATGACCAAGGATGAGCTGACCTTGGCAGGTCTAGACAAGAGGGCACAAAACGTCATTGTTAGTGCTATAGATGACTCAACTCTCTAAAATCCAATTCACTGCAAAACGGCCAAGGAGATGTGGGACTCCTTGATCGTATATATGGAGGGTACTGAAGAGGTAAGGGATGACAGGAAATCTCTCCTCAACCAGGAATATGAAGCCTTCAAACAGGGCAAGAATGAAACAATCTCCAACTGCTATGAGAGATTTTTCAAGATCGTGAATGGCCCGAGAAACTACGAAAGAGAGTTCACAAACTCAGATCTAAATGACAAGTTTCTCAGATCCCTCACAAAGGAATGGGATATCAAGATATGTGCCATCAGAGAGATGGGTCAACTGGGCAACATTGAGCCCAAGAACCTATATGGGAAGCTATTGTCTCATGAACTTCAACTCAACACAAGGAAGGCTGAAGAAGAAGAAAGCTCAAAGGTGAGCTCAAGAGAATGATCAGTGGCTCTAAAGGCGGAGAGCACCAGAAGATTCAAGGGCAAGACCTCTGCTTCTCAGAATAGATCTGAAAGCAGTGAGGAATCAGGAGACAGCTCCTCTGAATCTGATGACACTGATAGAGAGGTGGCCCTCCTCTCAAAATAATTCAGAAAGCTGCTACACAGAAGAAGGAGGGACAACAGCAGAAACTCCTCCTCAAGCTCCAGAAGATCTGACTATCGGGACAGATCTAGGGCTTCCAGGGAAGACAGGTATAAATCCAACTCCAGTAAACATGATTTACATAATACTGTCTTCTATTCCTGCAGCAAAATAGGTCATATGGCTGCTGACTGCCCCTCCAAGAAAAAGGAGTCAAGGAACCATGAAGAGAGAAGAAGCTCCAGGAGCAAGAGAACCTCTGAAAAGGGGTTCGTGGCAAAGAAGACCAAAATGTTGAGTGACTCTGACTCAAGCTCCTCTGGGACTGAGGATGAGGCACTTATTGGACTGATGGATATTGATGAAGGCAACCAGGATGACAACTCTCCTGGAAAGGTAAAACACAGAACTTCTCTATCTGCCTCTGATTCTGAATCAGTAGCAGATTCTTTGCATAATGATGAGGAGGTATCTGCTGCCAACAACACTGCCTCAAGATCCCAGTATGAAATTGAATCTGAACTAATAAGGCTAAAGTTGCTTCTCTGAATCGAGGTATTAGCGTGTGCTAAAAAGGATTGGAGATCTGACACATAAGGTAACTTTTTAGAAGACCGTTGGGAGACCTCTCAGTCTTATAAAAGGATACATGAGGTTGCCCTAAAAAAATCGACAATAAAGAAAGAGCTTGCTCCATAGCAAATCGAACAACATAAGCATCGCAAGAAAGAAAGAGCAGACATCCTCATTGACTATCAAGAAGTCAATCCTCATCAGGCTAAGAAAAGATTTGAAGAAGAATCGTGCACTCAAGATCTGATTCAGAAGTATCTTCTTCAATCTCAAGGAGCCGATCTTCAGCAGGCTAAAGTTGCCAATCTTCATCCGGTAGAAGAATCCTTTTATTACTGTACTTTCTTGTAAGGCTTGCGGGCCAATGTGTCTAGCTTGAGGGCTGGAGAGTTGTGAGGCTTGAGGGCCAGGGAAGTGCACTTACGGGTGCGTCTTGTCAAGCTTGCGGGCTTGGGGCAGTAGGGGCTTGCGGGTCTAGGCTGTTGGGACTTGCGGGTCCGTGTGGTAGGGCTTGAGAGTCTGAGTGTCGAGCTTGCAGGCTCGGGGGCAGTAGGGGCTTGAGGGCCTAGGCTGTTGGGACTTGCGGGTCCGCATTGTAAGGCTTGAGGGCCTGAAGCTTTTGGCGGCGTTTGCCGAGCCTAGCGCACTGTTGGGTAGGCGCAGAGGGAAAGAGGACTACTCCCGACTCCCTGTCGTGAGGAACCTCTATAGATCTTGTGTTGTCTGGTGTGTTTTATTTGAGTGATAATTTTGTGCATTGCTTGAATTCTGATAACTCACACTAATAATCCAAAAAGTACCAAGATCACCAACCCCCCCCCCCCCCACCCTTTAGGTGAACCCTCCATATCCTACAGTTTTCAAATTAATTTATTGTTTTTCTAGTTCATACAAAGTATGGAAATTTCATGAAGAAATGTATGATCTTCCTCTCGTAGGTATGGAACAAACACAGGAGGAAAAGGTCATACAAAAAACCTCCATTATTCAATAAGATTTTTCTCGTAGCAAAACCATGGAAATCATGGAAATTGACTTAGACAAAGAGAGCAATTCATCAAGAGACAATGAAGATGAAAATTCATCTATAAAGGAGGAAGGCCTAGAAGACGACAAAGGAACTTCATGTTCACTTCTTACCTCTTCCGATAGTGCTGTTAGAAAGTCTAATTCTTCTTCTTATTTCCATATACTAAAAATTGCTAAACGTAAAATGAAGAAATTGAAAATTGCTAATAAAAAATTACGTTTAGAAAATAAAAAATTAAAAACTAATTCAGAATATAAATGTGATGTGACTTCTCCATCTTGCCCAAAATTTGAAATCTTAAATCCTTGTTCTGATTGTAATAATATTAATGCAAAATTCAAGGAGTTTGAAAAAGAACTATTAATTGTAAAAGAATAAAATGAAAAAGTTATCTTTAGAAAATTCATCTTTGAAAAGTGATTGTGCTACGTGCCAAAATTATAAAATTGAAATCAAGGAGACGACAAAACATTTGAGGAATTTAGAAATGAATATCAAAATCATATTGACTCTATTATTTCCACTCTTAAAAATAGCACAATAGTTTATAATAAAGCTAGACATAATCTAATGATCAAGAATGATGAATTAAAATAAAAAATCAACTTGCTTATGAAAATTATAAATAAAAATTCACAATATCAAGAAATATCTAAAAGCATGTTGAATATTAATATGAATATCTTAACTAAACCCAATAATGGGAGTAAGAAACACAAAGTATTTGTAAATCAAAGTCAAAATCACCATTATTTACAAAATCATGTTTCTCCCAACTTAAAATTAAAATTACACAAATTTCCTATGAAGAATAACTTTAATAATCATTACAATCATAATCTTCAATATAGAGATTATCACAATAGAAATTGGATGCATAAGAACAACATTAAACCAAGGTTTGAATGGAGATCCAAAATTAAAAATGAAACATTAACTTCACATAATAGGGCCCGTTCATCACTATCTACCCACAAACCTACACGTTGTATTTGGGTACCCAAAGGAACCACTACACTTGGTCCCCTTTGGATACATAAATCTCTTATTCATTAGGCATCACCAAATGCATGAAGTAGAATATTTTTAAAATGAAATATACAAATTTCTACTTCATGATAAGCTTTAATGTCTTTAATTTTTTCTTTTTATTTTCTTATTTTTTAAGCTATCATGTTATGGTCATCTTATATATTATTGGAAATATGATTGTATCTCTTAAAACTTAATGAGTTTATAAATCAAATTGATCAAAATTCAAAATCATATTTTATTTTGATGACCTATCTATCTTTCTTATATTTATTGCCTATAAATATCTTATATTATCCAAATAAATTGAACTATAAATTTGCTATAAGATATTTTAAATTAAATCAAGTTATTAGGCTATTAAGCTCTTTAGCCTTCATCAACAAAATTAGAGAAATAACATGATCTAAAAGAAAGTTCAAGATCTAAAAGAAAGCTCAATTTTCAATATGTTTTTCTTTTTCCTTTTCAAAACAAAAATTTTAGGTTCACTCCTTGATGTCAAACATGATCTAAACCATCACTATTGTTCACCTATCAAAAATCACATATATATTCAAAATTCATAATTAAAAAGAAAAACACTAAAATGTATTGAACGAATTTGCCATCATAATGAATATTGAATTCACATGCACCACCATGATCTATTGATGACCTTTACTAATATTCTCTAAAATCATATATCATAAGTCATATCAAAAGTCTTCTAAATAACAACTATTCCTATCACATTTATATGAATTATATGATGACAATTGATATTATAACAACATACCGTGGTTAGTGTATTATGTGTGTATTGTGATTTATTTCAACTTTAGACCTTAGAATCATCTTGATATCAATAAGATCAAATCAAATAGAATCTTCACTTCATTCTAGGTCTATAAATTGAAACACTATCATTCTTTGGCATAACATTAATCTCAAACTTATCATACTAACATTGTCACCTAAAGAATATTAGTATCTATGTTTGGTTTTATATGTTTACCAAGATACACAGGCTGGGTATTCTTATCTAGTGTATATCCATGTTATTCTTTGCATAAACATCATCACATACTAATCATTTAAATCATGCTTATTTGGCTTATTCGAACAGATATCTTGTGCTTACATTTCCTATCATTTTCAACTTATATTATATAGATAAATATATTCCTTAGAAAATCAAAATGAAGATATAAGAATATATATCATGCGTTGACAAATCATATAAGAAATCACTAACGTTTCATGCAATTTGCACTATCTAGACATCTCCAAAAATTATGAAATTTCTGCATGAAACTAATCTTGGGACACTTAATCAAGATCAATAATCAGAATTTCCAAAATCTTGAAAAATTGTGTACTGTTTGCCGCGCTAGCGCTAGCTCGAGTGTCCGATTTTCTGTAATTTTAAATTCTGAAAAATCACTAAAAATATATTATTTTATATGTACTACTCACTTTTGCATTTCTGCCTATAATTGATTTCTGAAAAATTAAAATACAAAATTACAAAAGCCAAATTATAAAAAATATTTTTCTTACTTCCTTTCTTTGGTTATTTGTTTGATTTATATTTCTATATGCAAAAATCAAATACAAAAATATAAAACATCAAAAATTATTTTTTGAACCTAACTTTTCTATTTACATGTATCTTGTGAAAGGGAGATTTGGGATGTCACCCCATCACATCTCCTAGTACTGGGCGAACCCCTCACAGGGTAGACCTCGGGAAGTCCAAGATCAATTTTAAGAGTTCAAACTTTAAATCAAAATTATTTTTCAAAAATATCAAAATTATTGTATGGACTTTATTGTGAAAACCAAGCATGATTTAATCCATCATTTAGACCTTCTACAATGTTACAATTCATCTTTTCAAACTACTTTGAACATTGTTTTTATCATGCTTTGATATATCTACACATATGTGCACCAATTGTAATGAAAAGGTTGTGTAGAACCAAGCTTAGCATGCCTCTAAGTATGAGTAAATGGTTTATGCTTGATAATGATTTTTATTCTCTCACTTATTTTGGCAAAGTCTACAGGTGCTATTTTTCATCTAAGAATGCTTACTTGTGTATTGTAACTGTACAATGAATTAAACTTTGCACAAGTATCTTACCTACACCACCTTTATTTGCACTCATAATATTTAAGAAAAGTGGTTGTGCTTTCAAAATTACATTGGTTTGCAAAACAAGTGTATTCAGAGAACTTTGTACAAAAAATAATCATGAAATAAATTTACAAAGATAACTCCACCAAGCACTACTTGAACCTCCTGATAAGTCTTAATAGGCGTTGTGAGGTTGAGAACCTTGGAAAGAATAGTAAAGTGTCTTGTTCAAAACCTTCATTTTTGTTACACCACTTATTCTTAAGTACACCAGATCACAAAAAAATCAATATTGAAAAATAAAGTGTGTGATTCCCCAAGCACTATTTTGCACCCTGATAAGTCTTAATGAGCATTGTGTGTGGAAAGCACCTTGGTAGTTGTGCATTTTTTCTATGTGCATTGAAGTGTGTGGAAGTAAAATTATTTATGTTTTATTGTGCACTTTACTCTACATATGTCTTGTATTTTTGATTAAATCATTTGTTTACTCTATTCACAATACACTTATGATGTCCCCCCCCTCCACTACTTGATGATGATCCGGTTGCCGAGGCACAACAATATAATGATTTTAGGTGTCGTGATGACGCTAACGGAAGACTGCGTTACAACCTCCGCCCGTGGCGTGCTAAGCCCACTTGAAGAATAATCTTCTTAATTGTTATGTTCTTTTATTTTATATTGGTGAATATAAAATTATTCCATGTTTGGGTAATAATTTTATATTCATTTATGCATTTGAACTCTTTATTTCCTGCAGTTTTAATATTTGGTGTGTATTTAACCGCCCGAATGGTTGAGATTACATCCCCATCTTGGACAGTTGTGTGTCGTTTGTAACTCCTATATAAGGAGGCTTTGATGAGGATTAATTAGAAAGATTTGAACCCTAATCCCCCCTTGAACATTTCGGCCAAAGAGGACTCCTCCTTGCCGCCACCCCCTTATGGTGTGAAGCCACCCTTTGCTCCCTCCACCCCTCATCGGTGCGACTCTGGCGTGGATTCCTTCGGTGCGACTCCAAGGAAAAGGTTGCAGCCCCATTCGGTGTGACGCCGGTGGATCCATGGAGAGAGTGATTCTCCCACTTATCTCGTGTGATTATTGAATCCGGGTTGGGTAACTTCTCTCCCTCATCTTTGTGATTTCTTGCTTTAGAATTTGTGGAGCTTGAGCATCCGTTTTATCCGCAATTTTTAAATACTCCATTTGCAATTTTCTGAAATCGATTTTGTTGTTAACGAACTTCTTTATTCCGGATCGGGTATGTCCAATTTGCTTGAGCGGATCTAGGCCTATAGCCTTGATTTTGCTCTCCAAAAGGATTGGCAACCTTTGTGTTAATTTGGGGAATAATCCGACTCTCTTTCGATCGTTATTTTAGAGTCGATCATTCCTCCCTTGTGGTGTATGTGCTGCGTTCGATGCAAAATGTATTGCGACAATAGATGCTTGTGTAGGTGCGGTAGATCTAGGCGTGAAGGGCGTCGTGTGTCTTCTAGTTCGTGTCAATCTTCAAATCACGGATACCCCTACATCAATTTGGTATCAAAGCCGGTCGTATCAATTTCTCAATTGATACAACCTCGATACTCATTTCTATGGCGCAAACTAATCAAAAAAAAAATCGGTGGTCTGCGAATAGCGAGCAAAAAACTGTATTTTTCGTCAAAAAAATCCAAAACAAATTCTGGAAGTTCTCACTGTTAGCCACATCCCCAAAATATTTTTCTGCCAAAATTTTGATTTTTAATCTGCACTACAAAAATTCACTCCTTATTATTTTGTCCAAAACTGCATGCGCACTATACTAGGAACGGAGTATAGCACACCTTCATCGTCTAGGATGGCTGTGAATGAGCACGAGGATCGTAACGCTGAGGCCATAGAGGGGCTACGTAATGAGATGACCAAGCTTAGGACCATGTTAGCACAAATCCTTCTGAATCAAGGAGGGCCGCAACCACCACCCGTTAATGTTGGGCAGCCCAACCGGCACCAACAGGTCCATGATTTGGATTCTGATGGGAACTTTCCCCGAGTGCCCCCTAGAGAACACCGCCACGAGCGTGGCTTTGATATTACTAGGGCCGTTAAGATTGACGCCCCCACTTACGATGGTATGGGAGATCCCTAGGTCTTCCTTACTTGGGTGGTGGATATGGAATGCTACTTCGAATGGCACAACCTGACGGACCCTCAAAAGGTCCAAGTTGCCAGGATGAAATTAACGGGTCGTGCGAAAACTTTTTGGATGAATGAGGAGCGGAGATTAGGAGCCGGGCAGGGAGTACCACCTATAGGTTGGCCGATGATGAAAAATTTGCTAACCGATCAGTACGCCCCTGCGTATCACCGAACACAGATGTTCGGTGAGCTTGCCACCCTACGGAAGGGCTCCAATTCAGTAGCTGAGTATATGGGAGAACTAAAGGACCGTATGGTGCGGTGTGATCTTAGGGAGATTCCTGAGGTCACCTTGTCTCGATTTCGTAAGGGGCTTCAACCCGATATTCAGAGGAAGCTCCTGCGCTATGGTCATACGGACCTGAACACGACTTTCAATGCCCCCCTTAACATTGAAAAGCTCCTAGCCTCGAAGGCCCATTACTGTTATACCCATACGAAGAAGTCCACTGTTGGAGCGTCTTCCTCCACATATCCAGATAAGGGAAAGTTTAGGACCACCGAGTCGAAGTCTGTCGTGATCACTGCTAGGAATGCTAGGAATCCCACAAGTGAGCGTGTCCACATAGGGAAGGTTAGCAAGGCCAATACTACATGTTATTCTTGCGACATTCAAGGTCACTATGCCTTCGAATGCCCAACGAAGACTAAGTCCATATCCCTTTTAGATTGACTACCGACCCCGCTGATTACGTATATGAGGCTGAAGAGGAGAGTAACCCAGATGGGTTCCCAAGTGATTTAGAGGATGATCACCACCTTATGGTGATGCGTTGTATCTTGACCACTCCTCGTCCGTTAGATGATTGGAAGAGGCCGAGCATATTTTCTCTGATTTATAAGAGTGGTGAGAAACTCTGCAAGCTGATTATCGATAGTGGTAGTTGTGTGAATGTCATTTCTGAGAGCGCCATCACACGTATGAACTTGACCACGGAACCACACCCGACCCCATATCAGGTAGCTTGGATCAGCAAGATCACCATTTCGGTCACCAAGCGGTGCCTGGTCCCCCTCTCATTCAAATCCTATACTGATGAGGTTTGGTGTGATGTCCTACCGATGGACGCTTGCCACGTGTTATTAGGCCACCCTTGGATCTATGACCGTGATGTGACGCATTTTGGTAGAGCCAATACGTATGAATTTAAATTCAATGGCAAAACCATTACATTGAGGCCGACTGATGAGTCCCAATTATATACACATTTATGGACTCATCTGGAGTTATATTTGTCTACATATATATAATTTTTTGTTCATATTTGTGAGACAACATTCTCCGAATACACTTGTTTTGCAAACCAAAATTTTTAACTTAACCACTTTTCTAAATTTCATAAGTGCAATTCAAATGTAGTGTAGACAATAAACTTATGCAAGTTTTAATTCATTGTACAAATACAATACACAAGCAAGCATTTTTAGATTTAGACACACATGTTGATTACCAAAATAAGTGAGTGAAATGTATCATTATCAATCATAAAACATTTACTCATACTTAGAGGCATGCTAAGCTTGGTTCTACACATTCTTCAATACAATTGATGCACTTTAAATAGATATATCAAAGCATGATAAGCAAAACAATGTTCATAGTAATTTGAAAGAATATGTTTTAACATTGTAAATAATTCTAAATAATAGAATTCATACATGCTTGATATTGGCAATAAAGATCATACAGTTTTTTTTTGTTGTTTTGAAAATTTTTAGTGAAATAAAAACTGAAAAACACAAAAACATATTTTTGTAATTTTTGAATTTTGAACTTTTGTAGTTGATTTTTCAAAATATGGATAGAAACACAAATAACAAAAAACATATTTTTGTATTTTTAGATTTTGAACTTTTATAGTTGATTTTTCAAAGAATGAATAAAACACAAATAACAAAAACATATTTTTGTATTTTTGAATTTTTAATTTTTGTAGTTGATTTTTCATAATTCAAACAAAAATAAAAATAAAATAGACATTAACAAAAAAATAAATTTGCACAAATAAACTAACATATTTTTGTTGAATTTTAGAAATTTTAAAAATCATAAAAATCACACACCCATGCTAGCGCCGGTGCTAGCGCTAGCGCTGGAAACAGTACACGATTTTTCAAGAATTTTAAATTTTTGATTTTTGACATTGGTTAGGGGTCTTAAGAGTAGTCTTATGCAGAAGTTTTGTAATTATCAGAGATGTCTTGATTGCTCAAATTGCATAAAACATTAGCGTTTTATATATTTTTCATCCTAAGATGTCTAAGACTCCTAATTCCAACCTTAACATTTGAAACCTTGCATCGGGAAGAGGTTTAGTGAATATATCAGCAAGTTGAGAGTCCGTGCCAATGAAACTAATCCTTACATTTTCCTTTTTAATGTGATCCCTTATGAAATGATGACGCACATCTATATGTTTGGATCTAGAGTGGTGTACCGGATTATTTGTGAGATCAATGACACTTTTGTTGTCACATTTTAATTCAATAAGTTTTAGATGAAAACCAAAGTCCTCTAAAGTTTGGCTCATCCATAGAGCTTGTGCACAACAACCCCCTAATGCAATGTATTCGGCCTCCGTGGTGGAGAGTGCAACCGAACTTTGTTTCCTACTAGACCATGCAACTAATGAAGGTCCTAGAAAATGACAAGTACCACTAGTGCTTTTTCTATCAAGTGAACAACCGGCATAATCCGAATCGGAATAGCCATGCAATGTAAATGAATCATTATGCGGGTACCATAATCCTAATCTAGATGACCCAATGAGATATCTAAAAATTTGTTTTACCGCTTTTAAATGAGATTCTTTTGGATTGGCTTGAAATCTAGCACATAAGCATACGACAAACATAATATCGGGTCTAGTTGCACTAAGATAAAGTAGAGATCCTATCATACCTCTATATAAAGTTTGATCTATAGAAACTTCTGATTCATCTTTTCCTAATTTTAGTGATGCACTCATTGGTGTAGAAGCATGTTTAAGGTTTTCAAATCCAAAACGTTTAAGCATATCATGGACATATTTAGTTTGACATATAAAGATACCATCAATTCTTTGTGATATTTGAAAACCAAGGAAATAAGAAAGTTCTCCTACAAGACTCATTTCAAATTCATTTTTCATCACTAAAATAACTTCTTTACACATCTCTTCATTAGTAGATCCAAAAATAATATCATCAACATATATTTGTAAAATAATTATATCATCATTATTGTGCTTAATGAAGAGAGTATTATCCGCACTTCCCATAATATAACTGTGCTTCAATAAAAATGAGGTAAGTCTTTCATACCATGCACGGGGCGCTTGTTTTAAACCATAAAGCGCTTTTTCTAGTTTATAAACATGATTTGGAAATTTTTCATTAATAAAACCGGGGGGTTGTTCAACATAAACTTCTTTTACAAACCCATTTAGAAAAGTACTTTTCACATCCATTTGAAATAGTTTTATTCTTTTAAAGCTTGCAAATGCTAGAAAAATTCTTATAGACTCCAATCTAGCAACGGGTGCAAAAGATTCATCAAAATCTATCCCCTCGATTTGAGAATATCCTTGTGCTACTAAGCGTGCTTTATTTTTAGATATTCTAGACTCACCATCTAATTTATTTTTGAAAATCCATTTTACACCTACAACCGGGTGATTAGATGGTCTTTCTACTAATTTTCAAACATTATGTCGCTCAAATTGTTCTAATTCTTCATTCATAGCCAAAAACCAAAATTCATCATTTAAAGCGGTAGTAACGGTTTTTGGTTCTATTTCGGAAACAAAACAAATATTTGAAAAAGATTCATGAAGAGAAGAGCGAGTTCTTACCCCGATGGATGGTTCACCAATTATCAATTCCCGTGGATGATCCTTTGTGAATTTTAAGACGCTTGGAGGTACATATTCATCTTTCTTGGCCTCCTTTTCTTCTTCTTTGGAAGGTTCTTCATCACCATGCTCCAAAGGAGGTAATAGATCATCCTCTTTACCTGCGAAAAGTCTTTCTATACAAGGAACAAGCTCATCAAATTTCACATTAATTGACTCTTCAACTTTTCTAGTTCTTTTATTAAAAACTCTATAAGCTTTACTAGTTGAAGAGTATCCAAGAAATGTTCCTTCATCACATTTTTCATAAAACTTTCCCAAGCTATCTTTTGTATTTAAGATAAAGCATTTACAACCAAAAACTTTGAAGTAAGACACATTAGGCTTCTTTTGAAAATAGAGTTCATATGGTGTGAGATTTAAAGATGGGCGAAGCATGATTCTATTTATAACATAACATGATGTGTTTACGGCTTCGGCCCAAAAGGAATTGGGTAATTTATATTCACATAACATAGTGCGTGCTAGCTCTTGAAGTGTCCTATTCTTTCTTTCTACAACACCATTTTGTTGTGGTGTGCGTGGTGCGGAGAACTCATGTTTTATGTCTAACATATCACAATAAGAAGTAAATTTTTCATTTTCAAATTCTCCTCCATGATCCGAGCGAATGCATTTAATTTTTAAATCACTTTCATTTTGAATACGAGTACATAATTTTGAAAATTCACAAAACGCTTCGGATTTGGATGAGAGAAATATTGTCCAACAATATCTAGAAAAATCATCTATTAAAACATATGTATACAATCTACCACCAAGACCTGCGGTGCTAACGGGACCAAAGAGATCCATATGAATTAATTGCAAAGGTCTTGTAGTAGAAATAACATTTTTACTTTTGAAAGAGGATCTAGTAATTTTACCTTTTTGACATGGTGAACAAAGTGAAGGTAAATTTCAATTTAATCTAGGCAATCCTCTAATTAAATCTCTTTTGGCAAGTTTTACAATAAGCTTTGTGCTAGCATGTCCTAGCCTTCTATGCCAAAGATTAAGTTCATCATTTTTGGTAATAAAACATTTTAAAGATGATTTTGAAAGATCATGAAATGAAACAATATAAACATTGTGTATTCTTGGTGCAGTTAGTAAAATATTGTTTGTAATAGGATTAGATATTTTGCATAGATTAGTAGAAGATTCAAATAAAACATCTAATCCTTTATCACATAATTGGCTAATTGAAATAAGATTATGTTTTAGCCCTTTTACATAAAGAACATTTGATATAGTGAAGGATTCGTTACCAATTGTACCAATTCCCATGATTCTTCCTTTTCCGTTGTCGCCAAAAGTCACAATCCCTCCCTTTTTCCTTTCTAGGCTAAGGAACTTTGATTTATTGCCCGTCATGTGATTGGAGCATCCTGAATCCAAGTACCACACGTCTTCATTGTCCTTAGCCTGCCTGCACATCTAGAAAGAAGATGAGAGTAAAGATCCGGATACCCAAGTGGAACCTCCCATAGAATAAGTGGAAGCCTTAGGTACCCAGATTTGCTTTAAAGTATTTTGTTTTATTTTCCTGCAAGAACTAGTTGTGTGACCCAACCTATAACAGTTTGCACATGAAATAAAGGGGGTTGAGACCCTTTTCTGGAAAATTTTCTTGCTAGAATAATTTTGATTTACAGAAGGAAAGCATTTTGAAAAAGAAATTTCATGTTTCTGGTATGAGGTGCTAGCGCCGACGTTAGTGGCTAGCGTCGGGCGGTAGCCCTCACCTCGATATCCGAGCCCAAACTTTCCAGATCCATGACACTGGTACCGTAGAATCATTTCCAGTGATTTTTGGCATATACCAAATTTTTTAATGGCCATGGTGAGATCATGAACTCGTGCTTTAAGTGAAGAATTTTCTTTCACAAGCATGACACACATATTTTCAAAACCTTTTTTATTATTTTTGATATGCACAAGAGAGGCTTCCAATTTCCTTTCTAATTCCCCCTTCTCTTTTGTAAGAGTTTTGGCATGAGAGAGGGCTTTAGAAAGTGACTCTTCTATATCTTTTGCCAATTTTGTGTGGTGATCACATTCTTGGCAAGAAACATTTCTCTTTTCTAAAACAATCACATTTTTGGAAAGCTTTTGATTTTCTTTAATAAGAGATTCATTTTCACGATTTAATAAAATATTATCTTTCATATTTTTATCAAATTCATTATACAATTCATCATAAGTGGGAGGAGTTACCTCAGTGTCATTAGGAACACTGGTGTCGTCGCCGTCGTTTTCATGTCCCATGAGGCACATGTTTGCTACCTCATCGTCGCTTGATGAAGACCCACTTGATTCTTCGGAGGAGGAGGAGGAAGAGTTATCCCATGTTCTAGCTTTTAGTACTTTCTTCTTCTCCTTCCCTTTGTGCCATTTTTCTTTCTTCTCCTTCAAGAACTTTGGGCACTGGCTCCGAATGTGCCCCATCTTCCTACAATGATAGCATTCCTGTGGAGGTCTCTCTTCTTCATTGTCACTCTCTTTTTCCTTCTTTGAAGATGACCCTTTCCATCTTTCACCCTTTTGGAAATATTTTCGAAAGGTGTTTCTCCTTTCCGGATTGCGCATGAACTTTCGGAAGTTCTTCACCAAAAGAATCTCTTCATCTTCATCCTCATCCTCTTGGCACTCCTTCTTTGATTTTAATGGCAACGCCTTCTTCTTTGGCTCCTTGTTGTATTCATCATGTTGGATTTTGAGTTCTACCTCATGGGTTTTGAGATTCCCAATGAGGCTCTCAACTTGGAGCGTCCTTAAGTTGTGCGACTCCGAAATAGCCGTCACCTTCGGGTTGAATTTTGGAGGAAGAGAACGAAGGATCTTACGGAGCAAGTCGCCATTTGAGAAAGTCTTTCCAAGAGCTTTTGAGGCATTGACGATCTTGGTGAAGCGCGTGTACATACCATCAACATCTTCGCTTTCATCCATTCGAAATTTTTCATATTCCGACTCCAGTTGGAAAAGCTTGGAATCTTTAACCTGCGATGTACCTTCATGAGTTACTTCCAAATGATTCCAAATTTCATATGCAGTAGTACAAGCAGAAATTCTATTAAATTCATTTCTATCTAACGCACAAAATAGAGCATTCATGTCTTTTGCGTTATTTTTACATTTGAGTTTATCACGATCATCCCATTTATCTTTGGGTTTTTCTAACATAACCTCTCCAACTACAAATGTAGGAGGAGTGTATTCTTCTTCTACCATGTTCCAAACCTCAATATCTAGGGTCATTAGAAAACAACGCATCCTATTTTTCCAATAATTATAATCCGACCCAGTAAATAGTGAAGGTCTACTAATTCCCTGACCCTCAGAAAAAGCGAGATCATAAGACGCCATTATTCCTGTTTTTTAAACCGTTTGGAACAACCTCGCTCTGATACCACTTGTTGGATCTTACGGTGCCCTTAGAGGGGGGGGGGGGTGAATAAGGGAATAAAATTCTTTTTATAAATTTTAAGAAAATTACTAAGTTGTTTTGATTAATAAGAAATAATGATGACAAATTAGAAATAAACAATTTAGATTAGGAATTGAAAACATAGAACACAAAATAATAGAGATTACGCCAAATGATAGAAATCAAAGTAAACACAAAAGAGACATGATTATATTAAATGAAAAAGTGTTTACATAAAATTTGATTTCTATATCGAGAAATCGGAGGCGTACAAATGTAGATTTCTTTTCCTTTTGTATACCGACTTGTATCCCCACAAACCGGTTGACTTTAGCATATCCTTCCCCGGATAAGGCCTCAAGCCGATCTAGCCAATCCTTCCCCGGATATGGCCTCGAGCACCCCCTAGATCTAATCCCCTAGACCTAGTCGCCAACTCACGCGGCAAATTCCCCCTAAGCCGCGCAAGGACCTAGTCGCCAAAAACAAGGCGATTTCACTACAAGATACAAATAAAGAAATGAAGTAAATAACAAGCAAACTCCCTCTTGAGATTTCTGGAGATGAGGATGAAGGATCGCTGAAGCACAAGCGAGGTCGAAGCGATCGTTCTTCGGATGCAGCATGATGGCTTCCTTCTCCAGAATTTCTTCTTTGGCTTTGAGTGGGAGATGATGTTTTGGCTGAGTAGCAGCACGAGAGTATGGGCACAAGTAATGTCTCTGGAAGGTCTAGCCAAAATGAGACGCAAAGCTCCAATTTATAGAACTTGGAGCTAGCGCCTGCGGTAGCATTCGTGTGGAGCGGTTGCGAAACCGTCGGCGGTGTGGCGCTGTGCACGAACTGGAGATAGCGCCTAGCGGTAGCGATAGCACTGGCGGTAGCGGGAGATAGCGCTGGCGGTAGCGGTTGTGTAACCGTCGCTGTGCACGAACTCGAGATAGCGCCTGGCGGTAGCGATAGCGCGGGCGGTAGTGCTGGCGGTAGCGGTAGCGCTAGCGCTAGCGCTGGCGTTAGCGATAGCGCTGGCGGTAGCGCTGCTCCTTTCAAAAGTTTGTTCCAAGCTGCTTTCTACCTGTGGAGTATTGCACCTATAGTTTCTGCACACTATAAACACACTACAAGCAATATCAAATACAATATGTGATTTGTTATTCTCAAACAAAGGGATGTGACACACATGTCCAACACTTCCCATCTTGTAAAGGGTTATAACTCCCTTCAAAAGTTAACTCCCAGTGACAGACCACCTTAGCAAAAACCTGCATTTTGGTTTATAAGCACCTGATCAAAAGCTTATAGGTGATTTGGGCACCTGATCTAACCTCCATTGGTGTGTGGACACCTGAACATAAACATCTTTGTGTGAGGGCACCTGATCAACAACCTCCTAGTGGATTCCTACCAGTGGGTAGAAGAGTAGATGTACCCAGGTTTTGGGGAACTACTATATTTTCTTGTGTCATCTGGAGGTGCCTTGTTTATTTCTGTTTTTATTTGTGCTGTGTTTATTATGCATTCTTACTGTTTGTTTTAATTACTCATACAACACTCATATATTTAAATATATCATTTACTTTGAAGTAAAACCTAAACAAGACCTTTTAATAATATCTTAAGAACTAACTCTCCTTTCAGATCGGTACACTGCAGTCTCGCTACCGCCTATAGCGGTGTGCTAGATTTGCGCCTCACACCACCATGGAGTCCTTTGAGACCTCCATATATTGTACTCCTAGCTCCCGGGCTAGCCGCAGGCCCGCTATCACTGCCTCATACTCGGCCTGATTGTTGGTAATTGGAAAGTGGATGCTTAAGGCTTGCTCGATCTTAGTCCCTTGGGGGCTCATCAGGATGATTCCTCCCCCATAGGAGTGATTCCCTGACGCACCATCCACCAGAATCTTCCATGCCACTGGGGGGGGGGGTGATTCATGCTCCCCCACCTTGGTTGTGTAGTCTGCCATGATGTCCGCCACTGCCTGCGCCTTGATTGACAGCCTAGGCACAAACGCGATGTCAAACTCACTCAGCTCCACGGATCATTTTGCCAATCTCCCCGAATGCTCCACCACTTCCATGATTTTGCGAAGCGGGTGGTCAGTCACCACTTTGATCAAGTGTGCTTGGAAGTAAGGCCGGAGCTTTCGGGCCGATACCACCAAAGCGAAAGCCAACTTTTCTAAAATTGGGTATCGGAGCTCTGCCTTCCTCAGCACTCGGCTGACGTAGTAGATGGGGAACTGCCTCCTCCATTCTTCCCGAACCAACACCAAACTTACTACTTGATCCTACCCCCAATTACAGGGATAGATCCTCTCTTTGTCTCGGTCTCTGGAGTAGAGGAGTTTGAGTGAGTTGTTCTTTCAGAGATTGGAACGCTTCCTCACATGCTGAGGTCCATTCAAACTTTTTGTTTCCCCTTAACACCTTGAAGAAGGGTGCACACTTCTCACCCACCTTGGAGAGGAACCTACTGAGTCCGGCCAATTTTCCTGTGAGGCTCTGAACCTCCTTTAAATTTCTTGGTGACCACAACTCCATGATCGCTTTAACTTTGTCGGGGTTAGGCTCCACCCCCGCTGGGGTGAGCAAGTATCCCAGGAACTTAACCCTGCTAGCCCCAAAGACACACTTCAGGGGGTTGAGCTTCATCTTATACTTCCGCAGGGTCCCAAAGGTCTCTTCAAGGTCTTGGAGGTGAGACTCGAGGTACCGGCTCATTATCATGAGATCATCGACATAGACTTCCAGGTTTCTTCCCTTCTGCTCTCGGAAGACCCTGTCCATCATTCGTTGGTATGTGGCCCCTGCATTCTTGAGCCCAAAGGGCATCATCTTATAACAATAACACCCATCCCCCGTGATGAAGGAGACGTCCTTGACATCGGGGGGGGGGGGGCATGCGAATTTTGAAAGTGAGTTTTAGTTCTTAAATTAAAAATTCTTTTTAAGTTTATTTAAAAATAATGATATATATAAATATGTGTAGTATTGAGTGAGTAATAAAAACAAACACTAAGAAGGCACAACAACACAACACATTAATAAAAAGAAATAAGACAGGCAACCAGAAGACACAAGAAATATAGTAGTTCCCCAATCAACCTGGGTACATCCACTCTTCTACCCAATGGTAGGAATCCACTAGGATTTTTGATCAGGTGTCCTAACACCAATAAGATTTTCATTAGGTGCCCAAAAACCAAGTCACAGGTTTTTGCTAAGGTGCCCTGTCACCGAGAGTTATACTTTTGAAGGGAGTTATAACCCTGTACAAGAGGAGAATAAAGAATGCAAAAATATATATATATTGTTCTTCTCTTTTCTGAGAAGACACTAGAGATCCAGATGGGTTGTTGAGAATGGATCTTTGATGAAGATGTTGAAGAGCTCCCCCTGATTTGATTAGAGTTGATGTTCAGGTGGTGAAGCTTCTTCTCTTGAATGTTGTAACTCTTTTTCTTCTTCTTCTGCAGTAGAGATCCTGAGCAAATGATCTTGTTTGGTGTCTCAGGATGAATTTGTTCTGCAAAGAAGAGTTAGCAAAAAGAAGATAAATAATATATTAGACCTGCTTCTTCTTTTTGCTTCTCTGTTTCTCTTCCCGTATATGTATATTCCTTTTTCTCTTATTCTTTGTTCTGCCTTATTCCTTTTCATATTCTTCTCTGATCTTCTCTCTAAAATATATAATCTGGAGAGCTGTTCGGCTGATTTGAATTCTTGCCGACAAAAGAGGAAGGAGATAATGTCTCTTTAATTTCCTAGATTCCTCGAGAAGATAAATTGCCATCTTTTCCTTTTGCAACGGCTATAACATTTAATGCTTGCAACGGCTGTATTGTTAAAGCAGTAATATATAGCAATATATAAATAGAAATGATAAAATATTGCTTTAATTAGATATAAGAATATTAGTCGAACTGAGAATATCTAATATTATAAAGCTGGTAGAAATTCGTCGAGCTCAGCTTCAAGTTCGTCGATCTGATCATTTGATTCGTCGTTCTGAGCTTCTGCTGAATGTTCGTCGATCACAGACTTGAGATCGTCGAACGCAGCTTTTCGTCGACCGCTGAGATAGCTGGATTTCATCGATCGCTGAGACGGGATCGTCGACCGCTGAGATAGCTGGATTTCGTCGACCGCTGAGACGGGATCGTCGACCGCTGAGATAGCTGGATTTCATCGACCGCTGAGATAGTTGTTTTTTGTCGAGCGCAGAATGAATATAATTCGTCGACCACAAAGCGCCGTTCGTCGAACGGAGATAGTCGTTCGTCAAACGCAGAGAACATATATAATTTTTATTTTTCTCTTATTTTCTCAGCCTATTAATTATATATATTTTCAGCCTTCTATCTTAATGGGATTTGATCTAAGTTATAAGATGTGTTATGATAGGAACTTAGACATTAAAGATGGATCCTAACTCAAATCAAAACTAAGGTTCCAACAATCTCCCCCTATTTGAGTTGGGATCCTAATCCAAATTAAGAACATGTTCTAACAATCTCTCCCTATTTGGTTTAGGATACCTAAGCATAAAAAGTCTTGAATAACTTAAGGCTTAAGGGTCAGAGATTATTTCTAAATTTCTTCTTTTAAAAACAAGCAATTTCTGATTTCCTAGATTTTAATTTAAATAGGATTTTAATGATATGAATTGCTAGCTGTTATTGGATTCTAAGAAATTTTTAAAATCAGAAAAACATTGCCTGATACCTTCCTTCTATAGAATCCCCTTATCAGAAGAGACTCACACTCAGTGCTCTGATCATTTCTGATCTATGCAATCTGAGTAGAATGCTCAACATGATTTTGGAGAAAATCTGTAAGAATGTGAAGTTATCTGACTTTTTTTTTAAGATAGAAAATTCCAATGAATCATATAACTGCTTATTTAATTATAAAAGTTTAGATTAAAAAGATGCCTTATAATTAGATATATTGGCTTTTTTATCTCATTAAAATATAAATTTGAAAACTTATTTTGATTTTGCTGAACATAAAATATTTCTTTTTCGTTAGCCTTAATTGACTTATTTTTCAAAGAAATAATTTGTTCTTTTGAGTTTTTCAAATTTTATTTAAGTTTATTATTTTCTGGAATTAAAATATTTATTTCTATTAACTCTTTTATAATTTCCTTCTCAGATTTTATTATATCTGTATATAGAATTTTAAAATCTGATTTGTAATTTTCAGAGGTAGAGTTGGGATTTGAAGTTACCTCATTTACCTTTTTTGCATCTGAGATGTGGTTTGAGCCATATATGGCCAACATGCAGAAAGCTCTAGCTTTTTGTTGTTCTTCTTCTTCTTCTTCTTCTTCACTTAGACTAAATGATGGTTCTGCATCAAAAATACAGCTAGTGGGAGAAGTGGAAGAAGATTCATTTACCATCCTTGAGAGGGAGTTCCAGATGCCCCTTGCTGAGGTGCAATCAGCCACTCTTTGAAGAATGTCTTTTGACATTGATTGAGCCAATATGTCCATGGCCTTTGCATCAACACTTATCAACTTCTATTGATCATCTGTTGAAGAAGTTGAAGATGGAGGTCCTGTCAAAATAGAATTGTAAATATCTTCATCTATGTCACAACAACACAGCACAACACATTAATAAAAAGAAATAAGACAGGCAGCCAGAAGACATAAGAAATATATTAGTTCCCCAATCAACCTGGGTACAACTACTCATCTACCCACTGGTAGGAATCCACTAGGATTTTTGAGGTGTCCTAACACCAATGAGCTTTTGATAATGTGCCCAAGAACCAAGTCACAAGTTTTTGCTAAGGTGCCCTGTCACCGAGAGTTAGAATTTTGAAGGGAGTTATAACCCTATACAAGAGGGGAATAAAGAAAGCAAATATATATATATATATATATATTGTTCTTCTCTTTTCTGAGAAGACACTAGATATCCTGATTAGTTGTTGAGAATGGATCTTTGATGAAGATGTTGAAGAGCTCCCCCTGATTTGATTAGAGTTGATGTTCAGGTGGTGAAGCTTCTTCTCTTGAATGTTGTAACTCTTTTTCTTCTTCTTCTTCTGCAGCAGATATCCTGAGCAAATGATCTTGTTTGGTGTCTCATGATGAATATGTTCTGCAAAGAAGAGTTAGCAAAAAGAAGATAAATAATATATTAGATCTACTTCTTCTTTTTGCTTCTCTGTTTCTCTTCTTGTATATGTATATTCCTTTTTCTCTTATTCTTTGTTCTGCCTTATTCCTTCTCTTATTCTTCTCTGATCTTCTCTCTGAAATATATAATCTGGAGAGCTGTTCGGCTGATTTGAATTCTTGCCAACAAAAGAGGAAGGAGATAATGTTTCTTTAATTTCCTAGATTCCTCGAGAAGATAAATTGCCGTCTTTCTCTTCTGCAACGGCTATAACATTTAATGCTTGCAACAGCTGTAATGTTAAGGCAGTAATATATAGCAATATATAAATAGAAATGATGAAATATTGCTTTAATTAGATATAAGAATATTAGTCGAACTGAGAATATCTAATATTATAAAGCTGGTAGTAATTCGTCGAGCTCAGCTTCAAGTTCGTCGATCTGATCATTTGATTTGTCATTCTGAGCTTCTGCTGAATGTTCGTCGAACGCAGACTTGAGATCGTCGAACGCATCTTTTCGTCGACCGCTGAGATAGCTGAATTTCGTCGACTGCTGAGACGGGATTGTCGACCGCTGAGACGGGATCGTCGACCGCTGAGACGGGATCGTCGACTGCTGAGATAGCTGGATTTTGTCGACCGCTGAGACGGGATCGTCGACCGCTGAGATAGCTGGATTTCGTCGACCGCTGAGATAGCTGTTCTTCGTCGAGCGCAGAATGAATATAATTCATCGACCGCAGAGCGTCGTTCGTCGAACGCAGATAGTCGTTCGTCGAACGCAGAGAACATATATAATTTTTATCTTTCTCTTATTTTCTCAGCCTATTAATTATATATATTTTCAGCCTTCTATCTTAATGGGATTAGATCTAAGTTATAAGATGTGTTATGATAGGAACATAGGCATTAAAGATGGATCATAACTCAAATCAAAACTAAGGTTCCAACAGATTTGATGGTAACCTGAAAATGCATCTAAAAAGACATTATAGAGAAACCGACGGCTGAATCAACCAGCGCGTCGATTCTAGGCAAGGGGTAACAATCCTTGGGGCATTATTTATTAAGTAGTGAGAAATCAACAAATATGCGCCACTTACCTCCCCCCTTTTCTACCATGACTACATTGGAGACCCAGCCTGGATACTGGATCTCCGATACAAAAACTGCTCGGAGGAGCTTGTCTACCTCTTCCCTGATGGGGCCTTCCAGCTTGTCGGCGATTGCCCTCTTCTTTTGGAGGATGGGATGAGAGCGAGGATGGAGGTTGAGATAGTGGCATGCCACGTCCGCATCAATCCCGGGCATTTCCACAGCGCTCCAAGAGAAGACGTCCACATTCTTTTGCACGCAGGCTATGCTTTTCTCCTGCTCCTCTGGGCCGAGCTCTCCGTTGATTCGGACCTTCTCCACTACCCCAGCCCGGGTAGTGACCTCGAGCTCCATGACCTCCTCCGCGGCCTCCAACCGGGCCTGCTCTTCCCAACCTCCTTCCTTCCCCTCACCGTTGGCGAACGCCTCGACCTCTTCCTCCCTTCCTTCTTCTCTGATCGCCACCAGCTCTTCCGCCCTCCCTTCCTGGTCCTGACCCTCTACCTCTTCCTTCTCCTCCACTCCTTCCCCATCTGCTCCTCAGCCTCTCCGAGACCCGCCGTCTCCCCCACCTCCTGATCCCATTTCTCTGCTTCGGCTATCCAGGAGATGGTGTTTACTGCAGTCACGTAGCATTGCCTTGCTACTTTTGTGTCCCCCCTTACCCGAATCTGAACTCCTCTCGAGTTCAGTTTGAGGCATTGGTGGAAGGTGGAGGGGACACAGCGGAAAGAACTGACTAGCGACCGTCTGAAGATGACATTATAGCTGCTGGGGGCATCCACTATGACGAAGCGACAATTCCGAGATTGCCCGCCCAGGACCACATGGAGCCCCACTCCCCCTCTACCTCCTTCCTGCTCCTGCTTTTTCTCCTCCCACTTCTCTCCTTCCTCTTCCTCCCCTACCTCGCCTGATCGCCATGGACTACTGAGGTGGGGGAGGCACCTGCCTTGGACCTTTCCTCTATCCCAACTGATGGGGTCTCCCCGGACACCCATGGAAGTTACCCCATCCCAGGGCATAACCTCTCCCTTGACCTTGCATTCCTCCGCCCTGCTGCCTCCATTCCCTCTCCAGGGCCCGTGGCTCTTCCCTTCTCCGCACCTCCTGTTGCCTGACCTCCAGCTCACTGAGCTTTGCTAGCCTCCTGGTGAGCTCCGGATTGGCCTCCTCACTTTCGATTTCCTCCGCCACCCTCTCCATCAACTCCTCGTAGGAGACGGGGGCCTTCCTCTTCAATTCCCATCTTGAAGAAACTCTCCCTCAGCACCACCATGAAGGCGAGCTGGAGGGCAAACCCGGGCACCTCCTGGGTGAGCAATACCTCCTTAAATCGATCTGTATAGTGAGCCAACGATCCTAGCGCTCCTGCTTAACCTTGAAGAGGGACTTGATGTCCTTCTTCCTCTTCTTTGAAGTCAAAAACCGCAACAAGAAGCTTCTATGCAGGTCCTCAAATGCGTAGATTGATCCAACAAGGAGTTGATGGAACCGGTTCCTGGACTTCTCTTTTAGGGTGACGGCGAAGAGCCGACACTTAAAGGCATCCGACATCGGCCTGATAGAAACCGAGTCCTCGAAAGGCTGCAGGTGTTGGACAAGTTCGTCCCTACCGTGGTAGTAGAACCTGTCCCATTCCCTGAACCCTTCTGGAACGGGTGCGGAAAGCACCAGCTCGCAAAAGGGGATCCCTCCACTTGTCATTCTTTCCTGCCCCACTCGCCCCACCGAGCTCTATCGCCAGGCTTGAGCTCGCCGGGGCCATGCTCGCGAGAGCCACACTTGCCGGAGCCGCTCCTACGGGCGCCGCACCCACCGGAACCGTGCTCGCCTACACCCCGCTCACCTGCCCCGCGCTAACCTGCCCCATGCTCGCCGGAACTAAGCTCGCTGGAACTGAGCTCGACTGGCTGGCGAACAACACTCGCCCCTACAGGTCTTGCACTGACCCCCCGACCACTTCCTTTCCATCCCTTTCTCCCAGGGCATTCTCGCCAACCGCTGCTGGAGGATGGAACACCTGAACCGCCAGGTTCGCGAACTTGCTTCGCAATGCTGCGACTGCGAACCCGAGGGTGTCGAGGACTTCCCTCCTGAAGTCCGAGAACATCCTCGGCGTCACGACCGGGGGTGACCCGCAATACTCCTTGCCCTGCTCTTCATCTCCTTCCATGTCCCTTCCTAGGAAATTTCTTGGACCACCCACACTCCACGCTCACCGTACCAAAATGTTGAAATCGATTTCTCGGTCTCTTGTGAAGTTCGGGCCCTCAACGAGTTGAGGGGCAGCTAGCCCTTACATATCCCTCGGGAAGAACAGATGGGAGATTGGAAACTAGACTAAGACCTTAGTCACAACGAGGAGGTCCCACCACAAACCTGGAAGATCGTTGAGCGCTTCCCCTCCCAAGCCAAAGCTGAGACTTGGGCACCTTAGAGAGCTGAACCAAAGTAACCAAGTGAAGAAGAAGCTCAGAAAGCTGAGTTTTGAATCCTCCCCCAAGGTGCCCTTTAAGGTCTATTTATAGTTTTTTGCTCGTGGTCTGTTAATAGCGGAATTCCGCCTTTTGGTTTTACTAAATGCACCCCAATTTGGCCTGCTAACAGAAGGCTACTCGCGAGAGCTCCCACGAGTCTCCTCGCGAGCATGGCTCGCGGAACCCCCTTTTAGGCGAGCGCTCTGCGAGGGCCCCACTCGCGCCTCTTCTAGCGACATCCGCCGAGACTGGGTCTCGCCTGCCTTCCTGCGAGCTCGCCTCGGCCCGTACCCCCCAACTCTCGTGACCCCTTAGTGGCGAGATGACCTCTTCCCGCCCAAGTTACTAATCTTCGGGCCTTACCTACTCAGGCGAACTCGGGGTTGTACATCCACATAGAGGGATTTAATAATATTGTTGTTCTTTTCATTCTTGTAATCGCTTAGTAAATTCACCTCGTGTTGGAGACTAGGTCTGGGTAGGACTTAGGGTAGAAATTCGCCTCGTGTTGGCGACTAGATCTAGGTTAGGTCTAGGGGGTGCTCAAGGCCATATCCGGGGAAGGATTGGCTAGAGCGGCTTGAGGACGTATCCAGGGAAGGATAGACTAAGTCCACCGGTTCGTGGGGATACGAGTCGGGATAAAAAACGAAAAAGAGTTTTAGTATTATTCGCCTCCTATTTCTAGCGTTATAAGAAATCAAGTTTTGTAAACTCTTCTTTTAATATTAATAAAATGATGTCTCATTTTTATATGATTGATTTCTTATCTTAATCTCTTATATTTTCAAATATATTAAAAAAATAATATAAGTTTTTAAAACCCTTATTCACCCCCTCTAAGGGCGTCTACAGATCCAACAAGCCATCCGTACCTACTCCTCCACATTTGTATCTAATTCCTCAAGAAATTTGGACAGTGCCTCCAAGTTAAAGGGATGAACTATTCTGATTGTAGTATGTCTTTCACCTTTCTTCTGCATTCTCAACGCAAACGCAAGCATCTCACCGACACTCCACAAGTTCCATACTATGCAACCTATGTTGATTGGGATGGCAGAGACGATCTTGTTCGCACATGGATAGCAAATAGTCTCTCTGATGAGTTTTTTCCTATCATTCGCCATGATGACATGGTGAAAGCTACCTGAGACCATCTTGCATCTCTTGTTGTTTATGGAACTATCACCTAGAGTGGGAGGGGGGGGGGGAGAATATGTGACGTGACTGTTTTTAAAATTAAGCTTATGGAAATAAAAGTAACTCGCAATACAGAATACAGTCACAAAATACAACAAACAGAGACACCCGATTTATAGTGGTTCCCTAGTTGATGGGTACTCCACTATCCCCCTTCACCTTTCTAGCAATGTGCTTGACTCGGCCAACTCCTCAAGAAACTCAGATCTCCTTCACAGATCCTACAACTCAGGCACTACATGCCCTATAACTCAGGCACAATAGACCCTACAACTCAGATCCACTTAGGATCCTACCTTAGGTTCCTGGAACTCTACAGATTAGGCACAGCAGGCCCTACAACTCAAATCTACAGTAGATTCTACCTCAGTTTATAACCCAGTATTCGCCAAGGGGATGAAAAGGGAAATCGACTATAGGCGGGTCAAAGAGTACTCGCCGACTCGCGACGAGCATCCGACCATCGTGAAGCGAGGTGAATCAGAAAGCCGATCTCACGAGTGGCGCACGAAGAAGGTGAGACAGCCTAGCATTACTCTGGGGTGCATTTAGCCAGAGCCATTAAAGCGAGGTCTCGTAGTACCAGTCTGGCAAGGCGAGTGGAGGCTCGCCTCCACTCGCAAGAGAAGATCTCTCGAGCCCAGCTCGCAGGGAGAAAGGAGAGTGGCACCTCCACGGGCCACTCACCCGGCAAGGGTCTATAGGTGAATTTACCCTGATACCCTTGGTGAGCAGCCAATAGCCATCCATAATAGCAGAGTTTGTTTTTTGCAGACCAATTTGGGGTGCGTATCGCAAGACTAAAAGGCAGAGTTGAACTATTAGCAGACTAATATAGAAAAACTATAAATAGACCCTGAAGGGTACCTTGGAGAGCATTCCAGATCTTTTGCTTCTCCTTAGGACGCATTTGGTTAGCTCCTTCAGCTCTCCAAGGTGCCCGACTTCAGTTTTGACATAGGAGGGGAAGCGCTCTAAAGATCTTTCGGGTGTGTGGTGGGACCTCCACACTGTAGACAACGGTTGGTTTTTAGGTCTAAGTCTTCGGCCAGGTTCCTCCATGGGATTAGTAAGTGCTAGCTGCCCCCTTTCAGGTGTCCGAACTCCTCGTTAAGCCGATTCTCGGTTCCAACTTTTTTGGTGTGGTGAGTATGGAACGCAGCTGGTACAAGAAATTCCCAAGTAGGTAACATGGATGGAGAGGGTGAACCATAATCCGGTTTCGGCGGTTTGTCACCACCTGATCCGCCTGTGACAACATGGATGCTGACAGATCTCCTGAGGGAGGTGCTCGAGACCATCAACCTCACCTTCGCCACGGCGCGAAGCGAGTTCGCAACCCCAGTACCTTAGGTCATCCCGCCACCAGGGGTCGGCGAGAATGCCCTGGGGCAGAGAGCTGGTAAAGAGGTGGCTGGCGAGGTGCCAGGGTGAGACCTCGTCGGGCGAGAGCTTTTCCAAAACCCGGGGAGCGCCAGCCCGACGAATGCCCTCCCGTCTAGCGCTAGTCCGGCGAGCGCCATTGCGACGAGCCCAGGCCCTGTCAGAGAACTCGTAGGGCGAGTCGAGCAGTCAAGAGAGGCGAGCGGAGGAAGCCCGTTCTGCGAGCTGGTGCTCTCGGCACCACTCCCAGAAGGGTTCAGGTAGCCGGATATGATGTACTACACCGACAAGGATGACCCCGTCCAGCACCTACAGTGGTTCGAGGATATGGTCTCCCTCAGGACCATGTCGAACACCTTCAATTGTCGACTCTTCGCAACCACCTTGAAGGAGAAGTCAAGGGACTGGATTCACCAGCTCCCGAGAGGGTCGATCTATGCATTTGAAGATCTGCGCCGTAGCTTCCCGCTTCGCTTCTTGACCTCAAAGAAGAGAAAGAAGGATGCCGAGGCGCTCTTAAAGATCAGGCAGGGGCCAGGGGAGTCGTTAGCCCACTATGTGGACTGTTTCAGGGAAAAGATCTTCCTCATCTAGGAGGTACCGGGATTCACCCTCCAGCTTGCCTTCACGGTGGGGCTGCGAGAGAGGTTCTTTAAGATGAGTCTGAAGCGGAAGGCCCCCTTGTCCTTCGAGGAGTTGATGGAGAGGGCGCCAGAGGAAATTGAGAGCGAGGCGGCCAACCGGGAGTTCATAAGAAGGCTGGCAAAGTTAAGTGAGCCGGAGGCCAGGCAGTAGGAAGTTCGGAGGAGAGAAGAGAAAAGGGTCCCAGAATTGGGATGGAGATAGCAAGGAGTTGGCAACTTCCACGGGGGTCAAGGGAGACCTCATCAGTTAGGATGGAGGCAGGGTCTTGTGAAATTTTCCGTACCTTGTGAGAGCAAGCAGGAATAACAACTAGAGATGCAAGCCAAACAACCAGAGATAATATTCAGGCAAACAAGATTCTTTTATTGATAGCAACACTTCAATTACAGGGCAAGACATGCTCGACGAGACATGAATTCGTCAGCACAAAACTTCAAAGAGAAAAAACAGAAACTGAAGATAACTGAGACCGCACGGTCTCTTGCCGAACTCAGCAGCTCGCCAGACCGCTGCTGCCAGACCGCAACCGCTCCTGATCTCGAAACACCACCAGACCGCTGCACCAGACCGCTCCTTTGCCGATCTCCTGATTCCCGAACTCCAGCACCACAACTCCAAGCCGCAAACCGCCCGAACACTTTCAGAGGAAGAGGTGATCGCTGCTGCCTGCACTATCCGCAGAAGCTGCACAAAGAAGAAATCAATCAGAGACCGCCCGGTCAGATAAACACAGACCGCAGGAACTAGGCAAACTCGGCTTACACTTGGTGTGTTCTGATTGTTGCTATAGTGGCTCCCTATTTATAGGCGTGAGACCTGATCCAGTCACCACCCTATGAGATAGAGTCACCACCCATCAGACCGCGTGACCTTACCGGTCAACCCGCGCGATCACTGCAACCCTCCTGCTTCATTTTGGTGAGCGCCGACTTCTCTCCAGACCGCGGGAGATCGCTACTCCCTTGGTCTGAACACGACTCCACACGGAGATCGCCAGACCGCCTAGAAGTCGCCCACCACCTGTGTTCGCCTGAGACCGCAAACACAGCCAGCTCGCCCTCCGGTCTCCTCCTGAGACCGCGAACTGAGACCGCGCGACTAAGATGACTTAGTCCGCGAACTCCTTCAGAACCCTCTGGAAAGCCACCAGACCGGATTCAAGAGCCAACCCGTGCGGTCACGCCAGACCGGCACGTCCTTGAAGAGAACAACTTGTCACGCGGTCAGAGACAGACCGTGCGACCCTGAGGAAGATCACCCGTCATGCGGTCACAGCCAGACCGCACGACCTCCACCTCCAGCAGCCCTTGGACCAGACCAGCGGTCAACCCCGGAAGCCGCAGCTGACCAATAGAACAGACCGCCATTGTCAGACCGCCAGACCGTGCGGTCATGCCAGACCGCCCGGTCTCCTCCCAGACCGCCCAGGTCCAAAAGCCTCCTTCACTTCCACTTCAATAATTTCAACACTCCCCCTTGAAGTGGGAAGTGGAAACTAGCCCAAGTAGCTCCCTTAGCCGTGTGAACGGCCCCTTTGCCAGCGCCTTTGTGAAGATGTCTGCGACATTGTCCGCACTCCGCACATGCTCGACTGAAAGAGATCCCTCCAGCACCTTCTCCCGTATGAAGTGATGCTCGATCTCAATATGCTTGGTCCTCGCGTGACAAACTGGATTGGTCACCAGTTTGAGAGCACTCTCGTTGTCACCGCGTAGCAGAGTCGGCTCCCGAACCTCCTTGTGGACGTCTCCTACCAACCTCCTAAGCCAGATGGCTTCCTGAGCTGCCAAGGCCGAAGCCTTGTATTCCGCTTCTGTGGTAGAGACTGACACGGAATCCTGCTTCTTGCTGCACCATGATATAGCCGTAGGGCCCGCCATGAAGACAAATCCAGATGTCGACTTCCGATCATCCGAATCTCCCCCGTAATCAGCATCCATGTATCCATGCACTTCGAAGCCCGCATCCCTCCTGTATAGGAGACCCATGTCTGAGGTCGCCTTAACATACTTCAGAATGTTCTTGGCCTCTAGCAGATGAGGTATCCGTGGCTCCGCCATATACCGACTCACTCTGCCTACTGCATATGCAATATCCGGCCTTGTGATCGTCAGATAAATCAAGCTTTCAACCAGAGCTCGGAACACCAACGGATCTTGCATGATCCTTCCCTCATCCTTCCGAAGCTTCATAGCCTTCTCCAGAGGTGTAGAGATGCACTTCCCTTCCTTCATGCCGAACCGTTCTACGATCCGCTCCGCATATCCGGCTTGAGTCACCAGCACTCCACTTTCCTTCCTCTGCACCTCAAGTCCAAGAAAATGGTGAAGCTCACCAAGTTCCTTCATCTCGAACCTGATAGCCAGCTCGGCCCGAAGCTGAGCTACTTCCTCCTTTGAGTTCCCCGTCACGATCATATCGTCGACGTAGAGCAGCACGATGACTTGAAGCTCCCCGCTCTTCTTGACGAACAAGCTTGAGTCCGAGTCTGAAGCAACAAATCCACAGAATAGGAGATATTCTGCGATCTTCCCGTACCACGCCCTTGGCGCTTGCTTCAACCCATACAGGGCCTTCTTCAGCTTGCAGACATGCTCCGGAAAATCTTCAGACACAAAACCTGGTGGCTGAACCATGAAGATGTCCTTGTCAATCTCGCCGTACAAGAAGGCGTTCTTGACGTCGAGCTGCCAAATCTTCCATCCACTGAACGCCGCCAAGGCAATGATGAACCGAACTGAAGTCATTTTTGCCACCGGACTGAATGTCTCATCATAATCCTCACCGTATTGCTGCGAAAACCCCCGAGCTACAAGACGGGCCTTGTACCGCTCGATACTGCCGTCAGCTTTCTTCTTCAGCTTGTAGACCCACTTGCATGTCACAGGAGTGGTGCCCTTGGGCTTGGGCATAAGAGACCAGGTCTCATTCTTCTCGAGAGCTGCCATCTCTTCTTGCATCGCAACATCCCACTCCTTCACGCCTTTGGCCTTCTCAAAGCTCGACGGCTCCCTCTCATCCAAGGGACCAGCAAAAAAACATGAGACAAAGCTCACTGTGTTTCCTCCTGTATAGCGATCAGGGGCAATGATAGCTCGCTTCGACCTCCTCAGCTCCTTCCCCTGAACCGCTCCATCTCCAGCTGCTTCTTCCCTAGCTCCTCTTCCAGACGTGCTAGGAGCATTGCTCCCCCTGCTCCCTGAACCAGAAGCTCCCGTCTCAGAACTAGAAGGTGATGGACCACCTGGTGACACAGGTAGCTCCACCTGAAGATTTTCCGCAGCTTGCTCCGGCTCCTCCACCCTGTTCTCTGGTAGCTCCACACCAGAAGACCCCCTGTAAGATGTCACCTCATCGAACACGACGTCGCGAGATACAACAAATCTCTGCGTCTCCGGGTCCATGCACTTCCAACCTTTCTTCCGCTCATCGTATCCCACGAAGACTAGCTTCCTTGCTTTCGCATCTAGCTTCGTCCGAAGAGCATCTGGAACATGCACGTAGCAGGTGGAACCAAACACCCTAAGGTGTGCCACACTCGGCTTCTCCTTGAACATCATCTCATGCGGGGTCAGCATGTTGATGGGGCTCAAAGGCATCCTGTTGATGATGTAGGCAGCACAAGACATTCCCTCCGCCCAGAAGGACTTTGGGATACTCTTGGCATGCAGCCAACACTTGCAGATCTCCGTCAGATGACGAATCTTCCGCTCTGCAACCCCGTTCTGTTGTGGAGTATGCGCACAAGTGAGCTCCCTCCGGATGCCCGCCTTCCTGCAAAAACTGGAGAACTCAGCAGAGGTGAACTCCCCTCCGTTGTCCGTCCTCAGCTTCTTCACCCGCAGTCTTAGCCGACCTTCCACGAGCTCCTTGAACTCCACAAACTTGGCAAACGCCTCCGCCTTCTCCTTCAGGAAAAATACCCAGACATATCTGGTGTAATCATCGATCAACACCAGCATATATCTGCTGCCTCCGAGGCTTGGGGTAGCAGTTGGTCCCATCAAGTCACCGTGGATGCACTCCAACGGCAGACAACTCCTTGTCTGCGACTTGTCAAACGGTAGTCGATGAGACTTGCCGAACTGACATCCTGCGCAAACATGACCTTCTCCGTAGGAAGATAGACTTGGCAGGCCCTTGACCAGACCTCTCACCGCCATAGCTTTCAGCTTGTCCATCCCTACATGCCCCAACCTCTCATGCCATATCACGGCACCATCATTCGTCTTCATCTTGTCAACGTAGGAACTTGTCGACAAAACGAACAAGTCCTTCGCCCTTCTCCCGACATGGACGACCTCGGCTTTCACGACCTCTATATTTCATAGAAATTTCACTTCTGTCGGGCCGAACAGAACGTGATACCCAGCGTCAACAGCGTTGGTCACGGAGAAGAGGTTTTTCTTCATTCCGGGCACATGATAGACACTCTTCAAAGTAAGTGGCCCTCTATCACTGCCCAAAGAAACAACCCCCACCTTCTCGACTGCATGCACAGTATTATCTGCAGTAATAATAGCATTGTTACCTGTGTACGGCTCCGCTGAAGAAAGCTTCGACTCGTCCCCGGTGAGGTGATGACCACACCCCGAGTCCACGATCCAGTCCTCCTGATAGTTGATAGGAGCCGAGGCTCCAATAGAAGCCGAGAAAGCTCCTCCCCATCCTCCATCAAAGTGCCTGGCCGGTGCTTCCTCCTTCTCAGCAGCATGCCCTGGCTGAGTATTCAGCCTGCAGTCCTTCTTGAAGTGCCCAACCTTTCCGCACTTGAAGCATTTGAGGCCTTCCTTCTTCTTCTTCCCGTCAGCCTTGGGAGCATACCCCCTTTCCTGCTGCCCAGAAGTTGAAGGCCTATAGCCTTCCGTGGTCTTCTTCTTCTTCTCCCACTTCTTCTTCCCTGAGAAGAGAACCTCGCCATCTCCCCCAGTCACTGACACCCCCGCCATCTGCCTTGCCAGACTTTCCTGCGAAGCTAGCAGATTCTCCAGCTCTAGCAGAGACGGCTGATTTGGCCATCCCTGTACCGACGTCACAAAGGCCACATATTCCTTCCGCAAGCCGCGGATGATGTGCCTCTTCAGCTTCGCCTCAGAAATTGGCTCTTCAGGATCCAGTGCTGATATCTCAGCGCAGAGATTCTTCATCTTCAAAAAGAAGTTCGAGATAGAAA
The DNA here is from genome assembly GCA_033032865.1 of Dactylorhiza incarnata. Lineage (NCBI taxonomy): Eukaryota > Viridiplantae > Streptophyta > Magnoliopsida > Asparagales > Orchidaceae > Dactylorhiza > Dactylorhiza incarnata. The sequence continues at coordinate 10,232,549 of JAWHQI010000031.1, forward strand.
GATCACCTTGAGCTGACCTCGCCAGCTCATTCTCTAAGAACTGTAGCCTTGCTATATTCTTTTTGTTAAACAGCCCATCCAGGGCTCTCCATATCTTAGCAGCTGATCCACACCCCAAGATGTGATCAAAGAGATCAGGTGAAATGGCACGCTTCAAGGTGAACTCGGCCTTGGCGTTGGTCTTCCTCCATGCCCTCACGGCCGGTCCATTATCACCTCCTTCTACTGCCTTCACCTCTTCTGTTTCATCTCCTCCTACCACCTCCCAGAGGTCCTCACCCAGAAGATAGCTCTGCATACACGACTTCCACTTCTTGAAGTTAGTCGATGTAAGCATCTCAATACCAAGACCTCTTGCAAAACCACCTTCCATTGCTCTTCCTCTGGTTCTTTCTTCACAAAGGCGATGGCTACTCTAAGTTATTCACTGCTCTTTCAACTCCAACCTGGCTCTGATACCATGTGAAATTTTCCGGACCTTGTGAGAGCAAGCAGGAATAACAACTAGAGATGCAAGCCAAACAACCAGAGATAATATTCAGGCAAACAAGATTCTTTTATTGATAGCAACACTTCAATTACAGGGCAAGACATGCTCGACGAGACATGAATTCGTCAGCACAAAACTTCAAAGAGAAAAAACAGAAACTGAAGATAACTGAGACCGCACGGTCTCTTGCCGAACTCAGCAGCTCGCCAGACCGCTGCTGCCAGCCGCAACTGCTCCCGATCTTGAAACACCACCAGACCGCTGCACCAGACCGCTCCTTTGCCGATCTCCTGATTCCCGAACTCCAGCACCACAACTCCAAGCCGCAAACTGCCCGAACACTTTCAGAGGAAGAGGTGATCGCTGCTGCCTGCACTATCCGCAGAAGCTGCACAAAGAAGAAATCAATCAGAGACCGCCCGGTCAGATAAACACAGACCGCAGGAACTAGGCAAACTCGGCTTACACTTGGTGTGTTCTGATTGTTGCTATAGTGGCTCCCTATTTATAGGCGTGAGACCTGATCCAGTCACCACCCTATGAGATAGAGTCACCACCCATCAGACCGCGCGACCTTACCGGTCAACCCGCGCGATCACTGCAACCCTCCTGCTTCATTTTGGTGAGCGCCGACTTCTCTCCAGACCGCGGGAGATCGCTACTCCCTTGGTCTGAACACGACTCCACACGGAGATCGCCAGACCGCCTAGAAGTCGCCCACCACCTGTGTTCGCCTGAGACCGCAAACACAGCCAGCTCGCCCTCCGGTCTCCTCCTGAGACCGCGAACTGAGACCGCGCGACTAAGATGACTTAGTCCGCGAACTCCTTCAGAACCCTCTGGAAAGCCACCAGACCGGATTTAAGAGCCAACCCGTGCGGTAACGCCAGACCGGCACGTCCTTGAAGAGAACAACTTGTCACGCAGTCAGAGACAGACCGTGCGACCCTGAGGAAGATCACCCGTCATGCGGTCACAGCCAGACCGCACGACCTCCACCTCCAGCAGCCCTTGGACCAGACCAGCGGTCAACCCCGGAAGCCGCAGCTGACCAATAGAACAGACCGCCATTGTCAGACCGCCAGACCGTGCGGTCATGCCAGACCGCCCGGTCTCCTCCCAGACCGCCCAGGTCCAAAAGCCTCCTTCACTTCCACTTCAATAATTTCAACAGGTCTGAGGCCGATGCCTCCCCCGACTCAACAAGCTATGATGATCGGGCGCGAAAGAGGAGGAAGAGGAGTCGGAGCGGGAGTAAGGAGGAGGAATAGGGTCGCGGAGGCCAAAAGAAGGCGGAGGGGGGGGGGGGGGGGGTGGCGTTGCCCTATTGTGACTTTCACCAGGAGAAGGGTCATGTGACAGACACCTGCCCAGAGTTCTTGGAGATGAGGGTGCAAGAGTTCCGGCGCAGCAGTAGCAGCGACCGGTGAGGATCGAGGAAGTTCTACCCAGGGAGGGGGAGGAGGAAAATGTGAAAATCGGACCGATGTGGGGTGGGTGGGGTGTGTGTGTGTGTGTGTGGAGGGGGGGTGTAGGAATCGAGGCAACCAAGAAGGCGAGCCTCCACACCATGTACTGTCGGAGCGTAGCTTTGACTTCTTAAGCCCTGCCCCATCATAAAGGACCACCTTCTCTCAGAAGGATATGCCGGGTCATGAGGACCCGTTCTACGATGCGCTGGTCATTTAGGCAGCCATTAAGAACTTCACCGTCGCCTAGATTCTCGTTGACAACAGGACCTCGGTCAATGTCATTTTCAAGAAAGCATATGACGAGATAAAGGTGGAGGCAAGGAGAGTATTGGTCTCGAATGACCCTCTGTTCGGATTCTCAGGAGAGAGGAAGGATGTGGAAGGAGGAGTGGGGCTGCATGTCAACTTGGGGGGGGGGGGGGGGACAATCTCGTAACTACCGGTTCGTCATCGTTGACGATCCGAGCAGATACAATGCTATCTTCGGGCGTCCCCTCATCAGTGCATTCCGAAGTGTCCCCTCCTTGTTTTACCAGTGCCTGAAGTTCAGCATGGGTAGAAGTCAAGTCTGGGTGAGGGGGGACCCAAAGGTGGCAAGGCAGTGTTATGTCACCGCAGTTAACGCCATCACCTAGCAGGCTGGGGCAGAGAAGATGGATCGGGAGATGGAGAGGCGGAGTGAAGAGGAAGGAGTCATAGAAGGGCCTGAAGCGGAGGATATGGGAGAAGAATGTTGGGATTTCTTAGAACAATGCATCAAATGCACGCAGCGGAAAAAACGAACAAGAACAACCCTAAACAGTTCAAGGAACTTGCGATTTCATGAATCAAGAAATAGGAGAAGCAACACATTGCAATACTTGAAGGGGATTGAGTCAACACTCAACCAAGGTGCTCCACAAAGAAATCTCGATGAACAATCGTTGAGTCCCAAGCGCATAAATCAATCGGCGCATCTACGGGATTCCACACGAGCGTTGAAGAACCCTAGCTTCTTGTTGCACAAGAACTAGGTCGGAGAAGAAGAGCCCTCTACGTCTCCCACGGACTTCTAGGTCCAACGACAGGGAGAGGCAGCGGCGGGATCGACTGGTCGGAACTCTTCCTTTGGAACTTCGCGGAACCCTTCCGTCTCTCTCAGAATCACAAAAGAAAAGGATCGCAATTAGGGCATAAAATCGCGATCTATTTATACCCCTGTGAGAGAGAAAAGCTATCCGCACACCTACGACCAAAAATGGAGTATACATAATTCGTCGAGTGATCATGAATTCGTCGAGTAAACACAAAATTTGTCGAGTGATCATGAATTCGTCGAGCCATGAATTCACTGGGTTCGTCGAGTCAACATGGATTCGTTGAATCAACATGGATTCATTGAGTCAACATGGATTCGTTGAGTCAACCGGGATTCATACTTTCGACGAGTTGAGGTAAGAGTCGTCGAGACATTCTCGACGACTCGTCTCAAAAACTTGCCAACACGCTCCATACAATATTCACAATACCTATGGAGCATTCAGTTGATTCGACCCAACTCCAATAAGTCGTAGGATTGGTCCTTCACTCATATCCAATATGAGTAAGGCCAACACAATTCTTCCTCCAACTTCTCCAAACACTCTTGTGTGTGACCCCATAGGCTCGTATCATGTTGGTAGTGAGACTAAATGCTTGATCAATTCCAGATCACCTTGGAAACACCAACAAAGAAGGGGAAGAAGGCGGTCAAGTCCAGAAGGAAGGGGCGAGGGAGCTATGGGAAATCTGAGAGGAGAAGATGGAAGAGGAAGAGACCGAAGCTTTCGGTTGTGAAGGAGAGAAGGAAGGCCATTGGGGAGAAAAATCCAGGCTAGATGCCATGGAGAGATTCGTGGAGCTGGAAGTCGTCTCTCGGGGGGTGGGGGGGGGGGGGTGGGAGCTATGGAAAAGGTGAAGAACAATGGGGAGCTCAGCCCCGAGGACCAGAGGAGGATCCTAGCATGCTTCTAAGAGAATGTGGACGTCTTCGCTTGGAGTGCGGCAAAAATGCCAGGGATCGATGCGGATGTGGCGTGCCACCGTCTCAACCTTGACCCTAGCACTTGCCCCATCCGACAAAAGAAGAGGTCCATCACCGACAAGCTGAAGGAGCCCATCCAGGAGGAGGTGAACAAGCTCATCGTGGAAGGTTTTGTATCTGAGATCCAGTATCCAAACTGTACCTGAGATCCAGTATTCAAACTGGATCTCCAATATGCTGATGGTAAAAAAAGGGGATGACAGGTGGAGGATGTGTATCGACTTTTCTTTATTGAATAAATCATGCCCCAAGGATTGCTACCCTCTGCCTCGAATCGACGCGCTGGTTGACTCAGCCATCGGTTTTTCTCTAATGAGTTTTCTAGATGCCTTTTCCAGCTACCATCAGATTCGCATGCATCCACCCGACATCAAGGATGTTTCGTTCAATACACGGGATGGATGATACTGTTACAGGATGTTGCCCTTCGGATTGAAAAATGCAGGAGCAACATACCAGCGAGTGATGGACATGGTCTTCCGCGAGCAAAAGCGAAGGAACCTTGAGGTGTATGCGCATGATCTCATGATCAAAAGCCGAGATCTCGAGTCCCACCTTCAGGACCTTGAAGAGACCTTCGGAACCCTAAGGAAGTACAAGATGAGGCTCAACCCCAAGAAGTGTGTCTTCGGGGCAAGTCAGGGAAAATTCATAGGCCACTTTCTCACCTCGGCTGGGGTGGAGCCCAACCCCGACAAGCTGAAGGCAATCTTGGAGCTGGGGTCGCTGAGGAATGCGAAGGAGGTCCAGCGCCTCACAGGAAAACTGGCCGGACTGAGTACGTTCCTCTCCATGGCAGGAGAGAAATGCTCGCCTTTCTTCAAGGTACTCCGAGGAAACCAAAAGTTTGAATGGACTCCAGAGTGCGAAGGGGCATTCCAGGCGCTAAAAGAGCAGCTGACCTAGGCCCCGGCATGTTTTGCATTAGAGATCCGCTCCGTTAGCGGATTAGGCATTGTGGGTGAAGCCGGATTTGTGGCCGTTGGTCCGATCCGGTGATGTTGATTTACGCGCATTTTAGGGGTTTTGTTAGAAATCCGATTACGGCGAACTCGTCGTTGTGATGCCCTTGTAGCTTCGTATTGTAACGAATGTTGGGTTTAGGGCGGAGAAATAATGTGCGGATTATGGGGCTTGTGATGCCTAGTGTTGTGCGAAGGCGCGATTGGTCTTTGTGGTCGGCTGGCTATCCCGTGAAGACTGAGATTCACGTGTGGAGAGTGTCCCGGCAAGATTAGTCCCTTCGTTTGTTGACTGACGAGAATGTCTGTGCTACGGTTGAGTCCGTTGACGGTCGCCAGGCGAGGCAATCGGTGGACGTTGTCCCGAGAGTAAGCCCAGGGCCTTGGGACGTTTTGATTGGCCAGAATTCTTAGAATCGGTCTTGGTGCGTTGTTGGCGGCCCGAGCGTGTGAGCTGTCAGACAAGCCCGATGGCATGGAAGGCCAGGCGAGGTGAGTCTCAGCGAGAGCGCTTGGCCTTGGGTTTTGATGCCCTTGTGGGGAAGTAATGAGTACCCTTGTGTTGGTAATGTATGATGATGTGTTAGATTCATACGCTTTAGGGCGCCTTGGGTGAAACCCGGGCTTGCACTCATTTTGCATTGTTAGGCCCCTTTTATTACCTGCTCAACATAGAAACGTGGATGATACTTGTGACACTCATGCCTGTATTTATGTTGCTTTCCTTTATGTACATTTGCATACGAAGTGCTGACATGCAGGGTGAAGTAGTTCCCAGGGGTCTGCTAGGATGGCCGGGAGGAGGGATGTTGTTACACCGCTTGGGGTCAGCCATAGCTGACCCTCGTTTACCGCTCTTTGTGATTTGGTTGCAGGGCACGCATCGCAGGCTGGACCCAGCGCGCCGGCCAAAAAGGCCTAAAGCCTCACGAAGTGCTTAGTTGATTTCCTGCATTACTTTCTTCGTGCCTTGTTTTATCCGGCTTGCATGCCGAGGTAGTTTAGGGAAAAACTATTTATCCCCTTTCGTTGGGATGTCTTTTATTATGGAACGTTTTGATGTTTTGGACATTGTTTTGTAAGGCCTTAAGGCCAGTTGGACTCCTTTGTAATGTGGACAATCTTTGTGGCTTAGTTTATTTCCGCTGTGTTGTCTGAGTTATGAGATTGGGTAGTTAATATCAACTTTTAATACTAAATCTGTGGCGGTTATATGCTGTGGGGTCCCGGCCGGACCCATATTATATGGTCATTACAGGGGAGGTGTTACAATTTGGTATCAGAGCTAGGTTTAGTATTCTTGCGAGGTCTAGTGTATTTGGATCGCGTAAGAGATTGTCCACATAGGAGTATTGTGCGGGATCATGAGTATCCCTGTGTTTGAGTCTTGCGAATAGAGACTGATGAGTCTTTTTCCTTGCTTATGCTAGGATGTTGGCGACGATGCGGGGACATCGAGGAGGCAAGAGGAGCCTTCAGGGAGTAGTGCTACTGCTCCAGGCCTCATGAATGTGGGCATGTCCCCGGCTGATTTCTGCCGCATGCTAGCGGAGGCAATGGTGGAGGCTCAAGCTGGAGCGATGCCATGGGTTCCTACGCCGGTGGTGCATGTTGCGACCCCTGTCACTCCGGCGGCTACGCCGGATACACCGGATGTCGAAGTAAGGCAAGCAGAGCCTCTAGCGGAGAGAGCTTTTCCGATGGGTGATCGATTCATGAAGTATTTCTTGAGTTTCCACCCTCCGACATTCAAGGGAGTGGGCACTCCAACGGATGCCGAGGATTGGCTTTCGAGGATCCGGGAGCTCTTGAAGGCAGCTGAGACCCCAGCTGAGAGGCAGTCTCACTTTGCGAGCTTCATGTTAGAGGGCGATGCGAAGTTGTGGTGGGTGAACCATAATGGTCGACATTTTGTTGGGCGTGTTCCGTCCATGGAGGAGTTCGGAAACGCTTTCCTAAAGCGTTACATTCCGGTTTCAACAAGGTTAGCACTGCAGCGGCAGTTTCTGCATTTGGTGCAGCGGGAGAAGACGGTGGATGAATATCTGCAAGAGTTCACTCGGTTGGGTCGGTATGCGGGCACGACAATGGCAGATGATGAAGAGAGAGATAACCTCTTTTATCAAGGGTTGAGGGAAAACTTAAGGCAACCCCTCATAGCCTTGAAGAATGCGGGATTCAATGAGTTGGTCGAAGCCGCTCGCACGCTGGAGAGCGACTTGGAGCGAACTCAGCGGCGAAAGGGTGTTGCGGCAAGGCAGGGAGAAGGAAAGCCTTCTCAGTCTCAATCCCAGTGGAAATCTGAGGGCAGCCGATGGAAGAAGAAGCCCCGTCCTAACAGACCTGGGGAGAGAAGTGGCGCACCTTCGGGAGATTTCCGTTCCAAAGGTCCGGTTACTTGTTACCAGTGTGGCAAGGTGGGCCACATTAGTCGTTTTTGTACCGAGGGCGGAGCTGGGCCAGAGCCGAGACAAGAACAATCGGTGTGTTCGGGTCCCAGTGTTGCAGAGAAGGGGAAAGCGGCGGAGTCGAGTGCTTCGCGGTTCCCTCCAGTGCAGCCTAGGGCCTATAATCTTGGGCAACAGGAAGCGATACGTCAACCCAATGTGGTGACAGGTATGAAAAGTTTAAGTTTTCGGTTGTTACTATAATATAGGTTGCGGCCTTTCATGTTTGTTTTGCACGTGGTTAGGTTTCGTGCTAGTTTCGGGCTACCCCTCTCGAGTGTTGTTCGACACGGGGGCGTCACACTCTTTTCTTGCGGAAAGTTTTATCCGGAAGATTGGTGCTGAGCCCGTAGTGGCAGGGGTGGAGCAGAGTGTGCGTATGCCGAATGGGTCCTTCATGACTACCATGAGGAAGGGACGCATTGTAATGCAATTTGGCGATTGTGATTTCGTGTTGGTAGCAGCGATTCTGCCACTAGCCGAATTCGATGTTATCTTGGGGATGGACTGGCTTGCGGAGCAGCGAGCTAGTATCGACTGCCAGTTGAAGGTGGTAACCCTGAGAGGTGAAGGTAGAGCAGAGGTCAAGTTCGAAGGCCTAAGCGGAGTGGCTTACTCCCTGATTTCCGCTATGCAATTGAGGCGTGCGGTAAACCAAGGAGGCGAGGCGTTCTTAGCTTTGTTGGAGACTCACTCCACAAAGTTGGCTATTAGAGAAGTTCCGGTGGTGGAAGAATTTGAGGATGTATTCCCCGAGGAGCTTCCGGGAGCACCTCCTCAGCGTGAAATTGATTTCTCGATAGAGTTGGTACCGGGTGCGAGGCCAGTGTCGCGTCCTCCGTTTAGGATGGCACCGAAGGAACTGGCCGAGTTACAGGTTCAGTTGCAGGAGTTGTTAGAGCAAGGGTACATTAGGCCCAGCTCTTCGCCGTGGAGCGCGCCGGTATTATTTGTGAAGAAGAAAGACGGAAGTATGCGGTTGTGTATCGATTACCGTGAATTGAATAAATTGACCGTTAAGAATAAATATCCGATTCCCCGAATCGATGACTTGTTCGACCAGTTAGTGGGGTCGGTGGTGTACTCCAAGTTGGATTTGAAATCGGGGTACTACCAGTTGAAGATTCGAGAAGAGGACGTTGCCAAGACAGCTTTCGGGACTCGGTATGGACACTACGAGTTTTAGGTGATGCCGTTCGGTTTGACGAATGCGCCATCTGTGTTCATGGATTTGATGAACAGGGTTTTTCGCCCGTTCTTAGATTCGTTCGTGGTGGTGTTTATTGATGACATTTTGGTGTATTCAAAATTGGAGGCAGAGCATGAGTCTCACTTGAGGCAAGTATTGCAGACTCTAAGGGAGAATCAGCTCTATGCTAAGTTCTCAAAATGCGAGTTTTGGATCGAGAAGGTGGCTTTCTTGGGGCACATAATTAGTGGAGACGGGGTGGCGGTAGATCCAGCGAAGATTGAAGTCATTAGAGATTGGCCTGCCTTGAGGACCGTGGCGGAAATCCGGAGCTTTCTTGGACTAGCCGGTTATTATAGAAGGTTCGTGGAGAACTTTTCGCGGATGGCGCTGCCCCTCACCACTCTCACTCGCAAGGACCAGAAGTTCGTATGGACACCGGAGTGTGCCCGGGCATTTGAGAATCTGAAGGAAAGGTTGATGTCCGCTCCAATCCTTAGTCTTCCTAGTGGGACGGAAGGATTTCAGATTTTCAGCGACGCGTCAGGTTGCGGGTTGGGGTGCGTGCTTGTGCAGCACGGCAAGGTGATCGCTTATGGGTCAAGGCAGTTAAAGACTCATGAGAAGAATTACCCCGTCCACGATCTGGAGTTGGCGGCGGTAATCTTTGCGCTAAAGTTGTGGCGGCACTACGTTTATGGTGCGAAGGTGGAGATCTTCACGGATCACAAAAGCTTGAGGTATCTTCTAGACCAAAAGGATCTGAATATGCGGCAGCGTAGGTGGGTCGAGTTCCTTGGGGACTACGATGTGGAGATTCAATATACGCTGGGTAAAGCCAACGTGGTGGCGGATGCTTTGAGTAGGAAGTACTCTGGGCAAGGTAATTGGATGGAGGCGCATAACGAGCGTTTGATTCGAGACTTGGAGTCTCTTGATATCTCTTGTGTGGCTAGAGGTGAGTCTAGCGTAGCTCGTTTGAATTGGATTGAAATGCAATGTGATATAACGGATCGAATCCGAGAGGCGACCAGTGCAGACGAGGAGTGCCAACAGTTGGTGTTGGAGGCTCAACAAAGCGAGGGCACTGCTTTGGAGATGGTTGGTGGGATCTTAAAAAGGGACGGAAGGATTTGTGTTCCGCGCTTTGGCAAGCTCCGCGAGGAGTTGATGTTTGAAGCTCACTTTACGAAGTACTCCGTTCATCCAGGAAGTACAAAGATGTACGCGGATTTGAAGAAATCTTTTTGGTGGCCTGGGATGAAGCGTGATGTAGCCGAGTACGTGAGCCGATGTCAGACTTGTGCCTTGGTGAAGGCTGAGTGCCAAATGCCCGGCGGGTTCTTGAAGCCTCTTCCCATCCCCGAATGGAAATTTGATGACATCTCTATGGATTTTGTGCATGGTTTGCCTCGATCGCAGCAGGGTAACGATGCGATTTGGGTGATAGTAGATCGCCTGACGAAGGTGGCCCACTTCATTCCGAACCAGAAGGGTGATGGCGTGGAAAAGCTCGTGGAGCTTTATGTTCGAAACGTTGTGCGGTTGCACGGGATTCCGAAGAGCATCGTTAGTGATCGCGATGGGCGATTCACATCGAAGGACTGGAGATTAGTGCAGAAAAGTCTAGGCACGAAGCTCAAGTTTAGTACCGCGTTCCATCCGCAGACCGATGGTCAGACGGAGCGAACGAACCGTACGTTGGAAGACATGTTGAGGATGTGTGCTCTCGACTTTGGCAAAGGTTGGGAGGACCACCTTTTCATGGTGGAGTTCGCCTATAATAATAGCTTCCAGGCGAGTATCAAGATGGCGCCATACGAAGCTTTGTATGGAAGGAAGTGTCGAACGCCGATGTCTTGGGCAGAGGTGGGAGACACTAAGATTTTGGGAAAGCAAGTGGTGGAAGATGCTTGCGAGATTGTGCGGATGATTCAGGAGCGCATGAAGGTTGCTCAGGATCGACAAGCAAAGTATTTTAATGCGCGCCACAGAAATGTAGTGTTTGCAGTGGGCGACATGGTCTACTTGAAGATCAAGCCGTTCAAGGGTGTTTCGCGGGTGCGGCGACTCAAGAAGTTGAGTCCAAGATATTTGGGTCCGTTCGAGGTTACGGAGCGTATAGGCGAAGCAGCCTATCGTTTGGCGTTGTCCGCAGAGCTGAGTGGATTACATGACGTTTTCCATGTCTCCGTGCTGAGGAAAGCTTTGGTAGAGCCGAGTGTCGTGGTCGAAGCGGCGGCGGTGCCGGTGATGGAGAACTTGGGGGCGAGGGTTCGCCCGGTGTGCGTGGAGGATTCAGAAGTCCGGCAGTTGCGTAACAAGCAAGTCAAACTTGTAAAGGTGCGATGGGACAACTGCGGGCGAGACGAATTCTCTTGGGAGCGTGAGCAAGCGATGCGGGAGGATTTCCCGGAACTTTTCGCTCCAGGTATGCGTTATGAATTTCCTGTTTAAATTCTGAAATTTTGAGGACGAAATTCTTTTAAGGGGGGTGGAGTTGTAACACCCCAAAAATCGTAGTTCAGCGAGGTAGGCGGAGTGGTAGTGCTGCGCTCGGGATAGGCTAGGAATTTCATAGCAGTTCTTCGCGCACGACCATTTCTCCTCTTCGCGCACGACCAGTGATCGTGCGCCAATGATCGTGCGTTAGCCGCAAGAAATCGGAGTTCTGTCTCGGATAGTGCGCACGACCATTTCCTCTTCGCGCACGACCAGTGACCGTGCGCATGTGATCGTGCGCTATTCGCAAGGATTCGGAGTTCTGTCTCGAATAGTGCGCATGACCAGTGTCTTCTTCGCGCATGACCAGTGACCGTGCGCATGTGATCGTGCGCCCTGTTTATTCTGTTCCGCGATTTTGAGCGGAGAAGGAGATCGGTCCGTCCAAATCTATTGGAATTTGATCCAACGGCTGCGATGGATGGCTGGGGGGGTTTAGGGCTTAGTAAAGGAGTTAAACCCTCATATTTTCCAAGTCTTTCTCTCTCTTAGGTTGGAGAAAGGAGGAGGAGGCAAGGAGGAAGAAGAAGGGGATTCCGCCATTGCCGGAGCTTCGGAGCTCCGTTCGCCGATCCGAGACCGGCAGTGCGTAGAGGGCATCAAGGTGCTTCTTCTCCACCGTGTGGTTGCAAGCTTCTCATGGCTAGGAGGAGATCTCAAAAGGTAACGACGTTTCTCCTCCCGGTCTTTAGGATGCGTGTTTGGCATCTCTTCTTTTCCTGCATTTTTGGCACCGGATCCGTCGAGTGAGAGGGATCCGGGTCGCCTTGGTTCAAGAGAAACCACCGGGTTGATTGTGTCCGTCCCCGACATGTTTTGCATTAGAGATCCGCTCCGTTAGCGGATTAGGCATTGTGGGTGAAGCCGGATTTGTGGTCGTTGGTCCGATCCGGTGATGTTGATTTACGCGCATTTTAGGGGTTTTGTTAGAAATCCGATTACGGCGAACTCGTCGTTGTGATGCCCTTGTAGCTTCGTATGGTAACGAATGTTGGGTTTAGGGCGGAGAAATAATGTGCGGATTATGGGGCTTGGGATGCCTAGTGTTGTGCGAAGGCGCGATTGGTCTTTGTGGTCGGCTGGCTATCCCGTGAAGACTGAGATTCACGTGTGGAGAGTGTCCCGACAAGATTAGTCCCTTCGTTTGTTGACTGAAGAGAATGTCTGTGCTACGGTTGAGTCCGTTGACGGTCGCCAGGCGAGGCAATCGGTGGACGTTGTCCCGAGAGTAAGCCCAGGGCCTTGGGACGTTTTGATTGGCCAGAATTCTTAGAATCGGTCTTGGTGCGTTGTTGGCGGCCCGAGCGTGTGAGCTGTCAGACAAGCCCGATGGCATGGAAGGCCAGGCGAGGTGAGTCTCAGCGAGAGCGCTTGGCCTTGGGTTTTGATGCCCTTGTGGGGAAGTAATGAGTACCCTTGTGTTGGTAATGTATGATGATGTGTTAGATTCATACACTTTAGGGCGCCTTGGGTGAAACCCGGGCTTGCACTCATTTTGCATTGTTAGGCCCCTTTTATTACCTGCTCAACATAGAAACGTGGATGATACTTGTGACACTCATGCCTGTATTTATGTTGCTTTCCTTTATGTACATTTGCATACGAAGTGCTGACTTGCAGGGTGAAGTAGTTCCCCGGGGTCCGCTAGGACGGCCGGGAGGAGGGATGTTGTTACACCGCTTGTGGTCAGCCATAGCTGACCCTCGTTTACCGCTCTTTGTGATTTGGTTGCAGGGCACGCATCGCAGGCTGGACCCAGCACGCCGGCTAAAAAGGCCTAAAGCCTCACGAAGTGCTTAGTTGATTTCCTGCATTACTTTCTTCGTGCCTTGTTTTATCCGGCTTGCATGCCGAGGTAGTTTAGGGAAAAACTATTTATCCCCTTTCGTTGGGATGTCTTTTATTATGGAACGTTTTGATGTTTTGGACATTGTTTTGTAAGGCCTTAAGGCCAGTTGGACTCCTTTGTAATGTGGACAATCTTTGTGGCTTAGTTTATTTCCGCTGTGTTGTCTGAGTTATGAGATTGGGTAGTTAATATCAACTTTTAATACTAAAGCTGTGGCGGTTATATGTTGTGGGGTCCCGGCCGGACCCATATTATATGGTCATTACAGGGGAGGTGTTACACATTGTATGCTCAAATCTTGAGACAGAGCATCCTCTTGGCCGCCTCCATCATCCGAGTGCTTCAAGGAGAGGATTCCGCCTCCATCTTCATCGCCAAGTAAGAGCTCTTCGAAGCAGACGTGGGCAGGTTGTAGTTTACCAGAGAAGACGGGTACATTGGGAGGAAGTGACAGCCCTCCTCTACCCCGGAAGATAGTTGGGACCGAGCTAGGACGCGAATTGACAACCCGACGATTCCTACCGTGAATCTACAACAATCCTCCGGATTCGGTCGTATCTCTTTTCTTTTTCTCTTATTTGTGTTGATGTATATGAATGTAATTCTTATTATTTGATGATGTGGCACATGTAAACCTTGCTTTGTATTGATTATTTCATGTCTATGTGAAATTTCTCGTTTGTTTATATGTGTATTTGAGGTGCGCCACCAAATCCATTCCGCCCCCACTCCATTCCACTCAGCAAACCCGTCATTCCATTCCGCTTGACTACTCGTCCATCCGCCCTTGCGAAGTAGTGCGTTCAAGGCCTACATAGTTTCCATCTCGCCTAGCGAAGCAGTACGCTCAAGGCCTGCATAGGAGTAGTTGAGTAGTTGTTTTCTTTTATTTTCCACAATCCAAATTCCCCCCTTTTCCGCAATCCATCCGACCTAAAAGACTTTAATCTCAAGTCCTTCCTCAAAAGTAACTCCACCTTAAAAACTTGATGCACAAATCTAACACACCGCTATAGGTGGTAGTGAGATTGCGACCCTAAATGGCAGTGTACTGATCATTCAAGTAATATAAAACGAGGAGTAAATCCCCGAATATCGAATCTCAAAGGAACACTGTAAGGTGAAGTTATCTATTGAGGAGGACTTGAGATCGAAGTCCTCGTGACAGATGGAATGCAGACGAAAAGGATTTTGGTTTTATAAATAAAATAAAACAACTACAACTACTCTTATGCAATGCCGCTATGCAATGCTTCGTCAGGCGGGATGGAAAACTACATAGGCCTTGAACGCACTACTTCGCAAGGGCGGATGGGCGAGTCGTCAAACAGAATGGAATGATGGGTTTGCGGAGTGGAATGGAGTGGGGGTGGAATGGATTTGATTGCGCACCTCAAATACACATATTAACAAACGAGAAATTTCACATAGACATGAAATAATCAATACAAAGCAAGGTTTACATGTGCCACATCATCAAATAATAAGGATTACATTCATATACATCAACACAAATAAGAGAAAAAGGCAAGAGATACGACCGAATCCAGAGGCTTGTTGTAGATTCACGGTAGGAATCGTCAGGTTGTCAATCCGCGTCCTAGCTCGGTCCCAACTATCTTCCGGGGTAAAGGAGGGCTGTCACTTCCTCCAAATGGACCCATCTTCTCCGGTAAACTACAATCCGGCCACGTCTGCTGCGAAGAGCTCTTGCTTGGCGATGAAGATGTAGGCGGAATCCTCTCCTTGAAGCACTCAGATGATGGAGGCGGCCAATAGGATGCTCCGACTCAAGATTTGAGTCGAGAATGTGTCCGGAGCACCTCCAAATGGTGGGCGGTGATGGAACGGCGGACTGGAACAGAGATGGAACCCTTAGGCGCGGGAAAGAAGATGGATCGGGCAAACTTCGGATTAGGTCGAGATCTACAGCTTTTATAGAAAAAGTCAGAAATTTGGTCACGCACGGTCGAACGCACGACCGTGCGTGAACCGTGCGATATTAATTAAGAATAATACCCAGGAAGACAAAGCAGGCGCGCCCATGCATTTTACTCATGCACGGTCGAAGCCGACCGTGTGAAAAATGCATGGGAAAATTCAGAAAGCTCGAAATCCGGCAAACAACATGAGGTCATGCGTTTTGTTCACGTATAGTTGAGGCCAACCGTGCGTGATGAAAACACACGAGCGGGGTAGATCACCATATTGACCAGCCGAACATAGTGCACGACCGCAGCCGACCGTGTGTCAAGTAAACGCACGACCGTGCGATTCATACAGGATGAATTCTGGGCAATATGGACGATCTGCCCACCTGCACAACAAATCCAAACGCTGGGAACATACCTCCAACATAAGTATAAAGCATAAAAAGAATGGGGAGCACATTGTGCTTGCCACCAACAATAAAGCGCTCAATTGCACACAAAAACAGGCTTAAATGTGCACTTTATGTGAGAACTGTGACCAAGTGAAATATAAGCAATTAAGGACTAAAAGAGAAGTGCATATGCATGAAAATAAGCTCAGATGAGTCCAAATATGTGTATATAAATGGGGCTCATCACACCCCAGACTTACCTGTTTGCGCGTCCCGAGCAAACAAATCTGGCAGAGTAGGAAAAACATAGCTAGCCAAAGCATTACAAACATGGAGTAGTATGCGAAGTTGCATACTTGTGTGTGTAGAAGCTCATTAGAAGAAGTTTCTAAATATGCTAGCTAATTTATAAAAGTGTAAATGCGTAAAAATGAATTTATTCTTACTCAAAAATGGAATATTGGTGAATCTTGTGGTCACGCGTAGTACGAAAGTAAGCAAATCGCGAAGGGGAGTGTTACCCAAGACCGGAACTCAGAATTAACTCCGTTGAAATCCATCAACGTCGAGAGCCATAATCTCGCCCTGTCACACTCTCTCCATGGCGTTAGTGAACTCACAAGATGAATAAATAGGACTTTTTTGGTTAATACGAGGCTTAGGTTACGGTTTGGAATGCAAAGATAAACGTGAAGGCTAATCGCAACCCAAATGAGCACACAAAAGTGCTAAATCATAGCAGCCTCAATAATACACGTGTAACACACCCCCAGACTTGACTTTGAAACTGGGTGTGCACACAGCCTACTCCAATCGATAGAACTAGATGTTTCAATTAAAACTCTAGGGATATATTTTTTCTTTGTTTTTTTTCCCAAATCTATTCGCAAAAATCTCAGCATATAGACATTTTTTAAGAAATCCACATCAACACTATAATTTCTCATGACCGCACCGCATTAGAAAATTACAATTCATTAATGCTTTTGGCTTAATTTTGGTTGCAATAATGGGATTATCTTTTAGGCCTTGGTGAAGTATGATGGAGCTGAACCAAAAGGTTGGATTGGCACAAAATAGGCTAGCAACGGTTAGTGTATAGGAATGGTAGAACAAAGCTCAAGCTTGCCAAATAGATGGCCTACGTCACGCTCATCTTGCAAATCGTTCGCACCCATACTTCGAGAGTCGCTCGGGGCAAGTTCTTAGCCCCCGAGAAAGGTAATCCTTCCTCCCGACTCTAGCAACACGAACCTCGTGCTCGCCTACACACAATACCATTCTACCACTAGATTCAACCACATTCACCATTTTTGAGTAAAATAAATGAAAATCTACGCAAATCTACTAACTGTAAATTAGAAGCATAAATAATAACTAATTCAACTCAAATTCCTATGCAAGACACGAGTACTCAACTAGAGCACTACAAGAGTCAACATGCCACTCCATCTTGCAATTTTTTAGGCTAATACAGCAATTTCTACATCACAACCAAGAATTGAATATACAGGAGCATACAAAAAAGCGAGTGCACGCTAAAGTGGGTGATGTGGTGCGCAAAGAGAATGAACAACAATTTTCAATAAACTAAAATAAAAGTACTTCTAGCATGTTATGCAATAGTGCACGTGAGTGGGCACACAGAACTACTCTCCCCCGGACTTAAACTAGACAATACACAATATATAGCTACGAAATTCTGAAAAGAGCTAGGGGAAGAGAGTACCCAATGCTCAGAAGTGAGCATACCAGATGATTGGCATTTAAATCTAGACCTAGCTGCAGCATCCACCATCCAGAAGAAGGACCTGCAGGGGTGAGCTCCGCAAAAACAAAAGAAAATATACATAATAAAATGAAAAACACTAACTAAACTAAACTAAACAGATGAAATAAAAATACAAGAAAATGTAAGATAACTACTGGGGTTATTGTCTTCCCAGCACGGCTTATTCAAATTTAAAACAGTTCTAGCTAATAGGAGTATGAAAAAGGAAATGTACAGGTAACTGTTCTAATATGCGTGTCGGTAGCGGGTACCGATACGGCGACAGAATAGTTACTCCTCTACCTAAATAATAATAATACCCGCTCATCACAGGTAGAGAGAATAAAAAGTAAGAAGAGGAGGAGGAGTCCTCCTCACTATTCTCACCAAAATGTATGTCCTTGCCCAGCAATGTATCATCTTCTTCAGGACGGGTGCAGGAGGAGAAGACAATGAGTGGAGCTTCTACCATGGAGGGGGAGTCAACCTCCTCACATAAGTGGATGCTCGCCTCATTGGCATGAGCAACATGCTCCGAGTCCTCTTGGAGTCCCTGTGAAGAATCAACCTGCACAGGCTCAGACACTGAAGAAGGGGGGTCAAGAAAGAAAAGAGAAGAATAACATAAATGATCTAAAATTGGGGGAGTGGTCCCGGTTTCACTCCCAAGAGGTTTGGGAAATAAGAAATTGTCGGCATCATCGACAATGCTGCAGAGCTCAGTAGGATCATCAGTGACCTCCTCCACGATTTGGACTTCCTCCACCGGTGCTGAGGTAGAATCCTCGTCACCTTGGAAAAAATCCTCCTCCATAGGAATAGGCACAACACATAAATCACCTGCCTTATCCTGCGAAACATCCTCAATAATGTCGTCGGAGACAAATGTAGTAGTATGCACAATAGGGGGAGGAATAGTGCTCGGATAAAAGTCAAGCACCGATTCCTCATAAAGAATAGAATCCACGCAAGGTAATATATGCACAGGGGAGATGGGCTCAGCCATGTCAAAGCTTAGATCAGCCACAACTCTGATGAGCGTGCCTGCAACATTCCCTTCAAAACATGAAGGTGATACATCCACGTAATCAGAGGTGGAAAGTGTGCTGTCAGAGTTAGGAGTCGGGATGATCCGAATATCCGGCTCGTCATCCTCGTCCAATTGGCAAAGAAATGCAGCACAATCCTTCAAGGCATGATCCATGCTCCGAAAAACAAGCACTGTTTTACATTTTTCTTCGGCTCAAATTAGACCGGAGATGAATGCAAAAAGGCACGTGCGGAGCAGAAGAGTAGCCATAGGACTTACGCGCACCATATGGAGTACCAGACGAAGTCGGTGCTCCATATACTGGGCCTTGAGTGCTAGGGCTATTATCTCCCTTTGGACATCTATCACTAGCATGAGAGATATCTCCACACCAACGACAACGAATATTAAAAGAAGCCCACATTGTGTGAAGAGAACAAGATTCAAAAGAAAAATACTATTGTGCAAAATACTACACCCAACAATAATTTACTAAGCAACCTAAATTTAAAACAAGTAAAAGGGATAACAAGAACTTAAAATAAAATAAAGGATGCAATTTACAAATGGAAGAACTTCTATCGCAGGTTCTCCCTCTCCAGAAAACTCACACGACTGTGTTTCCCGGCAACGGCGCCAAAAACTTGGTGCGCGAATTCCTACATCGCTTATATGCAGGAGCAAAACGCGATCCGAACGGGTGTGAACCGGTCGTTGTCAAGTAATAATATGAGGATGTAAATCCCTAAGTATTGAATCTCAAAAGTAACTCCACCTTACTGTGTTCTTTGTGAGATTCGATGCTTGGGGATTTACATCCTCATATTATTACATGACAACGACCAGTTCACTGCCGTTCAGATCGCGTTTTGCTCCCGCCTATAAGCGGTGTAGGAATTCGCTCATCAATGGTGCATCTGGGAAATATTCCTTCGGGGGGGGGGGGGGGAGTAATCCTAGTAAGCCCACATGGAACATGGATCGAGTAAGCAATTATCATTCACTTCCCTCTCACCAACAACTAGGCTGAGTACGAGGCGGTAATAGTGGGGCTTCATTTGGCCCGGGAGCTGGGTGTGCAGAATATGGAGGTCTCGACGGACTCCATGGTGGTGGTATGCCAAATCAGGGGAGAGTTTGAGGCAAAGGAACCAACTCTCCCGCGGTATCTGGAGAAGGTCAAGGGGATCATCAGACAATTCAACACCTTCTCGATTCAACATGTGCCGAGGGAGGAGAGCTTCCCGGTGGATCTTCTGGCCATGTTCGGTCCCAAGAAAGGGGGAATGGTGTCGGAACTCTTTCGACCGTCCATCGAAGAAGGCGAGTCGATGGAAGTGGGCCGACAAGTCTCGTGGATGGATCCCTTCATCACCTTCCTAAGCTCGGAGCAGTTCCTGGAAGGACATATGGACAAGCGGCGGTTCAGGTACAAATCAACATATTATTCTTTGCATGCAGGAGGATTATACCAGAAGACCCTTGATGCGATTACGACAAGTGCACCGGTCGTACAAGTAATAAAATTGGGAGAGACTCCCCAAATATCATTCTCAGAGGACTGCAAGTTGGGTTGTATGAATTCTTGTTAGGGAATTACTTATATAGATTCTTATGTAATTAATAAAAAAGGGGTTTTGATTTTTGGTTTTCCTAGATTAGCAACAGTGAAAGAAAATGCGGGCCTAGAGCTCTGCTTCGCTTGTTGGGATGGAATGCAGGCAGCGATGTCGTGCTTCGGTGAGTGGGTGGATGAGAAGGCTAGCAGATGAGGGTCGTAGGCACCTCGTAGTGGAACACGCAACTAGCAATTGCTAGTGCGGCTCACTACAAAGCGGTTGAGTGGATGGCGGACTAGGGCGCTCCTCAAATCTCATAAACCATAAAAGATCTCAAAAGCATTAAATCATATTAACTAAAACACAATGTTTATGAACATCATTTAGATTAACACACATACAAGGAAAACTCTGGAGCAATGCGCAAGGGGAAAGAGAAAACCGAAGCTCGAAGACAATGATGAAGATTCTCGGCCGGATTCGGAGGGTTGTCAAGCCTCGTCCGTGCTCGGTCTTCAGTTGCGTCCGGGGTCCGGAGGAGCTGTCACCTTCCTCTACTTCACCCGTCTTCTTCGTGGTCTAGCTCGAGCTAACTCTTGTTGGAACCTTGAATGCAGCGGAGACTTACCGTCTATGGCGTTCTTGAGCTCATAGATGATGGGGGAGGCCAAGGAGTGAGCTTTGGAGGAAGATTTGCAAGACAAGGGTTGCCGGAGTTCCTCTTAGGTCAAACGGTGGTGGAGAGGCGAAAATGGGCGAAAATGGCGGGCTCTAAAGCTTTACCTGCGGGGGTCTTCTTTCTTTAGCGGATTTCCTGCTTTAAATACTAAAAGGTCAGAAATTTAGTCACGCACGGTCGAACGCATGACCATGAGTATCCCATGCGTTATTTAATGAATAGAAATGACTTGGGGACAAAGCAGCAGCGCCCGTCGTTTTACACTCGCACGGTCGAAGCCGTCCATGCGTAAAAATGCACGACCAAATCCAGATTGGCTAAAAATTGGTCGAAACAGGTAATCGTACGTTTCCTTCGCGCACGGGCAACCTTCCCGTGCGTAAAAATGCACGAACAAAATTAGATCACCATTTTGCTACCCAGAAGAAGGCGCACGACTGCAGCCGTCCATGCGTCAAGAAAACGCACGACCGTGCGATATAAACAATCATGATTTATGGGCAAAATGGGATGATCCAACCACCTACAAGAATAGCGAACTAGCTCGGAATACACTTCCAGCACCAATCAAACATAGAAAAAGGATTGGGGAGCACCATATGCTTACCCCCAATAACATGGAGCGCAAAAGCACATCAAAACGGGCCTAATTAGAGCACATAGCACGTAAGTGCGCGTAAATGAGCATAAGAGAAATATAAGCAATAATAGCTCGAAAATGACGTGCACAAGAGTGAAAACTAGCCCGGATGAGTCCATATAAATATATATAAATGAGACTCATCACCCCCCAAACTTAACCATTTGCTCGTCCCGAGAAAATCATTCCTTATGCGGACAGAAAAAATTGATTAGCTGGCTTAACAATTGTAGAAGCGGAGTACCATGCGAAGCCGCATGCTCTCGCGCATAGAGTTGCAGTAGAATTTTTTTTAATTATACAAACACTTTGTAATAATCTAAGAGCGTACATAAATATTATCTCTACTCAAAAGTTGAATCACGGTGAATCGTCCGGTCTCGTTTAGGAAGAAAGTAGACTAATCGCTGAGGCGAACATTGCTCAAGATTGGTGTTCGGAACAACCTCCATTGAAATCCATCAATGTCGGTGACCATAAGCTCACCCGGTCACACTCTCTCCACGATACTAGTTCGATTAAATGCGTGAGTCAATAGGACTTTAGGATAAATATGAGGCTTGGGATTCGGTAGGGCGTACAAAGATAAACTTGAAGGCTTAAAGCACCTAAACCCAATTGAGCAAGCACGGAAATAAACTATCCATGCAACACAATAAACACGTGGGTGCACCACACCCCCAGAATTGGACTTTGCAATGTGGGTGTGTGCACTGCCTACTCCCAACACAAAAC
This sequence comes from Dactylorhiza incarnata, assembly GCA_033032865.1. Taxonomy (NCBI): domain Eukaryota; kingdom Viridiplantae; phylum Streptophyta; class Magnoliopsida; order Asparagales; family Orchidaceae; genus Dactylorhiza; species Dactylorhiza incarnata. Next base: position 10,254,259 of record JAWHQI010000031.1, read on the forward strand.
ATTCACAAATTTTCAATTCAACTTTTTCATAACAACTTTTCTCTTTTTTTTTTCTTTTTCTTTTTCATTCTTATTATTCTCTCTTTTCTTTTTCAGCAAATGTTTTTCATTAACAATAACCAAAATTTCCATAATACAAAAATCACTACAACAACAACCCAATAAAGAAAATAAAATAAGACTAAAGCTCAGATTTGGGTGTGCGACTAGGATCAACTTTTAAGCTTTGGTGAGACAAAGGTGGAGCTGAATCAAAAGACGGGGTAGGCACAAAGGGGTTAGCGAGGATCAGACGTTAGGAATGGTACAAAAGCTAAACCTGACCAAAATGATGGCCTACATCATGCTGACGCATTGAACTAACCTATACCAATGCTTCGAGAGTCGCTTGGGGCAAGTTCTTAGCCACCGAGAAAGATAATTCTTCCTCCCAACTCGAGCAATACAAACCTAACAACCGTCTACACAAATTCCTATGCTACCCTCGGATTCGCACCGGATTCACCACTTTTGAGTAGAATAAACAATTATTACGCAAATAGAAAAATTACAAAACTATAAGCATAAAGAAAAATTTATTCTACACACAAATATATGCAAGACGTGAGTACTCGACTAGAGCACTACGGGAGTCAACATTTTACTCCGTCTTACAACCCTGAGCCAACACAACAATTTTCCCAATCCTACAAAAGAAACGAGCTAGACTCGTTACGCGCCTATGATTAAGTGCGCTCTCTAGTGGGTGTTGTGGTGTGCTATGAGAATGAAAAAAAAATAAAACAACACTATTGTAACTTCTAGTATGCTGTGCGAATGTGCACGTGCAAGTGAGTAACGACAACTACTCTCCCCTAGAGTTAAATCTAATCATCACGAATTATAATACTATATTCATAAGAAGAAGTGGGAGGAGAGGTTACCCCATGCTCAGAAATGAGCATACCGGAAGATTGACGTTAATCTTGAATTCAGCTTCAAAGTGTCCGCCATCGATGTCGCCATACCCGCAAAACGACATCTCCACACACGTAGAACAAAAGCAAAAACATCAAAATTGGGTCGTCTCCCATAAGCCCTTTTGTTTACCGTCCTTAAGGTGGACTAAATACCTGTATTAAGCAGTGTAGCAGTAGAGTTCAAGCATAATTCTTAGCAATTGTCCAGGATACCATAGAAATAAAACACACAAACAAAGATAAAGAGATAACATTAAGTATAACAAAAGTCGCCGAAACATAAACCCCTGATACTTCATCACGACTCAGCTGTAGGCTGATTTATGATGATTCTCCCCAGCCACACAAGTTGGGAAGGAGGTGAAGGCTTTAGGGATCAAGGGAGATTTCTCTACCCTGCCCCTAACCTCTTCCTTCTCGTGTCAGATGGCTGGAACGTGCGCTGCATGTAATAATCCGACCTGCTTTAATCTCTCTACAGTGGGAGAGCGCCATCGAGCAATAAGAGCTCGATCAAATTCATTGTTCTGCAGCTTTGGAGCAGCCAAGGGCATCGTTTCCCCACCCCATATGGGTAATAGATCTGCCCAACTAACCTGTTTTAATTGTTTACATTTATCTTTAGTTTTTAAAGAGTTAATCAAAATGTTTTTAGCCATGCCAGCTATGGTGACTTCAGACTTCGTGGCCTCGCCGCTCTTGTTCTCAGTTTCTTCTTCACTTCTCAGCTCCTTCTTTACCATCTTCTGTTCCTCATCCTTTTCCTCAGCATTCACTTCTTCACCTTGCTTTTCCACATCTAAACTCAACTCATTAGCAGATTAATTAGTAATAACAGGTAATAATATGATGTCGCTGGTTGTAATAGATGGGCGAGTGTGGTTGTCACCATGAATGACAAGGTTACACACCCACCAGGGATGTGAATGTTGGCACCACTCTCCCTCAAGAATGGGGCACCCAGAATAGGAATGGAGTTTTTTCCATGGGGCCCAAGACTTGGAAGTTCGTGATAACCGAAGTTCCATCTATGATTACCTTGACGTCTCTAACTTCTCCTTCCGTCTCCACCACCATTCCATTAGCAAGGGTAAGTGACTTCCGATCATCGTTATTGATTTTTAAATTCAGATTTTCAACGTCTTGCAATGCAAGCACGTTGCACGATGATCTGGTGTCGTACAGAGCGGTGGTTTCAATGCAGTTAATTTGATATTTCACAATTAACTCGCCCTCATGCCCTTCATCCGTCTCGGAGATGCTCTTTCCTTGCTCACGGGGATTCTTCTACGTGGTACTAGGAAGAGCACCTTGAGTACACTCGGAAAGCACTTGAGCTAATTGGCCCACTTGCATTTCCAAGTTTCTCATCGAGGCCGATTGGTTGGCCATATTTGTTTGGGCCATATCTACAAACTTTTCCATAATTTCTTCTAATGTATTCTTCCTTTGCATCGCAGCACCTTGGTTATAACCCGGATGAGGCGGCCTCGGTTGGCTTCCAGACGCTTGAGCATCAAATTGATGTTGGCCCAGTTGCCATCATTGGCCTGCAGTGTTTTGATTCCAAGAAAAATTGGGGTGATTTCTCACACCCGGATTATACGTGTTAGAGAAAGGTGCAGTGCGGTTTTGATTTTGGACAAAATTAACATTCTCTTCTAAATTAAGATTAGAGAGTTTAGAAGAGATTTCACCTGAGGGACATTCATATATGTGATGTCTGGGGTTCCCACACCCGAGACATGAAATGGCCATCACTGGAGCGGAGGAAGAAGCAGGTTTCTTCAGCAATGTGATGCTCTCAGCCGGTGCTCCAGATGTGCATATTTCAAACAGTCCTCTCGTGTTCCTTGGGGTGTTGTGTCCTGTAGTCCAGAATGAGCTGTGAGATGCTGTGTCTTGTAGAATCTGCAGTGCTTCTTCAGGAGTGTGATTCAGAATGGTTCCACCGGCAGCAACATCAATCATAGCCCTATAGTTGGGCTCAATTGCGAAATAGAAGTTCTCCACCAAATTCCATGGTTGAAGTTCATGATGGGGGCATTTCTGTAGAAGGTCCATGAATCATTCCCAAGCTTCTGCCAGGGTCTCCTGATCATTCTGCCGGAAGGTTGCGATTTACCTTCTCAAGCTCATTATTTTATCAACCGGGTGGAACTTGGAGAGAAATTTTCCTTGCAGCGCATCCCAGGTGGTAGCTGTGCCCAACGGAATTGTATGGAGCCACACCTTTGCCCTGTCACGAAGGGAGAACGGGAATAATCTTAATTTCACCATGTCGTCCGCAATACCGGCGTACCGGAAAGTTCCGCAGATATCTGAGAATTCTGCCAAGTGAAGATGGGGGTCTTCACTGATCATCCCAGAGAACTGGGCAATGTTGCGGATAATGTTCAGGATCGCCAGCTTGATCTTGAATTGATTGTTCGTGATGGCTAGGCCAAATCCGGGATACACGCTCCTCATAGTGGGAGTGGTATAATCCTGCATCGATCTAGGCCTCGCCCAGGCCACCTCATTCTCATCAGCCTCCTGACCGACAACGGGTGCATTCTCACCCCTGGGGTTAATCTCATTCCTGTTGATGTTGAGATCCATGGCCGCAGTAACACGGCGACGCGCGTGTAGCATCCTCTCAATCTCAGGGTCGTATTCCACGAACTCTTCAGGGCCTTGCCCCTGCATAAACTAACTTACACACAATAAAGATAAACAAAAAAAAAAACAACAAAGAATCTTTATAGTATCTTCCTGGAAAAAAAATTCATAAAACACTCGCAGTCCCCGGCAACAGCACCAAAAACTTGATGCGATTACGGCAAGTGCACCGGTCGTACAAGTAATAAAATTAGGAGAGACTCCCTGAATATCGTTCTCAGAGGACTGCAAGTTGGGTTGTATGAATTCTTTTTAGGGAATTACTTATATAGATTCTTATGTAATTAATAAAAAGGGGGTTTTGATTTTTTGTTTTCCTAGATTAGCAACAGTGAAAGAAAATGCGGGCCTAGAGCTCCGCTTCGCTTGTCGGGATGGAATGTAGGCCACGGTGTCGTGCTTTGGTGAGCGGATGGACGAGAAGGCTAGCGGATGAGGGTTGTAGGCACCTCGTCGTGGAACACGCAACTAGCAATTGCTAGTGCGGCGCACTACAAAGCGGTGGAGTGGATGGTGGACTAGGGCGCTCCTCAAATCTCATAAACCACAAAAGATCTCAAAAGCATGAAATCATATTAACTAAAACACAATATTTATGAACATCATCCAGATTCACACACATACAAGGAAACCTCTGAAGCAATGCGCAAGGGGAAAGAGAAAACCGAAGTTCGAAGACTATGCTGAAGATTCTCGGCCGGATTCGTAGGGTTGCCAAGCCTCGTCCGTGCTTTGTCTTCAGTTGCGTCCGGGGTCCGGAGGAGCTGTCACCTTCCTCTACTTTACTCATCTTCTTCGTAGTCTAGCTCGAGCTAACTCTTGTTGGAACCTTGAATGCAGCGGAGACTCCCCGTCTATGGCATTCTTGAGCTCATAGATGATGGAGGAGGCCAAGGAGGGAGCTTTGGCGGAAGATTTGCAAGACAAGGCCGGGTTGCCGGAGCTCCTCCTAGGTCAAATGGTGGTGGAGAGGCAAAAATGGGCGAAAATGGCGGGCTCAGAAGCTTTTCCTGCGGGGGTCTTCTTTCTTTAGCGGATTTCTTGCTTTAAATACTAAAAGGTCAGAAATTTAGTCACGCACGGTCGAACGCACGACCGCGTGTTTCCCTTGCGTTATTTAATGAATATAAATGACGTGGGGATAAAGCAGCAGCGCCCGTGCATTTTACACGCGCACGGTCGAAGCCGCCCGTGCGTAAAAAATGCACGACCAAATTCAGATTGGCTAAAAATCGGTCGAAACAGGTGATCGTGCGTTTCCTTCACGCACGGGCAACTGCCCATGTGTAAAAACGCACGAACAAAATCAGATCACCATTTTGCTACCCAGAAGAAGGAGCACAACCGTAGCCGTCCATGCGTCAAGAAAACGCAAGACCATGCGATATAAACAATCATGATTTCAGGGCAAAATGGGATGATCCAACCACCTGCAAGAATAGCGAACTAGCTGGGAATACATTTCCAACACCAATCAAACAAAGAAAAAGTATTAGGGAGCACCATGTGCTTACCCCCAATAACATGGAGCGCAAAAGCACACCAAAATGGGCCTAATTAGAGCACATAGCACGTAAGTGCGCGTAAATGAGCATAAGAGAAGTATAAGCAATAATAGCTCGAAAACGGCGTGCACACGAGTGAAAACTAGCCCGGATGAGTCCATAAAATGTATATAAATGGGACTCATCAACCCTCTCAGGGCTCTAACCCGCTGTGTGTCGGAAGAAGAGGACCCGAGGGTTCTGGAGGAGATCCACTCCGGCGAGTGTGGTAGCCATTCGGGGAGCAGGACCATGGAGGGAAGGGTGTTGAGGCAAGGTTACTTTTGGCCTACTCTTAGCAAGGATGCGACAAAGTTTACGAAGAGGTGCTCCAAGTGCCAACTGTATGCTCCCCTCCAACTGCTTCCGGCCCAGAGGCTTTGGACCATCAATCCTCCATGGTCGTTTGCAATATGGGGTTTGGACTTGGTGGCTCCGTTCCCCCGGGCCAGTGGTTAAAGGAAGTTCCTGCTAGTTATGATCGACTATTTCTCTAAGTGGCTGGAGGTGAAGGCGCTGGCTAAGGTAACTTCTTAGGTGGTAAGAAATTTTGTGTGGGGGGAAATAATTTGCCAACGTGGTCTTCCGTTAGCCATCGTCATGGACAATGGGCCACAGTTTGCCAGCGATGAGTTCGTCAGTTTTCGCAGTCAGCTGGGTATAGATCTTCGCATTGTGTCGGTCCAACATCCAAAGAGCAATGGGCAGGTGGAGGCCGCGAACAGGGTGATCGTGAACTTGCTAAAAACGAAGGTCGAGAATCTGAGAGGTAGCTGGGTGGAACAGCTGCCCTCGGCCTTATGGGCCCTAAGAACGATGCCAAACACTGCCACAGGGGAGACTCCTCTTAAACTCTCTCATCAGTCCGAAGTCGTGCTTCCCATAGAGTTTGAGGTAAAATCACCCAGGGTGGTCATCCCGGGTGAAGGATATGGGGAATGGAGAGTTGAAAATGAAGAGGAACAAAGGCTGTCTTTAGACTTGGTGGAAGAGATCCGAGACTTGGCAGCCATTTGGCAATAGGAGGTCAAGCGGCGGATGGCCCGGTACTTCAACAAGCATATCCAGGTAAAGCATTTTAGAAAGGGGGACTTGGTCCTGAAAAAGGTTGATGAGGCCGGAAGGGGAGCCGCGGTTGGAAAGCTCAATCCCAACTGGGAAGGTCCTTATGTTGTAAAGGAGGCACTCAAGTCGGGGGGGGGGGGGGTATCGCCCTCACGATGTGGATGGGGTGCCCCTCAGCCGAACTTAGAGCGAGGACGATTTGAAATGTTTCTACCCTTGAACTTATTTATTAACTTATTTTGTGTTGAAAATTGTTCTTTACTAATGATTGGGCCCATTCAAGGTCTCTTGAGGTGCTGGAGTGCGCCAGATCGATTCTGCTGCCGGGATCTCACTAGTCGGTAGGTTCAGGTTGTTCTCTGGAGAGGCTGACAAGGTTTTTTGAGGTGCTGGAGTGCCCTAGATCGATTTCGCTGCCGGGCTCTCACTAGCCGGTGGGTTCAGGTTGATCTCTGGAGAGGTTGCCAAGGTTTCTTGAGGTGCTGGAGTGCCCCAGGTCGATTCCGCTGTCGGGCTCTCACTAGCCCATGGGTTCATGTTGATCTCCGGAGAGGCTGACAAGGTTTCTTGAGGTGTTGGAGTGCCCCAGATTGATTCCGTTGTCGGGCTCTCACTAGCCGGTGGGTTCAGGTTGATCTCTGGAGAGGTTGGCAAGGTTTCTTGAGGTGCTGGAGTGCCCTAGATCGATTCCGCTGCCAGGCTCTCACTAGCCGGTGGGTTCAGGTTGGTCTCTGGAGAGGCTAACAAGATTTCTTGAGGTGCTAGAGTGCCCCAGATCGATTCCGCAGCTGGGCTCTCACTAGCCGATGGGTTCAGGTTGATCTCTAGAGAGGCTGACAAAGTTTCTTGAGGTGCTGGAGTGCCCCAGATCGATTCTGCTGCCTGGCTCTCACTAGCCAGTGGGTTCAGGTTGATCTCTAGAGAGGCTGGCAAGGTTTCTTGAGGTGCTGGAGTGCCCCAGATGGATTCTGCTGCCGGGCTCTCACTAGCTGGTTGGTTCAGGTTGATCTCTAGAGAGGCTGACAAGGTTTCTTGAGGTGCTGGAGTGGCCCAGATCGATTTCGCTGCCGGGATCTCACTAGCCGGTGGGTTCAGGTTGATCTCTAGTGAGGCTAGCAAGGTTTCTTGAGGTGCTGGAGTGCCCCAGATCGATTCCGCGGCTGGGCTCTCACTAGCCGGTGGGTTCAGGTTGATCTCTAGAGAGGCTGGCATGGTTTTTTGAAGCGCTGGACTTCCCCATGTCGATTCAGCTGTCGGACTCTCACTAGCCGGCGGGTCGGGTAGATTCCTGGATAGGTGAGGCAGGTGAAAGTGTATGAGTTGGATCTCCTCAAACGGGTCCCTCGACTAGGCTCTCACCTAGCTGACAGGGCTGTAAGCTATCTCGGTGGCTAGAAAAGAAATATTAGAGAAGAGGCTCTAATGGCTAGAGTTTGTGAGTGGTCCTACCAAAATAGGCACTCGCTCGGCGGGAGCACCCAGGCAAGAACCTATTGAAAAGAATGCAGCAAAAACCAACAAGGCTCGCAGTCAGTATATGCGAGTAGGTCTACCAAAATGGACATTCGCTCGGCGGGAGCACCCAGGCGAGAACCTATCATAAAGGATGCAAGAAAAAATTCAGGCAAGTCTCTCGGTCATGGCCTGCGAGTAGGGTGGAAAGGCTTTGGACATCGCCCAAGACTTAACACCGGGGCCACACGCCCAGAAGAGGCGCGAGCACGCGAGTGCTCATGCGCACGAGTGTGCGAGTATGCGAGCGTGTGGATACACGAGTGCTTGAGCAAAGCGCGGATGCACGTATGATGCGTGTCGTTAAGGCATGAGCGTGTGAGCGAGTGCATGAGAGCACAGAGGCGCGAGCACTTAAGCGAGTGGCAACAAGAAAAAAAGTAAAAGAAAGGAAACTTAAGGGAAAAACATCTTTCAATATATTCTCAAAAAGGTTTACACAAAAGAGGAGATTCTCGCCTTACAAATATTGTGAATTGAAAAAAAAAAGTTTACATCTGAGAATCGCCAGCAGACTCCTCGCTCTCGCTGTCTTCGTTGAGAGGGATCAGCTCGACCAGCTCCGGGACGACCTCCTCGATGATGAGCTATGCCGCGTCGGTGGAAAGAAGCTCGACCCCCTTTAAAATGGTGAAGATGTGCCTCACCGCTCCACGTTTTCCCGCATCATCTCCTCCTCCATGCGCTTCTCGCTCCTCTGGGTCCTGGGGCTTCGAGGAGGCGGAGGGAGGGCGGCCCGGACCAGCTCTTGGTTTTGGGCCTTCAGCACCGCGACCTCCTTGTCTAGCTCCGTCTTGCGGGCGAGCAGCTGGTTCGTGGTCTCAGAGTCCTGAAAAAAGCGAATGGGTTAAGAAGACATATTGCGGAAAGTAGTAGGCAAGTTCTCGGCAAACTTACCATCCCATCCTTGAGACTAGCGAGGAGGCCCTTATATACCACTTGCTTTTCATTTAGGTTGGCGAGCTCCTCGGCTGCCGCCTCCAGCTCGTGCTTCAGCTCCTCAGAATTCCTATCCATCTGGAGGCAGCGGCGACCAGACATGTGGGCAAGCTCCAGAGCACGAAGCAGGGCTCGCGCGCTCTCATACGCAAGCGCCTGAGAGGTGAGGACGTCAAAGTAGACAACATCCTCCCTGCCGTAGAGACCAAAGGACAAGGAGAAGAAGGCTTACCCTCCGATGGTCTCCTGCTCCACCCATGAGGAGATAAGGGTGGAGACTGAAACCCTGTTGGACTTCAAGTCCCAATTAAACAGGGGCTCGCCGGTCTCATCTCGGTGTTTGTTGCCGAGACAGAAATTTTGGTGGCTCGCCGGGGCGGGTGCGGCCAGCACGTCGACGACCACCTCTGTGACCTATTCGACCGTCTTGTCGGCAGGCGGGGGCATTGGGGGTTCTTCCCCGGTCCGTATTTCGGCGAGTCCTTTCCCTTTTGCAAGGGACGAGGGCTGCTTCTTCTTTGGCGGTGGAGGCGAAAGGGACGACCCGCAGCTCGTGGGTGCGGGCCATTTATTGGAGGCGGCGGAGGTGCTGGAGGTCTCCCGGCATGCAGCAACAGTGGCGGAGGTGAGCTAGAGGCCGATGGAGATAGTCCCGGCCCTCGCATAAGGGGGGTGGAGTGGAAGATCTCGCTCCCCTGCAAAGGGTAACGATCAAGGTTAGAAAAAAAAAGGAGGAATGAGTTAGGAAGCGAAAGCGAGTCGAACCTGCCTCGGGCGGCACCGGGAGTAGCGAGTCCACGTTCCTTCGGAGGTAGGAAACCTCGAAGTTTGTTGACATGAGCACCGGAGGGCGGTATGTGGGTTCGTCGTGCTGTAGAGGCAAGAAGGGGACGTTGCCAAAGGTCCCCTTCACGAACACAAACTTCTGCGGCCAATAGTGGCTTTTTTTGACTGTCTCACAGACATTTGTGTGTTGTCTCGCGAAGAAGGTGGTCCTGTCCTTGTTCCCCTGAAAGGAGAATAGCTTGCGGAAGACCAGAAAGCAAAACTTGATCTGCTCCTCGCGCAGGCAGCATGCAAACCCTACAATGATAGCGATATAGTTGGGGGTCATCTGACCTGGGCTCACGCCATAATATTTGAGCAGCTAATGGGTTTTGCGAAAAGGTGTTAGAAAGAAATCATCGGCGAATGCGAGAAAGGAAAAAGAGGAGCGAGTAACTGGTTGATCTCCGGCCAGAATGGGATCCGTAGACCCACCTCGAAGTGGGCCACATGGATGACGAGCTCATCCAGATGGAGGTTATTAATGGCCTCGGTCTTAGACGGGTGGCGAGCTGAGAACCCTGGCGAGATGTAATTTGCCACGACAGAGTGGTACTTGCTCTATGTAAGCGAGCAGTTGAAGAAGGAGTGGTCGCAGAACGTCCATGAACACTTGGCCCGACCTTCCTCATCGCCATCCATGGTCTTGAAGAAAGTGGAATGCGAGAGCGAGAAAGAAAAGAACGCGAGGGCGAGAAGGCGCGAGAATGAAAGCGGCGGAGATTGAGAGCGATTACTGCGGTGGTTAGCTTTGGTAATGGAGCTTATTTATAGAAAACTAATGGCGACGGCGAGGAATCGAGGCGTCAGGGGTGCGGTTAGCAGAATCTTGGGGCGATGCTCCTTGCTACTTGAACCAACCCACTCCCCGCGCACTCGCAGCGATGCAGCAAGGACTGTTCGCTGTCAAGCGAGGCGAGTCCCATGCAAGCCGCGAGAAAAATTCATTGAATAAAAGAACTAGCGAGTACAATACAGACATCAATTATGTAGAGCGAGTAATAATAAAGAAAGAAAAAATCCCGTGATTAGTCAGGGCAACAAGTTAGCAGCATAGTTCGAAGACTGTCAAAGAAAATCAAATAAAAAAGGAATTATTACATGGTTCGCCAGACAGGTGCGAGCACGAGAAGGATCAATGTTGGATCCACCTCCATCGGCCTCACCCTCGCACCCCCCCCCCCCGAGCTCGGTGGTACGCGCGGATAATGATACGTGCGGATCGCGCAGAGCTCGTGCTGTAGCAGGCGGAGTTGGTCCTCTGCCCGCGAGAGGTGCACCCCGGGAGAAGTGACCTCACGACGGGCTTCCGTCTGAATCTCAACGAGAAGTCTCACTAGCTCATAATCAATTGCGGCAAACTGCTCCTCAGAAGCTGCTCTGTCCTCTCGTGCCTGGTTGTACAGGTCCCGCAGTATGTGCCCATACTTCTGGAGCACCTCGGTGGTCCGCCGCTTCATCACTTTGGGGTCCCGGGATCACCGAGGAAGTCAGCAATCTTGTCTGGTGAGGGCGTAGGCGACATCTCCTCCTCTCTAAGGTCCAGCTTGACGGAGGACTCCAATATTCCTGCGAGAAGAAAGTTAGCGAAGAAGGCAAGACACAATCTATCGATTATAATTGACCAACCTGAAAGGGCCATGGCTGCTTTACCAGGGCGCTGGCAAAAGGAACTCGGTTTCCCCTGGAAGGCCTCTGTGCAGGTCAGTGTGACGGACTTCCCCAGGCTTGGGGGTGGGGAACATTGTTTGCGGACTGGATGTCGGCGGGAAGCGAGCCGCCAAGGTTTTGATGGCCCAGAAGACGAAACCCAGGGACGGATATGGTCGCGTTCGGAGGGGGCTGCGAGCCCGAAGGGGCCGGCAAACCCGGTGGGGTGGCACGCCTCCCGGGCGTCGCAAGGAGGGTCTCTGCAAGGGACATCATGAAGAATTCAGTTGGGGAATTTGCGAACAGAATAATACAATAATCTTACCAGGCAGCGACGAAGGGCACAGGTTGATGACGCCCACATGGGCGTTCATTGAGTCGGTTCTTCCGGGAGAGGGTAGGCAGGCAACATCCAGGTTCTCACTTAGAAGGGCTCCGGCCAGGGACGCGCTCTGAAACGGAACGAGTTAGCTCAAAAATATGGGGGAATGACCTGCGAATCCAAGTACCTGATCAGCGAGCGGGAGGTCGAGCAACGGGCCCATGACAGAGGACCCATCCTCCCCGAGGTGTCCCTCCACAGTCTTTGCCTTCTTCAGTTTGGGGGAGGGAGGAGGGGTCCGCCGGGTGACCCAAGGGGCAAACCGGGCCGTGACAAAGTGTTGGCTCGCCCGGGACGCATCCAGGCGGGATTGAGCCTTCCGAGAGAGGCATTTTTTGCGAGTACAGTATCAAGTAGTGGAGGAAAATGAAGAAAGAAAGGGTCACCCATCACCCAAAGACGTTGGTATTTATAGAGCTGGGGATGGTGATGTAGGATCGCCATCTGATACAATTACGACGGACAAACACGAGAACCTCTCAACGTACAATTCTACGATAGCACACACAAACGCAATGCACATGTTATTCAATTTTATTGATCCGATGCTAACGTACAGGTAGCCACACCGTTGGAGAATGAATGAGGGATATAAGCAAATATCCTCTCAAGCTAAAAGGACCTACCCGGTCCGATCGAGCAAGTGTTGTACCAAAAGAGATCCACCGAAAACTAATGATTCAGAAATGGTAAATCTCTCCCAACAAAAAGAAAACGAGGTTCGCCAATCCTCATGAACTTAAATAAATTCAAGATGAACAACAAAATCGATCAACGAAAACCACAATAAATTCAACGTTGTCGAAAATCAACGCAAAAGTAAATCCACCACAAGAATAATCTAGAGGGAACACACAAAGGAAGATATTTTGTTACCCACTCGAAAATTGATTGTATCAGAAATACGATCGCTCTTCAACGGATCCACCGAAGCCGCGCTAAATGGAGAGAAAATCATTCGCCTTCCTCACTTCACGCCATATTTGATTCCACGAGTCCATGGATCTTTTCACCTTGGCCGAAATCCCCAAGCGGGAGGATCTTGGGTGGCCGAAATTCTTCAAGGGAGGGGGAGCAACCTTAGCTTGTGAATTTAGAGAGCTGGAGGGAGGGATTGTGGAGGAGACTAAGGGGGGGGGGGGGGGGGGAGGAGAGGAGGAGAGAAGATGGAGTCCAAATTCTCAAGGGAGAAAGAGGAGGGGGGGGGGGGGGGGGGGGGCTAAGGAGAATATATATAGAGAGAGAGAGAGAGTAAGAGGGAATTCCAATATTAGGGTTTCTTATCATCAAAAAATTATTAAATCCTCCAACAACATGGCCTTATATAAGGCTTACAAACATCTGGGCTATATGCAGCCCTCTAAATTTGGCTAAACGCAGGCCAAAATAAAATAGTCCTAAATTAAAACAATGCTATAAGGAAATACATAAATATAAGTAAACATTATAATTATTAAATATGAGTCTTGCGCCGAGGGCGTAGGTTGTAGCGTCGATCACAAACGTCTCCACAACGCCGCAAGTCTTTGGATGGAGAGGGCGACAGATCTTCCGCAAATGTGCCAGCTCCATTATCATCAACATGTTAGGGGTCGTCGTCTCCATCAATCGTCCCCCGCTCAGATGCACTCATCACCGATGAGTTGGCTTGAATGTACCGGCGCAGAAGAGCATCATCCAGAAGAGCCACCTCTAATTCAGGTAGCCAAGAGTCATCAGAGGCTGGACGATCACACCGCCTTATCAAGTAGCGGCGAATGTCACTATTTGGAGAAGTATGGACTTCATCTTTGAGGATCCTGTCAGGCAAAAAGGCTGTCTTGGGGAACCTTGGAAAAACGTTAGTCAAAGAAGGAGAAAAAAGTTTCTCCTTCAACATTCAACGTACCTCCAGTGGAATCCGATGGAGAGAGCGATCCAGTAAGAAGCTCACCCCCCAACTCATTAGAGGACTCAAGGGAAATAATCAGAAAGGCAGATATTTCAAGTTGTGGAGAAACATATGGCATTAAATCTGAAATTTTGAAAATAGGGGATATACCCCAATTAGTGGGTAACTCCATATGTTATGTGTTTTCTCCTAATTTCTTTAAAATTTGAAAAGGGCCGGCTCGCCGATTCGCCGATTCGCCAACTTCATTATGGTGCCCAAAGGAATCCGTTCAGGGATGAGACGCACCAAGACTAAATCACCAACATTAAAGTGAGATGCTCTTCTATGCAAGTTAGCATGAGATTGATAAGATACATATTGTGTGGTTAACGCTTCATTAATGTGCTTATGTAAATTGTGAACATGAGAGGCAAACTCTTGTACAAAGTGACTTGACTTATTGGATGGAGGTAACAGAATCAAGTCAAGTGGCACAAGTGCTTTATAGCCGTGCACGATTTCATTAGGTGATAAACCCGTGGACCTATTTTTAGAATTATTGTATGCTAATTGAGCATGGGGAAGGATTAAGTCCTAAGTACCCTTGTGGTCACCCACAAGATATCGAAGTAAACTACCCAGACTTCTATTTATTACTTCCATTTGCCCATCCGTTTGCGGATGGTAGGCCGAAGAAAACAAGAGCTTGGTGCCCATAAGCTGTAAGAACCCCCTCCCCCCTTACTAGGAGGGTTACGCAGGTCTTATGCCCAGAACCGCCGCCTTTTTCGGATGACTGATGAGTCCCAATTATATACATATTTTCGGACTCATTTGGGCCAATTTTCTAGTCTTTGCACCACACTTCAGGCTTGTTTTCATTTATATTTAATAGCCGTCTACTATTCCATGCTAGGTGCACTTTTTAGCCCATTCCAGTGTGCAATTGTGCTCCTTGCTGTTGGGGGCAAGCACTTGGTGCTCCCCTTCCCTTCTTCTATATTTTTCTGATGCTGGACGTGTATTCCCAGCCATTGTATCTTGTATGCAGGTGACCTGATCGTCCCATTTTCCCCAGAAGTAATTTCTGTGCATATCGCACGGTCGTGCGTTTCCTTGACGCACGGTCGGTTGCGGTCGTGCGTTTGTGTCTGGGCAGAAAACGGAGCGCCGGAGTTTACTCGTGCGTTTTCACGCACGGGCGGTTTGCCCGTGCGTGAGTAAAACGCACGGTCGACCGGTGTATTCTTGATTTCAGAGCGTCGGATTTTACCCGTGCGTTTGAATGCACGGGCGGTATTGGTCGTGCGTGAGCAATTCGCACGGGCGGCGCAACGTCTTCCCCAAGTCAAATTTTATCATCTAATAACGCACGGTCTGCGCACGGTCGTGCGTTCGACCGTGCGTGACCATTTTCTAACAGAATTTCTATTTAAGCCACAGGTCTTGCCCTATTCGGGGATCGGTTTTTTCCCGCTCCCAGAGCTCCAATTCCGCGCCCTTTTCGCCGTCCATCGCCGCCCACCTTCAGGAGGTGCTTTGGGCTTGTTCTTCACGCCAATCTTGAACCCGGAGATCATCTCGGCCTCCTCCTTCATCCTAGAGCTTCAAGGGAGATTTAGCCACCATTTCCTTCAAGCAAGAGGAAGTTTGCAACATCCACCGGATCGCGAGACGAAGAAGACGGGCTCATTGGAGAGTCGTAATTGCTCTCTCTACCCCGGATGTAGTTGAGGACCGAGCTTGGACGCGGATTGACAACCTAGCGATTCCAACCGTGACTCCTCGACGAGCCTTCGGATTCGGTTGATTTCTTGCCTTGTTCTTCTCTTGTTGATGTGTATATGTTGTAGATCCTTATTATTTTGATGAAGTAGTGTACATAAACTTGTTTGTATTTCTTTACATTTCATGTCTATATGAAATGCTTTGTGGTTTATGTTGCTTGAGGTGCGCCCCATTCCATCCTCCATCCCGCCATCACGTTTGTCGCCGCACTAGCAATTGCTAGTGGCGTGCTTGTCGAAGAGGTGCTTACGACCCTCACTCCATTTGCCTACTCGTCCATCCGCCTAGCGAAGCGTGGCATAGCGGCCCGTGTAATCCACTCGCCCTACGAAGCAGCGCGCTCAAGACCTGCATAGTTCGCTTCCGCTTGCCTACTCGTCCATCCGCCCTTGCGACGCAGCGCACTCATGGCCTGCCTAGTCTCCATCTCGCCAAGCGAAGCATTGCATAGCGGCATTGCATAGGAGTAGTGTAATATTTTCTCTTTATTTTCCACAAACCAAATCCCCCGTTCCGCATCCATCCGCTCGAAAGGACCTCAATCTCAAGTCCTTCCTCGATAATAAACTCCACCTTACCGTGTTCCTTCGATATTCGATACTCGGGGATTACTCCTCGTTTTATATTACTTGAACGATCGGTACACTGCCGTTTCGTGCCGCAGTCTAGCTACCGCCTATAGCGGTGTGCAAGATTTGCGCATCAAGTTTTTGGCGCCGTTGCCGGGCAGCACAGTCGTGTGAGTTTTCTGGAGAGGGAGAATCTGAGATTTAAGCCCTTTTCATTTGTAAATTGCATCTTTTGTTTTATTTCAGTTCTTCTTTTTATATTTTCCTTTTATTATTAGGTTGCTTAGTAATTTACTATTAGGTGTAGTGTTGTGCACAATCGTGTCTTTAGTTTGAATCATTTTATCTTCACACTATGTGGTGTTCATTCAATATTCGTTGCCGTTTTTGTGGAGATATCTCTCATGCTAGTGATAGATGTCCCAAGGGAGATAGTAGCCCTAGCACTCCCAGCCCAGCATATAGAGCACCGACTTCGTCTGGTACTCCATATGGTGCGCGAAAGTCTTATGGCTATTCTGCCACGCCTTTACCGTCAATCTTCTTTTCGGCTTCAGCACCCGCTGTGCCAAAGAAGCCTGTAAGGCAGTGCTTGTTTTGTCAGAGCATGGATCATGCCTTAAAGGATTGTGCCGAGTATCTTCGCCAATTGGACGACGATGATGAGCCGGATATCCGGATCATTCCGACTCCTACTTCTGGCAGCACACCTTCAACATCCGGTTATGTGCCCATATTACCTTCATCTTATGAAGGGTATGATGTGGACACGGTCACCAGATGTGTGGCTGATCTGGGCACTGACATGACAAAGCCCATCTCCCTTGTACATCCATCTCCTAGCGTAGATTTGATTCTTTGTGAGGAACCAGTGCTTGACTTTTATCCAAGCACTATTCCTCCCCCTTTTGTGCATTCTACTACATTCGTTTCTGATGACATTGTTGAGGACGTGTCGCAGGATGAGGCTGGCGATCTAAGTGTGCCTGCTCTTATGGAGGAGAACAACCTTCTAGGTGAAGAGGAGCTTTCCTCAGCACTGGTGGAGGAAGTCCAAATCCTTAACTTGGCCACTATCGATCCCGCCGAATCTTGTGGCATTGATGACAATGCCAACATTATTTTACTTTCCCAACCTGATGGGAGTAAGTCCCGGACCACTCCCCCGCCTGATTTTTATTTATGTTCTTCTTCTCTTTTATTTCTTGACCCCCCTTCTGCTATATCTGAGCCTGTGCAGGTTGAGTCTCCACAGGTACATCAGGAGGACTTGGAGCTTCCAGCTCAGGTCAATGATGATAGCATCCTCATGTGCGAGGAGGTTGATCCCTCCTCCAATGAGGAAGCTCCCCCATTGATCTCTTTCTCCTGTTGCCTCCCTGGAGATGACACCTTGCTAGACAAGGATTTATTTTGTGGTGAGATGAGTGAGGGCCAGGTCTCCTCCTCTTCTTACTTCCTATTCCCGCTACCTGTGACGAGCAGGTTTTTTTATTTAGGTAGAGGAGTAACTAGTTTATCGCCGTATCGGTACCCGCTACCGACACGCATATTAGAACAGTTACCTGTGCACTTTTCTTTTCATAGACCCATTAGCTAGAACTGTTTTCAATTTGAATAAGTCGTGTTGGGAGGACAATAACCTCAGTAGTTATCTTACCTTTCCTGCATTTTTATTTCTTCTAATCATGTTTAGTTAGCTGTAGTTTATTTTAGTTTGTCTTTTTCTTTTGTTTTTGTGGAGCTCACCCCTGCAGGTCATTCTTCTGGCGGATGCTGCAACTTTTTCTTGGTTTACACGCGTCTTCTGGTATACTCACTTGCTGAGCATTGGGTACTCTCTTCCATTAGCTTCATTTTGAATTTCATGGCCATATCTTTTGTTGGATTGTTTAGATTAAGTCTGGGGGAGAGCCACTATGTGTTACCCACTGCACGTGCACATATCATTTGCATACTAGAAGTATTTTAATCTAATTTATTTTGTTTTGTTCATCTTCACGGCACATCACAACACCCACTTGAGCGTGCGCTTATCTGTTGGCACGTCGCGAGTTGAATTTGTCTCTTTTGTGTGATTTGAAAAAAATCATTGTGCTGGCTTTGGATTATGAGGCGGAGTAAAATGTTGACTCCTGGAGTGCTCCTAGTTAAGTGCTCATGTCTCGCATAGAAATTTGTGTAGATTCAATCTCTTTTTATGCTTTTAGTTTATATCTTTCTATTTGCATAGATATTGTTTACTTTACTCAAAAAGTGGTGAATCCGGTGTGAATCAAACGGTAGCATAGGAATGTGTATAGACGTTCGTTAGCCTCGTATTGCCTGAGTCGGGAGGAAGGATAATCTTTCTCGGTGGCTAAGAACTTGCCCCAAGCGACTCTCGAAGCATGGGTATATGGTTAGTCAATCGCGTGAATGTGATATAGGCCATCATTTTGGCCCGGTTGAGCTTTTGTGCCCATTCCTATCGCTCTATCCTCGTTAGCCCAGTTGTGCCTACCCCATTCTTTTGGATCAACTCCACTATTGTTCACCAAAGCCTAAACTACAATCCTAGTCGCACACCCAAATGCAAGCATTTTGTTTAAATTTTAAATTGGTGGTGTTGATTGTGGAAGTACAATGTGGAAATGTGGATGAGCATCCTTGAAAATTTGCTGAAATTGCTAAAGAAAGAAAAAGAAAATAAAAAAAAATTGAAAAGAAAAAAAAGAAAAAGAAAGAATGAAAGTGTTTTACTTGAAAAATCTGTTTGAGATTTGTATTTGGGAGTAGGCGGTGCACACACCCATGTATTCAAGTCCAAGTCTGGGGGTGTGGTGTACCCGCGTATCTTTTTGTGGTGCTTGAGGATAGTTTTCCATGCTAGCTCATTTGGGTTTAGTGCTTGAGCCGTCATTTTTATCATTGTATACCTCACCTAAACCCAAGCCTCATCTAAAACCTAAAGTCCTATTGATTCACGCAGTTGAGTCAAACCTGTGCCGTGGAGAGAGTGCGAACGGGCAAGCTTATGGTCACCGACATTGATGGATTTCAATGGAGTTTGTCTCGAGCCCCGATCTTTGGCAATGCTCGCCTCAGCGTTCAGTTTACTTTCTTCCTATGTATGACCTTATGATTCACCGTGATTCACTTTTTGAGTAAATGTAATATATAAATACGCCCCTAGAAAAGTATAAACTAATATGTATAATTAGGAATTTTGTCTACTGTATTTCTACGCGCATGAGCATGCGACTTCGCATGGTACTCCGCTTTACAATTTATATGTCAGCTTATGTTTTTCTTATCCGCTTGAGGGATTTGTTTGCTCGGGATGCGCAAACAGGTAAGTCTGGGGGTGTGATGAGTCCCAATTATATACATATTTTCGGACTCATTTGGGCCGATTTTCTAGTCTTTGCACCACACTTTAGGCTTGTTTTCATTTATATTTAATAGCCGTCTACTATTCCATGCTAGGTGCACTTTTTAGCCCATTCCGGTGTGCAATTGCGCTCCTTGCTGTTGGGGGCAAGCACTTGGTGCTCCCCTTCCCTTCTTCTATGTTTTTCTGATGCTGGACGTGTATTCCCAGCCATTGTATCTTGTATGCAAGTGACCTGATCGTCCCGTTTTCCCCAGAAGTAATTTTTGTGCATATCGCACGGTCGTGCGTTTCCTTGACGCACGGTCGGTTGCGGTCGTGCGTTTGTGTCTGGGCAGAAAATGGAGCGTCGGAGTTTACTCGTGCATTTTCACGCACGGGCGGTTTGCCCGTGCGTGAGTAAAACGCACGGTCGACCTGTGTATTCTTGATTTCAGAGCGTCAGATTTTACCCATGCGTTTGAACGCACGGGCGGTATTGGTTGTGCGTGAGCAATTCGCACGGGCGGCGCAGCGTCTTCCCCAAGTCAAATTTTATCATCTAATAACGCATGGTCTGTGCACGATCGTGCGTTCGACCGTGCGTGACCATTTTCTGATAGAATTTCTATTTAAGCCGCAGGTCTTGCCCTATTCGTGGATCAGTTTTTTCCCGCTCCCAGAGCTCCTGTTCCGCACCCTTTTCGCCGTCCATCGCTGCCCACCTTCAGGAGGTGCTCCGGGCTTGTTCTTCACGCCAATCTTGAGCCCGGAGATCATCTCGACCTCCTCCTTCATCCTAGAGCTTCAAGGGAGATCTTGCCACCATTTCCTTCAAGCAAGAGGAAGTTTGCAACATTCACCGGATCGTGAGACGAAGAAGACGGGCTCATGGGAGAGTCGTGACAGCTCTCTCTACCCCGGACGTAGTTGAGGACCGAGCTTGGAAGCGGATTGACAACCTAGCGATTCCAACCGTGACTCCTCGACGAGCCTTCGGATTCGGTCGATTTCTTGCATTGTTCTTCTCTTGTTGATGTGTATATGTTGTAGATCCTTATTATTTTGATGAAGTAGAGTACATATACTTGTTTGTATTTCTTTACATTTCATGTCTATATGAAATGCTTTGTGGTTTATGTTGCTTGAGGTGCGCCCCATTCCATCCTCCATCCCGCCATCACGTTCGTCGCCGCACTAGCAATTGATAGTGGCGTGCTTGTCAAAGAGGTGCTTAGGACCCTCACTCTATTTGCCTACTCGTCCATCCTCCTAGCGAAGCGTGGCATAGCGGCCCGTGTAATCCACTCGCCCTACGAAGCAGCGTGCTCAAGGCCTGCATAGTTCGCTTCCGCTTGCCTACTCGTCCATCCGCCCTTGCAACGCAGCGCGCTCAAGGCCTGCCTAGTCTCCATCTCGCCAAGCGAAGCATTGCATAGCGACATTGCATAGTAGTAGTGTAATATTTTCTCTTTATTTTCCACAAACCAAATCCCTCGTTCCGCATCCATCCGCTCGAAAGGACCTCAATCTCAAGTCCTTCCTCGATAATAAACTCCACCTTACTGTGTTCCTTCGAGATTCGATACTCGGGGATTACTCCTCGTTTTATATTACTTGAACGATCGGTACACTGCCGTTTCGTGCCGTAGTCTAGCTACTGCCTATAGCGGTGTGCGAGATTTGCGCATCAATGACACCAACACACGGGTTAGTCGCCACCGCAAGACGCCAATCCTGTCGGCTATTACGATCATCTACATTAGGCCAATAGAGAAACGAATAACAAAAATAAGTAACATAAGTCCACCTCACAGATATCATAAATGGAAACAAGACAGTCCAGCAATGAGTACAAAAGAGAGAAGGGCTTATGCCCGATACATATCCAAAATAGTACAATGAATAACACTCTCTCTCTCACTCTACACTACATGCATAAGCTAATACTCATAACACTCAACACATGTCTCATAGTGGTAGTAATGCATGGCATCTGCTCCTCAGTTCCTGCCTCCTCTTCTAGCTGGGGCTCCCTCACCTCGGGCACCTACGGTCATAACCGACCGTTAGTCATGAAGACTAAGACGATTTTGTCCCCGCCTCCCCCCGCTACTCCTAGGCACCGAGCGGGAGGAAGAAGCAGATGACAACAAAGTGGAGTAAACAAAAGTAGGTGACATGGAAATCTAAGCTAGCAAGTATATATATATATAAGACAAGCACTACTCTAGAAGTATAGATAGGTAAGCAGTAAAGAGTAGTAAAAGAAGTAAGTAGTAAAGCAGTGCGTGCAAGTATAGTAAACAAGTAAAGCATTCTACCATACGTAAGCATCTTAACTTATATGAATGCCCATACAAACTTATAAGTTAAGATATCCGGAATTATAACTTATCATATAAAAGAGCCCATACTAGTTTATATGATAAGGGTCTACATTCAGTGTTCTATGGATTATGTATGTGTGATATGCATGATAAGATATGAGTCATACAAGTGCAACATGTTGGATCTGATGGCGCCCTTAGAGGGGGGGGGGGGGGGAGGGTGAATACGGGTTTTACTGTTTTTAAAATAAACTGACAGATTTTAAAGAAACAGAAAACTTTTTTAGCACTGTTGCTAACGCCTGGCGTTGACTAGTTAACGCCTGGCGTTATCCTTCCAGAAATTATTTTGGCAGAAATAAACAAAGTGATTTTACTTGCACAATTTCAAATGAAATACAAATCCAGAAAAATAGATATACTGAAAAAGGAATTTTATATATCACAAAATGATTACAAGGATAATATTTCAATAACGCTTGAAATTGAGGCGACAAGTTGAAAATCTCTTTTTTTGTTCCTTCACCGGTCCTTCTCCCAAGGACCTGTTGGCTATAGCCTATCTATCCCCAGATAAGGCCTCTAACCACCCCCTAGATCTACCCTTGAACTAGTCGCCACAAACAAGGCGGCAAATTACCCCCTAAGCCACACAAGGACCTAGTCGCCACACGCAAGGCGGTGATTTCACTATGGTTACAAGTAAATGAAAAGATAAAGATACAAATCAGAATAAAAAGACTCCCTATATTGAAGAGTGCTGAAGAAGATGTTGAAGACACGCTTTGATCATCATCGGAGTTGAAGCGAGCATCCTTCTTCAAATTGACCGTTGCAAATCTCCTTCTCACTCTTGTTCCTCAATGGTGGTGTTGGGAGTTCTCTCTGAATTCGGGGATGAAAAGCTCTCTCAAAAGATTGGAGTGAAGGCTTCAGAAAAACTCTCTTCAGCACCGAAATTAGGTCTTTTAAATAGACACGGGAGCTAACGCCTTGCGTTAGCGTTAACGCCAGCGTTAAGCATCGTGTCTGGCAGTTTCTGAAGTCGTGCAAACCGTTAGGAGCATGCCAGAACAAATTTTTGTCGAACAGGATTGATTTTGTCGAACACGCCTTCGTCGAACGCACCCTTCGTCGAACGGAAAAAACCGCAACCGTCAGGATCGTGCAAACCGCCAGAATCGTGACAGAATAAACTTTCGTCGAACGGAAACACTTTCGTCGAACGGAAACACTTTCGTCGAACGGAGCTTCAAATTCGTCGAACGCAGAATCAGTTCGTCAAACAGAGATTCTCGTTCGTTGAACGCAGCTTGTCGAGCGCAAATTCGTCGAGCGCAGGAAATTTCGTCGAACGGAACTTCTCATTCGTCGAACGCAGCTTCCTTCAGATTTCGTCGAGCGCCTTCAGAGTTCATCGAACGCAGGTTCCATTCGTCGAACGCAGTTTCCTTCTCAGCGGTTTTCTTCTCAGCGGTTGTTAATGCTGGGCGTTAACTACTAACGCGAGCGTTAGCACATATTCCAGAGAATCCTCATCAAACAACATCCTGTCCATAGGGTTATTTAACAATAGTACATGCACACTTATAAACACAAGCAAGATCAAATACATAGTGTGATTTGTCATTCTCAAACTAAGAGATGTGGAACACAAGCTCCAACAATTTCCCCCTTTTGATAATAACAAATCCACTAATAAGAAATAAAAATAGAGTAATATTTATAGTATATGATAAGCGTGAAAAACATGCATACTCCCCCTATGTGAATACTCCCCCTATGTGAATGCATGTCATAATGTACTCCCCCTAAATAATAGATTTCTCTAAGTTATTTCTTGAAGTTAGTCTCTTCTCCCCCTGTTGTTATAATCAAAAAGGAGATAGGGATGATTAGTAGGAATTTGTTCTTGTGTGCACTCTGTAGAGATAATTGCAACTTTTTGAAAGTGAACACAGCGAAAGCAATATTTGAACATCGTTGAGAATTTGTAAGAACAAAAACATAATAAGCGTTGTAAATCAAATAAGTAGATGTTTTGAATTGAAATACACAAGTTGCAAATACATTTGAAATTTGAAATATTTAAAGTTAGCAAGCAAGAATATATAATATCAATGGAAGATAGGTTTACAATATAAAATAATTTGCATTTCAAGAAATCATAAACATTGTAAAGATCATGCTTTGCTATCTAGTGCATTTACTTATGATTGTAGAGAACAATGTAGGTAAGCTTTAAGTCCAATTCTCATGAGTGGAAGTATTATAATTGATAATGATGTGTACAATAAATGTGTTTTGATAAGGCATACAAGTGTAGAAATCAAACCACATGAAACTATGTAATGTAAGAGCATAACTTGAATTGAACAAAAACAACTTTACTTTCACAAATTTCAATGCACTATAGATTTTTTTTATGAGAAGTGGTGAAAAAAATTTTGTTTGCACAAGACACTTTACAATTCTTTCCAAGGTGCTCAACCTCACAATGCTCATGAAGACTTATCAGGAGGTTCAAGTAGTGCTTGGTGGAGTTATCCTTGTCATTCATTTGTTGCTTTTTAGACTTAGTGACAAAGGACTCCGAATTCACTTGTTTAGCAAACATAGTTTATATTTTGCTTTGAATTTTATTTACCACATTTCTCTAAATACAAGTGCATGAAAAACAAAGAATTCAAGAAAGAATTCAATGTTGTGTAGGTAAACTGTTTATGAAATTCAAAATAAGTTCTTATGCTACACAACCATGTAAAAATAAGATTTAAAAACACATGTATATTAACCAAAAAGTGTAAGTGAGAAAATCATTATCAAAGATAAAAACTTTACTCATACTTAGAGGCATGTAAAAGCATTTCGACATATGTTATCTATTCTCAAACTCTTTGCACATTTGAAGATAATTGATTTTGAAGGCATGATTAAATCAAAAAAATGTTTTTAATGAAATTTGAAGGTTTAAATTAGACATTGTAAATAATCTTGAACCAATATCTATATAATCATCCTTGAAATCAACATTTAAGCTTATAGTATTTTTTTGTTTTTTAAGTTTTGAAAGAAAACATCAAAATACCAATACAGTTGTAAAAACACACAAAAAAAATTCTGAGCATAGAAGCTAACGCCAGGCATTAACTTCTTAACGCCGAGACAGAACACCAATTTTAGATTTTTTGAAAAATATTTTTCATGATACATTTGTAATATAAATAAGCCTTCATACAGTTGAAATTTCAGACATTATGGAGTTGATATGATGGCCTTTTTAGCGTGTTTTTGGTGGTTTTCCCATAGTTTTTAAATTTTTATTGATTTTTAATTTTTTAAGTAAAAATATTAAAGTGCATAAAATAATTTGATAGCTTTTTATAAGGCTCAAAGTGGCATTTCTAAGACACATAATTCTAACCTAAGCATGTGAAAACGTGCATCGGGTAGAGGTTTGGTAAAAATGTCGGCAAGTTGTGATTCCGTCCCTATAAAGCTAATTTTAACATGTTCCTTCTTAATATGATCTCTAATGAAATGATGTCGGACATCTATATGTTTAGATCTAGAATGATGTACGGGATTGTTTGTGAGATCTATAACGCTCTTGTTGTCACACTTTAATTCAATGTTATTTAAATAAACACCAAAGCCTTCTAACGTTTGGGTCATCCATAATGCTTGTGCACAACAACTACCTAGTGCGATATATTCGGCCTCGGTGGTGGAGAGGGCAATAGAATTCTATTTCCTACTCGACCATGATATAAGTGAAGGGCCTATAAAATGACACGTGCCACTAGTGCTTTTACGATCTAATGAACATACCGCATAGTCCGAATCAGAAAAATCGTGTAGAATAAAACAATTATTATGAGGATATCATAAGACTAATCTAGATGTTCCGATTAGATATCTAAATATACGTTTAACCGCTTTTAAATGTGATTCTTTTGTGTTAGCTTGAAATCTAGCACATAAGCAAACGGAAAACATAATATTGGGTCTAGATGCGCTTAAGTAAAGCAATGAGCCTATCATTCCTCTATATAATGTTTGTTCTATTGAAATACCAGCTTCATCTTTTCCTAACTTTAGTGATGCACTCATAGGAGTATTGGCTTGCTTTAGGTTTTCAAATCCAAATCTCTTAAGAATATCATGAACATATTTAGTTTGACAAATAAATATACCATCTTGTTTTTGTGAGATTTGAAATCCTAGAAAATAAGTGAGTTCTCCTACCAAGCTCATTTCAAATTCATTTTTCATCACTAAAGTAACTTCATTACATAACTCTTCATTAGTGGCTCCAAAAATGATATCATCAACATAAATTTGCAATATAATCAAATCATTATCTACATGCTTAATGAAGAGTGTATTATCCACACTTCCCATTTTATAACCGTGCTTTATCAAAAATAATGTCAATCTATCATACGAAGCACGTGCCACTTGCTTTAATCCATAAAGCACTTTTTCTAACTTATACACATGATTAAGAAATTTTTCATTCACAAAACCGGGGGTTGTTCTACATAAACTTCTTCTTTTATAATCCCGTTTAGAAAGGCACTTTTAACATCCATTTGAAATAATTTAAATCTTTTAAAACTTGCAAATGCAAGAAATATTCTAATTGATTCTAGGCGAGCAACGGGTGCAAAAGTTTCATCAAAATCTACCCCTTTGATTTGTGAATAACCTTGTGCAACAAGTCTTACTTTATTCCTTGTTATCCTAGAGTCACCATCTAATTTATTTTTGAAAATCCATTTGACTCCTATAACCGGATGATTAGATGGCCTCTCTACTAAATTCCAAACCTTGTTACGTTCAAATTGATTTAATTCATCATTCATAGCTATAAACCAAAATTCATTATTTAAAGCGGTTGAAACATTTTTTGGTTCTATTTCGGATATAAAACAAAGGTTTGAAAAAGACTTATGTAAAGAAGAACGAGTACTTACCCCTTTTGATGGTTCTCCTATCACAAGCACCTTTGGATGATCCTTAGTGAACTGCAACACGCTTGGAGGAACATATTCAATTATCTCATTTTCTTTCTCCTCTTGTTCTTCTTCTTTTTCTTCTTCTTTTTCTCCAAGTGATTCATCATTCTCATGCTCCAAAGGGGAAATAGGTTCGTCTTCATTTCCTGTATGATTAGAATCTACACAAGGAACAAACTCATCAAATCTTACATGTATAGACTCCTTAACTACTTTAGTTCTTTTATTATATATTCTATAAGCCTTGCTAGTTGAAGAGTAACCAACGAAAATTCCCTCATCGCATTTTTCATCAAATTTTCCTAGTGTATATTTAGTGTTTAAAATGAAACATTTACAACCAAACACATGAAAATAAGATACATTAGGTTTTCTTTTAAAGTAAAGCTCATAAGGTGTCAATTTTAAAATAGGACGAAGCATGACACGATTCATGATATAACATGAAGTATTAACCGCTTCGGCCCAAAATGATTTAGGCAACCCATATTCACAAAGCATAGTGCGTGCTAGCTCTTGAAGGGTTCTATTTTTCCTCTCCACTACACCATTTTGTTGTGGGGTGCGAGGAGCGAAAAATTCATGTTTAATTCCTAAATCATCAAAAGAAGAAGAAAATCTATCATTTTCATATTCTCCTCCATGATCCGAACATATGCATTTAATCTTTAAATCAAGTTCATTTTGAATACGAATGCATAGTTTAGTAAATTCAAGGAATGCATCAGATTTGGAAGATAGAAATAATGTCCAACAAAATCTAGAGAAATCATCAATTATTACAAACGTATATTTTCTACCTCCTAGACTAGAAGTGTTAACCGGTCCAAATAAATCCATATGAATTAATTAAAGAGGTCCAGTGGTAGAAATTACATTTTTGCTCTTAAAAGAATTTTTTGAAAATTTTCCTTTTTGGCAAGGCGTAAAGAGAAGATAAATTTCCATTAAGCATAGGTAATCCCTTAATTAATTTATCTTTTGATAATTTCAAAATAAGCTTGGTGCTAGAGTGACTTTATCCCCTTTTTTTGTATAGGCTAAGGAGCTTTGCATTTTTTCCCGTCAAGTACTTGGAGCAACCCGAGTCCAAGTTCTAGACATACTTCTTGTCCTTAGCCTTCCTGCAAATCTAGAAAGAAGATGAGGGAAAAGATCCGGATACCCAAGTGGTACCACCCATAGAATAAGTGGATGCCTTAGGTACCCAAATTTGATTTAACGGTCGTTGTTTTGTATTCCTGCAAGAGCTATACGTGTGTCCAAACTTAAGACAATTAGCACACGAAATAAAGGGGGTTGAGACCCTTTTCTGAGTTTCTACGTTGCTCTTCCTGGATGATGTTTGAACATTAGAGAAAACAGAAGATTTTTTAACAGTTGAGCTACCGCCGACGTTAGTGGCTAGCGTCGGGCAGTAGGATTCACTTTTATATCCGACCCTAAATTTTCCAAAACCATAACATTGGTTTCCCAAGATCATATCCAGCGATTTTTGACCAATCCCGATTTTTTTTATGGCTATATTGAGGTCATAATTTTGTTTTTTAAGAAATGTATTTTCTTGTACAATCATAACACATTTATTTTCAAAGCCCTTTTTGTTATTTTCAATTTGTAAAAGAGAGGTTTTCAGTTTTCTTTCTAAGTCCCCTTTTTCTTTTGCAATAGTTTTGTTTTGTGAGAGGGCCTTAGAAAGAGAAACTTCAAGTTCTTTTGTCTTAAATAAAGAGTGCTCACACTCTTGACATGAGACCTTTCTCTTTTCAAGGGAAATCAATTTTTTTGTGAGCTTATGATTTTCTTTAATAATAGATTCATTTTCATGATTTAATATAATATTATCTTTTATACTTTGATTATAGCATTTGCAAGTTAGAACAAATTCATCATAGAGTTCTTTGAAGGTAGGAGGAGTTACCTCAGTGTCGCTAAGAACACAGGTGTCGCCATCATTGCTTTTTGTCATTAAGCATAAGTTAGCTCCCTCAACGTCGCTTGAAGTTGTTGCGCTTGACTCCTCGGAAGACGTATACTTTTTCCTCTTGTTCTTCTTTTTGCACCTCTTTTCCTTCTCCTTCTCTAGAATTTTTGGACACTCACTTCGAACGTGTCCGATCTTCCTGCAGTTGAAGCACTCTGGAGGAGATTTCTCCATATCATCATGGCTTGCCTTGTTCTTCCATGACCCTTGCTTGTTGGACCCTTTGGTGAGGTATTTGTGAAAACTTATTCTTCTTTCGGGATCCCGCATGAATCTTTTGAAGTTCTTCACCAAGAGACCTTCTTCATTGTTGTCTTCTTCATCATCATCTTCGATGCTCTCCTTCTTTGATATTAGTGATAGCCCCTTTTTCTTTGGTTCTTTGCTGTATTCATCGTGTTTAATCTGGAGTTCTACCTCATGGGTTTTGAGATTCCCAATAAGGTTCTCAATTTGGAGCGTTCTTAAGTTGTGTGCCTCCGAGATGGCTGTCACCTTTGGATTGAACCTTGGAGGTAAGGAGAGAAGAATTTTCCTCACCAAGTCCCCGTCTAAGTAGGTCTTTCCAAGTGCCTTTGAAGCGTTGACGATCTTGGTGAAGCGAGTGTACATCGAGTTGATGTCCTCTTCGGTATCCATCCTGAATTTTTCATATTCAGATTCCATTTGGAATAGCTTTGCATCTTTCACCTGCGATGTACCTTCATGAGTAACTTCCAATTGACTCCAAATATCATAAGCAGTTATGCATGCAGAAATTCTATTAAACTCAGTTCTATTTAAAGCAAAATATAAATCATTCATAGCTTTTGCATTATTTTTACACCTTAGTTTATCGTTATCATCCCATTTATCTTTAGGTTTTAATAATGTCGCCTCTCCCACTACAGTTGTAGGAGGAGAGTACCGAACTTCTACCATATTCCATACTTCAACATCCATGGTCATAAGAAAACACATCATTCGATTTTTCCAGTAGTTAAAATCTGACCCAGTAAAGAGAGGTGGTCGACTAACCCCTTGACCCTCCAGAAAAGCGAGATCATGAGACGCCATTATTCCCGGTTGTTAAGCAGATTGGAATAAAAACTAGCTCTGATACAACTTGTTGGATCGGTAGGCGCCCTTAGAGGGGGGGGGGGGTGAATAAGGGTTTTTAAAAACTTATAATATATTTTGAATAACTTTGAAAAAGCTTTGATTATTAAACTAGAGAAGATCAAGAGAAATCAAGTGAAGTGAAAGTAAAGACATGATTTTATTAACTTGAGAAGCATGATTACAAAACTTGATCTCTTATCGAAGCTAGAAATCAAAGCTAATAGAAAAACTCTTTTTGTTTTCTATACCGACTCGTATCCCCACGAACCGGTTGGCTTTAGACGATCCTTCCCCGGATACGGCCTCAAGCCTCTCTAGCCAACCCTTCCCCGGATATGGCCTCGAGCACCCCCTAGACCTACACCCGAGACCTAGTCGCCAACACGAGGCAAATTTCAGCCCTAAGTCCTACACAGACTTAGTCGCCAACACGAGGCGATTTCACTAACCGTTTACAAGAAAAATATGAAGTGAAAATAAAACATCAATAATAAAAACTCCCTCTAAGAACTTCTGAAATTGGAGACGTTGGACCGATGTAGTATAAGCATTGTTGAAGCGGTCGCCGGTCGGATGAAGCGTGAAGAAGTCCTCCTTCAGAAGTTCTCTCTAAGCTTTTGGTGGGAGTATCTCTCTGAATCTTCCTCTATATGATGTGGCACGAAGCTCTGGAAATGTGGATCTCTAGAGGCTTGGGAAGACGGAGCCAAGATGACCTTTTTATAGACTTAGCGCTAGCGCCTGCGCTAGTGCTACCGCTGGCGCTATCCCAAATTAGGATATGTTTTGCGCGGCAGAATCTTCAATCCGAGGAAACAATTCTCCCTTGCCTTCTGTGTGCGTCGCTACCGCCTGCGCTATCGGCTACCGCCAGGCGTTATCTCCTTCCATATGTGCTCCCGGAATTGTGCTATCATCGCTAGCGCCAGGCGCTAAGTGCTACCGTCGGCGCTCGTGGGAGTACTGTCTTCTGTTTTCATTCGTCGGAATTCATCGAGAGTTCACGAGAACATTAGACGAATTTACTTAGCCGCACAATTTCCTTTACAAGTCTGCCTTTTTGACTTCTGTCTGCGTTCGTCGATATTCGTCGGGAGTTCACGAGAACATTCGACGAATGGACTTAGCTGCTAACAGTTCGTCGAACGACAGCTAGCGCCTGCGCTAGTGCTACCGCCAGCGCTAGTGGAAGATTTGGATTTGATGGCTCAACTTTGGGGGCAACCTTCTTATGTAATCCTTGAGTCATGTGGACTTTGTTATCCTGCACACTTAAACACACAAGATCAAATACACATTGGTTTTGTTATTCTCAAACTTAGGAGATGCGGAAGACCATGTTCCAATAGTAATGTGGTGCTGGAGTCCCCCAGATCAATTCTGATGTAGGGATCTCACTAGACGGTGGGTCAGGTTGATCTCTGGAGAGGCTGGCAGGGTATTGTGGTGTTGGAGAACCCCAGATCAATTCCGTTGTCGGGCTCTTACTAAACAGTGTGTCAAGTTGATCTCTGGAGAGGCTGGCAATGTAATGTGGTGTTGGAGTGTCCCAAATCAATTCCGCTGCCATGCTCTTACTAGATGGTGGGTCAGGTTGAGCTCTAGAGAGGTTGGCAAGGTAATGTGGTGTTGGAGTGCCCCAGATCAATTATGCTACCGGGCTCTCATTAGACGGTGGGTCAGGTTGATCTACGGAGAGGCTAGCATGGTAATGTTATGCTGGATTGCCCCAGATCAATTCCGTTGTTGGGCTCTCACTAGACGGTGGGTCATGTTGATCTTTGGAGATGCTGGCAGGGTAATGTGGTGATGGAGTGTCCCAGATCAATTCTGTTGTCGGGCTCTCACTAGACGGTGGGTAAGGTTGATCTCTGGAGAGGCTTGTGGGAGTGCCCCAGATCAATTCTTCTATCGGGCCATCATTAGACGGTGGGTCAGGTTGATCTCTAGAGAGGTTGGCAAGGTAATGTGGTGTTGGAGTGCCCCTAATCGATTCCGTTGTTGGGCTCTCACTAAACAGTGGGTCAGGTTGATCTCTAGAGAGGGAACTCCACTGTCGGGCTCCCACTAGCCGGCAGGACCAACAAGACATTCAGGGGGAGAGGAAAAATACTGCTCGCCTAGCAAAATGTCGGCAGAATAAGTAATCAATAAGACCTCCCGCGAGGGAGGACCTCACTCGCAGGCGCCTAAACAAAGGAGAATGGCAGCATACCTAGACTAGCGAGTCAGGGGGGGCTAACGGATACAGAGGGCAGGATCGAAATAAATTGGTCAAGGTAGGTGGTTTATGAGAAACTGTGGGTGGAGCTTCGCTCGCGATTCCTAAGGGAGAGCGAGTTGGGTCTGACGCAGAAGTTCTGAAGGAGGGTAAGAGAATACTCGTGAGGTAAAAAGGGGGTGAGTGTCATGAGAAAGATGCTCGAGGGCCATGTAAAGGATATGCGAATACGTTGCAACAAAGCAAAATAAGAGAGACAAGGGGAAACACTAAATAAAATTTCATTGCATTGCATAAGTTCCTATTGCATACATTGTGGCGATCTCTCCAACCAAAAAATTGAAAAAAAAAGATTACATTAAAGTCTACGGGTCATCTGCGGACTGCTCGCTCTCGCTATCCACATATGCCAGAATCAGTTCAAACAACTCTGGGACCACCTCTTCGACAGTTAGTTGCACCGCCTCGACAGAGAGAAGACTTGCCCCCTTCAGAGTTTGGAAGATGTGCTTAGCCACTGCGACCGCAGTCTTCTGCATCTCCTCCTCCTGCTCGCGTGACTCTTTCATCACGGCCTTATGGCTGCGAGGAGGCGGAGGGAGGGCATCCCGAGCCAGCTCATGGTTCTGGGCCTTCAATCTGGCGACTTCCTTCTCTAGGTCGGAGGCGCGAGCGAGAAGTTGATTGGATGTCTCAGCGTCCTGCAAAAAGGCGAGTTAGCCAATGGGAAGAACAACGAGTGAGATAGGTGAATTCTCAACAAAATTACCATCCCGCCCTGAAGGCTGGCGAGGAGGCCCTCAGAGATGTCCCGTTTCTCTTTAAGGCTTGCGATCTCCTCTGCCGCTACCTTCAGCTCACGCTTGAGCACCTCAAAATTCCTCTCCACCTGGAGGCATCGCCGACCCATCATTTGGGGGAGCTCCAGGGCGCAGAGCTAGGCTCAAACACCCTAGTAAGTGAGCGCCCGGGACGTCAGGGCATCAAAATCAATGATGTCCTCCTGGCTGTAGAGCCCGAAGGAGTGGGCGAAGGCCTGGCTTCCGATGGTCTCCTGCTCCACACAGGAGGGGAGGAGGGTTTATATGGAGGCCCTGTTGGCCTCCGGGTCCCAATCCAGCACAGTCTTGCCGACCTCATCTCGATGCTTCATGCCAAGGCAGAAGTTTCGATGGCTCGTCGGGCCAGGAGCGCTCGACGCGTCAACAACCACTTCAGCGACCTTGCCGGTCCCCTTATCCAATGGCAAGCCTGCCAAGGGATCAGTTCTTGGCACGTCCTCGAGGACCCCTTTCCCCTTGGCCAGGGACGATGCCTTCTTCTTCTTTGGCGGAGGCGGCAAGGGATGTGATCTGCGGCTAGCAGGTGTGGGCCGCTTCTTGGAAGGAGGTGCGGAGGTGTCGGGAATCTCCCGGTACGCGGAGGCAGTGGAGGTAGCGAGCACAAGGCCGGGGAGGTTAATATCGGCCCTTGCATAAGGGCGGTGGATTTGAAGGTCTCGCTTCCCTGAGAATGTTGTGGCAATCTGAGGTTAGAGATAGAAAATGCGAAAGACAAAGTAAGAAGCGAACACGAGTCGAACCTGCTCCTGGCGGCATGGAGAGTAGCAAGTCGATGTTTTTTCGAAGGTAGACGACCTCGAAGTGCTTCATCGCCAGGTACTTGAAAAGCTCTGTCTCGTGGTCGCCGAGTGTGGGAGGATGATAGGTGGACTCATCGCGTTGGAAGGGTGAGAAGGGGACGTTGTCAAAGGGCCCCTTCATGAGCACGAACTTCTGGGGCCAATAGTGGCTCTTGTTGACCGTATCGCAAACCTTGGCATGTTGGCTCGCAAAATAAGCGGTCTTGTCTTTATAGGAATGAAAGGAGAAGAGCTTGTGAAAAAATGGCAAGCTAAACTCAATCCGCTACTCCCTCAGGTAGCAGAAAAAAGCTACCATGACGGCAACCGAGTTAGGGGTCATCTGAACTGGGATCACGCCGAAGTACTTGATTATCTGGAAGGATCGCGCAAATGGTTAGAAGTCTTATACGAGCACGGAAAAGAAAACAAAATCGCGAGTGAATGAATACCTGGCTGATCTCAGGACAAAGAGGGAGCCGCAAGACAACATCAAAATGGGCTATGGGGATAGCGAGCTCGTCCGGGAGGAGGTTGTTGATAGCCTCGGTCTTCACAGGCTGGCGAGCCGAGAATCCCGGTGAGATGTAGTTTGCAAACACGACGTTGTACTGGCCCTCAGTGAGCGAGAAATTGAAGAACAAATGACCGCAAAAGGTCCAGGCGCACTTGGCCCGGCCCTCGGCATCGCCTCCATCATCACCCATGAGATCTTTGAAGATAGGAAGCGAAAGCAAGAGAGAATGTGTGAACTCACGAGAATGAAGGGGGCAGAGGGTCAAAAGAGATAAATTCGATGGTTGGATCTAACGACGAGGCCTATTAATAGAAAAATAAAGGCGTTGAGGAGGAATCAAACTGTCAGGGGTGCGGTTAGTAGAACCTCATTATGATACATCTCGATATTTGAGCCAACTCTCTTCCCCACCCGCTCGCAGCAATACAGCAATGCCAGCTCGCCATAGGCGGAGCAAGTGTAGAACAGGCGAGGCGAGCCCAATATGAATCGCGTGCAATAAGAAATAAAAATAGAAACTAGCGAGCGCGACACTAGCAGTAATATCACAACATGAATAAATAAAGAAGAAAGCTTAATTACGGGCGAGAAATATCAAGCTGATGGCAGTGATAGAGTTCACATATTATTTTAAATAAATATTTACAACACAATGTTCGCCGGGGGGTGCGAGTGTGAGCGGGATTAGTACTGGATCCATCTCCATCAGCCTCGGCCTCGCACCCCGAGCTCGGTGGTACTCATGGATAATGATAGGCGCAGATGGTGCGGAGCTCGCGCTGCATTAAGTAAACTTGATCTTAAACACGGGAGAGGTGCACCCTCAGGGAGGTGACCTCGCCGCGGGTATCAAGCTACAACTCGGCACAGAGCCGCGCATAGTCATCCTCAAAGAAGGCAGGCTACTCTTCAGTGGCCGCCCTATCCTCCCGTGCCTGATCGTACATGTCCCGCAGCATGTTCCCGTACTTCTAAAGCACCTCGATAGTCCACCTCTACATCACCTTGGGGTCTCGGGGATCGCCCAGGATATCATCAATCTTGTCTGGCGAGGGCGGGGGAGACATCTCCTGCTCCCTAAGGTCCAGATCGGTGGAGGAGCTCTTATGGGCACCTGCAAGAGAAGAGTCAGTAACGAGAGCGGGGTATAAATGATCGATAGTACTGACCAACCTGGCGGGGCCATGACTGCTTTACTGGGCCACTGGCAAGAAGAGCTCGGCTGCCCCTGGAAGGTCTCTGTATAGGTCAGCGTGACGGATTTCCCCAGGTCCATGGGGCGCGGCATGTTGCTCGCGATCCTGACAATGGCGGGGAGCGAGCTGTCGGGGCTCAGATGGCCCAGAAGACCAACCCTGGGGTGGGGATGGTCGCACCCAATACGACCGATGAACCCAGCGGAGTGACACGCCTCGTAGGCGTCACGAGAAGGGTCTCTACAAAGGAACAATAGCATCAGGCCGGATCAAGGAACTCATCGATGAGGAGTACATGAAGCTCACCCGGTTGCGGCGAGGGGACACGCGTGTTGGCAATGTCCATATCCACGACCACCGAGCCTGTCCTCCCAGGGGAGGGGAGGTGAGTGCCCACCAGGGCCTCGCTTGCGAAGGCTCCCTACAGGAGCATGCTCTGCGAAAAAGAAAGTAGTGTTAGCACGATTATGTGGGGGACCAACCTGTCAACTTGAGTACCTGGTCGGCAAGCCTGGTGTCGAGCGATGGATCCGGTAGTGAGGACCCATCCTCACCAGGATGTTTGCAGACTGTCTTCACCTTTCTAATCTTGGAGAAGGCAGGAGGGGCCCACCGAGCGAGCCAGGGGGCGAGTTGAACAGTGATCGAATGTTCATTCACCCGCGACGCGTTCAGGAGAGCTTGGGCTTCTTCCGAAAAAGGCATTTCGGTGGCTACAGTAGCGGATGGTGAAAGAAGACGAAGGTTCAAAGGGTTACCCATCACCCGTGATTGGTAGTATTTATAGCGCTGGGGATGGGGCCCACCAAAAAATTCTTGCCAGGTCAATAGCCACCGGCAAACACCAAGGGTTGGAGGTTTCTTCGTAAGCTTAGGCTAACCTCGCAAAGAGTGGGGATTATGTACAACCCCATGTTTGCCAAAGTGTAGAATGGAGACTCAGGCATAGACGAAGCGGGTAGATGCTCGCCGACTCGCAGTGAGTGAGTCGCGAGGGTGAGGAGAGGAGAGCCAGAATTACCTTCGTACCGAGGAGCATGGTGCGAGGGCAAGGATGGTGTAGGCTAGTCGCTTTGTGGTGCATTTAGCAACGACGAGGCAAGTGGGGGCTCGTCGCCTCGCATAAGCGTCCCAGCCCGGTATTTATAGCGCCAGGTGACTAACGTGTGTGCCTTCACGGGCTGCTCGCATAGTCTGATCTCGCACGCCTGGCTCGCATGAAGGCTGGCGAGTGTCGCATGTTGGATCGTGAGGCGCCCTTACAGGGGGTGAATAAGGGTCTTAAAAACTTATACTTTATTTTAAAACATTTGTAGTTAGAAAAGAAGAAGTCAAGTAATATAAAAGAGAAACATGATTTTATTAAACTTGAGATATGAAATTACAAAACTTGATTTTTTATGACGCTATAAATCGTGGGCGATAAATATAAAAATCCTTTTTGTTTTCTATCCCGACTCATATCCCCACGAACCGGTGGCTTTAGCCTATCCTCCCCCAGATATGGCCTCAAGCCGCTCTAGCCTTTCTATCACCAGAAAAGGCCTCGAGCACCCCCTAGATCTACGCCCTAGACCTAGTCGCCAACACGAGGCGAATTCACTCGACGATGGTAATAAAAAGAGTTACAAAAGAAAATACAAAATATAATAAAGACTCCCTATAAAGAATTCTTGAGAAGGTGAAGGCTCGCTAGATGTTCTTGAAGTTGAAGCGTGTGTCCTTCACGTTGCATAAGCATTGATCTGGCTCTCCTTGAATTCTTATGGTTGAAACTTATGTGGGAGAAGATGGTCTGGAAATACGGCCCTTGCAGAGATTATCAAGTGCTGGAATAGGGTTCTCCAAAGTCAGTAGTAAGAGACATCGAAATCATCCAATTTATAGACTTTGAGCTAACGCCGGCGTTAAGTGTTAACGCTGGGCGTTGACCATGTATAGCAACGTATTGATGGCTCGGATCTTCAGAAGAGGAAAGAAATTCTGCACTTTAGGAAACTTTCATTTTTGGCAACCCTAACGCTGGCTTTGAGGCTAACGCTAGTGTTAGGTCAAATCATTCCTAAAGTGCCCCTTCAATCACGGCAGCTTCCCCTCTTGCCATAAACATCGAGCGTTAACACCCAGCGTTAAGTCCTAATGCCTGGTGTTGAACTTCTCTCATTTCTTCAGTCGGCAAGCCATCCAGTCGATCGGCAGACCATCCTGTCGAACCACAACGCCCAGCATTAAGCATAACGCCTGGCGTTAGAATATATTCATTTAAGCATGTGGATAGTTCCAGACCAATGAAGCAGCAACCTAGTGTCATACAAGTTCAAAACTTGCATGCTAAAAACACAAAGGCAAGCAAGATCAAATACAAGTAGGATTTGTTATTCCCATATCAAAGGGATGCGGAAAACCATGTTCCAACAATCTCCCCCTTTTGATAATAATAAAGCCAATAGAGATAAATCAGATTCATAGATAAAGAATTTGTATTTTTATAAAGATATATGACACTAAGCAATTATAAGATAATGATAAGAATTATAGCTTATTTAAGAATGCTCCCCCTATGAAAATGCTCCCCCTTAGTGTATACTCACATCTACTAGATACATGCTCCACCTTAATCTAGTGAACCCTACTCCGTTTAATCAATATGATTTAGCACTTTATTCTCCTGCTTTTATTATTAGCAAAAGAGGGTGGAGTTTAAATTAAAAAACTAAAGGAAGGAAGACACAAATGAGGGACAAAACTAAGATAGAATTTAAAAACTTAGTTTAGACATAAAGAGAATCGTGATCGAGCTAAGGAAGAGAGTAGCACAGCGGAAATAGATATGATAAGCGTGAATGAACATTATTCCAATCCATTGTTCTGATTTATAGAAGAAACCACATACTGTGCAAGAAAAATGTTTATAAGCTTGTTTGCAACAAAGAAAAAAAAATTCCTAGAAGTAGGCATGATAAACTATAGGAACACATAGCATAGTCAAATAGGAATGTGGAATAAAATAAGGCAAATAAATATAGAAGAATTTTTTTTGTTAAGAAGTAATATGTTTGACACTAGGTTTTTCACAATAGAAAAATAACACTGTAAGTTCGTATAACAAGTAGGAAAGCTTGATTTATCATACACAACAAGATAATAACTACAATGAAATCAATTCGAATTTCAAGTGAAGAAAACATTGTAGAAATCATGCATTACAATCTAGTGCTTTTACTTGAGTTGTTAGAGAATTTTGTAGGTTTGCAATAGGTTCCAATTCTCATGAGTAGAAAGTTTATGAAAATCAATGATGTGTTAATAGAGTGTTTTGAAAGAAGTATACAAATGATATAATCAAAACACATGACATAGATAATGAAATAGAAACAATACAATTAAGGATATAACCTTATGTTTACTTGCACACATCAACACAAGAATAAATTTTAAGGCACAACAAAATAGGTACAAAAACCAAGGTGCTTCGCCCACACAATGCTCATTAAGACTTATTAGGGAGCAAAGTAGTGCTTGGGGGATCACATAAGCAATGTTATTGAAATTTTTTTTGTGATCCGGTGTAAAAATAGAAGTGATAAAAAATAATGTGTTTACACAAGACACTTTACAATTCTTTCCAAGGTGCTCAACCTCACAATGCTCATTAAGACTTATCAGGAGGGTGAGTAGTGCTTGGTTGAGTTATCTTTGGCTTTATATTTTATATTAGTGTAATAGTGGGCCAAAGGTCTCAGAATTCACTTGTTGTGGTAAACACAACATATTATTTTTGAAATTAATCACTTCTATATGTGCAAGAAATTTATTGTTTAAGTGAAGGTGTTAGTAATGTAGACAAATATCTTAATAGATTAAAACTATTACATTACACAATCATGCAAGTTGAAGATTATGAACATATGTAGATCATCAAAAAGTGAGTGTATGGATCATTGATTAGCATAAAATATTGCTCATGCTTAGAGGCATGCTAGGCAAAACATACACAATTATCTATAGACTATTTCATTGCACATAATTAGATTAAGGTTAAGGCATGAAAAATAGGACAATGTTTAATAAATTTGAAATTAAAATTGCTCATTTAAGAAACTCTTTTTGTGTATGCCCAAATAAGATTGACCATTTGGAACATAGATGAATAAGATGTTGTGCTCAAGTGAAGACATATAGTCAAGCAATAATTTAATATAGATAATCAAAAACAAATTTTGATTTTTGGAATATATATATATATATATATATATATTTGTTGAATTTTAAAATAGTACTAATAGAAAAAAATTAGAGAAACAATTAACCAAAAATAATTTGGCAATAACCCCCAAAAAGTTTTCACATTTGCAAAAGAGGGCTAACACCTGGCGTTAAGTAGTTAACGCCGAAACAGGACACTGTTTTTGAAAGTTTTTGAAAAAAAAATTGTTGGAATAAATAACATGTATATATGCCTTCACGGTGTAGAAATTTCAGAGAATTTTGAAAAGACTAGAAAGCAATAATAAGTATGTTTTTGGTAATCTTAAGAAAATTTTATTTTTTTAGAGGTGAAAATAATAAATTAAGAGGCAAATTAATTAAAAGAAATAGCAGTAGAGAAATACCAGAATTATGGCACAGAAGACAGAATCTATATCTGATCAAAAAAGCTAACGTATGGCATTAACTAGTTAACGCCGGGACAGTACACGATTTTTAGTGATTTTTGAAAAAGATTTCTATGGAATAGGGAGTATGTACAAAGACCTTCTTAGGGTAAAAGTTTCAGAGAGAATCTGAAATGAGTAGAAGGCTTATTTAAGCATTTTTTGGTGGTTTCAAAATAGTTTTATCCCTTTTTTTTTATTTTTCATAACTTGTGATGAGTTTTCAATTTGTTAAGTCTAAGACTCCTAATTCTAATCTAAGTAGAGCAAACTGGGAATCAGACAGAGGCTTGGTGAAGATGTCTGCAAGTTGGGATTCAGTTCCAATAAAGTTTACATGAACATGTTCCTTTTTTATGTGATCCCTAATGAAGTGATGTCTAACGTCTATGTGTTTTGATCTTGAGTGATGAACGGGGTTGTTGGTTAATATAATAGCACTCTTGTTGTCACACTTGAGTTTAATATTAGTTAGATGAATTCCGAAATCTTCTAAGGTTTGAGTCATCCATAAAGCTTGGGCACAACAACTTCCTAGTGCAATATATTCTGCCTCGGTGGTGGAGAGGGCAATTGAATTTTGATTTCTACTTGACCATGCAACTAGAGAAGGACCTAAGAAATGACATGTGCCACTAGTGCTTTTTCCATCTAAAGTGCAACCCGCATAATCGAAATCGGAATACCCATGTAATAGAAAGGAATCATTAGTTGGATACAAAAGTCCTAGTTTAGGTGTGCCAATAAGATATCTAAATATTCGTTTTACCGCTTTTAAATAAGATTCTTTTGGGTTTGCTTGAAATCTAGTGCATAAGCAAACGACAAACATAAATTGGGTCTAGATGCACTAAGGTATAATAAGGATCCAATCATCCCTCTATATAAAGTTTGGTCAATGGAAATTCTAGTTTCATCTTTTCCTAATTTTAGTGATGCGCTAATTGGAGTCACTACAACAAACTGCACTTATAGTAAGGACCTAATTCTTTACAATAAGTGCCAAAATTCG
Organism: Dactylorhiza incarnata; assembly: GCA_033032865.1. Taxonomy (NCBI): domain Eukaryota; kingdom Viridiplantae; phylum Streptophyta; class Magnoliopsida; order Asparagales; family Orchidaceae; genus Dactylorhiza; species Dactylorhiza incarnata. The sequence goes on from JAWHQI010000031.1 coordinate 10,295,036, forward strand.
TTACAAAAACTCTTTGGTAACGAAAAAAACTTTAAGTAACGGTCCTCCTCTAAAGCTCGACGCTAAAGGTTCTTGTAACGAATGTATGCATGTCGTTACAAATAAAGTAATTGTAACAAACGGTACTTTCTCACCAAAAAGAGATTCTTCCTCACAATAAATTGGTCACAATAAATATTATTTCGTTACGAATGTTTTTTTTCCTCACATAAAAATAGTTATGATTAAAACTATTTTGTTACAAATGTTTTATTTTTTCCTCACTAAAAATAAACTAACTTCGTTACAATAAAGTATAATAAACATTATTTCGTTACAATAGATTAAACAATAGTAACGAAAAAATCGTTACATTTGTTTTCCATTCTTCTTATTACAGTCAATTCATTTATATATCAAAAATATTCCATTTCTATTTTTTGTGTACCTGAGATTTTATTACAAATAATAATCTTAAAAACACACATATATTTAATATTTCGTAACAAGATCAACATGTATTTATTCACCAAAAAGTATTACATAGAGTACAAGTTATTATCATCTCTTCTAAAATAATACAATATTACATTACAAGATCAACATGTTTCTAATAAATCTTCCGTCATTTTTCGAAAAATGAATCGTCCATCACTTTCTGACTTATGAATCTTTCGTCACTTGCCGGTCAATGCTCGAGCACCCTACAAATAAAAGAGAGCAATTAAGATCACCTTACAAATAAATGAGCAGAAACATCCATACAAACTCACATCCATAGTCTAATATTGCAGTACAATAGTCTTGTTAGTCCTGAAGCGAGTTTTTGAGGTAAAACCGTGAAACAACTAACCATAGTCAATTATAATTTAATGTGCCACCTTTCTTTTAGTGAGAATAAACTTTTATTGCAACAAAAAATCAGATCAGGAATGTTAATTTATCACTTCAATTAAACTTGCTACATCTTATGCATTCGTGTGAATATTTTTGTAGAAAACTCTCTTTCATTCCAAGCACAAAAAAAACTTTTCAAAAGTCACAGGAAGAGTGAACTATGAGATATATCTATGACTGGGTTTGTTTAAGCATTATAAACATTCTTCAAATTTAACGACATATATATTTTAAATTAAATGAGAAAATTGTGCTGAATTTTCCAAATCAAGGAAGCAGATCAAGCCATGGGAAATTATATTGCAACCCAAAATTAAGCAACACTTAAGAAGATAGTAGAATAGCATTTTAATCATTTAAGCAGATGCATCAATAATAAATAGAAAGCCAAAATCCAAGCAACCTAAAAAAACACCTTCTTGTTCAATGGTTTTAGAATTTTAATAATGCAAGCATACATTTAATAATTTCCTACAGCTATATATTTATACTACATGCTAAAACTATTACTAAACTTGAATCAAACAGAAACCACAATAGAAATCCTTCTTTAGAGAACTGCACATGAAAAAAGTTCCATGCTTTTTATATGCTATTGTTTTCATTGTCAAAACAAGTCAATTACTGTTATAGAACAAGGCGACAGTTTTGTTGCAGGACCTGTTGATTAACTACTTCTAAAATTTAGCCAACCGGCCTCATCTACATCAATATATATCAAATTTTTCATTAGCCAGCTTCTATTGATGCAAATACCCAAAAAATGAGCATACCTTTATTATGACCAAAGGGCCGCAAAAGATGATGAGTGCTAACGCAGCTGCTGCCAATACAATGCATAGGAAATCCACCTTCAACCACCATAGCCATGATAGAACTCTCAAAAAGAAGTCCTACAGAGCAATAATAAATTATTACAACCTATAATATGGAAAGTATTTGAAGCTTAACGATTAAAAGCCTTTGATATTAACTCGATTACTTGACATATCCTCTCAGGATACCTGATGATCATCACCAATGTAGTATAAAGTTTTTTTAAAAATCAAATAGACATACAGAAATCTAAGTCGATGAGTCACTGGAAATAGATTGAGAAGAGAACACATTGTGTATAAACATCTTACCAATGAAAAGTTCTTTTTGTGCATTCAAGTTAGACCATTGGCCTGCCTGATGCCAGCAAGCATGTAGCTTCTCTAACAGCTTATAGCTAGGGAAGGAAAAAAAGCACCGACTGTTACAATTTTACAAATTTACTCCAAATTTCTCCCAATGAATCTTAGATAGGTAATGTTTAATTTCCATGTAAAACTAGTGTAACCTAGTACCATAAAAATAGAACTTTTGTGAAGATTGACAACACACCTGGAAAGTATAGTTATCAGCAGTTTTATAACTAGCATTCAACGGAATATTGCCTGTCCAAGAAGAGACCAATATATGTGCCAGCAACATGAACAATTGAATAAAAAATAGTTCATAATGTTAAATAAAATAAGGCAAAAAAAGCATGGTGCAACCAACTTCACCAAAAGCTACAAAAATTATGTAACATGGACATAGGCCTGCAAAGAGTCTGAGGGTCCTTGATCCCTCTATTTGGAGGAATTTAGTATTGAAAGTTGTAAATAACTATTCAATATTGAACACCCCTGCCCCCCAAAAATCATCCATTCTTTGGGTTATAGTCAATATTGACTTTTGCATGAACTATTTTGCATGACAAATAGTGCTGCATTAACAGTGCTGCATTATTTTCAAAAAAGCATGATGATGAACTTTTCTTACTTTCTAGAAATTATATTAATTACTATAGTTTCTCTTTTTTTCATTGAGGAGCTAGATCCCTCTATTCATTGAAATAAAACTACAATTATTAGTGAGAGGTAATAAATACAAATTGAGAGCTGCTGTATATATTTCATCAAGTAAAGAACTACATAATTAAGACCCACCAATGAGTGAGGGCCATGATTAATAAATAGAATATACAAGAATTTCCTTAAGGCTATCATATTCCCTTAAAATGATTTTAATAACTGCTTGAAGGTGTTGGATACATTAATCATGATTTCTATGCAAAAGGAGTTGGATACGCAGCTAGCTAGCATCCCCTTTGACAAGACAATGGTTATGACCGACGCTAAGAAAAGAAAACTAGTTTTGAACATAAAAGAGGATGAAGTTCGTTAGGTGAGGTCGAGCGTTCACGAAGAACGACAATTCATACCCACCGCATTCACAGCCGCAGTCAACGTACCAAACATAGGCTCAGTTTTGCAAGGTTTTCAATGCAAAAGGAGTTGGAGACACAGCTAGGTAGCATGATAGCATCCCCTTTGACCACCATATGATGCGCACATCCATTATCAACAGAGCGGACAGATCTGCATTCCCATTCAAGTGACAATATCAAAGCCCCACAGTATATAATTGCATTTCTATATGTTGGCGCAGATGATCCATATGTCCAAATCCTAGAATGATTTGATCGCACAAATGAAACTTGTAATCAAAGCCCCACAGTAATTTTTCTTCTTGGCTCTTACAACTAAAACTATAAATTTTCATGATAAAGTATATGTCAAATACAAAAAATTGAATACAAAAAATGAAAAATCAGACATCATCAACCATAACAAACACCATCTTCAAATTAGATTCAGGTTAAATTGTAAGAACTAACCTGCATAATTTCCTGGCTAGTTCAAATGGCCCGATGTGTTTTTTGTTGTGCTCATCCTTCAAAACAAGCACCATCTTTAACCCCAAAATCATAGAGTTTTGTCACCTATCAAGGCTATCACTAACCAGCATAACTCAAGAATTTACAAACACATGAATCAAATCGTGTTGTTAGTATGAAACAACTAAACAAATAAAAAAGAAAAGAGACAAAGATCCAACCTTGTTGCTGCAAGCATTCAAAAGATAAAAATACATCTTGGAAGGCAGGCGCTACCTAAACCCCCAATTACACCAAATAATCTCGTTAGAATGTAAAACAAAGTTGGTCTTTCGCGGTATTTTTAAGAGCTTACCGTGACGCTTTTCAAACATCGCAGTTGTTTTCGCGACGTTTTCATAAACGTCGCAAAAGCGTCGCGGTACCGATCGTCGCGGAAGCTTTCTGCGATGTTTTATTAAAAACGTCACCAAAACTCCGCATGATTTGGCGGCGCTTATTTGTGAAAAGTCGCCGCTTATTTGCAACGTTTGGGTGGTAAATAAAGTCACAGCTTTGGCGACGTTTGTATTAAAAAAACGTCGCCAAAGATATTGCATTTAAAAAAAATAATTTTTTATATTTTTTGTTATAGGCTTATATTTTTTGCTTAGTCAAGTCTCACTACAAAAAAAAACTAAACAAGAGTAAATATGAACAAGAACATGATTTCATCTTGTAAGAATCAAGAAAGTTAGAAAGAAATCTCAAGTAACTAGCTTGCTTGCTAATATCATTGATGTCTTCAAGAGTAAATATGCATAAAGAATAAAAAATAATCGTTCCTAAGAGTAACCAAAACTTCTACAATAAGAAAATTAGAACTTCCTTTCAATTTCTCGAATCTAAAGAAACTTATTATTCTCCACAATAAGAAAATTAGAACTTCTACGTTTGTATATGCCCCATCCTCATCTAGTAGCACAACACAAAATTCTACACAACATTATAATTCTCCACATATAAACCTATAACACCAACACAAAATTATGAACAGAAATTTGGTATACCAACCAAAATCATTCAAACTGGTAAATCAATGGATTCTCATATCAATGAAGAGAATGGATCAAAAAAATTACCTATTAGGAAGAAGGAATATCTTCTTGATCCAACAAGTTCAAACCTTACCACACCTACAAGGAGCAAACAATAAGGTAGATGATCTAAAATAAAACTAACAAACATTTAAATATATCTGAAAATGGCGGAAGAATGCATACAATAAGGTAGCCTGTGCAGAAAAATACAAAGCTATGAATTCATGTGAGGTCACAAACTATGAATTCATGCCTAATTCACTACTAATTCACTATGAATACAGAACTATGATTAAATTGGACTGAAATGAAAAAAGAGGGTTAAAAAAATCAGCAAAAAGCTTTCAGAATATTGCAGTAGTAAAACCTGGTACATTTCTTTCAATTTTTAGGATATAATGTTGAATCCTGCCATGAATTCATCCAACATGTGGAACAAAACTAACAACATGGTAGATATACAACCCACACATGGAAGCTCTTTTAGAGCTTGTGACATACTAAATTTCTACAAACCTTCGCTTCCTAAAACCACACATGGAAGCTCTTTTGGAGCACGTTAAGAAACATATTACATATCCATTGTAGTCTTAGATCTGACTCTTCCTTCGAGTTTGAGTCCTTTGCCATAACATATGCAGCCATGAAAAAGAAATATAGGGACCTATTACAAAAATCTGCAACCTAAAAGAACCTAACAATATTAAATCTAACACTTTAGACCTAATATCCCAACAACACATGCTCATCTATGAATGACCCCAAAAGATGGTAGATCATACCTCATAGAGGGATGAGTAGAGAAAGGATCTGAAATTCAAATAACATAAATCAAAAATGTTAATAACGTTGATGCAATAAGTGGAGATTAACCATTGTATTACCCTCAAATCCATATATTTTAGGGTAAGAAATGGGGGTGCAGCAGCAGCAGAGTGTTGTGAAAATCCTAGGGAAAGAAATTCAATGGAGGAAAAGAGTCAGTCGAAGAGAGGACTATAGTCAATATTTAAGTGAAAATTTTCAAGTTAATTAGAGCAGAAATAATCCTAAATGCAAGTGGGGATGAGGTTGAAGTGATTACCAATTTTTTTAAACGAACCATGTGTCGGCGGCGAGATGCGTTGGTCGTAGGCGATGGTGTGCGGAAACAGGGGCGGACTTTGATTGCAGGAGGAGGTGTCAGGCTCCGAACGGAGGGAAGCGCCGGTTCTAGGCTGAAGTTATAAGTCTCGTTGGAGAGAAGATTTGTAGGAGAAGCACCTAAGAAATACATCGAATCAAAAGCCCGGGGAGAAGGAGGTGCAACCGGAGGGAAGAAGCCACCGACTGCAGTAAAGACGAAGCTAGGGAGGATCCGAAGGAGGATCAGTGTATGCGGAAGCCATTGGAGAAGGACTGGCAGTCGGAGGAAACGAAGCCGTCGAATGCAGTAGTTGAAAGGGGAAACCAGCTGCATAGTTGGACGATGACCTAGGAGGAGCCGGTGGATTGTCGTGAGAGGGAAGAGGGTTAGGAGGAGCGAAATCCTAAACCTTTGTTTAATAATGTCAGCGGCAAAATTTCATTTTACCGCTCAAATTTTTTGGTTGGAGCCAAAAGTTAAATAAATCTATGTATTTTTAATTAGCAATAAATTTTGAAATAAATTAATTGTTGTTAATCATAATCAAATTTTTAGCAACAAATTTTTTTCTTTCCATTTTTGAAAGAAAATTTTAGTCTGTGTTTGCATATATGTGTCTGTCCGTGTCTGTATCTGTGTCTGTGTGTTTGTGTCTGTGTTTGTGTGTGTGTGTGTGTGTGTGTGTGTTCGTGTTTGTGTGTGTGTGCTTGTGTGTCTGTGTGTCTATGCCCGTGTTGTGTCTGTGCCTGTGTGTCTACGTGTGTCTGTGTGTGTGTGTGTTCGTGGTTATGTGTGTGTGTGTGTGTGGCTATGTGTGTGCGCGTGTGTGTGTGTGTGTTTGTGTCTGTATGTGTCTGTGCTTGTGTCTGTCTTTTTGTTTGTGTCTGTTCCAATCTATGTCTGTGTCTGTTTGTATTTGTGTGTCTGTGTGTTTGTGTTTGTGCATGTGTGTTAATGACTAGATCAGGACACAATTAGCAACATTTTTAATGTTACGATATTTATTAGTCATCTCTCAAGCGTACATAAGAAAAATGCGCGCTCGGGCAAAAAATTGCAACTGAGTAAAAAACTTAAAATTATAATTTATATAAAACTGAATGAAATTTAATATTAATTATATTACAATTAATTATATTGACATTAATATTCAATTAATTTTTATATATCATAATGTATATAATAATTTTATAATAAAGTTTTATATTAAAGTTTTACAATAAAATTTAATATAAGAGTTTTATAATAAAGTTTTATATTTTGATTTGAAAATAATATTTATATTTACAAAATTATATATATAGACATATGATTATCTTTGTACGGGCTACGCCCGTGCTCGATGCGCGCTCTTCGCGGCGATAGTACCCCGACAGCATCGATGTCTCTATCTCCGCCCAAACTCTCCCGCTTTCGGACGCTCGTTCAACTGAGTGCATATAGGAAGCGCCAGTGCCCCGCACAACATTATCCCCGCCTCGATAGTACTATTGTCTCAGTGTGGCGACGCTCCTGCAGCTCGCAAAAACCCCCCGCGCGCGAAAATACCCATGCCGCAATAGTACCACATGGCTGTGTATGTGTCCATGTATCTATACAAGTCTGTGTCTGTGTTCATGTGTTTGTGTCTGTGTCTATGTCTGTATGTACACGTGCTTGTCTGTGACTGTGTATTTGGGTTGTGTGTGAGTGTTTGTCTGTTTATGCATGTTTGTCTGTGCTTGTGTGTGTCTGTATTTGCGTATCTATGTGTGTTAATTGTGTGTCTGTGTCTGTGTCTATATGTGTTTGTGTGTGTTTGTGTCTTTGCTTGCGTGTCTATGCGTGTTTATGTTTGTGTTTGTGTTTGACTATGTCCGTGTCTATGTCAGTCTGTATCTATGTCTGTGACTGTGTTTGTGTTTGCGTGTCTGTGTTTGTATGTGTGTGTGTGTGTGTTTGTGTCCGGTGAGAAAATTAAATTAATATTCAATTATTTTTTATTCAGTTGATCGAGCGCCTGAGAGCGGACGAAATTGAGCAGGGTAATTCTTACTTTTAAAAAATACATAAACAGATAAACCTTATTTAAAAATACATAAATCTTATTTAAAGCTCATGTGCACTGTCGGGCAATGTCGAGGCAGGGGTATTGTCGAGCGGGGAACATGGGCCTCATGTGCACAGTCATTTGATTGAGCTCCTGAGAGCGGACAAAATTGAGCGGGGGTAATTCTTATTTAAAAAAAAACATAAATTTTATTTAAAAAGTAAATTTTATTGAACAACGCGTTGTATTTATGAATTGATTTGACATGTATTTATGAATTTCATTACACATTTATTTTCATTAAAGCACGTGTCATCCATCAATCAATATATATATACGACATATATTTTCATTAAAACGCTAGCTCCCGAGCAAAAAACGTGTGCGCTGACAATTTTATTTATGCTCAAGAGCAAAAAAGATAGAGCTAATGCAATGCGCGCGACTGAAAAAAAACATGTGCTCGGGAAATAAAACGCGCATCTGAGTGAAAAGCACGTGCTCGAGCGAAAAATGGGTGCTCGAAGGGAACAATTATTTCACCCCTGTGCACAATGAAAAAATATGCGTGCATGCGGGGCCAGTGCGCGATCGTTATTTTTATTCAAAAATTATATTAATATGTTTTAAATTTTTTGATTTGTTTTGTGCAAAATTTTATGGAGGGAAATTTCCCTCCATATATTTCATTAATGTGAGAGGGAAGGAAATAGACAAAACTTAATAAACTAGAGGAAGAGAACGGAGCGCGGCGACGGCCAAGAAAGAGAATGACAATGGCGGCGGCCGTGGAAGAGAGAGGTGACGATGGCGGCGACCGTCGAAGAGGGGGGAGACAACGGCGGCAGCCGTACGTGAAAGACATTGCTACAGCTCGCAAATGGATGTTTGTGTGTTTGGTTGTCCGTGTCTGTGTGTCTGCATGTGTCTGTGTTTGAGCCCCGACACATGCAATACGCGCTAGCTCTCAAGCAAAAAAAAAAGGAAAACTACACGCACGAGAGTGCATTTGCGTGCGCACGAGAGTGCATTTGCGTGCGCGCAAGAGTGCATTTGCGGGCGCGCGAGAGTGCATTTGCGTGCACGCGAGAGTGCATTTGCGTGCACGCGGGTTCGTGCGTGATTTTATTTTAATTCCAAAATTATATTAAAAAATTAATGTCATATTAATTTGCATTCATCTTTACATTTAATATATTTTTAATTTTTGGTTTTGTTTTGTTCAAAATTTTATGAAGGGAAATTTTCATCCGTATATTTCATTCATTCATGTGAGAGAGAGATAGAGCTGCATGGGAGAGAGGCAAATTTTTTTTTATAAAAAGTTAAAGATTTATATATAAAAATCCTCGTACACGCAAAAATACATGTCGCAATAGTACCACATGCATATCTGCGACAGCCACGCACGGATGTTTGCGAGCTGTAGGAGCACTATCGTCGCGTTAGAGCACTATCGAGGTGGGGTACTGTCGCGCGCATGCAAATGTTTTTTAAATTTAAAAAAAAAAAAAAAATAATAATTCAAAACTTTGATAAATATGATATATTTTTTGTAACAAAACTTTAATAATAAAATATTACTATTAGTAAGGACAATATCTTTGTCACAAAAAAATTTCATGATGTGGTTACAATTGATACTTATTGTGAGAAAAGTTTTCTATTTGTAACGTAACATTAGCGTTGTTACAAATACTTACAGTTATAGTAACGAATTAATTATTATTGTAACAAAATTTAAAATATTCGTTACAAAAAAGTACTTTTTTGTAACAACAAAAAAAATTTGTTACTAAATATAACTATTAGTAACAAACTGTGTTTCAGTTATATTTCAGTCCTTACAACAGGTGCAGTTTGTTGTAGTGAGTACTAGCTTGTTTTAAGCTTTCAAATCCAAATCGTTTAAACATATCATAGACATATTTAGATTGACATATGAAGATTCCATCATTTATTTGGGTTATTTGAAAGCCTAAAAAATAAGTTAATTCACCAACTAGGCTCATTTCAAATTCATTTTGCATTACAAGTACAACTTCATTACATACCTCTTCATTAGTGGCTCCAAAAATAATATCATCAACATATATTTGTAAAATAATTATATCATAATTAATATGCTTAATGAAGAGCGTATTGTCGGCACTACCCATTTTATAATCGTGCTTTAATAAAAAAAGATGTTAGACGTTCATACCAAGCACGGGGCGCTTGTTTTAGACTATAAAGCACTTTTTCTTATCTATAGAGATGATTTGGAAATTTTTCATTTATAAAACTTGGGGGTTGTTCTACATAGACTTCTCTTTAATTATCCCGTTTAAAAATGCACTTTTTACATCCATTTGAAATAGTTTAAACTTCTTATAACTCACAAATGCAAGAAAAATTCTAATCGATTCAAGGAGAGCAACGGGAGCAAATGTTTCATCAAAGTCGACCCCCTCAATTTGTGAATAACCTTGTGCTACTAATCTAGCTTTGTTCCTAGTGATTTTAGAATCTCCATCTAATTTTTTTTTAAATATCTATTTGACAAAAATAATGGGGTGATTAGATGGTCTTTCTACAAGCTTCCAAACCCTATTGCGCTCAAATTGATTTAATTCTACATTCATAGCAATAAACCAAAAGTCGTCATTTAAAGCAGTAGAAACATTTTTAGGTTCTATTTTAGAGACAAAGCATAAATTAGAAAAAGATTCATTAAAGGAAGAGCGTTTAGTAACCCCTCTTGATGGTTCTCCAATGATAATCTCCCTTGGATGATCTTTTGTGAATCTAAGCACGCTTGGAGGCACAAACTATTCTTGCACTGGTCTACTTCTTTGTCCTTTCCAAGTGATTCATCGTCATCAAGCTCCAAAGGTGAAGGGGGTTCATGTTCTTTTCCTACACTATTAGAATCTACACATGGCATAATTTCATCAAACTTCACATGAATAGACTCTTCAACCTTTTTAGATTTCTAGTTATATATCCTATATGCCTTGCTAGTAGACGAGTAACCAAGAAAGATTCCTTCATCGCATTTTTCATCAAATTTAGATAATGCATCTTTGGTATTTAAGATAAAACATTTACATCCAAAAACATGAAAGTACGATACAGTAGGTTTCTTTTGGTAATATAATTCATATGGAGTTAATTCAAAATAGGGCGAAGCATGATACTATTTATAACATAACACGATGTATTTACTGCTTCAGCCCAAAAGGATCTAGGCAACCCATACTCGGATAACATAGTACGTGCGAGTTCCTAAAGGGTTCTATTTTTCCTCTCCACTACACCATTTTGTTGGGGGGTGCGTGGAGCGGAAAATTCATGCTTGATACCTAGATTATTACAGAAAGTGGTGAAACTATCATTTTCAAATTCCCCTCCATGATCCAACCTTATGCACTTTATTTTTAGGTCTAATTCATTTTGAATGCATTTACAAAGTTTTGAGAATTCAGAAAAAGCATCGAATTTGGAGGTGAGAAATAAAGTCCATGCGAATCTAGAGAAATCGTCAATCAATACAAAAGTGTACTTTTTACCCGCAAGACTACAAGTGTTAATTGGCCCAAAGAGGTCCATGTGAATTAGTTGCAAAGGTCTTATGGTGGATATTTCACTTTTACTTTTAAATGATGTTTTTGAAAATTTTCCTTTTTGGCAAGGCGAGCACAAAGAAGATAGATTTCCAGTTAGTATTGGCAACCCTCTAATAATTTTATTTTTTGAAAATTTTAAAATCAATTTAGTGCTAGAGTGACCAAGATGCCTATGCCACAATTCAAGTTCCTCATTTTTTGAAATAAGACATTTAAGTGATGCACGTGATAGTTCATGAAAAGTAATTAAATAGACATTATGAACTCTTGGTGCAGTGAGTACAATATTATTAGACATAGGATCAATAATTGTGCATAGATTTGAAGAAGACTCAAATAACACATTCAATCCTTTATAGCATAGTTGACAAATAGAAATTAAGTTGTGTTTTAAACCTTCTACAAATAACACATTTGTAAGAGAGAAAGATTCGTTACCCACTGTACCGGTGCCTAATATTCTTCCTTTTCCATTGTCACCAAATGTCACGGTTCCTCCTTTTTTCTTAGAGAGGCTAAGGAACATTGCTTTATCGCCCGTCATGTGCTTGGAGCAACCTGAGTTCAAGTACCACATGTTTCCTTTGACCTTAGCCTGCCAACATACCTAAGAAGAAAATGTTAGTGAAGATCTGGATACCCATGAGATTCCTCCCATAACATAGGTGGAGCCCTTAAGTACCCAGATTTGTTTTATAATGCGCTTTCCCTTCTTCCTACAAGAGTCCATGGTGTGCCCAAACAATAAGCAATTGGCGCAAGCAACAAAAGGGGTTGAGACCTTTTTCTGTGACTGTTGTTAACTCTTGCTGGTATACATAGAGGTGGAGGGAGTAAAGGAATTATATTTCGAAAACAATTTTTTATTCTTGGAAACAGAGCTAACACCAACGTTAGTAGTCAACGCTGGGCGGTAGGTTTCGAAGACAAATCCTAGCCCAGACTTAGCAGAGCCATGGCACTGGTGCCCAAAATCATGTCCAGAGATTTTTGGCCAACCCCAAACTTGTTTATTGCCATATTAAGATCATTTATTCGGGCTTTTAAGGCAAAGTTTTCGCTTACGAGATTTCCACATCTCTTTGCATAATTTTTCTTTTTATTTTCAATTTGAGAAAGAGATATGTTCAACCTTATTTCTAAGTCTCCCTTTTCTTTCTTGAGTGATTCGATATTATTGAGAGTCTTAGAAAGATCGTTTTCAAGTTCCTTTGCTTTTGCCAAATGATTGTCATTCTTTTGGCAAGAAATTATTTCCTTATTCAGTTTTTGATTTTGTTTCAAGAGTATTTTATTTTCTGTTTTAAGAAGCTCAAAATCTTTTAAATTTTTACCAAACGATTTGCATGTATTTAAATATTCAACATAAAGATCATCATAAGTTGAAGGGCTTACCTCAGTGTCGCTTTGGACACTGCACTCGTCATCAGTTTGTTCTTGGTTCCTCCCTATGAGATACAAATTTGCCTCATCATCCTCGCTTGAACTCGAATCGTTTGAGCAACCAGATGAAGAATCATCCCATGTTGCCGCCTTCACGACCTTCTTCTTCTCCTTTCCTTTATGCCTCTTTTCTTTTTGCTCCTTCAGGTATTTTGGGCATTGGCTTCTTATATGCCTGGTCTTCCTGCAATGGAAGCACTCGGGAGGAGGTCGTTCTTCATCGTCGTCGCTTGATTTTTCCTTTTTCTCCTTTTCGGAAGATGATCCTTTATGAAAGTACTTGCGGAAGGTATTCCTTCTTTCTGGATTCTTCATGAACTTTGTGAAGTTTTTCATAAAGAGACTCTCCTCATCTTCTTCATCATTGTCATCCTCTTTTCTTGACTTTAGTGCCAAAGCCTTCTTCTTTGACTCCTTATTGTATTCTTCATCTTGAATGTTGAGTTCGACCTCATGGGTTTTGAGATTCCCAATGAGGCTCTCGATTTGGAGCCGCCATAGATCATGCGATTCGGAAATTGCAGTCACCTTTGGATTGAACTTCGGAGGAAGAGACCGAAGGATTGTTCTCACCAAATCACCGTTTGAGAAAGTTTTCCCAAGAATCTTTGAGGCGTTGACAATCTTGGTGAAGCGAGTATACATTGAGTCCACGTCCTCATTTGGATCCATCCTGAACCTTTCAAACTCCGATTCCAGTTGGAATATCTTTGAGTCTTTGAACTACGAGGTACCTTCATGAGTTATTTCAAGCAAATTCCAAATGTCATAAGCAGTATCACAAGCACAAACTCTATTAAATTCGGTCATATCTAATGCGCAGAATAAAGCATTCGTAGCTTTAGCATTATTTTTACATTTATTTTTATCCCCATTATCCCACCTATCTCTAGGCTTTTCCATGGTTACTTCTCCAACAATATAAGTAGGAGTTGTATATGGTGTTTCAATACTAGCCCAAACATCTAGATATAAATTAATTAGAAAATAACGCATTCGCGTTCTCCAGTAATTATAGTCAGTTCCGGTGAAAAGTGGAGGTCTACTTATTCCTTACCCTTCATGAAAAGCGAGATCACGAAACGCCATTATTCCCAGTTGTTAGACCGTTTTGGAATAACCTCGCTCTGATACCACTTGTTGGATCGCGAGACGCCCTTAGAGGGGGGTGAATAAGGGTTTTAAAAACTTATACTTTATTTTTAAACATTTGTAGTTAGAAAAGAAGAAGTCAAGTAATATAAAAGAGAAACATGATTTTATTAAACTTGAGATATGAAATTACAAAACTTGATTTCTTATGACGCTAGAAATCATGGGCGATAAATATAAAAATCATTTTGGTTTTCTATCCCGACTCGTATCCCCATGAACTGTTGGTTTTAGCCTATCCTCCCCCGGATATGGCCTCAAGCCGCTCTAGACTTTCTATCCCCAGAAAAGGCCTCGGCACGCCCTAGATCTATGCCCTAGACCTAGTCGCCAACACGAGGCGAATTCACTCCACGATGGTAATAAAAAGAGTTACAAAAGAAAATACAAAATATAATAAAGACTCCCTATAAAGAATTTTCGAGAAGGTGAAGGCTCGCTGGATGTTCTTGAAGTCGAAGCGTGCGTCCTTCACATTGCATAAGCATTGATCTGCATCTCCTTAAATTCTTCTTATTGAAACTTATGTGGGAGAAGATGGTCTGGAAATATGGCCCTTGCAGAGATTATCAAGTGCTGGAATAGGGCTCTCCAAAGTTAGTAGTAAGAGGCTTCGAAATCATCCAATTTATAGACTTTGAGCTAACGCCGGCGTTAAGTGTTAACGCCGGGCATTGACCATGTATAGCAATATATTGATGGCTCGGATCTTCAGAAGAGGAAAGAAATTCTGCACTTTAGGAAACTTTCATTTTAGGCAACCATAATGCTGGCGTTGAGGCTAACGCTGACGTTAGGTCAAATCATTCCTAAAGTGCCCCTTAAATCACGGCAGCTTCCCCTCTTTCCAGAAACATCGATCATTAACGCCCAACGTTAAGTCCTAATGCCTGGCATTGAACATCTCTCATTTCTTCAGTCGGCATGCCATCAAGTCGATCGGCAGACCATCCCGTCGAACCAAAATGCCCAGCGTTAAGCATAACACCTGGCGTTAGAATATATTCTTTTAAGCATGTGGACAGTTCCAGACCAATAGAGCAGCAACCTAGTGTCATACAAGTTCAAAACCTGCATGTTAAAAACACAAAGGCAAGCAAGATCAAATACAAGTAGGATTTGTTATTCTCAAATCAAAGGGATGCGGAAAACCATGTTCCAACATCGCCTTCACAGGCCACACGCCCAGTGGGTTCTAAAGGTGAATTTACCTAGATACCCATTGTGGGCTGCCGATAGCCCTTCAGAACAGCGAAGTTTTGTTGTTAGCAGACCAGTTTAGGGTGCGATTAGTAAAATTAAAAGCGGAGTTACGCTATTTACATATCAGAAGAGAAAAACTATATATAGGTCATGAATGGCACCTTTGGAGTCGATCCAGATCTTTGGCTTCTTCCTCCTTAAGACACCTTTAGTTAGCTCCTCAGGCTCTCCAGCGTGCCCGGCTTCAGCTTTGGCTTAAGAGGGGAAGCGCTCTAAGATCTTTCGAGTGTGTGGTGGGACCTCCACGCTGCAACCAAGGGTCAGTATTTAGTTCTAAGTCTTCGGTCAGGTTCCTTTGCGGGATCAGTAAGCACTAGCTACCCCCTTTTAGGGGTCCGAATTCCTCGTTGGGCCAAATCTCAGTTCCAACAGTCTAAGTCCAAGATGGATCGTTGAAACCGCAAGCTATGTCGTTGAGATATCACTCATATTGTCGAAACATACCAAGATTTTTCAAAATGTGTTGTCTGCATTTAATGTCGCTGTTTAAGGGACCAATCAGCGGATGCTGTTAAGGAATGGGCTTCTGACAATCAAGAGACCTCGGAATAGACCGTTAGATATTCTTGTCATATATATTGATAAGATGGTTGCCCTAATCAAGATAAAACTAACGAATCGAAAGAAAGTAACGGACATCAGTACGGCTAAAGGAACATTCACGAGAACAAACATCTTGAAATCTCAGTTCTCCAGGAATCAGTCAGGCACCTTCGACTGATAAGTATTGTTCCAGAGTGAATAAGAAGATCAAAGAAGCTATTGTGCATCATTTTCAAGTCTTTCAAAGCCTTCTCGTCAGATCTATAGGTCGTTTTCTTCAAGCTTTAGAAGGCTCTCCAGGCTATTTCTATCCTTTGCATTGTGGAGTGTTCTTCTGTATTGTAAACACTTTACATTTACTCTAAGAAACTTTTGAGTCTGAGTTGTAGGGTTTTGTGTGAACCTGAGTGTTGGAACCGAGAATCGGCCCAACGAGGAGTTCGAACCCCAAAAAGGGGGTAGCTAGCACTTACTGATCTCACGGAGGAACCTGACCAAACACTTAGAGCTAAAAAACGACCCTCAGCTATAGTGTGGAGGTCCCACCACACACCCGGAAGATCTTTAGAGCGCTTCCCCTCCTAAAACAAAACTGAAGTCGGGCTCCTTGGAGAGCTGAAGGAGCTAACCAAAGGCGTCCTAAGGAGAAGCAAAAGATCTAGTATGCTCTCCAAAGGTGCCCTTCAGGGTCTATTTATAGTATTTCTATACAGGTTTGCTAATAGCGCAACTCCTCCTTTTGGTCTTGCTATGCGCACCCCAAAGTTGTCTGCTAACAACCAAACTCTGCTGTTCTGGAGGGCTATTGGCATCCCACCAAGGGTATCAGGGTAAATTCACCTGTAGACCCTTGCTAGGAGAGTGGCCCATGGAGACGCCACTCGCATTTCTCCCTGCGAGCTGGGCTCACGAGATCTTCTCTTGTGAGTGGAGGCGAGCCTCCACTCGCCTCGTCGGACTAGTACTGCGAGACCTCGCTTGACTCGCTCTGGCTAAATGCACCCCAGAGCGATGCTAGGTTGTATCGCCTTCTTTGTGCGCCACTAACAAGATAGGCTTTCTGATTCGCCTTGCTTCGCGATGGTCGGATGCTCGCCGTGAGTCGGCAAGTACTCTTTGACCCGCCTATAGTCGATTTCCCTTTTCATCCACATCGAGAACACTGGGTTGTACACAATCCCCGCTCTTTGCGAGATCACCCTAAGCTCGCGAAGAAACATCCAACCCTTCGTGTTTTCCAGACGGCTGCTGAGCTGGCAGGAATCTTTGGTGGGCCCCATCTGATGGAGACAACGACCCCCAACATGTTGATGATGATGGAGCCGACACGTTTGCGGAAGATCTGTCACCCTCTCCGTCCAAAGACTTGCGGAGCCGTGGCGACCTTTGTGATCGATGCTACAACCTTCGCCCTCGGCGCAAGACTCATATTTAACAATTATAATGTTTACTTATATTTATGTATTTCCTAATTACATTGTTTTAATTTGGGACTATTTCATTTTGGCCAGCATTTAGCCAAATCTGTTCATTTTAATTAAATTGAGCTGCATATAGCCCGGATGTTTATAAGCCTTATATAAGGCCATGTTTTTGGAGCATTTAATAATTTTTTGATGATAAGAAACCCTAATATTGGAATTCCCTCTTACTCTCTCTCTCTTCTCCCTAGCCCCCCCCCCCCCCCACACACACACACACCTTCATTCTCCCTTGAGAGTTTGGCCTCCCTCTTCTCTCATCCTCCTCCTCTCCTCCCCCCTCTAGTCTCCTCCACAATCCCACCCTCCACATCTCTAAATTTACATGCCAAGGTTGCCCCCCTCCCTTGAAGTATTTCGGCCACCCAAAATCCTCCCGCTTGGGTATTTAGCCAAGGTGAAAAGATTTGTGGTCTCGTGGAATCAAATCCGGCGTGAAGTGAGAAAGGCGAACGAGTTTCTCTCCATTCAGCGCGACTTCGGTGGATCCGTTGAAGAGCGATCGTATTTCAGATACAATCAATTTCTGAGTGGGTAACGAAATATCTTCCTTTGTGTGTTCCCTCTAGATTATTCTTGTGGTGGATTTACTTTTGCGATTACTTCTGACAACGTTGAATTTATCGTGGTTTTCTTCGATCGATTTTGTTGTTTATCTTGATTTTATTTAAGTTCTTGAGAATTGGCGAACCTCGTTTTCTTTTTGTTGGGAGAGATCTACCTTTTCCGAATCATTAGTTTTTGTTGGATCTTTTTTGGTACAACACTTGCTTGATCAGACCGGGTAGGTCCTTTTAGCTTGAGAGGATATTGGCTTATAGCCCTTATTCGATCTCCGACGGTGTGGCTACCCGTACGTTAGCATAGGATCAATAAAATTGCATAACGTGTGCGCTGCGTTTGTGTGTGCTACCATAGAATTGTACGTTGAGAGGTTCTCGTGTTTGTCCGGCGTAATCGTGTCAGAGGGCGAACCTACATCAATTTGGTATCAAAGCTAGGTTGTGTCAATTTCTTAATTGGCACCATCCTAGTTTGTCTTAGGGCACCGACACTCATATGCCAAGCACGACTCATTGCAAAATAACAAAATTGTAATTTCTGGTCTGCAAATAGCGGCCTAAAATTCTCATATTTCTGCGAAATCCAAAAAAGAAAATTCTGGAAATTCTCCTTATTATTTTCAGTAAGAAAATAAAAAAAAATTTAATTATCCTAGTTATTAAGCGGGAACAAATCTATCTTTCATAATTTCTGTCAGGTCATAAATCGATTTTCTGTCTGTCTATGCGCACGAGACAAGGCACCGAGTATTCCACATCCTCCTCCCCTATGGTGGTCGAATGGGACACGGGTCATGGTCCAACAGCAATTGATGAACTCCGCCAGGAGTTCACGGATCAGTTGACGGACATTAGAGAGATGCTTCATGAGCTAAGGTTAAATCAAGCGGCTCCGGGTAATCATGCAGCCAACCAACGTGAAGAATTGAATAACCATATTAATAATAATAATAATGAACATGTCCCGTGTGTTAATCATAATAACGAACAAGTCCCGCGTGCCAATAATAATAATGAACATATCCCGCGTGCACCGTACGAGTTTGATATCACTAGGTTAGTCTGGGTCAAACCCCCATCGTACGATGGACTGGGTGAACCCCAAGTTTTCTTTGACTGGGTAATGGAAGTAGAGTGCTACTTTGAGTGGCACAATCTGACCAACGTGGATAAGTTGTGAGTTGCGGGGATAAAGTTGCTAGGTTGAGCTAATGTATTTTGGTTGAATGAGGAACGGCGTCTAGGTGTAGTGAACGGCTTACCACCAATTGGTTGGGCAGGCATGAAGGCCATGTTGACAGACCAGTACATCCCTGCGTACCATCGGACTCAATTATTTGATGATTTAGCAACCCTTAGACAAGGGAATAGGTCAGTCGCTGATTACATGAGCCTTCTCAAGGACATGATGGTCAGGTGCAATGTGAGGCAGATGCCTGAGGTCACCCTCATGCTAACTCAACGCGAAGAACGCACGCTTGGACTTCAACGATCTTCAGCGATTCTTCGGCGTCTCCTTCAGATTACCTCATAAGGAGTTTCATATTTGTCTTTTGTATTTGTATTTTTATTTTATCATTGTAATCGGTTTGTGAATTCGCCTCGTGTTGGCGACAAGGTCTGAGTAGGACTTAGGGAAGAATTCGCCTCGTATTGGCGACTAAGTCTAGGGAGTAGATCTAGGGGGTGCTCGACGCCTTTCTGGGGATAGAAAGGCTAGAGCGGCTTGAGGTCATATCTGGGGAGAGATCGGCTAAAACCAACCGGTTTGTGGGGATACGAGTCAGTATAGAAAACAAAAAGAGATTTTACTTTATCGCCTATGATTTCTAGCGTCATAAGAAATCAAGTTTTGTAATCTTATATCTCAACTTAATAAAATCATGTAAAAACCCTTATTCACCCCCCCCCCCCCCCCCCCCTCTAAGGGCGCCTCAAATCCAACAAGTTCCGGTCCATTGACTCGAACTCTGTTGTCATTACAGCTAGGAATATAGGAAATCCAACTGGTGAGAGAGTGCCCGTGGGTAGGATTAGCAAGACGAATGCTGAATGCCCTACCAAGCCCAAGCCCCTAGCCCTTTTAGACACATCATCTAAGTCCGGTGAGCTTGTGTATGAGGCCGGGGAAGAATCTGATTCGGAAGTGGTGCCTAGCGATTTAGAGGATGATGTTAATATGATGGTGATGAGGTGTATTTTGGCTACTCCGCGTGCTTCGGATGATTGGAATAGGACGAATATTTTCTCGTTAAATTTTAAGAGCATGGAGAAGTGGTGTAAATTGATTATCGATAGCGGTAGCTGTATGAATGTGATTTCGGAAAATGTGCTGACCCGGATGTTGTTAACCACTGAACCGCACCCTCACCCTTATAAGGTTGCTTGGGTAAATAAGGCATCCCTTCCGGTTTCGAAGCATTACTTGGTACCCCTTACCATCAAGGCTTACACTGAAAAGGTTTGGTGTGACGTCATCCCCATGGATGCCTGTCATGTTTTACTAGTGTAACACCCTGCCAGTACGAAAGGTATAACAGCAGGTCCGGCCGGGACCCCACGCCATACAAACCACACTAGCTAGGAGTTAAAAAGTGATAACCAGAAAAGTAACAACTAAACGAGAGTACAAAACGTAAGCGGAAGCATTAATTAAACCATTCAAAAAGGATTGTCCACTATCATAGGAATGTAATCTGAATAAGAGTTACGGCCTTAAGGCCTTACATTCACCCAAAGCACAAAACTCCAAAAGCATACATCGGCACGCAGGCCGGCCATACATGAAAAATAGGAAAAGGGCTGGCCTTCGAGGGCCAACACTGCAAACGGCCATCGCCCGCTATTTCCCACTAGGCTCACCTGCACCTGCATAAGAACGTTCCACCAAGCGGTGGCAAACAAAGTAACGGTCAGCACAGCTGACCAAATTATAACGACCCCACCCCTTTCCCGGGGTGGCGGAGATTCTACCCTGCATGCAATCCATACTAGCACAAGTACTAAAATAAAGAAAGTGCAACTACACAAGGTGAGGTTTCAAGCACAATCAATCTTCTAGGTTGAGCATCAAAAAGGAGGGAACCTAGGTATGCACATGATGTTGGTTGGGTTCACCCGAAGGTTCCCCGCAACCGCCTAAACAACCGCATGAGGCTAACAACATCAATTCCACAAACACTCCACTGTAAGGGCCATCGCCTTATGTGGGAAAAAGAGCTTTTGGTCGGTCTAGGTAAACCACCTTCCACAACCTCTCCCATGATCACACGGCTACATGAGGTAGGGACCTCTTACCGATCTGCATGGAAACGGGTTCGGTTTAGCTTTGCCCGTCCTCTAATCATCGCGATCTATCGCACGACGCGGGTACGGCTTCGCCTCAGCCCGTGAGGGTTTAGCACCTTCAAGTGCTACACAAATATAAGCTACGCACCTAATCCGTTCACAAGGATCTAGGCTTCACAAATACTCAAAAAGGGGAGGTATAATACGCTCCGCATAAATTTCGCGGTGAAGGTTTGCCTTCATCCAATCTCAAAGCATGGGGCTTTCGTTAGGATCTTCACAAGACGCCTACACTTAAATCCCGCACTACTATAGATGATTTCACGGAGTCATTCTCCGGCACGCATTCTAGGCTTAACCTAAATGCAACGTTGCAATCCAAGCATCACCGATTCGGGCTCACGGCCACGAATAGGCTTCACACAAAATGCCTAAATCCGCACGACTACCGGATTTTCTACATGCAATATGCCGGGGACGGACACAATCGACCCGGAGTTCCGGAAAACTTGTGGAAATCCTACACTTCACCCATTTGGTGAAAGTGATCCCTCATGCAAGCATAGAGAAATGAAGGAGAGGACAAAAGACAAGTCCAAACAACGGGAGAAGAAATCATTACCCTAGGAGCATTCTTTTTCGCCATGGATCCGAGATTCTAGACGGAGGGAAACGACCGCACCGGGCTGCACTCTCCAGATCTGGAAACGGCTCGCGAAACGGAGCTCCGGAGCTCCGTCAATGGCGGGATCTCCCTTCTTCTTCCTTGCCTCCTTCTTCTTCCTCTAAGCTTGGAGAGAGAAATGCCTCAAAAGAATGAGGGTTAATCTCCTCTCACAGGCCCTAAGACCCCCCAGCAACTAATCCTAGCCATTGGATCGAATTCCAAAGGATTTGGACGGCCGGATCTTCTTCTCCGCTCAAAATCGCGGAATAGAATAAACAGGGCGCACGATCACAGGCGCACGGTCAGTGGTCGTGCGCGAAGAGGAAAATGGTCGTGCGCACTTTCCGAGACAGAACTCTGAATTCTTGCGAATAAGCGCACGGTCGCTGGCGCACGATCACCGGTCGTGCGCGAAGAGGACAATGGTCGTGCGCATAAGCCGAGACAGAACTCCGACTCTTTGCGGGTTACGCACGATCATTGGCGCATGATCATTGGTCGTGCGCGAAGAGGATAATGGTCGTGCGCATTGACCTGATCTGGAATTTTGAGCCTATCCCGAGCGCAACACTACCATTCCGCCTACCTCGCTGAACCACGATCTTTGGGGTGTTACAACTCCACCCCCCTTAAAAGAATTTCGTCCCGAAATTTCGAGAACAGTAATAGCAGGAATTTACAGTTTTTAAAGAAAATTTACCTGAGAGAAATAGCTCGGGGTACTCCGCAAGCATCGCTTGCTCTCTCTCCCAAGTTAGCTCCTCTCGGCCGCAATTATCCCACCGGACCTTTACCATCCGAATGGACTTGTTCCGCAACTGCTTTACCTCGGTATCCTCGATGCGTAAGGGTTTGACTTTCGTCGACAACCCACTATCCACCGACACTTTGCCAACCGCAACGATATGAGTAGGCTCTTGCACTGCCTTCCTCAGAACTGAAATGTGAAACACGTCGTGCAAACCGCTCAGCTCTGCAGATAGTGCAAGCCGATAAGCCCCATCGCCAACACGTTCCACAATCTCAAACGGTCCTAAGTACCTTGGACTGAGCTTTTGCAAGCGTCGGATCCTTGATACCCCTTTGAACGGTTTGATCTTCAAGTAAACCCGGTCACCGACGGCGAACTCTAGGTTCCTATGCTTGGCGTTGTAATATTTTGCTTGCCTATCCTGGGCAATCAATAGCCTTTCTCGAATAGTTTGGATCGTCGAAGTTGCTTCCTCAACATCCTTTCGCTTTAATAGCTTAGTATCGCCCGTTTCTGCCCAAGACAACGGCGTACGACACTTCTTACCATAGAGGGCCTCGAAAGGAGCCATCTTTATACTGGCTTGGTAGCTATTATTGTAGGCGAACTTGATCATATAGAGATGATCTTCCCACTTCTTTCCAAAATCTAGAGCGCACATTCGGAGCATATCCTCCATAGTCCTGTTGGTCCTCTCGGTCTGTCCATCCGTTTGCGGGTGGAAGGCCGTGCTAAATTTCAATTTAGTGCCCAACAGTTCATGGATAAGCCTCCAATCTTTCGATGTGAAATGCCCGTCACGATCGCTGACGATGCTACGAGGGACACCGTGCAGTCGCACAATACTATCGACATAGAGCTTCGCTAGCTTTTCTACAGATTCATCCTTCCGGTTCAGAATAAAATGCGATACTTTTGTCAGTCTGTCCACGATCACCCAGATGGCTTCGTTTCCATGCTGCGATCTCGGCAATCCGTGCACGAAATCCATCGAAATATCGTCAAACTTCCATTCCGGAATCGGCAAGGACTTCAAAAATCCACCGGGACGTTGACATTCCACCTTCACCAACGCGCAAGTGTTGCACTTGGCCACGTAGAGGGCAATGTCCTTCTTCATACCCGGCCACCAGAAAAGTTTCTTCATGTCCATGTACATTTTCGTGCTCCCCGGGTGGATAGAGTACTTGGTATGATGAGCCTCGTACATCAATTCCTCCCGTAGAGTACCAACGTTTGGGACGCACAATCTGCCATTCTTCCACATAAGGCCATCCTCGAAAGAGAAATCAGCGTTTAACCCGTCAACGGTTTCCGCTTTGTAGCGTTTCATGCTCTCATCCAGCTCCAATGCCTGTCGAACTCGGTCGGCAAGGTGGTATTGAACCTCCGTCTAGTTCAAGCATGCTGAAGTAGACGCTCTTCGATCAACGCAAATGATCTCCATTTCTTCCATCTCCCGGATTAGACGCTCATCGTGCATCAAAATCCAATTTGCTCGAGCGGGAGCCCGACGACTCAACGCGTCCGCAACTACATTTCCCTTTCCAGGAGTATATTTGATGTCGAAGGTGTAGTCCCCAAGGAACTCCAACCACCTCCTCTGTCGCATATTCAACTCCCTTTGATCTAGCAAGTACTTGAGGCTCTTGTGGTCGGTAAAGATGTCGATCTTCACGCCATACAAATAATGCCTCCAAAGCTTAAGAGCAAATACCACGGCCGCTAGCTCCAAATCATGGACCGGGTAATTCCTCTCATGAACCTTCAACTGCCGGGAGCCGTAGGCAATTACCTTACCGAACTGCACTAGGACACAACCCAGACCACTCCCTGAGGCGTCGCTGTAAATTTCGTAGCCTTTCGTACCACATGGAGAGCATAGAATGGGCGCCGTGGTCAGACGTCTCTTCAGTTCTTCAAAAGCTCGTGCGCACTCGGGCGACCAAACGAACTTATGATCTTTCCTAGTCAATTTAGTGAGAGGAAGTGCAATCCTCGAGAAGTTTTCCACAAAGCGCCTATAATAGCCGGCAAGTCCTAAGAAACTTCAGACTTCCGCTACGTTTTTCAACAAAGGCCAGGCTCGGATCGCTTCTATCTTCGACGGATCAACCGCAATTCCATCTCCACTAACGACGTGACCAAGGAATGCTACTGACGGTAGCCAAAACTCGCACTTGGAGAACTTGGCATAAAGCTGACTCTTCCTCAAGGTGCCCAGAACTGCGTGCAGATGCCCTACATGCTCCTCTTCCGATTGAGAGTATACCAAAATGTCGTCGATGAAGACGATCACAAATTGATCCAAATACTCACGGAATGTCCTATTCATTAAGTCCATGAATACCGACGGTGCATTAGACAGACCGAACGGCATCACCGTGAACTCATAATGCCCAAAGCGGGTACTGAACGCTGTCTTTGGAATGTCACATTCCCTAATCCGCAGTTGGTAATAGCCGGACCTTAGGTCCAGTTTGGAGTATACCGTCGACCCAACCAGCTGGTCGAAGAGATCGTCGATTCTTGGAATCGGATATCGGTTCTTCTCGGTCAACTTGTTTAGCTCTCGATAATCGATACATAGACGCAAGCTCCCGTCCTTCTTTTTCACAAATAGGACCGGTGCACTCCAAGGCGAAGAACTTGGACGTACGTAGCCTTGCTCTAGCAGCTCTTGCAATTGAACCTTCAGCTCAGCCAATTCCTTTGGCGCTATCCGGTACGGTGAGCGGGCCACAGGTTTGGCACCTGGCACCAACTCGATACAGAAATTGATCTCTCGCTGAGGCGGAGCCCCAGGGAGTTCGTTAGGAAACACGTCGGCGTACTCCGCTACAACTGGGACATCACATAACCTGGGCTTTGGCTCCGAAGCCTCCAACAAGGTGAAGAACAACTCGGCGCCTTTTCTCACCGCCTTAACCACTTGGAGAGCAGACATCAGCGTCTTGCTCGCTCCTCGCATACCGGCAAACATGGTTTCTCCATCGGCGTTCCTTCCCAGAGTGATCTCCTTAGAATTGCAATCTATGCATGCACGCTGCTCCGAGAGCCAGTCCATGCCGAAGATCACATCGAATTCAGCTAACTGTAATAACGATGCTTCCAAATCGAAATCTTGATTTCCAATCCGCACCTTCACACGGCTCTTCCTATCCGCAGACATGCGAGATCCATTGGGTAGCACTACTTCTAATCTATCCTCTACGAAGGTAGATGGCACTCCGATTCGCACCACGAAGTCCTCAGACAGAAAAGAGTGCGATGCACCCATATCAAATAGAGCTCTCACCGGATAGTTGAGAATTAGGACAAAGCCTAATTGCACACAAAAAAAACATACAGTTGCACAACAGTATAATCACAAATAGCTATGCAAAAGCTAATTTTTTTTTCATACATGTGACAACATCAGCTTGTCGTATGGCTTCTTGCTGGCCAAGCGAGTAGACTCTCGGCTGAGTCGGAGTAATGTGCTGGGAAGCCGAAGACTCCGCAGCTTTACCCTTTTCCGCAGCACGAGCATAGTCCAAAGCTCGATTCTCTGCCTTCGGGGGACCACTTCGACACACTGCGGCCTTGTGTCCCACCTTCCCGCAGGTGAAACACGTGATAGGACTCCGCACAGTCGTTGCTCCCGAAACATTTGAGCGAGAGTGCTCCGCCGGTTTGAACTTCCTTTTGTTCTTCCTGAATTCTGACTTGGACTGAGAGACCGGCACATGAAACTCAGGTTTCTTTGCCACGGCTTTTGCTTGTACCCTCTTCATGTCCAACTCTAGGGATCTGGCAGTTTGGACCATCACCTGGAAACCTAACATCATTGGGCCTGCAAGGAGCAGCCTCAACTCGTCCCGAAGACCTTCATAGAACTTGTTCGTCTTTGTCTCTTCGTCTTCCATCATAGGCCCCGCATAACGACCCAGTTTAGTGAACTCGTGCAAGTACTCATCCACTGAGCTGTCGCCTTGAGTTAACTTCAGAAACTGGTTCTGCAACGCAATGCGTTGGGCAGAAGGAATATACCTTTGAAGAAAAGACTTTGAGAACTCCGCTATCGTGATCTCGGTAATCTCCCTGCCTCCGAACTTGTGCACTTCCTGTTCAGCCCACCAACGCTCTGCCTCTCCGTTAAGGAGGAAGGTGGCTAAAGTGACCATCATAACTTCTTCTGTTGCTGTCGCCCTTAGAATCTTCCTAACCGTTGACAGCCAGTCCTCCGCCTCCGTTGGGGATCCGGTCCCCGAGAAAGTTGGAGGATGGAAGCTTAGAAAGTGTTGCAGCTGTTGATCACGCGCTCGCGCAACAACTACACGCTCTACCGGACGCTCCACCCTTTGCACCGCCGCAGGTTCCACTGCAGCCACTGGCACAGGGGCCTCAACCCTTGGTTCCACCGCAGGTTCCACTGCAGGTTCGATCACCGGGGCCGCATCTGTATTAGGCGTAGCAGGCTGTGCAAGCCTTTGCGGTTGAGCATTGATCATCGTGAAGACAGCTTCTGCGATTAACCTGATCATCTCAGCAGGAGAAGTGGTCACTGGCACTTCAGCCGACCCACTACTTTTAGCAGTGTTACGGGGTTGAGACGGCCCCGCACCACTTCTAGTCGCCTATAATCGTGTAAGACACAATTTAGTGACTGAAAACATAGCAAACAACTATCATGGAACGCTAAGGTTCCGCAAACAAGTATGTTTTCCCATTCCTAAGTGGACATTCTTATTAGTTTTTGTCGTTTTAGGTGAATGCACATCCCGTGCACACCACCCCTTAAAAGGAATTCGTCCCGAATTCGCTAAACTACGGATCGACGCCTTAAGTCCGATACCAAATTGTAACACCCTGCCAGTACGAAAGGTATAACAGCAGGTCCGGCCGGGACCCCACGTCATACAAACCACACTAGCTAGGAGTTAAAAAGTGATAACCAGAAAAGTAACAACTAAATGAGAGTACAAAACGTAAGCGGAAGCATTAATTAAACCATTCAAAAAGGATTGTCCACTATCATAGGAATGTAATCTGAATAAGAGTTACGGCCTTAAGGCCTTACATTCACCCAATGCACAAAACTCCAAAAGCATACATCGGCACGCAGGCCGGCCATACATGAAAAACAGGAAAAGGGCTGGCCTTCGAGGGCCAACACTGCAAAGGGCCATCGCCCGCTATTTCCCACTAGGCTCACCTGCACCTGCATAAGAACGTTCCACCAAGCGGTGGCAAACAAAGTAACGGTCAGCACAGCTGACCAAATTATAACGACCCCACCCCTTTCCCGGGGTGGCGGAGATTCTACCCTGCATGCAAGCCATACTAGCACAAGTACTAAAATAAAGAAAGTGCAACTACACAAGGTGAGGTTTCAAGCACAATCAATCTTCTAGGTTGAGCATCAAAAAGGAGGGAACCTAGGTATGCACATGATGTTGGTTGGGTTCACCCGAAGGTTCCCCGCAACCGCCTAAACAACCGCATGAGGCTAACAACATCAATTCCACAAACACTCCACCGTAAGGGCCATCGCCTTATGTAGGAAAAAGAGCTTTTGGTCGGTCTAGGTAAACCACCTTCCACGACCTCTCCCATGATCACACGGCTACATGAGGTAGGGACCTCTTACCGATCTGCATGGAAACGGGTTCGGTTTAGCTTTGCCCGTGCTCTAATCGTCGCGATCTATCGCACGACGCGGGTACGGCTTCGCCTCGGCCCGTGAGGGTTTAGCACCTTCAAGTGCTACACAAATATAAGCTACGCACCTAATCCCTTCACAAGGATCTAGGCTTCACAAATACTCAAAAAGGGGAGGTATAATACGCTCCGCATAAATTTCGCGGTGAAGGTTTGCCTTCATCCAATCTCAAAGCATGGGGCTTTCGTTAGGATCTTCACAAGACGCCTACACTTAAATCCCGCACTACTATAGATGATTTCACAGAGTCATTCTCCGGCACGCATTCTAGGCTTAACCTAAATGCAACGTCGCAATCCAAGCATCACCGATTCGGGCTCACGGCCACGAATAGGCTTCACACAAAATGCCTAAATCCGCACGACTACCGGATTTTCTACATGCAATATGCCGGGGACGGACACAATCGACCCGGAGTTCCGGAGAACTTGAGGAAATCCTACACTTCACCCATTTGGTGAAAGGGATCCCTCATGCAAGCATAGAGAAATGAAGGAGAGGACAAAAGACAAGTCCAAACAACGGGAGAAGAAATCGTTACCCTAGGAGCATTCTTTTTCGCCATGGATCCGAGATTCTAGACGGAGGGAAACGACCGCACCGGGCTGCACTCTCCAGATCTAGAAACGGCTCGCGAAACGGAGCTCCGGAGCTCCGTCAATGGCGGGATCTACCTTCTTCTTCCTTGGCTCAGAAAGTACTTTAATTGCTGGTCACGCGCTCGCCCCACAACTACTTGCGCAACTCGATGTTCCACCCTCAGCTCTACCGCAGGTTCCACTGCAGCAACAGTTACAGGGGCCACATCCAGAGTCGGAGTAGGAGGCTGTGCAAGCCGCCCAGACTGAGTATTGATCATCGCGAAGACCGCTTCAGCGACTAACTTGATCATCTCAACCGAAGGAGTGGTCGCTGACACCTCAGATGACCCACTACTTTCAGCAGTGTTACGGGGTTGAGACGGCCCCGCACCACTCCTAGTCACCTATAATCGTGTAAGAGACAATTTGGTGACTGAAAGCATAGCAAACAACAATCATGGAACGCTCAGGTTCCGCAAACAAGTATGTTTTTCCATTCCTAAGTGGACATTCTTATTAGTTTTTGTCATTTTAGGTGGATGCACTTCCCGTGCACACCACCCCTTAAAAGGAATTCGTCCCGAATTCGCTAAACTACGGATCGACGCCTTAAGTTCGATACCAAATTGTAAC
Organism: Dactylorhiza incarnata; assembly: GCA_033032865.1. NCBI lineage: Eukaryota > Viridiplantae > Streptophyta > Magnoliopsida > Asparagales > Orchidaceae > Dactylorhiza > Dactylorhiza incarnata. Next base: position 10,324,512 of record JAWHQI010000031.1, read on the forward strand.
ACCCTGCCAGTACGAATAGTATAACAGTAGGTCCGGCCGGGACCCCACGCCATACAAACCACACTAGCTAGGAGTTAAAAGGTGATAAACAGAAAGAACTACAGCAGAGTATACTAAACACTAGCGGAAGCAAAAAGATTTAACATTTCAAATAGAACTGTCCACTATCATAGGAACGAAACCATAAAATAGAGTTACGGCCTTAAGGCCTTACATTGACCAATGTACAAAACTCAGATCATACTTCGGCACGCAGGCCGGCAATACATGAGAAAGCAGAAAAGGGAGGCTGGCCTTCAAGGGCCAACTCAGCAAAAGGGCCACCGCCCGCTATTTCCCACTAGGCTCACCTGTACCTGCAAGAGAACATTCCAACCAGCGGTGGCAAACAAAGTAACGGTCAGCACAGCTGACCAAATTATAACGACCCCACACCTTTCCCGGGGTGGCGGAGTTTCTACCCTGCAAGCAAGCCATACTAGTACCAGTACTAAAATAAAGAAAGTGCAACTTACACAAGGTGAGGTTTCAAGCACAATCAATCTTCTAGGTTGAGCATCAAAAAGAGGGGAACCTAGGTATGCACATGATGTTGGTTGGGTTCACCCGAAGGTTCCCCACAACCGCCTAAACAACCGCATGAGGCTAACAACATCAATTCATCACAAACGTGGGTACGCACAACCGCACGCTCCATGCTCACACGGCATGTACCAAAGGTACTTCTTCCCGAGCACCAACACCATCATGAGTCCGGAAACTCTAGATAGAAAAGAGCTTTTGGTCGGTCTAGGCAAGACGCCCTTCCCAACCTCTCCCAAGGTCGTTCGGGTTTACAAGGGATAAATCCCCCTACCGCCGCGCCTGGAAACAGGTTCAGTTCAGCCAATTCCCGTGCTCTTGTCATCGATTGAACACACGATGCGGGTATGACATCACCTCGGCCCGTAAGGGTTTAGCACTCGCTAGCGCTACACAAAACATAAGTTACGACATCCAAGCCTTAAAAGTTTACTTTGTAACGACTCAAGACCCGACTCCGCCTTTCGGCCGAAGGGCATGATGGATCATTAGGGCTTTACACGTAACCAAAAAGGAGGTACAAGACCACTCCTCAACAATTCTAGTGGTGAAGGTTTGCATTCAACCACTCGAAAAGCATGGGGCTTCCGTTAGGATCTTCACAAGACGCCTACGCTTAAATCCCGCAATACTATCACACATATCACGGAGTCATTCTCCGGCACGCATTCTAGGCTTAACCTAAATGCAACGTCGCAAATCAAGCATCACCGATTCGGGCTCACGGCCACGAATAGGCTTCACACATAATGCCTAAATCCGCACGACTACCGTATTTTCTACGTGCAATATGCCGGGGACGGACACAATCGACCCGGAGTTCCGAAGAACTTGAGGAAATCCTACACTTCACCCATTTGGTGAAAGGGATTCCTCATGCAAGCATAGAGAAATGAAGGAGAGGACCAAAGACAAGTCCAAACGACGGGGGAAGAAATCGTTACCCTAGGAGCATTCTTTTTCGCCATGGATCCGAGATTCTAGACGGAGGGAAACGACCGCACCGGGCTGCACTCCCCAGATCTGGAAACGGCTCGCGAAACGGAGCTCCGGAGCTCCGTCAATGGCGGGATCTCCCTTCTTCTTCCTTGCCTCCTTCTTCTTCCTCTAAGCTTGGAGAGAGAAAAGCCTCAAAAGAATGAGGGTTAATCTCCTCTCACAAGCCCTAAGACCCCCCAACAACTAATCCTAGCCATTGGATCGAATTCCAAAGGATTTGGACGGCCGGATCTTCTTCTCCGCTCAAAATCGTGGAACAGAATAAACAGAGCGCACGATCACAGGTGCACGGTCAGTGGTCGTGCGCGAAGAGGAAAATGGTCGTGCGCACTTTCTGAGACAGAACTCTGAATTCTTGCGAATAAGCACACGGTCGCTGGCGCACGATCACCGGTCGTGCGCGAAGAGGACAATGGTCCTGCGCATAAGCCGAGACAGAACTCTGACTCTTTGCGGGTTACGCACGATCATTGGCGCACGATCACTGATCGTGCGCAAAGAGGATAATGGTCGTGCGCATTGACCTGATCTGGAATTTTGAGCCTATCCCGAGCGCAACACTACCATTCCGTCTACCTCGCTGAACCACGATCTTTGGGGTGTTACAACTAGGATGCCCATAACTTTACGATCATGATGTTACTCACTTGGGGCAAGCTAACACGTATGAGTTCTTATTTAATGGCAAGACCGTTATCTTTAAACCCACTCCGCCTAAAGATACATCGGTCCCCTCTAAGGACACGATTGTCCCGGTAGAAAAGCAAACGTTAAGTCTGATGGGTAAGAAGGAGTTCGCGCGTAATACCTTTTTAGATGGTGTCAAGTATGCGTTAGTTTGCATACAAGTCAAGGAAGATGTGTCTACTTTCGAAAGCTTACCGCCAGCGTTGAGGAAACTCTTTGAAGAGTTTAAAGATGTGTATCCAGACGAGTTACCATCCATGTTACACCCCCCCCCCCCCCGCGGGACATCCAGCATGCGATAGATTTAGTTCTGGGTTACTCGTAACCCAACCTTCCTCAGTATCGGTTAAACCCTTCCGCGCACTTAGAGTTGCAAACTCAAATTTCTGATTTATTAAAGAATGGGTTCATTCGTCATAGCAAGAATCTGTGTGCCATACCCGCTTTACGTGCTCCCAAGAAAGACGGCTCTTGGAGGATGTGTGTGGATAGTCGGGCCATAAATAAAATTACTATTAAATATCGATTTCCCATCCCTCGCTTGGACGACTTAATGGATATGCTAGCAGGAGCCACGATCTTCTCGAAATTGCACCTTAGGAGTGGCTACCACCAGATCCAAATTAGGGAGGGTGACGAGTGGAAGACCACCTTCAAGTCTAAGGAAGGGCTCTACGAGTGGTTAGTGATGCCGTTTGGGCTTTCCAATGCCCCGAGTACTTTTTCTAGGATGATGACGCATGTCTTCCAACCTTTCATGGGAAAATTCATAATAGTGTATTTTGATGACATCCTCGTTTTTAGTACTTCCACGGCTGATCATGAGTCGCATTTGAGGACTATCCTTACTACGTTGAGATCGGAAGAATTATTCGTCAATATCAAGAAGTGTACTTTCTATGTGACGTTCGTGGAATTCCTTGGATATATTGTGAGTTCGGAAGGCATACATATGGATCCTAAGAAGGTCCAAGCCATTAAGGATTGACCGGAACCAACCAACATACAAGATGTTAGGAGTTTTCACGGGCTAGCGACCTCTTACCGCCGATTTATTCGTGATTTTAGTAGTATCATGGCACCGATCACTGAATGTTTGAAGAAGGGCGATTTCACTTGGACCAAATCGGTCGCGAGGGCCTTCCAAACGATTAAGTCACGAATGTCGGAAGCGCCTCTTTTGCGGTTGCCGGTTTTTAATAAGGTTTTTGAGTTGTCCCGTGATGCGTCTGGGGTCGGCATTAGGGGTGTATTGAGTCAGGAGGGCCACCCGATTGGATATTTTAGTGAGAAGCTAGCGGGCCTGAAGTTAAATTATTCTAATTACAATAGAGAGCTTTACGATATTATTCGTCGCCTCCAACATTGGCGGCATTATCTACTCCCTAAGGAGTTAGTTATCCAATCTGATCACGATGCCTTGAGATTTGTCAACTCTCAAAGTAAGGTCAGCCCGGCATTCTAAGTGGATCTCCTATCTTCAGGAGTACACATTTATAATAAAACATCTTAAGGGAACTCTAAATCGTGTGTTGGACACCCTTAGTCGTGTCTGCTTATTATTGTCCACGCTAGAAGTGAAGGTTATTTGGTTTGAAAATATTAAGGATGAATATGCCTGTAACGCCCCAGCTTTTCTTATAGTCTTCCAAGCGGGGATTCGTATTGGTAAGGTCCTATATATTAAAGCTATCGTCGCGTAGTGTTAATGCGAGAGGGCGTTATTGTTGCGTCGTCGTCGTCCGACGAGTATGATTCTAGCTTGAGGCATATATGCATGCATATATATATATCCATGTAAAATATATATATATTCAGATACCGGTAAATGTATACAAATATGTGTATAAGCGGGTGGATATATATATTTATATGCAATCACTTATAACCTATATATATAAGAGTTATATATATGTATATAATTGTATATATAAAACTTATTTATAAAATCGAGCATCTTCGCACGGGCTACGCCCGTGCTCGATGCTCTCGGGCGGCCTTCGGCCTCATCAACGCGGGCTTTGCCCGCAACCAAGCGGGCTTCGCCCGCTTGGAATTCAAGGCGGGCTTCGCCCGCCCCTCGCCGGTATTCGCCCGCTTGGCATGCAAGGCGGGTTTTTTTGCTCAGCTGTGTTGGAAAAAATTATCATCTTCATGAAATGTGTGGTTGACATGACATCGGTTATGACTGCCACAAAAACAAATAGCGTTGAACATTAAAGTGAATGAAGTTCCTTCGGTGAGGTAGGGCATTAAGGAACAAAAATTCATAATGTAGTTCATGACCGCAGTGTGGCAAACAGAGGCCAGGCAAGGTAAATAATTGATATTAATAATTTAATTCACATTTCTCATTTAAATGATTGACAACCTGATTTAATGGAGTTAGCAATGCCTTATTTTCAAGATAATCTGAACTGCCAAATTTTGATTCCAGCCAGTTGTGAAGAAGGAATGTTGCATTACCTAACATATGAGAGGAGCGTCAAACCCCAAGTTTTTGTAATACAAAAATTTCTTCTTTGGAGGCTGCCCATTTTGATACGGTGAGTATTCGTGATTCTTTTTTCATGAATTTGATAGGATTTCAAAAGCAGCAAAAATTAATCAACCAACCAAACATATCTAATGAAGTTTTTACCCGTAATAATTATTAGGCATGTTACTGTAATATGCAATAAATCAACGAACATAGTATAAACCTCAGAAGCAGTGAGAAAATAGAATGCAATTTTTTCATAACATTTCTATCATATTAAAGATGACTCAAAAACTAAAACAGGCAGCTAGAGATAATTCCATACAGCAAGCAACAGAAGGTGCATAAAATACACATACAATCTAATTAGATGAATCATTCAAGCCATAGTAGAATAAGAGAAGTGCAAACATGAGTACACATAAAATCTCAATTGCCGGAGGAATCTAAAAGGCCCATTTACAACCTGGCCAATAACAACCATTACTATGACGTCTCCATATATGATAAATACTTGCGACCAAAAATAGTAAAACTAACGGACCATTTCGGACAAACATCTCGACTAACATCCCGCACCCAATCCCAGGATCAGTCCATCGATCTATTCTTGGCCCAAGAATCAACCCTCCAAAAGTTCATCTTAGATTATATGAATGCTAATGTGTGAAATAACAGAAATGCTAATCTTACGCTCAACCCTTCAAACTGTACAAAAACAGCAGTATTAAAAACAAAAGTAGTGTGAGGGGGCTGGCATGATCGTCGCCGCCTCTGAAATAAAAGGCAACATTAATTTAGTGGAGATGCAAATAAAACATTTTGGTGCTTTGAAACTAATTCAATAGTTGAGCATCAGTCTCCCCCACCCCACCTAATGCAATCAAACATCTATCCTGAAGTTGCCAAGCTCATCCAGATGAAGTAATTAATGTTTGAGGTATATTAAGATCAAATAACCAGAAAAAATACCTCTTAGGTAGCCTTTTTTCTCATCAAATTCATGCATGCATGCGGCAATCCATGTCCCTGAAGGGGAGGGGAGCAGCCTTTATGGCTCTGAACTTCCCGACATTATTTAGGTGGCTGTGCTTTAGCATTTGTAGATGAGGTAGAAATACATATCAAACTACGGAAAGCACTCCTGCTATAAGTAGAATGGAGCATATATTAAAGATCCACTTTGAAGTGCAAAATGTTCGTAGAGTGCACAAATTTAAAATATTTCTTATGTAACATTAGTGATAGCAAACGAATGCTTGTGGGTAAGCACAAAGTCCTTCACATTGACAAACTGTGGGTGAACAATATGCAGAAATCTAGAAATATTAATGGTGTAATGTTTGATAGGTGGTGGTATGGTATTTTTAGAAAATGGATGAAAGAAACGTAGCCTTAGTTATACTTGTATTTCAAAATCGGATGCAAGGCCTCAAGTACTCCGTTTAAAAATCATCACTACTTATACTCTTATTTGAGTACCCGTACATGTAATGAGAGAAAAATTTAGTGAATCTATAACATTACAACTGATAAAGCAATTGAGCAGAAAATCAATCCATCAACAATTTTCAAAACTTTGCATTCACAAATCAGAGGACAAAAGAATTAATATTTTTGCAAAAATAATTTTAATTTCAGATGTTTGAATCATTCAGGTGCAGTGCAGCGGGTGTCGTAGCTGGAATAACCTGAGCGCAGCGGTTCTTTTTGTTGGAGTTGCCATTGTGATCTAGAAGTGGTCAAACATGTAATCTCGCTGCCAACGCGATATGAGCCTGCAGGGTCGCACATAAGAGCATGTGGAGAAGATGGAAGATTGACTGTGTTGGTAAAGGTTACCAATCACCATATATATAGAATGGGGAAGTCCAGCAAATGTTGCTGTCTGAATTCGTCGGATATGATTCGTCGGATTCGTCGGGTTTGCACGGATTGGATTCGTCGGATTCGTCGGGATTCGTCGGGTCATTCCGTGGAAACTCGACGAACTGTGACAGAGATCCTTCACTCGACAAAGTGTTGTCGTCTGTCTGGATTCGTCGGATTCGTCGGGATTCGTCGGGTCATTCCGTGGAATCTCGACGAATCATCACAGAGAGCCTTGACTAGGCAATTGTTGCCGTCTGTTGTGATTCGTCGGATTCGTCGGGATTCGTCGGGTCATTCCGTGGAATCTCGACGAATCATCACAGAGAGCCTTGACTAGGCAATTGTTGCCGTCTGTTGTGATTCGTCGGATTCGTCGGATTGTCCCGTGAAGACTCGACGAATTGTTACAGAGATCATTTTCTCGGCAAATGTTGCCGTCTGATCTGATTCGTCGGATTCGTCGGATTGTCCCGTGAAATCTCGACGAATGATCTTCCGTGGAATTCCCGACGAATCGTAACAGAAACCCCAATTCTGATGTGTGGTCTGCGGATAGCGATTCTTCTAGAAGCTGTTTATCCTTTGGGTATAAATAGGACTTCATTTTAGGGTTCACATAACTCATGAAGAGAAAGGCCGACGGAAGTGTTCCGCTCTCGCCCGAACCCTAGACGGAAGGAGTTCCGTCGCTCGATCGCATCCGCCGACCTCCTCTCCGGCGATCGTCGCCGTGTGTGTTCTTCCTGGAGCGAACCTAGCAGTTCGTGGAAGTGCAAAGGTGCAGTCGTTCTTCTCCCGGCTCGTGTGGACTTCTGTAGAGACGTAGACATAATTCTACGTGAGAACTCTTCTTGCCACCGACAGGAATCAACTCTTGGAGCATCTTGGTTGGATTTGATCCAACCCCATAGAGGTAATTTTTACCTAGCATTTTATTAACTTCTTGATTCAACATTCATGGCCGATCCAAGCATTTTTTGGGTTGTTTCTGTTTACTTCCGCTGCGCCTACATCTGATGTATGGCTCTAGAAAAAACCCAACAGTGGTATCAGAGCCAGGTTCTGGTCTTGGATGTTGTTTCAGAAGTTTGGTTATTCCAGTACGTGCAAATCTAGGTATTTAGAAGCGTTCTAAATGTCAAGATTTCTTCCTGGAACATCAAATGTTGATGATTTTAAAAGGGGGTCTTGGAACCCCGCCAGGAACGTCTGGGATTTCGTGGTAATTTCTAATTGTTAGAAATTATTGTCTCCTTAGCAGTAACCGTCCCTCAAGTGGTTAATGAACCCTTCTATTGTTTTGGATTTTGAATCCAACAATGAGAGACGAGCTTGTCTACTGCTTTAAGTCGAGTTGTCTTTGCCTTTGTCCAATGCATGTAAATCTGAAGATTTGGAAGAGTTCTAAATGTCCAGATTTAGCCCTTTCATCTATCAAAGGTTGATAGTCTTATGTAGTGCACATAAGGGATGCATGAGGATTTTAGAAAGTTTGTTTTTCTGTGGATGTGCACATTGATCAAATGTTGATCATGGTTAAGTGTTAACCTATTTTTAAAATTCCCTTCATCAAATATTAAGTGTTCGGATGCCTTCCGATGGATGACACTCTTCCTGCCTCGATCGATGAAGTGTGGGCTTGCCAAAGCAAGGTGCATTAATCTATCTTGGTAAGGGTGCGAGCGGATAATTGTGATATCCCACTATCGACATCGGGTCTAACTTAACTAGGTGACCTCAAAGGTTGAGTGCCTAGAGGCATAGGGTTGGCATGCTCCATATGATGGATGCGAATAAGGAGTTATTCACCAGCCATACAAGAATTGCATGTGGATGCAATTGGCAAGCGTTGCCTACCTAAATAACCGCATTATGAGAGGAACGCCAAAGCGGACTCGTGGTGTTGGTGAAATACGGATCTTGTCCACTAAGAGAGTAGCTCGCATGGACTCTCCGAATTGATATTGAGGGTTATCAATTTGAATAAAATAGTGGGAGTATTTAATTGAAGTCCAAATTAAAATAAATTGTATTTTGAAATTAAGGTACTGATTAAATTCTGCATGAATCCTTGTAGAATTCCATGGCAAGTGGTTCACACTCCACCTTGTCCCTAAGAGCTATCCTTGAGAAGGACAAGCTTAGTGGGACGAACTATATGGACTGGTATAGGAACCTGAGAATTGTTCTCAGGCAAGAGCGAAAGCTCTACGTCTTAGAAGAAGAAGCCCCCGAGGTGCCGACCGGAAACTCGTCCCGTGTTGATAAGGATGCTTATAAGAAGTATACCGATGACGCCTTAGACGTCGAGTGCCTTATGCTTGCCACCATGAACTCTGAGCTTCAGAAGCAACACGAGAACATGGGGTGCAAGGAGATTGACGAGCACCTAAAGAAAATGTTTCAAGGGCAAGCTCATCAAGAGAGGTTCGATGTCACGAAGGCCTTATTTCAGTGCAAAATGGGAGCTCGAGACTCGGTTGGTACTCACGTACTCAAGATGATTGGGTATATAGAGAACCTGGAGAGACTGGGTTTTCCTCTGGGTCAAGAGTTGGCCACAGATCTTATCCTGCAATCGTTGCCGGATAGTTATGAGCAGTTTGTCTTGAACTACAACATGAATGAAATAGACAAGACACTGCCCGAGCTCCTAGGCATGTTGCGAACTGCCGAAATAAACATGAAGAAGGCCAAGCCTGCTAGTCCCATATTGATGGTACATAAAGGCAAGGGTAAGGCCAAGGGCTTCAAGAAGACGAAGGTGGGACCTAAGTCACATCTTGAGCCCAAATCTTCTGCACTGAAAAAGAAGAGCACCGTGAAGGAAGGGAAATGCCACCACTGTGGCAAGGCTGGTCATTGGAGGAGGAATTGTCCTTCGTACATTGAGGGTCTGCAGAAAATGAAGGGAGGTATGACTTCCGCTTCGGATATTTATGTTATAGAGATAAACCTTTCTGCTCCTTCATCTTGGGTATTGGATACCGGATGTGGTTCTCACATTTGTACAAATGTGCAGGAACTAGGAAGGAGGAGATTGCTGAGTAAAGGAGAGGTGGACCTCCGTGTCGGCAATGGAGCAAGAGTTGCTGCTGTAGCCGTAGGGGTTTACCGTCTTTCTTTGCCCAGTGGGCTTGTAATAGAACTTGATAATTGTTATTTTGTTCCGGCCATAACTAGAAACATAATATCCATTTCATGTTTGGACATGATTGGATTTTCTTTTATAATTAAGAACAATTGTTGTTCTATATTTAAGAATGATGTTTGTTATGCTGTAGCTCAATTGTTTAATGGTCTTTATGTTTTGAACCTGGACCATCCGATCTATAATGTAGATAGTAATAAAAGACTAAGAACAAATGACTCAAATCCTACATATCTCTGGCATTGTCGTTTGGGCCATATAAACGAGAAGCGCATATCCAAGCTCCATAGAGATGGACTATTGGACTCATTTGATTATGAATCATTTGAGCGATGCGAGTCTTGTTTGTTAGGCAAGATGACTAAAGCCCCTTTCACTGGTTATACTGAGAGGGCTGAGGATCTCTTGGGTATTGTACATAGTGATGTATGCGGACCCATGAGTTCTATGGCTAGAGGTGGGTATTTCTACTTCGTTACATTTACTGATGATTTCAGTAGATACGGATACGTGTATCTTATGAAGTGCAAATCCGAAACCTTTGAAAAGTTCAAAGAGTTTAAGAATGAAGTGGAAAACCAATTGGGTAAAAAGGTTAAAGCACTCCGATCTGATCGAGGTGGCGAATACCTGAGTCATGAGTTCCGTGATCATCTGAAAGAGTGTGGTATTGTATCACAGCTCACTCCACCTAGGACACCGCAGCATAATGGTGTGTCTGAGAGGAGAAATCGTACTCTGTTAGACATGGTACGGTCGATGATGAGTCATGCAGACTTGCCTGTTTCCTTTTGGGGTTTTGCTTTAGAGACTGCTGCTTTGACACTGAATCGCGCTCCGACGAAAACGGTTCTAAAGACACCATATGAGATATGTACTGGGAAGCGTCCTAGTATGTCGTTCATTAAAATTTGGGGCTGTGAGGCATACGTACGACGTCAAATGCCTGACAAGCTGGAACCCAAATCAGATAAGTGTTATCTGGTGGGATATCCTAAGGAAACGAAGGGATATTACTTTTACCTACCGTCTGAGGGCAAAGTGTTTGTCGCAAGGACGGGTGTCTTCTTGGAGAAAGAGTTCTTATCAAGAAAGACGCAAAAGGTAGAACTTGAAGAAGTTCAAGAACCACAAATAGTGAATGAACCAGAGTTGGATTCTGAGCCAGGACTACAAGATGTTGTAGCTAGAGAACCTGCTCACGAAACACAAGTCCTACGTAGATCTGGTAGACCAAGATTTGAGCCTGAGAGATATGGATTTCTCGTGTCTCAAATAGGTAATGTGTTGCTTATGGATCATGATGATGAACCAGCAACCTACCAAGAGGCTATGAATGGACCGGACTCCGACAAATGGCTTGAGGCTATGAAATCCGAAATGGACTCCATGTATATAAACCAAGTTTGGAACTTGGTGGAACCACCTGAAGGGGTACGACCCATAGGGTGCAAGTGGGTCTTCAAGAAGAAGACCGACATGGATGGGAATGTACAGACATTCAAAGGACGACTGGTGGCTAAGGGTTTCAAGCAAATTCATGGTATTGACTATGATGAGACCTTTTCCCCTGTTGCCATGGTAAAGTCCATTAGGATATTGCTTGCTATTGCTGCGTATTATGACTACGAGATCTGGCAGATGGATGTCAAAACGGCTTTCCTAAATGGAAACCTCCTTGAGGAAGTGTATATGACACAACCTGAGGGTTTTGTATCCCCAAATGAAGCCACTAAAATATGCAAGCTGAATAAATCCATCTATGGACTGAAACAGGCCTCTAGAAGTTGGAATCTTCGTTTTGATGAGAAGATCAAAGAGTTTGGTTTTGTCAAGAATGAAGATGAACCGTGTGTTTACAAGCGAATCAGTGGGAGCATTGTTGTCTTCCTGATATTGTATGTAGATGACATACTGCTGATCGGGAATGACATACCTACCCTGAAAGTTGTTAAGAACAACCTAGGGAACTGCTTTTCTATGAAGGACTTGGGTGAAGCGACTTACATACTCGGTATTAAGATCTATAGAGATAGATCGAAGAACTTGCTGGGTTTGACCCAGAGTACGTACATTGACAAGGTGTTGAAGCGGTTCAACATGCTTGAGTCCAAGAAAGGATTTTTACCCATGTCTCATGGTGTGAATCTCTCTAAGGACCAGTGTCCAAAATCTTGTGAAGATAAGGACCGCATGAAGTTGATTCCATATGCTTCGGCAATTGGGTCAATCATGTATGCAATGTTATGTACTCGACCCGATGTTTCTTTTGCTTTCAGCATGACTAGCAGGTATCAGTCTGATCCCGGTGAGTGTCACTGGATAGCCGTAAAGAATATCCTGAAGTACTTGAGAAGGACTAAGGATGTATTCTTGGTGTATGGTGGAGAGGAAGAGCTCGTTGTAAGTGGTTACACGGATGCCAGCTTCCAAACTGATAGGGATGATTCAAAGTCTCAGTCAGGGTTTGTGTTTTGCCTGAATGGAGGAGCTGTGAGCTGGAAGAGTTCCAAGCAAGAGACAGTTGCTGATTCTACAACTGAGGCCGAGTATATCGCTGCAGCTAATGCGGCGAAGGAGGATGTATGGATTAGGAAATTCATCGGCGAGCTAGATGTAGTTCCTAGCATTGTTGGTCCCGTAGTTCTCTACTGTGATAACAATGGTGCAATTGCACAATCTAAGGAACCTAGATCCCATCAGCGCTCCAAGCACATACTTCGGCGGTTCCATCTTATTCGTGAGATTGTCGAACGAGGAGATGTGAACATTTGCAGAGTGCCGACTGAGGAGAATATTGCAGATCCACTGACAAAGCCTCTCGCGCAGAGAAAGCATGATGGTCATACTAGATCAATGGGTATACGATACCTGAATGATCAACTCTAGTGGGAGTCTTGTGGGTTGCATGTAAAATAAATATTCTGTTGGCTGTTTAAAATTTATTCATATGATGAATTGTGTACCAATTATTTCTTTTTACGATTAATGGCAAGTTCTTTTATTACGATATACTGTTTCTATATGATAGAATAAAATTCGTGATAAATACCCTTAGAATGTTCGCTTCCATAGGACATCAAGTACGAGACTTGAATGTGAGAGCCTATGATTTCGAAGCTTCATTCTTAAAAGGTCCCTGGTCGAGGTATCATCGTAGAAGCTAAGGGTGATGATGATACATTAAGACTAGCATGTGTGTTGACTGATGACCGGTTCTCACAGGTCATGATATTGTGATATCAAGTCATCACGTGGGTACTTGTTAGTGAACAAGTTGTACTGGACAGACCCAACCTGAGACTACTTTGTGGATTGTTACTTAAAAGTGTCACAAGTAGGTCTCATTTGACAATGGTGTTGTGGTCCTTTGACCTGATGTCACAGCATTCACCGAGTGAGGAAGAGTGTGCTTTGATGTCATCTAAAGTCTTCCTTGAAGAAGGTTGATGATAAGGGTGGTCGTTGGGTACGTTACGAATCATTTGGGTGTTTGGGTGTGAGCAGATATGGGATTTGTCCTCCTATATAACAGGAGTTGCATCCATGGGCCCCTTGATGGAATTGGACTGAGAAATGCATGGCCATGCTTGGTAGAGTCAATATGTGATATTGAGCTCACCATTCTCTGGAAGTCCGTTCTAGATCAAGAAACTTGGATTGAGCTATTATGAGGGTGACACGGTCCATACCTCTAGTTCTTTCCGGATGTAAGGGACAAAGGGACAAAGACAACGCTGGAACATTGGTCATAAAGGCTTATGAGTTATGAACTCTTATTGCTTGGGGAGCAATGATGCATTGCTAGATGCCGCTCATTGTTTGTGAGGTTTTTGGTTTGATACTTTCAAGATCAAGTGGGAGACTGTTGGAGTTGCCATTGTGATCTAGAAGTGGTCAAACATGTAATCTCGCTGCCAACGCGATATGAGCCTGCAGGGTCGCACATAAGAGCATGTGGAGAAGATGGAAGATTGACTGTGTTGGTAAAGGTTACCAATCACCATATATATAGAATGGGGAAGTCCAGCAAATGTTGCTATCTGAATTCGTCGGATATGATTCGTCGGATTCGTCGGGTTTGCACGGATTGGATTCGTCGGATTCGTCGGGATTCGTCGGGTCATTCCGTGGAAACTCGACGAACTGTGACAGAGATCCTTCACTCGACAAAGTGTTGTCGTCTGTCTGGATTCGTCGGATTCGTCGGGATTCGTCGGGTCATTCCGTGGAATCTCGACGAATCATCACAGAGAGCCTTGACTAGGCAATTGTTGCCGTCTGTTGTGATTCGTCGGATTCGTCGGGATTCGTCGGGTCATTCCGTGGAATCTCGACGAATCATCACAGAGAGCCTTGACTAGGCAATTGTTGCCGTCTGTTGTGATTCGTCGGATTCGTCGGATTGTCCCGTGAAGACTCGACGAATTGTTACAGAGATCATTTTCTCGGCAAATGTTGCCGTCTGATCTGATTCGTCGGATTCGTCGGATTGTCCCGTGAAATCTCGACGAATGATCTTCCGTGGAATTCCGACGAATTGTAATAGAAGCCCTTATTCTGATGTGTGGTCTGCGGATAGCGATTCTTCTAGAAGCTGTTTATCCTTTGGGTATAAATAGGACTTCATTTTAGGGTTCACATAACTCATGAAGAGAAAGGCCGACGGAAGTGTTCCGCTCTCGCCCGAACCCTAGACGGAAGGAGTTCCGTCGCTCGATCGCGTCCGCCGACCTCCTCTCCGGCGATCGTCGCCGTGTGTGTTCTTCCTGGAGCGAACCTAGCAGTTCGTGGAAGTGCAAAGGTGCAGTCGTTCTTCTCCCGGCTCGTGTGGACTTCTGTAGAGACGTAGACATAATTCTACGTGAGAACTCTTCTTGCCACCGACAGGAATCAACTCTTGGAGCATCTTGGTTGGATTTGATCCAACCCCATAGAGGTAATTTTTACCTAGCATTTTATTAACTTCTTGATTCAACATTCATGGCCGATCCAAGCATTTTTTGGGTTGTTTCTGTTTACTTCCGCTGCGCCTACATCTGATGTATGGCTCTAGAAAAAACCCAACACTTTTTTTAGATAAGCAAGAGCTGAAATTAACTGGAGAGAAGAACTGTTGGATTCTGTGAATCACTGAGCACAATAAGCAATGGAAAAATCAGTAAGAAACATAAATACAAATCTGTAAAGATTTAACATGAATTGTTGAGCAAAGAGGGATTGGAAGGTACCCGTGGCGAGAGACATAAGATTAGCATTTGACTGAAAGCAGAGGTCTTTCAAATGTTCTGCGAAACCAGTGAAAACTATAAGTGTGAAGACAAATGGAAGTATACATCAAAATGAGTATTTTGTGAGGAATGACTATGAACCTGAAGATGTGTTTTCCTGAGTAGTTCCTTGAAGACAACATTTTTGGTGTATGTGCCATGCTGATAATGGACTGATCCTTTTTTAATTAGAAGTCTAGTACTTGATGAACACATTCCTCTCGATAAAGCCACATAAAGTTGACCGTGAGTAAAAACATGAGTGGGTAAGTAGATGCCAACTGTTCTCAAAGTCTGCCCCTGTGATTTATTGATTGTTAATGCAAAGCTAACCCGAATCGGAAATTGTTTCCGAGTAAGTTCAAAAGGCATCTTTGAATCTTCAGCATTTTTGAGAGGTATATGCGGAAGAAAGACCGTTTGTCCTTTATGTTTTCCTGTGAGAATTTCTGCTTCAATGATAGTTCTTGTGAATTGACGACACAGAAGACGTGAACCATTGCATAGTCCTGTTGTGGGATTTAAATTTCGAAGTAGCATAACAGGCACGCCTTTCTTTAAAGTTAGTTTGTGCGGGGGGAGATTTCCTGGTGATAAACTATTCAGAAACTCTTTTGGGTATAAATTGTATCTGTCATCATTCACAGAGTCAAATGAATAGTATGTTACTTCTTCTCCTGGAAATAATGCAAGACATTTCTCATTTAAATGATTGACATCCTGATTTAATGGAGTTAGCAATGCCTTATTTTCAAGATAATCTGAACTGTGCATATGAGTATCGATATCGAAGAAGACTGAATTAATTAAGACATCTATGGAGTGATCCCCTTCCCAAGGAATAATCATAGCATCTGGGATTTTGATCATTTCATCTTCAACTGTAAGTTCGCAACCATCACCAACGCGCAGCAATAAATTTGAGAAATGTTGATCAGTTGAGGCCCTCATATTTTCAGTTAAAGAAAGAACTCTTACGGTTGACCACAAAGGTGATTCGACGATGCTTGCATTGATAATTTGTGACTTAGTTCCATTAACAACAACAGGTGCAATTTGGCGGAAATCTCCTCCCATTATTATAATTTTACCACCGAAAGGTTGGTCTATTCCAAGAACATCTCGCATTGAGCGGTCAACTGCTTCAAATGCTTGTCTATGCGTCATTGGAGCTTCATCCGAAATTATTGCTGAGCAGTGCTGCAATAGTTTATGGATATCTGATTGTTTGCCAAAGTTACAATATGATGTAGGGTGTAAGGGAATTGGAATTTTGAATCGCAGATGCGCTGTCGTACCACCTGGAAGAAGAGTGGCTGCAATTCCAGATGAAGCTGTGGCTAAAATAATATGTCCATTTTTCCGCATATTTGCAAGCAAACAACGATATAAAAATGTTTTACCAGTGCCTCCGGGTCCATCAACAAAGAAAATACAACTTTGTTTACACTGAATTGCTTCAGTGATGACATAAAATGCATATCTTTGGTAGACATTCAGTAATGCAAGTGAATTTAAGTCTGATTCTGATATAGCAATCGATACCTCATGTTCTATTAAACTGGAGTACTCGCCCATGTCGTCATAGACGGAACTGATTTGTGGGAGATCAAAATCGGTGATTGTTTTATTATGTTGTTGAAGAATATAATTGATCTCATGAAGAAGTTTGTTTCTAACATATACGTCGTTCATTGTCTGGCCAGATGTAATCTTCAGTCATTGAAGCGTAGTTTTCGTTCCACAGTTCCCCGACATCCGTTGGTTGGCAATACATCAAAATAGTTGTGAAAAGAGTCCGTAGTGCCGAAGGCATTCTAAATTGGCGAGCTTCTTGTAAGCAATCTCGGATGTTGTTGTCTCTTTCAAGCAAACCGTATTGTTCAGCAGCTTCTTTGAAAGTGGAGGGGTAGATACTGTACAACCCCGATGTTCGCCAGGAAGCAACCAAAGCTCGCGCTCAAGGAGGCGAGCCACGAGGGGCGAGCCCTGATCTCCGGCGAGGCAGGCCAAGGAAGAGCGAGAGACTGCGCAGGCGAGCGAGCCCGGTGAAGGGAGGGTAATCGGCTCCTTCGAAGCTCGGCGAGGACGGTGCATGCGAGCCCGACCGGTTGAGGAGGGAGCTCGCCAGGCGAGCCCGGAACTTTGGGGTGCGGATAGCCATCCTGGGGTTCGTCGACCCAGGGGGTCGCGAGCTCCGCTCGCGAGGGCAGTCGGCTTGGCCGGGTCGCTATGGGCGAGCCCAACCATTCGAGGAAGGGGTCCGCTAGGCGAGCCCGCCTAGAGTGAGTGTGGATAGTCACTCTGGGGCTCGCCGAGGTAGTACAGGCGAGCGAGCCATGCAATGTGCCAGTAGTAACTCTGGGGGTCGCCGATCCAGAGGCTCGCGAGCTTCACTCGCGGGGGAGGTCGCGAAGCGGGCTGACTCGCCCAGAAAAAGTCCGGGAAGTGATTTTTACCAAGAGGTCCCCGGTGGTCTGCATTTAGCCCCTCCGAACAGCGGAGTTTGGCTGTTAGCAGACCCATCCAGTGTGCGGATAGTAAGAATGGACAGCGGGATTTGGTTATTGACAGACCACAAAACTAAAATCTATAAATAGACCTCAAAGGGCACCTTGGAAAAGGAGGGCGGTTCATTATCTTTGAGCTCTTCTCTCCCTAGGTCGCTTTGGTTTGGGCTCTCCAGCTCTCCAAGGTGCCCGAGTCTTAGCTTTGGCTTGGGAGGGGAAGCGCTCAACGATCTTCCGGGTTAGTGGAGGGACCTCCTCGCTGAGACTAGGGTCTTTGTTCTTTGTTCGAGTCGTCAACCTTACCTCTCCCGCGGGACCGGTAAGGGCTAGCTGCCCCTCATCTCGGTGAGGGCCCCGAGCTCCACACGAGACCGAGAAATCGGTTTCAACATTTTGGTGCGGTGAGCGTGGAGCGCGGCTGGTTCAAGAAAGTCCCAAGGAAGAGTTATGGCTGGGGATGAAGAGCAGGGCGAGGAGTTCGGCGAGACCCCTCAGGAAGCAATGGCTAGGATGTTCGCGGATTTCAGGAAGGAGGTGCTCGACACCTTGGGGTTCACGGTCACGGCTCTGCGAAGTGAGTTCGCGACCCCGGCACCTCAGGCGACCACTCCCCCAACAGCAGTCTGCGAGAGGGCACCGGGAGGAAGGGCTGGAAAAGAAGTTGCCATTGAACCAGGACATGACAGGGAAGGGAGAGTGCTGTTCACCAGTCCGGCGAGCCCGGTGTTAGCGAGCTCCGTGCCGGCGAATTCGGTGCCGACGAGCTCTGCCCCAGCGAGCGCGGCACAGGAGAGCGCGCGCCAGGAAGATGCGATGACAGTCGGGGTGGTTCAGGCGAGCGTCGCCCTCGCGAGTGCGATCCCAAGCTTGGCGAGCGAGCTGGGTCCGCGAGCCGAGCGAGAGAAGATGGTAGGAGGGGGAAGCCCCTTCTGCGAATTAGTGTTGTCTGCACCCGTTCCAGCGGGATTCGGAGAATGGGATAGAGTGTACTACAATGGCAGAGATGACCCAGTTCAGCATCTGCAGTCTTTCGAGGACTCGGTCTCCATCAGGCCGATGTCCGATGCCTTCAAGTGTCGGCTCTTCGCCGTCACTCTCAAGGAGAAGGCCAGGGACTGGTTTCATTCACTTCCGGCAGGCTCCATCTACGCGTTCGAGGACCTGCGCCGAAGTTTCTTGTTGAGATTTTCAACTTCAAAGAGGAGGAAGAAGGACGCTGATTCCCTCTTCGCGGTGAAGCAGGAGTCCAGGGAGACGTTGGCTCAGTACGCGGATCGGTTCCAGGAGGAAGTGCAGCTCACTCAGGAGGTGCCCGGGTTTGCACTTCAACTCGCCTTCACGGTCGGGTTGAAGGAAAGTTTCTTCAAGATGGCATTGAAAAGGAAGGCCCCCGTCTCCTATGAGGAGCTGATGGAGAGGGTGGCGGAGGAAGTAGCAAGCGAAGAAGCCAACCCAGAGCTCACCAAGAGGCTGGCCAAGCTCAGTGAGTCGGAGGTGAGGCAGCAAGAGGTCAGAAGAAGAGAAGAGCCCCGGGCCCCGGAGGGGGGATGGAGGCCGCAGGGTGGAGGAGTGCAGGGGCAAGGAAGGGGTTATGGCCCAGGAAGGGGTAACTGTTTCGAGGGACAATGGAGACCCCCCCCCCCCCCCCCCCCCCCCCCCCCCCCCGTTGGGGTGGAGGCAAGGCCCGATGCAGTTGCCTCCCCCACCTCAACAGGCCATGGCAATTGGCCGGGGAAGAGGAAGGGGAAGAGGAGGAGAAGCGGAGGCGGCGGCCGCTAGGAGAAGAAGGAACAGGATAGCAGAGACCGGGGCAAGGGAAGCGGCGGTGCCCTATTGCATCTTCCACGATGTGGAAGGCCACTCCACGGACACCTGTCCGGAGTTCCTGGAGGTGAAGAGGGGCCGAGCACCCGCGCCACCACCGCAGCAGCCATTAAGGATCGTGGAGGTGGAACCTCGGGAGGAGGAGGAGGAAAGATGTGAGGACAGAGCAGATCTGGGGAATAGAGGAGGAATCGGAGTGATCCTGGGGGATAGGGGTGGAGGCGACCCGCAAGGCTAGTCTCCATACCATCTACCGCCGGAGCGTAGCGTCAACATCCACCGCTCCACCCCCGGCCGAAAAAATTATTTTCACCCAAAAGGACAAGCCGAGCTACGAAGACCCGTTCTGCGACGCGCTGGTCATCCAGACGGCGATCGAGAACTTCACCGTCTCCCGAATCCTAGTGGACAATGGGAGTTCGGTCAATGTCATCTTCAAGAAGGCATTCGACAAGATGGAGGTGGAACCCAGGAGGGTGTTGGCCTCGGATGGCCCTCTGTTCGGATTTTCGGGGGAGAGGAAGGAAGTAGAAGGAGGGGTAGGGCTCCATGTGACCCTGGGTGGGCAGTCTCGGAAATGTCGCTTTGTCATAGTGGATGCCCCGAGCAGTTACAGCGCCATCTTCGGACGGCCACTCATCAGCGCGTTCCGCTGCGTCCCTTCCACTTTTCATCAGTGCCTCAAGTTCAATGACGGAGGGGTCCAGGTACGGATCAGGGGGGATCCCAAGGTGGCAAGACAGTGCTACGTGACGGCTGTCAACACCATCTCCTGGATGGGAGAAGCTGAGGAGTGGGATAAGGTGATGGAGGAGGTAACCGGAGCCGGAGGTCTGGGGGTGGCTGAAGAGAAGAAGGGAGGTGAAGTTCATGCCCAGGAAGGGGTGGCTGTGATACCCCGGGCGGAGAGAAAGGAAGAAGAGGAGAAGGCCCAGGAGGAAAGGGCGGAAGAGCTGATGGTGCTAGGGGAGGGAGTCGAGGAAGAGATCCCGGCTCCCGCTTGTGCCGAGGAAGAAAAGGCTAGGGGGGAGCAGTCCCGGTTGGAGGCCGTGGACGAGGTCGTGGAGCTCGAGGTCATCACCCGGCTGGGGGTGGTGGAAAAAGTCCGGGTCAGCGGAGGACTCAGCTCAGGAGATCAAGCGGAGATTCTAGCTTGCGTGCAACAGAACGTGGACGTCTTCGCTTGGAGCGCCGCAGAAATGCCCGGGATCGATGCGGATGTGGCGTGCCATCGCCTCAACCTCGACCCCGGTGCCCGACCCATCCGCCAGAAGAGGAGGGCCGTCGCAGACAAGCTAGAAGGGCCCATCCGCGAGGAGGTGGGCAAACTCCTACAGGCCGGATTTGTATCGGAGATCCAGTATCCAGGCTGGGTCTCCAATGTCGTTATGGTGAAGAAGGGTGGAGGTAAGTGGCGTATGTGTATCGATTTTTCACTTCTTAATAAAGCATGCCCGAAAGATTGCTACCCCTTGCCCAGAATCGACGCGCTGGTTGACTCGGCCGTCGGTTTTTCTGTAATGTCCTTCTTAGATGCTTTTTCAGGTTACCATCAAATCCGCATGCATCCCCCGGACATTAAGGACGTTTCCTTCATCACGGGGGTTGGATGTTATTGCTATAAAATGATGCCCTTCGGGCTCAAGAACGCAGGGGCAACATACCAAAGGATGATGGATAGGGTCTTCCGCGAACAGAAAGGAAGAAATTTAGAGGTCTATGTCGATGACCTCATGATTAAGAGCCGAGATCTCGGGACCCACCTCCGAGACCTCGAAGAGACATTTGGGACCCTGCGGCGGTACAAGATGAAGCTCAATCCCTTGAAGTGTGTCTTCGGGGCAAGCCGAGGGAAGTTCTTGGGCCATTTGCTCACCCCCACGGGAGTGGAGCCCAACCCGGACAAAGTTAAAGCGGTGATGGAATTAGAGTCGCCAAGGATCCCGAAGGAGGTCCAGAGCCTCACAGGGAAATTGGCTGGGCTCAGTAGATTCCTCTCCAAGGCGGGAGAAAAATGTGCACCTTTTTTCAAAGTACTGCGGGGAAACAAGAAGTTCGAATGGACCCCGGAATGCGAGAGGGCCTTCCAAGCCCTGAAAGAACAGCTCACTCAAACCCCTCTGCTCCAGGGACCGAGACCAGGAGAGGACCTATCTCTATACCTAGGGGTAGGATCCGAGGCAGTAAGTTCCGTGCTAATCCGGGAGGAGGGGAAGAAACAGTTCCCAATCTACTATGTTAGCCGAGTGCTGAAGAAGGCGGAACTCCGATACCCAATCCTAGAAAAGTTAGCCTTCGCCTTGGTGTTATCGGCCCGTAGGCTCCGACCTTACTTTCAAGCCCATTCAATTAAAGTAGTGACCGACCATCCGCTCCGCAAAATCATGGAAGGGGTGGAACACTCAGGAAGGCTGGCAAAGTGGTCCGTGGAGTTAAGCGAGTTCAATATCACCTTCGTACCCAGGACATCCATCAGGGCTCAAGCAGTGGCAGATTTCATGGCCGACTACGCGGCCGAAGTGGGGGAGCACGAGCCACCCCCCCCCCCCCCCCGGAAGCATGGAAGATGTTGGTGGACGGAGCGTCGGGAAAACACTCCTTCGGGGGGGGGGGGGGGGGGAATAGTCCTAGTGAGTCCTCAGGGGACTCGGATTGAGCAAGCCTTAAACGTCCGTTTCTCGATCACCAACAACCAGGCGGAGTACGAAGCAGTAATAGCGGGCCTTCGGCTGGCCCGGGAACTGGGTGTGCAGGACGTGGAGGTCTCCACGGATTCCATGGTGGTGGCATGCCAGATCAAAGGAGAGTTTGAAGCAAAGGACCCAACCCTCCTACTATACCTGGAGAAGGTTAAGGGAGTCATCGGGCAATTCCGCACCTTCTCAATCAAACATGTGCCGAGGGAGGAGAACACCCAGGCGGACCTCCTAGCCAAGTTCGGTCCTCGAGCAGGGGGAACGACTTCGGAACTCTTTCGGCCCTCCATCGAGGAGGGAGAGTCGATGGAAGTGGATCAGCAGGCCTCGTGGATGGATCCCTTCATCACCTTCCTATCCTCCGGACAGTTCCCTGGAGAGGATGTGGACAAGAGGCGCTTCAGGTATAAGTCCGCCTATTACTCTTTGCATGCAGGGGGGCTATATAGAAAGACTCTCTCAGGACTTCTGGCTCGTTGTGTCTCCGAGAAAGAGGTCCCGAGGGTGCTGGAAGAAATCCACTCCGGGGAGTGCGGCAGTCACTCCGGGAGTCAGACCCTGGAAGGGAGGGTGTTGAGACAAGGCTACTTCTGGCCCACTCTCAGCAAGGATGCAGCAGAGTTCGCAAGAAAGTGTCCGAAGTGCCAGCTCTATGCTCCGCTCCAACTCCTCCCAGCTCAGAGGCTCCGGACCATCACGGCCCCCTGGCCCTTCGCCATATGGGGGCTGGACCTGGTCGGCCCCTTTCCCCAAGCCAGCGGTCAGAGGAAGTTTCTGCTGGTCATGATCGACTACTTCTCCAAGTGGGTAGAGGTGAAGGCACTAGCCAAGGTAACCTCTCAGGTGGTAAGGAATTTTGTGTGGGGGGAAATAATATGCAGACATGGACTCCCTCTGGCTATAGTAACGGACAATGGGCCACAGTTTGCGAGTGAAGAGTTTGTCGGCTTTTGCACTCAGCTCGGCATTGACCTCAGGTTTGCCTCAGTCCACCACCCAAGGAGCAATGGGCAAGTGGAAGCGGCAAACAAGATAATCGTCAACCTGCTAAAAAATAAAGTGGAAAACCTACGAGGAAGTTGGGTGGAGCAACTACCCTCCGTCCTCTGGGCCATGAGGACTACTCCGAACACCTCCACCGGGGAGACTCCATTCAAGCTCTCCCACGGGTCCGAGGCCGTTCTCCCCATAGAGTTCGAGGTAAAGACCCCCCGGATGACCGCTGCATGCGAGGGGGATGAAGGGTGGCTAGAAGGTAACAATGCCGAGCAGAGGCTATCCTTGGACCTGGTGGAAGAACTCCGGGACCTGGCCACCATCAGGCAGGAAGAGGTCAAGAGGCGGATGGCTCGATATTTTGACAAACATATCCGGATCAAACACTTCCAGAAAGGGGACCTGGTCCTGAAAAAGGTCGATGCGGCCGGCAGGGGGGCCACAGTGGGTAAGCTTAACCCCAACTGGGAAGGCCCGTATATTGTAAGCGAGGTGCTCAAGTCGGGGGGGTACCACCTCCAGGATGTGGAAGGGATGCCCCTTGACCAGGCTCGGAGCGGGGATGATTTGAAACGATTCTACCCTTGAAAACTTTATTTGGTTATCCAATCAACATCTCACTCTCATTCGTTACGCTTTCAACTGCTGCGGTACTAAGGTTGGAAATATTGGTGCTGGATTGCCCCAGATCGATTCCGCTCCCGGGATCTCACCTAGACGGGGGGTTCTGGTTGATCTCTGGAGAGGCTGGCAAGGTTGGAAACATGGGTGCCGGATTGCCCCAGATCGATTCCGCTCCCGGGCTCTCACCTAGACGGGGGGTTCTGGTTGATCTCTGGAGAGGCTGGCAAGGTTGAAAGCATGGGTGCTGGATTGCCCCAGATCGATTCCGCTCCCGGGCTCTCACCTAGACGGGGGGTTCTGGTTGATCTCTGGAGAGGCTGGCAAGGTTAGAAATATGGGTGCTGGATTGCCCCAGATCGATTCCGCTCCCGGGCTCTCACCTAGACGGGGGGTTCTGGTTGATCTCTGGAGAGGCTGGCAAGGTTGAAAGCATGGGTGCTGGATTGCCCCAGATCGATTCCGCTCCCGGGCTCTCACCTAGACGGGGGGTTCTGGTTGATCTCTGGAGAGGCTGGCAAGGTTGAAAGCATGGGTGCTGGATTGCCCCAGATCGATTCCGCTCCCGGGCTCTCACCTAGACGGGGGGTTCTGGTTGATCTCTGGAGAGGCTGGCAAGG
This sequence comes from Dactylorhiza incarnata, assembly GCA_033032865.1. Classification (NCBI taxonomy): domain Eukaryota; kingdom Viridiplantae; phylum Streptophyta; class Magnoliopsida; order Asparagales; family Orchidaceae; genus Dactylorhiza; species Dactylorhiza incarnata. The sequence goes on from JAWHQI010000031.1 coordinate 10,348,819, forward strand.
TTAGAAATATGGGTGCTGGATTGCCCCAGATCGATTCCGCTCCCGGGCTCTCACCTAGACGGGGGGTTCTGGTTGATCTCTGGAGAGGCTGGCAAGGTTGAAAGCATGGGTGCTGGATTGCCCTAGATCGATTCCGCTCCCGGGCTCTCACCTAGACGGGGGGTTCTGGTTGATCTCTGGAGAGGCTGGCAAGGTTGGAAACATGGGTGCCGGATTGCCCCAGATCGATTCCGCTCCCGGGCTCTCACCTAGACGGGGGGTTCTGGTTGATCTCTGGAGAGGCTGGCAAGGTTGAAAGCATGGGTGCTGGATTGCCCCAGATCGATTCTGCTCCCGGGCTCTCACCTAGACGGGGGGTTCTGGTTGATCTCTGGAGAGGCTGGCAAGGTTAGAAACATGGGTGCTGGATTGCCCCAGATCGATTCCGCTCCCGGGCTCTCACCTAGACGGGGGGTTCTGGTTGATCTCTGGAGAGGCTGGCAAGGTTGAAAGCATGGGTGCTGGATTGCCCCAGATCGATTCCGCTCCCGGGCTCTCACCTAGACGGGGGGTTCTGGTTGATCTCTGGAGAGGCTGGCAAGGTTGAAAGCATGGGTGCTGGATTGCCCCAGATCGATTCCGCTCCCGGGCTCTCACCTAGACGGGGGGTTCTGGTTGATCTCTGGAGAGGCTGGCAAGGTTAGAAATATGGGTGCTGGATTGCCCCAGATCGATTCCGCTCCCGGGCTCTCACCTAGACGGGAGGTTTTGGTTGATCTCTGGAGAGGCTACTAACAAGGGTCGAGGGCTATGCTGATTGGTCGAGGTGTTAGAGCTAGAAGGGCTTTAGTCGAGGCAGGTGAAGCCTAAGGTAGCGGGTTGAAATGCCATAACCGGAGAAGTTCAGCTCGCGGGATGCCTATGTCCATGCTCGCCAAGGTTAGGTTCGCCGGGTAGCAACCGCGGGCAGCGACAACCCGAGTTCGCGTAATCCGCGAAAAGGGAACCTTGGCGAGGCGAGCCCAGACATGCCTGTTCGCGAGCCCCCCGAGAACACTACCGCGTAACAATTAGCCAAGAGAGGTTGAAAAGAAACCCAATGCGAGGAAAGAAATAAACACGAGCATGATCGTAAATGTTAACAAAAGAGAAACTATCACGAGATCCTTCAATGTTCGGCGGCGATCTCGCCAGCCCAAAAAAGAATAATATACATTTACAAGAAGGGAAGGAAAAAAGGGGAAGTCATTCAGGAAGGTCCTCGCCATCTTTGCGAGCCCCCAACCAGGGGGCCAAGGTGAAGAGGTCCGGGCAGACGTCTTCCGCTGTGAACTCCATCGCGTCCTCGGCCAGCAGACTCGCATCCTTAAGGGTCGTGAAGACAAGGTTGGCGACCTCCTGTGCGTCTCGCCGCCTCTGCTCCTCACTTTCGGCAGCCTTCTGCTGGGGGCCGACTCGCCCAGGAGAGGGGGGTAGCACGCTCCGAACCAACTCATCCACTCGAGCCTTCAACATCGTATTCTCCAACTCCAGCTCGCCGTTGCGAGCGAGAAGCTTGGTGGCAACGTCGGCATCCTGAGCGTCAAACGAGTTAGGAAGCTAGAGGTCGCGAACGGCAAGGAAAAAGAGACCCAAAGATCACATACCATCTTGCCCTGCATCCCGGCGAGAAGGCTTTCCGTCACCTCCTCCTTCTCTTTAAGACCTTTGATCTCTTCGCGAGCTCTCTTGAGCTCCTCCCGGTACGCGCGGATATCCCTATCCGCCTGCAGATAGAGGCGCCCCGCCATGTGCGCGAGTTCCGTCGAACGGAACTGGGCTCGCATTTCTTCATAAACCAGCTGCCGTGGTCCCATGTCTTTGTAGGCAACGGCGTCCTAGCGGCCATATAAGCCGAAGGAGAGAGAGAACGCCTCCTCCCCGGCCTTACCGAGCTCCACCCAGGAGGGGTGAAGGGTGGAGCAGGAAATCCGGTTGGCAGTGGGGTCCCAAGCGAGCAGGGGTTCGCCGAGGACGTCGGAAACTTTCTCGCCCAGACCGAAGTTTCTGTGGCCTTTGGGTTGGGGGGTCACGGAAGAACTCCCAACACCCTGGTCCGCCGGGGGGTCAGGTTTTTTCGCAGGGGAAGTAGGCGAGCCGTCGGTCTCGCTTAGGTAAACGACCGCGCTCCTATCCTTGGTAGCGATGGTCTTTCCCTTCAACTTCTTGGAGGGCCGCGAACCCGGTTGACTCGCAGAAGGAGGCCGCTTCTTGCCGGACCCGACGGCGGGAAGGTCGCGGCAAGCCTCTGCCGCTGCGGTCGCGAGAGTGTCCGCCGTGAGAGTGGCACCTTGCGCGTGCGGGGGGTTGACAGGGATCTCGCGCTCGCCTGTAAAGTGAGAGTGTTATGTAGCGAAGAAAGGAAAGGAGAGTGGGGCGAGATCGAGCCCTACCTTCCCCTTGAGGAACGGCGAGTAACGAATCGACGTTGCGCCGGAGATAGACGACTTCGAAGTTTTTGCCGGAGAGGTATTGGAGGAGTTTAGCGTCGGCGCCGCTCAGCGAGCTCGGAGGGCGGTAAGTGGCGTCATCCCGCTGGAGGGGGGTGAAGTGGAGATTGCCGAAGGGTCCCTTCACTAGAAGGAACTTCTGAGTCCAGTAATGACTCTTATTCACCGCCTCGCAGACCGTGACATGCTGACTCGCGAAATAAGTAGTCCCGTCTCGGAAGGCGCGGAAGGAGAATACCTTGCGGAAGACGAGGAGGCTGAATTCGATCCTCTCCTCCCGCAGGTAACTGGCGAACGCGACAATATCCGCGATCGCATTTGGGGTCAACTGGCTCGGTAACACTCCGTAATATCGCAACACCTACAAGGAACGATGAGTAAGTCACGATAGCGAACGTAATGCGGCGAGAAGGCCGGGCGAAGTACCTGACGAATTTCAGGCCACAGAGGGAGTCGCAACCCATTCTCGAAGTGCGCGACGGGGATCGCGAGCTCGTCAGCCTCGGTCTCGTTTAAAGTAGAATTCTCGCTTGGACAGCGGGCTGAATAGCCCTCTGGGAGATAGCGATCCACGGCGAGTTTATACTCCTCGACTGTGATGTTCGCACAATAGAACTCGTGGGCCTGAAACGCTGAGGCGCACTTTGACCGCCCCTCGCTCTCGCCATCCGCTCCCAGTTGCTGATTCGTCCGCATCAAGTCAGGAAGAGGCAACCTACAAGCAGCGAGCGCGAACACGATCTTGCGAGGACGGAGATGAGCGTAGACGCGAGAAGACGGGAGAAATAAATGCGACGGGTAGGAGAATGAATCCGAGCTATTTATAAGAAATTCGGGTGGGCACGGGAATCGAAGCGTCGGGAGTGCGGATAACTAAGATAAAGTAGTTCTGCTCAAAGGGACTGCGGTCTTGCGAGCCAGGGCTCGCCATCGCGCGATAATTGAGCCCCACCCAAGGCCGGCCCGCGAGAAAAAGGGGTCCGGGCATAGCGTGGCACAGAAGCTCGCAAGCGCTTTGCGAGGGCGATCATATCAAACACGGCGGACGAGCCGAATAAATCACATGCACACCACAGAAATAAAGGAAAAAGTTAAAAATGGAAAACGATAAAAGGCGAGTCACGACAGACTCGCGAATATTACCATACCGGTTATTGTTCAACAGACGTCATAAAAGAAATACAAGCAAAAGAGTAGCAGAATTAAAAACCCACTAGAGCCTCAGGGGTAGGGAAGCCATTTCCAGCGACCCCGACCCCGCTTGCCCGCACGCGGCGGCACTCTCGGATAATGGTATTCGCGAAGCGCTTTAAACTCGCGCAGGATTAGGTGTGCTTGATCCTCGCCCCGCGAGATGTGCACGCCGGGCGAGGTAACATCTGCGCGAGGCACCGGCTCCGCCTCGGCGATTAAGCGCGCATTCGCATCTTCCAACACGGCGAATCTCTCGTCAAAAGCAGCCCGGTCCGCGTCATACCGCTCCTCCAACTCGCGTAACATCATGCCGTGCTTCTGAAGCACCTCGGACACCCGACTCTTCATCCGCACGGGGTCGCCAGGGTCACCCAGGAAGTCTTCGATCTGGCTAGGCGAAGGCGGCGGCGACATCTCCATCCTCCCGTGCTCTGACTCAGGGGTGGCTCCTGGGATTTCAACGAAGGGTCAGAAGGGCTCGAGGGCGGGCAAGAGATAGGAGCTCGCGAAAATATGCTGACCTGGCGAGGAGGGGGATTCACGGCGGGGCTTGCGCGAAGACTCCGGCCGACCCTGGAAGTTCTCGCGGAATCCCGAGACGTGGGGTTTCCCCAATCCAGGAGGGTATACCACTCTCTCCGCGACTTGGGCGCCGTCGAGAAGCGAGCCGCCCGGACTTCGCTTACCCATCAGACCGAAGCCTGGGGTCGCCACGGTAATCTTAGGCGAGACCGGCGAACTCGCCGGGGTGGAGACTTTCTCCTTGGGACTCGACGATGGGGTATCTGCATAGGCCACCGACGTGTGGGTATCACGGACTTAAGCGGAGATAAAGTAGGGTGCGAGTGACTTACGAGGTTGCGAGAGAGGTGCCTGTTGGGACGAAGTCCCAACCCCAACATCTAGCAACCCCAACCCCGCGGGGGACGGAGCGCGGAAAGTCGTCAGCGTAAGGCTTGCCAGGCGGTCCTCCGGAGAAGGATTCTACGAGAAGAAAGGGAATGAGCAAGGGGCCGATGTAGAGAATTCAGACTGAGGATACCTGTTGTGCGAGCACGGTATTCAGCGGAGGTGGGGAATCAGGAGGCAATGTCATATCCTCCCCCGGCGACCTCCCAATCGTCATGGCTTTCTTGGTCTGGGGAGAGGTGGCAGGGTTGAACATCCAGGCGTTGCGCTCGGCGGCCCGAGCTTTCGCCATCTCCCTAGAAGCCTTCAGTCGTTCCAACGCGCTCTGCTTGGTAGACATCCTGAAGGAAGAGCGATTTCGGCGAGAAAGGAACAAAAGGGAAGGCCTGATCACCACCTTCGGTGGGCAGTATTTATAGCTTCGGGCAGGGGACCCACCAAAAGATTCCCGCCACGTCAGCAGAGTCGGCGAACACCAGGGGTTGGATGTATCTTCGCGAGCTTAGGACAACCTCGCGAAGAGCGGGGATTGTGTACAACCCCGATGTTCGCCAGGAAGCAACCAAAGCTCGCGCTCAAGGAGGCGAGCCACGAGGGGCGAGCCCTGATCTCCGGCGAGGCAGGCCAAGGAAGAGCGAGAGACTGCGCAGGCGAGCGAGCCCGGTGAAGGGAGGGTAATCGGCTCCTTCGAAGCTCGGCGAGGACGGTGCATGCGAGCCCGACCGGTTGAGGAGGGAGCTCGCCAGGCGAGCCCGGAACTTTGGGGTGCGGATAGCCATCTTGGGGTTCGTCGACCCAGGGGGTCGCGAGCTCCGCTCGCGAGGGCAGTCGGCTTGGCCGGGTCGCTATGGGCGAGCCCAACCATTCGAGGAAGGGGTCCGCTAGGCGAGCCCGCCTAGAGTGAGTGTGGATAGTCACTCTGGGGCTCGCCGAGGTAGTACAGGCGAGCGAGCCATGCAATGTGCCAGTAGTAACTCTGGGGGTCGCTGATCCAGAGGCTCGCGAGCTTCACTCGCGGGGGAGGTTGCGAAGCGGGCTGACTCGCCCAGAAAAAGTCCGGGAAGTGATTTTTACCAAGAGGTCCCCGGTGGTCTGCATTTAGCCCCTCCGAACAGCGGAGTTTGGCTGTTAGCAGACCCATCCGGTGTGCGGATAGTAAGAATGGACAGCGGGATTTGGTTATTGACAGACCACAAAACTAAAATCTATAAATAAACCTCAAAGGGCACCTTGGAAAAGGAGGGCGGTTCATTATCTTTGAGCTCTTCTCTCCCTAGGTCGCTTTGGTTTGGGCTCTCCAGCTCTCCAAGGTGCCCGAGTCTTAGCTTTGGCTTGGGAGGGGAAGCGCTCAACGATCTTCCGGGTTAGTGGAGGGACCTCCTCGCTGAGACTAGGGTCTTTGTTCTTTGTTCGAGTCGTCAACCTTACCTCTCCCGCGGGACCGGTAAGGGCTAGCTGCCCCTCATCTCGGTGAGGGCCCCGAGCTCCACACGAGACCGAGAAATCGGTTTCAACAGATACCGCGTACTGTTAGAAGGTAATCAAATGATTTTGGTCCTCGAAAATGATTTAGTAGAAGACGTAAATAAAATCTTTCTCCTTCTGTAGGGTAGACAGAGTAAATTCGTCCAATAACTTTCTGCTTCTTTCTTCTTTTAATCCATGTTCTTGAAGTGGAATTCCATCTATAGTGTTTAGGAAATTCTTTGTAAAGGTAATGTTGTAGTTCTTGGTCATAATTATACACATTGAAAAATTCTGTGAGCATTGTCCTCGAATTGCGCTCATTTGACAGGACGGCAGTAATAGACTCATGTGTGCGAAATTGCAGTTGATGTTTGTTTGGCAAATGGACCTGTAAACGCACAACTGACGGATATATCTGAGTCATGTGAAACTTGAATAATTTCCAACATGCCTCCTAGGGACATATCCAGCGCCCGTTAACATATTGAGCAAGCTCGTTGTAGTCTGGAAGTGGTTGTAGCTGAAATGAAATACAATCTGGACCTTTGTGAATGTATTTGTATAAGTATTTAATACTTTTAATACTACTGCATACTTCAACATTAATGTGACAATCATATTTTAATAAAAGCCATGGATTGTACGGAACAATCCAACGATTGTCAACTGGAAAATCTCCGATGCGTCTTAAAGCAACCGATCTGCCGTCATTCCGCCGTCGATAAATTGGGTAGGAGTCAGTTCCTTGAATTGTATGTTCGACAAAAGATTTTTGATATCCTTTGTTGCAATCACCATGTTTCATGCAAGGAGCATGGTGATTAATGTGACCGCATGGACCATGTACCATATGTTGTATTACTGCATTGTATAATTCTGGCTCGCTTGAAGTTGAAGGAATTTCAGCCCTAACAATCATGTCATAGTCGTCTGGAGTGTTTAGCTTGTCATTTTCATCAAACATCACCAACATATGCACATGTGGCAAACCTCTCTTTTGAAATTCAATTACATGAACATGGCTGATTGTTTTGCCCAAGACATGTTTATGGAATATATCCCTTTTTAATTTCTCGTATTTAGCATGAAAAATTCGAGTAACTAAATCAGGCCGGTCTTGTAGAGTTTGACCTTGAAAAAGCTCATCAGTAATCTCTCGCCACGAAGAATTACAGGTCATTGTTAAAAATATATCTGGTCTTCCATAATGCTGCACAATCGTCATTGCGTCTTGATACCTTTGATGCATATCTCTTGGGCTTCCAACAAAGGATGATGGCAGTATAACACGTCGACCAACATTTGCTGGGAGAAAGTTGAAGAATGTAAAGTGAGCTCTTGAGAACATATATATTTTAAAAATATGTGGAAGCCAAATGTTATACCAGCATTGTTTTCTCCGGCGTTTAAACAGTCTTGCAATCCATTGTAGAGTTCTGCGCGAATATTTTTTTGATTGTTTTTTATCCAACGCAATTTTTGCGTTTCAACTTTAATGTAATTGTCAACAACATATTGTTGTAACAAACGACATCCATGCAAAAGTAGTGATTGAACTGGAGAACGAATCTGCAAGATGAAATATTGAGTAAAAGAGGATGTGTGTGTACATATATAACTGGTGCAAGAATGTGGTGAAATGAAGAACCTGGAGAACGTATGAGTAGTAGTCACAACAACTAACGTGACAGTTATTAAGTCCTCTATATTCAGCATACCAACCATATGTTCCGCAAGGGAGTAACAGTGGATATTGTAATGGAGCATAATATCCAGTAAATTCTGGAACAGTTACAAAGTGACCCTCAGTACTTTGTACAACAATATTTCTTTCATTTGATTCCATATATTCTTCGACACCAACAATTATAGCTGCAACCTGCGAAGCCGTTGGTAATGTGTATTGAAGTTCTGCAGACGATCGTTCTTTAATCAGCAACTTGCAATTTGGAATATCAGGTCGTCGGGAAATTTGGCGAAACATTGATACGAATGGGTTGTGTGTATTTAAGATGGGTGTTATCTTTTCAAGTAATACGCGGTGCAAATCTTCATTTTCTTGCAGCCGATACTCAATTTCATGATCGGTATCATAAATAAATAATTGTAAATATCTTGGTCTTCTGTTTAGAGGAGGTAGTAAAGTTCCAATTCGATGATATAATGCACCATGAGCTCGAAATGTATAGATTCCTTGATGATTCGTCAGTAAAGCTTCATCTAATGTAACACCCATGGAGGTAAAAGCGAAAACATGGTTGTATGAGCGAACATTTTTTCTAAAAATTTGGCATTCGGCAGAGGTTTCAGTGAACATAGCAAGTAGAGATGCTGGAGTTGGTATATCTGGAATAATTGTTCTTCCATTATTGCAACACATTGTTTGTGTTTCTCCGTCAAACAACTTTGCGCCGCAGTAACGACAGATATAAGGCTGTTGGAGTTGTAAATATGTAATTTGTTGGATTATATGAGAGATTCGAGCTATATTATGGTATGGGGTCCGATAACTTCTACCCGAAGTACTATGATTATTCCTGTATGTGTTAGAATCCATGCTTTCATCATCTATCGTGTCCAGTTGTTGAGGGTGGTTTGTAGCAGAGTCTGCAAGTTACAGTTGATGTTGAGATCACTAAATGACGTTGTTGTACATAAAGAGAAATATAGAGTGAACTTTGAGAACATGTGGTTGAATATTGATAGTGTGAATATACCTTCTGCAATTGTTGATTGATGTTGGTTCGAAGGCAAGTCACATAAGGCATCGTTGATCACGACCCCATTTTCAGCGTATGAGGCTTTGACATTGAACGTAATGACAGAGAGAACTCAAACAAATTGGCATGAGAAGTTTAGAAAGTAATGACTGTGTGACTATACCTGGTGGAATTATCAATTGATGTTGGTTCGTGGGTGGAAATTATGGTGGCAATGGTTCTACAAAATCGTGTGATGTTGAGCAAACATTTCGTGTCGATGATGTATCGGCTTGATTTGATGTTGCACCAGCGTAGGATGTGGCTCTGGACTGATGTAGGGATGAAGAATGTATGTCACATAAGGAATATCTATGCACGACCCCATTTTCCGCGCATGTTGCTTCAAGATTCAACAAATGGAGAGGAAAAACTCATATAAAATGACATGAGAAGTAGGATAAGTAAATTCCGAATGTGGTTATGAGATTACCCCATGCAATGTTCCCACAATTATGTTCAGTCATGGTGACTGGTGTTGTAGCAGTAGGGGTATGTTCGGCATTCGAATGATAGAATGTTCTTTCTTGAAATAGCAGAGGATGAGGTTGTTGTGGTAGTTGGCTCTGTGGTGTAGGCTCTGTTTGCAAAGCCATATCTATCGTCGATGGAGAAACAACAACAGATAGGTCATGTTGCTCATGTAGCTCATGTTGCCTGCTTGCACGATGTTGTTCAGACATGCGTGCTCTCCTTGCTTGTGCGCTGTTTCTGTTTCGTGCTCGTTGTGTTGCGCGGTGCTCTTCCGTCATTCGTGCTATCCTCGCCTGTGCATTGATTTGGTTTCGTGCTCGCTGTGTTGCACGTTGCTCTTCTGTCCTTTGCGTGCGCCATTGGCGCATACGATCTCGAGCATTTTCACGGTATATTTGACCACGCTGGTCAGTCACCTGGGATATTCTCCCAGTAGCATGGTCCACATCACAATCTGCATGTAGTAGAAGTTCTCCTTGCGCTCTTTCGCAAGTCATTGTGATGTATATATCCTATTCAATAGTAAAAAGAGTATATCCTATTCATTAATAAGGATGCTGAGAAGCATGGAGGAACAACAAAAGCATCATATATTATTCTCAATTGTTCAACATAGTGTTAATGCGAGAGGGCGTTATTGTTGCGTCGTCGTCGTCCGGCGAGTTTGATTCTAGCTTGAGGCATATATGCAGGCATATATATATATATATCCATGTAAAAAAAAAAAAAAATATATATATATATATATATATATATATTCAGATACCGGTAAATGTATACAAATATGTGTATAAGCGGGTGGATATATATATTTATATGCAATCACTTATCTCCTATATATAAGAGTTATATATATGTATATAATTGTATATATAAAACTTATTTATTAAAATTATATTTTTTTATATATATATGTATACATATATCAGCAGCTATTGGTTGGATTGGCCGGCAATTTGGTTTTCCCCTCCCCCGATGGTTTCAGTCTTTTCAAGAGAGAGGTTAGGGGCGATCTAGGGTTCAGCGTCGGCTCGTCGGAGGTGGCGATTTGGAGGCCGCCGGAGCTTGGCTCCCTCGTTGGAGTAGTGAATCGGTGATCCCTCGTCGGCTTTGTTTGTGGTCTCGCGGTTTCCCGGCCGTAGCCTCCTCTTTGGCGTGGTGGCGGCTTCTGTTGCGAGGCAAGAAAACCTCTCCCCTCTTCTTTCCTCTTCCCCCCTTTCCTTCTGTTTGCTTGAGCTGGTGGTGAGTTTGGGTTGGCGGCTTCATCCTGATGCTCGGTTTTTACCTAATTATGTTGAAACTTTTGCTGATGCTCAAGGTTGCTCCAGACCTCTATGACGTATCTGATGCTCGGTTTACCTTTTTGTTCACCTTGCCTAGTTCCTGATTCAAATTCTGTTCTTTTATTATGCTGAAATTCTGATTTGTTTTGGGGTTATTAAGTGCCTTTAGAAATTGGTTGGGAGGGGCTGCTATATGTTTATACAATTCGACCTCTTTGGGGCCGCTGCATTTAGCTCCACTTGTATTGTTTTGGGCGGCTGCACTTGGGGAAATTGAAAATTTATTTGTTGTTCAATGTTGGGGGGCTGTTTTTCTTGGTCCTAGGCCTTTTTTCTGCTTTCCTTTGTTCATCAGGGCTGGTGTTTACCCGGCCTAGGGCTGCTATAGTTATATATACAGATTTGCACCCCTCCTACTTTAGTTCTTTGTGATTTTTGGGGGTGCTACCTTTTTCCTTTGTTAATATATGGGGGGTGCTGTTATACTTGTTCTTGGTTGGAGGCTGCATCATAATCTTTGTCTAATCAAGGGCTGATGCTGCGTTCTTTTCTTTTGATGGGGCTGCCTTTTTGCCCTTGATTTGTGAGGGGTCTGCTCCTTGCCATTTGAGGGATTCTTCCTGTTTTCTTTTATTATCTAGGAGCTGTTCTTATCCCTGTGCATTTTACTTGTTGGGGACTGTTTTCTTTTGTCTACATTGGGCTGCTGCTTGGTGAATTCATTTTTGGGGCTGCTCCTTGCTTGGGTTATGCTAGTCCCGAATGGTGGTATAAATCCCGGCTAAAGGCTGCTATATATACATAGATTTACACCCTTCCTACTTGGGTTCTTTGTTAATTTGGGGTACTGCCTCTTATCTTGGTCAAATATTGGGGGCTGCACCTTATTCTTGTCTAAGCAAGGGCTGATGCTATGTTCTTTTCTTTTTGGGCTGCCTTGCACCACTCTTGTTGGGTTTCATTGCAAAATAATTCTACGCGCTTCGATTACAAGTAGCTAGAAATGGTCAATATTATGGTGGTTCTATTTGCTAACTCCTCGGCACACTTAATTGGCCCTGTTTTATTATATGCTAGCTTCTATGGTTGGGTGAATCCTTCTATCCCTCTTTTATATGCTAGCTGCTATATGTTTAGCTTTGTTCCGATCCTGGGCTAATCCTTGAAGGTTTATTCTGGTTGATTTTGTTCCGGATCATGTTTTACTTGGCTACTTCTGCATATTTACTTTGCTAAATATTGATGGACTTGTTTGCACTGGAAGGATGGGTACAGGGAACACTGGGTTCCCCCATCATAGTTCTGTTAATAGTGGTTGGTAGGGCGATGAGACCACCACCACGGCGCCTTTTTATTTGGGGTGAACATCCCCTTTATGTGCGTGGTTAGTGACATTGTTTGGGTCCGCCACCACTGGTTCGTTTTGAACATCCCCTTTATGTGAGTGGTTAGTGACATTGTTTTGGGTCCGCCACCACTGGTCCATTTTTGCACTATATGCCAAGTTTAGTCATGCTCTTGCTTATCGGGATGGTTCTATGCGGGATCTTCCTAACCTTCTATTCTTGAAATCTTTATATAAGCGTATATATATATATAGTTATATATATGTGTATACGTATATATATATGTATTTATATACCCCTTTCAGCTTGGTTATGTCACTTGTTACTTCTCCTGCTCTTACTTTTAACTATGCTGTTTTCTTGCACCCTTTGGGCTGAGACATTCTTTTCTTATGGATGCCTCAGGTTCAGGTTCGTAGCTGCCGCAGGTTTTAGAGCAGGGTTGTTCAGTTTCTCGTGTGGAGGGCTTTCCTCCCTATTAGGTAAGGATTCAGTTTTTGTTGTTGTAGCTTTTCTTTTTGGCTGTTGACTCTTTTCCTGCGGGTTCGTGTCAATTGTTGACGCCCGTATGGCTTTTGCTTGGTTCACTTGCTGATGCTGCTGCTAGCTTCCTTTACTGCTACTTAGTTACTTTGTATTCGTACACTGAGAAAAGCTTATTTTGCTGAATATTAATGCAGTTCTTTTAGCATTATAAAAATTTGTTCTCATAACTGTTTGTCACATTACTATTAAGTACCACATACTTGCGAAACGTAAACCGAAGTAAAATGATACTTATTTATTATGTACTAAATTTAGACCGGCGATCCCTCTGGAGACGTCTCTGGTCTTCAGAGCCGTTAGGAATAAAGTGAACCTATTTTCCTTCCGCTGTGTACGCATGTCTTTTATAAAGTGCGGCTTGGTAAACCGCAGGTCTGAGGGACGCGATCTCCTAACCCAAATGAAATGAATCTTAAAAGATAATCCTTTTACTTAATTCATACCTTTTTGTAAAAGAAAATGTTCGTTTGAGTGCTCGCCTGAACGTCTGTAGTTGTCCCCTATAGGACGTGGCATCATGACGCGTGTTTTCCCCTTTGCTCTGATAATATAATTTATTTCGGGAAAATACGGGTTGTGACAGTTGGTATCAGAGGGAAGTTAGCCGGGTTGCTGGAAATGGTCTGGTTGGCCCGGTTAACCGTCCAGTAAGAATCGTTAATCATTGCATACACTCACCGATGGGTCATCGGTAGATCTCCGCTGAAGCACGAACACTACACTCATAAGCATGAAAGAAGTATACGGGGCATATTATGTAGTGTGGGATGCATAATATGTGTTTGTATATGGATCCTCATAGGTGACAACATGCGACTGTTATGTAGTATGGGATGCATAACGTAGGTTGCATGCGTGTCCATTAGATTTTCTTTTTCGTTGCATGCGATAATATGTAGTATGGGATGCATAAGATCGCATGTGTACGCCGCTCATAGCATGCATTAAGGCCTTTTCTTAGTTTGCATAGCACTGCATGCATAGCATAACATTGCATAAGCACACGTGCCAAGCTAGAGATCTACACGATGAAACATGTACACCCATGATTTCAAAGATAAGATTTTAAGTTTATGTGCATACGGGAGAGGTGCACGAGAGGTAAAGGATGGTACACCATCCTGAGTATAACGTGATAATATGTATTTACTTTTCCCAGAGAAAAAGGCAGTAGCAAAAGAAAGTATTTGTATGTTTCTTCTTCCTAGAGGTTTGAGTCCAGTCTTAATAGGCTATTTGTATCAGATTCTTCCTCGTTCACGTTGTAGTCCAATTTTTCCGTGGTAATTTAGTCGCAATAGCAGCGGTTCTATCTTTGTTATGTCATTCGTCTGTAATGTTTTGTTAGGCGAGTTTAAGGTTCGAGATTGATGGGCGCACGTTCTGTTTGACTCGGGTGCCACTCACTCTTTTGTGGCCAAGAAGTTGTTGATCGGTATCGCTGGGCTTTGGAGCGAGTTGGTGATCCGTTTTGTGTCAAGTACCCATCCGGAGATACGGTGGTGTTTGATCTGTGCGTGAGGCAGTGACCGATCGTGTTGGATGGATTTTTGGGGCATGCAGATCTGAAGGTGATTGACTTGGAAGATTTTGACGTGATCTTAGGCATGGATTGGCTAGCCCGTTATGACGCTGTAATCCAGTGCAGGGATAAGCGTCTGGATTTCCTGATGGATGATGGCCAGCCCAGGAGCGTGTTCGGTTTCCCGCGTCAGACTTCCTCAGTCTTGTCGGTGGTCTGTGCCCAGGCTTTGGCAGAGTTCGATGGCCGTGTCTGTTTTGTTTCTGTCTTGCTCGCGGCTTGCGCTTCGTCGCCTTGTGTTGAAGATATTCCTGTGGTGCGGGAGTACCCAGACGTTTTTCCCGACAACCTTCCTGGTCTCCCTCCTGAGCGAGAGGTAGAGTTTGTGATAGATTTGGAGCCCGGGACCCGCCCTATTGCGAAGGCACCCTACCGTATGGCACCGCGGGAGTTGGAGGAGCTGCGCACTCAGTTGGATGAGCTTCTGCATCTTGGTTTTATTTGGCCGAGTTCGTCGCCTTGGGGTGCGCCGGTTCTGTTCGTAAGGAAGAAGGATGGGTCGATGAGGCTTTGCATCGACTACAGAGAGTTGAATAAGGTCACCATCAAAAATAGATATCCGTTGCCGCGGATTGATGACTTGCTCGACCAGTTGCAGGGTAGCTGCGTGTTCTCGAAGATCGACCTTCGATCCGGTTACCATCAGTTGAGGATTCGCGACTCAGACGTTCCGCAAACTGCTTTCCGGTCGCGTTATGGACATTTTGAGTTCCTGGTGATGTCCTTTGGGCTGACGAATGCGCCCTCTGCTTTCATGGATCTGATGAACAGGGTGTTCCGGGACTTTCTGGACCAGTTCGTGGTGGTTTTTATTGATGACGTGCTGGTCTATTCTTCGAGTGAGGAGGAGCATGCTCGGCATCTGCGATTGGTGTTGTCCACCTTGAGGGCACACAAGCTGTATGCTAAGCTGAGCAAGTGCGAATTCTGGCTTTCGCAGGTCTATTTCTTGGGTCACGTGGTGGGCAAAGGTGGCATCTCTGTGGACCCAGCGAAGGTCGCTGCTGTTTTGGACTGGAAGAGGTCGTCGTCGCCGAAGGAGATCCAAAGTTTCTTGGGTTTAGCAGGCTATTACCGGAGGTTTGTGGAAGGTTTCTCAGGCATTTCCGCGCCTCTGACTAGGTTGACGCGGAAGGAAGAGGTTTTTGATTGGATCGAGCAGTGCGAGGAGGCCTTTCAGGAGTTAAAGAGAAGGCTGTGTTCGACCCGGTTTTGGCTCTCCCTGTTGAGGGAGTGGAGTTTCAGGTCTACGTCGATGCTTCACGGATAGGCCTTGGATGCGTCCTCATGCAGGAGGGCAAGGTTGTTGCGTATGGGTCGAGGCAGCTAAATGTGCATGAGCGGAACTACCCGACGCATGATTTGGAGTTTGCTGCGGTGATTTATGCCTTGAAGTTGTGGAGGCATCTCTTGTATGGAGCGGTGTGCAAGATCTATTCAGATCACAAGAGCCTGATTTACGTGTTTTCCCAGCGAGAGCTGAACCTGCGCCAGCGTCGGTGGATGGAGTACGTGGCCGATTATAATATGGAGATTCTCTACCACCCCGGCAAAGCAAATGTAGTGGCGGGTACCCTGAGCAGGAAGTCAGCTTCTGTTTTCGGACTCTCTGTGCAGTCCCTGGTGGAGGAGTTCTTTCTGATGAGTATCGCGGTGAAGCCCAGTGGTGGTCCGTCTCATTTGGAGGTCGAGGAGCCGTCCTGGATTGTTTTGGCGAGGTCGCGCCAAAGGGATGATCTGGATTTGCAGCACCTCCGGAGCAGAGCTGAGAGAGGTGAGTTGCCAGATTTCTCGATCGATGTTGAGGGTACATTGAGGTACCATAGTAGGCTTTGCATACCCGCTGTGGAGGATATTCGAGCAAAGATTTGCGAGGAGGCTCACGACTCCAGCTTATCTTATCATCCTGGCTCTACGAAGATGTATCACGATTTGAAGTAGATCGTGTGGTGGTCAGGCATGAAAGATGATATTGTGAGGTTTGTAGCGCAGTGTTTCACTTGCCAGCGCATCAAGGCGGATCATAGGAGACCCGGGGGCAAGTTGACGCCGTTGGATATTCCCTTGTGGAAGTGGGAGAGCATCTCCATGGACTACATTACTGGTTTGCCGAGATCCCCTCGGGGTCATGATGCGGTATGGGTCATCGTGGACAGGTTGACCAAGTGTGCTCATTTCGTGCCGTACAAGACTGGTTATTCGATGGAGAAGATTGCGTCTCTGTACGTGCAGGAGGTTATTAGACTGCATGGGGTACCCGCGAGCATAGTGTCTGATCGCGATTCCAGATACACTTCCCATTTTTGGCAGAGTCTGCAAGGGGCTTTGGGCACCGATCTCAGGTATTCTACAGCTTACCATCCGCAGAAGAATGGTCAGACAGAGAGAGTTAATCAGATCGTAGAGGATATGATCCGGTGTTACATTCTAGAGCATGGAGGAGCTTGGGATGAACGCCTTGGGCTCATGGAATTCGCGTACAATAATAGTTACCAGGAGAGCTTGCAGATGGCTCCGTTTGAGGCTCTTTATGGGAGGCGATGTCGAACTCCCCTGTTTTGGGCTGAACTGGGCGAGAAGCCAGTTCTGGGTCCTGAAGCTTTGGAAGAGATGAGCTTTGCTGTGACGCAGATCCGTGAGAAGCTGCGGGTAGCTCAGGAGCGCTATGAGAAGTACGCCAATCGGCGGAGGAGCGATTTGGAATTTGCAGTGGGGGACATGGTGTTCCTAAAGGTGTCCCCGATGGCAGGCGTTAAAAGGTTTGGGAAGAGCCATAAGCTGGACCCCAGGTATGTTGGCCCTTTCGAGATCGTCGAGCCTATCAGAGTTTCTGCTTACAGGCTGTTATTACCTGCCTCTTTCCCCGGAGTGCACGACGTTTTCCATGTGAGCCGGTTGCGGAAGTGCGTCTGCAGCGATCGCCATGTTCTGGATTCCGTGCCAGTGCTGCAACCCAATTTATCCTTTGTGGAGCAGCCTGTTCGTATTTTGGAGAGGCAGGATCGGCTGTTGCGAAGGAGGTCCATCCCTATGGTGAAAGTCCTCTAGGATAATCAGGATGTTCGGGGTGCGACCTGAGAGCTCGAGTCAGCGATGAAGGAGTCCTATCCTCATCTCTTCTGTTAGCTTCCCCGGTAAGTTTCCGTCTTCTACGTTTTTTTTTACCTTGTTCGGTTTTGTTGTTGCAAAGTTTCGGGGCGAAACTTTTGTTAGGAGGGGTGGCTGTAACGCCCCAGCTTTTCTTATAGTCTTCCAAGCGGGAATTCGTATTGGTAAGGTCCTATATATTAAATCTATCGTCGCATAGTGTTAATGCGAGAGGGCGTTATTGTTGCGTCGTCGTCGTCCGGCGAGCTTGATTCTAGCTTGAGGCATATATATATATCCATGTAAAATATATATATATATATATTCAGATACCGGTAAATGTATACAAATATGTGTATAAGCGGGTGGATATATATATTTATATGCAATCACTTATAACCTATATATATATAAGAGTTATATATATGTATATAATTGTATATATAAAACTTATTTATAAAAATTATATTTTTTATATATATATATGTATACATATATCAGCAGCTGTTGGTTGGATTGGCCGGAAATTTGGTTTTCCCCTCCCCCAATGGTTTCAGTCTTTTCGAGAGAGAGGTTAGGGGCGATCTAGGGTTCGGCGTCGGCTCGTCGGAGGTGGCAATTTGGAGGCCGCCGGAGCATGGCTCCCTCGTTGGAGTAGTGAATCGGTGAGCCCTCGTCGGCTTTGTTTGTGGTCTCGCGGTTTCCCGGCCGTAGCCTCCTCTTTGGCGTGGTGGCGGCTTCTGTTGCGAGGCAAGAAAACCTCTCCCCTCTTCTTTCCTCTTCCCCCCTTTCCTTCTGTTTGCTTGAGCTGGTGGTGAGTTTGGGTTGGCGGCTTCATCCTGATGCTCGGTTTTACCTAATTATGTTGAAACTTTTGCTGATGCTCAAGGTTGCTCCAGAACTCTATGACGTATCTGATGCTCGGTTTACCTTTTTGT
This sequence comes from Dactylorhiza incarnata, assembly GCA_033032865.1. Taxonomy (NCBI): domain Eukaryota; kingdom Viridiplantae; phylum Streptophyta; class Magnoliopsida; order Asparagales; family Orchidaceae; genus Dactylorhiza; species Dactylorhiza incarnata. The sequence continues at coordinate 10,366,872 of JAWHQI010000031.1, forward strand.
TCACCTTGCCTAGTTCCTGATTCAAATTCTGTTCTTTTATTATGCTGAAATTCTGATTTGTTTTGGGGTTATTAAGTGCCTTTAGAAATTGGTTGGGAGGGGGCTGCTATATGTTTATACAATTCGACCTCTTTGGGGCCGCTGCATTTAGCTCCACTTGTATTGTTTTGGGCGGCTGCACTTGGGGAAATTGAAAATTTATTTGCTGTTAAATGTTGGGGGGCTGTTTTTCTTGGTCCTAGGCCTTTTTTCTGCTTTCCTTTGTTCATCAGGGCTGGTGTTTACCCGGCCTAGGGCTGCTATAGTTATATATACAGATTTGCACCCCTCCTACTTTAGTTCTTTGTGATTTTGGGGGGTGCTACCTTTTTCCTTTGTCAATATATGGGGGGTGCTGTTATACTTGTTCTTGGTTGGAGGCTGCATCTTACTCTTTGTCTAATCAAGGGATGATGTTGCGTTCTTTTCTTTTGATGGGGCTGCCTCTTTTCCCTTGATTTGTGAGGGGGCTGCTCCTTGCCATTTGAGGGATTCTTCCTGTTTTCTTTTATTATCTAGGAGCTGTTCTTATCCCTGTGCATTTTACTTGTTGGGGACTGTTTTCTTTTGTCTACATTGGGCTGCTGCTTGGTGAATTCATTTTTGGGGCTGCTCCTTGCTTGGGTTATGCTAGTCCCGAATGGTGGTATAAATCCCGGCTAAGGGCTGCTATATATACATAGATTTACACCCTTCCTACTTGGGTTCTTTGTTAATTTGGGGTACTGCCTCTTTTCTTGGTCAAATATTGGGGGCTGCACCTTATTCTTGTCTAAGCAAGGGCTGATGCTATGTTCTTTTCTTTTTGGGCTGCCTTGCACCACTCTTGTTGGGTTTCATTACTTGCAAAATAATTCTACGCGCTTCGATTACAAGTAGCTAGAAATGGTCAATATTATGGTGGTTCTATTTGCTAACTCCTCGGCACACTTAATTGGCCCTGTTTTATTATATGCTAGCTTCTATGGTTGGGTGAATTCTTCTATCCCTCTTTTATATGCTAGCTGCTATATGTTTAGCTTTGTTCCGATCCTAGGCTAATCCTTGAAGGTTTATTCTGGTTGATTTTGTTCCGGATCATGTTTTACTTGGCTACTTCTGCATATTTACTTGGCTAAATATTGATGGACTTGTTTGCACTGGAAGGATGGGTACAGGGAACACTGGGTTCCCCCATCATAGTTCTGTTAATAGTGGTTGGTAGGGCGATGAGACCACCACCACGACGCCTTTTGATTTGGGGTGAACATCCCCTTTATGTGCGTGGTTAGTGACATTGTTTGGGTCCGCCACCACTGGTTCGTTTTGAACATCCCCTTTATGTGAGTGGTTAGTGACATTGTTTTGGGTCCGCCACCACTGGTCCATTTTTGCACTATATGTCAAGTTTAGTCATGCTCTTGCTTATCGGGCTGGTTCTATGCGGGATCTTCCTAACCTTCTATTCTTGAAATCTTTATATAAGCGTATATATATAGTTAAATATATGTGTATACGTATATATATATATATATATATGTATTTATGTACCCCTTTCAGCTTGGATATGTCACTTGTTACTTCTCCTGCTCTTAGTTTTAACTATGCTGTTTTCTTGCACCCTTTGGGATGAGGCATTCTTTTCTTATGGATGCCTCAGGTTCAGGTTCGTAGCTGCCGCAGGTTTTAGAGCAGGGTTGTTCAGTTTCTCGGGTGGAGGGCTTTCCTCCCTATTAGGTAAGGATTCAGTTTCTGTTGTTGTAGCTTTTCTTTTTGGCTGTTGACTCTTTACCTACGGGTTCGTGTCAGTTGTTGACGCCCGTATGTCTTTTGCTTGGTTCACTTGCTGATGCTGCTGCTAGCTTCCTTTACTGCTACTTAGTTACTTTGTATTCGTATACTGGGAAAAGCCTATTTTGCTGAATATTAATGCAGTTCTTTTAGCATTATAAAAATTTGTTCTCATAACTGTTTGTCACATTACTATTAAGTACCACATACTCGCGAAACGTAAACCGAAGTAAAATGATACTTATTTATTATGTACTAAATTTAGACCAGCGATCGCTCTGGAGACGTCTCTGGTCTTCAGCGCCGTTAGGAATAAAGTGAACCTATTTTCCTTCCGCTGTGTACGCATGTCTTTTATAAAGTGCGGCTTGGTAAACCGCAGGTCCGAGGGACGCGGTCTCCTAACCCAAATGAAATGAATCTTAAAAGATAATCCTTTTACTTAACTCATACCTTTTTGTAAAAGAAAATGTTTGTTTGAGTGCTCGCCTGAATGTCTGTAGTTGTCCCCTACAGGACGTGGCATCATGACGCGTGTTTTCCCCTTCGCTCTGATCATATAATTTATTTCGGGAAAATACGGGTTGTGACAATGCCCATTGCCCAGATTTCAAGGAAATCTATTTATCCGCTCAAGGCGACTCACCCACTACCATCTCCGCCTATTATATCTGTGACGGCTATTTATTTAAGCACTCGAAACTATGTATCCCTTGTTCTTCCCTACGCCATTTCAACGTTTGGGAGTTGCATAGCGGTGGTTTAGGTGGTCATTTTGCTCGTGACAAGACCATTACGTTAGTGGAGGACAAGTTCCATTGGCAAGGCCTTAAGTCAATGGTTAATAAAATTGTGGGGAGTTGTCGTGTGTGCCAACTAGCTAAGTGTAATAAGATGAATGCGGGCCTTTATACCCCACTCCTGATTCCTTCTATCCCATGGGAAGATGTTAGTATGGATTTTGTTTTGGGTCTCTGAATTACCTTTAGGCGTCGCGATTCCATCTTGATCGTGGTAGACCAGTTTTCTAAAATGACCTATTTTATTGCTTATGACAACACCAACGATGCGCCACATGTCCCCAAATTATATTTTAAGGAGGTCGTTGGACATCGGGGCGTCCCCAAGACAAAAGTGATTGATAGGGACGTAAAATTTACTAGTTATTTTTGGAAGACCCTTTGGAAGCTTATGTAACATCCCATTTCCTACTAGACCCCTTAACTTCAACTAGGATAGGACATGTGGTGAGTGGGGTGAGTTTGAGCTAGGGAGTAACCTTAGCCCACCTTGAGCTGAGAGAACTCAAGTGTGAGCCCCTATATTGGACAAGCCATTTTAGACCAATTTAGCTCAAATTGAACCTACACATGTGAATTAAACCCACAACCATGTTCCTAACACCAAAGGAGGCATAGTAGACCAAAAGCCCTGTCATTTGGTCTTCAATTAGTCCAAATTAACCAAAGTCAAACTAGGTTAAAACGGCCCAATCCAACTCAATAGGGTTCAATTCATGCCCATATAGCCAAATTGACCCCACCACTAGATGGTAAAACCTTAAAGGGATAATTTAGACCCAAAAGCCCCATCATGGGGTCTTTAATTAGTCCAAATTGGCCAAAGTCAAACCTAGGTCAATATAAGTCAATCCTTCCCCAATAGGTTCAATTGAACCACAAAGCATGAAATTGACTCCACCCCTACTCTTAGAACATCATGGGGGACCTAATTGACTCAAAAGCCCCATCATGGGATCACAACCAAGACCCAATTTGACCAAATTGACCAAAGTCAACTTTTCCCCAATTTTGGTCAAAATCACACCTATTGGTCAAATTGGCCCAATTGGGGCACAACCAAGACCCAATTAACATTGACGGATGTTAAGGGACTCAAGACCAACACATTGAACCATTCAACCCACCCAATTGACCAAGTCAACATCAAAAGTCAACATTTGGTCAAATAGGCCTAAATTGGGCTTAAATGAAATTAAATCAAATCCCCATGGGTTAAGGCCCTTCATAGGACCCATTTTGAAGCCCAAGTGCCTAATTACCAGCCATGCCCCCTGGTTCCAACATGCAAGAACATGCAAGGGGGTAAACTTGAGATTTTCCCCAAATTCCATTAGAGGACATGAGGAATTTGAGGAATGGAGGCCACTTGGCACTCCATTCCTCTGCCCAAAGCCATCCCTGACCTCCCCATGAAGTGCCCAGCCGAAATTTGGGCTGCATTGCTGCCACTTGGCAGCTAGGAGGAGCAACCAAAGCTTGGCCGAGCCATGCTTTAGTGAAGCTTGCACTTAGGAGCCCTCCTCTACTTCATTCAAGCCCACCATCAGCTTCAGAGAGGTCCAAGCAGTCGGAATAGCCACCTGGAGTGAAGCTTTTGTTGTAGAATTGGAGTTTTGAGCAAGCTCGCTGGAGATCGATGTCACCATGCCGCACCGCTACAATACTCGCCGCCAAACACCCACACAGGTCGGTTTCTCCCCCTCTCCCTCTGTGCTAGTATCTAGGTCCATTTAGGAGAGAAATCGGGCACAATTGAGCTCGATCCCATGTGATCTTGAGGGAGAATTTCTGAGCTTTCTCTTCCGCTCAGGATCGCTAGAGGAGTCTTCTCCGGCGGCCGTGTCATAGCCACCACCTCAACGGAGGTGGTTGAGGTGGTGGAGGTGGTGGTCGGCAGTGGTGGGTCGTGGATGGCCGGGAAAACAATGTGGAAGATGGTCCAGGTCGGGCATATCACCACCCTTGGCTAGAGGTAGGAGATGAAGGAGAGCCGTTGGATTGATCAGATCTGTTATATGCAGACCATGTTAATTAAATAAAATGATTTTGTCACACTTTATTAGAATGTTCATGCTGAATTTTGAGGCTCTTAGAGGCCTTTTTAGGAAAAGCTGCCTGAGATAACATTTGTAGATCTTGATGTCTACTTTCACTAAGAATTTAAATCAGCCCATTTAGTGCAATGTAGAACCCTCAGAATCAAGTTTTGTAAGACTGGTCTATCTAGAGGCCAGAAATCATTTTGTGTGAATATTCTAAATGGTAGGTCTGATGGACTTGAAATTTTGGACATGCATGCATGAGCCCTGCAACTAGCTTGCAACCAAAAATCAGATTTTTAGGAAATTATTTTTTTAAGGTTTTATTCATAATATGAAAATTCAAATAATTCACATTTTTGGAAGAATATAGCTCCAACTGACCCCAAATTTGGGTATCACCCTTATTTAGCCAATAGTAGACTCTGGTTAAAATTTGAGACCAAATGGATCTCTGCATGTAAGGTAAACTTTAATTGCATGTCTCTACCTAAAAAAGAATATGTGTGCCAATAGCAAAAACTTGTATTTTGTGTATTTTGCCTGAAGGGTTTGGGGTTAACTTCTGAAATTTTGCACACACCCTAATTATGATATAATGCATCACCCTAGAAAATCTTAGGACTTCTAGCATCAAGAATCTCAAGATTTTGATTAATTTGCCATATGTCACACTTGTGTATTTATGAAATTTTCATGATTAAAAATTGGAGATAAATTCTGAGACTCTGGAGAATCACTTGTTATTCCATTAAAAATCTATGTAAATTTTGGTAGAAAATTTCAGGGATTATTTCTCAAAGAATTATCAAGATTACCTTATGTCTCAAATCTGAATAATGGAAAACTTATTAGTCAAAATGTTTGAGAAATTGTTGAAACTCTGGATTATAGTTAGAAATCCAATTATGAAAATCTGTGATTTTTGTTAGAATTTTGGAGATATTATTTATGGAAAAATTTCTTTTATTCAGTTTGTCAATCTTTATATTTTGTGAAAAATTTATAGTGAAATATTCCTGGAAAATTATGAAATTCTAGAATTACAGTTTTTATATCATTATAGAGCCATTGTAATTTTCTCAGAATTTTGGAAAGTCAAAATCTTGATGATGTGTGAAGTTACCTTGTCACCATTTTTATGATAAATAGAAATTATGGATATAATTGTGCTGAAAAATTATGAAATCCTGTAATTAGTGTTTTTATGTTATTATAGAGCCACTATAATTTTCTCAGAATTTTGGAAACTAAAAATCTTGTACTTGATGTGTAAAGTTACCTTGTCGACATTTTTATGATAAATAGAAATTATGGATATAATTCTGCTGGAAAATTATGAAATTCTGGAATTAGTGTTTGTATGTCATCATAGTGCCACTATAATTTTCTCAGAATTTTTGGAAGTCAAACCCTAGTACTTGATGTGTAAAGTTATCTTGTCACCCTTTTCTTGATAAATAGAAATCATGATCATAAAGCTACAGGAAAATTATAGAATTTTGGAATTCCTATTTTTATGTCATAAGTTACTTATGGAAAATTATTTAGCAAGATTGAACTTATAGACAGGGTACCAACTTCACATTTTAGAGGATGATAATTGATTTATGAATTTAAATAAAGTTCAAATCAATATATAGTATATGGAAATTGTGATCAAACCCTACGTTCTCCATTGTGAACCTGAGGTGAAAGTTAGAACTCACATGGACATGGTATGGTTAAGAGTGCATCGTAGGGATCAAACCTAGTTCAATTTCATCTTGATCTTCGGATAGTAAAAACTTAATATAACAATTTGACCAGCCTGACCACTTAGGAAGTCAGCAAGATTTGTATTGTAACATACACAAGGTATACACGACTTATAAGATGAGAGACCTTAAGTGTTAAGCACCGTTCAAGAGAACGTTTGCTTAGGGTTGAGGTGAAGGATAAGTCATAAGCACCTAGGTTATAAAGAGTAATAAGGAGAGTGAGACATTAAAAAGGGTAGCCACTAACCAAAGCAAATTTCCTGGAAAGGTGGATCTGGGTTTCAGCCCATCACATTCCCTAGTACCGCTGCGAGCGCTTCACCGGGTAGTCCATGGGAAGTCCAGGATTTACCTTAAAATTCTAGTATATTAATAAGTAGACAAGAGTGGGCTAATTAAATGAATAAAGACATGGTGAAAGCCATCCTTAGTTAGGGGATGGGAGATAGAATACCAGGACGGGTTGGTCCTGCGAGCTGGAGGATCGGGTTGTGGTAATCTGCATGTGCATAAGAACAATTTAGTGGTGGGTCTTTGGTACTGGTCCGGTCATCACAACGACGGCAGTACATTGACTTAGGCGAGTGTGAGGGTTATGAGGGGCCAGTAGGTTGTTTATACTGCGGTCTGGAGGACGATCCCTGAAGACGCACACCCGACCTGAAAGACTGATGGTTATCAGCAAAGAGTACACAAGACTTAGACTATCGGGAATTGAATCGATTGACAGTGCGAAACACATATTTGTTGCCCAGAATAGACGAATTATTTAACCAGTTGCAGGGAGCCTTCTGGTTCTCCAAGCTCGATCTGAGATCTGGATATTATCAGTTGCGGATTCGAGAAGTGGACATCCCAAAAACGGCCTTCAGTTCCCGCTACGGGTTATATGAGTTCACGGTGATGCCCTTCGGGCTCACAAATGCTCCCTCTGCATTCATGAGCTTGATGAACCATATATTCGAGCCCTACCTAGACAGATTCATCATAGTATTCATTGACGACATCTTAATATACTCCAAGACGAAGGAGGAGCATACCCATCACTTGGCTCAAGTCTTGGGCAAGCTGCGGCTGCACCAGATGTACGTGAAGTTCTCAAAATGTCAATTCTGGCTACAGGAAGTGGCATTTCTGGGACACATCATCAGCAAGGCTGGGTTGGCAGTAGACCCGGCCAAAGAGCGAGCGGTGAGAGACTGGCCACAACCAAAGTCGGTCTCGGATGTTCGTAGCTTCCTGGGGTTAGCAGGATATTATCGCAAGTTCGTGCAGGGATTCTCAAAGATTTCACTTCCCCTCACGTCCTTGACAAAGAGAGACATTATTTTTACTTGGACAGATAAGTGTGAGGCAGCTTTCCAGGAGCTAAAGAACCGACTCACCACATCCCCCATCCTTGCCCTCCCATCTGGGACGGAGGGATTCCAGATCTACACCGACGCATCCTATCAGGGGATGGGTGCAGTTCTCATGCAGCACGGTCATGTGATTGCTTATGCTTCGAGGCAGCTAAAGAAGCACGAACAAAATTATCCGGTACACGACCTAGAGCTCGGAGCGGTGGTCTTCGCCTTGAAAATATGGAGGCATTATTTGTATGGGATTCATTGTGAGATCTTCTCTGATCACAAGAATCTCAAGTACATCGATACCCAGAAGGATTTGAATCTACGCCAGCGGAGGTGGCTAGAGTTCTTGTGCGACTATGACTATACCATGCACTATCATCCGGGGAAGGCGAACACCATATCAGATGCCTTGAGTCGGAGAGCCGTCACTTCAGGATCGGAGCCCCAGATGATGGCCATGGAACTAGTGAAGATGTTAGAAGATATGCATATTACCTTGGTTCTTAAGGCGGAGCCCGAAGCCCACAGAGAGTACCTGGCATCTCTGAGCATCACATGTGATATACGGGACTGCATCAGGGCACAACAACGACAGGATTCAGCCTTAGAGCCTATATTTATAACCTTATAAGAGGGCAAGTTGGAGGATTATTTGCTGCATGATGACATCATTCATTTTCGGGGTCGTGTCTACATTCCCATTGGAGGTGGGATTCGGGAAGAGATTCTCAGAGAGGCACACTGCACTAGGTACTCAATACACCCTGGGATCTCCAAGATGACAGCGGACCTACGGAGAGACATGTATTGGCCCGGAATGAAGAAGGAGATTGTATCCTTTGTCTCATATTGCGAGACTTGCCATCTAGTGAAAGAGGAATGCAAGAGCCCAGCAGGACTACTACAGCCACTGCCAGTGCCTGAGTGGAAGTTTGAGGACATAGCTATGGATTTCGTAGACGGATTGCCTCGCTCCCGCTCCAGGAACGATTCTATTTGGGTAATAGTAGACAGATTGACCAAGGTAGCACGGTTCATACCGGTCAGGAAGGACGACTCAGTTGCAGTTCTGGTAAGATTATTTGTGGAACACTTCGTCAGGTACCACGGCGTAGCTAGGATGATTGTCTCAGATCATGACGGTCGGTTCACCTCTAGGGAATGGAGGGCGGTGCAGGCGTACTTGGGATCTCAGCTTACGTTCAGCATTGCTTTCCACCCACAGACCGACGGACAAACAGAGCGGACCAACCAGACCTTGGAGGACCTGCTACGCTTGTGCATTCTTGATACTGGAAAGCCCTGGGAGAGGTTGTTGCCCATGTTCGAGTTTTCATACAATAATAGCCACCGGGCAAGAATTCAGATGGCACCATATGAGGCATTATATGGTAGGAAGTGTCGGACACCGCTTTCTTGGGTCCAGGATGCATACTAGAAGGCACTCGGATCAGAATTTGTTGAAGACACAGACGCTGCAGTTCGGATGATCAGGAACAGGATGCTTGAGGCTCATAGTAGACAGGCCAAGTATTATGATGTGAGGCATTGAAAAGTGGAGTTCCAAGTAGGAGACAAGGTTTTTTTGATGATACGTCCGGTGCATGGTGTCTCGAGCGTACGAGGACACAAAAAGCTCAGCCCTCGATCTATGGGGCCTTACAGAATCCTGGAGCGGATCGGTCCCTTGGCTTACAGGCTGGAGCTGCCAATTGAGTTGGCAAACTTGCACGACATCTTTCATATCTCTTCACTACGGAGAGCTCTACTTAGGCCGGAGCAGCACATCACGTCCCCCTCATGTTCGGTGGAGTCCGATAGACCAGTCGGTTTGGAGCCAGTCCGGATTGACGATACAGCAGTCCGAGTCCTGCGAAAGAAGAAAGTTCCTTTGGTCAAGGTGTTGCGGTTCAACCATGGGCAGGAAGAACACACATGGGAGCCTAGGGATCTCATGCAGCAACAGTACCCGGGACTTTTCTCTTTAGGTACACCCTAACCTTACTCAAGATTTAGTTATCTAACATTGCATAAGGAACCCCGTAGACCCGAACTTTAATTTTGAGGACGAAATTGTTCTTTTGTTTATTGGGATTTGTAACATCCCATTTTCTACTAGACCCCTTAACTTCAACTAGGATAGGACATGTGATGACTAAGGTGAGTTTGAGCTAGGTATTAACCTTAGCCCACCTTGAGTTGAGAGAACTCAAGTGTGAGACCCTATATTGGACAAGCAATTTAAGACCAATTTAACTCAATAGGGTTCAATTCATGCCCATATAGCCAAATTGACCCCACCACTGGATGGTAAAGCCTTAAAGGGATACTTTAGACCGAAAAGCCCCATCATGGGGTCTTCAATTAATCCAAATTGACCAAAGTCAAACCTAGGTCAATATAAGCCAATCCTTCCCCAATAGGTTCAATTGAACCCCAAAGCATGAAATTGACTCCACCCCTAGTGTTAGAACATCATGGGGGACCTAATTGACTCAAAAGCCCCATCATGGGATCACCAAATTGACCAAAGTCAACTTTTCCCCAATTTTAGTCAAAATCACGCCAATTGGACAAATTGGCCCAATTGGGGCACCACCAAGACCCAATTAACATTGAGGGATGTTAAGGGACTCAAGACCAACACATTGAACCAGTCAACACACCCAATTGACCAAGTCAACATCAAAAGTCAACATTTGGTCAAATAGGCCTAAATTGGGCTTAAATGAAATTAAATCAAATCCTCATGGGTTAAGGCCCTTCATAGGGCCCATTCTGAAGCCCAAGTGCCTAATTACCAGCCATGCCCCCCTGGTTCCATCATGCAAGGACATGCAAGAGGGTAAACTTGAGATTTTCCCCAAATTCCATTAGAGGACAAGAGGAATTTGAGGAATGGAGGCCACTTGGCACTCCATTCCTCTGCCCAAAGCCATCCCTGACCTCCCCATGAAGTGCTCAGCCAAATTTGGGCTGCATTGCTACCACTTGGCAGCTGGGAGGAGCAACCAAAGCTTGGCCGAGCCATGCTTTAGTGGAGCTTGCACTTAGAGCCCTCATCTCCTTCATGCAAGTCCACCATCAGCTTCAGAGTGGTCCAAGCAGTCGGAATAGCCACCTGGAGTGATGCTTTTGTTGGATAATTGGAGTTTTGAGCAAGCTCATCGGACATCGCAGTCACCATGTCGCACCGCTACAATTCTCGCCGCCAAGCGCCCACACAGATCGGTTTCTCCCCCTCTCCCTCTGTGCTAGTATCTAGGTCCATTTAGGAGCGAAATCGGGCTCAATTGAGCCCGATCCCATGTGAGCTTGAGGGAGAATTTCCGAGCTTTCTCTTCCGCTCGGGATCGCTGGAGGAGTTGTCTCTGGCGGGCGTGTCGCCGCCTTGCGGTAGCCACCACCTCAATGGAGGTGGTGGCCGGCAGTGGTGGGTCGTGGATGGCCGGGAGATCAAGGTGGAAGATGGTCCAGGTCGGCCAGATTACCACCCTTGGCTAGAGGTAGAAGATGAAGGTGAGCCGTTGGATTGATCAGATCTGCTATATGCAGACAATGTTAATTAAATTAAATGATTTTGTCACACTTTATTAGTAATGTTCATGCTGAATTTTGAGGCTCTTGGAGGTCTTTTTTGGAAAGGTTGACTGAGATAACATTTGTAGATCTTGATGTCTACTTTTACTAGGAATTTAAATCAGCCCATTTGGGGCACTATAGGACCTTCAGCATCTAGTTTGGTGAGACTGGTCCATCTAGAGGCCAGAAATCATTTTGTGTGAATATTCTAAATGGTAGGTCTGATGGACTTGAAATTTTGGCCATGCATGCATGAGCCCTGCATGTAGCTTGCACCCAAAAATCAGATTTTTAGGAAATTATTTTTCTAAGGTTTTATTCATAATATGAAAATTTAAATAAGTGACATTTTTGGAAGAATATAGTTCCAACTGACCTCAAATTTGGGTGTCACCCTTATTTAGCCAATAGTAGACTATGGTTAAAATTTGAGACCAAATGGATCTCTGCATGTAAGGTAAACTCCAATTGCATGTATCTACCTAAAAGGGAATATATGTGCCAATAGCAAAAACTTGTATTTTGTGTATTTAGCCCAAAGGGTTTGGGGTTAACTTCTGAAATTTTGCACACACCCTAATTGTGATATAATGCATCACCCTAAAAAATCTTAGGACTTCTAGCATCAAGAATCTCATGATTTTGATTAATTTGCCATTTGTCACACTTTGTATTTATGAAATTTTCATGATTAAAAATTGGAGATAAATTCTGAGACTCTGGAAAATCAATTGTTATGCCATTTAAAATCTCTGTAAATTTTGGTAGAAAATTCCAGGAATTATTTCTCAAAGAATTATCAAGATTACCTTATGTCTCAAATCTGAATAATGGAAAACTTTTTAAAATGTTTGAGAAATTGTTGAAACTCTGGATTATAGTTAGAAATCCAATTATGAAACTCTGTGATTTTTGTTAATATTTTGGAGATAGTATTTATGAAAAAATTTCATTTATTCAGTTTGTCACTCTTTATATTTTGTTAAAAATTTATAGTGAAATATTCCTGGAAAATTATGATATTCTGGAATTAGTGTTTTTATGTCATTATAGAGCCACTATAATTTTCTCAAAATTTTGGAAAGTCAAAATCTTGTACATGATGTGTGAAGTTACCTTGTCACCATTTTTATGATAAATAGAAATTATGGATATAATTCTGCTGAAAATTTATGAAATTCTATAATTAGTGTTTTTATGTAATTTTAGAGCAACTGTAATTTTCTCAGAATTTTGGAAAGTCAAACTCTTGTACATGATGTGTGAAGTTACCGTGTCACCATTTTTATGATAAATAGAAATTATGAATATAATTCTGCTGGAAAATTATGAAATTCTGGAAATAGTGTTTTTATGTCATTATAGAGCCACTGTAATTTACTCAGAATTTTGAAAAGTCAAAATCTTGTACTTGATGTGTAAAGTTACCTTGTCAAAATTTTTATGATAAATAGAAATTGTGGATATAATTCTGCTGGAATATTATGAAATTCTTGAATTATTATTTTTATGTCATCATAGTGCCACTGTAATTTTCTCAGAATTTTTGGAAGTCAAACCCTAGTACTTGATGTGTAAAGTTATCTTGACACCCTTTTCTTGATAAATAGAAATCATGATCATAAAGCTACTGGAAAATTATAAGATTTTGGAATTCCTATTTTTATGTCATAAGTTACCTATGGAAAATTATTTAGCAAGATTGAACTTATAGACAGGGTACCACCTTCACATTTTAGAAGATGACAATTGATTTATGAATTTAAATAAAGGTCAAATCAATATATAGTATATGGAAATTGTGATCAAACCCTAAGTTCTCCATTGTGAACTTGAGGTGAAAGTTAGAACTCACATGGACATGGTATGTTTAAGAGTGCATCGTAGGGATCAAACCTAGTTCAATTTCATCTTGATCTGCGGATAGTAAAAACTTAATATAACAATTTGACCAGCCTGACCACTTAGGAAGTCAGCAAGATTTGTATTGTAACATACACAAGGTATACACCACTTATAGGATGAGAGACCTTAAGTGTTAAGTACCGTTCAAGAGAACGTTTGTTTAGGGTTAAGGTGAAGGATAAGTCATAAGCACCTAGGTTATAAAGAGTAATAAGGAGAGTGGGACATTAAAAAGGGTAGCCACATCAAATATCCTGGAAAGGGGGATCTGGGTTTCAGCCCATCACGTTCCCTAGTACTGCTGCGAGCCCTTCACCGGGTAGTCCATGCGAAGTCCAGGATTTACCCTAAAACTCGAGTATATTAATAAGTAGACAAGAGTAGGCCAATTAAATGAATAGAGACATGGTGAAATCCATCATTATTTGGGTGATGGGAGATAGAATACCAGGACAGGTTGGTCATGCGAGCTGGATGCTCGGGCTGTGGTAATCTGCATGTGCATAAGAACAATTTAGTGGCGGGTCTTTGGTACTGGTCCTGTTGTCACACCGACGACAGTACATTGAATTAGACGGGTGTGAGGGTTATGAGGGGCAGTAGGTTGTTTATACTGCGGTCTGGAGGACGATCCCTGAAGATGCACACCCGACCTCAAAGACTGATGGTTATCAGCAAAGAGTACGCAAGACTTTAGAGTGCACCTAGGGCATGTACAGAGGGGGTACGAAGGGTTTAGGCCTGGTAGTGTGTATATGCCTAGGAAGTGGAGTTGCCCGCTCCACTGCTGTCGTAGCCAGAATGGTGGTACCAGAGAGTGTAGCTATCTCCAAAAATTGGGAACTAAAGCTCTGTGATCACAGGGTCGTGTGGGTGTGTTGTGTTGGAGCTTGTGTTCCACATCTCTTAGTTTAAGAATAACAAATCACATTATGTATTTGGTCTTGCCTGTGCTTATAAGTGTGCGGGTACTATTGTTAAATAACCCTATGAACAGGATGCTGTTTGATGAGGATTCTCTGGAATATGTGCTAACGCTCGTGTTAGTAGTTAACGCCCAGCATTAACAACCGCTGAGAAGCGAACCGCTGAGAAGAAAACCGCTGAGAAGGAAACTGCGTTCGACGAATGGAACCTGCGTTCGACGAGCTCTGAAGGCGCTCGACCAAATCTGAAGGAAGCTACGTTCGACGAATAAGAAGTTTCGTTCGATGAAATTTCCTGCGCTCGACGAATTTGCACTCAACAAGCTGCGTTCGACGAACGAGAATCTCTGTTCGACGAACTGAGTCTGCGTTCGATGAATTTGAAGCTCCGTTCGACGAAAGTGTTTCCGTTCGACGAAAGTGTTTCCGCTCGACGAAAGTTTGTTCTGTCATGATTCTAGCGGTTTGCACGATCCTGACGATTGCGGTTTTTTCTGTTCGACGAAGGGTGTGTTCGACGAAGGCGTGTTCGACGAAATCAGTCCTGTTCGACAAAAATTTGTTATGTCACGCTCCCGATGGTTTGCACGACTTCAGCAACTGCCAGACACGATGCTTAACGCTGGCGTTAACACTCACGCCAGGCATTAGCTCCCGTGTTTATTTAAAAGACCTAATTTCAGTGCTCAAGAGAGTTTTTCTGAAGCCTTCACTCCAATCTTTTGAGAGAGCATTTCATCCCCGAATTCAGAGAGAACTCCCAACACCACCATTGAGGAACAAGAGTGAGAAGGAGATTTGCAACGGTCAATTTGAAGAAGGGCGCTCACTTCAACTCCGATGATGATCAAAGCGTGTCTTCAACATCTTCTTCAGCACTCTTCAATATAGGGAGTCTTTTATTCTAATTTGTATCTTAATCTTTTCATTTACTTGTAACCGTAGTGAAATCGCCGCCTTGCGTGTGGTGACTAGGTCCTTGTGCGGCTTAGGGGGTAATTCGCCGCCTTGTGTGTGGCGACAAGGTCAAGGGTAGATCTAGGGGGTGGCTAGAGGCCTTATCTGGGGATAGATAGGCTATAGCCAACTAGTCCTTGGGAGAAGGACCGGTGAAGGAACAAAAAAAAGAGATTTTCAACTTGTCGCCTCAATTTCAAGCGTTATTGAAATATTATCCTTGTAATCATTTTGTGATATATAAAATTTCTTTTTCAGTATATCTATTTTTCTGGATTTGTATTTCATTTGAAATTGTGCAAGTAAAATCACTTTGTTTATTTCTGCCAAAATATTTTCTGGAAGGATAACGCCAGGCATTAACTAGTCAACGTCAGGCGTTAGCAACAGTGCTAAAAAAGTTTTCTGTTTCTTTAAAATCTGTCAGTTTATTTTAAAAACAGTAAACCCCTTATTCACCCCCCCCCCCCTCTAAGGGCGCCATCAGATCCAACACCTAGTATCAGAGCGAGGTTATTCTAAAACGATCTCACAACAGGGAATAATGGCGCATCACGATCATGCATTTTTGGAGGGTCAAGGGATAAGTAGACCTCCACTATTTACTGGAACTGATTATAATTATTGGAAAACTAGAATGCGTTGTTTTTTAACTGCTTTAGATAATGACGTTTGGGGTATGGTAGAACAAAGTTATTCTCCACCAACATTTGTTGTCGGAGAAGTCACTATGGAAAAACCTAAAGATAGATGGGATGACACTGATAAGTTTAGATGTAAGAATAACGCTAAAACAATGAATGCGTTATTTTGTGCTTTGGATAGAACGGAATTTAATATAACTTGTGCTTGCGAAACAACTTATGATAATTGGAATCTTTTAGAAATTACTCATGAAGGCACTTCGCAGGTGAAGGATTCAAAGCTCTTCCAACTTGAATCCGAGTATGAGAAATTCCGGATGGAGACGGATGAAGACGTGGATTCTATGTACACAAGGTTCACCAAAATCATCAACGACTCAAAAGTGCATGGAAAGGTGTTCTCCAACGACGACTTGGTGAGAAAAATTCTAAGGTCTCTCCCTCCAAAGTTCAATCCAAAGGTGACGGCTATCTCGGAGTCGCACGACTTGAAAAAGCTCCAAATTGAGAGTCTTATTGGGAACCTCAAGACCCATGAGGTTGAACTCAAAATTCAACAACAAGAGTACAACTTGGAGCCAAAGAAGAAGAGCTTGGCCTTAAAGTCAAAGAAGGAGGCAAATGAAGATGATGATGAAGAGGACGAGGAGAGCCTTTTTGTGAAGAAATTCAAAAGGTTCATGAAGAATCCGGAAAGGAGAAACACCTTTCGGAAACATTTCATCAAAAAGGGATCTTCATCAAAGAAAGAGAGAGGTAGCGACGAGGACGATGATGAACGACCACCACCGGAGTGCTACAATTGTAGAAAGACCGGACATATTCGAAGCAAGTGCCCAAAATATCTGAAAGAGCGAAAAGAAAAAGGGCACAAGGGAAATGAGAAGAAGAAGGTCCTAAAAGCGGCTACATGGGATGACTCCTCCTCTAAGGTTTCAAGCGGCTTATCCACTAGTGATGAAGAAGAGGCAAACATGTGCCTAATGGGAAAGAGTAACAAGATATTCGAAGATGAATGCAGTGTCCAAAGTGACACTGAGGTAACTCTCCCTTCTTCTTATGATGATTTATATATTGAATATTTACAAACATGCAAATTTTTTGATAAAAGTTTATAAGATATTGATCTTCTAAATTCTGAAAATAAACTTTTGTTAAAAGAAAATAAAAAATTATCTAAACAATTGGGGAAAGAAAATGTATCTTGACAAGAGTGCAATCACTCCTTGGCAAGAGTGAAAGAACTTGAAGAAGCTCTTTCTAAATCCCACTCCATTATTGAACTTCTTACTAAGGAGAATGGGGATTATGAAAGAACTTTAAAAAACTCTCTTTCTCAAGTAGAGGATGGAAAGAAAAGCTTGCGAGGCCCTTCTAGCCTCACTCCGGGTCTTACTGCCCAGAACTGCCGTCTCATGGTGGACTGCCACCACTTAACGCCGATTCTGCCGGTAATATCTAAAGGAAGCATCCATAGTTAACATTCCATATGAGAAACATATCCATCCATAAACCAAAAGACATAGAAAGGTAGTATCATAGTCTGGTACAAAAATCATAAGGGAGTACTCGGGAACAAACCCGGTCAAATAAAGCTGAAACTAAAACTCCTCGAAAACTAAAGTGACTATAACATAGTCCTCATCACCAAGTACTAAGACTCTAGGACAAAATCTCACGGTAGTACGGCCGCCAACAGAAGGGGCTCCTGAATCTGTAGCTCCCGCCGGATCAGGTCCTCCTGTCCTCTAGTGCTGGGTCTCCTGGTACTGCCTCCCCTATGTTAGGTCACAACCGACCGCTAGTCTAAAAGACTCAGCCACAACCTCCCCGCCTCCCCCCGCGACTCCTAGGCACCGGGCGGAGAGGAGGAAGAGGAAGGACACAAAGCAGCATAATCTCAAGCAGATGGCAAATGGCGGGTTAATTAATTATAGCTCATATTAAGTAAATGAACACGGTAAACTAAATTAGAACAGGCGAGTATGGAGTAAGGCAATAACCATTGCACAAGGAAACTAGCATCATAAGCAATATCACAATATAAGAGAAGCAACAGAAAGTGTAACGTATCACAGATTTAAGGAGCATCCACTAAAAGTAAACAAACCATGGTACATGGGGCAACAGTGAGGTTTTCATAATTCTAAGGAAGAAAACCTTAACTTATCAATTCAATAGATAAGTTAAGGGGTCGTTTTGCAGGGCCCATCATATAAGGCATCCCATACTAATTTATATGATGGGGGTATAAAGGGGGAAGATGAGTGATATGATGTATGCTATGTTATGCAATGATGCACATTATTATGAAATGATGATTTACTCACACACACGACTCTGTACGTACAGACCTTGTAAGTTCCCCATTGTTGAAGGTGTAGCTATCACCCAGGGTCTCACTACCGTGGTCGTAGTGACAGTGGGTCGGGCTCCCCCACTTCTAGGCGGGTACACACACTACCAGGCCTAGACCTCTCCACACTCCCTCCGAGACCCACGCGTGGGCGGACTAGTCGTGCTTTTTGCTGCGCGTCAGACTTAGATAGGCCAAGTATGAGTTTAGGGATGGTGGCTTCTCCACTTCATCAACTAAGCCAGAACCCTAACCTTCATCACTCGCCTGAGTCAACGTATGTCCGCCGGTGTGCCAGCCCTGACCATACCGAAGACCCGCCACAGATTCCATTTGTTCATAAAAGTTTTACCCCGAGCTTACAGCTCTCTATTAATCGTATAAAACACGGGCTCAGCCAGCCTCTCACTAGGCCTCAATACAAGTTCATTTCCAAGGTAAGCATGTGGAATTGTTTAATAATGTATTTACTTGACTCTAAAATACAAGTTCTCTCCCAGTTGACCCTACTCTTGTAAATTTGAATGGTGAACCCAGATTATCTTACCAATCCTCACCTTATCATGTGGGGTTGATTACGTTGTAGCATGATCCGATCGACACGGTGCCCTTACCTTAGCTTATAGACTTAGGGATTTAGAAATTTACCTTGGACTTCCCGAGGCAAAGACCTAAGTGCCTTGGGGTAGGTTAAGTGATGTGGGATCACGCATCTGAGACCTCCACAGGACTTGAAGTCGTTTAACTCATCTTAATTATACTACCTTAAATGGTCACTTTAGATTCTCCTCGTATTGCTTTAGTTCCTGTTCCAACATGGGCATGAGGTTCTATTGATCCGACACGTCCTCGAGTGGTTAACTTCTAATGATTTGAGTCCATAGTATTTAGCAATTACTCCAAGGAATTCATATTAACTTGAGTTTCAAGCCCCAAGAGGTTAAGTTTCAGGAGGAGAGCGATTTGTTCAAATGGAATCTTTGTAATCGTTTTCATTGGAGAAGGCATCAGTTGTCTTCCGAGTATATGAGCATTATTAATGGGCCTTATGAGATTAAGATTTATATCTCCCAAGTTTGGTATTACTCAACGATCAAGATTCACTTAATGAGTATTCAATTTATTCCGGTTATCGAAGGGCATTTTACTATTCACCGAAGGCCTGCCCAACTCTATTCTTGAAGAGTGGACTTCCTTTGATTTTGCTGGCCCAAATGTTATGAAACCTCTCCCTACCCAGAGTCCATACTTAATTAAGTTGCTCACCAAAATTGAGGTGGTTCCGAGGTGTATATCTTCCCAGTTTTACTCCTCTTTTCAATTCAATCCCCTAGGGGTAATCTAAGGTAAATTAAGTCTAAAGCTTATGATTTTTGAACATGGGTTGGGTCTAAGGGTGTCCCTAGCCCTGTAAAAGTTTGGGGACAGTCGGGTGTCTCAATAGGTATGGGGGTCCATCTTAGTGAATTGGCTCATACTAAACTAGGCCTTGGTAAAAGTGAATTTCCGGGAGTTCTACAACTCCTTTTAGTCCCATTTCAATTCTGAACAGTAGAGGGTTGCCTCCTCTCTAATAAAGGTTTGGGGTACCCCTTCTTATAGGAATCCTAACGGAGTTGAATTTTTAGTCAAACTTATGGTGGTTTTGGTGACCACCTAGGGGTTACTATTTCACAAGTGTTTCCTTCTCGTTCTCACTCAGATTAATTTAATAGCTTCTGTGGGGTCTGCTGGTTGTCCTACCATTTTTTTACCATGATTTATTTGAGATCATGCATTAAGAAAATTTGTTCATGCCTTCAATTGATAACATCCACTCAATAGGAATCACTATGAATATTGGGGTGGACTGATGTATGATTTTGAACCTTGGGACATTTTAGACTCCTATGATTTGTTCAAGACTTCTGATCATCCTATGTAAGCTCACTAGAGTAAGGTGAATCATCGTTGTTTCTAACTAACTCTACTTTTTCTATTGAGTGAGGCTAGTTTAACTTTATTCCCTCTAGATAACCTATGCTAAGTCACTTCCAGGGTTAGTGAACTCCTTCCAATCTAAGTTTTAGAATCATGAAGTTCTTAAGTTAACTCTATATGTTATACTTGAAGTATGAGTAGGGAATCAACTAAGTTACATGGACCATTTTACCTAAAGACATCAAAATACCCAAATACGTAACATTATACATGCTTTACTAAAATGGGTCTACAGGGAGCTATACTACACCAAAAATTCTGTATGACCTATCATTAGAAAGGTAAGAGCAAGAGCTACAACTTTTGTGTTGACCACATGTTTTGAATTTGAGTGTAAGTCATACAATTTACTGCCTAAAGTTTCAGCATGGGGTGTGACAATTAATTACTATTCATTTATTCAATCTAGTGATCACAAATTCCAAGCTTCATATCTTCATTTCTACTTAGCCAACCTCATAAAAATTTTACAGATGACTTAATCATGACTTGGGGAGAGAACCCTTGAGATTTCATTAAAAATTAATAATTAATATTTCCTAAATTCACAAAATTCATATAATGAGATATCTAGTAAAACTATAGAAAAGTGTCCTCTAATAATTCT
Source organism: Dactylorhiza incarnata (assembly GCA_033032865.1). Taxonomy (NCBI): domain Eukaryota; kingdom Viridiplantae; phylum Streptophyta; class Magnoliopsida; order Asparagales; family Orchidaceae; genus Dactylorhiza; species Dactylorhiza incarnata. The sequence goes on from JAWHQI010000031.1 coordinate 10,387,592, forward strand.
AAATTTCTCACCAAGCATAGGTCATGCATGATTACATGCATGGCCTGAAAATCATTTATGTTGCATGCACAAAAAATTTTGAATTTCAAAAATACCAAAATCTTAAGCAATGTACATGTCACACTAAAACTAGTCTACAGTGAAATTTACTCAACCAAAATTTGTGTATAATATACCATTAGAAAGGTAAGAGCAGGAGCTACAACTTTTGTGTTGACCACATGTTCTGAATTTGAGTGTAAGTCATTCAATTTACTGCCTAAAGTTTCAGCATGGGGTGTGACAAATTAAGTACTATTCATTTATACTAGCTACTCAACAAGATTTGAAAACTTCATATCTTTACTTCTACCCATCCAAACTTCATAAAACTTTTAGAGATGATGGATCATGCCCTTAGGAAGGGAAGCCTTAATATTTCATTAAAAATTAGTAATTAAAATTTCCTAAATTCACAAAATTCATAAAACGAAATATCTAGCAAAACTATAGAAAAATGTCCCCTAAAAATTCTAAATTTCTCAGCATGCATAGGTCTTGCATGGATACATGCATGGCCTGAAAATCATTCATGTAGCATGCACCAGTATTTTTAAATTTCAAAAATACCAAAATCTTAAACCATGTACATGTCACACCAAAACAAGCCTACAGGGAGATATACTCAGCCAAATGTTTTGTATAATATATCAATGGAAAGGTAAGACAAGGATCTACAATTTTGGTGTTAAGAACTTTGTCTGATTCTGAGTGGATGAGGGCTAAATTCCAGCTCAAAGTAACAGTACAGAAAGTGACACACACGGTTACTATTCATTTATATAAATATTTGGTCTGCGATTAAGGATCTGATCAGATCCAACGGCCAGAGCGTCGTCTTCAACCTCACGCCAAGGGATGAGAAAGAGAGTGCCTGGGCTACCTTTGAGCCCGATTTCCCGGACACCTACTTGACACCACGGCCGACCACCACCACCACCACCTTCACGGAGGTGGGGGCTGTCGGGACGGCGGTCTTGATCGGCCGGTGGCGGCCGGAATAAGGAAAGAGGGGAGGGTGATTTTGACGGAAAAACCCATGAAAACCAGTGGTGGATCTCGCTTGATTGAGCTCATCTCACCTCCTATTCGATCTAGATGACTAGCACGAGGGGAGAGAAGGAGGTACGGGCCTGAGTTTGTGGCCAGAGGCGCAGAGTTTCCCTTGTTCCCATGCGCGAGTTGTAGCCGTCGGAAGCCATGGCCGGATGGGGGTTCTGAGCTCGAAAGCTTCGTCGGAGTTAGGGGATTGTCCTCGTGGAGCTCACTGAACGTGAGGGAGGCCTCAAATGAGGCTGAGGGGGAGTTAAAGTAGGGGATTCAAATGGGTGGTTTGGCCATTAATGCCACCTCTCAAACACCTAATGTATGGCTTCCAGCTCGGGCCAAACCTGTTGGGAATCAAGCCTGAGGTCGGGTGAGGAGAGAAAGGTGGAAGGGAGGTGCCATTTGGCACTCTAAACCCACATTCGAGGTGGGTGAAATCACTCCTTTGCACAAGCACTATTCACCCAAATTTCACCCTCTTCATGGCCATGCATGGCTGCCACCTCAGCTCAAAATGGTGGGGGTTTACTCTCCAAGGGTGGCTGAGTTGGTTGGGGCAAGGTAGGGTGTGCCATTTGGCATGGTGCACAAAAATCCTTCCTCTTTCTCTCTCTTTTTGTCTTTTTCTCCCCAAATTAATTCCCTACTTTTCATTTATTTGATTTATTAATTATCAATAAATCCAATTTTTATCATGGGCTGAGAATGGCTTGAAATTTGGCTAGGGTCCAAGGAAATTCATTTTTTTGGACCCAAGGTGACTTGGTGGGTCATTTTGAGATTTGACTTAGCCCTAGCTCACCTAGGCTAATATGAGTAGTGGCTCAATGAGTTCTTGGTAGGGTGCCATAAGTGGAGGGGAAGACACAAAGAGGCCTTGAGTTCACTTTTGAGCTTGGAGGTATAGAGGAGGTCCTTAGGGTTTGCCCTAATTTCCAATTTGGAGGGCTCATTGGGTTAGAGAACCTCAATGGAAACCCTAGGGTTAAAGGTTCCTTGTTGATACTAGTTGATTCTCAAACTTAGGGTTTTACCTTTTTGGTTGGGGAACTCACCCTAGTGTCACCCCAATCTCCTGTTGGTCTAGGGAGCTTGTTTAGAAGGGGAGAGTGTCAAAACTTGTACTGAGGGGGCCTAGTAGTTTTGGGGATGTTACAATTCCCAATATGCAATAAAATAATTTCGTCCCAGAAATTTAAGATTAGTTGTACGAGTGTTGACATTAAAAGAAAAACTTAATCTTTAAAGAAGAGTGCGAAGTGTACCTGTACTGAATAGCCTTGGATACTTTTGTTGCATGAGATCCAGGGGCTCCCAGGTATGCTCCTCTTAGCCATGATTAGACCACAACACCTTGACTAGTGGAATTTTCTTCTTTCTCAGGGTATGGACTGCCATTTCATCAATTCGAATTGGCTCTAGAAGAACAGTTCTATCAGAGGCCACTGGATCTGAAGTTGAAGTTACATGTTGATCTGGCCGGAGTAGCGCCTTCCGGAGGGAGGAAATATGAAAAACGTTGTGCAGACCGGCCAAGTCCGGGGATAGTTTTAATCTGTATGCCACGGGGCCGATTCTTTCTAGAATTCTAAAAGGCCCGAGGTACTTGGGGCTGAGCTTCTTCAGTCCCCGTACTCGGGTGATGCCATGAGCTGGTCGGATCTTTAGAAAAACTTGGTCACCCACTTGGAATTCTACCTGGCGGTGATGCGCGTCATAGTATTTGGCTTGCCTGATCTGGGATTCTAGCATCTTCTCTCGTATCGAGCGTACTTGTGCATCGGTGTCTTCAATGAATTCGGATCCTAAGGCTGAGGGGTCTTCATCTTGACCCAAGATAACGGAGTTCTGCACCTTCTTCCGTACCGGGCTTCATAGGGAGCCATCCCTATGGAGGCATGATGGCTATTATTATAAGAAAATTCTATTATTGGCAACAGTTTCTCCCAAGGTTCTCCGCTATCTAGTATGCACAACCGGAGGAGGTCTCCATTGTTCGGATAGCGCGCTCTGTTTGCCCGTCAGTTTGTGGGTGGAAGGCAGTGCTGAAATTCCGTCGGGACCCCAGATAGGCTTGGACAGCCCTCCACTCCCTGGAAGTGAACCTTCCATTTCGATCTGATATGATGGTCTTTGGCGTGCCGTGGTATCGCACAAACTGTTCAACGAAGAGACGAACTAGCACGCTGACCGGGGCCTTCTTTCTCATCGGGATAAACCTGGCCACTTTTGTTAATCTGTCGACTATTACCCAAACTGAGTCATGACCGGAGCGGGACCTTGGTAACCCATGTACGAAGTCCATCGAGATATCTTCAAATTTCCAAACAGGAACTGCCAAAGATTGAAGCCGCCCTGCCGGGTTTCTGCATTCAGCCTTTACACACTGACAAGTTTCACAGAGGTTGATAAATTTTGTTATATCCTTCTTCATCCCAGGCCAATACATAGTTTTCTTTAAATCTGCCATCATCTTGGTGATTCTCGGGTGCACTGATTACCTGCTGTAATGTGCTTCAGTAATGATCTCCTCTCTAAGCTGGTTTGTAGCCGGAATGTAAACCCGGCCTTTGAAGCAGACTAATTCGTCGATAGAAGAGAAGTCTTTGGCGGTGCCCGTACTTAGTGCCTCAAAAACCGGTTCCAAATCCGCATCTTGTTTTGCCCTTCCCGGATGCGATCCTTGATATCACTCTCGATTGAGATCGATCCCAGATATTCTTCGTACAATTCGGGGTCTGCTCGGGAGACTAGAGTAATATTCAAGTTCTCCATTTCTCGAATCAACTCCAATGATGACAATCGTATTTTTGGTTCTGAAGTGCCGACCGTTCGGCTCAAAGCGTCGGCCACTTTATTCGCTTTTCCCGGGTGATAGTGCATCGTATACTGATAATCGCAAAGGAATTCCACCCATCTTCTTTGACGCATATTAAGATCCTTCTATGTGTCTACGTACTTTAAATTTTTGTGATCAGAGAAGATGTCACAGAGTACTCCGTACAGATAATGTCGCCAAATTTTTAGTGCGAATACTACAGCTCCCATCTCTAGGTCATGTACGGGATAGTTTTGTTCATGCTTTTTCAATTGCCGGGATGCGTATGCAATTACATGACCGTTTTGCATTAGTACAGCGCCCATTCCTTGGTAAGAGGCGTCAGTGTAAACTTGGAAGCCCTCCTTCCATGATGGCAAGGCAAGAATTGGAGCAGAGATTAATCTGGCTTTTAAGTTCTGTAAGGCTGCTTCACACTTGGGGGTCTAGATGAACGACGAATCTTTCTTTGTTAACGTGGTAAGCGGTAGTGCGATCCGGGAGAAACCTTGTACGAACTTCCGGTAGTATCCGGCAAGTCCTAGAAAGCTCCTTATGTCTGAGGCCGTTTTCGGTTGGGGCCAATCTCGAACTGCTTGGATTTTTGCTGGGTCAACTGCCAATCCAGCGCCGCTGATGATGTGGCCTAAGAAGGCTACTTCACTGAGCCAAAATTGGCACTTACTGAACTTTGCGTAAAGCTTGTTCTCCCGGAGTTTCTGGAGAGTTAAGGATAAATGTTGGGCGTGGTCCTCCTTTGTTTTCGAATAAATTAGAATGTCATCTATAAAAACGATGACGAAGGAATCTATGTATGGTTCAAACACTTTGTTCATTAAACTCATGAATGCGGAGGGAGCATTCATGAGTCCGAATGGCATTATCGTGAACTCGTGTAATCCATACCTGCTACTGAAAGCCGTCTTTGGGATATCCTCCTCCCGGATCCTCAGTTGGTAATACCCTGATCTGAGATCTAGTTTTGAATACCAGAAGGCCCCTTGTAATTGATCAAACAGTTCGTCGATACGGGGTAGGGGATAGGTGTTTCTAACCGTCAGACGGTTGAGTTCTCTATAGTCAATGCACTGTCTCAAGGTTCTGTCTTTCTTTTTAACGAAGAGAACCGGGGCTCCCCATGGTGACGAACTTGGCCTTACAAAGCCTGCATCTACTAACTCTTGCAGTTGGCTTCGGAATTCGGTTAACTCCTTCGGTGCCATTCTATAAGGTGCTTTAGATACTGGTTTTGCTCCTGGTACTAGTTGAATTTGAAAGTCGGCCTCTCTGTGTGGGGGCAATCCGGGTAATTTGTCTAGGAAGACATCGGCAAAATCTCTTACCACCGGGATGTCTCCTAAGGATTCACCTGACTCTTCTATTCCAAAGCAAACTAAAAATAATTCATTTCCCTGAAGATGCGATTTGACAGCCTGGACGGAAGATAAGAGGTTTTGGAGACTGGCAAGGCATTTTCAAAGATGATTGTGGTGTCCCCGTGACGAATAGTAACCCTTCTTTGCTGACAATCAATTATGGCGTGATACTGAGACAGCCAGCTCATGCCCAACACTAGGTCGTATTTGACAAGTTTCATCGCAGTAGCTGAGGTTTCAAAATTCTTTCCACCGATGGTTACGTCTACGTCACAAGTCGAGGTGACACTGATTACGGATCCATCGGGAAGGCGGACTTCCCTAGCAGTACCCAAGCGGCAGCTTAATCCTTTCAACTCCTTAATAAAATTTTTCTGTTATAAAAACGTGAGTTGCTCCACAATCGAACAAAGTGAGGGCAGGTTTTCCGTTTACAGAAAGAATGCCTGTGATTGCGAATTTGAATGTTATCTAGTTAAGTGATAGTTCTTAAGTTACCCATGTTTAGGAGAAGAGTTTTAAGGGAATAAATTTAGTAAAATAAAGGAAAGGGAAATCTTGGAATACCTGTAATAGTCTCCTCGGGTTTGCAAGGTTGGGCCAGGTTCAGAGCATATAGTTGATTGCCGGCGAGTTGACGGTTACCTCCTTGGTGTCCTCGTCCTCGACCTCGACCTCGGCCTCCAAAGTGTTGATAAGGGGGCCTTTGGGGTGGAGGAGGGAGTTCTCTCTGAGGACAGAATGCCTTCACGTGACCGGGCTGGTGGTAAAAGAAGCATAGCTGAGGAGGAGGGGCCCCACCCAACTGCTTAGGTGGCTCCTGGGCTTGTAGTGGTTGCGGTGCCAAAACTGTGTGGGATCCTTGTCCTTGATCGAAGTTTGGACGAGGTCTTCCCCCACTCCTCTGATTCCTAATGAACTGATCCTGCTGATGTGGGAGTTGTCTATCTCCTCTTCGCTCCTCGTCAGCAGCTCTCTTCCCCCTGCCCCTGGTCATCAGATGATCCGCTTCCAATCTCTTTGCTGCTTCAGCAATCTTGGCCAGACTTGCATCTGCTACGAATAAGAGTGCTTGCCTCAGGTCATCTCGCAGTCCCTTAAAGAACTTCTTGGCGAATCCTGCCTTACTGAACTGGTAAGAAACTAGGAATCGGGATAGGTGGGCAAATTCTCGTTGATATTCCAAGACAGTCCTATTTCCTTGCCTTAACTGTAAGAATTTCTCCTCTAGCTCGTCTCTCGCCGACTGAGGAATGAAGTGCTCCAGCAAAGCTCCTCTGAACTCCTCCCAAGAGATTTCACTATAGTCGTAACCTAAGAAGGTTGTATCCCTTGCTGTCTTCCACCAATGCTTAGCATGAGAGCGAAGTGCTGAGACTGCTAGAGCCACTGCTTCGGTTGTTGGGCAGCGGAATCCAGCAAGCATTTCTAGAATGGTATCGATCCATTCCTCAGTTTGTACTGTTGATTCTGTACCCGAGAAGGATGGCGGAGAGAGTCCTTTGAACACACTGAGCCAGTTTGAAGCCGGGTTGGACTCCCTAACTGGGGCTTGATCCCTGAATGCTTATAGAATAGCCTGCAGTGTCTGCCCCACATTGTCTTCTTGAAATTGGGCGGGGGGCGGAGGTGGAGGGGGAACCCTATTCTCTGGGACAGGATTCTGCAAGATGAGAAGATAAGAATGAGAAATTGAAAAGAGGTATTGATCTCAGGTGGCTAGATGAGAAATGGTCGGGAGGAAAACCCTTATGGGCACACCATTGCTTCCGCTGCTAGTTTGTACGCAAACTAGACTCGAGCGGGGTGTAATAAGGGTTGGACAGAATATGTATGATCGATTGGATCTGATACCTTTTGTAAGACCCCTACCCCCGGACTTCCCCAAAACTTGGAAGGACGGAGGGAACAAGAAGAGAAATGGGCCCCGAAAACAGGACAACAAGTAGTAGTCGAGGCCCTTCTAGCCTTACTCCGGGTCTTACTGCCCAGAACCGCCGTCTCATGGTGGACTGCCACCACTTAACGCCGATTCTGCCGGCAAGATCTAAAGGAAGCATCCATAGTTAACATTCCATAGGAGAAACATATCCATCCATAAACCAAAAGACATAGAAAGGTAGTATCATAGTATGGTACAAAAATCATATGGGAGTACTCGGGAACAATCCCGGTCAAATAAAGATGAAACTAAAACTCCTCAAAAACTAAAGTGACTATAACATAGTCCTCATCACCAAGTACTAAGACTCTAGGACGAAATCTCTCGGTAGTACGACCGCCAATAGAAGGGGCTCCTGAATCTGTAGCTCCTGCCGGATCAGGTCCTCCTGTCCTCTGGTGCTGGGTCTCCTGGTGCTGCCTCCCCTGTGTTAGGTCACAACCGACCGTCAGTCTAAAAGACTCAGCCATAACCTCCCCGCCTCCCCCTGCGACTCCTAGGCACCGGGCGGAGAGGAGGAAAAGGAAGGACACAAAGCAGCATAATCTCAAGCAGATGGCAAATGGCGGGTTAATTAATTATAGCTCATATTAAGTAAATGAACACGGTAAACTAAATAAGAACAGGCGAGTATGGAGTAAGGAAATAACCATTGCACAAGGAAACTAGCATCATAAGCAATATCACAATATAAGAGAAGCAATAGAAAGTGTAATGTATCGCAGATTTAAGGAGCATCAACTAAAAGTAAATAAACTATGGTACATGGGGCAACAGTGAGGTTTTCATAATTCTAAGGAAGAAAACCTTAACTTATCAATTCAATAGATAAGTTAAGGGGTCGTTTTGCAGGGCCCATCATATAAGGCATCCCATACTAATTTATATGTTGGGGGTATAAAGGGGGAAGATGAGTGATATGATGTATGCTATGTTATGCAATAATGCACATTATTATGAAATGATGATTTACTCACACACACGACTCTGTACGTACAGACCTTGTAAGTTCCCCATTGTTGAAGGTGTAGCTATCACCCAGGGTCTCACTACCGTGGCCGTAGTGACAGTGGGTCGGGCTCCCCCACTTCTAGGTGGGTACACACACTACCAGGCCTAGACCTCTCCACACTCCCTCCGAGACCCACGCGTGGGCGGACTAGTCGTGCTTTTTGCTGCGCGTCAGACTTAGATAGGCCAAGTATGAGTTTAGGGATGGTGGCTTCTCCACTTCATCAACTAAGCCAGAACCCTAACCTTCATCACTCGCCTGAGTCAACGTATGTCCGCCGGTGTGCCAGCCCTGACCATACCGAAGACCCGCCACAGATTCCATTTGTTCATAAAAGTTTTACCCCGAGCTTACAGCTCGCTATTAATCGTATAAAACACGGGCTCAGCCAGCCTCTCACTAGGCCTCAATACAAGTTCATTTCCAAGGTAAGCATGTGGAATTATTTAATAATGTATTTACTTGACTCTAAATTACAAGTTCTCTCCCAGTTGACCCTACTCTTGTAAATTTGAATGGTGAACCCAGATTATCGTACCAATCCTCACCTTATCATGTGGGGTTGATTACGTTGTAGCATGATCCGATCGACACGGTGCCCTTACCTTAGCTTATAGACTTAGGGATTTAGAAATTTACCTTGGACTTCCCGAGGCAAAGACCTAAGTGCCTTGGGGTAGGTTAAGTGATGTGGGATCACGCATCTGAGACCTCCACAGGACTTGAAGTCGTTTAACTCGTCTTAATTATACTACCTTAAATGGTCACTTTAGATTCACCTCGTATTGTTTTAGTTCCTGTTCCAACATGGGCATGAGATTCTATTGATCCGACACGTCCTCGAGTGGTTAACTTCTAATGATTTGAGTCCATAGTATTTAGCAATTACTCCAAGGAATTCATATTAACTTGAGTTTCAAGCCCCAAGAGGTTAAGTTTCAGGAGGAGAGCGATTTGTTCAAATGGAATCTTTGTAATCGTTTTCATTGGAGAAGGCATCAGTTGTCTTCCGAGTATATGAGCATTATTAATGGGCCTTATGAGATTAAGATTTATATCTCCCAAGTTTGGTATTACTCAACGATCAAGATTCACTTAATGAGTATTCAATTTATTCCGGTTATCGAAGGGCATTTTACTATTCACCGAAGGCCTGCCCAACTCTATTCTTAAAGAGGGGACTTCCTTTCATTTTGCTGGCCCAAATGTTATGAAACCTCTCCCTACCCAGAGTCCATACTTAATTAAGTTGCTCACCAAAATTGAGGTGGTTCCGAGGTGTATATCTTCCCAGTTTTACTCCTCTTTTCAATTCAATCCCCTAGGGGTAACCTAAGGTAAATTAAGTCTAAAGCTTATGATTTTTGAACATGGGTTGGGTCTAAGGGTGTCCCTAGCCCTGTAAAAGTTTGGGGACAGTCGGGTGTCTCAATAGGTATGGGGGTCCATCTTAGTGAATTGGCTCATACTAAACTAGGCCTTGGTAAAAGTGAATTTCCGGGAGTTCTACAGCTCCTTTTAGTCCCATTTCAATTCTGAACAGTAGATGGTTGCCTCCTCTCTAATAAAGGTTTGGGGTACCCCTTCTTATAGGAATCCTAACGGAGGTGAATTTTTAGTCAAACTTATGGTGGTTTTGGTGACCACCTAGGGGTTACTATTTCACAAGTGTTTCCTTCTCGTTCTCACTCAGATTAATTTAATAGCTTCTGTGGGGTCTGCTGGTTGTCCTACCATTTTATTACCATGATTTATTTGAGATCATGCATTAAGAAAATTTGTTCATGCCTTCAATTGATAACATCCACTCACTAGGAATCTCTATGAATATTGGGGTGGACTGATGTATGATTTTGAACCTTGGGACATTTTAGACTCCTATGATTTGTTCAAGTCTTCTGATCATCCTATGTAAGCTCACTAGAGTAAGGAGAATCATCGTTGTTTCTAACTAACTCTACTTTTTCTATTGAGTGAGGCTAGTTTAACTTTATTCCCTCTAGATAACCTATACTAAGTCACTTCCAGGGTTAGTGAACTCCTTCCAATCTAAGTTTTAGAATCATGAAGTTCTTAAGTTCACTCTATATGTTATACTTGAAGTATGAGTAGGGAATCAACTAAGTTACATGGACCATTTTACCTAAAGACATCAAAATGCCCAAATACGTAACATTATACATGCTTTACTAAAATGGGTCTACAGGGAGCTATACTACACCAAAAATTCTGTATGACCTATCATTAGAAAGGTAAGAGCAAGAGCTACAACTTTTGTGTTGACCACATGTTCTGAATTTGAGTGTAAGTCATACAATTTACTGCCTAAAGTTTCAGCATGGGGTGTGACAATTAATTACTATTCATTTATTCAATCTAGTGATCACAAATTCCAAGCTTCATATCTTCATTTCTACTTAGCCAACCTCATAAAAATTTTACAGATGACTTAATCATGACTTGGGGAGAGAACCCTTGAGATTTCATTAAAAATTAATAATTAATATTTCCTAAATTCACAAAATTCATATAATGAGATATCTAGTAAAACTATAGAAAAGTGTCCTCTAATAATTCTAAATTTCTCACCAAGCATAGGTCATGCATGATTACATGCATGGCCTGAAAATCATTTATGTTGCATGCACCAAAATTTTGGAATTTCAGAAATACCAAAATCTTAAGCAATGTACATGTCACACTAAAACTAGTCTACAGTGAAATTTACTCAACCAAAATTTGTGTATAATATATCATTAGAAAGGTAAGAGTAGGAGCTACAACTTTTGTGTTGACCACATGTTCTGAATTTGAGTGTAAGTCATTCAATTTACTGCCTAAAGTTTCAGCATGGGGTGTGACAAATTAAGTACTATTCATTTATACAAGCTACTCAACAAGATTTGAAAACTTCATATCTTTACTTCTACCCATCCAAACTTCATAAAACTTTCAGAGATGATGGATCAGGCCCTTAGGAAGGGAAGCCTTAATATTTCATTAAAAATTAGTAATTAAAATTTCCTAAATTCACAAATTCATAAAACCAAATATCTAACAAAACTATAGAAAAATGTCCCCTAAAAATTCTAAATTTCTCACCAAGCATAGGTCTTGCATGGATACATGCATGGCCTGAAAATCATTCATGTTGCATGCACCAATATTTTTAAATTTCAAAAATACCAAAATCTTAAATCATGTACATGTCACACCAAAACAAGCCTACAGGGAGATATACTCAGCCAATGTTTTTGTATAATATATCAATGGAAAGGTAAGACAAGGATCTACAATTTTGGTGTTAAGCACTTTGTCTGATTCTGAGTGGATGAGGGCTAAATTTCAGCTCAAAGTAACAGTACAGAAAGTGACACACAGGGTTACTATTCATTTATATAAATATTTGGTCTGCGATTAAGGATCTGATCAGATCCAACGGCCAGAGCGTCGTCTTCAACCTCCCGCCAAGCGCTGACAAAGAGAGTGCCTGGGCTACCTTTGAGCCCGATTTTTCGGCCACCTACTTGACACCACGGCCGACCACCACCACCACCACCTTCACGGAGGTGGGGGCTGTCGGGACGGCGGTCTTGATCGGCCAGTGGCAGCCGGAATAAGGAAAGAGGGGAGGGTGATTTTGACGGAAAAACCCATGAAAAACAGTGGTGGATCTCGCTCGATTGATCTCATCTCACCTCCTATTCGATCTAGATGACTAGCACGAGGGGAGAGAAGGAGGTACGGGCCTGAGTTTGTGGCTGGAGGCGCAGATTTGCCCTTGTTCCCATGCGCGAGTTTTCTCCGTCGGAAGCCATGGCCGGATGGGGGTTCTGAGCTCGAAAGCTTCGCCGGAGTTGGGGGATTGTCCTCGTGGAGCTCACTGAACGTGAGGGCGGCCTCAAATGAGGCTGAGGGGGAGTTAAAGTTGGGGATTCAAATGGGTGGTTTGTCCATTAATGCCACCTCTTAAACACCCAATGTATGGCTTCCAGCTCGGGCCAAACCTGTTGGGCATCAAGCCTGAGGTCGGGTGAGGAGAGAGAGGTGGAAGGGAGGTGCCATTTGGCACTCTAAACCCACATTCGAGGTGGGTGAAATCACTCCTTTGCACAAGCACTATTCACCCAAATTTCACCCTCTTCATGGCCATGCATGGCTGCCACCTCAGCTCAAAATGGTGGGGGTTTACTCTCTAAGGGTGGCTGAGTTGGTTGGGGCAAGGTAGGGTGTGCCATTTGGCATGGTGCACAAAAATCCTTCCTCTTTCTCTCTCTTTTTGTCTTTTTCTCCCCAAATTAATTCCCTACTTTTCATTTATTTGATTTATTAATTATCAATAGGTCCAATTTTTATCATGGGCTGATAATGGCTTGAAATTGGGCTAGGGTCCAAGGAAATTCATTTTTTTGGACCCAAGGTGACTTGGTGGGTCATTTTGAGACTTGACTTAGCCCTAGCTCACCTAGGATAATATGAGTAGTTCAATTGGACTTAGTGGCTCAATGAGTTCTTGGTAGGGTGCCCTAAGTGGAGGGGAAGACACAAAGAGGCCTTGAGTTCACTTTTGAGCTTGGAGGTATAGAGGAGGTCCTTAGGGTTTGCCCTAATTTCCAATTTGGAGGGCCCATTGGGTTAGAGAACCTCAATGGAAACCCTAGGGTTCAAGGTTACTTGTTGATACTAGTTGATTCTCAAACTTAGGGTTTTACCTTTATGGCTGGGGAACTCACCCTAGTGTCACCCCAATCTCCTGTTGGTCTAGGGAGCTTGTTTAGAAGGGGAGAGTGTCAAAACTTGTACTGAGGGGGCCTAGTAGTTTTGGGGATGTTACAATGTCGAACCCATACGGAGCCCGCGGGGCACTTTCAGCGTTATTAATTCCCTCGCCTCGTGGTTGGGCTGCCGAATTCGGAGGTGCCTGATCCGGAACGTTGTGATTGGGGAAAAGTCCGTCACCCCGATGTCGGGCTGCAGGATTTTGAGCGGCCGTGAAGGTGACTCTCATTTCATGAAGCATTTCCCGAATGTCCGCCAACTGATCGGTAAACTCCTGGAGGAGTTCATCAATCGGTGTTGGACTGCCACCGGTATCCGGCTCGTCCGTCATGTGGGAGGAGGACGAAGGATACTCCGTGCCAAATCTTTTACGCATGCAACTAGAACCTAAGACATCCCTGATCAGAAAATTTTATGAAAGACGCTGAGGTTTTCCGCCTAATATCTAGGATAAAAAAATGTTGATTTTCTTACAGAAAATAATTTGTAGAATGTAAATTTTTTTTTTGATTTTTTTGATTTTTTTGATTTTGACAACGCTAACGTGGGACGGTGGTGAGTGCCGACGAACAAGAGACCTATAGGAAAGTGTCAATTAAGAAATCGACGCTAACCTTGCTTTGATACCTAATTGATGTAGGCCACTACGCTCACAACGCCCGCTCGTGTCGCAACTAATTAACCGCGCGAGATTAAAGAAGAATGATGCAAATGCAAGCCGCACAGTGCAAGTGCACCGGACTAGGCAAGGAGAAACTCTTGCCATACGAAGGTTGCCAAACCTCTTGAGATCTCCCAAGGGCGATGTGCCAATGTTTGATCAAGCAAAAGGACCCACCCGGCCCGAACGAGCTATGCGTTGTACCAAAAGAGATCCCCCAAAAATAACGATTCGAAAAATGGGTGATCTCTCCCAACAAGAAGCGGGGCTCGTCAAACCCCTTCGAAAATAAAAAGAAAGGATGCAAATGCAAATCGGAATGAAGAAACCACGAAAAATCAACAGTGATACGAAGATCACGCCACAAAGTTCCACCACAAGATCTACCAAGAAGAGAATCACACAAGTGGATAGTTCGTTACCCCGCTTGAGTTAGGATTGGCCTCAAGCACACAAAAGCCCGTTCGTTCTTCCACAAGTCCGCCAGAGTTGTCATCGCCGAAGTGAGATTTGAACGCCGTCTTCGCTTTCACGCCGCCAATGATTCCACGGTCACACCTTGCTTGGGGGAGGAGGGGTGGCTGAGTACTTCCAAGTGGAGTGGGGGATGGAGTAGGGTCGGCCAAAGGGTGGGGGAAGATTTCTCGTTGAGAATGAGAGTGGGGAAGAGAGGGAGGTGGTCGGACAAGCTTGAGGGGAGGAGGGGAGAGGGGCGGCACTATGTTGGGGAAGCGCTGAACCTGTGAGGGGAAGACGAGAGGAGGGGGCGACACTAAAGGGGGTGCCGAACCAGCGAGGGGGAAGAGCGAGAGGGGCGGCCTCCTTGGTCGATCGATAGGAAGAGAGGGAGAGATATGGTCGGCCTCCTTGCCGATCGAGAGAAAAGAGAGGGAGAGTTAGGGTCGGCCTCCTTGCCGATCGAGAGAAAAGGAAAGGGAGCGGTGAAGAGGGAGAGGAAGAGGGATCGGCTGCAGCTAGAGAGAAAATTAGGGCTTTGTTTTAATTTCATCCAAATCTGCATTCTCCAACAACATATGACCTTATATAGGGCCTTACAACAAGGGGGGCTATTTGCAGCCCAAAATTAAAAACCAAATAGATTTGGCTAAATGCATGCCAAATCAAAATGTTTATGCATGAAAAAAAATACTAAAGTCCCCAAATCATTAATACATGAAAAATATAAACTAATAATTATAATCAAATTATGATAACTATTAGTTTTCAAGCCGGCGGCGCGGGCGATGGTTGTAGCGGCAATGGCGTGAATCCTTGGATGGAAAGCTGCCATCGTCACCATCTTCATTTTGAGGGCCGTCGTCGCCATCAGGTTAGTGAAATCTCCTCGTGTTGGCGACTAGGTCTGGGTAGTACTTAGGGTTGAAATTCACCTCGTGTTGGCGACTAGGTCTCGGGTGTAGGTCTAGGGGGTGCTCGAGGCCATATCCGGAGAAGGGTTGGCTAGAGCGGCTTGAGGCCGTATCCGGGGAAGGATCGGCTAAAGCCAACCGGTTCGTGGGGATACGAGTCGATATAGAAAACAAAAAGAGTTTTTCTATTAGCTTTGATTTCTAGATTCGATAAGAGATCAAGTTTTGTAATCATGCTTCTCAAGTTAATAAAATCATGTCTTTACTTTCACTTCACTCGATTTGTCTTGATCTTCTCTAGTTTAATAATCAAAGCTTTTTCAAAGTTATTCAAAATATATTACAAGTTTTTAAAACCCTTATTCACCCCCCCCCCCCCTCTAAGGGCGCCTACCGATCCAACAATTACCCTGCCAACCTTTCTAGAGATCAACCTGACCCACTGTCTAGTGAGAGCCGGACAACGAAATTGATCTGGGGCACTTCATCATGACATTACCCTGCCAGTCTCTCCAGAGATCAACCAAACCCACCATCTAGTGAGAGCCCAGTAGCAGAATCTATCTGGGGCACTCTAGCACCAAATTACCTTGCTAGCCTCTACAGAGATCAACCTGACCCAGCGTCTAGTGAGAGCTCGACAACGAAATTGATTTGGGGCACTTTGATGCGCAAATCCGCAACACCGCTATAGGCGGTAGCAAGACTGCGGTACAACACGACAGTATACCGATCATTCAAGTAATATAAAATGGGAGTGAATCCCCAAGTATCGATCTCAAAGGAATACAGTAAGGTGGAGTTATCTATCGAGGAAGGACTTGAGATTGAAGTCCTTTAGGTCGGATGGATTGCGGAAAAAAGGGTGATTTGGATTATGGAAAATAAAAGAAAACAACTACTCAACTACTCCTATGAAGGCCTTGAGCGCACTGCTTCGATTGACGGGATGGAAACTACGCAGGCCTTGAACGCACTACTTCACAAGGGCGGATGTACGAGTAGGCAAGCAGATGGAATGGGTTGCACCGGCGGAATTATGGGTCTCAAGCACCTCGTCACAAAGCATGCCACCAGCAATTGCTAGTGCGGCCCACGAATGTTATGGCGGGATGGAAGATGGAATGGGGCGCTCCTCACTAAAATAGGCCACAGAGATATTTCACATAGACATAAAATATACTAAATGGCATACCAAGATTTAGCATACATTATCCATACACACAAATAATAGAGGAAAAATAGTACTACAATATGAAGGGGGTGAGATTACAACCAAAGGGGCGGAGACTAATCAGAGGTTCATGGCCGGAATCAAGGGTTGTTAATCCTTGTCCGAGCTCGGGCTCCAATTGTCGTCTTGGGTATGGAGAGGAGTTGTCACTTCCTTCTAATTGACCCGTCTTCTCCGTCAATCATCTTTGATTCTAACCTCACCGGAGAACTTCATGCATGCAGCAAGGAATCCCTCAAAATAGAGCTATGGAGGTGCATCAACAATGGAGGAGGCCAAGAAGGTGCTCTGGCTAGAGATTTGCACAAGAATGGCGGCCGGAGCTCCTCCCGAAGGAGGGCGGTGATGGAGCGATGAAAGTGGCGGGCTGGAGCGAAAGAAACGATGTTTTCTTCCCTAAAAATGCGATCCTTAGGTTGAATGAACCTGCGGCTTAAATAGATGCGTTAATTTTAAGATACGCACGATCAAAACACACGATCGTACGTTGTGGGACATGCGATTGACCGAGATAAACTTCACTTGTAGCTACATGTAGATCATGCATTTTTGTTCACGCATGAGAGGAATTCTTGTGCGCGACCAAAAACGCACAGGGTGGGGCAAGCCTTGGATTTTTGCTAGCATCCAGGTGGGTCGTGCATTTTCCTTCTCGCAAGATTGGATTTAATCGTGCGTTAAGGAAAATGCACGATGAACATCATCACACACAGATCTGAGTAAATTGCACGATCACTTAGATAGTGTGTTAACAATAATCGCACGGTCGTGCGATTTACCCAGATTGTTGTGCTAAGCTCAAGAGCATAGTCCACACACAATCAAAACCACATCACCAATCCACAGAATATAGCACCAGCCATAGGGCTAACACCCAAATTAATAGTAAGACAGGCATGGGGAACCCGCGAAGGCATACCTAAAATAACAAAAAAAAACTGTATGATCTTTATTGCTAATATCAAGCAAGAATGAATTCTATTATTTAGAATTATTTTCAATGTTAAAATTTATTCCTTCAAATTACTATGAACATTATTTTGTTTATCATGCTTTGATATATCTATGTAAAGTGCATCAATTATGTTGAAAAATATGTGTAGAACCAAGCTTAGCATGCCTCTAAGTATGAGTAAATGTATTATGATTGATAATGATACCTTTCACTCACTTATTTTGGTAATCAACATGCGTGTTTAAATCTAAAAATGCTTGTTTGTGTATTGTATTTGTACAATAAATTAAAACTTGCATAAGTTTATTACCTACACTACATTTGAATTGCACTTATGAAATTTTGAAAAGTGGTTAAGTTTCAAAAGTTGTGGGTTTGCAAAACAAGTGTATTCGGAGAATGTTGTCGCACAAATGTGAACAAAAAATATATATATATGTAGACAACTATAACTCCACCAAGCACTACTTGAATCTCCTGATAAGTCTTCATAAGCATTGTGAGGTTTAGCACCTTGGAAAGAATAGTAAAGTTTCTTGTGCAACCCTTGATTAATACACCACTTTTTATAAAATAATGTGTATTAACGTGTGTGAAAGTTAATTTACTTGTGTTTTATTGTGCACTTTACTTTACATATGTCTTGTATTTTGTGATTTAAATCAATTGTTAACATTGCCCAAAATACACTTATGTGCACATCATTATCTTTCATAATACTTCTTCTCATGAGTATTGGATTCTAATGCTTTATCTATACTACTCTTTATATAATTAATGCACTAGATAACCTAGCATGATCTCTACAATGTTTTAGTATCTTTTGAACTTAAAATTAAGTAACATTGTAGTATATTCTTTTTGTTATGTTCATTTTCATGCTTGGTATTTTTATGTAAAACTATGAGATTTCAAAAAGGTTAAAACATCTTTACATTTTGAACTTAAAACTCATATTTTTACTTATGCTTTTCATGCTTACAAAAAGATGTTTCTTATAATCTCCCGCTTGCTTACAACTCTTATCTTTTTATTTGAAATCTCTTAAATATACTATGCTTAAAATCTTTATCATTATCTATATTACAAAAGCTCAATCATGCTTTATCATTTATAAGAAATGCCTCCTTACTACCCTCACCATACCTTCTTTTGATAATACCAAAAGGGGGAGATTAATTGAAGAAATCTATATAGGAGAAATATAGAAGAATAAGGGGAGACTAATTCATGTAATCTATCTGTTAGGGGGAGTAAAACATAAATTGCATTTATGTAGGGGAAGCATTAAGATAGGGGGAGTATGCACATTATCATGCATTATCATGCATATCAAATACTATAGTTGCACTTTAATGATTTCTTGCTAAGAGGATTTGTTATTATCAAAAGGGGGAGATTGTTGGGCATGTGTGTCATATCCCTTTGTTTGAGAATAACAAATCCCAAATTGTTTTTGATCTTGCTTGTCGTGTATTTAGAGTGTGCAGGAACTATAGGTGCAATACTCCACAGGTAGAAAATAGATTGGAGATGACTCTCTGGAAAGTGTGATAACGCTCGCGTTAGTTGTTAACGCCCCGCGTTAACAACCACTGAGAAGAAAACCACTGAGACGAAAAACGCTGAGACGAAAACCGCTGAGAAGGAATTCGTCAAGAAGCCAGAGACAACGCTAGCGTTAGTTCTTAACGCTGGGCGCTAGTCGTTCGACGAACTCAGAAGGAAACTGCGTTCGACGAATGGAACCTGCGTTTGACGAACTTGGAGTTTTGTTCGACGAAATTGCCTGCGCTAGACGACATTGCGCCCGACAAACTGCGTTCGATGATTTTGGAGTTCTGTTTGACGAAATTGCCTACGCTCGACAAAAATGCGCTTGACAAGCTGCGTTCGATGAACTTGGAGTTCTGTTCGACGAAATGAGCCTGCGCTCGATGACATTGCGCCCGACAAACTACGTTCGACGAACTTGGAGTTCCGTTCTACGAAATTGATTCCGTTCGACGAAATTGGTTTTGACACGATGCTGACGGTTGCGGTTGACATAATGGGTTTCCATTCGACGATGGCGCGTTCGACGAAATTGGTTTTCGTTTGACCAAATTTGGTTCAGCCATGCTCCTGACGCTATGCACGATCTCAGCAACTGTCGTACATGATTCTCTAACGCTGGCGTTAACGCTTAATGCCACACGTTAGCTCCAGTGGTTATTTAAAGAGCTAATTTCATTTTTGCTCGGTGCTGGGAGGATTACTGAAGCCTTTATTCCAAAAATTTGACAGAGCTTCCAGAGATATACTTGTGCCAAAACTCCATTGTTGTTATGCTGCTGAAGATGGATCTCCCACAAAAAGCTTAAGGAGAATTTCTGGAGGAGGACTACGTCACGCTACATCCGAAGGACAATCACTTCGACCTCGCTCATACTACAACGATCCTTCATCTCCGACTTCAGAAGATCTCATATAGGGAGTTTTATTATTGTTATCTTTATTTTCATTCCATACTTTTTGTAACCATTTAGAGAATTCGCCTTGTGTTGGCGACTAGGTCTGGGTAGGACTTAGGGGGTAATTCGCCTTGTGTTGGTGACTAGGTCTAGGTGATTAGATCTAGGGGGTGTGTAACACCCCAAAAATCGTAGTTTGTCGAAGTAGGCGGAATGGTAGTGCGGCGCTCGAAGTAGGCTGAATTTTCCCTACCTGCTCCTCGCGCACGACCAGTGGCCTCTTCTTCGCGCACGACCAGTGATCGTGCGCATGATCGTGCGTTAATTGAGAGGAAATATGGTCGGCTGAAAAGCTATATGCGCACAACCAGAGGTTCTTCGCGCACGACTAGTGACCGTGCGCCTGTGATCGTGCGCACTGTTTATTCTGCTCCGCGAATTTGAGCGGAGAAGAAGATCGGGCCGATCAAATCTATTGGAATCCGATCCGACGGCTAGGATTAGTTGCTGGAGGGTCTTAGGTCTTTGGAGAGGGGTTAATCCCTCATTAATCCAAGGCCTTTCTCTCTCCAAGGTTAGAGAAAGAAGAAGAAGAGGCAAGGAAGAAGAAGGAGAGATCCCGCATTGACGGAGCTCCGGAGCTCCGTTTCGCGAGCCGTTTCCAGATCTGGAGAGTGCAGCCCGGTGCGGTCCTATCCCTCCGTGTAAAATCTCAGATCCATGGCTAAGAAGAACGCTCCTAGGGTAACGATTCTTCCTCCCGATATTTGGACTTGTCATTTGTCCTCTCTTTCATTTCTCTATGCTTGCATGAGGAATCCCTTTCACCAAATGGGTGAAGTGTAGGATTTTCCTCAAGTTCTTCGGAACTCCGGGTCGATTGTGTCCGTCCCCGGCATATTGCATTTAGAAATCCGGTAGTCGTGCAGATTTAGGCATTTTGTGTGAAGCCTATTCGTGGTCGTGAGCCCGAATCGGTGATGCTTGATTTGCAACATTGCATTGAGGTTAAACCTAGAATGCGTGCCGGAGAATGACTCCATGAAATCATCTATAGTATTGCGGGATTTAAGTGTAGGCGTCTTGTGAAGATCCTAACGAAAGCCCCATGCTTTGAGATTGGATGAAGGCAAACCTTCACCACGAAATTGATGTGGAGCGTATTGTACCTCCCTTGTTGAGTATTTGTGAAGCCTAGATCCTTGCGAAGGGGTTAGGTGCGTAGCTTATAAATTGTGTAGCACTTGAAAGTGCTAAACCCTTACGGGCCGAGGTGAAGCCGTATCCGTGTCGTGCGATAGATCGTGACGATTAGAGCACGACCAAAGCTAAACCGAACCCGTTTCCATGCAGATCAGTAAGAGGTCCCTACCTCATGTAGCCGTGTGACCATGGGAGTGGTCGTGGAAGGTGATTTACCTAGACCGACCAAAAGCTCTTTTTCCCACCTAAGGCGATGGCCCTTACGGTGGAGTGTTTTGTGGAATTGATGTTGTTAGCCTCATGCAGTTGTTTAGGCGGTTGTGGGGAACCTTCGGGTGAACCCAACCAACATCATGTGCATACCTAGGTTCCCTCCTTTTTGATGCTCAACCTAGAAGATTGATTGTGCTTGAAACCTCACCTTGTGTAGTTGCACTTTCTTTATATTACTACTTGTGCTAGTATGGCTTGCTTGCAGGGTAGAAGCTCCGCCACCCCGGGAAAGGGGTGGGGTCGTTATAATTTGGTCAGCTGTGCTGACCGTTACCTTGTTTGCCACCGCTTGGTGGAATGTTCTTATGCAGGTGCAGGTGAGCCTAGTGGGAAATAGCGGGCGGTGGCCCTTTTGCTGAGTTGGCCCTTGAAGGCCAGCCTCCCTTTTCTGCTTTCTCATGTATTGCCGGCCTGCGTGCTGAAGTATGTTCTGAGTTTCGTACATTGGTGAATGTAAGGCCTTAAGGCCGTAACTCTATCTTATGGTTTTATTCCTATGATAGTGGACAGTTCTAAATGAAATGTTAAATCATTATGCTTCCGCTAGTGTTTAGTATACTCTGTTGTAGTTCTTTCTGTTTATCACCTTTTAACTCCTAGCTAGTGTGGTTTGTGTGGCGTGGGGTCCCGACCGGACCTACTGTTATACTATTCGTACTGGCAGGGTGTTACAGGGTGCTCGAGGCCATATCCGGGGAAGGATTGGCTAGAGAGGCTTGAGGCCATATTCGGGGAAGGATAGGCTAAAGCCAACAGGTTTGTGGGGATACAAGTCGGTATAGAAAAGGAAAAGAATTTTTCATGTGTACGCCTCCGATTTCTAGCGATATTGAAATCAAATTTATGTAAACACCTTTTCATATGAATACAATCATGTCTTTATTTGTGTTTACTTGATTTCTCTCCTTTGGCATAATCTCTAAAATATTGGTTACTAAGTTTTCAATTATAAATACTTTATCTAAATTATTTATTTCAATCTCTTCCATCATAAAACAATTTAGTACTTGTTTCTAAACTTGGTTATTATGATGTTCTCTTAATTTAACTAAATTGTTATTTTGTTCTAATATTACTTTAAACAATTTAGTAAATCGTCTACAAATTTAAAAAGAACTTTATTCCCTTATTTATCCCCCTCTAAGGGCGCCTATCGATCCAACACGGTGAACACCCAGGGTGATTTTACCTCGAACTCTATGAGGAGCACGACCTCGAACCCACAGGAGAGCTTGAAAGGGGTCTCCCCTGTGTCTGTGTTTGGCGTTGTTCTCAGGGACCACAAGACCGAGGGTACTTGTTCTACCCAGTTATCCCTTAGGTTCTCGACCTTCTTTTTTAACAAGATCACGATTATCTTGTTTGCTGCTTCCACCTGCCCATTGCTCCTTGGGTGGTGGACCGATGCAAAGCGAAGGTTTACACCCAACTGGCTGCAGAAGCTGACAAAATTGTCGCTGGCAAACTGGGCCCATTGTTTGTGACGATGGCTAATTGAAGCCCATGCCGACAGATTATTTCCCCCCATACAAAATTTCTCACTACCTGAGAGGTTACCTTAGCCAAGACCTTCACCTTCATCCACTTGGAGAAATTATCGATCATCACCAGCAGGAACTTTCTTTGACCATCGGCCTGGGGAAATGGGCCCACCAAGTCCAAATCCCATATTGCGAATGACCATGAAGCTGTGATGGTCCGAAGCCTCTGGGCTGTAAGGAGTTGGAAGGGGCATATAGCTGGCACTTGGACCACTTCTTTGCGAACTCTGCCGCATCCTTGCGGAGGGCCAGAAGTAGCCTTGCCTCAACACCCGTCCCTCCAGGGCCCTGCTCCTAGAGTGGCTGCCTCACACTCCAGAGTGGATCTCCTCCAGGACCCTTGGGACCTCCTCATCCGACACACAACGGGCTAAAAGCCTCGAGAGGGTCTTCCGGTTCAATCCTCCTATATGCAAAGTATAATATGCTAATTTATACCTGAGTCGCCACCTGTCCACATCTCCTTCTAGGAACTGCCCCGATGTTAGGAAGGTGATGGAGGGGTCCATCTTTGATGCTCGCTGATCTACCTCCATCAACTCGCCCTCTTCGATAGATTATTGGAAGAGCTCCGACATCGTTCCCCCCGCCCTGGGACTGAATATGGTTAGGAGGTCCGCCGAGATGCTCTCCTTTCATGGCATATGTTGAATCATGAAAGTACACAATTTCCCGATGATTCCCTCGACCATCTCCAGATATCATTGAAAAGTTGGATCCTTTGCCTCGAACTCCCCTTTGACCTGGCAATCCACCACCATGGAGTCCGTTGAGACCTCCACATCCTGCACCCTTAGCTCCCTGGCTAGGCGGAGCCCTGTGATTATGGCCTCATACTCGTCCTAGTTGTTGGTAAGTGGGAAATGGATGTAAATTGCCTGCTCGATCCTTGTCACCTGGGGGATTACTATAATTACTCCTCCCCAAAGGAATGCTTCCCCGATGCCCCATCGAACAACATTTTCCATGCCATCGAGTGGGGTGGCTCGGGCTCTTCTACCTCAGTTACGTAGTCGACCAAGAAATTTGCCACCACTTGTGCCTTTATTAATAGCCTGGGAACAAACGAGATGTCAAACTTGGTCAGCTCCACCGACCATTTGACCAACCTTCCTGAGCGCTCTACCCCCTCCATGATGTTGCGAAGAGGATGGTTGGTCACCACCTTGATAGAATATGCTTGAAAGTAAGGTCGGAGCTTTCGGGCCGACACCACCATGATGAAGGTCAGCTTCTCTAAGATGGGATACCTGAGTTCTGTGGTTCTCAACACCCTATTGACGTAATAGATTGGTAGTTGCTTCTTCCCTTCTTCCCGGACCTAAACCGAACTCACCGACTCGACCCATACCCCTAGGTAGAGGGATAGGTCCTCACCCTGCCTCAGTCCCTGGAGCAGCGGGGCTTGGGTTAATTGTTCTTTTATCGCTCAAAATGCCCCTTCGCACTCGGGGGTCCATTCGAATTTCTGGTTTCCTCGCAGCGCCTTGAAGAAGGATGAGCATTTTTCCCCAGCCCTGGAGAGAAACCTGCTTAGACCGTCCAACTTCCCGGTGAGGCACTGGACTTCCTTTGCATTTCTTGGTGAACCTAGCTCCATTATCGCTCTCACCTTGTCGAGGTTAGGTTCTACCCCAATGGGGGTGGGTAAAGTACCCAAGAACTTCCCCTGTTGGCCCCAAAAACACAATTCTGGGGGTTGAGTCTCATCTTGAATTTTCTTAAGGTGTTGAAGGTCTCCTCAAGGTCCCAGAGGTGAGACTCGAGTTACCGTCTCTTGATCATGTGGTAATCCATGTAAACTTCCAGGTTCCTCCCCTTCTGCTCACGGAAGACCATGTCCATCATCCGTTGGTAGGTTGCTCTTGCATTCATCAGCCCAAAGGGCATTATCTTTTAGCAATAGCACCCATCCTTAGTGATGAATGAGACGTCCTTAATGTCGGGGGGGGGGGGGGGGGGGCATGCGAATTTGATGATTGTTGAAAATGTTGAAGTGGAAGTTGGCGGTCTAGAGGGGTGTTCGCGTTGTTTGCCTAACCGCACGATCTCGTGGTCTCCTTCTGCGGTATGACCTATTCGGTTTAGCCACTGGCTTATTCGGTCTGACCGCCGCTCTCTATCCAAGGTGCCGAGGTGAGGCCGCGCGGTCTGGTTTGTGAGACCGCGTGGTGTGCTGTTCCTTGTACTGTGCTGGTTAAGCTGTTAACCGCGCGGTCTATTTTCTAGAAGGGGAAGTCCAGTCTGGTGGCTGTCCAGGTTCTTGTTAGTGCGCGCGTACTAAGATATTCTTAGTCGCGCAGTCTCCGGTTTGTGTTCGCATAGCTGGTCCTTTGGTGATCTGCTGGTATATGCGATCACTCGTGTTTACTCGACTTGGTGGGTTGTTGCCCTAGTCGACTTAGTTGGTGTTCGCGGTCTCTGGAGGAGGTCTTGTATTGGCGAACACTGGTGGTGGGCATCATGCCGGGCGTGTTGTCATGATCGCGCGGCTTCTTCGAGGAGTGGCGATCTTCGGTCAGGGTTGAAATCGGCGAGCTCACAGGCGCAGAGCGATCTGCTGACCGCACGGGTTGACCAGTCTTAGGTCTCGCGGTCAGAGGCGGTGGCTCTATCTCATAGGGTGGTGACTGGATCAGTTCGCACGCCTATAAATAGGATTCACTATAATCAGGTCGCACGCCTATAAATAGGAGTCATTGTAGCAGCAAAATGAATAGGACCAAGTGTAAGCTGAGCTCGCGCCTATTTCTTGCGGTCTCTTTTTTGTGATCGGTCGGTTAGCTGATTGAACTTGTCTTGTGCAGCTTCGGTGGATTGTGCGGACATCAGCGGTCACCTCTTCTTCTAAAGGTGTTCGGGCGGTCTCGCGGCTTGTAGTGCGGGTTGCTGGAGTTCGGGATAATCATTGGGGTTCGGGAGGTCGCGGATTTAGTGGTGTTGATCAAGTCGCCGGTTGCTTGTTCGCGCGGTCTCCATTTCTAGTCGCGCGAACACTCTCACCGCGCGGTCTAGCGGGTTCAGTGATCAGACCGCCAGTTATCTTTCTTCACCTTGTATTTTCTCTTTGGATTTGTGTACTGGCGAAATCATGTCTCGCCATGTATACCTCGCCCTGTAATGAAGTTTTTTGCTATCATAAAAAAGATTGTTATGCTTCATGTGCTTCTGGTTGTTGGTTATAACTTTGAGTTGTACGATTCCTGCTCACTCCTAGATCTACGAAAAATTTCACATGGTATCAGAGGCAGGTTGGAGTGGATAGAGCAGTGAACAACTTAAAGTTTCCATCGCCTTTGTGAAGAAGGAACCAGTGGTAGAGCCCCGGAAGCAGGTTTTGCAAGAGGTCTGGGAATTGAGATGCTCAACTCGACTAACTTCAAGAAGTGGAAGTCGTGTATGCAGAGTTATCTTCTGGGCGAGGACCTCTGGGAGGTTGTTGGAGGAGATAGTACGGAGGAAGTTGTCCCAGTTGGGGACAATGGTCATGAGGTGAGGAACTGGAGGAGGATTAATGCGAAAGCAGAGTTCACTCTGAAGAGGGCAATATCACTTGACCTGTTCGATCACATCTTGGGGTGTGGATCAGCTGCGGAGATCTAGAGAGCCATGGATGGGCTGTTTAACAAGAAGAATGTAGCAAAGCTACAGTTTCTAGAAAATGAGCTGGCTAGGTCGGCTCAGGGTGAACTTTCTATCTCTACGTTCTTCCTGAAGATGAAGAACTTGTGTGCCGAGATTTCAGCACTAGATCCTGAAGGGCCAATTTCTGAGGCGAAGCTGAAGAGGCACATCATCCATGGCTTGCAGAAGGAGTATGTGGCCTTTGTGACGTCAGTGCAGAGTTGGGCTAATCAGCCATCTCTGCTGGAGCTGGAGAATCTGCTTGCGTCGCAGGAGAGTCTGGCAAGGCAGATGGCGGGGGTGTCAGTGTCTTGGGGAGATGATGAAGTTCTCTTCACAGGGAAGAAGAATATATGGGATAAGAAGAAGAAGACCACGGGAGGCAATGGGCCTTCAACTTTGGGTCAGCAGGAGAGGGTCTATGCTCCTAAGGCTGAAGGGAAGAAGAAGGGAGAAGGATCCAAGTGCTTCAGGTGTGGAAAAGCTTGGTCACATCAGGAAGGATTGCTGGGTGAATCTTCATCGAGAGCATGCTGCTGTAGGGAAGGAGGAAGCTGAGGCCAGGACAAATGATTGATGATGGGGAGGAGCCTTCTCGGCTTCTGTTGGAGCTGCGACTCCTATCAACTATCAGGAGGACTGGATCGTGGACTCAGGGTGTGGCCATCACCTCACCGGGGATGAGTCGAAGCATTCTTCAGCGCTGCCTTACTCAGGTAATGATGCCATCATAACTGCTGATAATGCTGTGCATAGTGTCGAGAAGGTGGGGGTTGTTTCCTTGGGCAGTGATAGGGGGCCACTAACTTTGAAGAGTGTCTATCATGTGCCCAGAATGAGGAAAAACCTCTTCTCCGTGAACAACGCTGTAGACGCTGGGTATCGCATTCTGTTCGGTCCAACAGAAGTGAGGTTTCTTCGAAATGTTGAGGCGGTAAAGGCTGAGGTTGTTCATGCCGGGAGAAGGGCAAAATACTTGTTCATTTTATCGACAAGTTCTTATGTTGACAAGATGAGGACAACTGATAGTGACGTTATATGTTATGAGAGGTTGGGGCATATAGGGATGGATAAGCTGAAGGCTATGGCGATGAAAGGTCTGGTCAAGGGCCTGCCTAGTCTATCTTCCTATGGTGACAGTCATGTCTGCGCTGGATGTCAGTTCGGTAAGTCTCATCGACTGCCATTTGATAAGTCTCAGACAAGGAGTAGTGTGCCGTTGGAGTGCATCCACGGTGACTTGATGGGACCGACTGCTACCCCAATCCTCGGAGGCAGCAGGTATATGCTGGTGTTGATCGATGATTACACCAGATATGTCTGGGTTTATTTTTTGAAGGAGAAGGCGGAGGCGTTTGCCAAGTTTGTGGAGTTCAAGGAGCTTGTGGAGGGTCGGCTAGGCCTGCAGGTAAAGAAGCTGAGAACTGACAACAGGGGGAGTTCACCTCTGGTGAGTTCTCTAGCTTTTGCAGGAAGGCGGGCATCCGGATGGAGCTTACTTTTGTGCATACTCCACAACAAAATGGAGTTGCAGAGCGGAAGATCTGTCATGTGATGGTGACCTACAAGTGTTGGCTGCATGCCAAGAGTATCTCAAGGTCCTTCTGGGTGGAGGGAATGTCTTGTGCTGCCTACGTCATCAATAGGATGCCTCTCAGTCCCATCAACATGTTGACCCCACATGAGATGATGTACAAATAAAAGCCAAGCGTGGAACACCTTCGGGTGTTTGGTTCCACCTGCTATGTGCACGTTCCAGATGCGCTTCGGATGAAGCTAGATGCGAAAGCAAGGAAGCTATTCTTCGTGGGATATGATGATCGGAAGAAGGGCTGGAAGTGCATGGACCCGGAGACGCGGAGATTTGTTGTATCTCGCGACGTCGTGTTTGACGAAGTGACGTCTTACAAGGGAAGTTCTGGTGTTGTGTTACCAGAAAGCAGGGTGGAGGAGCCGGAGAGAGCTGTGGAAAATCTTCAGGTGGAGCTGCCTTTGTCACCAGGTGGTCCATCTACTTCTAGTTCTGAGATGGAGGCTTCTGGATTAGGAAGTAGGGGGAGCGATGCTCCTAGTACGTATGGAAGGGGAGCTAAGGAAGAAGCAGCTGAGGATGTTGCGAGTCAGGGGAAGGTGTTGAGGAGATCGAAGCGAATATTGCCCCTGATCGCTATACAGGAGGGAACATGGTGAGCTTTGTCTCATGTTTCTTTGCTGGTCCACTGGATGAGTGATGAGTCCCATTTATATACATATTTATGGACTCATCTGGGCCGTATTTCTAGTCGATGCACCACACCTTAGGCATGTTTACGATCATATTTGTTATTCCCTGCTAGTTGCACTCTTAGGCCTGTTTCGGTGTGCATTTGCGCTCCTTGTTATTGGGGGTAAGCACACGGTGCTCCCCAATCCCTTTTTCTGTGTTTATTTGGTGCTGGAGGTGTATTCCCAGCTGGTATGTTTTATGTGCAGGTGGCCGGATCGTCCCGTTTTCCCCCAAAATCTATGTCTGTGCATATCGAACAGTCATGCGTTTCCTTGACGCACGGACGGTTGCGATCGTGCGTCTGTATCTGGGGAGAAAACGGACAATCTGAGTTTAGTCGTGCGTTTTACGCACGGGCGGATTTGCCCGTGCGTGAGTAAAACGCACGATCGACCTGTTTCCTTCTGTTTTTGGTCATTCTGAATTTACCCGTGCGTTTGTATGCACGGGCATATTTGCCCATGCGTGAGTAAAACGCACGGGCGGCGCAGCGTCTCCCTCAAGTCAGATTTTATCATTTAATAACGCATGGTTCACGCTCGGTCGTGCGTTCGACCGTGTGTGACCATTTTTCTGCCTGTTTAGTATAAAATGCAGGATACGCCGCAGTCAACAGAGAGCTCATGAGGGGAGCGGGAAATCAGGTCCTTCCCGCCGTTTCTGAGGTCTGAAGGCTTCTCCTTCACCCCCACCACCAAGGAGACCATTTTCCGGTGATTTCCACCACCATTCTTCCATTCGGGAGCGTTAACAAGCATTCTCCACCAAGTGTTCAAGCATTCCTTGTCGTGGGAAGCCATAGAAGTGTTGTAGGTCGTTGGAGCGGTGATAGCCTCCATCGAGTCCGCACACCATCTGAGGGCCGAGCCCGGAGAGAGCCCGACAACCTCTCATTCCGGCGGAGAACCCAAGATGCGGTGACATCTTCCTATTGGTCCTCTCTAAAGTTGATGCTTGTAATTTCTTTGTGTTGTTGTAATGAACTATTGCTTAGCTTAATGTCATAGGTCTTTTATGATGTTCATGTGCAATGATGCGGTGGTGTGAGAATAACATTTTCCTTGTTGTGATTTTCTGAGTTCGTTGTGTGTGAAGCCCTAACAATTGCTAGTGGTGATGCTTGGAGAAGAGGTGTGTGCGACCCTCAACCGTCAGAGTTACTTTCCGTCCACGCGCCTCCCGAAGCATGACATCGCGGCCATTGCATCCATCCCGCCTTGCGAAGCAGAGTTTTGACCCGCATATCTCTTTTCCGCATTAGCTTAGGAACCAAATCACAATGCCCTTGTTTTTACTTTATTCGCTCGTGTAACGATCGATTCACCATGCATTTCGTTCACCAACACCTGCATTCCTTGAGAGACGATATTCAGGGAATTTATTCCCAATTTTATTACTTGACAACGACCGGTGCGCTTGCCGAATACGCATCAAGTTTTTGGCGCCGTTGCCGGAGAATGCAGGCGTGTAACGCTTTGTGTTGTGAATCCTTGTTATAGGAGCAGTTGTTTTTTATTTTTGTTTTTCTTTGTGTCCTCTTTTTGTGTATGCAGAGGCAAGCCGGAAGGGAATTAGTACCCTTTGATCCGGAGATTGAACGTACTGCGCGCGCACTAAGGCGTGATGCAGCCGTGCAAGCGGCTATGGGAGATAATATAGAACTTGGAGGTATGCCAAGAGTACCCAATGATCAGGAAGAAGTGAATCCAATGATTTCGCCCCATATGGGGTACTCCAGGATTCACTTCTTCCTGATCATTGGGTACTCTTGGCATACCTCCAAGTTCTATATTATCTCCCATAGCCGCTTGCACGGCTGCATCACGCCTTAGTGCGCGCAGTACGTTCAATCTCCGGATCAAAGGGTACTAATTCCCTTCCGGCTTGCCTCTGCATACACAAAAAGAGGACACAAAGAGATTATACCACTCCAACTGTTGGGAGTGTGTATCCAGGATTTGGGCCTAACATCATGAATAACCAGTTTGAGATCAAACCGGCCATCCTGAACATCATCCGCAACAACGCTCAGTTCTCTGGGATGCCTAGTGAAGACCCACATCTTCACTTGGCGGAGTTCGCTGACATTTGCGGTACCTTCCGGTATGCAGGAATTACTGACGAAACAGTCAAGATGAGACTGTTCCCTTTCTCATTGCGTGACAAAGCCAAGGTTTGGCTCTATTCTATCCCTCCAGGAACTGCTGGGACGCGCTTGCGTCCAAATTTCTCGCCAAATTCCACCCGGTGGACAAAATTGTAAGCCTTCGGCGGGAGATCGCCACTTTCCGGCAAGCTGAGCAAGAAACTCTCGCAGAAGCTTGGGAGCGTCTTGGTGACCTCCTTCGCAAATGTCCAAATCACGAGCTCAAGCCGTGGAACATCGTGGAAACCTTCTACTTCGCCATCGTACCCAACCACCGGGCAATGATTAACGCTGCTGCAGGAGGGACCCTGATGAACCATACGCCGGAGGAAGCTCTCAGAATTCTGCAGGATACTACCTCACATAGCACCTTCTAGACTGCTGGGAGAAATGCGCCGAGAAGCGCTCGGGGATTGTTTGTGGTGGACTCATTACCTCTCGCTGTTGCGCCCGCGACTAACATTTCTTGTGAAGAATGCGGAAGCGGTGGTCACCACGCAAATGAGTGCCCATGTAGCGGGCTATCAGGTGAATTCTCTCAGCTTAATTCAAATGAATCAGTAAATTTTGTAGGAAACCAAGCTAGGGGGGCACCCTATGGCAATGCCTATAATCCGGGTGTGAGAAATCACCCGAATTTTTCCTGGAATCAAAATACTGCAGGCCAACGATGGCAACCGGGCCAGCATCAATACGATGCTCAAGCATCCGGAAGCCAACTGAGGCCGCCTCATCTGGGTTATAATCATGGCGCCCCGGCCCCAAAGAAAAGTAATCTGGAAGAAATGATGGAGAAGTTCATGGAAGCCGCCAGCTCTAGTTTGGCGAATCAAACCGCGTCCATGCGTAACTTGGAGACGCAATTGGGCCAATTGGCTCAAGTGTTAACTGAGCGTTCGCAAGGGACCCTTCCTAGTAATACTGAAAAAAATCCAATTAACCAAGGGAAGAGTCTCTCCGATGCGGGAGTGAGTGACCCAAATGAGTTGGTGATCTCATGCTCCATTAATAATATTGAAACAGAGGCCCTATGTGATTCCTGTTCATCTCACAACGTCCTTGCATTGCAGGATGTTGCTAAATTAAAACTTGAAATGAACACAGATGATCGGAAATCCCTAGTGCTTGCTAATGGGACTGTCATTAAGACAGAGGGAGAAGTAAGGAATGTGGAAGTTACAATCGAAGGGACGATCGTGGTTGCTGACTTCCAAGTTTTGGGACCAAGTCAGAATCAATCAATTCCCATCTTGGGAGTACCATTCTTGAAAGAGAGCGGTGCCACCTTAGATTTTTCTAAGGGGTGTGTTGTCTTACCTTGTAAGGTAACACCCCCCACTTGCCCTAAGATTGTTTCCGAAGCAGTAATCCGCTCTCCCCTTGTTATCACTGATAAATCATCTAGTGACGCAGAAGCAAGGAAAGAAAAAAGCTCGCTGGAAGGAGAGAAGAAAGAAGAGGAGTTGCGGGTCGTGAATGAAGAGGTGATAAAGGC
Organism: Dactylorhiza incarnata; assembly: GCA_033032865.1. Classification (NCBI taxonomy): domain Eukaryota; kingdom Viridiplantae; phylum Streptophyta; class Magnoliopsida; order Asparagales; family Orchidaceae; genus Dactylorhiza; species Dactylorhiza incarnata. The sequence goes on from JAWHQI010000031.1 coordinate 10,419,826, forward strand.
AGGAGAAAGTGGAGAGACCCAATCGATGAACAATGAGAGAGAAGGCGGAGCAAAGCGCCTTATGAATAGTTTTTTGAGTCGTAATGACCACTGTAAACATTTTAAACAGGTCCATTGGGCTGATCCAGTTATCACGGCGGCAACGGAAGTGATGCCACCGACCACCAAGGTGGAAAGTTCTGACGACTATCAACATTGGCGCTCTCCAACTGTGGAGAAGCTGAAGCAAGAAAGATTGTTGCGTGGAGCACGCTCTGCTGCCCTCCGACGCGAGAAGGAGGAGGTTAGGGGCAAGGGGGAGACATCCTCCTTGGGCCCTAAAGCCTTCACCCCCTTCCCATCTCGCGTGGCTGGGGAGAACCACCACAAATAAACAAACAACTGATGCGTGATGGGGTCTCCAGGTTTTGTTTGTACTGTTTCTTCTGTCTGATTTTGTGCTCTGTTATATTACATTGTTGTGTTGTGTTTTTATTAAGTTTGGAACAATTTTATTACTGCTGCTATCTAACTGGAATACATGTATTTGGTCCACTTTTAAGGACGTTAAACAAAAGGGCTTCTTGGGAGACAACCCATGGGAACCACCCGGTTCCGTTTACTTAGTCTATTTCTTTTAGTCCTGTTATTTTTCTTTTTGCTAACATCACAGGTTAAAGCTCTCGCGTGGTGGATGCGGAAGGAGAAAAACTTAAAGAAGGAATTACCGCACTTCTGGCATGCTCATTTATGAGCATAGGTCCACTCTATCCCTATTCTCCTTATTCCAGAATTCCCTATTTTATTTAGTTTTGATCAAGTCTGGGGGAGGGATTGAGCTATGCACGTGCACACACTTTGCATAGCATGTTAGAATGTGCTGAGTTAGGAATTTTCAATTGTATTGTTCACACTGCGCACACTTGCACCTAGTATACGTGCACTTGATCACGGGTGCTTTTTGGGTATTGTTGCGAGGTTCCCCGCTCGTAAGAATTGGATTGTTAGTGTAGGAGTGAGGAGTAGAGAAAAATGTCGACTCCAGTAGTGCTCTAATCGAGTGCTCCTGTCACGCCTAGAAATTCAATTAGAGTAGAATAAAATTCAATGTTGTAATTTAAGTATTTCTATTATAGTAGTTGCAATTTATTTTACATTAGTGATGAATCCGGTGAATCCATCGGTAGCATAGGGTCGAGTGTAGTTGTACTAGTAGTAGCTTATTACTAGGGTCGGAAGGAAGGACAACCTTTCTCGGTGGCTAGAACTTGCACTGGGCGACTCTTGAAACGATTGTGTTGAAGTACTCGTTATAAAGTGTGATATAGGCCATTTCATGATCCATTTGTTCTTTTGAAATCCTTACCAATGTAATCACCTTTGCAAGCCCACTTGAGCCTACCTTTCCTCCTTGTTTAGCTCCACCAAAATGTCACCAAAGCCATACGGCCAAACCCATTTTCTCACCAACAAATGAGCTGAAAGAAATTTTTATATATCTATCATGTTTGGTGTCATCTCCGTGTTGTATGATATCTTTGAAAAAGCTGAAGGAGAAGTTTTTAGTGTGCCTACAAAAGAAATTCTGTCGAGAAAAGAAAAAAAAAGAGAAAAAGAAGAAAAAAATTGTTCAAAACGAACTTTCAATTTCATTCTCTCGACAGAGACAAAGTATGATTGGCTTAGCACACACCTAGTGTTCAGTTGAAGTCTGGGGGTGTTGTGTACTTCTTGAAATTGTTGTATTGGTGATTGTAATTCTCTTGAGTGGTCAGTTATGTTGAAAGTGATTCACATCGTCCTTCTACTTATCTAGCCTAAACTCAACCTAAGCCCAATCCTAACCCATAAGTCCTATTGATTTTAGATATGAGTCGTCTCATGCAGTAGAGAGAGTGCGAACGTACAAGCCTATGGACACCGACTTTGATGGATTTCTTAGGAGTTTGTCCCGAGCTTTGATTCAACTAAAACTCTACTCATTAGTCACGCTATTTTCCCTTTTGCGCGACCGAAAGATTTACCAGGATTCACCATCCAAGTAAATTAGATTTCAAATTACTGTTTTAGAAATAGTTAAATATAATTTTGAGTTAAATTCTATTCTAATGTATTTCTACGCCCGTGAGCATGCGACTTCGCATGAGTCTCCACCACTCAACCATATTCTAACATCCAATTGTTCCGATAGGAGAGCGGAGTAGTTTGCCCGAGATGTGCAAATGGTTATGTCTGGGGGTGTGATGAGTCCCATTTATATACACATTTATGGACCCATCTGGGCCGTATTTCTAGTCGATGCACCACACCTTAGGCATGTTTACGATCATATTTGTTATTCCCTGCTAGGTGCACTCTTAGGCCTGTTTCGGTGTGCATTTGCGCTCCTTGTTATTGGGGGTAAGCACATGGTGCTCCCCAATCCCTTTTTCTGTGTTTATTTGGTGCTGGAGGTGTATTCCCAGCTGGTATGTTTTATGTGCAGGTGGCCGGATCGTCCCGTTTTCCCCCAAAATCTATCTGTGCATACCGCAAGGTTGTGCGTTTCCTTGACGCACAGACGGTAGCGATCGTGCGTCTGTATCTGTGCAGAAAACGGACAATCTGAGTTTAGTCATGCATTTTACGCACGAGCGGATTTGCCCGTGCGTGAGTAAAATGCACGATCGACCTGTCTTGTTTTTGGTCATTCTGAATTTACCCGTGCGTTTGTACGTACGGGCGGATTTTCCCGTGCGTGAGTAAAATGCACGGGCGGCTCAGCGTCACCCTCAAGTCAGATTTTATCATTTAATAATGCACGGTTCACGCACGGTCGTGCGTTCGACCGTGCGTGACCATTTTTCTGCCTGTTTAGTATAAAATGCAGGATACGCCGCAGTCAACGGAGAGCTTGTGAGGGGAGCGGGAAATCAGGTCCCTCCCGCCGTTTCTGAGGTCTGAAGGCTTCTCCTTCACCTCCACCACCAAGGAGACCATTTTCCGGCGATTTCCACCACCATTCTTCCATTCGGGAGCGTTAGCAAGCATTCTCCACCAAGTGTTCAAGCATTCCTCGTCGTGGGAAGCCATAGAAGTGATGTAGGTAATTGGAGCGGTGACAGCCTCCATCGAGTCCGCACACCATCTGAGGGCCGAGCCCGGAGAGAGCCCGACAACCTCTCATTCCGGCCGAGAACCCAAGATGCGGTGACATCTTCCTATGGGTCCTCTCTAAACTTGATGCTTGTGATTTCTTTGTGTTGTTGTAATGAACTATTGCTTAGCTTAATGTCATAGATCTTTTATGATGTTCATGTGCAATGATGCGGTGGTGTGAGAATAGCATTTTCCTTGTTGTGATTTTCTGAGTTCGTTGTGTATGAAGCCCTAGCAATTTCTAGTGGTGATGCTTGGAGAAGAGGTGTGTGCGACCCTCAACTGTCACAGTTACTTTCCGTCCACGCGCCTACCGAAGCACGGCATCGTGACCGTTGCATCCATCCCGCCTTGCGAAGCGGAGTTTTGACCCGCATCTCTCTTTTCCGCATTAGCTTAGGAACCAAATCACAATGCCCTTGTTTTTACTTTATTCGCTTATGTAACGATCGATTCACCACGCATTTCGTTCACCAGAACCTGCATTCCTTGAGAGATGAAATTCGGGGAAGCTATTCCCAATTTTATTACTTGACAGCGACCGTTGCACTTGCCGAATACGCATCAATGAGCAGGAGCCGTCGAGATTTGAGAAGGCCAAAGGCGTGAAGAAGTGGGATTCGGCTATGGAGGAAGAGATGGCTACTCTTGAGAAGAATGAGACGTGGTCTCTGGTGCCCAAGCCCAAGGACATTACCCTTGTGACATGCAAGTGGGTCTATAAGCTCAAGAAGAAGGCAGACGGAAGTATCGAGCGATACAAGGCTCGCCTTGTGGCTCGTGGATTCTCGCAGCACTACGGTGAAGATTATGAAGAGACATTCAGCCCGGTGGCGAAGATGACTTCAGTTCGGTTCGTTATTTCCTTGGCGGCGTTTTGGGGGTGCGAGATTTGGAAACTCGACATAAAGAATGCTTTCTTGTACGACGAGATTGACAAGGACATCTTCATGGTCTAGCCGCCAGGCTTCGTATCTGAAGATTTTCCAGACTATGTCTATAAGCTGAAGAAGGCCCTGTATGGGTTGAAGCAAGTGCCGAGGGCGTGGTACGGGAAGATTGCAGAATATCTCCTATTCTGTGGATTTGGTGCTTCAGACTCTGACTCAAGCTTGTTCGTCAAGAAGAGCGGGGAGCTTCAAGTCATCGTGCTGCTTTACGTCGACGATATGATCGTGACTGGGAATTCGAAGGAGGAGGTAGCAAAGCTTCGGGCTGAGCTATCTATCAGATTTGAGATGAAGGACTTGGGTGAACTTCACCATTTCCTTGGACTCAAAGTGCAGAGGAAGGAAAGTGGAGTGCTAGTGTCCCAGGCTGGATATGCGGAGCAAATTGTGGAGCGATTCGGCATGAAGGAAGGGAAGTGCATTTCTACACCTCTAGAGAAGGCCATGAAACTTCGGAAGGATGAGGGGAGGATTCTGGAAGATCCGATTGTGTTCCGAGCTCTGGTTGGGAGCTTGATTTATCTGACGATTACTAGGCCGGATATTGCATATGCAGTTGGCCGGGTGAGTCGTTATATGGTGGAACCACGGATGCCTCATCTACTAATGGCAAAGAATATATTGAAGTATGTCAAGGCGACTTCGAATATGGGTCTCCTTTACAGGAGGGATGCGGGCTTCAAGGTGCATGGGTACATGGATGCTAATTACGGTTGAGATTCGGATGATCGGAAGTCGACGTCTGGATTCGTCTTCATGGCGGGCCCCACGGCTATATCATGGTGCAGCAAGAAGCAGGATTCCGTGTCTGTCTTTACCACGGAAGCAGAATACAAGGCTTCCGCCTTGGCAGCTCATGAAGCCGTCTGGCTTAGGAGGTTGGTGGGAGACGTCCATAAGGAGGTTCGGGATCCGACTCTGTTCCGCGGCGACAATTAGAGTGCTCTCAAACTGGTTACTAATCCAGTTTGTCACGCGAGGACCAAACATATCGAGATCGAGCATCATTTCATTCGTGAGAAGGTGCTGGAGGGGTCTCTTTCGGTCTAGCATGTTCGGAGTCAGGACAACGTTGCTGACATATTCACAAAGGCGCTGGAGAAGGGGCAGTTCACTCGGCTGAGGAGTTTACTTAGGTTATTTTCAACTTCCCACTTCAAGGGGGAGTGTTGAAAATGTTGAAGTGGAGGTTGGCGTTCTGGAGGGGTGTTCGCGCGGTCTGCCTAACCGCGCGATCTCGCGGTCTGCTTCTGCAGTCTGACCTATTCAGTTTAGCCGCTGACTTATTCGGTCTAATCGCCGCTCTTTATCCAAGGTGCCGAGGTGAGGCCGCGCGGTCTGGTTTGTGCGACCGCGTGGCGTGCTGTTCCTTGTACTGTGCTGGTTAAGCTGTTAACTGTGCGGTCTGTTTTTTGTAAGGGGCAGTCTGGTCTGGTGGATGTCCGGGTTCTTGTTGGTGCGCGCGGACTAAGGTATTCTTAGTCACGCGGTCTCCGGTTTGTGTTCACATAGCTGGTCCTTTGGCGATCTGCTGGTATATGCGATCACTAGTGTTTCGTCGACTTGGCGGGTTGTTGCACTAGTCGACTTAGTTGGTGTTCGCGATCTCTGGAGGAGGTCTTGTATTGGCGAACACTGGTGGTGGGCATCATGATCGGGCTAGTTGTCATGATCGCGCGGCTTCTTGGAGGAGTGGCGATCTCCAGTCCGGGTTGAAGTCGGCGAGCTCACAGGCGCAGAGCGATCTGCTGACCGCGCTGGTTGACCGGTCTTAGGTCTCGCGGTCAGCGGCAGTGACTCTATCTCATAGGGTGGTGACTGGATCAGGTCGCACGCCTATAAATAGGAGTCACTGTAGCAGCAAAATGAATCGCACCAAGTGTAAGCTGATCTCGTGCCTATTTCTTGCGGTCTCTTTTTTGTGACCGGCCGTTTAGCTGATTGACTGCAGCTTCTGCGGATTGTGCGGACAGCAGCGGTCACCTCTTCTTCTAAAGGTGTTCGGGCGGTCTCGCGGCTTGTAGTGCGGGTTGCTGGAGTTCGTGAGAATCAGTGGGGTTCGGGAGGTCGCAGCTTCAGTGGTGTTGATCAAGTCGCCGGTTGCTTGTTCGCGCGGTCTCCATTTCTAGTCGCGCGAACACTCTGACCGTGCGGTCTGGCGGGTTCAGTGATCAGACCGCCAGTTATCTTTCATCACCTTGTATTTTCTCTTTGGATTTGTGTACTGGCGAAATCATGTCTCACCATGTATACCTCGCCCTGTAATGAAGATTTTTGCTATCATCATTAAAGATTGTTATGCTCCATGTGCTTCTGGTTGTTGGTTATAACTTTGAGTTGTACGATTCCTGCTCACTCCTAGATCTACGGAAAATTTCACAATGATAACCTGAAAATGCATCTAGAAAACTCATTAAGGAAAAACCGATGGCTGAGTCAACCAGCGCGTTGATTCGAGGCAAGGGGTAACAATCCTTAGAGAATGATTTATTTATCAAAGAGAAATCGACACACATTCTCCACCTTCCATCCCCCTTTCTTACCATCACTACGTTGGAGACCTAGCCTGGATACTGGATCTCTGACACAAAACCTGCTTTGAAGAGCTTGCTCTCCTCCTCCCAATAGGCTCCACTAGCTTGTCAGCAATGGACCTCTTATTCTGCCAGATGGGTCGACTGCAGGGGTCATGGTTGATGCTGTGGCACGCCACATCCACATCGATCCCTGGCATTTCCGCCGCGCTCCAAGCGAAGACATCCATGTTCTCCTGGATGCAGGCCAGCATCCTCTTCTGGTCCTCGGGGCAGAGCTCCCCGCTGATCTTCACTTTCTCCATCGCCCCCGCCCGGGAGATGACCTCCAGCTCCATGACCACCTCCCCGGCCTCCAACCTAGATTGCTCCCCCAATCATCTTCCTTCTTCTCCCCATAGGCGAGTGCTTCAATTCCCTCTTCCTCCATACTCCCCTCCCAAACTTCCAGCAGTTCCTCCGCCCCTTTCTCCTGGGCCTAGTCCTCTTCTCCCTTTCCCCACTCTGCCTCCTCTTCTTTGTGCCCTCCGATGACCCCTTCCACCACCTCCTGCCTATTCATCTCCTGGTCCCTCTCCTACGCCTCTTGATGAATGAATTTGGATTTAATTGAGGGTTTGCAAAGTTTTTATTTAATTTATATCCAAACTAATCATTCGATAAAGGCAAGTATACCTTATCGCCTATAGTACAAGATATTTCGGCTTAGAAAATATCGAGGTCGTATATTTCCGGATCATGTTGATTATTTCTACTTATAAGGAACGAACTATTATTTTATCAGATTAATATTTTGAGTTGGTTTATAAGGAACGAAAATATGCATATAACTAGAGTTCTAAATGATGATGAAGATAACGCCCGATGTCGAATTACCTTGAGACGAAAATAGTCTTTTTTAGAAGTAAAAGATATGACTTTTCAAAACATTAAAATGGCTTGGCTGTGGAGTTCCATAAATATGAACACACCTCTCCCGAGAGTACGCCCACCTGAGATTCTGAATATTCGACCGAACTCTCATTCTTTAATCGAATCTTCTTAATACTCGCTTTATATTGTGAACCCCTCTATTGGGTTTTTATTCCCAATTCGGGAGACTTACCTCATCCTCTCTCGAGGGTAGAGAGCACTTCTCTTTACCCGTGAGGGATCAATCCATACGCACGAGCCTCTCGGTTAACTAGTGTATGGAAACGGAAATGAGAACCATACATCGATTATATGGTTCCATTCAACGTTTTTCTCGGGTAAATCTTAAGCTCGTTAATTAATTTTGGAAAAGAGATATTTTAATTTTTAGAAAACTATTTATTTTTCCCAATGCTCTTCGATATCGTGCGCTAAAAGAAATTAGCCACTCATCGGAATGGAGACAACATTAATAATAAGAAAATATATGCTAATATTATAAGCGGATATAAGCGCTTTTATCAAGAAAATTAAAAGACATATAAAAAGCAGAAATAGTATCTGTCCCAACCATCTTAATCAAGCGCTAAAAAGTTCTTAGCCTCTCATCCGGGATGGGGGTGGCATAGAATTGAAAGACTTATAAAAATGCAGAAATAGTATCAGTCCCAACCATCTTAATCAAGCGCTAAAAAGTACTTAGCCTCTCATCCGGGATGAGGGTGGTAATTGAACAATTATCGAGTAATTTGAACACTGAAATTTTATAACTTAAAAGAGTGTTACACACTCAGAACCCAAAATAGGGTTTGGAAATATCAGTCGAAAGCTACTTCTAAACACTATATAGAACTATATAAAACTATATTGCAATTAGAAAACAACTATTTTATTGCCAAAATATAGGTTACAACTAGACTAGGAAAGAGAAAACTACTTAGAATTGCAGAAAATAACTCACATACACTCTACACTGCTCTAGAAAAACACTAAACACTAAAAATTCTGGATGAGAAATGCTTCAGCCGACCCCTCCTTTTTATAGGAAAATTTTTATTTTTACACGCCCTCGATCACGCCCGTGACCGAGGGCGTAACTTTTGCGCTTGTGATTGAGGTCGCTTCAGCCGCCTTCTAGAAGATTTTGACAAAAAATAACTGCATACAGGCGTGACTATGGGATGTTATGGCCGTGACACTAGGCGTGATGTGGGCGTGACTTGGGCATGACGGCACAACTGGCTTCTAGAAGGATCCGAGGAACACGAGCGTGACTTGGTCACGGGCTTGACTTGGACACGGGCATGACATGTCACAGGTGTGACTTGATCATTTAGACAAAAATACTGAATTAGGCCTGTACCATCGAGATGGCTCTTTAAATTTACATGCCCTGGGTCACGGGCGTGACCAGAGAAAAATTGTCAAAATCTGCAAAAACAAAAATAAAACTAAGTTAGTAAGGAAATAATAAAAACAAGCAATTTATTCATTAATTTACATAGAAAATTCACAATATTAATTTAAAACTATATTAATAACTATACTAAAATTACGTATATTTTACTACTTATCAAATACCCCCATACCTAAGATTTTGCTATTCCAGAGCTAAAGAAAGAGAGATCCATATGAGATTAACATAAGTTCTAATTTTTGGCCATCGTTTTATTTAATCATAAGAGACTGAAAAATAAAAATTCGGAGTATAAAGAGTTAAGTCCTAAATTATGCAAATGTTTTAAGTAGAAAGAAATGTCTTTGCCAAAAGACTTCTTAATTAACCAAATAGCAAGCAAAATTACAATCATTAGTAAATGACATTAGATCAAAATTATAAAACCTTTATTTAAAGAAATGTGAAGGAAAAATACAAGTTACTAATTATGCTCTCAAATGATTTATTGAATTAAAGCTAGATACAATAAATTGGCTAAGGGAAAGGGGGTAAAAAGCTTTGGCAAAAAAGAAGAGTACTTGAATTAGGAGTGATGGATTTTATCCTTTCACCCCTCCTTTTTAGTTTTCTTTGGTACCCACCGTAGTTTACGTGGGAAAACTTTTTTCTTTTGTTTTTATTAACCCAATGCTTATATTTATGGAACAAAATCTTATTCCCATTGACATAAGATCTTTTAAATTTTTATTGGGTGCCTATGTTTATGGAATGAATTCTTATTCCCATTGACATAAGATCTTTTTATTCTTCTATTTTTGTATGCCAAGCTAAATTGGTGCATACAAGGGGTTTTCAAGAGAAATTCTAGAATTAAAATTTTTTTTTTGAGAGCAACCTTAGTAAATTGAATATTCCTAGATTCCTAAAGACATAAAGTAGGGATAGTTGCGGTCTAAAGTTGTTTTGCCAATATAATACACAAGCCTCGATTTTAGCTAGTAGAAGTAGTGCTTGAAAACAAAGCCTCTATTTAAATTAAAAACACAAGATATTCATTAAAACTTAACCCCAAACGTTTATATCTATCGATCTTAGATAAACAAACAAATAGTAAAACTAGCGATCATGAAAAGCCACAAATAGATATTCTCGAAACTAAATGCTTTAAGAATAGAAGTAAAGTAGGCGTTTTATTATTATTATTTTTTTGTTATGTTTTATATTATTTTGGTACTATTAAATATACTATATAGACGAAAAGAAGAAACAAACATTTATTTATTATTTTAGTTTTAATATTTTCATTAAACTGCCTATTCCCAATAAACAAGCGTATATGTTTATAAAGTAAAAAAATGTATATTTACATAAAGAAAAAAAATGTATATTTACATAAAGTAGAAAAGAAGTAAAAAAAATTACGAAGTTATATTTACAATGGTTTTTTTCTGGAAATTTATTTGAAAGGGGGAAAAACACCCCCTACTTAAAACCCAACATTGTCCCCAATGTTGTAATTTAAGTATGAAGAAGGGGAAATGAAAGATCATTATGTACAAAAATAGAAAGGGAGGCTTCCCTGAATTAAAGCTGGCGGGGCCAGAAGAAACCCTGCAAAATAAACAAGTAAAAATAGCAAAGCATAATAAAATATTAGATAGATATGGGGTGCCTCCCACAAGCGCTTTGTTTACCGTCACGTAGCTTGACTAACTTAGCGTGGTGAGATTATAAATTGGGGAGGTGTAAGGACTCGAGATTATCGCCCACTGGATCGCCCGCAATGTAAAGTTTTAAATGTTGCCAATTGACTTTAAATTTACCTTTTTCGGGGTGAGAGATAAGAACAATCCCATACAGACAAACCTCTTTAACTTTAAGTGGCAGACCATTGGCATTTTAGCTTACCCAGAAAAAGACGAAGGAGTCAATTATAAAGAAGGACAAGATCGCCCAGTGCAAAAGTTTTGGGAAATTATATTTTTCGATCATGGTAAAACTTAGAGCGCTCCTTATAAACTTTATTACTCTCATAAGCATTCACACTCCATTCATCGAAATCATTTAATTGGAATTTCCGACTTTCATGGGATAAGTTCGAATCGAGGTTTAAAAGTTTTAAAGCCCAAAAAGCGTGGTGCTTTAACTCGATCGGTAAATGGCACGCTTTGCCATAGACTAATCGATATGGCGTTCAACCGATGGAGGTCTTGTAAGTCGTACGATATGCCCATAGTGCGTCGTCGAGTTTGATGGACCAATCTTTCCTACTTAAAGAAAAAGTTTTTTCTAAAATGCGTTTAATCTCGCGATTTACTACCTCTACTTTGCCGCTCATTTGGGGGTGATAGGTGGTGGCGAGCTTGTGCGTAACGCCGTATTTAGATAAGATTTTTGAAAATTGGGCGTTGTAGAAGTGTGTACCCCTAACACTTACTATTGCGCGAGGCATGCCGAAGCGAGAGAATAATTTTTTTTAGAAAATGGACGACGAATCTCACATCGTTGGTGGGCAGAGCTTGTGCTTCTGCCCACTAGATACATAGTCGACCACCACTAAAATATAACGATTATTAATGAAAGAAGGTAGGGGACCTACAAAATCTATGCCCCACAAATTGAAGATTTCACACTCGAGAAAAAGGTTTTGGGGCATCTCGTCACGACAAGAGATGTTACCCGACCGCTGGCAGCTATCGCATTTACTCACAAAATTGTGAGCATCTTTAAAGAGAGTGGGACGATAAAAGCCCGCCTTTAACGCTTTTCACGTGGTCCGATTGGCTTGATAATGCCCTTCAGCTGGACCCTCATGACAGTGTCACAAAATTTGCGCACCCTCTTCGCATGAAACACATCTCCGCACTACTTGGTCCGCACAGACGCGAAAGATATATGGGTCCTCCCAAAAGTAGTTCTTTAAATCAGAAAATATTTTCTTCTTTTGCTCAGTCGAAAAATCGTTTGGAAGGACCCGCGCGATTAGATAGTTCGCGTAATCTGCGAACCAAGGGGTGGAAGAAGTTCTTATATTATTTATAGTTAAGAGGCGCTCCTTAGGAAATCTATCGTCTATTTTTGGTTCGACGAGCGATTCTGCGATGGGGTGTTCTAAATGTGAGAGGTGGTCGGCTGCCAAATTTTCAGCCCCTTTCTTATCCCAGATCTCAAAGTCAAATTCCTGTAAAAGGAGGATCCATCGAAGCAAGCGGGGCTTGGCCTCTACTTTGGCCAAAAGATATTTGAGGGCGGAGTGGTCAGTAAAAACGATTACTTTTGAAAGCGTTACGTAGGGTCTGAACTTATCAAAGTCAAATACGACGGCAAGAAGTTCCTTTTCCGTTGTTGTGTAGTTAGGTTGTGCGTCTGTGAGCATGCGAGAAGTGTAATTGATTGGAAGAAAATATTTATTAATGTGTTGGGCTAGTATGGCTCCTACCGCAATATTGCTTGCGTCGCATATTATCTCGTACGGAAGGGACCAATCTGGCGCCACCAGAATTGGAGAATTGATAAATTGTTTTTTATAAGATTAAATGCCTCTATGCAGGCTGTATCAAAAATAAATGGGGAATCCTTCTCCAGGAGGTGTGATAGCGGTTTTGTAATTTTAGAAAAATCTTGAATAAAACGCCGGTAAAAACCCGCATGGCCGAGAAAGCTTCGAATAGATTTTACGTTTGAGGGTACCGGAAGTTGTTCAATTATTGCAACTTTGGCCTTATCGACCTCCATCCCTTTGGAAGAAATCTTATGGCCGAGGACTAAACCCTCTCGGACCATGAAGTTGCATTTCTTCCAGTTTAAAACTAAATTTGTCTTTTCACAACGCTGGAGAACTCTTTCTAAATTTTAAAGCAATTTTTAAAAGAGTTTCAAAAAATGGAGAAGTCATCCATAAAGACTTCCATAATATCTTCTACAAGTTCACCGAATATCGCCAGCATACATCTTCTGAATGTAGCTGGCGCGTTGCAGAGGCCAAACGACATCCTTTGATATGCGAAGGTGCCAAAGGGGCAAGTAAAAGTTGTTTTCTCCTGGTCTTCGGGGGAAATAGAGATTTGGAAAAATCCTGAGAGACCATCGAGAAAACAATAAAAAGGAATGCCTGAAAGATGCTCCAGGATTTGATCGATGAACAGTAGCTGGAAGTGGTCTTTTTTGGTGGCATCATTTAGTTTTCGGTAATCGATGCACACCCTCCAACCCGTAACAATATGAGTTGGGATCAATTCGTTGTTCTGGTTTGCCATGACCGTTATACCACCCTTTTTGGGGATGACTTGTACGTGACTTACCCACATACTGTCAGATATAGGATAGATAATCGCCGCTTCGAGGAGTTTTATAATCGCCATCTTAACGACATCTCGCATGTTTGGGTTAAGGCGTCGTTGAGGCTGAATAGTTCTGCGGGGGTTATCTTCAAGAAAAATTTTGTGGGTGCAGAATGATGGGTCGATTCTCCCGATATCTGAAATTTGCCATGCAATTGCACGACGGTGCTTGTTTAAAACTTCGACTAATTTGGAGGTATCCGAATCACTTAAGGTGGAAGAGATAAAAACCAGAAGTTTTAAATCTTTTTCAAGGAAAACATATTTCAGATTATCAGAGAGTTGTTTCAGTTCAAGGACTGGCGGTTCTTCATATGATGATTTAATTTTTAATGCTTCTGAATCGAAGGGTACGAATGGCGAATCGGTCGGCATGTCATCAAGACAAGATAGATTCACCAAATCTGAATTATCTAGTGCTAATGAGAGAAATTCAGTAAGCGAAGATCATTCCTCTTCAAACGTGGGTTCTAGGTTAAAACTGGAATCATTGTTCGATAGCGAGTTCCGCATTGAGGGATTAATATGTAAAGTAACTTCGTCGTCCCCTACCCGAAGGAGGAGGCGACCGTTACTAACATCGATTAACGCGTGGGAGGTTGCGAGGAAGGGGCGACCGAGAATGATAGGCACCTCAGCGTCCTCCTTTATATCCAGAATGACAAAGTCTACCGGGAAGATAAACATATCAACCTTGATCAAAACATCCTCCACTACCCCTGTTGGGTATTTTACCGAGCAATCCGCGAGTTAGATGCTCATCTTTGTCGGGCTTGGGACACCCAGATCGAGTTTTTTGAAAAGGCAGAGAGGCATCAAATTGATGCTAGCGCCCAAGCCCGCTAGAGCATACTTTATTAACATATTGCCGAAGAGGCACGGGATGGAGAACCGTCCCGATTCGTTCAATTTTGGCGGCAATTTGTTAAGGAGAACATCCGAGCATTCCGCGTTAAGGGAAACACGCGAAACATCCCCAAGCTGCTATTTATTAGAAAGCAACTCTTTAAGATATTTCACGTATTTCGGCATTTGGGAGAGTGCCTCGTAGAAAGGAACATTTATGTGAATCTATTTTAAAATTTGTAAGAATTTTTTATATTGCTCGTCTTTCTGCTCGTTGTTTATTTTTGAGGGATAAGGAAGAGACATGCTAAAAACGTTCGGCACAGTGAGAATACTCGGTAATTTATATATCGATAGAGAGGGTGGAGGGGTCGGTGTCGAAATATGTACCTTCGGCTCAACCCGTTTTGGGGAGGTTACCTCTTTGCCGCTGTGAAGGTTTATGACGTTGGCATTTTCTCCGGGGTTCGACTCCATGTTCCCTAGTAGAGCTCCATATGGCCGCTCGGAGACCATCTTTGCCAATTGTCCAACCTGATTTTCCAAGTTTTTAATCATGTTGAAACATGTTTTCCGAACTCTTTGGTTTGCTAATAACAAATCCCGGGTGTGTTTGATCCAATTTTCTCTATGGTGTGCAGGTATAATGAAAGGAGATTAGTTCTTAATATTATTAAAGCTCTGTTTATGTTTTACTTCCAAAATAATGTTATATATAAATATATGTGTTTGCTGATTAATAAAATCAAATAGTAAATAAGCATAAGTAATCACAGCAAAACAGAAATAAAAACATAAAACACAACAAGCAAACCACACATCCAGATGACACAAGAATATATAGTTGTTTCCCAAAACCTGGGTACATCTACTCTTCTACCCACTGGTAGGAATCCACTAGGAGGTTGTTGATCAGGTTCCCTCACACCAATTGAGGTTTGATCAGGTGCCCAAATCACCAATAAGCTTTTGATAAGGTGCTTAAAAACCAAGGGAGCTTTTGATCAGGTGCTCTATCCAAGATGCAGGTTTTTGCTAAGGTGCCCTGTCACCAGGAGTAAAATTTTGAAGGGAGTTTTAACCCTGTACAAGATGGGAGGAATAAAAGAAAATAGAAAAGTTATGTTGTTCTTCTCTTTCTAAGAAGACACTTGAAGATCCTGATTGTTAGTTGAGTTGGATCTTGATGATGATGATGTTGAAGAGAGCTCCCCCTGTCTGATTTAGTTTGATGACAGCTTGTGGATGAAGCTCCTTCTCTAGATTGCAAATCCTCTTTCTTTTCTTCTTGCAGTTTTGATCCCTGAGCAAATGATATTTGATTTGGTGTCTCAGGTTGTATAGAAGATCTGCAAGAAAGAGTTTAGCAAAAAGAAGAAATATATTTTTGATCTGCTTCTTCTTTTTGCTGCTGTTCTTCTTTTTCTCTTCTTCTTCTTCTTCTTCTTCTCTTTTTCCTGTACAGCAATATTGATAATATATTCTGTCTGTTATTTTATGTACAGCAATATGATATATTCTGTATATATATATATTCTGTCGAGAGAGACAACAATATATCTTCTTCTATATAAATAATCTGCTGTATATATAATCTGCTGTATAAAAAGATGTCTCCTGCTGTCGTGTAAACTGTTGTCCTTTTTCCTGGGCTGATTTGTATCCTTGCCGACGGAAGAGGAAAGAAATAATATTTCTTTTATCTCGCAGATCCTCGAGCAGACAACTTTCCTTCTTTTGCTTGCTGCAACGGCTACAACATTTATTGCTTTTGCTGCCATCGGCTATAGCATTAAATGCTTCAACAACTGTAATGTTAAATCAACAATATATATATATATAGAAATATATAAATAGAAATAATAAATATTGCTTTAATAAAGTCTGACAACATATTAGTCGAGCTGAGAATAAGAAACATAATACTGAAGATATTTCGTCGAGCTCAAGTTCACGTTCATCGACCTCATCATTTGACTCGTCGACCTGATCATTTAATTTACTGTTTCTGAACATCTGCTGAATATTCATCGAACGCAAACTGGAGTTCGTCGAATGGAACTGTTCGTCGAACGCAGAGACTTGATATTTCATCGACCGCTGAATATTGAGCCGTTCGTCGAACGCAGGCTTGAGTTTGTCGAACGCAGGATTTCGTCGACTGCTGAGCCGGGGTCTGTTCGTCGTTCGCTGAGACAAGGCGGGATCGTCGAGCGCTGAGCCACTGTATTTTGTCAAGCGGAGAATGAATACTGTTCGTCGATCGCAGAGCGCCGTTCGTCGAACACAGATGGCCGTTCGTCGAACGCAGAGAATATATGTAAATTTTATTCTTCTCTTATTTTTTGCCTATTAAAATATGTTTTTTTCAGCCTTCTTTCTTAATGAGATTTAATTTATGTTATACTATATGTTATGATATAAACTTAGATACTAAAGGTGGATCCTAACTCAAATCAAAACTAAGGTTCCAACATATAATAGGTATGCAACTATGCTAATTACTATTTGGAGCTCAGAATGAATAGTCCAGAAAAATCATTATCGTCTGCGACAGCTAGATATCGGAATCCGACAGCCCACGTCTCAGCGGTTTCCACACGTTCTGCAAGTTCCATCCACTGTTGGAATTCCGACAGTGATATCGGAATCCGACAGCCCACGTCTTAGCGAAAACCATCACGTCGCGCGCACACTTCATTCGCAAAGGACATGTGTCAGCTGGAGGAGATAACGTCGGCGGACGATAACTAGATGTAGTCGACGACATTGACAATTTATATATTGACTCATTTTTCGTGGAGGAGAAGTTACACACTATTCAAGAGTACCAATTCCCGAGTGCTTTTCATCAGAGAGCTCTAGAAATTCGTTAACTCCCTTTTCGGCAAGAACGTTCAAGATCGAAGGAGCGACGGTTCATGCGCAGAATCTCAGGCAACCTTTGCAAGCATTCAACATCATTTTTAGAGCCGTGGATTTAGGGAGTTCTCATATCTTAATCTCTATTTTGTATTTCATTTATTCATCTTGTAATTCGTAGAGAAAATCGTCGCCTTGTGCGTGGCATCTAAGTCTGTGTGTGGCTTAGGGGAGAATCGTCGCCTTGCGCGTGGAGTCTAGGTCCTTGTGAGGCTTAGGATTAAATCACCGCCTTGTGTGTAGTGTCTAGATCATGGAGAGATCTAGGGGGAGGCTAGTAGTAAGATCTAGGAAGAGATACGCTATAGCCGGCCGGTCCTTGGTTGAAGGACCGGTGAATTGAAAAGAACTTTATTTTTATCATAGCCTTGGTCTTAAGCTTTATTAAGATCAATTGTTCTTTGTATTCATCACTTGTGAAAATAAAATTTGATTTTCAATTTCCTCATGATTTTCTAAGTGATTATTTTGGTCGTGTAAAAATCTACTAGTTTATCATTGCAAAATTATCTTAATATTTTAGAAAAATTTCAAAGTAAAATATTAGCCCTTATTCACCCCCCCCCCCTCTAAGGGCGCCGCAAGATCCAACACTTGGTATCAGAGCAAGGTTACTCCAAAATGGTTTTACCACCGGGAGTAATGGCGCATAACGATCACGCATTTGTAGAGGGTCAAGGGATTAGTCGACCACCTTTATTCACGGGCATGGACTATAACTATTGGAAAACTCGTATGCATTTTTTTCTAATTGCACTAGATATCGAAGTCTGGAACATGGTAGAAATGAGTTATACTCCACCGACATTAGTCCTTGGTAGTGTAACAATGGATAAGCCTAAGGATAAATGGGATGATACTGATAAGTTACAATGTAAGAATAACACAAAAGCAATGAACGCTCTATTTTGTGCGTTAGATAGAACTGAGTTTAATAGAGTATGCGCATGTGAAACTGCGTTTGAAATTTGGAAATTATTAGAAGTTACTCATGAAGGTACTTCGCAGGTGAAGGACTCCAAACTGTTCCAACTAGAGTCAGAATTTTAAAAGTTCAGAATGGAGGTTGATGAAGACTTCGATACGATGTACACCAGATTTACCAAGATCATCAACAATTCCAAAGTCCTTGGAAAGAAGTTTTCAAATGGAGATTTAGTTAGAAAAATCTTAAGATTACTTCCCCCCAAAGTTCAATCCGAAGGTGACCGCCATCTCGGAATCTCATGATCTTAAGACTCTTCAACTAGAGAGTTTAATTGGAAACCTGAAGACACATGAAGTGGAACTGAAAATCCAACATCTAGAGTACAGTGTGGAGCCAAGAAAGAAGGCATTGGCACTAAAGTCTAAGAAAGAAGTTGAGAGTGAGACTGATGGAGATGAGGAAGAAGATGACGAAATTTTGTTTGTGAGAAAATTTAAGAAGTTTATGAGAAATCCGCAAGGGAGGAACACTTTTAAGAAGTACTTTAACAAGGATTTTTCATATAAGAAGGGAAAAGGAAAGAGTGAAACTGAGGAAGATGATGAGCGTCCACCACCGGAATGTTACCATTGTAAGAAAATTGGACATATAAGGAGCAAGTGCCCAAAGTTTCTGAAAGGGCAAAAAGAGAAAAGGAAAAATAAGAGATACAAAAAGAAAGTTGTAAAGGCGGAAACATGGGACGACACATCATCAGAAGGAGAAAATGATTCAAGTTCCGAAGGTCATGAAGAAGCAAATATGTGCTTAATGGGAAAAAGCGACGCATCATCTGAGAACGATTGCAGTGTCCAGAGCGACACTGAGGTAACTGCCCCAACTTATGATGAGCTTTATGATGAATTTCTCCGTACTTGTAAATTTTTTCAAAAAAGTCTTAAAGATGTTGATAGTCTAAAATCTAAAAATAAAATTCTTTCAAAAGAAAACAGAAAACTAACAAATGAATTGAAAGTTCTTGAGAAGGAGAAGATTGCTTGTCAAGAGTATGATCGCTCTTTGATAAGAATTAAAGAATTAGAACTAGAACTTTCTAAATCCAAATCCAAAGTAGATTTTCTTATCAAAGAAAATAGGGATTTAGTAAGATCTTTGAAATCTTCTTATTCACAATTGGATAATAGCAAGAAAGGATTTTCAAATCGGTGTGTTATGTTAGTCAAAGAAAACACAGCTTTGAAAACTCAAGTCCATGATTTAAACTTGGCTATAAATAAGTTTGGAGTTGGACGGAAATCACTGAATATGATATTAGCCAACCAATTCCATGGAACTGCTAAGTTTGGACTTGGATACGTTGCTGGAGGCTGTCGGAAAATGACAGCCACCGTCGTCGACGACAGTGAAAATTCCAGTAAATGGAAAGTTAATAATGAAAATAAGTATAATACTTCTGCTGCAACATCCTCTTCCAGTAATAGTCCACAGAAAACTTTGAAAAGATTGTCATCTCTTTTTGTGATGTGTGCCAAATGCAATAGATTTGGTCACATCACAGACTCTTGCAGGAAGAAGGGATCATGTCATATTAAGAAAGTCTGGGTACCTAAGGAGTCCACCTATACTATGGGAGGAACTACTTGGGTAACCAGATCTTTACTCTCATCATCTTATTTGGTATGCAGGCAGGCTAAGGATAAAGAAGATGTGTGGTATTTGGACTCTGGTTTTTCAAAGCACATGACGAGCAATAAATCAAAGTTCCTTAGCCTGGAGATGAAGAAAGGAGGAGTTGTAATGTTTGGCGGTAATGGAAAAGGTAGGATCATGGGAATTGGTGAAGTTGGTAATGATTCTTTCAAAATCTCTAATGTTTTGTTTGTTAAAGGTTTGAAACACAATTTAATATCTATTAGTCAATTATGTGATAGAGGCTTGAATGTTTTATTTGAGTCATCGTCAAACCTTTGCAAAATAATAGATTCAAAAACTCATGAAGTTATTTTTACCACACCAAGAATTCATAACGTTTATATGATTACCTTCCATGAACTTTCTCATTCATTACTTAAATGTTTTATTTCAAAGAATGATGAGTTAGAATTGTGGCATAGGCGTCTAGGACATTCTATTACTAAACTTGTAGTGAAACTTTCCAAAAACAAATTGATTAAGGGTTTACCACTATTAGATGGAAAGCTTTCTTCATTGTGCTTGCCATGTCAAAAAGGAAAATTTACAAAATCATCTTTTAGAAGCAAAAATATTATGTCTACTTCTAGGCCTTTGTAATTAATTCACATGGATTTGTTTGGTCCAATTTCAACTCAAAGTCTAGGAGGTAGAAAATATACTTTTGTCTTAATTGATGACTATTCTCGTTTTTGTTGGACTATTTTCTAGTATCCAAATTTGATGTGTATATTGAATTCACTAAGCTATGCACTCGCATTCAAAATGAATTAGATTTACAAATTAAATGTATACGATCAGATCATGGTGGTGAATTTGATAATGAAAAATTTATTTCATATTGTACTGAATTTGGGATAAAGCATGAATTTTTCGCTCCTCGTACACCACAGCAAAATGGTGTAGTGGAAAGGAAAAATAGAACACTTCAAGAACTAGCACGCACTATGTTATTTGAATTTAAACTACCAAAATATTTTTGGGCCGAAGCTGTTAGTACTGCATGTTATGTTATAAATCATGTCATGCTACATCCTATGTTGAAACTTACTCCATTTGACTTATATTTTCTAAAGAAACCTAATGTATCTTATTTCAAAGTATTTGGGTGTAAATGTTTTATTTTAAATACAAAAGATACTTTAGGTAAATTTGATGAAAAATGTGACGAAGGTATTTTCATTGGTTATTCTTTAACTAGTAAGGATTATAGAGTTTATAATAAACGGACTAAAGTAGTTGAAGAAATAATTCATGTTAAATTTGATGAACTTGTTCCATGTGTAGTGGAGAATAAATCTGCAGGCGATGGTGAAGAACTTCCGTTGAAAAGAAATGATGATGAAGAAGACATACTTGAAAATGAAAAAGAAGAAAAAGAGGAAGAAGTACAAGAAGAAGTTGAGGAATTTGTGCCACCAAGCGAACTTAGATTCACTACTGATCATCCGCAAGACTTGGTCATTGGAGAACCTACAAGAGGGGTAAGTACACGTGCTTCTCTACATGATTTATTTTCAAACCTTTGTTTTATTTCCAACATAGAACCAAAAGATGTTTCAACCACTTTAAATGATGAATCTTGGTTTTTAGCTATGACAGAAGAACTTAATCAATTTGAGCGAAATAAGGTTTGGGAGCTTGTAGAAAGACCTAGTGATCATCCTGTTGTAGGAGTAAAATGGTTTTTTAAAAATAAATTAGATAGTGAATCTCAGATTACTAGAAATAAAGCTAGGCTTGTAGCAAAAGGTTATGCTCAAATTGAAGGAATAGATTTTGATGAAACCTTTGCACCCGTAGCACGTCTTGAAGCAGTTAGGATTTTCATTGCATTTGCTAGTTATAAACGATTTAAATTATTACAAATGGATGTTAAAACTGCATTTTTAAATGGGTACATTAAGGAAGAGGTTTTTGTCGAACAACCACCTGGCTTTATTAATGATAAATATCCTAATCATGTTTATAAGTTATATAAATCTCTTTATGGTTTGAAACAAGCACCCCGAGTATGGTATGAAAGATTGATGCTCTATTTATTAAAGAATGATTTTAAAATGGGTAGTGCTGATTGTGCACTCTTCATTAAGTATGTAAATGATGATATAATTGTTTTGCAAATATATGTGGAGGACATTATCTTTGGATCAACTAATGAAGAGTTATGTAATGATGTTGTTAAAGTGATGAAACATGAATTTGAAATGAGCATGGTAGGAGAACTTACTTATTTTCTCGGTTTTCAAATTACACAAAAACATGATGGCATTTTTATTAATCAATCTAAATACATTCATGATATGTTAAAGAGATTTGGTTTTGACAATCTTAAACATGCTAATACTCCTATGAGTGTTTCATTAAAATTGGGAAAGGATGAAAGTGGAATTTCTATAGATCAAACTTTATATAGAGGGATGATTGGATCATTATTATATTTAACTGCTTCAAGACCTGACATTATGTTTGCTGTATGTTTATGTGCTAGATTTCAGGCTAATCCAAAAGAATCACATTTAAAAGCGGTTAAACGTATTTTTCATTATCTAATTGGTACTTCTAAACTAGGTTTATGGTATCCACATAGTGATAACTTTATTTTGCATGGCTATTCTGATTCTGATTATGCTGGGTGTTCACTAGATCGCAAAAGCACTATTGGCACTTGTCACTTTCTCGGCCCTTCACTCATTTCTTGGTCGAGTAGGAAAAAGAATTCTGTTGCCCTCTCCACCATCGAGGCCGAGTATATTGCACTTGGTAGCTGTTGTGCACAAGCTCTTTGGATGAAACAAACTTTAGAAGACTATAACATTAATCATCAAACAATAGAATTATGGTGTGACAACAAAAGTGTTATTGACTTAACAAACAACCCAGTACATCAATCTAGGTCTAAACACATCGATGTTCGCCATCATTTTATACAAAATCACATCAAACAAAATCACATTAAAATTTCATTTATAGGCACCGATTCACAACTTGCCGATATATTCACAAAACCACTTCTTGATTCCCGCTTTTCAATGCTAAGACTAGAATTGGGAATCCTAGACATATCAAATTAAATATCCAAATTAAATTTCAACAAAAACAAAAACAAAAAAATTATTTCAAAAATGCTAACTCCACACCATGTGATTAAAACATCTTTAAATTTCATTAAATTCAAACTACCTGAAAGTTTCATACAAAAACTAACTGAAGATAACTTCTCCATATATGTTCCAACACAGAAATCTGAAAGAAAATTAAAACTTCACTGTCGTCCACGACATCTAGCTGTCTCTAACGACATCTAGCTGTCTCTAACTACATCTACCAGAACATCAATATCTGCAGAAAAACACTCAAAAATCTCTGCTCTCAGCACCACTACTCTCTGCCTGATCTTTTCTGGAGCTCTGACCAGCATCTCTTCCATGTCGCGTTCGTCTCATCGACTGCCGCGGCGGCTCTGGTTGCGAATCTTCCCATTCAGCGGCCTTAGTAGGTGTAGGCTTCGGCTTTAACCCTTTCACCAGAAATTTCATAAATTTCTGCATCTTGCCCATCTTCTTCTTCACATCCTTCTTGTGCTCCTCAAACGACTTCCTATGCTCCTCAAGTGAGTCACGCAACTCATCCACAGCTTCGCATACAGATCCTCCACGTGAGATTCGTGGATTTCTCATCTCTACCGATGGCTCACGCTGAGATCGACTAGGTCGCATAGTATCCATAGTGATAATACCGGGAATACAATCACTCAAATAAAACTCTTGGTTTATCCAAGAATATTTCTTATATAATATGTGTTGGATGATTGCTCCCATCGGCAAGCTATGAACCTTCTTCCAAGTCGGACTCTTCAATCTAAATGTATAACGCCAAATGGATAACAGTAGATCTGCAACATGAAATGACTCTCTTTCTAATATTAAATACATCACAAAGCTAAGTTGTGTCGTAATACTCCTCGAGTCACCGGCTTTGTACATGACCATATTCCTTAGGATTTCTTGCAGAACCTGTGCATCAGGTGTGAGAATCGTCGCAGTTGTGATTAAATTCTTCATAGAATTTCCATGCAATACCATATTGAGGAGCGTCCAATCTCGTTCTTTTCTATAATTTTCTACTATGTCAATCACGTGCTCACTCTCAATCAGTCCAAATTCATTTCTCAAATCTATGTGGGTAATTTCCACATATTGTCCTTGGATTTTTGATCTTACACCACCATTCAAATCCGTATAATTTGGATCTTCCAAGTGATTGTAAAACTCTCGAATTAACACTGATGAGAACATGTCTGGAATTATAACGGAAATTATACCTGCCTCGGTGAGTAGATCATATATGAGTTCGTTTCTTGGAAGGTCAAACTCCACCACCTTAGCTACTCCAATAAGTGACTTTTCAATGCCCGGATAACTTTGGTATGACGAATGGGAGTCACCAGAAGTACTTCTCCGTGCTCTAGAACTTGATGCCATCTCTTTACTCGACCAACCTTCACATCAAAAACAAAAAAGATTTTTTTTAACTGACACTAAGATGTAGCATTTCATTCCTCCAAATCTAAAAACAAAAAAAAATTATCTTAAGCTTTATTAAGATCAATTGTTCTTTGTATTCATCACTTGTGAAAATAAAATTTGATTTTCAATTTCCTCATGATTTTCTAAGTGATTATTTTGGTCGTGTAAAAATCTACTTGTTTATCATTGCAAAATTATCTTAATATTTTAGAAAAATTTCAAAGTAAAATATTAGCCCTTATACAACCCCCCTCTAAGGGCGCCGCAATATCCATCAAATTGATCCGATAATATTGTGGATATTTAACTTAGAGGACGCGACATATTTAGCAAAAATACCTTCGAGTGGAGAAGGTTTTGGAGGTGGAGGCTTGAATCCGTTGGGAAATCCTGGCGGATTCACATTTGAGGGTCTCTGAGCATTATTAGGATTGCTCCAGGAGAAGTTTGGGTGGTTCCTCCAACCCAGATTGTAATTATTACTATAGGGATTGTTATTAGGGTTGAAGGGAGGATGAACCGGGTTGCCTAGGTAATCTACAGTTTCTTCGACATAATTATTTTTATTAACTGGAGGCCAAGCGGGAGTGGAAGAGGAAGTAGTCATCTCTGCCACTTGTTTACTTAACCTTTCTACCTGAGAGGCTAAGTGATAAGTGGCAGCCACTTCATATATCCTAGTTGGTTTATTAGGGCGCGATCTAGGCGTTTTCCATTGATATGCGTTCATGGCCATTTCTGTGAATAGAGCTTGAGCAGCCTCCGAGGTTTTGTTGTTTAACGTTCCCCCGACGGCTGCATTTATCATCTGTCGCATTGAGAAATTTATGCCATTATAGAACATCTGGACCTACAGCCAGGACGACAGCGTGTGATGAGGACACCTACGCAAAAACTCTTTAAAACGCTCCCATGTATCGTAGAGAGACTCAGAATCAAATTGAATGAAAGAGGGGATATCTGTGCGTAGTTTAGCGGTTTTAGACAGGGGAAAACTTTGTTAAAAATTTCTCTGTCAATTGGGCCAACGTTGAGAGGACCCAGCGCAACCAACTGCACCAAAAGCCATGACTGTTTGTGAAGGCACAACTTGATCTTTATATCAACGAAAAGGCGCTACGGGTCAAATGAAGGAACGCTGGACCAAACAATACCCCCCCCCCCCCCCCCCCCCCACACACACAGTGTCCAGCACGACCCGCAAGCTCAGAGGTGCTCCACATGGCCCGCAAGCTCAAAGGTTGCTTGACACATGGCTCCGTCCGCCTGACCCGCCAGGACCCACACAGGTAGAGAGAATTTCAAGAATTATCAGCGCCCCCCCGGTCTCGAACCCGCAACCTGCTTTGATACCAATTGAGAGGACCCAGCGCAACCAACTGCACCAAAAGCCATGACTGTTGGTGAAGGCGCAACTTGATCTTTATATCAACGGAAAGGCGCTACGGGTCAAGTGAAGGAACGCTGGACCCAACAAACGTAGTTATGAATCCTCTAGGGAGAGAACTTAACCACGCTTTGGCCTTTGTCCGCAATGAAAATGGAAATAAGCGTAGATGAATAGCGTCAGCAGTAACGCCATTAATCTTAAAAGTGTCACAAATTTCCAAAAAACTAGAAAGGTGTAGATTCGGATCCTCATCCGGCAAACCGTCTAATTGGACTGACTGTTGTACCATTTGAATGATGCTAGATTTTATTTCAAAATTATTATTAGCCACTGCTGTGCATGTAATATTCGATCTGGTATCTTCAAAATTCGGCTTGGCATAATATGCCTTGGTCCGTGGTGGGGCCGCATCTGGAATTGGATCGGTCATAGCTTCAGTATAAGTATCTCCGATAGACTCTTCGGGAAACTCGAGTAAGTTTTGATCACGAAATCGGAGGCGTTCACGAATGGTACGGTCGATTTCGGTGTCAAAAGGGATGGTCGAGTCGTCCGAGGAGTTTCCTCGGGTCATATACTAATAATAATAAAATATTTTTTTGGTTTTGGCTTTTTCTATATTTGTCTTTGTTTTTTTTGTCTTAAAATATATATATAATAAAATTAATAGCAATTCCTTTTTTCAAAACAACGACAATGATCCCCGGCAACGGCGCCAAAAACTTGATGAATGAATTTGGATTTGTTTGAGGGTTTGAAAAAGTTTTTATTTAATTTATATCCAAACTAATCATTCGATAAAGGCAAGTATACCTTATCGCGTATAGTATAGGATATTTCGGTTTAGAAAATATCGAGGTCGTATATTTTCGCGGATCCTGTTGATTATTTCTACTTAGAAGGAACGAACTATTATTTTCTCGGAGTAATATTTTGAGTTGGTTTATAAGGAATGATAATATGCGTATAACTTGAGTTCTAACCGATGATGTAGATAACACCCGATGTCGAATTACCTTGAGACGAAAATAGTCATTTTTAGAAGTAAAAGATATGACTTTTCAAAGTATTAAAACGGCTTGGCCGTGGAGGTTCCATAAATATGAACGCACCTCTCTCGATAGTACGCCCACCTGAGATTACGAATATTCGACCGAACTCTCATTCTTTAATCGAATCTCCTTAATACTCGCATTATGTTGTGAACCCTCTATTGGGTTTTTATTCCCAATTCGGGAGACTTACCTCATCCTCTCTCGAGGGTAAGCGCACTTCTCCTTACCCATGTGCGATCAATCAATACGCACGAGCCTCTCAGCTAACTAGTGTATGGAAACGGAAATGAGAACCATACATCGATTATATGGTTCCACTCAACGTTTTTCTTGGGTAAACCTTAAGCTCGTTAATTAATTTTGGAAAAGAGATATTTTAATTTTTAGAAAACTATTTATTTGTCCCAATGCTCTTCGACATCATGCGCTAAAGGAAATTAACCACTAATCGGAATGGAGACAGCATTAATAATAAGAAAATACATGTTAATATTATAAGCGGATATAAGCGGTTTTAACAAGAAATTAAAAGACTTCTATAAAAGCAGAAATAGTATCCGTCCCAACCATCTTAATCAAGCGCTAAAAAGTTCTTAGACTCTCATCCGGGATGGGGGTGGTATAGAATTGAAAGACTTATAAAAATGCAGAAATAGTATCCGTCCCAACCATCTTAGTCAAGTGCTAAAAAGTACGTGGCTTCTAATCCGGGATGGGGGTGGTAATAAAACAATTATAGAGTAATTTGAACACTGAAATTTTATAACTTAAAAGAGTGTTACACACTCAGAACCTAAAATAGGGTTTGGAAATATCACTCGAAAGCTACTTCTAAACACTATATAGAACTATATAAAACTGTATTGCAATGAGAAAACAACTATTTTATTGCCAAAATAAAGGTTACAACTAGATTAGGAAAGAGAAAACTACTTAGAAATGCAGAAAATAACTCACATACACTCTACACTGCTCCAGAAAAACACTAAACACTAAAAATTCTGGATGATAAATGCTTCAACCGACCCCTCCTATTTATAGGAAAATTTGTATTTTTACACGCCCTCCGTCACGCCCGTGACTGAGCGTGTGACTTCTGCGCGTGCGATTGAGGTCGCTTCAGCCGCCTTCTAGAAGATTTTGATCGAAAATAGCAGCACACGGGCGTGACTCTGGGAGGTCACGACCGTGACTCTAGGCGTGATGTGGGCGTGACTGCACAGCTGGATTCTGGAAGGATCTGAGGAACACGTGTATGACTTGGTCACGGGCATGACTTGGAAACGGGCGTGACATATCACGGGCGTGACTTGATCATTTCGTCAAAAAATGCTAAATTAGGCTGGTACCGTCGAGATGACTCTTTAAATTTAAACGCCCTTGGTCACGGGCGTGACTGAGGGCGTGATAAGAGATAAATTGTCAAAATCTACAAAAACAAAAATAAAACTAAGTTAGTAAGGAAATAATAAAAACAAGCAATTTATTCATTAATTTACATAGAAAATTCGCAATATTAACTTAAAACTATACTAATAAATATACTAAAATTATGTATATTTTACTACTTATCACCTCTGCTTGCCAAGTAATGGTGTTGACCGCGATAACATAGCATTGCCTTGCTACCTTTGGGTCTCCTCTCACCCGGATCTGGACTCTGCCCACGCTGAACTTGAG
This sequence comes from Dactylorhiza incarnata, assembly GCA_033032865.1. Classification (NCBI taxonomy): domain Eukaryota; kingdom Viridiplantae; phylum Streptophyta; class Magnoliopsida; order Asparagales; family Orchidaceae; genus Dactylorhiza; species Dactylorhiza incarnata. The sequence continues at coordinate 10,448,120 of JAWHQI010000031.1, forward strand.
GCATTGGTGGATCGATGAGGGGACACACCAGAACACGCTGATGAAGGCCCCCCCCCTGAAGATGGCGTTGTAACTACTCAGAGCGTCAACGATGACAAACTGGCAGTTGCGGGACTGTCCCCCCAATATGACATGGAGCCCCACTCCTCCTTCCATATCCTTCCTTTCTCCCGATAACCCGAACAGTGGGCCATCTGAGGCCAACCCCCTCCTTTCCTCCCACCTTCATCTCGTCGAATTCCTTCTTGAAGATGACATTGACCGAGCTCCCATAGTCTGCGAGGATCAGGGCGAAGGTGAAGTTCGCGATGTCCGTCTAGATAACCAGTGCATCACAGAATGGGTCCTCATGGCCCGTAATATCCTTCTAATAGAAGGTAATCTTTTCCTCTAGGGGTGGGGCTTGAGAAGTCGAAGACACACTCCAATGATATATGGTGTGGAGGCTCGCTTTTCGGGTCACCTCGATCCCCACTCCCCCGTGGATCACTCTGATCCCTCCTCAACTTCCCACGCCAGCCTTATCTACGCATCTATCCTCCTCCTCTATCGCCCCAGCCACCTCCTCTATCCGTACCGGTGGCTGCTGCTACCTAGGGACTCTCGCCCTCCTGATCTCTAAGAACTCTGGGCAGGTGGCCATTGCGTGACCTTCCTCATGGTGGAAGCCACAATACGACAACGCCATCCCCCATCCCTAAGCCTCCGCTGCACGGTTCCTCCTCCTTTCTCATGCACCTCCTCCTCCTACTCGCCTTCCCCTTCCTCGGCCGATCGCCATGTCCTGCTCAGGCGGGGGAGGGAGTGTCCTAGGGCCTTGCCTCCACCCTGGGTGGTTGGGTCTTCCCTGACCTCCCTGTAAGTTGCCCCTCCTTGGGCGAAACCTCTTCCCGGGCCCTGCATACCTCCTCCCTGCTGCCTCCACCCCAACTTTAGGGCCCTCGACTCTTCTCTTCTCCTAACCTCCCGCTGCCTATCCTCCAGCTCACTCAGCTTTGCCATCCTTTTTGCGAACTCCGAGTTGGCCACTTCCTCTTCAATTTCCTCCGTCCCCCTTTCCATCAGCTCTTCGAAGGACAAGGGGAGCTTCCGCTTCAGGTTCATCTTGAAGAATCCCTCCCACAACCCCACCATGAAGGCAAGCTGGAAGGTGAACCCAGACACCTCCTGGATGAGCAGGTCCTCCTCCTAGAATGGGTCCATGTAGTGGGCCAGCGATTCCCCCGGTCCCTGCTTGATCATGAAGAGTGCCTCGACATCCTTCTTCCTCATCTTCGAGGTTAAGAATCGTAGAAGAAAGAAACGACGTAGATCCTCGAATGTGTAGATCGCCCCCTAGGAGTTGATGAATCTAGTCCCGCGCCTTCTCCTTCAGGATAATGGAGAAAAGCCAGAATTTGAAAGTATCTGACATGTACCGAATGGAGACCGTGTCCTCAAACCATTGCAGGTGTTGGACGGGATCGTCCTTGCCGCTGTAGAAACTCATGGCAGGCTCTATAAAACCTTTCGGAATGGGCGCCAAAAGCACCAGCTCATAGAATGGTCTTACTATGCTCGCCTTCCTCGCCTGCCCCACTAGGCCTATGAGTTCACCCACCGGGCTTGCATTCGCTGGGCTGGGGAACAACTCTCTCCCTGCTAGATCTCGCTCTGACGCCTCGCCGACTCGCTCCTTGTCGGGCTTCTGTCCTGGGACATTCTACCCTTCCCCGACAGCGGGGCGACCTGGACTACTGGGATTGCAAAATCGCCGGGCGCCGCAGCGAAGGTGTGGATAATTGTCTCGAGAACCTCCTTTCAAAAATCTGCCAGCATCCCTACCGTTGCTAGCGAGCCAGATGGTGGCGAACCGCCACAGCCGGAATCCCGCTCGTCCTCTCTGACCATGTTACCTCCACGGGACTTTCTTGCACTAGCTGTGTTCCACGCTCACCGCACCAAAAATGTTGGAACCGAGATTCGGCCCAACGAGGAGTTCGGACCCCTGAAAGGGGGCAGCTAGCACTTACTGATCCCGCAGAGGAACCTGACCGAAGACTTACAACTAAATACTGACCCTTGGCTGCAGTGTGGAGGTCCCACCAAACACCCGAAAGATCTTAGAGCGCTTCCCCTCCTAAGCCAAAGTTGCAGTCGGGAACCCTGGAGAGCCAAAGGAGCTAACCAAAGGTGTCCTAAGGAGGAAGAAGCCAAAGATCTGGATCCCCTCCAAAGTTTCCCTTTAGGGTCTATATATAGTTTTTCTCTTCTGGTATGCAAATAGCTTAACTCCGCCTTTTAGTTTTACTAATCGCACGCCTAACTGGTCTGCTAATAGAAAAACTCCACTGTTCTGAATGACTATCGACAGCCCACAAAGGGTATCTAGGTAAATTCGCCTATAGAACCTATTAGGCGAGTGGCCTGTGAAGGCGCCACTCGCTAGCCTTCCCGCAAGCCGGGATCACGAGATCACACTATGCGAGCAGCCCATGAAGGCACCACTCGCTAGCCCCATGGCACAATAAATACCGGGCCGGGTTGCTTATGTGAGGCAGCGAGCCCCCACTTGCCTTGCCATTGCTAAATGCACCCCAAAGCGACGGGCCTACACTGGCCTCTCCCTCGCACCATGCTCCTCGGTACGAAGGTAAGTCTGGTTCTCCTCGCCCTTGCGACCCATTTGCCACGAGTCAGCGAGCCTCTACCCGCTTCGCCTACGCCCGAGTCTCCATTTTACCCTTCGGCGAACACGGTGTTGTACATAGACAACTCTTCAATTCCTCTGAATTCTTCACTTGAAATAGGTATCTCGACGATATATGACATAACTGATTATCCTTGAGTCCTTACGACGATATCATCGTGTGTACCTCGCTGACACAATGATGTTTGATTTGACAGACTTTCCTGATTTCTCACAATGATTTCCTTGTGTGCACCTTGTTGACACGACGATATTTGCCTTGGCACTTTCTTTGAGACCTCACAATGATATAATTGCATGTACCTTGTTGACACGATGACATCGTCGTGATCTTCTTAATGTCACGACAATTCTTGTCTGACTTCTTCTGCTGCATTCTGCGAGTGATCAAGACGACATCGTCCTGTGAATGTTATATACACGATGATATTTATCCTAGTCTAAATTTTACTTCTGACTCCTGAAGTATCTCTGCAAAGCATTTTTTTCAATGATTGCCTTGCACTATTCCATGATATGTCTAGTCCTTTTCAATGCTTTTGGACTTAGATAGATCTGAGAAGCACTGGGCATACTAACTATACACTGTATTCATAAAGAAGATAGAACATCAAATACACAATGTACAATCCCAGTGTCTACCAGGGGCTGAACAGTGGCGAAGGGACCATCAGGCAAAAGGAGTAAGAAGGCTAGGGAATCAGAGTACCAGGCGAGCCGGGCTTTTCTCGGCCGCTCGCGGGAGGGCTAGCGGGCCAGGAGCCTTGTGGGTCATTCGTAGGGAGGTGAGCAAACCGAGCCATGCGGCTCACGAGAGAGTCTCCTGTGGGCGGCTCGCCTAGAAAGGGTCTATGATCAATTTTGCCTAAAAACCCCTGGTGGTCTACAGTTAGCCCCTCCAAACAGCGGAGTTTGGCTGTTGGCAGACCATTTTGGGCTGAGTATAGTGAAAAAGTAAGGCAGAATCCCACTATTAGCAGACCGGACTTAAAAAACTATAAATTGACCTTGAACGACACCTTGGGGGGGCATTCCAATCTCAGCATTCTAAGCTTCTTCCTCCCTAGGTTATCTTGGCTTAGCTCTCAGGCTCTCCAAGGTGCCCAGTCTCAGCTTTGGCTTGGGAGGGGAAGCACTCAAAGATCTTTTGGCTGTATGGTGGGACCTCCTTGGTGCGACCAAAGGTCTGTGTTTAGTTCCGAGTCTCCGGTCGGTTCCATCCAAGGAATCAGTAAGTGTCAGCTGCCCCTCAACTCGTTGAGGGCCCGAGCTCAACAAAGAAGCCAAGTCCTAGTTTCAACATTTTTGGTGCGGTGAGCGTGGAGTGTAGCTAGTTCAAGAAAGCTCTAAGGAAGAGATGGCAGGAGACAATGAGAGAGAGGAAGATTTTGGCGGCTCGCCGCAGCCCGACGCGCCAGCAACGGTGGAAATGCTGGCCGACCTCAAGAGGGATCTGCTCGGGGCCTTCCAGTACGCCCTCGCCACGACCCTTGGGGGTCTCGCAACCCCTGCGCCCCAAGTTGCCCCTCCAGCTGGAGTAGGCGAGCACGCCCCGGGGCAGAGGCCAGGAATGGAGGCAATGTCCCAGGTGCCGGAGCGAGATCTAGCAGGGCAGGAGCTCTTCCCCAGACCGGCGAGTGCAGGTGGGGTCCAGGCGAGCGCCCTCCCAGGAGGAGGGATCCCGGTCAGTGGGATCCCAGCGAGTTGCCACTCAGCGAGCGCGAGGCCAGGAGCCGATTCGCCCGGGGAGCTCGCGAAGCGAGTGGAGCTGGTCAGGAGTGCGAAGGGGGGGAGTCCCTTCTGCGAGTTGGTGATCTCCACACCACTCCCCGAGGGTTTCACCGAGTCAGACATGACTCAGTATACCGGAAAGGATGACCCGACTTAACACCTGCAGTGGTTCGAAGACATGGTCTCTCTCAGACCTATGTCAGACGCTTTCAAGTGCCGACTCTTCGCCACCACCATAAAGGAGAAAGCGAGGGACTGGTTACACCAGTTGCCCTCCGGGTCGATATATGCTTTCGAGGATTTGCATCGGCTTCCTACTACGCTTCTCAACATCGAAGAGGAGGAAGAAGGACCCCGAGGCCCTCTTCAGCATCAAGCAGAGGCAGGGGGAGTCACTAGCTCATTATGTGGATCGGTTCCAGGAGGAGGTCCTCCTCATCCAGGAGGTGCCAAGGTACACTCTCCAGCTCGCCTTCATTGTGGGGCTGCGAGAGGGGTTCTTTAAGATAGACCTCAAGAGGAGGGCTCCTTTGTCTTTCAAGAAGCTGGTGGAGAGAGCGGTGGAGGAGATAGAGGGGGAGGCAGCAAACCCCGAGTTCACAAAAAGGTTGGCACGGCTGAGTGATCCGGAGGTCAAGCACCCAGAGCTAAGGAGAAGAGAGGAGGCAAGAGCCCCGGAGGTGGGGTAGAGGCAGCAAGAAGGAGGGAGGGACTTCCAAGGTGGCCAAGGAAGACCCCATCAACTACGGTGGAGACAGGGACCGAGGGCACCTCACCCCACCCGCCTCAGTAGGCGATGTCGGTCGGTCAGGGGAGACCAGGCAGGGGAAGAGGAGCTGGAGCCGGAGGAGCCTCTCCAAGGAGGAGTAATAGGGCGGGAAAGGTCGAGAGGAGGGGGTCGGCATTGCCCTATTGTGACTTCCATAGGGAGGAAGGTCACGCAACGGCCACCTGCCCGGAGTTCTTAGAAATGAAGGAAGCCAGAGCGCTGGCGCCGCGGGAGCAGCGGGCAGTGAGGATTGAGGAGGTCCTGTCTCAGGATGAGGAGGATGTGAGGTGTGAAGACCGGGTTGATGTGGGGACCCGAGGGGGGATCAGGGCGATCCATGAGGGGAGGGGAGGTAGGGATTGAGGCAAACCGGAAGGAAAGCCTCCTGATGGCGCAAATCTCGCACACCGCTATAGGCGGTAGCTCGACTGCGGCACGAAATGGCAGTGTACCGATCGTTCAAGTAATTTAAAATGGGAATGAATCCTCAAGTATCGATCTCTTGAGGAACACAGTAAGGTGGAGTTTATTATCGAGGAAGGACTTGAGATTGAAGTCCTTTCGAGCGGATGGATGCGGAAATGGGGGATTTGTTTTTTGGAAAATAAAATAAAATATTACAACTACTCCTATGCAATGCCGCTATGCAATGCTTCGCTTGGCGGGATGGAGACTAGGCAGGCCTTGAGCGCGCTGCGACGAAAGGGCGGATGGACGAGTAGGCAAGCGGAATCGAACTGTGCAGGCCTTGAGCGCACTGCTTCGTTAGGCGGGATGGAATACGGGCCGCGATGCCACGCTTCGGTAGGCGGATGGATGAGTAGGCAAGCGGAATGAGGGTCGCAAGCACCTCTTCGACAAGCACGCCACTAGCAATTGCTAGTGCGGCACCGGACGTGACGGCGGGATGGAGGATGGAATGGGGCGCACCTCAAGCACACAAATAAACAAAAAGGGTATTTCACATAGACATGAAATAACTTTAAATAGCAAGGTCTATAGTGTTCTTCATCAAAATACAAAAGATCTAACTATTACAACAATCAATAAGAGGAGAACAAGGCAAGAAATCGACCGAATCTGAAGTCTCGTTGTAGATTCACGGTTGGAATCATCGGGTTGTCAATCCGCGTCCAAGCTCGGTCCGCAACTACGTCCGGGGTAGAGAGAGCTGTCACGACTCTCCAATGGACCCGTCTTCTTCGTGTCACGATCCGTTAGAGGTTGCAAACTTCCTCTTGATTGATGGCAATGGCGGCTAGGTCTTCCTTTGGAGCTCTTGGATGAAGGAGGAGGCCGAGAGGAAACTCCGGCTCAAGATTGGCGTGAAGAACAAGCCCGGAGCACCTCTAGATGGTGGGCGACGGTGGAGGGGCGAAATCGGAGCCCTGGAGCGAGAAAACGGCGGCAGAAAATCGGGGGTCCGACCTAAAATCGCGAGCAGGTCGTTTTATAGGCGCTGGAATAAACAGTGCGCACGGTCATTGGCGCACGACCCATGGTCGTGCGCACTAGAATCCTGTGATCGTTCGCTCTGCCTGGACGGAGCCTGCAAAGACATAAATTATAAAATAATATGTTCGCACGACCAGTGGCGCACGACCAGTGGTCGTGCGCACTATCGTAGGTGGTCGTGCGGACTGGTTGAAACAGAACTCATGAAATTGATGATAAGTGCGCACGAACAATGGCGCACGATCGGTGGTCGTGCGCACGATCGTAGATGGTCGTGCGCACTGCACCAAACAGAACTCATGAAAAAGGGTTAAGTGCACACGATCAGTGGCGCACGACCAGTGGTCGTGCGCAATAGAACCGGTGATCGTGCGCAGTGTTCCTGTGCAGAATTGCACCGGGAACACCTGCACGACTCCAAATCCAGCACAACCACGAATCTAGCCACTGAAAGTGGCACCTAACAGTACATGAAAACTACTAATGAAGATAAGCATGAAATCACACCAAAATGGGCCTAGAGGTGCACCTAGCATAGACTGATCAATATGAACTATAACAGGGCTAAATTGCGGTGAAATGACTAAATAAATGGCCCAGATGAGTCCATAAAAGTGTATATGATCAGGACTCATCACACCCCCAGACTTAACTGTTTGCGCGTCCTGAGCAAACAAATTCTAAGCGAACTAGGAAAGAACAGTAGATGGCTTAATGATTACACTACAGAGTACCATGCGAAGTCGCATGCTCACGTGCATAAGAAAAATAGTAGAAAAGATTTCTGATTATAAAAACAGTTTATATATTTTCAAAAGAGTAAAAGCATATTACAACTACTCAAAATGGTGAACAACGGTGAATCATTCGGTCATGCATACGGAGAAAGTAAACTAAGCGTTGAGACGAGCATTGCTCAAGATCGGGATGCGGGAAAAACTCCACTGAAATCCATCAGTGTCGGTGACCATAAGCTTGCCCAGTCACATTCTCTCCACGGCACTGGTTTGACTCAAATGCGTGAATCAATAGGACTTTAGGTTTTAAATGGGGATTGGGTTTAGGTGAGGTATACGATGATAAAGACGATTGTTCAAATACTAAACCCAAATGAGCAAATGCAAAACATTATCCAAGTGGCCACAAAACACGCGGATGCACCACACCCCCAGACTTGGACTTAACAGCATGGGTGCGTGCACCGCCTACTCCCAAACATAAATCTATACATAAAGATTTTCAATTAAACACTCCTTCTCTTTCCTTTTTTTCTTTAACTTCTTTTCTTTTTCTCATTTTTTTTTCTTTTCTTATCATTTTCAGCAAATAAACAAAAGGACACATCCACATCTTCACAAACATATTACCACATCAACAACCCAACTCATGAAAATAATAAACAGCTAAAGCTCAGATTTGGGTGTGCGACTAGGATTGGCTTTTGGGCTTTGGTGAAATAAAAGTGGGGCTGAATCAAAGAACGGGTAGGCACAACTGGGCTAGCGAGGATATAGCGGTAGGGATAGGCACAAAGGCTCAACCGGGCCAAAATGATGGCCTATATCACATTCACACAAATGACTAACCGTATACCCATGCTTCAAGAATCGCTTGGGGAAAGTTCTAGCCACCGAGAAAGATTCTCCTTTCTCCCGACTCAAGCAATACGAATCTAGCGATCGTTTACACACATCCCTACGCTACCGTTTGATTCACACCGGATTCACCATTTGAGTGGAGTAAACAACATTTACACTAATAGAGAAAAATATAAAACCATAGTATAAAAAGAAGTCTAATCTACACAAATTTCTATGCAACCGAGCACTCGACTAGGAGCACTACTAGAGTCAACATTTTACTCTGCTACATAGTCCTAAGCCATCACCTAGACTTTCCCAAACAAGCAGAAGAATTAAATTCGCAATAGAGCAAGCAAACAGATGAGTACGCGCTCAAGTGGGTGATGTGGTGTGCAATGAGAATGAACAACAATTTTAATGAAATCTTCTAGCATGCAGTGCAATAGTGCACGTGAGCGGGTAAACAAAACTACTCCCCCCAGACTTAAACTAAACAATCCGCATAATACATGACATGAAAATCAGCAAAGGCTAGGGGAAGAGAGTACCCAATGCTCAGCAAGTGAGCATACCAGAAGATTGGCGTGTAAGCTAAAATGAGCTGCAGCATCCGCCATCCAGAATAAGTACCTGCAGAGGTCAGCTCCGCAAAAACAAAGACAAAAGAAAACTGAAAAGAAAGTACTACTAACTAAACATGATTAGAAGAAATAAAAATGCAGAAAAGAAAGATAACTACTGGGGTTATTGTCATCCCAGCACGACTTATTCTAAATTAAAACGGTTCTAGCTAATGGGCCTATGAAAAAGAAAATGCACAGGTAACTGCTCCATTATCCGTTTCGGTAGCTGGTACCGATACGGAGATAAGGCAGTCTCCCCTCTACCTAAATAATAATACCTACTCCTAACAGGTAGAGGGAAAAGAAAGTAAGAAGAGGAGGAGGCCTGGTCCTCACTCATCTCACCAAAACTATCCTTGCCCAGCAAGGTATCGCCCACAGCAGGTCTGCAGGAGGAGAAGGCAACGAGTGGAGCTTCCTCTACGGAGGGGGGATCAAGCTCCTCACATGAGAGGATGCTCTCATCATTGACTTGAGCATCATGCTCCAAGTCCTCCTGATGTACCTGTGAAGACTCAACCTGTACAGGCTCAGATGAAGAAGGGGGGTCAGGAAATAAAAGAGAAGAATGACATAAGTAATCAAAAATCGGGGGAGTGGTCCCGGTCTCACTCCCATTAGGTTGGGGAAGTAAAATAATGTTTGCATTGTCATCAATGCTACAAGATTCGGCGGGATCAACGGTGGCCAAGCTTAGGATTTGGACTTCCTCCACCGGTGCTGAGGAAAACTCCTCTTCACCTAGAAGGTTTTCCTCCTCCATAGGAGTAAGCACAATACTAAGATCAACCGCCTCCTCTTGCGACACATCATCAACAATATCATCAGGGACGAGTGTAGTATGCACAACAGGGGGAAGAATAGTGCTCGGATAAAATTCGAGCACCGATTCCTCACAAAGAATCGAATCCACTAGGGGTGGTGGATGCACTGGGAGAATGGGATCAGCAATGTCGGTGCCCAGATCAGCCACACATCCGGTGACCGTATCCATGCCATACCCTTCAAGATGTGAAGGTGACAAAGACACATAACCGGGTGTTGAAGGTGTGCCGCCAGAGTTAGGAGTTGGGACGATCCGGATATCCGGCTCGTCACCCTCGTCCAATTGGCGAAGATACTCGGCACAGTCCTTCAAGACATGATCAGTGCTCCGACAAAACCGGCACTGCCTAGCGGGCTTCTTTGGCACAGCGGGTGCTGAAGCCGAAAAGAAGTAAGACGGTAAAGGCTCAGCAGAGTAGCCATAAGACTTAATAGCACCAAATGGAGTACCAGACGAAGTCGGTGCTCCATATGCTGGGTTATAAGAATTATGCCTACTATTCTCCGTAGGGCATTCATCACTAGAGTGGGAGGTAGCTCCACACCAACGGCAACAGAAATTGAGATGTGCCCACATAGTGTGAAAATAAAACGATTCAAAAAGAAGAGCACTATTGTGCGAAATACTACACCTAACAAAAATTTACTAAAGCAACCTACTATAAAACAAGAAAATGGAATAAAGAGAACAGAAATAAAATAAAAGTTGCGATAAACAAATGGAAGGGCTTCTCTCTCAGATTCTCCCTCTCCAGAAAACTCACACGACTGTGTTCCCCGGCAACGGCGCCAAAAACTTGATGGCGCAAATCTCGCACACCGCTATAGGCGGTAGCTCAACTGCGGCACGAAACGGCAGTGTACCGATCGTTCAAGTAATATAAAATGGGAATGAATCCCCAAGTATCGATCTCTTGAGGAACACAGTAAGGTGGAGTTTATTATCGAGGAAGGACTTGAGATTGAAGTCCTTTCGAGCAGATGGATGCGGAAATGGGGGATTTGGTTTTTGGAAAATAAAATAAAATATTACAACTACTCCTATGCAATGCCGCTATGCAATGCTTCGCTTGGCGGGATGGAGACTAGGAAGGCCTTGAGCGCGCTGCGACGAAAGGGCGGATGGACGAGTAGGCAAGCGGAATCGAACTGTGCAGGCCTTGAGCGCACTGCTTCGTTAGGCGGGATGGAATACGGGCCGCGATGCCACACTTCGGTAGGCGGATGGACGAGTAGGCAAGCGGAATGAGGGTCGCAAGCACCTCTTCGACAAGCACGCCACTAGCAATTGCTAGTGCGGCACCAGACGTGATGGCGGGATGGAGGATGGAATGGGGCGCACCTCAAGCACACAAATAAACAAAAAGGGTATTTCACATAGACATGAAATAACTTTAAATAGCAAGGTCTATAGTGTTCTTCATCAAAATACAAAAGATCTAACTATTACAACAATCAATAAGAGGAGAACAAGGCAAGAAATCGACCGAATCCGAAGTCTCATTGTAGATTCACCGTTGGAATCGCCGGGTTGTCAATCCGCGTCCAAGCTCGGTCCGCAACTACGTCCGGGGTAGAGAGAGCTGTCACGACTCTCCAATGGACCCGTCTTCTTCGTGTCACGATCCGGTAGAGGTTGCAAACTTCCTCTTGATTGATGGCAATTGCGGCTAGGTCTTCCTTTGGAGCTCTTGGATGAAGGAGGAGGCCGAGAGGAAACTCCGGCTCAAGATTGGCGTGAAGAACAAGCCCGGAGCACCTCTAGATGGTGGGCGACGGTGGAGGGGCGAAATCAGAGCCCTGGAGCGAGAAAACGGCGGCAGAAAATCGGGGGTCCGACCTAAAATCGCGAGCAGGTCGTTTTATAGGCGCTGGAATAAACAGTGCGCACGGTCATTGGCGCACGACCCGTGGTCCTGCGCACTAGAATCCTGTGATCGTGCGCACTTCCTGGACGGAGCCTGCAAAGACATAAATTATAAAATAATATGTTCGTACGACCACTGGCGCACGACCGGTGGTCATGCGCACTATCGTAGGTGGTCGTGCGCACTGGTTGAAACAGAACTCATGAAATTGATGATAAGTGCGCACGAACAATGGCGCACGACCGGTGGTCGTGCGCACGATCGTAGATGGTCGTGCGCACTGCACCAAACAGAACTCATGAAAAAGGGTTAAGTGCACACGATCAGTGGCGCACGACCAGTGGTCGTGCGCAATAGAACCGGTGATCGTGCGCAGTGTTCCTGTGCAGAATTGCACCGGGAACACCTGCACGACTCCAAATCCAGCACAACCACGAATCTAGCCACTGAAAGTGGCACCTAACAGTACATGAAAACTACTAATGAAGATAAGCATGAAATCACACCAAAATGGGCCTAGAGGTGCACCTAGCATAGACTGATCAATATGAACTATAACAGGGCTAAAGTGCGGTGAAATGACTAAATAAATGGCCCAGATGAGTCCATAAAAGTGTATATGATCAGGACTCATCACCTCCATACCATCTACCATCGTAGAGTGTCTTCGACATCCCTAACCCCGCCCCAAGTGGAGAAGGTCTCATTCACTCAAAAGGACATGCCGGGTCACGAAGACCCTTTCTATGATGCGCTGGTCATTCAGACAGCGATCGAGAACTTCACCGTCTCTTGGATCCATGTGGATAATGGGAGCTCCATCAACGTCATCTTTAAGAAGGTGTTTGATGACATGAAGGTGGAGAGCAGGAGGGTTTTGGCCTCGGACGGCCCACTATTTGGGTTCTCCAGTGAGAGGAAGGAGGTAGAAGTGGGAGTGGGACTCCATGTGGTCTTGGGGGGGGGGGGGGGGGGGGGAGGGGGCAGTCCAGGAATTGCCGTTTTGTCATAGTGGATGCCGCCAACAGCTACAGTGCCATCTTCGGACGGCCACTTATCAGTGCATTCTGCTACGTCCCATCCACCTTCCACCAATGCCTCAAGTTCAGGGCAGGAGGAGTTCAAGTTCAGATAAGGAGAGACCCGAAGGTAGCCTTACAGTGCTATGTGACTGCCGTGAACACCATCTCTTGGATGGCTGAGGCGGAAGAGTGGGATCGGGAGATGGGGGAGCTGGCACGGCTCGAAGAGGAGAAGGAGAGGGAAGAGGAGGAAGGAGAAGCCCAGGAGGAAGGGGTGGAAGAATTGATGGAGGTTCGGGAAGAGAGGAGGGTGGAGGAGGCTGAAGGGCTGGCCCAAGGCGAGGAGAAAGAAGGTGTTTGGGGGGAGCAGTCCCGGCTGGAGGTTGTGGATGAAGTCGTGGAGCTCGAGGTCACCACCCGAGCGGGGGTGGTGGAGAAGGTCAAGATCAGTGGAGAGCTTAGCCCAGAGGAGAAAAAGAAAATCCTAGCCTGTGTGCAGGAGAACATGGATGTCTTCGCCTGGAGCGCGGACGAGATGCCCATGATCGATGCGGATGTGGATTGCCACTGCCTCAATCTCGAGCCCGGCACCCGACCTATCCGACAAAAGAAGAGGGCCATAGTTGACAAGCTGGAAGGGCCCATCCGAGAGGAGGTGGGCAAGCTCCTCCAAACAGGTTTTGTTTCGGAGATCCAGTATCCAGGCTGGGTCTCCAATGTGGTTATGGTGAAATAGGACAGAGGTAAGTGTACAATGTGTGTTGATTTTTCTCAGCATAATAAATCATGCCACAAGGATTGCTACCCCTTGCCTCAAATTGACGCCCTGGTTGACTCAGCCGTCGGTTTTTCTGTGATGTCTTTTTAGATGCTTTTTCAGGTTAACACCAAATCCGCATGCACCCCCCCCCCCCCCCCCCCCCCCCCCCCCCCCCGACATCAAGGATGTCTCTTTCATCACGGGGGATGGATGCTATTGCTATAAAATGATGCCCTTTGGGCTCAAGAATGCAGGAGCCTTGTACCAAAGGATGATGGACCGGGTCCTCCGAGAGCAAAGGGGTAGAAACCTGGAGGTCTATGTAGATGACCTCATGGTGAAAAGTCAGGACCTTGGGTCTCACCTCCAGGACCTTCAAGAAACCTTCGGGACAATGAGAAGATTCAAGATGAAGCTCAACCCCAAGAAGTGTGTCTTCAGGGCTAGAAGAGGAAAGTTCCTCGGCCACTTGCTCACCCCAGCGGGGGTGGAGCCCAATCCAGACAAAGTCAGGTCCATCATGGATTTGGGGTCCCCATGGAACGCGAAGGATGTTCAGCGGCTAACAGAGAAGTTAGCCGGGCTTAGCAGGTTCCTCTCCAGGGCGGGAGAGAAGTGTGCACCCTTCTTCAAGGTACTACGGGGGAATCAAAAGTTTGAATGGACCCCTGAGTGCGAGAGGGCCTTTCAAGCGCTGAAGGAACAATTGACCCAAGCTCCATTGTTGCAAGGGCCAAGGTAAGGAGAGGACTTGTCCCTATACTTGGGGGTAGGACCCGAGGCAGTAAGTTCAGTGCTGGTCCGGGAAGAAGGTAGAAGGAAACTCCCAATCTACTATGTTAGCCGAGTCCTAAGGAAGGCAGAGCTTCGATAACCCATCCTGGAGAAGTTGGCCTTCGCCTTGGTAGTGTCGGATCGGAAGCTCCGGACTTCCAAGCACATTTGATCAAGGTGGTGACCGACCACCCCCTTTGCAACATCATGGAAGGAGTGGAACACTCAGGGAGATTGGCGAAGTGGTCGGTAGAGCTGAGTGAATTCGATATTTCATATGTGCCCCGATTGTGAATAAAGGCCCAAGCGGTGGCGGACTTTTGGCGGATTATGTGACCGAAGTGGAAGAGTCCAAGATGCTTAGCCGGTGGCTTGGAGGATGTTGGTGGACGGGTCCTCGGGAAAGTATTCCTTCAGGGGAGGGGTGGTTTTTGTAAGACCCCAAGGGACGAGGATCGAGCAGGCCATCGATATTCATTTTCCTCTCACCAACAACCAGGCGGAGTATGAGGCAGTAGTGGCAGGCCTACGGCTGGCCCGGGAGTTGGGAGTGCAAGATGTGGAGGTCTCAATGGACTCCATGGTGGTGGCTTGCCAGGTTAGGGGGAGTTTGAGGTGAAGGAGTCGACTCTTCAGCGATACCTGGAAAAGGTCAAGGGGCTCATAGCAAAGTTCCGGACCTTCTCGATTCGTTACCTGCCAAGGGAGGAGAGTGCCGCGGTGGACCTCCTGGCCAAGTTCGGTCCCAGGGCAAGGGGACGGTGTCGGACCTCTTCCGGCCATCCATCGAGTAAGGTGAGCTAATGGATGTGGACCAGCGAGCATCATGGAAGGATTCCTTCATCACCTTCCTGACATCGGGAAAGATCCCTGAGGGGGATGTGGACAAGCGACGCTTCAGGAATAAATCGGCATATTATTCCTTGCGTGCAGGAGGACTGTACAGAAAAACACTCTCGGGACTCCTAGCCCGATGCGTATCAGAGGAAGAGGTCCCAAGGGTCCCGGAGGAAATTAACTCGGGGGAGTGTGGCAGCCACTCTGGAAGCCAAACCTTGGAGGGGAAAGTGTTGAGGGAAGGCTACTTTTGGCCTACCCTCGGTAAGGATGCAGCGGAGTTCGCAAGGAAGTGTTCAAAGCGCCAGTTGTTCCATCCTCTCCAGCTCCAGCCAGCCCAAAGGATTCGGTCCATCACAGCGCCCTGGCCCTTTGCAATATGGGGGTCGGACTTGGTAGGCCCTTTCCCGCAAGCAAGTGGCCAAAGAAGGTTCCTATTGGTAATGATCGAATATTTCTCCAAGTGGTTGGAGATAAAGGCGCTGACCAAGGTAACATCCCAAGTATTTAGAAATTTCATATGGGCTGAAATAATATGCAGGCACGGGCTCCCGCTAGCCATAATTACAGACAATGGGTCGCAGTTTGCCAGCGATGAGTTCGTCAGCTTCTGAAGCCAGCTTGGAATAGACTTTCGGTTTGCGTCGGTCCACCACCCGAGGAGCAATGGGCAGGTGGAGGCGGCAAACAAAATCATCGTGAACTGGTTGAATAAGAAGGTCGAGAACCTCAGGGGAAACTGGGTAGAGCAGTTACCCTAGGTCCTCTGGACCCTGAGTACCACTCCGAATACAGCCACGGGAGAGACTCCATTCAAGCTTTCCTACGGGTCCGAGTCCGTTCTCCCATTGGAGTTCGATTTGAAGTCCCACAGGGTATACGTGGTCGCCGCGGGCGAGGGGGATGAAGAATGGATAGTGGAAAATGGGTAAGAGCAAAGGCTATCTCTGGACGTGGTGGAGGAGCTCCGGGACATAGCCACCGTCCGACAAGAAGAGGTCAAGCGGCGGATGGCTCGGTACTTCGACAAGCACGTCAGAGTAAAACAATTCGAGAAAGGAGACCTGGTACTGAAGACGGTTGACACGGCCGGGAGGTGAGCCGCAGTAGGAAAGCTCAATCCAAACTGGGAGGGGCCATATATTGTAGACGAGGAGGAGCCCAAGTCAAGAGGGTTACACCTCCGGGATGTGGATGGGGTGCTCCTTGGATTGGCCAGGAGCGGGGATGACCTGAAAAGGTTCTATCCTTGAATTTTTTTGTAATTGACTTGTTATATGTTCTACGCTCAATATATTGGTTTGGAAGTTTTTTCTAAGCAGGAATCCCCAAAGTTTTTGGTGTTGGAGTGCCCCAGATCGATTCCGCTGCCGTGCTCTCATAGATGGTAGGTCAGGTTGATCTCTGTAGAGGCTGGCATGGTGGAAAGTTTTTGGTGCTGGAGTGCCCCAGATCGATTCCGCTGCCGGGCTCTCATAGACGGTGGGTCAGGTTGATCTCTGGAGAGGCTGGCAAGGTGGAAAGTTTTTGGTGCTGGAGTGCCCCAGATCGATTCCGCTGCCGGGCTCTCATAAACGGTGGGTCGGGTTGATCTCTGGAGAGGCTGGCAAGGTGGAAAGTTTTTGGTGCTGGAGTGCCCCAGATCGATTCCGCTGCTGGGCTGTCATAGACGGTGGGTCAGGTTGATCTCTAGAGAGGCTGACAAGGTGGAAAGTTTTTGGAGCTGGAGTGCCCCAGATCGATTCCACTATTGGGCTCTCATAGAAGGTGGGTCATGTTGATCTCTAGAGAGGCTGGCAGTAAGCCATTCATGTTAAGGGGTTCGGTTCACCGAACCTCTCAAGGCCTTTATAGGGCGAGCCCTAGGTCTCGCTCGCAAGAAATATGAAACTGCCATTGATGTAAGACACCAAGTCCAAGGGTGACTGTGAGACGGTTAGATGTTGTGGCCACATGGCTCATTGGGTTGGGTCCTAGATCGCAAAGGCGCCTGGAGAATTCATATGCAATGCCTAAGACAAGCGAGTTGGGGGGGGGGGGGGTACGCCGGCGTGACGGATAACGAGCAATGCTGGTCGCTCATAATGGGCAGGCAAGCGAGGCAGTGTAATGTCGATCCTGCTCGCAAGGGACCCCGCTGGGCGAGCCAGGTGGAAGCGGACCACTCTTAGCGCAAGAGAAAACAGATGGTCCATCTAATGAAACTCCTATATGGGAGAAGCGATGCGAGCGTCTTATTGAATAGTCACGAGGTAAGACAGTGAGACAATGAAAATGCGATGAAATGGTAAACCTTGCGACTATCGCCAATAAGAAGTGTGTGAACGTGAGCATGAATAATAGCGTTGAGACGCGAGCATGGGAGCACAAGCGAAACAAAATACATACGTGCGAGCGTAGAAAAGAATACTGGCACGAGCGAGATGAAAAAGCAATCAAGAGATAGAAAAAGGTTCCATGTTTCTTTTCTCAAAAAAGTATTACAAAATGATGGCGAACCCGCCGGGTAAAAACAAAAATTTTACATAGAAAAAGTAAAATGTTAATGCTGGTCGTTGGACAGCTCTTCCTCGCTCCGGCGGTCGTCAGGCTCCGGGATCAGCGCAAAGAGGTCCGGGACGATGTCCTCGATGCTGAGCTCCAGGGCATCCGGGGAAAGCAGACCCGCCCCTTTGCGGGTCTCGAAGATGAGGAGGGCAACGCCCATGGAATTCCTGCGGGTCGCCTACTGCTCGCCTCGAGATTTCTTTCGAGCCCCGATTCGCAGAGGGGATGGAGGGAGTGCCGCTCGGGTCAGCTCGCAGACCTGCTCATTTAGGAACGCACCCTCCTTCTCTAGGTTAGCGTTCCGCGAGAGGAGTTGGCTCCCTATTTCAGCATCCTATAAAAGAAGAGGTTGAGTCAGGAAAAGGAAAATATTCCGAGCGAGATGGGAGTTGAGTGGAGAACTTACCATTCCACCCTGAAGGCTGGCGAGGAGGCCTTCCAAGATGGCCTCTCTCCCTTTGAGGCTCGCGACCTCGTCGATAGCCTCCTTTAGCTCGCGCTGAAGCTCTTTAGAATCCTTTTCTGCGGTAAGGTACCGCCGATCTGTCATGTGGGATAGCTCCAAGGAACGGAAATGGGCTCGCATGGATTCATTGAAGAGCAGCCGGGACCGCATGGCGCCGAAATTGGTGGCATCCTCGCGGCCATAAAGCCTGAAGGCGAGGGAGAACGCCTCGCCTCCCACCTTATCGCTCTCAACCCAGGAGGGGAGGAGCGACAAGAAAGAGATCCTGTTGAGGTCAGGATCCGACGCGAGCACCAGCTCGCCAAGGGCGTCAGGAAGTTTGGCGCCCATGCCAAAGTTTTTATGGCTGATAGGCTTAGGCCCGCCAGGACCTTCCTTCGGCTTGCCGCCCTCCTGGGCAGCTTTTTGGCTCGCGGAGGGGGCGAGTGGAGTCTCCGACTCGCTCAGGTCCACGATTTCATTCCCCTTTGTTTTGGAGGGGGTGTCCTTAATTGTTCCTCTTCTTGGCGGGGGGATTCGCGGCGAGCTGGCTTACGGGCAACGACCGCTTCTTGCCTGAAGTCGAGCTGGGGGGTTCTCGGCAAGCATCCAAGGCCATGATGGCGAGAGTGGTGGAAGAGAGGGTCGCACTCCTCGCATACGGGGGGTGTATGGGAAGATCCCGCTCTCCAGCAAATGCAAAGAGAGAGTTAGCGGATAGAATGAGAAAAAATACCTAAGAACTTGCGAGTGCGAGTCGAACCTTCCCCTTGCGGAACCGGCAGCAGCGAGTCAACCGTCTGCCGGAGGTGGGTGACCTCAAAGTTTTTACTGTCCAGGTATTGGTAGAGCTTCGCGTCGTCACCGCCGAGCGAGGCGGGAGGTAGGTAGGTTGCATCATCCCGTTGGAAGGGGGAAAAGGGGATGTTGCCGAACGGTCCTTTCACCAGGACGAATTTTTGGTGCCAGTAGTGGGCTTTGTTCACCGTCTTGCAGACGGTGACATGCTAGCTAGCAAAGTGGGTCATCCCATCCTTATACATGCAGAAGGAGAAGACTTTGCGGAAGACGAGTAGGTTGAACTCGATCTTCACCTCCCGTAGATAGCAGGCGAACGCGACCACCACGACGATCGCATTCGGCGTCATCTGGCTCAGTACAACGCCATAGTACTTGAGTACCTGAAAAATTCATCAAGAGGAGGTTAGCATGCTCTCAGTGAGGCGAGTAAGAATTATTAGGGTCGAGTAAATTACCTGGCGCACTTCTGGCTAGAGTGGGAGCCGCAATCCATTCTCAAAATGAGCAATGGGGATGGCGAGCTCGTCGGTGGATGAATAATTAAGGGCGGTTGTGCTCGGCGGGCGGTGAGCAACATACCCCGAGGGGATTTACTTGTCCACTGTGGCGAGAAACTCATCGCCAGTGAGTGAGGCGCAGAAAAACGAGTGATCGTAGAAGGCCCCGACGCACTTGGCTCGCCCTTTGGATTCTCCTTCGACAACCATGATGCTAGTAATTTCGAATCAGGAGAGAAGCAAGTGCGAGCTGGAGTTAGCGAGAGGGCCTGGAGGAGAGAAGAAAAGCTAGAGAACAGTTAATGCGGTAGTTAGAAAGAAAAGATGGCGACTATTTATAGAAATGAAAAGGGCAGGAAGGAATAGGAAGCATCGAGGGGGGTGCGGATAGAGGAATCGTGCATTGATTTTCAGCACCCTGGGGTCTTATCCACTCCAAGCGGGTTGGCGTCCTGGAGAAGTCCGTTGGTTTGCCACCGGCGAGCCGAAACTGCAGGAAGGAAAAGCAAAGACCGCGAGGGCGAGGCGATGTCTCGCAAGCTAGACATATTTAAGCAAAAACAAACAAGGAGCGAGCATTATTAGCATAGCGATACAAAACATACGAAGCAAGAAAGAAAGCCCGCGAGCGAGCGGGAATATCCTTATTACATTGTTCTTAAATGTTCAGCACCACCCCAGAGGCGGGGGGAAATAGTAGCGAGTGAAAGAAACAAATAACAATAATGTATAACAATTCAGTAATTATGCCATTTCTAGCGGCTGCGGCCTCGCACACCGGAGCGCGGCGGAATTCTTGGATAGTGGTACTCGCGGACTGACTGGACCTCGCGTTGCATCAGCCACATGTAGTCCTCGATTTGCGTGAGGTGCACCCCTAGTGAGGTGACCTCGCCGCGAGCAACCTGCTGCACTTCAGCGAGGACGGGGCATTTGCATCCTCCACGGGAGGGTCCTGCGAGCAAGGAAATAGAGTTAAGCAAATACTATTGGAAATATCAAGTCCTTTTTAAGCAGAACTTGCGAGGCGAGCTCGTGGAGGGGGAGGGAGACAATGGAGATGACTCATCCTCCCCGGACAGCCGTCGGATGGTCTTAGCCCTCTTAACCTGAGGCGGGGGTGGGGCAGGTTGTGGAGAGATCCAGGGGGAGATCTCGGCAGATTTAGCCTTCTGGACGGTCTGTGAAGCCCTGAGGCGAGCAAGTATCTCCTTCTTCTTGGACATCTTGCAATGAGCAGCGGCGAGCGGGGAAAGGAGTGAGGAGGGAAGAAAAAGTTCAAGCACCGGCCGGAAGGAAGGGTATTTATAGCAGTGGGCATGGGACCCACCAAAAGATTCTCACCACGTCACCGAGGGGCAGGCGAACACCAGGGGTTGGATGTTTCTTCGTGATCCTAAAATAGCATCACGAAGAGCGGGGATTGTGTACAACCCCGATGTCCGCCATGGGCTGAACAGTGGCGAAGGGACCATCGGGTAAAAGGAGTAAGAAGGCTAGGGAATTAGAGTACCGAGCGAGCCGGGCTTTTATTGGTCGCTCGCTGGAACGCGAGCGGTCCAGGAGCCTTGTCGGTCACTCACAGGGAGGCGAGCGAACCGAGCCATGCGACTCGCGAGAGAGTCTCCGGTGCGCGGCTTGCCTAGGAAGGGTCTATGATCAATTTTACCTAAAAAACCCTAGTGGTCTACAATTAGCACCTCCAAACAGCGGAGTTTGGCTGTTGGCAGACCATTTTGGGCTGCGTATAGTGAAAAAGTAAGGCGGAATCTCACTATTAGCAGACCGGACTTAAAAAACTATAAATAGACCTTGAAGGGCACCTTGGGAGGGGCATTCCAATCTCAGCATTCTGAGCTTCTTCCTCCCTAGGTTATCTTGGCTTAGCTCTCAGGCTCTCCAAGGTGCCCAGTCTCAGCTTTGGCTTGGGATGGGAAGCGCTCAAAGATCTCCCGGGTGTGTGGTGGGACCTCCTCGCTGTGACCAAAGTTCTGTGTTTAGTTCCGAGTCTCCGATCGGTTCCTTCCAAGTAATCAGTAAGTGCCAGCAGCCCCTCAACTCGTTGAGGGCCCGAGCTCCACAAAGAAGCCAAGTCCTGGTTTCAACACACAGTGCTTTTATCATTGACTTGAGCACTTCTTCAAATCAGGAATATTGCTGGAAACTGTTCCCAACAATTTCCCCCTATTTGAAGAAGCCATAACTCACTTCAATGATAAATGCCAGATAACAAGTAGAGTCAAATAAAGAGAATTAGATAAGACACAAAAAGATTCAACTACCAACATTGTATAAATAAGAGATAATGTCTTATACAAAATTAACAAGGTTTTTTGCCCTTTCCAATTTTAAGACAAACATCCTTAGATATCTCATCTTTCTAGCTTATGTACTACCTTTTCCTTTCCTCATTTGTCTTTTATAAAAACTCCTTGGATTTGCGATCCTCTTAGGAGAAGGAGGACCATGGGGAAAAACTAATTTATGATTTCCCCTCTTCTCCTCATGTCTCATGTGAATTTGCCAATCAACAGAGTAATAGATTCTTTCTGAGCCAACCTTGGGATATCCAAATTCAGTCCATGCTTCTATAATGATATCTCTAGAAGTAGGAATCCACCTGCTGAATTGAGGATCTAGCTCAACTTCCCCAAGTCTTCTTTTTCTGTACTCTCTGCTTTCTGTTCTTTTCCTTTTCCTAGAGGTTGAAGAGTCTTCACTTTCAATAACATTTTCTTCTGAAGTAGTACTCTCAGAAGGTTCTTCCATATCATTCATAGAGGTGGGCCTTTTCATGGCTTGCTTAACTTAATCAACTTCCCTCATTTCCTGATGGAAGTCCGCATTTATCACAACATTCTCCCCCTCTATAACTTCTTCTGCAATATGATCATCTAGGGTAACTGGCACTAAGTTAATTCTTTCATGAAGATTCTGTTTAGTTTGAAGAAGAGAATTTCTGACTTGTAGCAGATGATCATCTAGCATTTGTGTGTTAAGGTCCATTCTGTCAACTACCGCCTGTCTATCCTGACCTATGATGTTTGTGACTTGTTGAAAGGCTTCTTGCATGTTTCTTGACATGGCCACCGTATTTTGAATAACTTGAAGGGTTGTCTGACGAGTTACATTTAGTTGATCAGCAATTGTGTTCATTGATGGAGCCGCTTGGTGAAGAATGTGAGTTTGCTGAGTATTAAGAGGATGCATATCATTTTTGACGACATGGAGCTCAACCTTCAACTCCTTTCTCAACCCTTCAACTGTTTTCAGAACAAATTCTTCCATTTTTATCCTCTGCACATTTGGCAATGTTGTTAACATGTTATACAAGGATCCTGATTGTGCATTGGATGGTTCAATAACAACATCTTCAGGGGCAGAAAATCTGTCTACTAGAACATCAAGGGTAGAGTACCCCAGATGGGTCTCCCCCTCAATAATTGTACTGTCTTGGGATGAGCTCCCTAGCATGGACTCCCCTTCAACTTGATAGCCCTCCCCCTCCACCAGAGTAAGGTTTGAGACAGTTTGGGCTTCTTCTTCTCGTTTGTCCTTCTTTGGAGCCATGGAAGAAAGTTGACGGGAACGAATGTGTGTCGAGAGCAGAACGAGAGTTTGTCGCACATAAGATCTTAGGGCAAATGACATTGTAAGTTTGTCCAATGCATTCATCCTATTTATACTAGAGGTAGATGAAGATGCGCGTACCTGTTCATACTATTTGATTTGATTTATTGATCATCAAATGACTATGATTGAAAGTTCCAATATTGTTTTAAATAGCTGAGTTGTGTTACGACGATACGCATTATGTCACTGAGAATCTTATAGCGTTGTCAAGAAAGCTAACAATGTCGTTGAGACAAGGTACCGATATTTGTCAGACTGGGTGAATTTCCATCACTTCTTGAGAGGTACCTATAACACTTAGCATGTATATTTTCAATGACTATAAATAGATGATGACAAATTGAAATTGAGATAGAAATCATTCTAAGATCAACATCCCCAATTGAAACTTGAAGAAATTAAACATAGCTTCATCTAGGGGATTTGTGAATATATTATCCACTTGTTTGTCTGTAGGGTTAAACTCAAGTGTAAGTTATTGGGTGTCAACTTATCACCTAGAGGGGGGGGGGGGGGGGTGAATAGGTATTTTAGATTATTTTTCTTCCCCCTTTCTTGGTGTACTTGTTTTCTGGTTAATAGATCTATAGATTAGAAAAGCATAGCACAGAAAACACTCAAGAACTTATAGAGGTTCCTCAAGATAGGGTGTCTTGAGTAGTCCTCTTTCCATCTGCGCCTACCTAGCAGTGTGCTAGGCTCGACAAACTCCGCCAATGTCTCCGGCCCGTAAGCCTTACAACTCGGACCCGCAAGTACCTGCAGCCTAGCCCCACAAGCCCCTCCACTGCACCCGAGCCCGCAAGCTCGACACGTTTGGACCCACAAGTCCCTGCATCCTAGGCCCTCAATCCCCTTCACTGCACCCGAGCCCGCAAGCTCGACACTCAGACCCTCAAGCCCTACACAGCACAGACCCGCAAGTCTTGCCTGCAGTCTAGGACCGTAAGCCCCTTCACTACACCTGAGCCTACAAGCTCGACAAGTTTAGACCCACAATTCCTCTTTTCTAGCCCTCAAGCCTCACAGATCTCAAGCCCTCATGCTTGACACTCAGATCTGAAATAGATATTACAAGTTCTTGGCCTGCAAGCCTTACAAGAGATTACAGTAATGAAAACTGTTTCTTCTGCCTGTTGGAGATTGGCTTCTTGACTTGAAGGAGATGCTTCTGATTTTCAATCTGAATGGTGCAAATCTTCTTCAAGCTTTCTAACTATGTCGTATGTTGTCTAGCTACCTTTTCTTGAGAGAAACTTATCAGTCGATGTGGCTTGACTGCAACTTGAAGAACAGAGAATGATTGTTTCGTTCTTTTTCTTTCTTCTTCTTCACCGCCGCTTGTACTGTTGTATTTCTAGGCGAGATTCTTTTTCGTTCATTTTTCTCTCTCTTCTAGGGCAACCAATGTTCCCTTTATAGGACGGATGTGCTGCATAACGGTCACATATGATGTCCTTTACTGTCAGACGCCCACCCCTCAAGAGCATGCACTGATTGAACAATCAGGCGGCGGCATTAAATACTGACAGTGCATCCGGCTACTTTTGAATTTGCCTTGATGATATTTCCATTGTTACGACGACAAGGACAATATCTCGATGACAGGACATGTCGTTGTCTTGGACTTGGACAGATCTTCATGTCTGCTTCCTTCCTCTTCAGATAGAGATGTCTCTACGACACGGAGCATCCCTTCTGCATTTGTACTTAAGATGACATGAAGTGATCTAACTGATGTCGACGTAATCTTCACGATTGCTTGATATCATTGTGATCACTTTGTCTTCTCGATGACATGATCGATATCGTGTCGACAGACCGTTCGTCACCAACTGCCCGTCTTTAGTGTTCTCGACGTCACGTTTTCTTTTCGACGGTATAGTTGTCATCAATCTTACTTAGCCTCTTCAGCGACAAGGCTTCTTTTCGACGATACCTATCCTGTTCAGTCTTATCGACGACACCGTTTCTTGTCAATGATATCTTCGACACTGATCTTCTCTTTGCCTTTTCAACGACATTCATTCTGACTTATCCCTATCGACTTCAAGGCTTCTTGTCAACCACATCTTTGAGTCTTCTTCTTCATCTTCGACTTTCTGATATCGTCATGTAGATGTCACAACGATATCACCATTCTTCCTTGCTCTGCATGTTGTTGACGTTATGCCTACTGATGTCGACGATATGCTTGATACTTTTCGACGACACAGACACAATCATTCTTCTTTGCTTTGCGCATCATTTCAATGATGTGCCTATTCTTGCCGACGATATGTCCAACCTTTTTCGACGATATTATACTAAGGCAGGTTATTGAAGTACTTGACATATTGTCTTATCTCTGCAAGCATGAACTGGATATGATGTTAAATACAACTTGCACTTATCATTGAGCTGAGCACTTCTTCAAATCAGGAACACTGTTGGGCACTGTTCCCAAAAATCTCCCCCTATTTGAAGAAGTCGTAACCCACTCAATGATAAATGCCACTCATATAAAAGTTTAACATTTTAAGCAAATAAGCATATAATAATGACATTGCTGCTATATTTGAGTGAACACATAATTTGACAAATATTACTTCATTTATAAATAGTGCCAAATGTTTTCAGATGATTTTGACATTTCTACATTTAGCCCCTTAAAGATTTGGCCATCTATATCTCTGGTGCCCTCATAGCAGCTTCACCCTTTGCTTTCTTGGCACTGGCTTCCTGCTCCTTTCCAGCTTGTCTGATGAAGTATTCAAACGATTTGGGATGATACTTGAGAGGTTCAGGAGCATCAATTGGGATTTAACCTGCTTGTTTGTCCCTCCTGTGACTCCTTCTTGATTCTTCTTGATCTTCATATTTAGCCCATTCTTGAGGACTGTATACATTGTATCGTTCACCTTTATTAGCTTTCACTTGCTCCCATGATTTTAGGATGATGATTCTGGATTTGGGACTCCATCTTTCATAGTCATCCTTTTTCTCCATTTCCTCCCTGTACTTTCTCTTCCTCATTTTTATTTCTTCATCCTCCAGTGCTTCCTTCTCTTTACCCTTATCAGTGACAGTATCAGCAATACCTGTATATTGCTCTTCGACAGGCTTATCATAATATAGAGGAGGGAGATTCATTGCTTCCCTGATGGTATTTTTGGTCCAGATGGCATGCTCACCACAGGCCTTGATTATTGATTTCTCCCCCTTTATGACTTCTTCAGATATCCCCCTTTTGAGATTCTCCTCGGAAGCCAATATCTTGTTTTTGAGCATGTGGATTCCTGCTTCCAAGTGATTATTGGTCTCAAGCAAATGACTATATAGATCCTTATTGTGGTGATCTAGACTTTCTTGAAGATTAGTTTTGTGCTCAACCATCCTCTTGATGGATGCAATGTAGGCCTTTTCTATGTTGCTGACAATAAATGTTTGATTGACCCCTAAGTTAGAAAGATCCTAGAGAGTAAGGGCTGTCTCTTTGGTAGTATGCTCTTGTAGATTCTTCACATCATTTCTCAGGCTTTCAGTTTCAGCAGATAGTTCCTTTTTCAGTTCACTGACAGCAGAGGTGATATAGCTTTCAATTTTTAATCTTTGCTCTTCCAGGAGCATCTTTATCTGAGATAATAGTGAGAGCTCCATTGGTCTATTCTCTGGATATGAACTAGCTTGTTCTGGTTCCTCTTCTTCATTCCCTTCAATTATTGGAGATAGAGGTTTTCTGATGGGTGAATGGTTTGGCCCTCTTTCCCTTTCAGTACTTGGAAGATTTATGCTAGTCTCATCAGCAGAATCCTCTAGCTTCTCTTCTTGGGGATCTTTACTTGGGTCCTCTTGGTCTCTTGATCTATGATGGATAGCATTCTTAGCCCCAATGATCTTATCGATCACTTCTTCCATTTGAGCAGGGAGTTCACCATTCTTCTCCCCCTCAGTCTCAACATCCTCTTGCTCAGTTCCTGGTGTTGCCATTGTTCCGAGTCCCAGAATTAAGGCAGAGGTCTGAGTGGAGATATTTCTTTTCTCAAAAGGCACTTCAGAGTTAGACGAGTCTGAGGTGTTGCCTGATTCACTTTCTTCTGATGATATTTCTGCCTTCCTTTTCACATCCTCTGCAGTCTTCAGCTGCTTGGGAAGCTTAGTCGGAGTTTTCTCCCACCTGTCAATGATCTTGATGTCCATCCATCTCATGTGATGAATTTTTACTCCATACGTTTTGTTAAAGCTTTCAGGGTAGGATAGCAGAAGATATAGTGATATAATTCTTCCCAGATTTGGAGCATGAAAGCTTTCTTGTATCCGTTTGAAAATTTGCCAACCCCAGTTGGTCTTTTTTACTTAGGATTATCATTGCCATTATATCGAACATGGACTTGTATATCCTATCATGCGACCCTACTTTGTAGAGGACGGCTTTACCTACTATATCTGCCACAAGTTTTCCTTGTTGATTAAAGCTCTTCCTTTCCAGGGACCCATGGGTCTTGCTGGAGTGTCCGCACCATTCCAGATCTTTGTTGAGGTCTTCCTGGGTGACCTTTTCATCTTCCTCCCCCTTGGCAAAGGCCGACAGCTGAAGTGCCCTGGCCAGCCTCTTATG
Source organism: Dactylorhiza incarnata (assembly GCA_033032865.1). Lineage (NCBI taxonomy): Eukaryota > Viridiplantae > Streptophyta > Magnoliopsida > Asparagales > Orchidaceae > Dactylorhiza > Dactylorhiza incarnata. The sequence continues at coordinate 10,475,576 of JAWHQI010000031.1, forward strand.
ATTCATTTTGACCTTTATCCCATTGATTACGGTTTTCACAGATGTTCCTTTTGAGCCACCCTTGGCATTCGAGTAGAACTCCATCACTTCTCTTTTGAGTATCACTGTTGGTTCGGAGAGGACAAATTTCAGACCGACGGCATCTAATAGCTTGATAGCATGTTGAATCTCCTCTGGTCCTTCCATGAAACCATTCCTCACCACTTCACTTCCTTCAAAGAAGAATCATTCCTTCTTTGGCTCCATTTCTTACTTGATCGGAGAGGATTCTAGTTTAGTCGACTCGTTCACTCTTCGAAGGCGTAGAGAGCACAACGTCTTTTTAGGGCTAATGTAGAAAGTGTTTTAACCTTAAGACATCTGACCTTATTTATAGTTTCTGAGTTGGAAGACGAAGTGTCATTTGTTAAATGTCTGATTAACTCGAGTTAATCTGTTATGATTGGTTAAGCTCAAGTCTATTTAAGAGTCCATTGATGATTAGGTATCGTCGTGACACAAATTCGATGTCGAGGACTCATTCCGACGATACCAATCATCATTTCGACGATATAGTTTTGGGTTCAAGACGATATTGTTCTTTTTCACTCTTTTGTATGATCAGTGCAATTCTTCAGCAGTGCCATACATATGTGCTCCTTGAGTGATAGCTTTTGCTTACTCATGTACAAATTACCTTTAGTTTACTCAAGCACAAATTACCTTTAGTAAAATGATAAGGATGAGGTTATTTATTGAACAATAAAATGGTTACCTTCACCTTAGCTTTTATGTCTTCTTGAGCTAGTAGCTTGATGCCCAAATCTAACACACCGCTATAGGCGATAGCAAGACAGCGACACAAAACGGTAGTGTACCGTTCGTTCAAGTAATATAAAATGTGGGAGTGAATCCCCTGTTGGAGTTTCTGAGGTGATCTCAAAGCAATCAACAGTTAGTCCTGCTGCCAACGCAATATGAGCCTATAGGGTCGCACATAAAAGCGTTTGGAGACATTGGAGAAAGGATTGTGTTGGCCTTACTCATATTGGATATGAGTGGAGGACCAATCCTGTGACTGCTTGGAATTAAGTTGAGAATGTCTCAACGGGAAATCGTTTAAAGGGTTTAAACGAATGAATTTATTCATGACAAATTCGGCTAAAGGGTTTAACCGAATTATGTCAAATTCGGCTAATGTGATTAACCGAATTATGTTGATTCGACTAATTAAATTCAGCTAATATGATTAACCGAATTTATTACAGATTCGACTAAAGGGTTTAGCCGAATCCGGTTAGTTCGACGAAATGGTTTCGCAGAATTTATATAGCCGAATGATTAGTCGAATTCGGCGAATGTCATTAGTCGAATTCGGCGAATATCATTAGTCGAATTAGGCGAATGTAAATCTGGACAGATTTTCTGTTTTTTCCCTCTGGTCTGCGGATAGTCGATTTTATGCCTTGCGTATAAAAGGACGTGATTAGGGCTTCGGTACGACGTTTTTTTTTAGATCAAGCCTTTTCGCGAGAGAGAAACGACGGAAGTATTCTGGCTGTTCTCGTTCCGTCCACCGATCGTCGTTCCGCCACCGCTAGACGTCGCCGCCGGTCGCCTCCTCCTCTGGATCGGACCTAGCAGTCCGTGAGGACGTTGAGAGCTTCCTTCTCCGACCTAGTTCTTGTACGACAAGAAGCTAGTTTTCTTCATTGCTTGTGTGGACTTCTGTAGAGGGATCGATCTATTTCGATCCTTGAAGAACTCAAAGCAGATTTAAGATTTCTCTTGGAGCACCTTGGTTGGATTCGATCCAACTCCACTAAGGTAATTTATGCCTAGTAGTTTTGATTACTTCTTGATTCATTTTCATGGCCCGAACCAAACTCTTTTGGGTTGTTCTCTTTATTTCCGCTGCGCCTACATATGATGTATGGTATATAGAAAACCCAACAGTGGTATCAGAGGGAGGTTGCGACCATGAATGTTGTTTCAGAAGTTTGGTTATTCCAGTACGTGCAAATCTAGGTATTTGGAAGCGTTCTAAATGCCAAGATTTCTTCCTGGAACACCGCCAGGGGCGCTGCCCCTTGGACCCCGTTAGGGGCTCTGCCCCTAAGAACCCGCCAGGGGCGCGGCCCCTTGGAACCCCGCCAGGAACGTCTGGGATTTCGTGGTAATTTCTAATTGTTAGAAATTGTTGTCTCCTTAGCAGTAACCGTCCCTCAAGTGGTTAATGAACCCTTGTATTGTTTTGGATTTTGAATCCAACAATGAGAGACGAGCTTGTATACTGCTTTAAGTCGAGTTGTCTTTGCCTTTGTCCAATGCATGTAAATCTGAAGATTTGGAAGAGTTCTAAATGTCCAGATTTAGCCCTTTCGTCTATCAAAGGTTGATAGTCTTATGTTGTGCACATAAGGGATGCATGTGGATTTTTAGAAAGCCTGTTTTTCTGTGGATGTGCACACTGATCAAATGTTGATCATGGTTAAGTGTTAACATATTATTAAAAATCCCTTCATCAAATATTAAGTGTTCGGATGCCTTCCGATGGATGACACTCTTCTTGCCTCGATCGATGAAATGTGGGCTTGCCAAAGCAAGGTGCATTAATCTATCTTGGTAAGGGTGCGAGCGGATAATTGTGATATCCCACTGTCGACATCGGGTCTAACTTAACTAGGTGACCTCAAAGGTTGAGTGCCTAGAGGCATAGGGTTGGCTTGCACCATATGATGTATGCGAATAAGGAGTTATTCACCAACCATACAAGAGTTGCATGAGGATGCAATTGGCAAGCGTTGCCTACCTAAATAACTGCATAGTGAGAGAAAAGCCAAAGCTGACTCATTGTGTTGGTGAAATACGGGTCTTGTCCACTAAGAGAGTAGCTCGCATGGATTCTCTGAATTGATAGTGAGGGCTATCAATTTGAATAAAACAGTGGGAGTATTCAATTGAAGTCCAAATTAAAATAAATTGTATTTTGAAATTTTGGTACTGATTAAATTCTGCATGAATTCTTGTAGAATTCCATGGCAAGTGGTTCACATTCCACCTTGTCCCTGAGAGCTATCCTTGAGAAGGACAAGCTAAGTGGGACGAACTACATGGACTGGTACAGGAACCTGAGAATTATTCTCAGGCAAGAGCGAAAGCTCTATGTCTTGGAAGAAGAAGCCCCCGAGGTGCCGACCGGGAACTCGTCCCATGTTGATAAGGATGCTTATAAGAAGTATACCGATGATGCCTTAGACGTCGAGTGCCTTATGCTTGCCACCATGAACTCCGAGCTTCAGAAGCAACACGAGAACATGGGGTGCAAGGAGATTGACGAGCACCTAAAGAAAATGTTTCAAGGGCAAGCTCGTCAAGAGAGGTTCGATGTCACGAAGGCATTATTTCAGTGCAAAATGGGAGCTCGAGACTCGGTTGGTACTCACGTACTCAAGATGATTGGGTATATAGAGAACCTGGAGAGACTGGGTTTTCCTCTGGGTCAAGAGTTGGCCCCAGATCTTATCCTGCAATCGTTGCCGGATAGTTATGAGCAGTTCTTCTTGAACTACAACATGAATGAAATAGACAAGACACTGCCCGAGCTCCTAGGCATGTTGCAAACTGCCGAGATAAACATGAAGAAGGCCAAGCCTGCTAGTCCCATATTGATGGTACATAAAGGCAAGGGTAAGGCCAAGGGCTTCAAGAAGACGAAGGTGGGACCTAAGTCACATCTTGAGCCCAAATCTTCTGCGCTGAAAAGGAAGAGCACCGTGAAAGAAGGGAAATGCCACCACTTTGGCAAGGCTGGTCATTGGAGGAGGAATTATCCTTCATACATTGAGGGTCTGTAGAAAATGAAGGGAGGTATGACTTCCGCTTCGAATATTTACGTTATAGAGATAAACCTTTCTGCTCCTTCATCTTGGGTATTGGATACCGGATGTGGTTCTCACATTTGTACAAATGTGCAGGAACTAGGAAGGAGGAGATTGCTGAGTAAAGGAGCGGTGGACCTGCGCGTCGGCAATGGAGCAAGAGTTGCTGCTGTAGCCGTAGGGGTTTACCGTCTTTCTTTACCCAGTGGGCTTGTAATAGAACTTAATAATTGTTATTTTGTTCCGGCCATAACTAGAAATATTATATCCATTTCATGCTTAGACATGATTGGATTTTCTTTTATGATTAAGAACAATTGTTGTCCTATATTTAAGAATGATGTTTGTTATGCTGTAGCTCAATTGTTTAATGGTCTTTATGTTTTGAACCTGGACCATCCGATCTATAATGTAGATAATAATAAAAGACTAAGAACAAATGACTCAAATCCTACATATCTCTGACATTGACGTTTGGGTCATATAAACGAGAAGCGCATATCCAAGCTCCATAAAGATGGACTATTGGACTCATTTGATTATGAATCATTTGAGCGATGCGAGTCTTGTTTATTAGGCAAAATGACTAAAGCCCCTTTCACTGGTTATACTGAGAGGGCTGAGGATCTTTTGGGTATAGTGCATAGTGATGTATGCGGACCCATGAGTTCTATGGCTAGAGGTGGGTATTTCTACTTCGTTACATTTACTGATGATTTCAGTAGATACGGATACGTGTATCTTATGAAGTGCAAATCCGAAACTTTTGAAAAATTCAAAGAGTTTAAGAATGAAGTGGAGAACCAGTTGGGTAAAAAGGTTAAAGCACTCTGATCTGATCGAGGTGGCGAATACCTGAGTCATGAGTTCCGTGATAATCTGAAAGAGTGTGGTATTGTATCACAGCTCACTCCACCTAGGTCACCGCAGCATAATGGTGTGTCTGAGAGGAGAAATCGTACTCTGTTAGACATGGTACGGTCGATGATGAGAAATGCAGACTTGCATGTTTCCTTTTGGGGTTTTACTTTAGAGACTGCTGCAATGACACTGAATCGCTCTCCGACGAAAACGGTTCTAAAGACACCATATGAGATATGGACTCGGAAGCGTCCTAGTATGTCATTCATTAAAATTTGGGGCTGTGAGGCATTTGTACGACGTCAAATGCCTGACAAGCTGGAACCCAAATCAGATAAGTGTTATCTGGTGGGATATCCTAAGGAAACGAAAGGATATTACTTTTACCTACCATCTGAGGGAAAAGTGTTTGTCGCAAGGGCGGGTGTCTTCTTGGAGAAAGAGTTCTTGTCAAGAAAGACGCAAAAGGTAGAACTTGAAGAAGTTCAAGAACCACAAATAATGAATGAACCAGAATTGGATTCTAAGCCAGGACTACAAGATGTTGTAGCTAGAGAACCTGCTCAAGAGACACAAGTCCTACGTAGATCTGGTAGACCAAGATTTGAGCCTGAGAGATATGGGTTTCTCGCGTCTCAAATAGGTAATGTGTTGCTTATGGATCAATATGATGAACCAGCGACCTACCAAGAGGCTATGAATGGACCGGACTCTGACAAATGGCTTGAAGCTATGAAATCCGAAATGGACTCCATGTATACAAACCAAGTTTGGAACTTGGTGGAACCACCTGAAGGGGTACGATGTTGAAATTGTTGAAGTGAAGTGGAAGGGAGTCCGGCCGGTCTGGAGGCTGGAGACCGCAGAGACCGCGCGGTCTGCGCTGGTGCTCTGGCGGTTTGGTTCTGGCGATCTGGTGAGATCGGTAAGCTTGCTTCTTGGGTTTGGTCGTTGGCAACCTGTTGCGGGTTGTTTCCGGTCTTATTATGGGCGGTCTGTTCTTGGTAGATGCGGGTTGTTCCCGAGTAGATCTACTGGTTTGCTTGGCCCCCTTATTGGAAGACCGGGCGGGTTTTTCCTATATAGCCGTCTACCCGGGCGGTCTATCTTGGCGATCTGGCGACTTGGTTGAAGTCGGCCAGATGGTTCTAGCTTGCTCCTGGTGATCTAAGGAAGGAGCATTGTTGAGACCGCATAGCTTGTGCGTGGTCTCGTGTTCGCGCGGCCTGTGCGCGATCGTGTCTGCTGATCTACGTCTTGGTCGGGTGATCGTCCAAGAGGTCTGTTCGCGCGGTCTGTTTTTTGAGACCGTTCGCGATCTGATGGGTGGTGACTGTATCCCGGTTTGTGCGGTGATGACATCCGTCCACCCGCCTATAAATAGGGGTGCATGGCCCGTCATTAATAACGAGAACTGTAAGAACCAGAGCCCGGATTGTTTCTTGCGGTCTCAAGTTTGAGTTCGCGCGACTTGGATGCGAGTTAACCTTTGTTGTGTTCGCAGGTTTGCGGTCAGCAGGGTGCGGTCTCCTTCCTTGGTGATTTCCGGTGGCTTGAATAAACAGTTCGTCTTCGGTCTGTCAGCGAACTGGGTTATTGTGTTCTTATGCTGTTCACAGCGAGCTCAGTGATCAGGCGACCTTCAGCGGTTAGGCGGTCTGAGTTGCGGTCTGGCGACAGCTTCAGTTCTTTGTTCCAATAAGCTCCAGTTCGTTCGGTCTGAGGTGCGGTCTTGCAGTGCTGGCAATCTGTCCGGTTTCTGTTCGTGCGATCTCAGGGCAAGTCGGGCGAGTTCTGGAGTGGTGCGGCTTGTGCGGTCTGAGCTTGTCTAGCCGCCAGCTTTGCTTTTTGTGTGTTTTGTTCTTCTCATCTCCGTGATTCTGATGAATCATGTCTCGCCATGTATACCTCGCATTGTAAAGCAGTTCTATTTCAATAGAGATTTCTTGTGTTGCTATTTTGGCATTGTGGTTGTTTGGCTATAACTCTTGTTGATACAACTCCTGCTTACTCATAAACGGTCCAATCAAAAATTTTAACATGGTATCAAAGCTAGGTTCCTGGAGTGGATAAGCAGTGATCAACTAGAGTTTCCATCGTCTTTGTGAAGAAGAGACCACATAGATTGCCATGGAAGGTGGATACGCAAGAGGTCTTGGTATTGAACTCCTCACATCGACTAACTTTAAAAAGTGGAAGTCGTGTATGGACACTTGCTTGGCGAGGATTTATGGGAGGTAGTTGGCGGAGAAGACACACAAGAGGTGTTTCTAGCAGGAGATAATATGGCAGAGGTGATACTTTGGAGGAGGACGAATGCTAAGGCTGAGTTCACTCTCAAGAGGGCTATTTCACCGGAGCTGTTTGATCACATCATAGGATGTAAATCTGCTGCTGAGATTTGGACATCCTTGGATGGATTGTTCAATAAGAAGAATGTAGCGAGACTACAGTATCTTGAAAATGAGTTGGCGAAAGCCTCTCAAGGTGATCTTTCTGTTTCTACCTTCTTTCTCAAGATGAAGAACCTCACGGCAGAGATTTCTGCATTGGACCCTGATGAGCCTATCTCTGAGGCAAAACTGAAGAGGCATATCATCCGCGGGTTGCGGAAGGAGTATCTTTGTAACACCCTTCCAGTACGAATAGTATAACAGTAGGTCCGGCCGGGACCCCACGCCATACAAACCACACTAGCTAGGAGTTAAAAGGTGATAAACAGAAAGAACTACAGCAGAGTATACTAAACACTAGCGGAAGCAAAAAGATTTAACATTTCAAATAGAACTGTCCACTATCATAGGAACGAAACCATAAAATAGAGTTACGGCCTTAAGGCCTTATATTGACCCAGATCATACTTCGGCACGCAGGCCGGCAATACATGAGAAAGCAGAAAAGGGAGGCTGGCCTTCAAGGGCCAACTCAGCAAAAGGGCCACCGCCCGCTATTTCCCACTAGGCTCACTTGTACCTGCAAGAGAACATTCCACCCAGCGGTGGCAAACAAAGTAACGGTCAGCACAACTGACCAAATTATAATGACCCCACCCCTTTCCCGGGGTGGCGGAGTTTCTACCCTGCAAGCAAGTCATACTAGCACCAGTACTAAAATAAAGAAAGTGCAACTTACACAAGGTGAGGTTTCAAGCACAATCAATCTTCTAGGTTGAGCATCAAAAAGAGGGGAACCTAGGTATGCACATGATGTTGGTTGGGTTCACCCGAAGGTTCCCCACAACCGCCTAAACAACCGCATGAGGCTAACAACATCAATTCATCACAAACGTGGGTACGCACAACCGCACGCTCCATTCTCACACGGCATGCACCAAAGGTACTTCTTCCCGAGCACCAACACCATCATGAGTCCGGAAACTCTAGATAGAAAAGAGCTTTTGGTTGGTCTAGGCAAGACGCCCTTCCCAACCTCTCCCAAGGTCGTTCGGGTTTACAAGGGATAAATCCCCCTACCGCCGCGCCTGGAAACGGGTTCAGTTCAGCCAATTCCCGTGCTCTTGTCATCGATTGAACACACGATGCGGGTATGACATCACCTCGGCCCGTAAGGGTTTAGCACTCGCTAGAGTTACACAAAACATAAGTTACGACATCCAAGCCTTAAAAGTTTACTTTGTAACGACTCAAGACCCGACTCCGCCTTTCGGCCGGAGGGCATGATGGATCATTAGGGTTTTACACGTAACCAAAAAGGAGGTACAAGACCACTCCTCAACAATTCTAGTGGTGAAGGTTTGCATTCAACCACTCGAAAAGCATGGGGCTTCCGTTAGGATCTTCGCAAGACGCCTACGCTTAAATCCCGCAATACTATCACACATATCACGGAGTCATTCTCCGGCACGCATTCTAGGCTTAACCTAAATGCAACGTCGCAAATCAAGCATAACCGATTCGGGCTTACGGCCACGAATAGGCTTCATACATAATGCCTAAATCCGCACGACTACCGGATTTTCTACGTGCAATATGCCGGGGACGGACACAATCGACCCGGAGTTCCAAAGAACTTGAGGAAATCCTACACTTCACCCATTTGGTGAAAGGGATTCCTCATGCAAGCATAGAGAAATGAAGGAGAGGACCAAAGATAAGTCCAAACGACGGGGGAAGAAATCGTTACCCTAGGAGCATTCTTTTTCGCCATAGATCCGAGATTCTAGACGGAGGGAAACGACCGCACCGGGCTGCACTCCCCAGATCTGGAAATGGCTCGCGAAACGGAGCTCCGGAGCTCCGTCAATGGCGGGATCTCCCTTCTTCTTCCTTGCCTCCTTCTTCTTCCTCTAAGCTTAGAGAGAGAAAAGCCTCAAAAGAATGAGGGTTAATCTCCTCTCACAAGCCCTAAGACCCCCCAGCAACTAATCCTAGCCATTGGATCGAATTCCAAAGGATTTGGACGGCCGGATCTTCTTCTCCGCTCAAAATCGCGGAACAGAATAAACAGGGCGCACGATCACAGGCGCACGGCCAGTGGTCGTGCGCGAAGAGGGAAATGGTCGTGCGCACTTTCCGAGACAGAACTCTGAATTCTTGCGAATAAGCGCACGGTCGCTGGCGCACGATCACCGGTCGTGCGCGAAGAGGACAATGGTCGTGCGCATAAGCCGAGCCAGAACTCTGATTCTTTGCGGGTTACGCACGATCATTGGCGCACGATCACTGGTCGTGCGCAAAGAGGACAATGGTCGTGCGCATTGACCTGATCTGAAATTTTGAGCCTATCCCGAGCGCAACCCTACCATTTCGCCTACCTCGCTGAACCACGATCTTTGGGGTGTTACAACTCCACCCCCCTTAAAAGAATTTCGTCCCGAAATTTCGAAAACAGTAAAAGCAGGAATTACAGTTTTTAAAGAAAATTTACCTGAGAGAAATAGCTCGGGGTACTTCGCAAGCATCGCTTGCTCTCTCTCCCAAGTTAGCTCCTCTCGGCCGCAATTATCCCACCGGACCTTTACCATCCGAATGGACTTGTTCCGCAACTGCTTTACCTCGGTATCCTCGATGCGTAAGGGTTTGACTTTCGTCGACAACCCACTATCCACCGACACTTTGCCAACCGCAACGATATGAGTAGGCTCTTGCACTGCCTTCCTCAGAACTGAAAAGTGAAACACGTCGTGCAGACCGCTCAGCTCTGCGGATAGTGCAAGCCGATAAGCCGCATCACCAACACGTTCCACAATCTCAAACGGTCCTAAGTACCTTGGACTGAGCTTTTTCAAGCGTCGGATCCTTGATACCCCTTTGAACGGTTTGATCTTCAATTAAACCCGGTCACCGACGGCGAACTCTAGGCTCCTATGCTTGGCGTTGTAATATTTTTCTTGCCTATGCTGGGCAATCAATAGCCTTTCTCGAAAAGTTCGGATCGTCGAAGTTGCTTCCTCAACATCCTTTCGCTTTAATAGCTTAGTATCGCCCGTTTCTGCGCAAGACAACGGCGTACGACACTTCTTACCATAGAGGGCCTCGAAAGGAGCCATCTTTATTGGCTTGGTAGCTATTATTGTAGGCGAATTCGATCATATAGAGATGATCTTCCCACTTCTTTCCAAAATCTAGAGCTCACATTCGGAGCATATCCTCCATAGTCCTGTTGGTCCTCTCGGTCTGTCCATCCGTTTGCGGGTGGAAGGTCGTACTAAATTTCAATTTAGTGCCCAACAGTTCATGGATAAGCCTCCAATCATTCGATGTGAAATGCCCGTCACGATCGCTGACGATGCTACGAGGGACACCGTGCAGCCGCACAATACTATCGACATAGAGCTTCGCTAGCTTTTCTACAGAATCAACCTTCCGGTTCGGAATAAAATGCGATACTTTTGTCAGTCTGTCCACGATCACCCAGATGGCGTCGTTTCCATGCTTCGATCTCGGCAATCCGTGCACGAAATCCATCGAAGTATCGTCAAACTTCCATTCCGGAATCGGCAAGGACTTCAAAAATCCACCGCGATGTTGACATTCCACCTTCACCAACGCGCAAGCGTTACACTTGGCCACGTAGAGGGCAATGTCTTTCTTCATCCCCGACCACCAGAAAAGTTTCTTCATGCCCATGTACATTTTGTGCTCCCCGGGTGGATAGAGTACTTGGTATGATGAGCCTCGCACATCAACTCCGCCCGTAGAGTACCAACGTTTGGGACGCACAATCTGCCCTTCTTCCACATAAGGCCATCTTCGAAAGAGAAATCAGCGTTTAACCCGTCAATGGTTTCCGCTTTATAGCGTTTCATGCTCTCATCCAGCTCCAATTCCTGCCGAACTCGGTCGGCAAGGTTGTATTGAACCTCCGTCCAGTTCAAGCATGCTGAAGTAGACGCTCTTCGATCAACGCAAATGATCTCCATTTCTTCCAGCTCACGGATTAGACGCTCATCGTGCATCAAAATCCAATTTGCTCGAGCGGGAGCCCGACGACTCAACGCGTCTGCAACTACATTTCCCTTTCCAGGAGTATTTTTGATGTCGAAGGTGTAGTCCCCAAGGAACTCCAACCACCTCCTTTGTCGCATATTCAACTCCCTTTGATCTAGCAAGTACTTGAGGCTCTTGTGGTCGGTAACGATGTCGATCTTCACGCCATACAAATAATGCCTCCAAAGCTTAAGAGCAAATACCACGGCCGCTAGCTCCAAATCATGGACCGGGTAATTCCTCTCATGAACCTTCAACTGCCGGGAGCCGTAGGCAATTACCTTACCGAACTGCACTAGGACACAACCCAAACCACTCCCTGAGGCGTCGCTGTAAATTCGTAGCCTTCCGTACCACATGGCGAGCATAGAATGGGCGCCGTGGTTAGACGGCTCTTCAGCTCTTCAAAAGCTCGTGCGCACTCGGGCGACCAAACGAACTTATGATCTTTCCTAGTCAATATAGTGAGAGGAAGTGCAATCCTTGAGAAGTTTTCCACAAAGCGCCTATAATAGCCGGCAAGTCCTAAGAAACTTCAAACTTCCGCTACGTTTTTCAACAAAGGCCAGGCTCGGATCGCTTCTATCTTCGACGGATCAACCGCAATTCCATCTCCACTAACGACGTGACCAAGAAATGCTACTGACGGTAGCCAAAACTCGCACTTGGAGAACTTGGCATAAAGCTGACTCTTCCTCAAGGTGCCCAGAACTGCGTGCAGATGCCCTACATGCTCCTCTTCCGATTGAGAGTATACCAAAATGTCATCGATGAAGACGATCACAAATTGATCCAAATACTCACGGAATGTCCTATTCATTAAGTCCATGAATACCGACGGTGCATTAGACGGACCGAACGGCATCACCGTGAACTCATAGTGCCCAAAGCGGGTACTGAACGCTGTCTTTGGAATATCACATTCCCTTACTAAGCTGATAGTAGCCGGACCTTAAGTCAAGCATAGAGTATACCGTCGACCCAACCAGTTGGTCAAGTAAGTCGTCGATTCACGGAATCGGATAACGGTTCCTCTCGGTCAGCTTGGTCCGCTACTACTAGGACAACACAAAGCTGGTCTTAGGCCCCAAATCCTTCAACAAGGTGAAGAACATCTTCGCGCCTTTTCTCAGCTTCTCCTATTTGCGCTAACTCGAGATCTATTAGGCAGCATTACCTCCAATCTATCCTTGAGTAAGGTAAATGACAATTCGATTCATAACACGAAGTCCTTAAACAAAAGGGAGAGCGATGCTCCCACGCCACCAGAGCTCTCGTCGAATAGTCGATAATTAGGACAAGGACAAGGCCTAATTGCACACAAATACAAGACATAGAATTTTGTTGTCAACAGATACAGTGGACATATTTCTATCTCTAACCGCACACGGGGTAGAAATCATATTAGGAGATGATCATCCTTACCTGTGGCAACATCGCATTGCTGAATGACCTCTTGCTGGCCATAAGAGTAGACTCTCGGCTGGGTTAGAGAATATTGGGGAATCGAAGACTCCACCGCTTTGCCTTTCTCCATAGAAGCCGAACCCATCACACGAGCATAGTCCACTTCTCCGATTTTTTCTTTTGGGGAACCACTTCGACACACTCGGGCTTTGTGTCCCACCTTTCCGCAAGTGAAACAAATTAAGGAACACCGTGCAATCTTAACTTCCACAGAGTTGAACTTTCTCTTGTTTCTTCTGAACTCGGACTTGGACTGAGAGACCGGCGCATGAAACTCTGACTTCTTTACATTGAAGTCTTTCGCGCGCTGCGTACTCTTCAAATCCGTTTCCAAAGATTTAGCTGTTTTCACTAAGACGTTGAAGCCGAGTAACTTTGGACCCACAAGCATTAGTCTTAGGTCATCTCGCAGACCATTGTAGAACTTGTTGACCTTGGTTTCCTCATCTTCCCACAAAGACCTCTCATAACGATTCCGACTAATGAACTCAATCAGGTACTCATCCACTGAGTGTTCTCCCTGCTCTAGGTGTGGACACTGATCTTGTAGTTCAGGAATCTCGGTTAGGGGTATAAACTTTAGAAGGAAAGACTCATGGAAGTTTTCCCAAGAGATTTCGGAAAGTTGTCTCCCACCAAACTTGTGCAACAACTCTTCTTCCCACCAAAGTCTTGCTTCTCTTATAAGTAGGAAGGTGGTTAAGGTTACCAACATACCTTTGCTTATAAGTATTGACATTAAAGTCCTCTTTATTTCTGACAACGACTCAGCAGCTCTCCCAGGGGATTCCGTCCCCGCGAAGGATGGAGGGTTGAGGCTCAGAAAGTACTTTAATTGTTGGTCACGCGCTCGCCCCACAACTACTTGCGCAACTCGATGTTCCACCCTCAGCTCTACCGCAGGTTCCACTGCAGCAACAGTTACAGGGGCCACATCCAGAGTCGGAGTAGGAGGCTGTGCAAGCCGCCCAGACTGAGTATTGATCATCGCGAAGACCGCTTCAGCGACTAACTTGATCATCTCAACCGAAGGAGTGGTCGCTGGCACTACAGATGACCCACTACTTTCAACAGTGTTACGGGGTTGAGACGGCCCCGCACCACTCCTAGTCACCTATAATCGTGTAAGAGACAATTTAGTGACTGAAAGCATAGCAAACAACAATCATGGAACGCTCAGGTTCCGCAAACAAGTATGTTTTTCCATTCCTAAGTGGACATTCTTATTAGTTTTTGTCATTTTAGGTGGATGCACTTCCCGTGCACACCACCCCTTAAAAGGAATTCGTCCCGAATTCGCTAAACTACGGATCGACGCCTTAAGTCTGATACCAAATTGTAACACCCTGCCAGTACGAATAGTATAACAGTAGGTCCGGCCGGGACCCCACGCCATACAAACCACACTAGCTAGGAGTTAAAAGGTGATAAACAGAAAGAACTACAGCAGAGTATACTAAACACTAGCGGAAGCAAAAAGATTTAACATTTCAAATAGAACTGTCCACTATCATAGGAACGAAACCATAAAATAGAGTTACGGCCTTAAGGCCTTACATTGACCAATGTACAAAACTCAGATCATACTTCGGCACGCAGGCCGGCAATACATGAGAAAGCAGAAAAGGGAGGCTGGCCTTCAAGGGCCAACTCAGCAAAAGGGCCACCGCCCGCTATTTCCCACTAGGCTCACCTGTACCTGCAAGAGAACATTCCACCCAGCGGTGGCAAACAAAGTAACGGTCAGCACAGCTGACCAAATTATAACGACCCCACACCTTTCCCGAGGTGGCGGAGTTTCTACCCTGCAAGCAAGCCATACTAGCACCAGTACTAAAATAAAGAAAGTGCAACTTACACAAGGTGAGGTTTCAAGCACAATCAATCTTCTAGGTTGAGCATCAAAAAGAGGGGAACCTAGGTATGCACATGATGTTGGTTGGGTTCACCCGAAGGTTCCCCACAACTGCCTAAACAACCGCATGAGGCTAACAACATCAATTCATCACAAACGTGGGTACGCACAACCGCACGCTCCATGCTCACACGGCATGTACCAAAGGTACTTCTTCCCGAGCACCAACACCATCATGAGTCAGGAAACTCTAGATAGAAAAGAGCTTTTGGTCGGTCTAGGCAAGACGCCCTTCCCAACCTCTCCCAAGGTCGTTCGGGTTTACAAGGGATAAATCCCCCTACCGCCGCGCCTGGAAACGGGCTCAGTTCAGCCAATTCCCGTGCTCTTGTCATCGATTGAACACACGATGCGGGTATGACATCACCTCGGCCCGTAAGGGTTTAGCACTCGCTAGCGCTACACAAAACATAAGTTACGACATCCAAGCCTTAAAAGTTTACTTTGTAACGACTCAAGACCCGACTCCGCCTTTCGGCCGGAGGGCATGATGGATCATTAGGGCTTTACACGTAACCAAAAAGGAGGTACAAGACCACTCCTCAACAATTCTAGTGGTGAAGGTTTGCATTCAACCACTCGAAAAGCATGGGGCTTCCGTTAGGATCTTCACAAGACGCCTACGCTTAAATCCCGCAATACTATCACACATATCACGGAGTCATTCTCCGGAACGCATTCTAGGCTTAACCTAAATGCAACGTCGCAAATCAACCATCACCGATTCGGGCTCACGGCCACGAATAGGCTTCACACATAATGCCTAAATCCGCACGACTACCGGATTTTCTACGTGCAATATGCCGGGGACGGACACAATCGACCCGGAGTTCCGAAGAACTTGAGGAAATCCTACACTTCACCCATTTGGTGAAAGGGATTCCTCATGCAAGCATAGAGAAATGAAGGAGAGGACTAAAGACAAGTCCAAACGACGGGGGAAGAAATCGTTACCCTAGGAGCATTCTTTTTCGCCATGGATCCGAGATTCTAGACGGAGGGAAACGACCGCACCGGGCTGCACTCCCCAGATCTGGAAACGGCTCGCGAAACGGAGCTCCGGAGCTCCGTCAATGGCGGGATCTCCCTTCTTCTTCCTTGCCTCCTTCTTCTTCCTCTAAGCTTGGAGAGAGAAAAGCCTCAAAAGAATGAGGGTTAATCTCCTCTCACAAGCCCTAAGACCCCCCAGCAACTAATCCTAGCCATTGGATCGAATTCCAAAGGATTTGGACGGCCGGATCTTCTTCTCCGCTCAAAATCGCGGAACAGAATAAACAGGGCGCACGATCACAGGCGCACGGTCAGTGGTCGTGCGCGAAGAGGGAAATGGTCGTGCGCACTTTCCGAGACAGAACTCTGAATTCTTGCGAATAAGCGCACGGTCGCTGGCGCACGATCACCGGTCGTGCGCGAAGAGGACAATGGTCGTGCGCATAAGCCGAGCCAGAACTCTGATTCTTTGCGGGTTACGCACGATCATTGGCGCACGATCACTGGTCGTGCGCGAAGAGGACAATGGTCGTGCGCATTGACCTGATCTGAAATTTTGAGCCTATCCCGAGCGCAACCCTACCATTTCGCCTATCTCGCTGAACCACGATCTTTGGGGTGTTACAATATTGCCTTTGTGACTTCAGTTCAGGGTTGGGAAAATCAACCGTCGTTGTTGGAGCTGGAGAACCTTCTTGCTTCGCAAGAAAGTTTAGCAAGACAGATGGCGGGGGTTTCTATCTCCGGGGGAGAAAGTGATGTGATGTTCTCTGGGAAGAAGAAGAAGAAATGGGAGAAGAAGAAGCCGGGTCATGATGGACCCTCCACTTCAGGTCAGCAAGATAGGGGCTATGCTCCTAAGTCTGATGGGAAGAAGAAAGGAGAGGGACCGAGGTGCTTTAGATGCAATAAGACCGGGAACTTCAAGAAAGATTGTCGGGTGAATCTTCAGCCGGGACATGCAGTAGAGAAGGAGATGCCAAAGTCTGGTGAAGTTGGATGGGGAGGAGCCTTTGCGTCTAATATAATGGCGATGCCCGTTAAGGCCTTGGCTTCCATCAACTATGATGAGGACTGGATTGTTGATTCAGGGTGTGGGCATCATCTCACCGGGGATGGATCAAAGTTCTCTTCTTTGGCGCCTTACTCAGGTAACAATGCAATCATTACGGCTGATAATTCAATTCATCCAGTAGAGCACGAAGGAGTCGTCTCTCTGAGCAGTGATAAGGGTCCACTCACGTTAAGGAGTGTTTATCACGTGCCTGGTATGAAGAAAAATCTCTTCTCTGTGACCAATGCGGTCGATGCCGGTTATCACGTTCTGTTTGGCCCAACAGAAGTGAAGTTTCTCAAAACTCAACCGGAGATAAAGGGAGAAGTTATTCATGTCGGCAAGCGGGTGAAGGACTTGTTCATTTTATCGACAAGTACCTATGTTGATAAGATGAGGACCAATGATGGCGCTGCCATCTAGCATGAAAGGTTGGGGCATGTAGGCATGGACAAATTGAAGGCTATGGCGGTAAGGGGCCTTGTCAATGCCTTGCCTAGCTTGTCCTCCTATGGAGACGGTCATTTCTGCGAAGGGTGTCAGTTTGGTAAGTCTCATCAACTTCCATTTGACAAATCGCAAACAAGGTGCAAAGTGCCGTTGGAGTGCATCCACGGTGATTTGATGGGACCGACTGCCACCCCAAGCCTTGGAGGCAACAGATACATGTTGGTGTTGATTGACGATTACACCAGATATGTCTGGGTGTATTTCTTGAAAGAGAAGTCAGAAGCGTTTGCAAAATTTGTGGAGTTCAAGGAGCTGGTTGAAGGCCGGCTTGGCCTGCGGGTTAAAAAACTTAGAACTAACAATGGTGGGGAGTTCACCTCTGGTGAGTTCTCAAATTTTTGCAGGAAGCATGGCATCAGGAGAGAGCTCACTTGTGCCCATACTCCACAACAGAATGGCGTTGCCGAGAGGAAGATTCGTCATTTGACGGAAACTTGCAAATGCTGGCTTCATGCCAAGAATATCCCAAAGTCCTTCTGGGCGGAGGGAATGTCTTGTGCAGCTTATGTCATCAACAGGTTGCCTCTGAGTCCTATCAACATGAAGACCCCTCACGAACTAATGTTCAAGGAGAAGCCGAGGGTTGCACACCTTCGGGTGTTTGGATCAACCTGCTATGTGCACATTCCTGATGCTCTTCGGACAAAGCTAGATGCGAAAGCAAGGAAGCTAGTCTTTGTTGGGTATGATGAGCGGAAGAAGGGATGGAGATGCATGTATCCTGAGACACGGAGGTCAATTGTTTCTCGGGATGTGGTGTTCGATGAAGTGACTTCTTACAAGGGGAGTTCAGGAGTTGAGCTACCAGAGAGCAGGGTTGATGAAGGAGGAAAAGCTGCGGGAAGTCTTCAAGTGGAGTTGCCTGTTTCACCAGGAGCTCCAGTTGTGTCAAGCTCTGAGATGGAGGCTTCAGGTTCTGGAAGCAGGGGTAGCAATGCTCCAAGTTCATCTGGAAGAGAAGCTTGCACAGAAGAAGCGGCTAAGGAGGTGGTTAGTCAGGAGCAACCTCTTAGGAGGTCGAAGAGGACTATTCAACCACCAGATTTATACACAGGAGGAAACATGGTGAACTTTGTTTCATGTTTCTTTGCTGGTCCCTTGGATGAAAGGGAGCCGTCGAGCTTTGAGAAAGCCAGAGGCGTGAAGGAGTGGGACATTGCTATGCAAGAAGAGATGGCAGCTCTCGAGAAGAATGAGACCTGGTCTCTTGTGCCCAAGCCCAAGGGCACCATTCCTGTCACTTGCAAGTGGGTTTTCAAGCTGAAGAAGAAAGCTGACGGCAGTATCGAGCGGTACAAGGCTCGCCTTGTAGCTCTCGGGTTTTCATAGCAGTACGGAGAAGATTATGATGAGACGTTTAGTCCAGTGGCAAAGATGACTTCGGTTCGATTTGTTATTGCCTTGGCGGCTTCGAGTGGTTGGGAGATTTGGCAACTCGACGTGAAGAATGCCTTCTTATACGGCGAGATTGACAATGATATCTTCATGATCCAACCGCAAGGCTTTTTCTCGAAGGAGTATCCGGACTACGTTTGTAAATTGAAGAAGGCCCTGCATGGGTGGAAGCAAGCGCCTCGGGCGTGGTACGGGAAGATTACAGAGTATCTCTTATTTTGCGGATTCGTTGCTTCTGACTCTGATTCTAGCTTGTTCATCAAGAAGGAGGGGGTGCTTTGGGTGATTGTGCTGCTGTATGTGGATGACATGATTGTCACCGGAAACTCAAAGGAAGCTGTTGCAAGACTCATGGCTGAGCTAGCTATCAGATTCGAGATGAAGGGTCTGGGGGAGCTTCACCATTTCCTTGGACTCGAGGTGCAGAGGCAGGAGAGCGGAGTGCTCATTTCTCAGGCTGGCTATGCGGAGCGGATCGTTCAACGATTTGGCTTGGAGGAAGGGAAGAGCAGCTCTATACCTCTGGAGCAACATCATAAACTTCGGAAGGATGAGGGAAGAGTTCTATCTGATCCGTTGGTTTTCCGAGCTCTGGTAGGGAGCTTGATCTTCTTGACGATCACAAGGCCAGATATTGATTATGCAGTTGGCAAGGTGAGTCGGTACATGGCGGAGCCACGGAAGCCTCATCTTCTAGCGGCGAAAGGTATATTGAAGTATGTGAAGTCGACCTATGATTTGGGTCTCCTATATAGGAGAGGGTCAAGGTTGGAGTTGCATGGATATATGGATGTTGATTATGGGGGAGACGTGGATGATCGGAGATCAATGTCTGGTTATGTCTTTATGACGGGCCCCACAGCTATCTCTTGGTGCAGCAAGAAACAAGACTCGGTGTCTATATCTACCATGGAAGCGGAGTACAAGGCTTCGGCCTTGGCAGCTCAGGAAGCCGTTTGGCTCAGGAGTTTGGTAGAGGACGTTCATCAGGAGGTTCGAGGTCCCACTATGCTACGCGGGGACAATGAGAGTGCTCTCAAGCTGGTTAATAATCCAGTCTATCACGCGAGGACCAAGCATATAGAGATTGAGCACCATTTCATTCGTGAAAAGGTGTTGGGAGGATCTCTTATGGTCGAGCATGTTCGGAGTGCGGACAATGTCGCTGAAATCTTCACAAAGCCGCTGGCGAAGGGACCGTTTACTCGGTTAAGGGGGTTTCTCGGGCTTTTTTCCACTTCCCACTTTAAGGGGGAGTGTTGAAATTGTTAAAGTGAAGTGGAAGGGAGTCCGGCCGGTCTGGAGGCTGGAGACCGCGCGGTCTGCGCTGGTGCTCTGGCGGTTTGGTTCTGGCGATCTGGTGAGATCGGCAAGCTTGCTTCTTGGGTTTGGTAGTTGGCGACCTGTTGCGGGTTGTTTCCGGTCTTATTATGGGCGGTCTGTTCTTGGTAGATGCGGGTTGTTCCCGAGTAGATCTACTGGTTTGCTTGGCCCCCTTATTGGAAGACCGGGCGGGTTGTTCCTATATAGCCGTCTACCCGGGCGGTCTATCTTGGCGATCTGGCGACTTGGTTGAAGTCGGCCAGATGGTTCTAGCTTGCTCCTGGTGATCTAAGGAAGGAGCGTTGTTGAGACCGCACAGCTTGTGCGCGGTCTCATGTTCGTGCGGCCTGTGCGCGATCGTGTCTGCTGATCTGCATCTTGGTCGGGTGATCGTCCAAGAGGTCTGTTCGCGTGGTCTGTTTTTTGAGACCGTTCGCGATTAGATGGGTGGTGACTGTATCCAGGTTTGTGCGGTGACGACATCCGTCCACCCGCCTATAAATAGGGGTGCATGGCCCGTCATTAATAACGAGAACTGTAAGAACCAGAGCCCGGATTGTTTCTTGGAGTCTCAAGTTTGAGTTCGCGCGACTTGGATGCGAGTTAACCTTTGTTGTGTTCGCAGGTTTGCGGTCAGCAGGGTGCAGTCTCCTTCCTTGGTGATTTCCAGTGGCTTGAATAAATAGTTCGTCTGCGGTCTGTCAGCGAACTGGGTTATTGTGTTCTTATGCTGTTCGCAGCAAGCTCAGTGATCAGGCGACCTTTAGCGGTTAGGCGGTCTGAGTTGCGGTCTGGCGACAGCTTCAGTTCTTTGTTCCAATAAGCTCCAGTTCGTTCGGTCTGAGGTGCGGTCTTGCAGTGCTGGCAATCTGTCCGATTTCTGTTCGTGCGATCTCAGGGCAAGCCGGGCGAGTTCTGGAGTGGTGCGGCTTGTGCGCTCTGAGCTTGTCTAGCTGCCAGCTTTGCTTTTTGTGTGTTTTGTTCTTCTCATCTCCGTGATTCTGATGAATCATGTCTCGCCATGTATACCTCGCATTGTAAAGCAGTTCTGTTTCAATAGAGATTTCTTGTGTTGTTATTTTGGCATTGTGGTTGTTTGGCTATAACTCTTGTAGATACAACTCCTGCTTACTCCTAAATGGTCCAATCAAAAATTTTAACATACGACCCATAGGGTGCAAGTGGGTCTTCAAGAAGAAGACCGACATGGATGGGAATGTACAGACATTCAAAGGGCGACTGGTGGCTAAGGATTTCAAGCAAATTCATGGTGTTGACTATGATGAGACCTTTTCCCCTGTTGCCATGGTAAAGTCCATTAGGATATTGCTTGCTATTGCTGCGTATTATGACTACCAGATCTGGCAGATGGATGTCAAAACGGCTTTCATAAATGGAAACCTCCTTGAGGAAGTGTACATGACACAACCCGAGGGTTTTGTATCCCCAAATGAAGCCACTAAAATATGCAAGCTGAATAGGTCCATCTATGGATTGAAACAGGCCTCTAGAAGTTGGAATCTTCGTTTTGATGAGAAGATCAAAGAGTTTGGTTTTGTCAAGAATGAAGATGAACCGTGTGTTTACAAGCGAATCAGTGGGAGCATTGTTGTCTTCCTGATATTGTATGTAGATGACATACTGCTGATCGGGAATGACATACCTACCCTGAAAGTTGTTAAGAACAACCTAGGGAACTGCTTTTTTATGAAGGACTTGGGTGAAGCGACTTACATACTCGGTATTAAGATCTATAGAGATAGATCGAAGAAGTTGTTGGGTTTGACCCAGAGTACGTACATTGAGAAGGTGTTGAAGCGGTTGAACATGCTTGAGTCCAAGAAAGGATTTTTGCCCATGTCTCATGGTGTGAATCTCTCTAAGGACCAGTGTCCAAAATCTTGTGAAGATAAGGACCGCATGAAGTTGATTCCATATGCTTCGGCAATTGGGTCAATCATGTATGCAATGTTATGTACTCGACCCGATGTCTCTTTTGCTTTGAGCATGACTAGCAGGTATCAGTCTGATCCCGGTGAATGTCACTGGATAGCCGTAAAGAATATCCTGAAGTACTTGAGAAGGACTAAGGATGTATTCTTACTGTATGGTGGAGAGGAAGAGCTCGTTGTAAGTGGTTACACGGATGCCAGCTTCCAAACTGATAGGGATGATTCGAAGTCTCAGTCAGGGTTTGTGTTTTGCCTGAATGGAGGAGCTGTGAGCTGGAAGAGTTCCAAGCAAGAGACAGTTGCTGATTCTACAACTCAGGCCGAGTATATCGTTGCGGCTAATGCAGCGAAGGAGGTTATATGGATTAGGAAATTCATCGGCGAGCTAGATGTAGTTCCTAGCATTGTTGGTCCCGTAGTTCTCTACTGTGATAACAATGGTGCAATTGCACAATCTAAGGAACCTAGATCCCATCAGCGCTCCAAGCACATACTTCGGCGGTTCCATCTTATTCGTGAGATTGTCGAACGAGGAGATTTGAACATTTGCAGAGTGCCGACTGAGGAGAATATTGCAGATCCACTGACAAAGCCTCTCGCGCAGAGAAAGCATGATGGTCATACTATATCAATGGGTATACGATACCTGAGTGATCAACTCTAGTGGGAGTCTTGTGGGTTGTATGTAAAATATATATCCTGTTGGCTGTTTATTATTTATTCATATGATGAATTGTGTACCAATTATTTCTTTTTACAATTAATGGCAAGTTCTTTTATTATGATATATTGTTTCTATATGATAGAATAAAATTCGTGATAAATACCCTTAGAATGTTCGCTTCCATAGGACATCAAGTACGTGACTTGAATGTGAGAGCCTATGATTTTGAAGCTTCATTCTTAAAAGGTCCCTGGTCGAGGTATCATCGTAGAAGCTAAGGGTGATGATGATACATTAAGACTAGCATGTGTGTTGACTGATGACCGGTTCTCACAGGTCATGATATTGTGATATCAAGTCATCACGTGGGTACTTGTTAGTGAACAAGTTGTACTGGACAGACCCAACCTGAGACAACTTTGTGGATTGTTACTTAAATGTGTCACAAGTAGGTCTCATTTGACTATGGTGTTGTGGTCCTTTGACCTGAAGTCACAGCATTCATCGAGTGAGGAAGAGCGTGCTTTGATGTCATCTAAAGTCGTCCTTGAAGAAGGTTGATGATAAGGGTGGTCGTTGGGTACGTTACGAATCATTTGGGTGTTTGGGTGTGAGCAGATATGGGATTTGTCCTCCTATATAACAGGAGTTGCATCCATGGGCCCCTTGATGGAATTGGACTGAGAAATGCATGGCCATGCTTGGTTGAGCCAATATGTGATATTGGGCTCACCATTCTCTGGAAGTCTGTTCTAGATCAAGAAACTTGGATTGAGCTATCATGAGGGTGACACGGTCCATGCCTCTAGTTATTTCCGGATGTAAGGGACAAAGGGACATGAAAACACTGATACATTGGTCATGACAGGCTTATATGAGTTATGAACTCTTATTGCTTGGGTAGCAATGATGTATTGCTAGATGCCTCTCATTGTTTGTGAGACTTTTGTTGATACTTTGTGATCAAGTGGGAGACTGTTGGAGTTTCTGAGGTGATCTCAAAGCAATCAACAGTTAGTCTTGCTGCCAACGCAATATGAGCCTATAGGATCGCACATAAAAGCGTTTGGAGAAATTGGAGAAAGGATTGTGTTGGCCTTACTCATATTGGATATGAGTGGAGGACCAATCCTGTGACTGCTTGGAATTAAGTTGAGAATGTCTCAACGGGAAATCGTTTAATGGGTTTAAACGAATGGATTTATTCATGACAAATTCGGCTAAGGGGTTTAACCGAATTATGTCAAATTCGACTAATGTGATTAACCGAATTATGTTGATTCGACTAATGAAATTAGGCTAATATAATTAACCAAATTTATTACAGATTCGACTAAAGGGTTTAGCCGAATCCGGTCAGTTCGACGAAATGGTTTCGCCGAATTTATATAGACGAATGATTAGTCGAATTCGGCGAATGTCATTAGTCGAATTTGGCGAATATCATTAGTCGAATTAGGCGAATGTAAATCTGGATAGATTTTCTGTTTTTTCCCTCTGGTCTGCGGATAGTCGATTTTATGCCTTGCGTATAAAAGGACGTGATTAGGGCTTCGGTACGACGTTTTTTTTCAGATCAAGCCTTTTCGCGAGAGAGAAACGACGGAAGTGTTCCGGCTGTTCTCGTTTCATCCGCCGATCGTCGTTCCGCCGCCGCTAGACATCGCCGCCAGTCGCCGCCTCCTCTGGATCGGACCTAGCAGTCCGTGAGGACGTTGAGAACTTCCTTCTCCGACCTAGTTCTTGTACGACAAGAAGCTAGGGTTCTTCATCGCTTGTGTGGACTTCTGTAGAGGGATCGATCTATTTCGATCCTTGAAGAACTCAAAGCAGATTTTGGATTTCTCTTGGAGCACCTTGGTTGGATTCGATCCAACTCCACTAAGGTAATTTATGCCTAGTAGTTTTGATTACTTCTTAATTCATTTTCATGGCCCGATCCAAACTCTTTTGGGTTGTTCTCTTTATTTCCGCTGCGCCTACATATGATGTATGGTATATAGAAAACCCAACATCCCCAAGTATCGATCTCGAAGGAACACCGTAAGGTGGAGTTTACTATCGGGGAAGGACTTGAGATTGAAGTCCTTTAGGTCGGATGGATGCGAAAGGGGGTGATTTGGTTTGTGGAAAATAAAGTAAAAGAGCTAAATCAATTGCTCCTATGCAGGCCTTGAGCGCACTGCTTCCCTAGGCGGGATGGAAACTACGTAGGCCTTGAACGCACTACTTCGCAAGGGCAGATGGACGAGTAGGCAAGCGGATGGAGTGGTAAGTGCGGAATCGAACTGTGCGGGCCTTGAGCACACTGCTTCGTGAGGCGAATGGATTACACGGGCCGCTATGCCACGCTTCGCTAGGCGGGTGGAAGACTAGGCACACGGATGCAGTGAGTCGCACCAGCGGAGTCGAAGTAGATTACACGGGCTATTAGCACCGCTTAGCTTGGCGGATGGAAGAGTAGTCTTACGGAATGGAAGAGTAGGCTAGCATAATGGAGTGGAGGGTGATGACGGATGTGGATGGAAAATGGATGGGGGCGCACCTCATACACACATATGAACAAAATAATCTCATATAAATGAAATAAACATTATATATAATAGTTCATAGTGCCATCATCAAAGTATAGAGAAATCTAGCATTTACAACTACCAATACAAAGAAAGAGAAAGTCAGGAATCGACCCAATCCGAAGACTTGTCGAAGATTCACGGTTGGAATCACTGGGTTGTCAATCCGCGTCCAATCTCGGTCTTCAACTGCGTCCGGGGTAGAGAAGGCTGTCACTACCTTCCAATGGCCCGTCTTCTTCGTGTCACGATCCGGCCGCACAACCTAGCTTCCTTCTCCTTGGATAATGGTGGATGTAGGGCTAGATCCCTATCCTTGGAGCTCGAGGATGATGGAGGAGGCCAATGGGGGAGGAGAACCTGCAGAGAGGGCAAAAACGGCGGACTGGACGGAACAGAAGTGGATCCCGAATAGGGCAAGAGCTGCAGCTTTTATACAAAATAATCAAAAATTTGGTCACGCACGGTAGAATGCACAACCGTGCGTGAACCGTGCGATAT
Organism: Dactylorhiza incarnata; assembly: GCA_033032865.1. Taxonomy (NCBI): domain Eukaryota; kingdom Viridiplantae; phylum Streptophyta; class Magnoliopsida; order Asparagales; family Orchidaceae; genus Dactylorhiza; species Dactylorhiza incarnata. Next base: position 10,501,090 of record JAWHQI010000031.1, read on the forward strand.
TAATTAAGAAGAAATGCCAAGAAGACGACCCAGAGTGCCCGTGCATTTTACTCACGTACGACCGAAGCTGATCATGCGTAAGAACGCATGGGTAAATTCGGAAAGCTCGAAATTCGGCAAAGAATAGGATGTCGTGCATTTTGTTCGCGCACAGTTGAGTCCAACCGTGCGTAACGAAAATGCATGAGCGGGGAAGATCACCATATTGACCAGCCGATCACAGCGCACGATCGCAGCCGACCGTGCGTCAAGAAAATGCACGACCGTGCGATTCATACAGGATGAATTCTGGGCAATATGGACGATCTACCCACCTGCACAACACATCCAAACACTGGGAACACACCTCCAACACAAGTATAAAAGCATAAAAAGAATGGGGAGCACATTGTGCTTGCCCCCAACAATAAAGCGCGCAATTGCACACCACAACGTGCCAACAAGTGCACTTCGTGAAGAAATGTGATTAAGTGAAATATAAGCAATAATGAACTAGAAGTGAAGTGCAAGTGCGTGAAAACAAGCCCAAATGAGTCCAAAAATGTGTATAAAATTGGGACTCATCATGGCTCCCCCTTGATTTGATGTTTCTCTTATCATTATTTTAGCTCCCCCTTGATCAGTGCATCTTGGCATGTGGTGAGGTTTTTCTTAGTCCAGAGTTAAGCCTGGATCACTTATTGTCCATTAGCCTTATTTGCTTTTGATTGGCTAAATGGACTTCCCTGCAAGACAGATTTAATAATCCTTAGGAACCCAAGGTGACTTGGGTCCTAGGTTTTTGTTAGCATAATAAGGAGTTCTTTTACTCACCTCAGCCTTTTCAGGAGGTCTCTCCTTTGCACTAGGCACACTAAGGTTGTGCCAATAGTCAATGGCAAAGTGTCCCACTTTACCACAACACCAACATTCATTGATGTTGTACCTTCTTTTCTGAGTAATTTTTGAGGTGGGTGGAGAATCACAATGCTTATGTTCAGTAGAGAAGGCAGCAACATTCTTCCTATCTCTCTCAGCCAAGAGCTGACTAGCTGCTCTAGTATAATTATTTCTTCTTGACTTTATCTGTTTGTCAGCAACAGATGTTAGCTTGGTAGCTGAGATGGTGTTGATGGCATCAGATATGATCAAGTGAGAGTTGATTGTACTAGTGCTACCAGTCTGCTTCTTATCTGGAAGAGATTGGGAAGGCGTTGCTCCTTTACCCTTGAAGGTGGGGGCTGAGGCACCAAACACAAATGGTCCATGACGGGCCATTTGGATTTAATCATGAGGAGGCTTCAATGCACTCATCCCCATGCCCTTTATCCTCCTATAGTTAGGAGCATTTCCCAAGCTATTGGAGCTTTCATTCATCCAGTGACCATAGACAATGTACTTGTCATACTGGTGTGTGATGTGATTCATCATGATTTTCTTCATCTGATAGAGCCATCAATCCAAAGGCTTCATCATCCTCAGAGTCACAGTCTGTGAGAGTCAAAGGTGCTCTTATCCTTTCTCTGGCTACAGAGCATTCATCATCATCTGATTCACTGTCTGAAGTAGTCAGGGGTGCTCTGATCCCTATACTCCTTTCTTCTTTAATATATGAAGAGCTCCAACTGCTTTCACTTAAGGATCTGAACTCCCTGATGTCAGATCTTTTGACTTTCTCCATATAGTTAGTATATGATAATCAGTTGATTTGATACACCCAAGAGCAGATCTGTTCAAGTTGTTAAGCTTTTCTTTGAACAACCTAGCTCTGATACCACTTATAAGTTATTGGGTGTCAACTTATCACCTAGAGGTGGGGTGGGGTGGGGGTGAATAGGTATTTTAGATTATTTTGCACCCCTCCATCTTGGTCTACTTGTTTTCTGGTTAATAGATCTATATGTTGGAACCTTAGTTTTGATTTGAGTTAGGATCCATCTTTAATGTCTAAGTTTCTATCATAACACATCTTATAACTTAGATCAAAACCCATTAAGATAGAAGGCTGTAAATATATATAATTAATAGGCTGAGAAAATAAGAGAAAAATAAAAATTATATATGTTATTTGCATTCGACGAACGGCTATCTGCGTTCGACAAACGGCGCTCTGCGGTCGAAGAAATGATTCAAAGCTGCGTTCGACGAAATCCAAGCAGCGCTCGACGATCCCATCTCAGCAGTTCGTCGGTCGACGAACAAATCCCGTCTCAGCGGTCGACGAAAAGCTGTGTTCGACGAACTCAAGTCTGCGTTCGACGAATCTTCAACAGAAGCTCAGAACGACGAATCAAATATTTAGATCGACGAACTTGAAGCTGAGCTCGACGAAATATTATCAGCTATATAAATTCTCCTTTCTCAGCTAGACTAAAATATTATATATGTTGTCAGATTTAAAAAAGCAATATTTTATCATTTCTATTTTATATATTGCTATATATATTGCTGCGTTAATATTTATATATAGTCGTTGGCAGAAGCACTAAATGTAATAGCCATTGCAGAAAAGCTTAAAGACAGTAGTTTATCTTCTCGAGGAGTCAAGATAATTAAAGACACTTTATCTCTTTCCCTTTCCCAAAAAGAGGAATTCAAAATAAGAGAGAAGTACTCCAGATTATATAAAGACAAAAAAGAAAAGAAGAGACATACAGGACAAAGCAACAAGAACACACAAGCATAAACAGAGAACAACATATTATTCTATCTTGTTTGTTTTGCTAACTCTTCTCTGCAGATCTTCTTCATCCTGAGACACCTATCTAAGATCATTTGCTCAGGATCTTAACTGCAGAAGAAGAAAGGAATACTACATCCAATAGAAGAAGCTTCACCACCTGAACATCAACTCTAATCAAATCAGGGGGAGCTCTTCAACATCTTCATCAAAGACCCATTCTCAACAACCCATCAGGATCTCTAGAGTCTTCTCAGAAAAGAGAAGAACACTTTAACCTTTTGGTTTTCTTTATTCCTTCCTGTACAAAGGTTTATAACTCCCTTCAAAAGTTAACTCTCGGTGACAGGGCACCTTAGCAAAAACCTGTGATTTGGTTTTTGAGTTACCTGATCAAAAGCTCATATGGTGGAAGGGCACCTGATCAAAAACCTGTAGTGGATTCCTACCAGTGGGTAGAAGAGTAAATGTACCCAGGTTGATTGGGGAACTACTATATTTCTTTGTGTCTTCTGGTTTGCTTGTCTTATTTCATTTTATTAATGTGCTGTGATAATCTGTGATAAATATTGTAATTACATAAATCACTCTGCTACACATATTTAAATATATCACTATTTTGAAATAAGATTAAAAAGGCCTTAATAAAGAAAAAGATATTAAGAACTAAATTCACCTTCACTATAGATTAGAAAAGCATATCATAGTAAACACTCAAGAACTTATAGAGGTTCCTCAAGACAGGGTATCTTGAGTAGTCCTCTTTCCCTCTGCGCCTACCTAGTAGTGTGCTAGGCTCGGCAAACACTGCCAATGTCTCCGGCCCGCAAGCCTTACAACTCGGACCCGCAAGTCCCTGCAGCCTAGGCCCTCAAGCCCCTTCACTTCACCCGAGCCCGCAAGCTCGACACGTTTGGACCCGCAAGTCCCTACAACATTGGACCTCAAGCCCCTTCACTGCACCCGAGCCCGCAAGCTCGACACTCAGGACCTCAAGCCCAACACAGCACAGACCTGCAAGTCTTTCCTGCAGCCTAGGCCCACAAGCCCCTTCACTGCACCCGAGCCCACATGCTCGACAAGTTTGGACCCGTAAGTCCTCTGCCCTAGCCCTCAAGCCTCACAGATCTCAAGCCCTCAATCTTGACACTCAGATCTGAAATAGATCTTACAAGTTCTTGGCCCGCAAGCCTTATAAGAGATTATAGTAATGAAAACTGTTTCTTCTGCCTGATGGAGATTGGCTTCTTGACTTGAAGGCGGTGCTTCTGATTTTTAATCTGAATGGTGCAAATCTTCTTCAATCTTTCTAACTATGCCGGATGTTGACTGGCTACCTTTTCTTGAGAGAAACTTATCAGTCGATGTGGCTTGACTGTAATTTGAAGAACAGGGAATGATCGTTTCATTCTTTTTCTTTCTTCTTCTTCACTGCCTCTTGTACTGTTGTATTGCCAGGCGGGATTCTTTTTTGTTCGTTTTTTCTCTCTCATCTAGGGCAACCACTGTTCCCTTTTATAGGACGGATGTGCTGCATAACGGTCACATATGATGTCCTTTACTGTCAGACGCCCATCCCTCAAGAGCATGCACTGATTGGACAATCAGGCGGTGACATTAAATGCTGACAGCGCGTCCGACAACTTTTGAATTTGTCTTGACGATATTTCCATTATTATGACGACAAGGACAATATCTCGACGATAGGACTTGCCATTGTCTTGGACTTGGACAGATCTTCAAGTCTGCTTCCTTCCTCTTCAGATAGAGATGTCTCTATGACACGTAACATCCCTTCTGCATTTGTACTTAAGATGACATGAAGTCATCTAACTGATGTCTGCGTAATCTTCACGATTGCTAAATATCATTGTGATCACTTTGTCTTCTCGACGACATGATCGATATCATGTCGACAGACCGTTCGTCACCAACTGCCCGTCTTTAGTGTTCTCAATGTCACGTCTTCTTTTCGACGGTATAGTTGTCATCAATCTTACATAGCCTCTTCAGAGACAAGGCTTCTTTTCGACGATACATGTCCTGTTCAGTCTTATCGACGACCCAATTTCTTATCAACGATATCTTCGACACTGATCTTCTCTTTGCCTTTTCAACGACATTCATTCTGACTTATCCCTATCGACGTCAAGGCTTCTTGTCGACCACATCTTTGAGTCTTCTTCTTCATCTTCGACTTTCTGATATCGTCGTGTAGATGTCACAATGATATCACCATTCTGCCTTGCTCTGCATGTTGTTGATGTTATGCCTGCTGTTGTCGACGATACGCTTGATCCTTTTTGACGACACAGGCACAATCATTCTTCTTTGCTTTGCCCATCATTTCAACAATGTGCCTATTCTTGTTGACGATATGTCCGACCCTTTTCGACGATATTATACTTAGGCAGGTTATTGAAGTACTGGACATATTGTCTTATCTCTGCAAGCATGAACTGGATATGATGTTAAATACAACTTGCACTTGTCATTGAACTGAATACTTCTTCAAATCAGGAACACTGCTGGGCACTGTTCCCAACATCAAGGATGATATCTTCATTCTCCACATGCTCCCTAATGAAGTGATACCTGATCTCAATGTGCTTAGTCCTGCTATATGAGATAGTGTTCTTAGCAATTAAGATGACAATCGATGAATCACAAAACATGGGAGTTTTGGTCATCTTTAGATTATAATCTTGGAGTTGATTCTGGATCCATAGCTATTGAGCACAACTACTCCCTGCAGATATATATTTTGATTCCGCTGTAGAGATTGCCACACTTAATTGCTTCTTGTTGCTCCATGAAATGAGTCTTCCTCCAAAGAATTGGCAAGTTCCTGAAGTGCTCTTCCTATCTTCCTCGCACCCTGCATAATTCGCATCTGAATAACCATTTATCTCTTAATCATTGTTCCCAGGGTACCATAGGCCAAGATTGTGTGTACCCTTGAGGTATCTCAAGATCCTCTTGACAGATGTATGATGAGATTCCTTGGGGTTCACCTGGTATCTTGCACATACACATGTGGCATACATTATATCAAGCCTACTGTCTGTAAGGTAAAGAAAAGATCTAATCATATATCTATACTTGGTTTCATCAAAGGGTAATCACTTTTCATCCTTGTCCAGAGTCTTATTAGATCCCATGGGAGTCTTTATGGAAGAAGCACTCCTCAATCAAAATTTCTTGACTTGATCTCTTGTGAGCTTAGTCTGTGAGATGAATATGCCATCTTCAGAATGTTTTATTTAGAGACCTACAAAGTATTTGAGCTCTCCCATACTGCTCTTTTCAAACTTTCCCTACATCATGTTTGCAAACTTTTTGTAGATATGATCATCTATAGAGCCAAATATTATGTCATCCACATAGATCTGCACTAGCAAGATCTTGCCCATTACTTTCCTTAGGAACAATGTCTTGTCAGTCTCCACCCTTGAAAACTTGTTCTCAACGAGAATGCTTGACAAGGTTTCATACCAGGCTCTAGGAGCCTGTTTCAACCCATACAAAGCTTTTCTAAGAAAATAAACATAATCAGGGTGTTTAGTATGGAAAAAACCCAAGGGCTATTCTACATACACCTCTTCTTTGAGATCACCATTTAGGAAGGCTGACTTTACATCCATCTGATAGACCTTGAATCCCCTATGAGCTACACAGGATAGAAATAGTCTGATGGCTTCCAATATTGAACATGGGCAAAAGGTTGGTCAAAGTCCATGCCCTTCTCTTATCTATAACCCTTTGCAACTAGCCTAGCCTTGTTCTTTATAATTACTCCATTTTCATCCAACTTGTTCCTGTAGACCCATTTTGTTCCTATGATATTGTGTCCTTGGGGTCTAGAAACTAATTTCCACACTCTGCATCTCTTGAACTGATATAATTCTTCCTTCATGGCTGCAATTCAGAATGGATTTGAATTGCTTCCTCAAATTTCTTGGGTTCAACTTGAGAAAAAAAACTTAAATTCATGGCTTCATTCAAGACCCTGCTCCTTGCCATCACTCCTTGACTAGCATTTCCTATGATCTGCTCATATGGATGACGCCTGATGTGTGTAGATACATCTGGCACTCATCTGAGAGTTTCTTCTAAGAGTGGTTCTGAGGGTCGTGCTTCCTCTGCCGTATCTAATACTTCCACAACATCTACATCTATGTCTACTGCAGCTGAGTGATCTTTGACTTTTACTGAAGTTTCAGCTTTGTCTTCAATCGATAGGTCCTTCATTCTCTCATTCGTACCTGCATCCACTAAAGAACTAGACCAGCCATTGTGAATAAGGCTAGTCTTATCAAATACAATATGTACAGATTCTTCTACTGCATGAGTATTAATGTTGTACACCCTATTAGCTTTGCTATAGGAGATGTAGAAAACCAAAAATACCTTTATTGCTTTTCTCGACAAACTTGGTTAGCTTGGTTTTCCCATTATTAAGGACATATCATTTGCAACCAAAGATTCTAAAGTAGGATAAAGTAGGTTTTCTGCCCTTCATAAGCTCATAGGGAGTTTTCTTGTGGCCTTTGATGGAGGCTCTATTAATCACATGACAGGCTGTATTGACAGCCTCTACCTAGAACAATTATGGTAGAGAGGAGTCACTTAGCATTGTCCTGTTGGCCTCTATTAAAGTTCTGTTTTTCCTCCCAGCCACTCCATTTTGATGAGAAGTTCTGGGTGACGAAAATTCATGGGAGATACCCAACTCCTGGCAGAATTCTGTCATGGCCCCTGACTAAAATTCTGTACCATGGTCACTTCTGAATTTGACAACAGTACAACCCATTTCATTTTGAATTTTCCTGACAAAACTCTTCAAGTTGTCTATGGTATCTGGCTTCTTTTTAAGGAAGAAAACCTAAGTAAACCTTGAGTAGTCATCAACTACTACAAGAGTATAAGATTTCCCTCCTAAACTATGAAATGAAATAGGACCAAATATATCCACGTGCAATGGACTTTATTTAAGATGGGTTGGGTTTCTGAAGCCTTGCCCTTGGATGTATCTTCAGTAAATCCTACACCACTTCTAAATGGTGCAGAAAATAGTCAATAATTGGCAGGTCAGTCTTGGGCTTGGAATAGCTGGCAACCATTCTCTTTTCAGTCAATAACATTTCCTAATGGTCCTTAATGACCTTGTTCTTCCGTTCTAATTCAGCATTCCTAAGATTTGTGGCTTCCTTATATTTACCCCACTTCTTTGCTCATAGTAACCAGCTTCTCAGCTATATCTTGGAGCACATATTGAGTATTTTCTAAGGAAGCCAACTCCTTAGATTAAACTCTATGGAGATCCTTGCTTTTCTTGAAAGTTTCCCACAAAGCTTCATACTGCTGCATTAGTTCAGACTCATCATCATGTGGGGATTTTGAGGATCTGCTATTGCAAGCAGACTCACACTCACTCTCATGCATAGAATCTGCCACTGATTCAGAATCAGAGGCAGAAAAGGGGGCTCTGAAAAGTACCTTCCCAGAAGAGGTGTCCTCATCCTGGATGTCTTCATCTATGGCTATGAGACCAATGAGTGATTCCTCCTCAGATTCTGAGGAGCTTAAATCATAATCACTCAATGTTCTAATTTTCTTTGTAATAAATCCTCTTTCAGAATTCTTCTTATCATTTGGATTTCTCCTGTCTTCAGCCCTCCTTGACAGCAATCATGTGCCCAATTTTCTTACAGCAATAACACACAGTATTATTTAAATCATATTTCTTAGGTTTAGACTTATACCTGTATTCCCTTGATGGTTTGGATCTGTCATGATGACCAGATCTTCTGGAGCTGGATGATGAAGATGATCTGTGACCGTCTCTTCTCCTTCTAGAAATCAACTTTTTAAATTGTTTCGAGAATAGTGCCATTACCTTGCCTGCGTTGTCTGACTCTGATGTGCTGGCATCAAAGGCCTCACTGCTTTCAGACTCCTACTAAAATATAGGAGTCTTGTCTTTAGTTCTCCTGATGCTCTCTGCTTAGAGAGCCGCAGACCTTTCTCTGGTGCTTCCCCTTGAGCTTTCCTCTTTATCTTTTCTTGTGTTGAGTTGAAGCTCATGGGATAGAAGCTTTTCCATACAGATTTTTGGGCTCCATGATGCCCCAATTTCCCAACTCCCTGATGGCACATATCTTGATATCCCATTCTTTTGTGAGGGATCTAAGGAATTTGTCATTAAGATCAGAATTTGTGAATTCCCTTCCATAGTTTCTCAGGTCATTCACAATTTTGAAAAATCTCTCATAGCAGTTAGAGATGGTTTCATTCTTGCTTTGTTTGAAGGCCTCATACTCTTGGTTCAGAAGGGACTTCCTATCAACCCTTACCTACTCTGTCGCCTCCATGTAGACAATCAAGGAGTCCAACATCTCCTTGGCAGATTTGCAGTGAATGAGATTCTGGAGGGTGGACTCATCAAATGCACTTACTATAATATTTTGTGCCCTTTTATCAAGGGCAACCAAGGCAAGCTCATCCTTGCTCATATTAGAGTACTTCTTTGGTACTCTTTGGGTAGGATCAATGGTAGAAATTGTCATGGGCATGTGGGGTCCCTCTTGAATAGCAATAAAGACCCTGAGATCTGCAGCCTCCATGAACAACCTGTCTCTTTCTTTCCGGATATGGAAGTTTTCTTTAGAGCACATTGGAAGCCCCATGGACCTCATTTCTCTATACTGATCACCTCCAGCCATTTGAGAATAGTTCCATAAATCTAGATCTGACTGTTAAGTCACATCTTGATCAACGTCGCTCTGATACCACTTGTTGTTTATGGAACTTTCACCTAGAGGGGGGGGGGGGGGGGGGGGGAATAGGTGATGTTAGTCGTTTTTAAAATCAAGCTTATGGAAATAAAAGTATATCACCGCACAAAACACAGTCATAGAATACAACACAGAGAGACACCAGATTTATAGTGGTTCCCCAGATGATGGATACTCTACTGTCCCTCTTCATATATCTAGCAGTGTGCTAGACTCGGGAAACTCCTCCAAAAACTCAGATCTCCTTCACAGATCCTACAACTCAGGCACTACATGCCCTACAACTCAGGCACAACAGGCCCTAAAACTCAGATCCACTTAGGATCCTACCTCAGGTTCCTAGAACACTACAGCTCAGGCACAACATGCCCTATAACTCAGATCTACAGTAGATCCTACCTCAGGTTCACACAGAACCCTACAACTCAGTCTCAAAATAGTCCCACAGTAAATGTAAAGAGTTTACAATACAAAAGAACACTCCATAATGCAAAGAATAGAAATAGCCTGGAGAGTCTTCTGATGCCTGAGGAAGACATCCTTTAGATCTGACGAGAAGGCTTTGAAAGACTTGAAAATAATGCACAATAACTTCTTTTATCATCTTCTTCACTCTGGAACATTACTTATCAGTCAATGGTGCCTAACTGATTCTTGGAGAACTGAGATTGCAAGAAGTTGTTCTCGTGAATGTTCCTTCAGCTGTACTGATGACCATTACTTTCTTTCGATTTGTTAGTTCTATCATGATTAGGGAAACCATCTTATCATTATCTATGACAAGAATATCAAACGGTCTATTCCGAGGTCTCTTGATTGTTAGAAGCCCATTCCTTAACAACACCCGCTGATTGGTCCCTTAGACGGCGCCATTAAATACAATCAATGCATGTTGGAACCAGGACTTGGCCCCAACGAGGAGATCGTACCCCTTAGTGGCGGAAGGTAGCACCTACTGATCCCGCGGAAGAGGCGGACCGGAGACTAAGAGCTCAACACAGTCCCTTGGCTACAGCGCGGAGGTCCCCCCCCCCCCCCCCCCCCCCACACCCGGAAGATCTTAGAGCGCTTCCCCTCCCAAGCCAAAGCTGAAGCTGGGCACCTTGGAGAGCCTGGGGAGCTAAGCAAAGAACCTAGGGATGAAGAAGCCAGAAATTGGAATTCTCTCCAAAGTAGCCCTTCAAGGTCTATATATAGCTTTTTTAGTCTAGTCTGCTAATAACGTAATCCGGCCTTTTGGTTTTACTAAACGCACCCCAAATTGGCCTGCTAACAACCAAACTCCGCTGTTCTGAAGGGCTATTGGCAGCCCACCAAGGGTATCTAGGTAATTTTACCCCCAAAACCTCCTGGGCGAGTGGTCCATGAAGGCACCTCTCACATAACCTCCCGCGTACCGGACCTCCCAACCCCTGCGGGGCGAGTGGCCCTTGAGGTCGACACTCGCAGGGTCCTTGGGCCTCTAGGAGAGTGGGGTTCCGCCCCTCACTCGTTCGATTCTCGTTACATCCGAGCTACTCTCGCGCGTGTGTTCCACGAGTGCCCTGCGTGAGAGGCTGCACTCACTCAGAACCCCTTTTGCCCTTTCTTGACCTGGGCAAATGCCCTCCTTGCTTGCACTTTTGCTTATCTCAAGCCTGGGGCCCTACTCGACAAATATGGGGTTGTATACAATCCCCGCTCTTTGCGAGTGAGGCACTCACTTGGAAAGAAAGTCCAACCCTGTGCATTTGGTGAGTTCATGCTGACCTGGAGGGAATATTTTGGGGGGACCCTCCACTTTGCTATATATATCTCATGTTGTGGGGCTTGCTAATCGTATTCCACTCACTGCCTCTTTCCTCTTTCTCCTTCCTGAGCTTTCGCGATCTATGACCACCATGAAGCCACTCCGCAGCCTCTTTCCCAGGTGATGATCGATCCTCTCTCCTTGACGCGAATGAGGGACTCCTGTCTTACCGCCAAATATCCTCCTTGGCTCTCGTCTAAGAGGGATCCCACCTCCCCTTACCGGCTGAAGAGGGCCAAGACTGTTAGGAGGGGCCCGATGACCAATGAATCCGCATCAACAACCCAGCCCCCTTCTCGCGACTCTCCTAATGCACCAAAGGTAATTCTATTTCTTTCTCGCCTTGCCGCTATGCTGAAACTATTTCTAACTCGCAGGAGAAACTGTCGACGGGAAGCGCCCACGAGACCAACCAGGTGGGTGCCGACACGCTCCCGCCCCCTGCTGATGACGTTCCGCTAATTCGGGAGTCCTTCCCTCCGATCATCCTTGCCAGAACCCTTCCTGAATCTGGTAAATTAATATCGCTTTCTAGTACAATCTGACTTTTCTCTATCTTACCTATTTCGCCTCCCGCGGCCTCCACCTTCAGGACCACTTGGCTTCCTCCTTCTCCGTGGGAACCAACACCGCGAGAACCAATTGTTGGGTTTTTCTAGAACCATACATCAAATGTAGGCGCAGCGGAAATAAACAGAAACAACCCAAAAATGCTTGGATCGGCCATGAATGTTGAATCAAGAAGCTAATAAAATACTAGGTATGAATTACCTCAATGGGGTTGGATCAAATCCAACCTTGATGCTCCACGAAGAAGATTGCTGTTGGCGGCAAGGAGAGTTCTCACGTAGAATTATGTCTACGTCTCTACAGCAGTCCACACGAGCCGGGAAAACACCAAGTCACGTCGCACGCAACTCGGAAAGAAGAACGGCTGCACCTTGCACTTCCACGGATTGCTAGATCCGCTTCGGGAAGTACAATGCCGGCGACAATCGACGGAGAGGAGGTCGGCGGAGGCGAACGAACGACGGAACTCCTTCCGTCTAGGGTCCGGACGAGATCGGAACACTTCCGTCGAGGGCGAGCGAAACTCTTCCGTCGGCTTCTATCTCATCGGGGTCATGAGAACCCTAAAACGAAGTCCTAATTATACCCAAAGGATAAACAACTTCTAGAAGAATCGCTATCCGCAGACCACTCATCAGAATAAGGGCTTCTGTTACAATTCGTCGGAATTCCACGGAAGATCATTCGTCGAGATTTCACGGGACAACCCGACGAATCCGACGAATCAGATCAGACGACAACATTTGCCGAAAAAATGATCTCTGTAACAATTCGTCGAGTCTTCACGGGACAATCCGACGAATCCGACGAATCACAACAGACGGCAACAATTGCCTAGTCAAGGCTCTCTGTGATAATTCGTCGAGATTCCACGGAACAATCCGACGAATCCCGACGAATCCAGACAGACGACAACATTTTGCCGAGTGAAGAATCTCTGTCACAGTTCGTCGAGTTTCCACGGAACGACCCGACGAATCCCGACGAATCCGACGAATCCTATCCGTGTAAACCCGACGAATTCCGACGAATCATATCCGACGAATTCAGACAGCAACATTTGCTGGACTTCCCCATTCTATATGGTGATTGGTAACCTTTACCAACACAGTCAATCTTCCAACTTCTCCACATGCTCTTATGTGCGACCCTGCAGGCTCATATCGCGTTGGCAGTGAGATTACATATTTGATCACTTCTAGATCACAATGGTAACTCCAACAGTCTCCCACTTGATCTTGAAAGTATCAAACCAAAAATCTCACAAACAATGAGCGGCATCTAGCAATGCATCATTGCTCCCCAAGCAATAAGAGTTCATAACTCATAAGCCTTTATGACCAATGTTCCAGCGTTGTCTTTGTCCCTTTGTCCCTTACATCCGGAAAGAACTAGAGGCATGGACCGTGTCACCCTCATAATAGCTCAATCCAAGTTTCTTGATCTAGAACGGACTTCCAGAGAATGGTGAGCTCAATATCACATATTGACTCTACCAAGCATGGCCATGCATTTCTCAGTCCAATTCCATCAAGGGTCCCATGGATGCAACTCCCGTTATATAGGAAGACAAATCCCATATCTGCTCACACCCAAACACCCAAATGATTCGTAACGTACCCAACGACCACCCTTATCATCAACCTTCTTCAAGGAAAACTTTAGATGACATCAAAGCACGCTCTTCCTCACTCGGTGAATGCTGTGACTTCAGGTCAAAGGACCACAACACCATTGTCAAATGAGACCTACTTGTGACACTTATAAGTAACAATCCACAAAGTAGTCTCAGGTTGGGTCTGTCCAGTACAACTTGTTCACTAACAAGTACCCACGTGATGACTTGATATCACAATATCATGACCTGTGAGAACTGGTCATCATTCAACACACATGCTAGTCTTAATGTATCATCATCACCCTTAGCTTCTACGATGATACCTCGACCAGGGACCTTTTAAGAATGAAGCTTCAAAATCATAGGCTCTCACATTCAAGTCACGTACTTGATGTCCTATGGAAGCGAACATTCTAAGGGTATTTATCACGAATTTTATTCTATCATATAGAAACAGTATATCGTAATAAAAGAACTTGCCATTAATTGTAAAAAGAAATAATTGGTACACAATTCATCATATGAATAAATTTTAAACAGCCAACAGAATATTTATTTTACATGCAACCCACAAGACTCCCACTAGAGTTGATCATTCAGGTATCGTATACCCATTGATCTAGTATGACCATCATGCTTTCTCTGCGCGAGAGGCTTTGTCAGTGGATCTGCAATATTCTCCTCAGTCGGCACTCTGCAAATGTTCACATCTCCTCGTTCGACAATCTCACGAATAAGATGGAACCGCCGAAGTATGTGCTTGGAGCGCTGATGGGATCTAGGTTCCTTAGATTGTGCAATTGCACCATTGTTATCACAGTAGAGAACTACGGGACCAACAATGCTAGGAACTACATCCAGCTCGCCGATGAATTTCCTAATCCATACAGCCTCCTTCGCCGCATTAGCTGCAGCGATATACTCGGCCTCAGTTGTAGAATCAGCAACTGTCTCTTGCTTGGAACTCTTCCAGCTCACAGCTCCTCCATTCAGGCAAAACACAAACCCTGACTGAGACTTTGAATCATCCCTATCAGTTTGGAAGCTGGCATCCGTGTAACCAATTACAACGAGCTCTTCCTTTCCACCATACACCAAGAATACATCCTTAGTCCTTCTCAAGTACTTTAGGATATTCTTTACGGCTATCCAGTGACATTCACCGGGATCAGACTGATATCTGCTAGTCATGCTCAAAGCAAAAGAGACATCGGGTCGAGTACATAACATTGCATACATGATTGACCCAATTGCCGAAGCATATGGAATCAACTTCATGCGGTCCTTATCTTCATAAGATTTTGGACACTGGTCCTTAGAGAGATTCACACCATGAGACATGGGCAAAAATCCTTTCTTGGACTCAAGCATGTTGAACCGCTTCAACACCTTGTCAATGTACGTACTCTGGGTCAAACCCAGCAACTTCTTCGATCTATCTCTATAGATCTTAATACCGAGTATGTAAGTTGCTTCACCCAAGTCCTTCATAGAAAAGCAGTTCCCTAGGTTGTTCTTAACAACTTTCAGGGTAGGTATGTCATTCCCGATCAACAGTATGTCATCTACATACAATATCAGGAAGACAACAATGCTCCCACTGATTCGCTTGTAAACACACGGTTCATCCTCGTTCTTGACAAAACCAAACTCTTTGATCTTCTCATCAAAACGAAGATTCCAACTTCTAGAGGCCTGTTTCAATCCATAGATGGATCTATTCAGCTTGCATATTTTAGTGGCTTCATTTGGGGATACAAAACCCTCAGGTTGTGTCATGTACACTTCCTCAAGGAGGTTTCCATTTAGGAAAGCCGTTTTGACATCCATCTGCCACATCTCGTAGTCATAATACGCAGCAATAGCAAGCAATATCCTAATGGACTTTACCATGGCAACAGGGGAAAAGGTCTCATCATAGTCAACACCATGAATTTGCTTGAAACCCTTAGCCACCAGTCGCCCTTTGAATGTCTGTACATTCCCATCCATGTCGGTCTTCTTCTTGAAGACCCACTTGCACCCTATGGGTCGTACCCCTTCAGGTGGTTCCACCAAGTTCCAAACTTGGTTTGTATACATGGAGTCCATTTCGGATTTCATAGCCTCAAGCCATTTGTCGGAGTCCGGTCCATTCATAGCCTCTTGGTAGGTCGCTGGTTCATCATCATGATCCATAAGCAACACATTACCTATTTGAGACACGAGAAATCCATATCTCTCAGGCTCAAATCTTGGTCTAGCAGATCTACGTAGGACTTGTGTTTCATGAGCAGGTTCTCTAGCTACAACATCTTGTAGTCCTGGCTCAGATTCCAATTCTGGTTCATTCACTACTTGTGGTTCTTGAACTTCTTCAAGTTCTACCTTTTGCGTCTTTCTTGACAAGAACTCTTTCTCCAAGAAGACACCCGTCCTTGCGACAAACACTTTGCCCTCAGACGGTAGGTAAAAGTAATATCCTTTCGTTTCCCTAGGATATCCCACCAGATAACACTTATCTGATTTGGGTTCCAGCTTGTCAGGCATTTGACGTCGTACGTATGCCTCACAGCCCCAAATTTTAATGAACGACATACTAGGACGCTTCCCAGTCCATATCTCATATGGTGTCTTTAGAACCGTTTTCGTCGGAACGCGATTCAGTGTCAAAGCAGCAGTCTCTAAAGCAAAACCTCAAAAGGAAACAGGCAAGTCTGCATGACTCATCATCGACCGTACCATGTCTAACAGAGTACGATTTCTCCTCTCAGACACACCATTATGTTGCGGTGTCCTAGGTGGAGTGAGCTGTGATACAATACCACACTCATTCAGATGATCACGGAACTCATGACTCAGGTATTCGCCACCTCGATCAGATCGGAGTGCTTTAACCTTTTTACCCAATTGGTTCTCCACTTCATTCTTAAACTCTTTGAACTTTTCAAAGGTTTCGGATTTGCACTTCATAAGATACACGTATCCGTATCTACTGAAATCATCAGTAAATGTAACGAAGTAGAAATACCCACCTCTAGCCATAGAACTCATGGGTCCGCATACATCACTATGTACAACACCCAAGAGATCCTCAGCCCTCTCAGTATAACCAGTGAAAGGGGCTTTAGTCATCTTGCCTAATAAACAAGACTCGCATCGCTCAAATGATTCATAATCAAATGAGTCCAATAGTCCATCTTTATGGAGCTTGGATATGCGCTTCTCGTTTATATGGCCCAAACGACAATGCCAGAGATATGTAGGATTTGAGTCATTTGTTCTTAGTCTTTTATTATTATCTACATTATAGATCGGATGGTCCAGGTTCAAAACATAAAGACCATTAAACAATTGAGCTACAATATAACAAACATCATTCT
Source organism: Dactylorhiza incarnata (assembly GCA_033032865.1). NCBI lineage: Eukaryota > Viridiplantae > Streptophyta > Magnoliopsida > Asparagales > Orchidaceae > Dactylorhiza > Dactylorhiza incarnata. The sequence continues at coordinate 10,517,885 of JAWHQI010000031.1, forward strand.
TAAATATAGAACAACAATTGTTCTTAATTATAAAAGAAAATCCAATCATGTCTAAGCATGAAATGGATATAATGTTTCTAGTTATGGCCGGAACATAATAACAATTATTAAGTTCTATTACAAGCCCACTGGGCAAAGAAAGAAGGTAAACCCCTACGGCTACAGCAGCAACTCTTGCTCCATTGCCGACACGTAGGTCCACCTCTCCTTTACTCAGCAATCTCCTCCTTCCTAGTTCCTGCACATTTGTACAAATGTGAGAACCACATCCCACTATTTTATTCAAATTGATAGGCAACTCAGCTTCAATTAAATACTCCCACTATTTTATTCAAATTGATAGCCCTCACTATCAATTCGGAGAGTCCATGCGAGCTACTCTCTTAGTGGACAAGATCCGTATTTCACCAACACCACGAGTCCGCTTTGGCGTTCCTCTCATAATGCGGTTATTTAGGTAGGCAACGCTTGCCAATTGCATCCTCATGCAATTCTTGTATGGCTGGTGAATAACTCCTTATTCGCATCCATCATATGGTGCATGCCAACCCTATGCCTCTAGGCACTCAACCTTTGAGGTCACCTAGTTAAGTTAGACCCGATGTCGACAGTGGGATATCACAATTATCCGCTCGCACCCTTACCAAGATAGATTAATGCACCTTGCTTTGGCAAGCCCACACTTCATCGATCGAGGCAGGAAGAGTGTCATCCATCGGAAGGCATCCGAACACTTAATATTTGATGAAGGGAATTTTTAAAAATAGGTTAACACTTAACCATGATCAACATTTGATCAATGTGCACATCCACAGAAAAACAAGCTTTCTAAAATCCACATGCATCCCTTATGTGCACAACATAAGACTATCAACCTTTGATAGACGAAAGGGCTAAATCTGGACATTTAGAACTATTCCAAATCTTCAGATTTACATGCATTGGACAAAGGCAAAGACAACTCGACTTAAAGCAGTAGACAAGCTCGTCTCTCATTGTTGGATTCAAAATCCAAAACAATACAAGGGTTCATTAACCACTTGAGGGACGGTTACTGCTAAGGAGACAACAATTTCTAACAATTAGAAATAACCACGAAATCCCAAACGTTCCTGGCGGGGTACCAAGACCCCCTTTGAAAAATCATCAACATTTGATGTTCCAGGAAGAAATCTTGACATTTAGAACGCTTCCAAATACCTAGATTTGCACGTACTGGAATAACCAAACTTCTGAAACAAAATTCATGACCAGAACCTGCCTCTGATACCACTGTTGGGTTTTTCTAGAGCCATACATCAAATGTAGGCGCAGCGGAAATAAACAGAAACAACCCAAAAATGCTTGGATCGGCCATGAATGTTGAATCAAGAAGCTAATAAAATACTAGGTATGAATTACCTCAATGGGGTTGGATCAAATCCAACCTTGATGCTCCACGAAGAAGATTGCTGTTGGCGGCAAGGAGAGTTCTCACGTAGAATTATGTCTACGTCTCTACAGCAGTCCACACGAGCCGGGAAAACACCAAGTCACGTCGCACGCAACTCGGAAAGAAGAACGGCTGCACCTTGCACTTCCACGGATTGCTAGATCCGCTTCGGGAAGTACAATGCCGGCGACAATCGACGGAGAGGAGGTCGGCGGAGGCGAACGAACGACGGAACTCCTTCCGTCTAGGGTCCGGACGAGATCGGAACACTTCCGTCGAGGGCGAGCGGAACTCTTCCGTCGGCTTCTATCTCATCGGGGTCATGAGAACCCTAAAACGAAGTCCTATTTATACCCAAAGGATAAACAGCTTCTAGAAGAATCGCTATCCGCAGACCACTCATCAGAATAAGGGCTTCTGTTACAATTCATCGGAATTCCACGGAAGATCATTCGTCGAGATTTCACGGGACAACCCGACGAATCCGACGCATCAGATCAGACGACAACATTTGCCGAAAAAATGATCTCTGTAACAATTCGTCGAGTCTTCACGGGACAATCCGACGAATCCGACGAATCACAACAGATGGCAACAATTGCCTAGTCAAGGCTCTCTGTGATAATTCGTCGAGATTCCACGGAACAATCCGACGAATCCCGACGAATCCAGACAGACGACAACATTTTGCCGAGTGAAGAATCTCTGTCACAGTTCGTCGAGTTTCCACGGAACGACCCGACGAATCCCGACGAATCCGACGAATCCTATCCGTGTAAACCCGACGAATTCCGACGAATCATATCCGACGAATTCAGACAGCAACATTTGCTGGACTTCCCCATTCTATATGGTGATTGGTAACGTTTACCAACACAGTCAATCTTCCAACTTCTCCACATGCTCTTATGTGCGACCCTGCAGGCTCATATCGCGTTGGCAGTGAGATTACATATTTGACCACTTCTAGATCACAATGGTAACTCCAACACCAATGCCGCAGGAGCCAACGCCGCGAGAACCTCCTTCGACATCACGCGCCTCCCCAGCTCACAAGACAACATCTCTCGTCGTGCTAAAGGAGGAGCACCTGATAGAGAGGGTCTCGGTGCGCAACCCCCCGGATGCTGGCGTAGCCACCATTTCAGCTGCTAACCCGGAACCTTCCCGCCTAGGGAAGAAAAAAGCACTACATCCCTCTGGCTAGCCATTCGCGGGGCATGCTACCCCCTCTCACCGGTGCCCCGACAAGGAACCCATGCTAGGTTAGTTATCTCACTCACTGTGATTCAATATCCCGAGATTACCGACCAAATTTTACCCAAAGCTCGCTTTCACAGAATATCGAGAGGTCTCACCGATGGACCCCCAGTATAAGGAGGAAGGGATGTTCTCGCCCCCGCCCTCTTCTGAAGATCTTTTAGATTTCTTAGGAGAATCTGCCGACCCAAAGACAATGAAGGCACAAACGGTGGAGGTTCTCGGCAAGCTCAACTGGATACTGTGAGTCCATGCCGACCAGATCGATGCACAATGGACCCCTTTTATGCGTAGGGTGGGCGTTCTCGAGCGAGACTACCAAAACCTTGTCGACGAGATGGAACGTCAGGGGGGTGGGGGGTGGGTGCGTGGAGACCTCTCCTAGGAGGCACATTGTGCGGGTTAGAGATCAGATGCGCTTAGTCAATAAAGAGCTCACAATGGTGAGTGCATAACACTACCCGCGAGTGCCTCTAAGGATAGGGAGGGAAGGTCGGGGTCGATGGAAATGGGTTCAGTACTGAGCCTACCGACTCTTGATCCCTGTACTCTCTTGCACCCTTGTAATTTCTTTTCTTTCCTTTCGTGCACTGAACAAGTTGAGACTTGCTGTGTGTTGCAAACAATTTATCTGTCTAAATGTATGATGTGCTGTTACTTTGTCGAATGCCTTCTTATGAAACTATTTGCTTTTGCTATGCTGTAACTTGCTTTCGCCTGAAGAGTCCCGCGCAGCATTCTCCCCCTCGCCGGTGACTTGGAGTATAGGCAGGCTGACCCGCATTCCGAGGTGCCGGGGTAGCGCGGTCTCTATCCGCACCCCGCGCCTAGAGAATTTTGTAATTTTCTAATGTTTTCTATAAATAGACGGCTTACATACCGCCTTTATTAAGCTTTCATCTGTCTCTTCTCTTGCTCCTGCTAGAGCACTCGCCCTTTTCTTTAGGATTATTGAGAGACCCCCCCTATCACAGTCTGCGATGGCAAAAGAGACCAACAGCAGGGCTAAGTCTGCTCAGCTTTTCGTCAACCGCGACTTCGAGACCTGCGACCTCTCAGAAGACGAATTCACCATGGTCATCGTTGACTATATTCTGCCTGGGTTTTCTGCGAGCCGCCCGGGGGACCGTGACCGCATAAACCAGTTCTCGCCAAACAATTTCGCCTTTCCCCTCGAGCACTTCGAGGTGCGGTTCTGCCTTCCGATGTGGCCATAGGTGCGCCAAACCCTTCGCTACTTCGGCATCGTCCCCGCGCAACTCAATCCTAACTCCATCGCAATGCTGGTAGCATTCACCTGTTACCTGTAAGAGGAGGGGATTGAGTTCTCACTCCCGGTGTTTCGCAAACAATTCAACTTCTGGGCGAAAGGCGCGATGGCCTTCTTCTCCGACCAGTCCCCCCTCAACGTCACCGACACAATCAACAAAAACCATTACTGGGTCCGGCGATTCATTTTTGTCACGAGGAACTTCGCCACCGTCCCTCTTGCACCTGTACTGGAGGACGAATCGACTTTCCGACCTCAAACGTTGGGAGGTTATGAGGCCAAGCTCCACCTCTACATCCAGGAGCACGACATGGATGTTATTTACCTGCAGAAGCACATCAACTCGCTTCCGCCCGTCCCGCCGTGAGAAGGTAAGACGAACCGATACCGAACTTAGCTTCCGCTCACCCTTCTGTCTGTCCCTTTTACTTAACCCTTACAATGCAGGTCTGCGAGATCTCCCTCTCCATCCGCTGCACGGGACCATGGAAGTCCCAGACGAGACCTTGGCTCTCGCAAAATCTGCCACCGAGGCCTGCCGAAGAATCCTCCTTCCCCCAAATCTAGCGGCCAAAAGAGGAAGCCTGACATGGCTCCCGACACTTCTTTCTCTAAGAGGTCCAAGACCTCCACCGCCAAGGGCAAGGGGGTGGCCGCCGACACCCCTGGGATGGGTACCCCGACCGTGGCTGGGACGGTGGGCACTGTCGCGAAAACAACGTCCGGTACCTCCAGCACACCGGCTGGGACCTCTAGCGCGCCGGCCATAACTTCTGCGAGACCTTCCCCAAAGGAGCAACGCAATTACGGCCTGGGTGAGAAGTATATGAACGAGATGGGTGAACCCTTGGTGCTTTGGGATGAGATGACCAATAATATCTCCATCTCCTCGCTCCTGCACTCCTGGCAGGAGCAGGACACCACCAGCGGTGAGGCGTATGCCCTCGCCTTCGCACTTTATGGTCAGGAGGATGCTGCTGTCTACAACGCTGAGTCCACCCGACCTTAGTGCATGAAACTATGCGTGATCAGCTGGGCGCCTTGGAGATGGAGCATATGTCTTCGTGCCACAACATTACTCTCACACAGAACCTTATTGAGGTGGAGATGATGCAATTCGCGGCTTCCGTGGAGGTGCGAACCATGCAGGAGTAACTGGATGCCGCGCAGAAGCTTCTCGCCGAACGTCCTATTCATGTCGTAAGTGATACCGACAATACTTGCGCTCTTGCGCCTCTCCTTCTCGCCTTCTTACCCCAAGCTAACTCTTCCCATCTCTTTCTTCTTGCAGAGCACCGCGAACATGGACATCCTAAATGCGCGAGTGGAATGTCGGAAGCGCAGAACAGTGAGTTGCGGGCTGGGGTTAAGCGCCTGTGAGAAACTGCCTCCTCGCCGCCTCCCGGAGATCCGCGTACTCGACATCGATGCACCATATATGAAATTGAGGTGATGATGCAGGAGACGACCTAGGGAGCGGCAAGGCATGCAGTCGAGAGGCTGCGAGATGCCTGACTACTTAATGAAGGAAGCAAGAGGCTCAGCGCTCGCAATCTTCTGCCCGAACTCTTCGATCCGGTGCCGGTGCCGGAAGCTGATCTTCTGCGAGAGGACTATGCCACCCCCTCCACCAATGAAGCCAGCGAATCCTCAAGCGAGAAGTCTGTCGACCAGCCCTGAAGACTTACTTTCTTTTTGCCTTTTCCTCTTTTTGATCACCACATGTACGGGGCGAGACCCCCCTTTTGTAAACACCTTTTGAGAATGAAATGAAATGTGGTTTGTCGATTTAACTGAGTCCTTTTTTTTTCTTAGTATCATTCACTAACCTCTCACACACCTACCCATGATAGGCTCATTACTTGTTTTCACGTTCGCACGCTTTCGCTTGTTTTTGCCAATTGATATGTACTTATTAACTGCTTGCACCTACTCGCACACCACCACTCGCACTCTCGCAAGTGATGTGTTTAGATTAACTACTGTCTTACACTCACACACCACCACTCACACTCTCGCAAGTGATGTGTTTAGATTAACTATTGTCTTACACCCGCACACCACCACTCGCACTCTCGCAAGTGATGTGTTTAGATTTACTATTGTCTTACACGCGCACACCACCACTCGCACTCTCGCAAGTGATGCCGTTAGATTAACTACTGTCTTACACTCACACACCACCACGTGCCTCTCAGAAGTGACGTGTTTAGATTAACTGTTGTCTTACACTCGCACACCACCACTCACACTCTCGCAAGTGACGTGTTTAGATTAACTGCTGTCTTACACTCGCACACCACCACTTGCACTCTCGCAAGTGATGTGTTTAGATTAACTGCTGTCTTACACTTGCAAACCACCACTCACCCTCTTGCCCAGGGTGTGCATTTATCAATTTCTTAGGACTTAGGTGGCCACATTGATTCTGTCGAGAGCGCAACCGTACCTAGAGCGCAACTCACCCTGAGTGACCCATATGCTTTCCTTTAGACGAGGAGTTACCTTGGGTGTACCTGCCGAGTGGAAACCTCTTTTTCTGAGGCCACTCGCATAACTGCCGAGCGAGTGCCTCCTCTGCTGGGGACACTTGCATGACCGACCCTTGAGATTTTCCCTTCTCGTATTTTTCTTACCTTCCTGCCGCTGGGTGAGTATGTTTCCCCGCCAGCTGGGAGAGAGCCTGGCCATGCCGTCTTTGTGTGAGCTTGTTACCCTAAGTACAATATCACTTTTACCTTGCTAGCCTCTCCAGAGATCAACCTGACCCACCGTCTAATGAGAGCCCGGCAGCGGAATTTATCTGGGGAATTCCAGCTCATACTTTCCCTAGCCAGCCTCTCCATAGATCAACCTAACCCACCGTCTAATGAGAGCCCCACAGCAGAATCGATCTGAGGCATTCTAGCTCATACTTTACCTAGACAGCCTCTCTAGAGATCAACCTGACCCACCGTCTAATGAGAGCCCGACAACAGAATCTATCTGGGGCATTCCATCTCATACTTTCCCTAGACAGCCTCTCCAGAGATCAACCTGACCCACCGTCTAATGAGAGCCCGACAGCAGAATCGATCTGGGCATTCCAACTTATACTTTCTCTAGCCAGCCTCTCCAGAGATCAACATGATCCACCATATAATGAGAGTCTGGCAGCAGAATCGATCTGGGGCATTCCAGCACATACTTTCCCTAGCCAGCCTCTCCAGAGATCAACCTGACCCACCGTCTAATGAGAGCTTGACAGCGGAATCGATGTGGGGCATTCCAGCTCATACTTTACCTAGCCAGCCTCTCTAGAGATCAACCTGACCCACCGTCTAATGAGAGCCCGACATCAGAATCGATCTGGGGCATTCCATCTCATACTTTCCCTAGCCACTCTCTCTAGAGATCAACCTGACCCACCGTCTAATGAGAGACCGATAGTGGAATCGATCTGGGGCATTCCATCTCATACTTTCCCTAGCCAGCCTCTCTAGAGATCAACCTGACCCACTGTCTAATGAGAGCCTGGTAGCGGGATCGATTTGGGGCACTCCAGCTCATACTTTCCTAAGCCAACCTCTCTAGAGATCAACATGACCCACCGTCTAATGAGAGCCCGACAGCGGAATCGATCTGGGGCATTCCAGCTCATACTTTCCCTAGCCAGCCTCTCTAGAGATCAACCTGACCCACTGACTAGTGAGAGCCCAGCAGCTGAATCGATCTGGGGCATTCAAGCTCATACTTTCCCTAAAGGCCCATGATTAAAAAAGAGTTATTGAAATCAACCTAATAATGAATCATCATATAATAAATCAACACAAAAAGTTCAAGAATAGAACTCCCTGAGGGCCCTCTTGGTCTGCTCCACTCGCCCCATGAGCTCTTCGGTCGGGCCTACTCCCGCCTGCCTCGCACTCGCTGGGGTACCGCTCGCCGGAATGGCGCCCGCCCGGACCCCACTAGCACTCGCTGGGCTGTGGAAGAGTTCCCGCCCAGCGAGGTCTCGCCTCGACGCCTAGAGCATCACTTCTTTTCCTGCCATCTTCTCCGGGGCATTCTCGCCAACTCCTGGCGGCGAGACCACCTAGCGCACCGGGGTTGCGAGATCCCCCCGTGCCACGATGAATGCGTATTGGATCGCCCCGAGTAGGTCCCTTCAGAGGTCTGCCAACATCTCAATTGTTGCTGGAGCACTAGGTGGTGGCGAACCACCAAAGCTGGCGTCTCGCTCATCTTCTCCTGTCATGCCGCTTCCTAGAGACTTTCTTGTACTAACTGCTCTCCACGCTCACCGCACCAAAAATGTTGAAACTAGGACCTTCTGATCCCGCAGAAGAGGCGAACTGGAGACTAAGAGCTCAACACAGACCCTTGGCTATAACGCGGAGGTCCCACCATACACTAAGAAGATCTTAGAGCGCTTCCCCTCCCAAGGCAAAGCTGAAGATGGGCACCTTGGAGAGCCTGAGGAGCTAACCAAAGAATCTAGGGAGGAAGAAGCCAGAAATTGGAATCATCGCCAAAGGTGCCCTTCAAGGTCTATATATAGCCTTTCCAGTCTGGTCTGCTAATAACGTAATCCCACCTTTTGGTTTTACTAAACGCACCCCAAATTGGCCCGCTAACATCCAAATTCTGTTGTTCTGAAGGACTATTGGCAGCCCACCATGGGTATCAAGGTAATTTTACCCCCCAAACCCCCTGGGCGAGTGGTCAATGAAGGCACCCCTTGCCTAACCTCCCGCGTACCAGACCTCCCGGCACCCGCGGGGCTAGTGTCCCTTGAGGGTGCCACTCGCAGGGTCCTTGGGCCCCAAGGCGAGTGGGGTCCTGACCCTCACTCGCTCGATTGCCGTTACATCCGCGCTACTCTCGCGCGAGTGCCCTGCGAGATAGGCTACACTCGCTCAGAACCCCTTTTGCCCTTTCTTGACCTGGGCGGATGCCCTCCTTGCTTGCTCTTTTACCTATCTCAAGACTGGGGCCCTTCTCGACAAATACGGGGTTGTGCATCACATTTTGAATAATCTTTATCTGTTTCGATGATATGAGCGATATCTCGACGACATAGCTTGTTGTTTCAGCGATCCATCTTGGACTTAGACAACTCTTCAATTCCTCTGAATTCTTCACTTGAAATAGGTATCTCGATGATATATGACATAATTGATTCTTCTTGAGTCCTTACGATGATATCATCATGTGTACCTTGCTGACACAACTGTACAACCCTGTATTCGCCGAGTGGGTCCCCGGGGCCCAGGGAGTATTTAGTCCCAATTGTTTTTAGCACTCCCTAGCCAAGTAAGGGGGCGGAAGAGTAGGGGGAGAGCCGGGGAGGCGGGTGGCTTCCCGCTCACCCAGCCCAAGGAGAGTAGGGGGCGAGCCGGCGAGGCGAGCGACCTACCGCTCGCCCAGCCCAAGGAGGGCAGGGGGCGTGTCGGGGAGGCGGGCAGCCTCACGCTCGCCCTGCCCCAGCAAGGGGGGCGAGTCGGGGAGGTGAGCGACCTCCCGCTTGCCCCGCCTTAGCAGGGGGGGGGGGGGGGGGGGGGGGGCGAGCCGGTGAGGCGGGCGGCCAACCGCTTGCCCCGCCTGAGCAGGGGTGTGAGCGGTGGAGGCGAGCGAACTCCCGCTCGCCCAAACCCGTAGGGTGGCGAGCAAGGGAGGCAGCCTGCCCCCTCGTCCATCCCTGAGAAGAGGGGGTGGTCTGCGTTTAGCGCCTCGGAATGGAGGGATTTGGCTGTTGGCAGGCCAAACATGGTGGTATTTTTGTAATCTCTTAGGCCAGAATCTGTCTATTGGCAGACCAAGTTCAGAAATCTATAAATCAGACCAAGGGGGCACAATTTTGGGGGGACTTCTCTTTAGTCTTCTCTCTCCCCAAGTTTCTATTGGTGGGTGAAGAGAGCCTCCAAAGGTACCCAAGCTTAGCATTGGCTTGGGAGGGGAAGCGCTCTAAGATCTTCTGGGTGTGTGGTGGGACCTCCTCGCTGAGCCCTTGGTCTTGTTCCTAGTTTCATAAGTCTTCGAACTAGTGTTCTACCTTGAGAGAAGTAGGTATGAGGTTACCCCCTCTTTTGGGGACCCCGAACTCCACAGAGAACAAGTCTTGGTCCCAAGTCTTGGTTTCAACATTATGGTGCGGTGAGCGTGGAGAGTGACCAGCACAAGAAAATCTCAACCTGAGCTCTATGGCTGGAGGTGGAGGAGATGGATCCGACCCGGGACACTCGGAGTCGCTGGTGGCAGTGGTGACGATGGAGATGTTTGAAGATTTCAAGCGGGAGGTCCTGCAAACCTTGCAGCTAGCTTTCGCCATGCGAGGCGAATTCGAGGGAGGAGGCGGTCCGGAGGTCCCGCCCCAGTGGATGGGCGAGAGCACACCCGGCCAATGATCTAGGAAGAAGGTACCGACGGAGGCGAGTGTGGAGGCATCCGACCCCCACTCGCCCAACCTCCAATGATCGGGCGAGTGGGGAGGCGGCCTGCTCCCACTCGCCCACCCCAAGGGGGCGAGTGAGGAGGCAACTTTCTCCCACTCGCCCAGCCCCGAGGGGGCAAGCGGGGAGGCGGCCTACTCCAACTCGCTTAGCCCTAAGGGGGCGAGTGGGGAGGCGGCCTGCCACCACTCGCCCAGCCCCAAGGGGGTGAGTGGGGAGGCATCTAGCCCCCACTTGCACAGCCCCAAAGGGTGGCGAGCGTGGTGGCATCCATCCCCCACTTGCCCCAACCCAAAAAGGGTCAAGCAGGGGCGATTTGGCGAGACCTCCCCGAGCGGCAGCTATTCGGTAGTCCGGCAAGTGCAGAGGTCAGCGAGATGACTCTGCGAGAGCGAGCCACCCACCGAGCCGGGGAGGGAAGTCCCTTTTGTGAGTTAATCCTCTCAGCCCCGGTTCCAGAGGGGTTCAGGGGGCCAGAGATGTCTTACTACTCCGGCAAGGATGACCCCGTCCTGCACTTATAGTGGTTCGAGGACATAGTCTCTGTCAGGCCTATGTAAGACACCTTCCAGTACCGACTCTTTTCCACCACTCTGAAGGAGAAGGAGAGGGACTGGTTCCACCAGCTCCCTGTGGGGTTTATCTATGCCTTCGAGGATCTGCGTCGAGGTTTCCTGTTGCGCTTCTCGACCTCGAAGAAGAGGAAGAAAGATGTCAAGGCACTCTTCAAGATCAAGCAAGAGCCAAGTGAATCGCTGTCTTGTTACGTGGATAGGTTCCAGGAAGAGGTCCTGCAAGTTCAGGAGGTTCCCGGGTTCACCCTCTAGCTCACCTTCCTAGTGGGGCTGCGGGAGGTGTTCTTCAAGATGAGCTTGAAACAGAAGACCCCCTTATCGTTCGAGGAATTGATGGAAAGGGCGCCGAAAGATATTGAGAGTGAGGAGGCCAACCCGGAGTTCGCAAAAAGGTTAGCCAAGCTGAGTGAGTCGGAGGCAAGGCAATACAGAGGGAATATGGAAGATCCAGGAAGGATGTTTAACCAAGGAAAGGGTAACTTCCAGGGGGAGAGGTCCGACCCCCCAGTGTGGAGGCAGGGACCGAATGCACCCCCTCCACCACCTTAGCAAACCATGGTGATTGGTTGGGGAAGAAGGAAGAGAGCCAGGAAAGCAGAAAGAAGAGGAAGAGGAGGGGATATGGTGGCATTACCCTACTGTGACTTCCACGAGGAGGAAGTTCACGCGACGTCCACTTGTCCTGAGTTTTTGGAAGTAAGAGGAACAAGAGGTCCTATGAGGCAACAACAACAACCAGAGGGGACCGAGGAGAACCATTCCTGGGAGTAGGAAACCAAGTTCTGGTCCCCATACTTAATTTTTTCTTTAAGCCCATGTAATATGATGGTTTACTTTCAAACTTAGGTTTTTCTTGCATGTAATGTGATGACTAATGTGATGAAAAGTTTTCAAGGTACTTTAAGCCCCGATGCTGGCCCGTTGACCAGGCTCCCACCAAGCTGGCAGGGCCGGGGACCGCTCGGTGTCCAGAGGTTTTATGCTGGAATGCCCCAAATGATCCCGCTGCTGGTCTCTCACTAGCCGGTGGGTCAGCTTAATCTCACGGAGAGGCTGGCAAGGTGACAAGTATTTTATGCTGGAATTGTTGGAGCCTATGTTCCGCATCTCTTGGTTTGAGAATAACAAATACCGTATTGTATTTGATCTTGTATTTTGTGTGTTAATAGTATGCAGGTTGTATAGGAACTATAGCTACACATCCCTATGAGTAGTATACTGAATAGAGGTGACTCTCTGGAAAGAGAGCTAATGCCCCGCGTTAGTAGTTAACGCCTAGCGTTAACAACCGCTGAGAAGGAAACCACTGAGATGGCATTCGACGAAATCTAAACTAAACTGTGTTCGGCGAACTGAACTTCGTTCGACGAACTCAAAAGCGCTCGATGAAACTTGAAGGAACCTGAGTTCGATGAACTTGGAGTTCCGTTCGACAAAATTTCCTGCGCTCGATGAAATTGCGCTCGACAAGATGCGTTTGACGAACTTGGAGTTCCATTCGACGAAATTGCCTACGCTCGACGAATTTCCGCTCGACAAGCTGCGTTCGACGAACTTGGAGTTCCGTTCGACGAAATGAGCCTGCGCTCGACGACATTGCGCCCTACAAACTATGTTCGACGAACTTAGAGTTCTGTTCGACGAAATTGATTCCGTTCGACGAATATGGTTTCTGCCACGATCCTGATGGTTGCGGGGGTTTCCGTTCGACGAAGGCGCGTTCGACGAAAAATGTTTTGATCGACGAAAAATGTTTCTATCGACGAAATTTGGTTCTGTCATGCTCCCGACGCTATCCACGATCTCAACAACTTCCGTACACATTCGCTAACATCGGTGTTAACCCTTAACGCCACGCGTTAGCTTCCGAGGCTATTTAAAGTACAGCCCCTCTCATTCTATGTTAGATGATTCCAGAATTCTGATACTTTGGAGAGGTTCAGGTACATTAATTAAGAGATCTCCCTTGGGCTATCATGAAGATCTAAAGAGGATTTTGAAGGAGAAGGTCTACAATGCACATCTCATACGAAGGACGATCGTTTCAAGAACGCCAACATCTACATCGACTTCGTCTTCACCTTCAGAATTTCTTGGGGAGTTTCTCTTTACTTATCTTGTAATCTTTTATTTTATTCTCTTTGTATTTTGTATGGAGAAATCGTTCGGTGAGAACGTCGGATTCCGGGGAGGATTCCGTGGGTAAATTTGCCTTGTGTTGCCGACTAGGTCTGGGTAGGACTTAGGGAGGAATTTTCGCCTTGTGTTGGTGACCAGGTCTAGGTGATTAGATCTAGAGGGTGCTCGAGACCATATCCGGGGAAGGATTGGCTAGAGCGGCTTGAGGCCTTATCCGGGGAAGGATAGTCTAAAGCCAACCGGTTTGTGGTGATACAAGTCGGTATAGAAAAGGAAAAATTGTTTTACTTTGTAAGCCTCCGATTTCTAGCGATTTTGAAATCAAACATTTCTGTATTCAATTTATTATGAAATAAAATCATGTCTTTTAATGTTCTATTCAATTGATTTTATTTCCTCTTCAAGAATATTTTAATTTATATTTTTATCAAAGTATTAAAATTAACATTTGTGTAATTATCTTTGAAATACAATAATCCTTTTTATTATCTGTGATTTTCTAGAATTGTATTTCATTAATGTTTTCATTAGTAAAATCTCATTGACATAATTCTGGGCAGATTAATTTTCTGAAGAGCTAACGCCCAACGTTAACACCTAACGCTAGGCGTTAGCAACAGTAAGGAAAAACTTTTGTTTCCCTTATCTGAGATATTGAAATATATTTTTATATAAAATATTCTGAAACTTCAGTCCCAAACTCTAATAAATTTAATTAAGATCTAAATTCCATAAAACCCTTATTCACCCCCCCCCCCTCTAAGGACGCCGTAGGATCCAACACGTGGTATCAGAGGGTAGGTTATTCCAATACGGCATCACAACCGGGAATAATGGCGCTTCATGATCTCGCATCTTCCAGAGGGGATAATTTTTATGAAAATGAAAAATCATTATGTCCACCATTATTTATGGGTGAAAATTATAATGGGTGGAAAACACTTATGAAAAAATTTCTTAAATCTTTGGATATTGAAGTTTGAAATATTACAATTAAAATGCCCCACGTATTTTAAATAAAAATGAAATGTTTGTAAATACCAAATCTATGAATAGTCTATATTGTGTTCTAGATCAAAATATTTTCAAACTTATTTATACGCTTCCTACTGCTTTTGAAGTTTGGAAATTTCTTAAGAATGCTTATAGCCTTCCTTCCACAGATGATGAACAAGAGGAATTCCTTATAGATTCAAGAGAAGAAATCGACGAGGACTCACTCTTGGAGGAAGATCAATCTAAGAGAGAAACAATATTGGACCCAATTGATAGCAAAACATCAAGCAAAAGAGAAGACGGAAACTATAGCAAGGTAAGAAAATCTAAATCTTCTCTTCTAGTAAGTAATTCTATTTCTACATTTCGTGTGCTTAAATTTGAAAAACATAAAATTTTAGAGTTACAAATTGCTAATTCCAAATTACGTTTAGATAATAAATCTTTAAAAGCAAACGATAATGTAGAATCAAATATTGATGTGCTAAATTCTCTTTCATGCTCTTTAGTTAAAATTCCTATTCCTTGTTTTGATTGCAATCTATTAAAAGAAAAAATCAAGGATATTGAAAAAGAGCTCTTAGTTTCTAAAAAGCATAATGAAAAATTGATAATTGAAAATGATGCTTTAACTTGTAAGTTAAGACAATTAAAATCTTTTGTTGAAAAAGTTTTAATTTCTAGTAATGACTTTCATCATAAGATTTTGAATAAAAATAAATTAACTTACAAAATCATTTCTAAAAAGGACCATTTTCATACATCAACTAAAAAGGAGTTTAGTTTCAAAAAGAATTATGACCCTCACTAAATTCTTAAGAGTCACTATTATAAGTCTCAATATATTTTCAATCACGACTCAAATTTAAAAACTCCTTTTCATGAAAATCAAACTATAAAATATTATCCTTCATATTATAAGAGTATGTCTATAAGAAAGAGTGGAAATGAAAATCATCAAAATAAGAATCAATCATTTAAAATTTATTGTAACCCACTCTTTCAACAATCACTTCTAAAGAAAGACAATCACTCTTATAAACTTTCAAAGAATCCATATAATAAAATTCATGATGATTATCAACATCAAGCTATTTTGAAAAATAATTTGAATAAACATGAATCCCCAATGAATTATTTTTCCAACAACTATCATTCCAAAAGATTTCAAATAATCATAATATGAATTTAAAAGATAAACAACCAAAGTATGAATGGAGGCCCAAAATTAAAAATGAAACACTAACCCCACTTGTAAAGGCACATTCATCACTATCTCTCCAAAAGCCAACACGATGTATTTGGGTACCCAAAGGAACCATCACACATGGTCCCCTTTGGATACCTAAATCTCTCATTCACTAGGAATCATTGTATTGCATGAATTAGAAATTAATTAAAAATGAAATATCATTACTCTACTTCATGAGATGCTTAATTGCTTTTTATTTTGTTTATTTTTTTGAGCCAACTTGTTTATGATCACTTTATGTATCATGAGATATGACTTTCATTTTAAGCCTAATGTTTAACAAATCAAATTGAATTAAATTGAACATAAAGTAATATTTTTTTAAGTGATCTATCTTTTCTTTTTTCTATGTTTTATACTTTTTAAATCCATTGCCTATAAATGTCTTATATTATCATCATAAATTGAATGCTAAATATGCTAAATAATATTATCAAGACTAATGAAATTACTTTAAAAAATGGATTTAATTGGACTTTTAGGGGTCTTAGGCTAAAATATTAAATGCGCAACTAATTGCATATTTGTCTATTTTCTTTGTTGCATATGATAGCCCCTATAATGAAAAATCATAATTGAAAAATTACAAAAAATGATGAATATGATTTCTCACACGCCATCTTGATCTCTTAATATCCTATGCTCAAATTCACTATTATCATATATCGTAATTCATGATCTATCAAGAATTATCTTAAATCAACTATTTCTATCAACCTTAGGAATTATGAATTATATGATGGTTATTGATATTATAGTTTCATATCTTGTTTTGTGTGTGTGAAATGCATCTCTATTGTTTGCTTGTATCTCATTATCTTTAGACCTATGAATTAACTTGATATCAACAAGATGAAATCGAATTGAGTTGCATCTTCATTCTAGGTCTACAAAATTTCAAAACTCTATAATTGATTACATGCAAACCAATTATATATATTTAGCATATTTTGCATAACATTCAAATTCATTATCCTAGCCGCACCTCTTGGCATATGCTCAATTTAGTGTCTATGCTAGGATTATCAATATAGTGACATGCTAAAGGTAGAGAAATTTGAACTTTAAAAATCATGAGTACAATGTGGTTTCAAAATCCACTATATGTTTTAAAACTAAAACAAACTCATGTTTTATGAATTAATCCTTAGACTAAAATGCTTTGTATATCAATAATCATTAACCCATGACATGTGTCTCACAATAGCGAGGGCGTAGGATTGTGTGCATTGGAGACCTAACCTCTAAGTCATGTCTTGTCCTTAACCCGGGAGGGTTCCAATAGGGCCTTGCGAGGCACTGGGGGAAAGAGTGCTAGGTTGAGCGTCATCTTTTGTATGCATATGGGATTAACAACCCAACCTATGACATGTGTGCAACTCCTCATGCCCATCTGTCACTTAGTACGGCTAGAGAGTAGTCATGTTGTAAAGGTATCTTGATCTTAGATATACTTATATTATATTCATTGCATGAATATTATCTCACTCTTTATACTAAAATCATGGATATTTGTTTTTGTTCTAACATTGCATCTTGTGTTTGCATATTTTATTATTTTGAGCTTTAATGATTTTACTAAACACAAGTATTTGAAAAATCACCAAAAATATGCTAAAAGAGCCTTAAAATCTAATCAATATACTCTGAAATTTCAACTGAAGGAAGGCCTCTTTATAATACAAATAATTTTTGAAAAACATTTTTCAAAAAAATCAAGAAATGCAGTACTGTTTTGGCGTTAAGAAGTTAACGCCTGGCGTTAGCTCCTTAGCTCCGAAATATTTTTTTTTTGAATTATTTCTGGTATTATTTTAATATTTTGTGTTTTATTTCTCTGTTTGTAAAAAGTTTTCTATCTTTTTAGTTCCTTTAAAACAAATTTTATTTCTTTTAAAAAAATGTATTTTCTCATGCATTATTTTGGGTGTATCTCTCTGGCATAGAATATCATTTACTGAAAGGGCTATTAACGACTTCTATGTTCTCCAGAGAATATATATATATATATAAACAAATAAAAAATTACAAAACAATTTCAAAGAACAAAAATATGTTTTTTGTGTGTTTATTGTTTTGTGCATGTATAAAAAAACTGATTGTTATTCATTGCCATTGTCAAGAATGATTAATTATATCAATTAAAGATTAAATACAATGTTTATTTTAACTTTCAAGTTTCTTAAAAACATTGTTTTGTATTTGTCACGCCTTGAAAATTATCTTGTTATGTGCAATGAAATTGATTGTAGATAAACATGTGTAGAAATGCTTAGCATGCCTCTAAGTATGAGTAGTGTATTATGTTTGATAATGATTCATTCACTCACTTATTTTTGATAATCAACATATGTTTACAATCTGATACTCGCATGATTGTGTAGTGTAATAAAATAAATAATTAAAATGCATAAATAGATTACCTACACAACATTGAATTGGTTATTACAATTCTTTGTCTTTCATGCACCTATTCTTTAGAGAAATGTTGTTTAAAATGCTATATTTGCAAATCAAGTGAATTCAGAGTCCTTAGTCACTAAACTAAAAAGCAAATTATAAATGACAAGGAAAACTCCACCAAGCACTACTCACCCTCCTGATAAGTCTTAATGAGCATTGTGAGGTTGAGAACCTAGGCTAAAGAATTGTAAAGTGTCTTGTAGCAAACAATTTATACACCACTTCTCTTAGTACACCGGATCATAAAAAAATGAAAATAAAGCTAAAAGGTATAAAAGTGATCCCCCAAGCACTACATTGCACCCTGATAAGTCTTAATAAGAATTGTGTGTGTAGAGCACCTTGGTAGTTATTCTATTTATTCATGTGCATTGAAATATTGTGGAAGTAATAGTATTTGTGTATTTTAATGTTGTGTTATTTCATAATATATGTCATGTGTTTTTTGATTGATTCATATGTATGCTTTATCAAAACACTATTTTGTACACATCATTATCTTTCATAAAACTTCTACTCATGAGAATTGGATCCTAATGCTCATCTATACTATTCTCTACAAACTTAACTAAATGTACTAGATAGCAAAGCATGATCGCTACAATGTTTATGTTTACTTGAAATGCAAATTTTATTACATTGTAGTTTATGTATCTTTTCTTGATATTATGAAATCATGCTTGCAATTTTATATTAATGGAATAACATCTCTTGAATATATAACTCAAACATCAACTTTTCAAATTTAAAACTCATTATCCTTTATATATGATTTTATCTTCTAAAATGATGTTTATGTTTAAGAGTGCTTATTATATTCTTCTACTAAGTTTACCACTTATGCTCATTCATGTCTATTATTTTTAACACTGTGGTTTTCTTTTCAACAAGTGGTATCTTAAAATAGAATGCTTACTTTATCATGTCAGTTATGTTGCTTACTACTTTATGTTACATAATGCTTATATTTCTCTCAACAAGTAGTATTTAACAAACTTTTGATTGCATCCTATTTTCTTCTCGACATAGAACATATTACTTCTTATTGCATACTCTCACCTAAACCCTCTTTTGACACTACCAAAAGGGGAGAATAAATTGCATCATTCTAATATTTAGGGGGAGTGCATTATAATAATATTAAACTCAAAAAAGGGGTATCTTTGCAGGGGGAGTATTCATATAGGAGGTGCATACACTATCATATGTTCGATCATGACAATCCTTCAATAAGTGGTTCCTAATCAATCTTAATAGATATACACTCAATCCCACCAACTTTTGTTAATAACAAAGGGGGAGAAGAAATTGAGAAATCTAGTCATATAGATACTTAGGGGGAGATTATACGAGAACACTTATGTACGGGGAGAACTTTATATAGAAAGAGTATGCACTATAGCTTTCAAATCTATCATGCTTTTAACCTGTTATTTATGCATATCTTATCACCGCCCTTATCTATAAACACAAATGGTCTTAATCTCACTAATTTCTCATACAGGTATTTGTTATTATCAAAAGGGGGAGATTGTTGGAGCCTATGTTCCGCATCTCTTGGTTTGAGAATAACAAATACCGTGTTGTATTTGATCTTGTATTTTGTGTGTTTATAGTATGCAGGTTGTACAGGAACTATAGCTACACATCCCTATGAGTAGTATACTGAATGGGGGTGACTCTCTGGAAAGAGAGCTAACGCCTCGCGTTAGTAGTTAACGCCCAGCGTTAACAATCGCCGAGAAGGAAACATCTGAGATGGCGTTCGACGAAATCTGAACTAAACTGCGTTCGACGAACTGAACTGCGTACGACGACCTCTGAAGGCGCTCTACGAAACTTGAAGGAACCTGAGTTCGACGAACTTGGAGTTTCTTTAGACAAAATTTCCTGCGCTCGACGAAATTGCGCTCGACAAGCTGCATTCGACGAACTTGGAATTTCGTTCGACGAAATTGCCTGCGCTCGACGAATTTCCGCTCGACAAGCTGCATTCGACAAACTTGGAGTTCCATTCGATGAAATGAGCATGCGCTCGACGACATTGCGACCGACAAACTGCGTTCGACAAACTTGGAGTTCCGTTCGACGAAATTGATTCCGTTCAACAAACTTGGTTTCTGCCACGATCCTGACGGTTGCGGGGGTTTCCGTTCAACGAAGGAGCGTTCAACGAAAATTGTTTCGTTCGATGAAATTTGGTTCTGTCACGCTCCCGACGCTATGCATGATGCGGTAATGGCAAGTGCACCGGTCGCACAAGTAATAAAGTTGGGAGTACGTCCCCGAATATCGTCTCTCAAGGAATGCGCGTGGTTAGTTTGATTCTTCGGATTGAGAAAATGATTACGAGTAGATTAAAGGAAAAAATCAGGGCTTTGATTTAGGTTTCCCTAAGCTACTGCAGAAATAAGAGAAATGCGGGTCAAAACTCCGCTTCGCAAGTCGGGATGGATGCAACGGCCGCGATGCCGTGCTTCAGTGAGCGGGTGAACGAGAAGGCTAGCGGATGAGGGTCGTAGGCACCTCGTCGCGGAACACGCAACTAGCAATTGCTATTGCGGAGCACTACAAAGCGGTGGAGTGGATGGCGGACTACGACGCTCCTCAAATCTCATAAACCACAAAGGATCTAAAAAATATGAAATCATATTAACTAAAACACAATGTTCATGAACATCATCCACAATAACAAACACATCTAAGGAAAAATCTGACGCAAGCGAAGGGGAAAAGAGGAAACCGAAGATCGAAGACTATGCTGAAGATTCACGGCCGGAATCGTAGGGTTGCCAAGCCTCGTCCGTGCTCGGTCTTCATTTGCATCCGGGGTCCGGAGGAGCTGTCACCTTCCTCTACTTTTACACGTCTTCTTCGTGGTCTAGCTCGAGGTAACTCTTGTTCGACACCTTGAATGCAGCGGAAGCTCTCCGTCTATGGCGTTCTTGAGCTCAAGGATGATGGAGGAGGCCAAGGAGGGAGATTTGGCGGAAGATTTGCATGCCACAGTTCACCGGAGCTCCTCCTAGGTCAAACGGTGGTGGAGCGGCAAACTGGGTGAAAATAGCGGGCTCTGAAGCTTTTCCCGCGGGGGATCCCGATTGCAGCAGATTTCCTGCCTTAAATACTAAAAGGTCAGAAGTTTAGTCACGTACGGGAGAACGCACGACCGTGCGTTGCCCGTGCGTTATTTAACGAATAAATTGGCTGGAGGAAGAAGCAGCATCGCCTGTGCGTTTTACTCACGCACGGGCGAATCCGCCCGTGCGCAAAAATGTACGAACAAATTTAGATTGGCTAAAAATCAGTTGAAACAGGCGATCGTGTGTTTCCTTCATGCACGGGCAACTGCCCGTGCGTAAAAACGCACGAACAAATTCAGATCACCGGTTTTCTCCCCAGATGATGGCGCACAACTACAGCTATCCGTGCGTTAAGAAAATGCACGACCGTGCGATACAAATAAACATGATTTCTGTGGGAAAATAGGGTGATCCAACCACCTGTAAGAACAGCAATCCAGCTGGGAATACACCTCCAGCACCAATCAGACAGAAAAAGGATTGGGGAGCACCATGTGCTTACCCCCAATAACATGGAGCGCAGATGCACACCAAAACAGGCTTAAAAGGAGCACAAAGAACGCAAGTGCGCGTGAATGAGCATAAGAGAAATTGATGCAATAATAGCTCAAAAATGACGCACATGAGAGTGAAAACTAGCCCGGATGAGTCCATCAAAGTGTATATAAATGGGACTCATCACACCCCCAGACTTAACCGTTTGCACTTCTCGGGCAAACTACTCAGCTCTCCCGTCGGAACAATTGGGTGTTAGAGTGAATTTGAGCGGTAGAGATCCATGCGTAGTCGCATGCTCACATGCGTAGAAATACGTTAGAATAGAATTTAACTCAAAATTATATTTAACTATTTCTAGAACAGTAATTTGAAATCTAGTTTACTCGGATGGTGAATCCCAGTGAGTCTTTCGGTCGCGCACAAGGGACAATAGCGTGACTAATGAGTAGAGTATTACTCGAATCAAAATTCGGGACAATCTCCTAAGAAATCCTTCGAATTCAGTGTCCATAGGCTTGCACGTTCGCACTCTCTCCACTGCATGAGATGACTCATATCTAAAATCAATAGGACTTATAGGTTAAGATTTGGCTTAGGTTGAGTTTAGGTTAGATAAGTAGAAGAACGATGGGCATCGCACTCAACATAACCTGAGTACTCAAGAGTATAAAATCACCAATTCAACAATTTCAAGAACCACACAACACCCCCAGACTTCAACTGGACACTAGGTGTGTGCTAAGCCAACCATACATTGTTTTATCGAGAGATTGTACTTGAAAGTTCTTTTTGCACAATTATTTTTTTTCTCTTTTTCTCTTCTCGACAAATAAATCTTTTGTAAGCACTATATAAACTTCTCCTTTAGCTTTCTCAAAGCTGCCATACACAACAGAGATAACACCAAAAGTGATAGATATATAAATTTCTTTCAAACTCATTTGTTGGTGCGAATATAGGTTTGGTCGTATGGCTTTGGTGAACTTTAAGTCGAGCTAAGCAAGAAGGATAGGTAGGCTCAAGTGGGCTTGTAAAGGTGATTACATTGGTTAGGATTTCAAAAGCACAAACAGATCAAGAAACGGCCCACATCACGCTTTATAACGAGTTATTCAACGCAATCATTTCAAGAGTCACCTCATGCAAGTTCTAGCCACCGAGAAAGGTTATCATTCCTTCCGACCCTAGTAATAAGCTACTACTAATTCTGCTACACTCGACCCTGTGCTACCGTTGGATTCACCGGATTCACCACTAGAGTAAAATAAATTGGAACTACTATAATATAAATAATTAAATTATAACATTGAATTTTATTCTACTCTAATTGAATTTCTAGGTGTGACGGGAGCACTCGACTAGAGCACTACTCGAGTCAACATTTTTCTCCACCCCTCACTCCTACACTAACAATCCAATTCTTATGAGCGGGGAACCTCGCAGCAATACCCAATAAGCGCGCGCGATTAAGTACGCGTGAACTAGGTGCAAATGTATGCAATGTGTGCAACAAAATTGAAAATCCTAACTCAGTACATTCTAACACGCTAAGCAAAGTGCGTGCACGTGCATAACTCGATCTCTCCCCCAGACTTAGTCAAAACCATATAAAATAAAGAATTCATGAATAAGGAAAATATAGGTAGAGTGGACCTATGCTCCCGCATGAGCATGCCAGAAGTGCGGCAATTCCTTCTTTAAATTTCTCCTTCCTCATCCCCCGAGAAAGAGCTTAAACCTGCGATGTTAGCATAAAACAAACAACAAAACAAAATAAATAAAAATCTGAACAAAAGATCGGAACCGAATGGTTCCCCCATGGGTTGTCTCCCAAGAAGCCCTTTTGTTTACTGTCCTTAAGGTGGACCAAATACCTGTATTAAGCAAAGTTCATAAAGTGCAGAAATTTTAAAGAAGAGTTCACACACAAAGTTCACAGAACAAGAAAAATTAAAATTAGCTATAAGCACTTTTGTAGTGCCTATCTCCAGTGGCTCGTAGGCTGGAGGTGAAAGCTTTAGGGCCAAAATTGGTATCGCCCAATTTTCCCTAGCCTTCGCCATCTTGCCACGGAGAGCAGCGGAGCATGCACCATGCAATAGTCTCTCTTGTTTAATCTTCTCCACTGTTAAAGAGCGCCATCGTTGATAATCTTCAGCATTTCCCACCTTGTTGGTGGGTGGCATCACTTCCGTTGCCGCAGTGACGACTGGATCAGCCCAAGAGATAGAACGTTTAAGAGGTTTATTACATAATTCATTGCAAGATAACAATGGGACGTCGTCCCGAGTTAAGTTCGGCTCGACAGGTTCAGAAATGAGGTTCTCCTCCCTCTCAGAGTCACATTCTTTCCGAAAGTCAACTTCTTCCTCTTCTCCGCTCGACTGATCTTCTTCCTTTTCTCCATTAAACGATCCTTTTTCCTCCATGTTTTCTGCATTACTAAGTGATTCATCAATAATAAAGTGGGGAGAGCGAAATAATGTTGTAGTTGCAATCTTGAGGCAAGTAGAGGATGTTACCTTACTAGGTAAGATAACACACCCCACAGAGAAGTCCAAAGTGGCACCACTCTCTTTCAAGAACGGTACTCCCAAGATGGGAATAAATTGATTCTCACGGGGTCCCAATACTTGGAAATCGGCGACCACCACCGTCCCCTCGATTATGACTTCAACATTTCTTACTTCTCCCTCCGCCTGAATGACAGTCCTGTTAGCAAGCACTAGGGACTTTCGGTCATCCGTGTTGATTTCAAGTTGCATTTAGCAACGTCCTGCAGTGCAAGGACATTGCGGGATGAACCAGAGTCACACAAGGCAGCAGTTTCAACATTATTTATGGAGCATGTGATTACCAACTCACTTGGGTTACTTACTTCCGCATCGGTGAGACTCTTCCCTTGATTTATTGGATTCTTTTTAGTGTTGCTGGGAAGGGTCCCTTGCGAATGCTCGGTCAGCAGTTGAGCCAATTGGCCCAATTGCGTCTCCAAGCTTCGCATGGACGCGGTTTGGCTTACCATATTAGAGTTGGCGGCCTGCATGAATCTCTCCAACATTTCTTCTAAATTGATCTTCTTGGGGGCTGGGGAATTTTGCGTATAACCTAGTTGTGGTGGCCGCGGTTGGCTACCAGAGGCTTGAGCATCGAATTGATGCGAGCCTCCTTGCCCTCGTTGGCCAGGAAAGTTTTGTTTCCATGAGAAGTTCGGGTGATTCCTCACACCCGGGTTATAAGCATTATTTAATGGCGCTCCACGATTTTGATCATTCATATAATTTATACTTTCATCATAAGATACTTCGGTAGGTTGCTCACCTGTCGGACACTCATATGCATGATGCCCCGGGCTTCCACAACCTTGACGTGAGATGGCCATTACTGGGGCAGGAGGAAGGGCAGGTCTCTTAAGCAGCATGACATTTTAATAAGGTGTTGATGCCATCTCAGAAGATGCACCAGATGTGTTCACCTCAAAGAGTGCCTAAGCATTCCTTGGAGCATTCCTTCCAGCAGTCCAGAAAGAACTATGAATGGCAGTGTCCTGGAGAATCTGCAATGCATCTTCGGGGGTATGTTTCATCAGAGTTCCGCCTGCAGCTGCATCAATCATGGCCCTGTAGTTGGGCTCGATTGCAAAGTAAAAGTTCTCCACTAGGCTCCATGGTTGCAGCTCATGCTGGGGGCATTTCCGGAGAAGGTCCATGAACCTTTCCCATGCTTCTACGAGAGTCTCTCGATCATGTTGTTGGAAGGTTGCGATTTCCATCCTCAAGTTTACAACCTTGTCAACTGGGTGGAACTTTGCCAGAAATTTTGTTTGCAGAGCATCCCAAGTGGTAGCTGTGCCAGGCGGTATCGTGTGAAGCCATGCTTTCGCCTTGTCTCAGAGGGAAAATGGAAACAGCCTGAGTTTCACCGTCTCATCAGTAATCCCAGCGTACCGATATGTTACGCAAATTTCTGTGAATTCAGCCAAGTGAAGATGGGGATCTTCACTGACTAACCCAGAGAATTGGGCCTGGTTGCGGATCATATTCAGGATGGTCGGCTTTATCTCGAAATTGTTGTTAGTGATGGCCGGGCCAAATCCGGGGTACACACTCCCAATAGTGGGCGTAGTGTAGTCTCTCATGGTCCTGGGTCTCTGCCTATCCACTTCATTTTCGTCGGCTGCCTAACCAACAACTTGTGCATTTCCCGCCCCGGGATTGATCTGATTTCCATTGGCATCCATGGTAACAACAGCACGGAGATGCGCCAGTTGGGTACGCTCTATTTCAGGGTCAAATGCTGCAACATCACCGGGGTCTCGTCTCTGCATACACACACCGAAAACAATAGAAATAATATAAAAAAAAACTATTGGAACCTTAGTTTTGATTTGAGTTAGGATCCACCTTTAGTATCTAAGTTTATATCATAACTCCTATTATAACTTAGATTAAATCTCATTAAGAAAGAAGGCTGAAAAAGAAATATATTTAATAGGCAGATAATAAGAGAAGAATTAAATTTACACTTGTTCTCTGCGTTCGACGAACGTCCATCTGCGTTCGACGAACGGCGCCCTGCGCTCGATGAATGGCGTGCATTCTGCGCTCGACGAAATCCAGCCTATCTCAGCGGTCGATGATCCCAGCGGTTCAGCGCTTGACGATCCCGTCTCAGCGGTTCAGCGGTCGACGAACAGATTATCTCAGCGGTCGACGAACAGACCCCGTCTCAGCGGTCGACGAAATCCTGCGTTCGACGAACTCAAGTCTGCGTTCGACGAACAGCTCAATATTCAGCGGTCGATGAAATATCAAGTCTGCGTTCGACGAATATTCAACAGATATTCAGAAACAGTAAATCAAATGTTCAGGTCGACGAATCAAATGATGAGGTCGAGGAACTTGATCCTCAGCTCGACGAATTTCTGCAGCATTATTTTTATATCATTAAATATTACTTATATGCTGTCAAACTTTATTAAAGCAATATTTATTATTTCTATTTATATATTTATATAAATATATATATTGCTGATCTGACATTACAGCGTGCAAGCATTTAATGTTATAGCCGTTGGCAGCAAAGTAATAAATACTGTAGCCGTTGCAGCAAGCTAAAGATGGCAACTTATGTTCTCGAGGATCTGGGAAATAAAAGAGATATTATCTCTTTCCTTTTTGGTCGGCAAGGATTCAAATCAGCCCAGGAAAAAGGACAACTCTATTACACGACAGCAGGAAACATCCTTTTATATAGCAGAATATATTACAGCAGATTTTATATATAAAATATATACAGCTGTCTCTCTCGACAGATTACATATATATATATATTATATTGCTGTACAATATTGCAGGAAGAATATTATAGACAGAATATATACATATCATATTAGCTGTACAAGAAGAACAAGAAGAAGAGAAAAAGAAGAACAGAGCAAAAAGAATAAACAGATCCAAATATATTATCTTCTTTTTGCCTAACTCTTTTGTACAACCCCGATATTCGCCTAGTGGATGATCGAGTAAAAGTAATGCCTCGGGTTCTCGGGAGGGATATACGTTAATAGGCAGAAAAGTCCAGAAAGAGCAAAACTGACATGTGCCCGACTCGTCCGACGAACGGCGCTCTACGTTCGACGAAAAGGATCAAAGCTGTGTTTGGCGAGATTCGGGCAGCGCTCGACGATCCCGCCTAAGCTCAGCGGACGACGAAGTGGCTTCTCAGTCCGACGGCCGTCTCAGCGGCTATCTCTATCCCGTCTCAGCGGACCCGCTGGGACGAGCACCTAGCCGACTGCTCGCAAGAAGGCGAGCGAGTCAAGAGTGCGAGAGGGGCAAGAGTGCGAACCAGATCTATCAAAGGTCACTCGCGGGAAGAGGCGCGAGTCAAGCTCCCGCGAGCCCAAGCCTCAAGGTCGACCGACAAGAAAGAGGGCGAGCCAGGTGCTCGCCGAATGCTCACAAAGAAGCGTGCGAGCCAGGTGCTCGCCGAATGCTCACAAAGAAGCGAGCGAGCCAGGTGCTCGCCAAATGCTCACAAAGAAGCGTGCGAGCCAGGTGCTCGCCGAATGCTCACAAAGAAGCGTGCGAGCGACGAATCCGACGATCTTCTATGTTCGACGAAATTACCTCTCTACCCCCGTTGACCTTCCATTAGTCTATCCAAACAGCGGAGTTCAATGGTTAATTGGGGTGCAGTTAGAAAAATCAAAAGGCGGAATTACGCTATTAACAGACCAGTTACACAAAAACTATAAATAGACCTCAAAGGGCACCTTGGGAGGGGATTCCATTCTCAGATCTCTGAGCTTCTTCTCCCCTTGGTTACTTTGGTTTAGCTCTCTAGCTCTCCAAGGTGCCCGAGTCTCAGCTTTGGCTTGGGAGGGGAAGCGCTCAACGAACTTCCGGGTTAGTGGAGGGACCTCCTCGCTGTGACTAAGGTCTTAGTCATCTTCCTATTCTTCGATCGACCTTCTCCGAGGGATCAGTAAGGGCTAGCTGCCCCTCATTTCGGTGAGGGCCCCGAGCTTCACAAAAGGCCGAGAAATCGGTTTCAATATTTTGGCGCGGTGAGCGTGGAGCATGGCTGGTCCAAGAAAGTTCTATGGAGCAGATATGATAGAAGGAGAGGATCAAGGCGAGGAGTTCAGCGAGTCACCGCAGGTGGTGACGCCGAGGATGTTCGCAGATTTCAGGAGGGAGGTGCTTGATACTTTCGGACTCACGGTCGCGATGTTGCGGAGTGAGTTCGCAACCCCAGCACCTCAGGCGACCCCTCCCCCAGCAGCGGTTGGTGAGAACGCCCCGGGGGGAAGGGCCGGAAAGGAAGTCGTCGGAGGATCAGTGCAAGACCTGGAGGGGCGAGTGTTGTTCGCCAGCCCAGTGAGCTCTCTGCCGGCGAGCACGGCGCAGGCGAGCGCACGCCCGAAGGACATAGCGACTGTGGCGGTGGTCCGGGTGAATACCGTTCTCGCGAGCGCAGTCCCCGCGAGCCCGAGTCTGGTGAGAGAGCTTGGGGGTTGGGTGGAGCGAGAAAGGGTAGCAGAAGGGGGAAGTCCCTTCTGCGAGTTGGTACTTTCTGCACCTGTCCCAGCAGGGTTCGGAGAGTGGGACAGGGTGTACTACAACGGCAGGGATGACCCTGTCCAACATCTTCAGTCTTTTGAGGACTCGGTCTCCATCAGGCCGATGTCGGATGCTTTCAATTGTCGGCTCTTCGCCGTCAATCTTAAAGAAAAGGCCAGAGACTGGTTCCATCAACTCCCTACAGGGTCAATCTACGCCTTCGAGTACTTGCGCCGGAGTTTCTTGTTGCGATTCTCCACTTCAAAAAAGAGGAAGAAGGACGCCGAGTCCCTATTCAAAGTGAAGCAGGAGCCAAAGGAGTCGTTGGCCCGCTACGCGGATCGGTTCCAAGAAGAAGTGCAGCTCACTCAGGATATGCCAAGGTTTGCACTCCAGCTCGCTTTCACCGTCGGGCTAAGGGAGAGTTTTTTCAAAATGGCTTTGAAGAGGGAAAGCCCCCGTCTCCTACGAGGAGTTGATTGCGAGGGTGGCAGAAGAGATTGAGATTGAGGAGGCCAACCCGGAGCTTACCAAGAGGCTAGCAAAGCTCAGTGAGCCAGAGGTCAGGCAGCAGGATGTAAGGAGAAGGGAAGAGCCCAGGGCCCCGGAGGGGGAGTGGAGGCAGTGTGCCGAAGGAATGCAAGGTCAGGGAAGGGGCTACGGCCCGGGAAGGGGTAACTTCTATGGAGGGCAAGGAAGACCCCACCAGTTGGGATGGAGGCAGGGTCCGAGGCAGCTGCCTCCCCCACCTCAGCAAGCCATGGCAATCAGGCGGGGAAGAGGAGGAAGATGAAGAAGAGAAGAGGATAGAGAGGAAGCCGGGGCAGGGAGGAGGAGGAATAGGGTGGCGGAAGGTGAAGCAGGGGAGGTAACGTTGCCGTCTTGTGACTTCCACGATGAGGAAGGTCACGCGACGGCCACCTGTCCAGAGTTCCTGGAAATAAAAGGGGCCGAGTGCCCGCGCCGAGGCAACAACAACAGGTGAGAATCGAAGAGGTCGAGCCTCGAGGAGAGGAAGAAGAAAGGTGTGAAGACAGAGTTGATGTGGGGAGTAGTGGAGGGATCAGAGCTATCCATGGGGGGGGGGTAGGGGTGGAGGCGACCCGCAAGGCTAGCCTCCATTCAATCTATCGGCGGAGCGTGGCCTCTACATCCACTGCTCCACCCCCAGCGGAGAAAATCACTTTCTCCCAGAAGGACATGCCAGGATATGAAGATCCATTATGTGATGCGCTGGTCATCCAGACCGCCATCGAGAACTTCACCGTCTCACTGATTTTAGTCGACAATGGCAGTTCGGTCAACATCATCTTCAAGAAGGCATTTGACGAGATGAAGGTGGAGGCCTGGAGGGTGTTGGCCTCGGACGACCCCCTATTTTGGTTTTTTGGGAGAAAGGAAGGAGGTAGAGGGTGGAGTGGGACTCCATGCGACTCTTGGAGGGCAGTCCCGGAACTGCCGCTTCGTGATAGTGGAAGCCCCGAGCAGCTACAGCACCATCTTCGGACGGCCTCTCATCAGTGCGTTTCGATGCGTCCCTTCCACCTTCCACCAATGCCTCAAGTTCAACGCGGGAGGAATCCAGGTCCTGGTCCGGGGAGACCCCAAGATTGCAAGACAGTGGTACGTGACGGCTGTCAACACCGTCACCTGGATGGGAGAAGCGGAGGAGTTCGACAAAGTGATGGAGGAGGCGGCAGAAGCCGGAGGAGAGAATGGAGTCGAGGAGAGGATGGAGGAAGTTCATGCCCAGGAAGGGGTCGCTGAGAGGCCCAGGGCGGAGAGAGGAGAAGAAGAGGGGAAAGGGGAGGGTGCCCGGGAAGGAGGGGCAGAAGAGTTGATGATGGTAGGAGAGGCAGAGATGGAGGAAGGAGCCCAAGCGCTCTCTTGCGGTGGAGAGAAGGAAAATGCTTGGGGGGAGCAATCTAGGCTGGAGGCCGTGGATGAGGTAGTGGAGCTTGAAGTCACCACTCGGCTTGGGGTGGTGGAAAAGGTCCGAGTCAGCGGAGAGCTCAGTTCGGAGGAGCAGGCCGAGATTCTGGCCTGCGTGCAGAAGAATGTGGATTTCATCGCTTGGAGCGCCGCGGAGATGCCCGGGATCGATGCGGATGTGGCATGCCATCGCCTCAACCTCTGTAGCACCCTGCCAGTACAAATAATATAACAGTAGGTCCGGCCGGGACCCCACGCTATACTAACCACACTAGCTAGGCGTTAAAAGGAGATATACAGAAAAGAACTACACCAGAGTACACTAAACATAAGCAGAAGCATAAAGATTTAACATTTCTTTTAGAAAAGTCCACTATCACATGAATGAAACAATAAAGTGTAGAGTTACGGCCTTAAGGCCTTACATTCCAAAACTTACAAAATTCCCTAAACATACTTCGGCACGCAGGCCGGCAATACATGAAAAGCAGAAAAGAGGCCGGCCTTCGAGGGCCAACACAGCAAAAGCGCCACCGCCCGCTATTTCCCGCTAGGCCCACCTGCACCTGCATAAGAAGATTCCACCAAGAGGTGTCAAACAAAGCAACGGTCAGCACAGCTGACCAAATTATAACGACCCCACCCCTTTCTCGGGGTGGCGGAGCTTCTTCCCTGCATACAAGTTGTACTAGCAACATGTACTAGTATAAGGAAGGTTCAAAGTACACAAGGTGAGGTTTCAAACACAATCAATCTTCTAGGTGTAGCATCAAATAAAGTTGATCCTAGGAATGCACATGATGTTGGTTGGATTCACCCGGAGGTTCACCACAACTGCCTAAGCATCCGCATGAGGCTAACACATCATCATTTCAAAACATCACAAATGCGGGTACTCACGACCACACGCTCCATGCTCACATGGCATGAATCCAAGGTACTCTTTCAAGAGCGCCAACTCTACTCTAAGTTCGGAAACCTTAGGTGGTTAAAGAGCTTCTGGCCCGTCTAGGTGAACACCTTCCGCGGCCTCTCCCATGGTCGTACGACGTCCAAGAGGTGCTACCTCGCGCCGATTAGCATGGAAACAGGTTTCGGCTCAGCTTTACCCGTGCTCTCTCCGTCGTGTCGCTCGCACGATGCGGGTATGGCTTTGCCTAGTCCCGTAAGGTTTTAGCACATGCAAGTGCTACACAAAACATAAGTTACGCACCTAATCCATTCATGAGGACCTAGGCTTCACAAATAACAATCGGGAAGGAGGTACAAGACCACTCCTCATCGAAATCTAGTGGTGAAGGTTTGCATTCAACCACTCTGAAGCATGGGTCTCTTGTTAGGAGCTCCAACAGCCGTCTAATCTCAAGTCCCGCAATACGATAGCAAATCACACGGAGACATTCTCCGGCACGCATTCTAGGCTTAACCTAAATGCAATGTCGCAATCCAAGCATCACCGATCCGGGCACACGGCCACGAATAGGCTTCACACACAATGCCTAAATACGTTCGACTGCCGGATTTCTACCAGAAAATATGCCGGAGACGGACACAATCAACCCGGAGTTCCGAAGAACTAGAGGAAATCCTACACTTCACCCATTTGGTGAAAGGGAGTCCTCATGCAAGCATAGAAAAGGGAATGAGAGGACAAAGAACACGTCCTAAGACCGGGAGGGAGAATCGTTACCCTTGGAAACCTTGGCGCCATCAATCCGAGATTCCAATTTGAGGGAAAGAACTGCACCGGGATGCACTTTCCAGATCTAGAAACGTCTCGCGAATCGGAGCTCCGGAGCTCCGTCAATGGCGGAATCTCCTTCTTCTTCCTCCTTTCCCCTTCTTCTTTCTCTAGCTTAGGAGAGTGGAAAGCTATGGAAATATGAGGGATTAACCCCTCTCCAAAGCCCTAAGACCCCCCAGCAACAGCTCACAGCTGTTGGATCGAATTCCAAAACTTTTGATCGGTCTGATCGTCTTCTCCGCTCTTCTTTACAGAACAGAATAAACAGGGCCACAATCACTGGCGCACAACCAGCGATCGTGCGCAAAGAGGAGAAATGGTCGTGCGCACTGCTTTGGACAGTGAGCATCCCGATGGCTCTCTTTGCCTTGACAAGAGCGCACGATCACTGGCTCACGACCAGTGGTCGTGCGCGAAGAGGAGAAATGGTCGTGCGCACTGCTATGGACAGTGAAATTTCATCCTACTCCAAGCGCAGCACTACCACTCCGCCAACCTCGCTGAACTACGATTTTTGGGGCGTTACAACTCCACCTCCCTTAAAAGAATTTCGTCCAGAAATTTTGAAAACAGTATTAGCAGAAAATACAGTTATAATTACCTGAGAGAAATAGCTCGGGGTACTCCGCAAGCATCGAATGCTCCCTTTCACGAGAGAGTTCCTCTCGCCCGCAATTATTCCAACGGACTTTCACCATCCGAATGGACTTGTTCCGCAACTGCTTCACTTTAGTGTCTTCAATGCAAATGGGTTTGACTTTCGTCGCTAGCCCACCATCTACCGACACTTCGCTGACCGCAGCAACAAGATTTGGCTCCTTTACAGCCTTCCGCAACACAGAGATGTGGAATACATCATGCAACCCGCTCAGCTCTGAAGATAGAGCAAGCTGGTAGGCAGCTTCACCAATGCTCTCCAAGATCTCGAACGGTCCTAAGTACCTCGGACTTAGCTTTTTCAAGCGTCGGATCCTCGATACTCCTTTGAACGGTTTGATCTTGAGATAAACCGTGTCGCCAACGGCGAACTCGACATTCCGATGATTTGCATTGTAGTATTTTTCCTGACGATCTTGGGCAATGAGCAATCGCTCCCGAATAGCCCGAATCGATGTATTTGCCTCCTCCACATCCTTGCGTTTCAACAACTTAGTGTTGCCCGTTTCAGCCCAAGATACCGGTGGGCGACATTTCCTACCATAAAGAGCCTCGAAGGGGCCATCTTTATACTTGCTTGGTAGCTGTTGTTGTAAGCAAACTCAATCAAATAGAGATGGTCCTCCCATCTCTTTTCGAAGTCCAGGGCGCACATCCTCAGCATGTCCTCCATCGTCCTATTGGTCCTTTCGGTCTGTCCATCCGTTTGCGGGTGGAAGGCCGTGCTAAACTTTAGCTTGGTACCCAATAATTGATGAATCAGCCTCCAATCATTTGATGTGAACCGCCCATCGCGATCACTGATGATGCTATGGGGAATCCCGTGCAACCGTACGATGTTATCAACATACAACTTTGCCAGCTTCTCCACAGAATCATCCTTCCGGTTCGGAATAAATTGTTATACCTTCGTCAATCGGTCCACGATCACCCAGACAGCGTCGTTTCCATGTTGCGATCTCGGCAATCCGTGCACGAAATCCATCGAAATATCATCGAACTTCCATTCCGGAATCGGCAATGACTTCAGAAACCCACCGGGACGTTGACATTCTGCCTTCACCAACGCGCAAGTATGACACTTGGCCACGTAGAGGGCAATGTCTTTCTTCATACCCGGCCACCAGAAGAGTTTCTTCATAACCATGTACATTTTCGTGCTCCCATGGTAGATCGAGTACATGGTATGATGAGCCTCGTACATCAACCCCGCCCGTAATGTACCAACATTTGGGACGCACAATCTGCCATTCTTCCACATAAGGCCATCTTCAAAAGAGAAATCAGCGTTTGACCCATCAACGGTCTCCGCTTTATAGTGTTTCATGCTCTCATCCAGCTCCAATGCTTGTCAAACTCGGTCAGTGAGGTCGTATTGAACCTCCAACCAGTTCAAGCATGCTGAAGGAGATGCTCTTCTAGCAACGCAAAAGATCTTCATAACTTCTAGCTCGCGGATTAGACGCTCATCGTGCATCAAAATCCAATTTGCTTGAGCAGGAGCCCGACGACTCAACGCGTCCGCAACTACATTTCTGTTACCAGGAGTATATTTGATGTCGAAGGTGTAGTCCCCAAGGAATTCCATCCACCTCCTTTGATGCATATTCAACTCCCTTTGATCCAGCAGGTACTTGAGGCTCTTGTGGTCAGTAAAGATATCGATCTTCACGCCATACAAGTAATGCCTCCAAAGCTTGAGGGCGAAAACCACGGCCGCTAGTTCCGAATCATGGACCGGGTAGTTCCTTTCATGAACCTTCAGTTGTCGGGAGCCGTAGGCAATTACCTTTCCGAACTGCACTAGGACGCAACCCAAACCACTCCCCGAGGCGTCACTATAAATTTCGTAGCCTTTCGTACCACATGGCGAGCATAGAATGGGCGCCGTGGTCAGACGGCTCTTCAGTTCTTCAAAAGCTCGAGCGCACTCGGGTGACCAGTCGAACTTGTGATCTTTCCTAGTCAGTTTAGTGAGAGGGAGTGCGACCCTCGAGAAGTTCTCCACAAAATGCCTATAA
The DNA here is from genome assembly GCA_033032865.1 of Dactylorhiza incarnata. Classification (NCBI taxonomy): domain Eukaryota; kingdom Viridiplantae; phylum Streptophyta; class Magnoliopsida; order Asparagales; family Orchidaceae; genus Dactylorhiza; species Dactylorhiza incarnata. The sequence goes on from JAWHQI010000031.1 coordinate 10,552,705, forward strand.
TAGCCGGAAAGTCCTAAGAAACTTCGGACTTCCGCTACATTTCTCAACACAGGCCACGCTCGGATCGCTTCTATTTTTGACGGATCAACCGCAATTCCATCCCCACTAACAACACGACCAAGGAATTCTACTGACGATGGCCAACACTCGCACTTGGAGAACTTGGCATATAATTGACTCCTCCTCAGGGTGCTCAAAACTGCGTGCAGATGCTCTGCATGCTCCTCCTCCGACTGAGAGTATACCAAAATGTCGTCGATGAAGACGTTCACAAATTGATCCAAATACTCTCGGAACGTTCTATTCCTTAAGTCCATAAATACCGACGGTGCATTAGATAGACCAAACGGCATAACGGTGAACTCATAGTGCCCAAAGCGGGTATTGAACACTGTCTTTGGAATATCACATTCCCTTACGAAGCTGATAATAGCCGGACCTTAAGTCAAGCTTAGAGTATACCGTCGACCCAACCGGTTGGTCGAATAAGTCATCGATTCACGGAATCGGATAACGGTTCTTCTTGGTCAGCTTGGTCCGCTACTACTAGGACAACACTAAAGCTGGGCTTAGGCCCCGAATCCTTCAACAAGGTGAAGAGCATCTTCGCGCCTTTTCACAGCTTCTCCTATCCGCGCTCAATCAAGATCTATTGGGCAGCATTACCTCCAAACTATCCTTGACTAAGGTAAACGACACTCCGATTCATAACACGAAGACCTTAGACAGATAAGAGAGCGATGCACCCGCATCAAATAGAGCTCTCTCCGGATAGTTGAAAATTAGGACGAAACCTAATTGCACATAAATCAAACATAAAGTCGCACAACAGTACTAATCACACATAGCTATGTAAAAGCTAACATTTAATTCATACCTGTGACGACATTAGTTTGTCATATGGCTTCTTGCTGGCCAAGCGAGTAAACTCTCGGCTGGGTCGGAATGTGCTGGGAAGCAGCAGACTCCGCAGCTTTGCCCTTTTCCGTATGACCCGCAGCACGAGCATAGTCCATCGCTCGGTTCTCTGGCCTCGGGGGACCACTGCGACACACATTTGCTTTGTGTCCCACCTTTCCGCAAGTGAAACAAATTAAGGAACACCGTGCAGTCCTAGCTTCCACAGAGTTAAACTTTCTTTTAACTCTTCTTAACTCAGACTTGGACTGAGAGACCGGCACATGAAACTCTGACTTCTTTACATTTAAGTCTTTTGCGCGCTGCATACTCTTCATATCTATTTCCAGATATTTTGCTGCATTCACTAAGACGTTGAAGCCAAGTAACATTGGACCCACAAGCATTAGTCTTAGGTCATCTCGCAGACCATTGTAGAACTTGTTGACCTTGGTCTCCTCGTCTTCCCATATAGACCTCTCATAGCGGCCCAGACTGATGAACTCATTCAGGTACTCGTACACTGAGTGTGCTCCCTGCACCAGGTGTAAACACTGGTTCTGTAGTGCCAAATGCTCTGTTGAGAGCATGTACCTCAGAAGGAATGACTCATGGAAGTTTTCCCAAGAGATTTCAGTAAGTTGTCTCCCACCAAACATGTGCACCAACTCTTCTTCCCACCAAAGTCTTGCTTCTCTTATAAGTAGGAAGGTGGCTAAGGCTACCAACCTCTCTTTGCTTATAAGCATTGACATTAAAGTCCTTTTTATTTCTGACAACCACTCTGCCGCTCTCTTTGGGGATTCGGTTCCCGAGAACGTTGGAGGGTTAAAGCTCAGGAAGTGCTTTAATTGCTGGTCACGAGCTCGTCCCACAACAACTTGCTCAACTCGACGTTCCACCCTCGGCTCTACCGCAGGTTCCACTGCAGCAACAGTTATAGGGGCCACATCCGGAGTCGGAGTAGTAGGCTGTGCAAGCCACCCAGACTGAGTGTTGATCATCTCAAAACCCGCTTCAGCAACTAACCTGATCATCTCAGCAGAAGGAGTGATCGCTGGTAACTCAACAAACGCACTACTTTCAGCAGTGTTACGGGGTTGAAACTGCTCCGTGCCACTCCTAGTCACCTATAATCATGGAAGACACAATTTAGTGACTGAAAACAAGGCGAACAACAATCATGGAACGCTCAGGTTCCGCAAACAAGTATGTTTTTTCCATTCCTAAGTGGACATTCTTATTAGTTTTTAACTTTTTGGGTGAGCGCACATCCCGTGCACACCGCCCCTTAAAAGGAATTCATCCCGAATTCGCTAAATTACGGATCGACGCCCTAAGTCCGATACCAAATTGTAACACCCTGCCAGTACAAATAATATAACAGTAGGTCCGGCTAGGACCCCACGCTATACTAACCACACTAGCTAGGCGTTAAAAGGAGATATACAGAAAAGAACTACACCAGAGTACACTAAACATAAGCGGAAGCATAAAGATTTAACATTTCTTTTAGAATAGTCCACTATCACAGGAAGGAAACAATAAAGTGTAGAGTTACGGCCTTAAGGCCTTACATTCCAAAATGTACAAAACTCCCTAAACATACTTCGGCACGCAGGCCGGCAATACATGAAAAGCAGAAAAGTGGCTGGCCTTCGAGGGCCAACACAGCAAAAGGGCCACCGCCCGCTATTTCCCGCTAGGCCCACCTGCACCTGCATAAAAAGATTCCACTAAGAGGTGGCAAACAAAGCAACGGTCAGCACAACTGACCAAATTATAACGACCCCACCCCTTTCTCGGGGTGGCGGAGCTTCTTCCCTGCGACAAGCTGTACTAGCAACATGTACTAGTATAAGGAAGGTGCAAACTACACAAGTTGAGGTTTCAAACACAATCAATCTTCTAGGTGTAGCATCAAATAAAGTTGATCCTAGGAATGCACATGATGTTGGTTGGTTTCACCCGGAGGTTCCCCACAACCACCTAAGCAACCGCATGAGGCTAACACATCATCATTTCAAAACATCACAAACGTGGGTACTCACGACCACACGCTCCATGCTCACATGGCATGAATCCAAGGTACTCTTTCGAAAGCGCCAACTCCACTCTAAGTTCAGAAACCTTAGGGGGTTAAAGAGCTTCTGGCACGTCTGGGTGAACACCTTCCGCGGCCTCTCCCATGGTCGTACAACGTCCAAGAGGTGCTACCTCGCGCCGATTAGCATGGAAATAGGTTTCGGCTCAGCTTTGCCAGTGCTCTCGCCGTCGTGTCGCTCGCACGACGCGGGTACGGCTTCGCCTAGTCCCGTAAGGTTTTAGCACATGCAAGTTCTACACAAAACATAAGTTACGCACCTAATCCATTCATGACGACCTAGGCTTCACAAATGACAATCGGGAAGGAGGTACAAGACCACTCCTCATCAAAATCTAGTGGTGAAGGTTTGCATTCAACCACTCTCAAGCATGGGGCTCTTGTTAGGAGCTCCAACAACCGTCTAATCTCAAGTCCCGCAATACGATAGCAAATCACACGGAGACATTCTCCGGCACGCATCCTAGGCTTAACCTAAATGCAATGTCGCAATCCAAGCATCACCGATCCGGGCACACAACCACGAATAGGCTTCACACATAATGCCTAAATCCGTTTGACTACTAGCTTTCTACATGAAAATATGCCGGGGACGGACACAATCAACCCGGAGTTCCGAAGAACTAGAGGAAATCCTACACTTCACCCATTTGGTGAAAGGGAGTCCTCATGCAAGCATAGAAAAAGGAATGAGAGGACAAAGAACACGTCCTAAGACCGGGAGGGAGAATCGTTACCCTTGGAAGCCTTGGCGCCATCAATCCGAGATTCCAATCGGAGGAAAAGAATCGCACCGGGCTGCACTTTCCAGATCTGGAAACGTCTCGCGAATCGGAGCTCCGGAGCTCCATCAATGGCGGAATCTCCTTCTTCTTCCTCCTTGCCCCTTCTTCTTTCTCTAGCTTAGGAGAGAGGAAAGCTATGGAAATATGAGGGATTAACTCCTCTCCAAAGCCCTAAGACCCCCCAGCAACAGCTCACAGCCGTTGGATCGAATTCCAAAACTTTTGATCGGTCGGATCGTCTTCTGCGCTCTTCTTTACAGAACATAATAAACAGGGCGCACGATCACTGGCGCATGACCAGCGGTCGTGCGCGAAGAGGATAAATGGTCGTGCGCACTGCTTTGGATAGTGAGCATCCCGACGTCTCTCTTTTCCTTGACAAGAGCGCACGATCACTGGCTCACGACCAGTGGTCGTGCGCGAAGAGGAGAAACGGTCATGCGCACTGCTATGGACAGTGAAATTTCAGCCTACTCCAAGCGCAGCACTACCACTCCGCCTACCTCGCTGAACTACGATTTTTGGGGTATTACAACCTCGACCCCGGCACCCGCCCCATCCGTCAAAAGAGGAGGTCCGTAGCGGACAAGCTGGAAGAACCCATCCGAGAGGAGGTGAGTAAACTCCTGCAGGCAGGTTTTGTATTGGAGATCCAGTATCCAGGCTGGGTCTCCAACATGGTCATGGTGAAGAAGGGAGGAGGTAAGTGGAGGATGTGTATCGATTTTTCACTACTTAATAAATCATGCCCGAAAGATTGCTACCCCCTGCCTAGAATCGACGCGCTGGTTGACTCAGCCGTCGGTTTCCCTGTAATGTCTTTCTTAGATGCTTTTTCAGGTTACCACCAAATTCGCATGCACCCCCCGGACATCAAGGATGTCTCCTTCATCACGGGGGATATATGTTACTATTATAAGATGATGCCCTTTGGGCTCAAGAACGCAGGTGCCACGTACCAAAGGATGATGGATAGGGTCTTTCACGAACAGAAAGGTCTATGTTGATGATCTCATGGTGAAAAGTCGGGACCTTGGGTCCTACCTCCGAGACCTCGAGGAGACGTTCGGAACTCTACGAAAGTACAGGATGAAACTCAACCCCCTGAAGTGTGTCATTGGGGCTAGCCGAGGGAAATTTCTAGGTCACTTGCTCACCCCAGCGGGGGTGGAGCCTAACCCGGACAAGGTCAAGGCAATAATGGAGTTGGGGTCGCCAAGAAACCCGAAGGAGGTTCAGAGCCTCACGGGGAAGCTGGCCGGACTCAGCAGGTTCCTCTCCAATGCGGTTGAGAAGTGTGCGCCTTTCATTAAGGCGCTAAGGGGCAACAAAAAATTTGAATGGACTTCGGAATGCGAGGGAGCCTTCCAAACCTTGAAAGAGCAACTCACCCAAACACCCCTACTTCAAGGGCCGAGATCGGGAGAAGACCTCTCCCTATACCTGGGAGTAGGGTTTGAAGGATTAAGTGCAGTGCTGATCTGGGAGGAGGGGAGAAAGCAATTCCCTATCTACTATGTTAGCCGAGTGCTGAAGAAGGCGGATCTCCGATACCCAATCTTGGAAAAGTTGGCTTTTGCATTGGTGGTGGCGGCTCGGAGGCTCCGACCCTACTTTCAGGCACACCCCATCAGAGTAGTGACAGATCACCCGCTTCGCAAAATCATGGAAGGAGTGGAACACTCGGGAAGATTGGCGAAGTGGTCCGTGGAGCTGAGCGAGTTCGATATTACGTTCGTGCCCAGGACATCAATCAAGGCCCAAGCGGTGGAGGACTTCATGGCCGACTACACGACCAAGGTGGGGGAACATGAACCGCCTCCCCCAATGGCATGGAGGATGTTGGTGGATGGTGCCTCAGGAAAGCACTCCTATGGGGGGGGGGGGGGGGGAATCGTCCTAGTGAGTCCCAAGGGACAAAGATCGAGCTAGCCTTGAACATCCATTTTCCAATTACCAACAACCAAGCGGAGTATGAGGCGGTGATAGCGGGCCTGCGGTTAGCTCGAGAATTGGGAGTGCAAGATGTGGAGGTCTCGACGGACTCCATGGTGGTAGCATGCCAAGTCAAGGGAGAGTTTGAGGCAAAGGACCCGACCCTCCTACAGTACTTGGAGAAGGTCAAGGGAGTCATCGGGCAATTCCACACTTTCTCCATCAAACACGTGCCAAGGGAAGAGAGCACCCCCGCAGACCTCCTGGCCAGGTTCGGTCCTCGAACAGGAGGGACGGTTTCAGAACTCTTCCGACCCTCCATCGAGGAAGGAGAACTGATGGAGGTGGATCAGCGGGTCTCGTGGATGGATCCCTTCATTTCCTTCCTATCATCAGGGAAGTTCCCTGAAGGAGACATAGACAGACGACGCTTCAGGTATAAGTCGGCTTATTACTCTTTGCATGCAGGAGGGCTGTACAAGAAGACTCTCTCGGGACTTCTGGCTCGTTGTGTTTCATAGGAGGAGGTTCCGAGAGTCCTGGAAGATATTCACTCCGGGGAGTGTGGGAGTCACTCCGGGAGCCGAACTCTGGAAGGGAGGGTGTTGAGACAAGGCTACCTCTGGCCCACCCTCAGCAAGGATGCGGCGGAATTCACAAGGAGTTGTTCAAAGTCCCAGCTCTATGCTCCACTCCAACTCCTCCCAGCTCAGAGGCTCCGAACCATCACTGCTCCCTGGCCCTTCGCCATATGGGGGTTGGACCTAGTTGTCCCTTTCCCTCAAGCTAGCGGCAAAAGAAAGTTCTTATTGGTCATGATCGATTATTTCTCCAAATGGGTAGAAGTGAAGGCGCTCGCCAAGACAACATCTCAAGTTGTGAGGAGTTTTGTATGGGGAGAAATAATTTGCAGGCACGGCCTCCCCCTGGCTATAGTGACGGACAATAGGCCGCAATTTGCTAGCGAAGAATTTGTTAGCTTCTGCACCCAGCTTGGCATCGACCTCAGGTTCGCATCGGTTCACCACCCAAGAAGCAACAGCCAGGTGGATGCGGCAAACAAAATAATCGTCAACCTACTGAAGAAGAAGGTGGAGAACCTCCGAGGGAACTCGGTAGAGCAACTACCATTTGTTCTCTGGGCCCTGAGGACTACCCCTAACACCGCCACCGGGGAGACCCCGTTCAAACTTTCTCACGAGTCCGAAGCAGTCCTTCCCATAGAGTTCGAAGTAAAGACCCCCAGGGTGATCGCCGCAGGTGAAGGAGATGAAGAGTGGCTAGAGGCTAATGATGCGGAGCAAAGGCTATCCTTAGACCTGGTGGAGGAAATCCGGGACCTGGCCACCATCAGGCAGGAGGAATTCAAGCGGAGAATGGCCCGATACTTTGATAAAAACATCCGAATAATGCACTTCCAGAAGGGAGACCTGGTCTTGAAGAAGGTCGACGCGGCCGGAAGAGGGGCCGCGGTAGGTAAGCTCGACCCCTATTGGGAGGGTCCATACATTGTAAGCGAGCTGCTCAAGTCAGGAGGGTATCACCACCAAGATGTGGATGGGGTACCTCTCGACCGAGCCCGAAGTGGAGATGATTTGAAACGATTCTACCCTTAAAAGTTTTACGGCAATATTAGTTATATATTTCACTTCTCCATTTGATAGTTATAACTGTTATGCGAGGGCAGGCAAGGTGACAAATGTTGGTGCTGGAATGCCCCAGATCGATTTCGCTCCCAGGCTCTCACTAGACAGGGGGTTCAGGTTGATCTCTGGAGAGGCTGGCAAGGTAACAAGTTTTGGTGCTGGAATGCCCCAGATTGATTCCGCTCCCGGGCTCCCACTAGACGGGGGTTTCAGGTTGATCTCTGTAGAGGCTGGCAAGGTAACAAGTATTGGTGCTGGAATGCCCCAGATCGATTCCGCTCCCGGGCTCCCACTAGATGGGGGGTTCAGGTTGATCTCTGGAGAGACTGACAAGGTAACAAGTATTGGTGCTGGAATGCCCCAGATCGATTCCGCTCCCGGGCTCTCACTAGACGGGGGATTCAGGTTGATCTCTGGAGAGGCTGGCAAGGTAACAAGTATTGGTGCTGGAATGCCCCAGATCGATTCCGCTCCCGAGCTCTCACTAGACGGGGGGTTCAGGTTGATCTCTGGAGAGGCTGGCAAGGTAACAAGTTTTGGTGCTGGAATGCCCCAGATCGATTCTACTCCCGGGCACTCACTAGACGGGGGTTCAGGTTGATCTCTGGAGAGGCTGGCAAGGTAACAAGTATTGGTGCTGGAATGCCCAAGATCGATTCCGCTCCCAGGCTCTCACTAGACGGGGGGTTCAGGTTGATCTCTGGAGAGGCTGGCAAGGTAACAAGTATTGGTGCTGTAATGCCCTAGATCGATTCCGCTCCCGGGCTCTCACTAGTCGGGGGGTTCAGGTTGATCTCTGGAGACGCTGGCAAGGTAACAAGTATTGGTGCTGGAATGCCCCAGATCGATTCCGCTCCCGGGCTCACACTAGATGGGGGGTTCAGGTTGATCTCTGGAGAGGCTGGCAAGGTAACAAGTTTTGGTGCTGGAATGCCCCAGATTGATTCCGCTCCTGGGCTCTCACTAGACGGGGGGTTCAGGTTGATCTCTGGAGAGGCTGGCAAGGTATCAAGTATTGGTGCTGGAATGCCCCAGATCGATTCCACTGTCGGGCCCTCATAGGCGGTGGGTTGGGTTGATCTCCGGAGGGGCTGACAAAGTTACAAGTGGTTTGGGCCGGTAAATAAGTTACTCATAACGAGAGGTTTGGCTCGCAAGCGACCTCAAGTCCCGGGCGAGGCGAGGCGAGACCGAGGGTCCGCTCGCATATGAGAATCAATCGCGGCAGGGAAATAGAGCCGGCGGCTCGCAAAGTCACTCACGAATTTTAGCGGAGCGAATAAAGACGGCGAGCCGGGGAGGCCCGTTTTCGCGGTGATCTGTGGATAACGGTAAGAGCTCGCAAAAGGCGAGTGCGAATGAGGCAGGCTAATATAGATCCCTCCCGCAAGGCTCCCCAACGAGGTGCTTCCCGAACAGGGATAGGGTCCCACAACCTGAGTCCAGACGTCGCCGCAGAAGAAAGGTAGGCGAGAGCGACCTGGATATAACATAGCGAGGAAAAAGCTATCTATAAAAGAGATGCGGGCGCGAACGTCGAGCGAAAGTCCAAAGACGCGAACATAAGAAAATTGGGATCGCACGGGCACGAAAGAAAAGATCACATGCGAATAATAAGTAAAATGGTAATATGGGAGAGACAGACAAAATGTTTCCTTTCATTCCTCACAAAAATCATAGTACAACGGCGGTCTCGCCAGAAAAAAAAAAAGTTTTTTACATTACCAACAACAAAAAATCAAGGCGGCTCGCCAGGCGGCTCTTTAGTCGCTCTCGCGGTCTTCCGCCTCGGAGATGGGCGCGAACAGGTCTGGGATGACAAATAATATCTACATTCATCCTTCTTTAGATATTACTCATTTGCTGTCTAAGTTCAATACCATTTACTCAGTTCTGCCAAAACATCATGATTATTCTAGAGCAATTGTTCCATACACTGCTCCCATAGATACAGTTTTGCTGAAAGAGATTATCAGTAGTTTTGAAGATCAAATTGTAGATCCAGTTCCTATTTCAATTCCAATTCAAAGTCATCCAAATGAATCAGTTGAAATTTCAAAAGAAATTATCAATAGTTTTGATTTCCCAACTTTTGTCTTTGATTAATCACCAATTCAAGATTTTGATGAAATTTGGAAAGCAGAAGAAGAAGCTTTTGAAGCTGAAGAGCAAAAGATCAAAGCTCTTAAATTGGTCAATGAGTTATATGATGATCCAATTCCTTCTTCTGATTCTGACGAAGAAGACAATGATAGTGATTCTGATGATACATTATCAAGGAAGAGAAAGAAAAGAAAGGCAACGCCTTTGGCTGACCCAAACCTCATAACCCAGATAGTGATATTCCCTATAACATTCTTCATAACATCACTCTTGACAAAGATACTCCTCACTGGATGAAGTTCTCCAGAAATGAAATGAAGAGGAGAAAGAAATTCAAGAAAACTGGTTATTATTCTGATAAGCCAGTTAAGTTTAATCCCCCTCCACCTCCTTTTCCAGCAGGATCAGCAGGCTCAGCAAGACCTTCTTCTTCCTCTCAAAAGTTCACTACTCAACAATCAAGTAAACCAGCTAACACAAGTGGTTATCAAAGCTCCTGGTCTTCAGGATTTTCTTCAACCCCTTCCAAGAATGTTTCCACAGAGTATAAGCTTATAATATCTGATGGATCCTTGCATAGGAAAAGAAACATTCCTTTTGAAAAACCTTCATTGCAGGCTATTGATTCTGATGAAAGGCCTTTGTCCCCAGAGAATACAAAAGTTGATGAAATAACACAGATGGATAGGTTCAAGGAGACAATTGCCTCAGCACAGATTAATAAGGCAAAAGCTGAAGGAAAAGACTACTCTCAGTTCTCAACCATGTCAGAGTACAGAAGAAAGGAGTTTGAAAAGTACAAATCAAAGAACTTTTTCAATGCTGAAGAATTCTTGATGCAGTTCCCACAAGCAGTTGTTGTTCAAGGTAAATCTCAGACTATTTTTGGAGCTCAGGATCTCTATATAAGCAAGAAGAAATCTGAAGATCCTGACAGGAAAATCATCTTCAAACCTTCATCAGCAAAGAAGTGAAAATGGTTCAGACTTATTTATTTGTTCTTGTTTAAACATTTTGTTGTAATGATTATGAACTCAGAGCACTATTTTTATTGTATCTGCTGAAATGAATTTTCATTCTGTCAGATATATTTTTTATGCTCTGTTGTTTATTTTTTTATTGTATTTATTTGATTGATTGTCAAATAGTATCCTAACCCAAATAGGGGGAGATTTTTGGAACAACCCTATTACTGATTTGGGCTAGGATCACTATGTTTTAACTAAGGATCAAGTTGACCCCTTTGTATAGTTTAAGGGTCAAGTCTTTAGGCTGTTAGAGTGGCTAGAACTTAAGGAAAATTTAAGTTCCCAGCGTTCGACAAATGGCGAGTGGCGTTCGACGAATGTCTAGCATCGTTCGACGAATTATTCTCAGCAGACTGAAGTATTATAGCCAGTTCTAGTGCTCGACATTCTCTGAGCAGCGTTCGACAAATGGCAAGCAGCGTTCGACGAATTCCAGACAGAGCTCGACAAATTCTGTATTAAAGCTCAGTTCGACAAATACAAGTCCAGATTATTTATATCAGTTTTTTTGTCAACACTATGAACACAGATCGACAACTCCAACGGATATATTCAATACATTTGGACGTATTCAAGACAGGCAAGTAAGAATATTATTTTCTTTAAATATATTCCTTATTTCCTTTGTTCCAAGACAAGGATAGTCGTTGACATTTAATGCAAAGGAGTATTTCACGGCTAAGGAATTAAAGGACCTGTCAAAGACGTTTTGTCTTTGTTGTTATTCCAAGAAAGTAGAAAAGACAAATTATTCTATTTCCAAAAATAGAATATATCAAAGACATACATTATTGTCTTATCACTCTCGACATAATTCAATTTAGCATTCTTGCAGAATAGAGAAAGACAACAGCAAGGATAGAAAAAGAAAGAGGAAGAACATTCAGTCTACTATTCTCAGCCTTCTTCTTCTTCCTAAAGCAGCACTCATCTTTTCTCTGAGAACATCTTCTTCAAGAACCATCTCTCAGATATCTGCTGCAAGTTCAAGTCTTCTACAAGAGCAACAAGGAATCTGAAGAACCTGTTCTTCCAGATCAATCTGCTACAGAAGATTTGTGTCTTCAAGAGAAAGCTTATCCATCATCTGTCAACTACTTCAATCAGACAGGGGGAGCTTTACAACAAGTCCACTAGAGTCTTCTCTCAGCATCTTGACAGAGAAGAACACTATAACCCTTTTCTCACCTCTCTTGTACAGGGTTAATACTCCCTTCAAAAGTGTAACTCCCTGGTGGCAAGACACCTGATCAAAAAATCCAGTTGGTTTTGAGCACCTGATCAAAAGCTCTGTGGTGTCTGGACACCTGATCAAAATCACCTTGGTGTTAGGGCACCTGATCAACCCTCCTAGTGGACTCCTACCAAAGGGTGGTAGAAGAGTGGACTACCCAGATTTATTGGGGATCCACTATAAATTCCTTGTGTCTTCCATGTGTGTTTATTTCTTTGTGCTGTGCTGTGTGCTTTTATTTATTCTATTTTTCTGTTTATTTATATATATCTCACTCTGCCTACACATATATATAACATTATTTTGATTCCACTATAAAACTAAGGAAAAGTTTTAATACTCTATTCACCCCCCCCCCCCTCTAGAGTAACTTAAGATCTAATCTCCACGTTCAGAAATGTCACTTTATGGTCCGGTAGGGAGTTGTTCTGGGACACAAAATCTCAAATAAGGGAATATAAGTCGATCAAGCCAAAGTGGACATTATTAAGAAGCTCCCTCCCCCAACATCTGTGAGAGGGATTCACAGTTTTCTGGGACATGCAGGATTTTATCGACGTTTTATCAAAAATTTCTCGTCTATAGCTAAGCCGCTATCAAATCTCTTAGGAAAGGACGAGAGGTTTGACTTCAATAATGAATGTATGCAAGCGTTCAACGTGTAGAAGAGTTGTTTAACGACTGCCCCGGTGTTGACATCACCGGATTGGTCGTTTCCTTTTGAGCTTATGTGTGACGCAAGTGACATCGCTGTTGGTGTTGTCTTGGGGCAAAGAAGAAACAAGATTTTTTACACAATTCACTATGCTAGTCGCACACTGAATGGGGCTCAGCAGAACTACACAACCACCGAAAAGGAGCTATTGGCAGTCATTTTCGCTCTTGAGAAATTTCACTCATACCTTGTTTTGTCCAAAGTAGTTGTGCACACGGACCACGCTGCTCTCAAATATCTTAAGCAGAAGAAGGATGCCAAACCAAGGCTCCTCCATTGGATCCTGATGCTTCAGGAGTATGATCTTGAAATTCGCGATAAGAAGGGGGTCGAGAATGTGATTGCGGATCACCTGTCCAGGCTAGAGTATGGAGGTCCTTCTCATCCCACCACCCCGCCAATCTCTGACTCTTTCCCGGATGAGATGCTATTCATAGTGGGAACAGCCCCGAGCAACTCCCCGTGGTTTGCGGATTTGGTTAATTTTTTGGCGTGCGGTAAACTTCCTCCGAATTTGTCATTTCAGCAAAGAAAGATATTCCTCTCTGACGCGAAGTATTATTTTTGGGAAGATCCACTGTTATTCCGCACGTGCGCTGATGGGATTGTCCGCCAGTGTATTCCCGAACCGGAGCATAAGTCTATATTACTCCATTGTCATGATCGTGAAGTGGGTGGTCACATGGGGTTTGCACGGACAGCATATAAGGTTCTTCAATGTGGCTTTTATTGGCCCACTTTATTCCGTGACTCTTATATGCACGTGAAGGAATGTAATGAATGTCAAAGAGCCGGGAACATCTCGATAAAAGATGAAATGCCGCTCAATAATATGTTAGTTTGCGAACCATTTGATGTTTGGGGGATTGACTTCATGGGCCCATTCCCAATGTCCCATGGAAAGCTTTACATGCTAGTGGCAGTAGATTATGTTTCGAAATGGGTGGAGGCGGAAGCTGCTGCAGCAAATGATGCCCACATGGTCTTAAAGTTAATCCACAAGAACATCTTCTCCTGATTTGGGGCGCCACGGACAATCATAAGCGATGGGGGCAGCCATTTTTGTAACAAACAGTTCCTTCAACTATTGAAGAAATTTGGTGTGCATCATAAAGTCTCGTTAGCCTATCACCCGCAAACGTGTGGACAGGTGGAAGTTTCTAATAGAGAGCTTAAAAGGATAATAGAAAAATCGATCCACTCTAATAGAAAAGAATGGGCAATGAGGGTGGACGATGCATTGTGGGCATACCAAACTGCTTTCAAGACCACTATCGGGATGTCCCCATTCCAGCTAGTTTACGGAAAGGCATGCCACTTACCAGTAGAATTAGAACATAAAGCTCTGTGGGCAACTAAATTATTGAACATGGACATCCATGCCACAGTAGACCGACGTCTCGCCCAGTTAAACGAACTTGACGAATTTTGGCAGTTTGCCTATGAAAATGCACGCATATATAAAGAAAGGACGAAGCGGTGGCAAGATAAGCATATTGCGCAAAAAAAATTCAAAATTGGAGATCATGTTCTTCTTTACAATTACCGCCTCCGTTTATTCCTGGGAAAGCTGAAGTCGCGATGGAGTGGTCCCTTCGTGGTAACCGACGTTGCGCCTTTCAGAGTAATTGAGATATCCGGCGAAAAAGAAGGCAAATTCAAGGTGAAAGGTCATGGCCTAAAGATCTACAAGGGAAACACTGCCTTGTCTGATTGTCAAATTGTACATCTAGTTGACTAAATATTGCTACTCTACCTCATGAGTGTGTGGTTAATTTATTTGGACAGTTTTTGTTTTTTTGATGTAATTGTAATCCGCTTCATAAGACTTGATCTTGTCGGCCAGGGCCTTGTTCCCAGGTGGTGGCTCTTCTTTCAGATACTTTGCACTTTTATCCTTGATTTGTTGTGTTGATTGTTCTGATATTGTACTTCTTTATTTTGCTATGTTGTGTCGCACCATCTTAATTAGTTTTGAACAATCATTATAACTATTGCTTTCAGACTTTAATACAGGTATTTGGTCCACCTTTAAGGACGTTAAAAAAAAGGGCTCTTGGGAGACAGCCCATTGGGACTGCTTGGTTCCGTTCAATCGTTCTTCTTTATTTTCTTTATTATATTTTCGTTGTGCCTGGGTAATTGTTTAATCGCAGGTTCGTATTTCTTGGAGCAAGGCAGAACAACCGCATTCAGGACAAAATGCCATATCTTCTGGTATGCTGATTTCTGAGCATGGGGTAACCTCTCACCTATCCTTCTTAAGCGTATGCCGCTACAAAAACATATTTTGCGCTTAGATTAAGTCTGGGGAATGTGAGTGTCGTTACCACATGCACATGCATAGTGCACAACATACTAGGATTTACAAATTAATGTTTAGCGATATGCCCAAATTTAGAACCGCAGAAACATCTAGGAATAGAAGAAGTGAGTGGTTTAGATGTTTGATAACTTTTTGCATGAAACATGCGTTGAGAAGAAATCGACGCAATTTTAGAGTTGCGTCGAGTGTAATTCGACGTGTCTACATAGTTACGTTGATTATAATTTGATGCAGAATATTGGTTGCGTTGAATTGAATTCGACGCACCCTCATACTTGCTTTGAATTGATATCGACGCATATGCTGAACTCCATCGAGTTGCATTCAATGCATATTTAAAATTGCGTCGTGTTTTATTCGACATATGATTCTTTTTATTAAGATTTTTATTATTTTTATTTGGCTTTTCTAAGGGGTGTTTACCTAAGATCCCTGGTTGATTAGTAATATTTACCCTATTTAATATAGTGAGTTTATTAGGGTTATTATTATGATCATCACATGATTCTAAAATGTTATTAGGTCTAGACCTAAATAATGCTACAGTATTTTCCCAAGCAAGTTTGCTAGGGATTGGTGTGCTAGTGGATGGTAGTGCTTCTAGATCAAGATGATCAAATCTCTTGGAGAGATTTTGTGAGATATCCTCAAGCTTTTGACTCCTTCCATTGAGGGAGTCTCAATGGCTTTTGCCTTTGTGAGTTCTTTCTTTAAGTCAGAATTTTCATTATCTAATATATATAATTCATTTTCTTTCTTATATAGTTTAGCTCTCACATCGTACTTAACCGAGTACAAGTTATCTTTCCTAAGGTTTTCTAGTTTTGATCTGATTATTTTAAGTTCCTTTTGGTTATTAATATAGTCTTGACAGAATTCATTAAAGCATTCTTTAAAATCTCAAGTCAAATCATTAGAGATTGTTACCTCATTCTCACCAGTGGGGTCTTCAGAGCCATTAAGTAGGCTTCTTTTGGTCTACACTCTTCATCACCATCAGATGAGGAGGAGCTTGATTCAGAGTCTGAATCACTCCAGGTTTCATCAATGAAACCTTTCCCTCCTTTCTTATCCTTCCTCCTGAAGGATTTCTTCTTGTGCTCCTTCCTCTGCTTATTGCTCTTGTTCTTTTCTTCCTCAGGACATTCAGTGGCAAAGTGTCCTAGTTGTCTGCATGAAAAGCAGATAATGTCCTATTTAGAAGTTTTGTCATACCTTGGCTTGCTTGAACTCCTCTCTTTCTTTCTTGAGTCCTCTATCCTGGCCCATCTCTTGAATCTTATAGCCAAGATATTGAACATATCTTCTTCAGTGGTGGAGGACTCTGCTTCAACAGTCTTTTATGCAAGAGTCCTCTCTTTAGGAGTTGATATTCTCTCTTGGGCTTCTGACTCACCCCTGTTTTCAGCAGATGCTCATAGGACTTGAGCTTCCTTAACAGAGCATCAATTGATATCTCTCCGAGTCATCTAGAATCTATAATGGCCCAGATTTTAGGGTCCCATGTGCTTGGGAAGCACATGAGGAGCTTGTCATTAATTTCTGTCAGAGAAATTTCTTTGTCAAGCACTCTCAGCTCATTTATTATGAGGCTGAACCTGTCATACATTTTTGCTATCCTTTCATCAGCCTTTTTCTTGAAGTTCTCATATTGGGATATGAGAAGTGACTTCTTATCTTTTCTTTCATCAGAGCTACCTTCAACTAATCTAGAGCGAGATTCCCAGATTTCTTTGGCAGAGTTGCAATCAGCAACTTTTTGAAATATGTCATATGACATAGTTGAGACTAGGATATTCATGGCCTTGGCATCACATGCCTTGACCTTCTTCTCAGCATCAGTCCATTCTGCTCTGGGGACTGTAGTTTATGTGACTTTTCCACTAGAATCTTTCCTTATTGGGACTGAGGGACCTGTAAGGATGACATTAAAAATTTCTTCATCAATTGAATTCATATAGAGTATTATTCTGGCCTTCTAGAGTGTAAACTTGCTTAGATTACACACTGGGGGTTTCTTGATACATAATCCTTAGAACTCATTTTTTTTTTTAAAAAGTAATATTTAATTTTTTTTTAAATAAATAAATGAGAGTAGGAGATCTTTTGATCAATGTGTTAACCTTTAATGATCAACCTCCATCTGATATCAATTGAAAGTGCATAGTGTGCCTCTGAGAATTCTCTAGAGGGGGGGGGGGGGGGGGTGAATAGAGATTTAAATATTTTTACCATAACTGAGATTACAATAAAAATAACTAAGGTATTATGCACACAACAAACCAAAGGCAGAATAAATAAAGTAAAGTCTACTGAAAATGATCACAGAGAAATCAAAGGGGACAACACAGAAATTCACAGCAAAGACATAAGGATTTTTATAGAGGTTCCCCAAAATGAGGGTAGTCCTCTCTTCTACCTCCCTGGTAGGATTGCATAACCTGTGCCTGAGTATTTTGATAAGGAGGCTCTTAGAACCACAGATATTTTGATAAGGAGATCTTGAACCACTGAGTCTTTTGGTAAGGAGACTCTTAGAACCAAAGATCTTTTAATAAGGAGATCCAGAACCACTGAATCCTTTGAAAGAGAGATTCCTATGACTCTGTATAGGTGAAGGAAATAATAAGAAGAAAGTGAGAGGGAGAAGGAAAGAATTCTGTTCTCAGAATTCTTCAGAAGCTTTGTTGATTCTTCTGTCTTTCTTTCACTGGATCTGAAATGATAAACCATTGCTTATGATAGTGATGTTTTAGAAGGAAGAAGATGAAGACCATATACGACAGACAACATGAATGTTATTCTTGTGTGCATTTTCTTCTCCTCTTTTTGCATACTTATTATGTATGATTGAGTTTTCAAAACCTTTCTTCTTTTGGCTTGTCCTGAAAAGGAATTCCTATCAGCCAACTATTTTCCTTTCTACTTTTGTTCTCGACCTGTCCATTCATTTTGAATAGCTTCCAAAAGTAATTTGTTGTGTCCTAGAAGGCTTCATTCTATTCATGGAAACAAATGAGCCGTTGGAGAACTGTCTCGAGCCCGGTGGTCCTTCTGAAAAGGTCCCAAAAGGACAGCTGGAAAAGCTTCCTTTTTCTGACTGTATTCGACACTGCATTGACTTCAACAATCTACATGTCGATGCACCTTTGAGTTCTTATCGACGCATCTTCAAATTTCTTCTAAGCTCTGGCTAAACTCAGATGTCAATGTTTTGTCGATACCTTATCGATGTACCCGTCGAGTTGAAGAATTGGATTTGATCTCTTATCTTCTGCGTTGAATTGTAGTCGACGTTGCGTCGACTTGTTAGATGACTTCAACAAACTCTTCCTCCTGCATCGAGTCCCTTTCGACGTTCCGTCGACTTGACTTATACTTCGACAGGCTGAATTATCTGCTTCGACTTTAACTCAAAGTTGCATCGATATCAAGTCAAAGTTGCGTCGACTTTCATTCGACGCAAGTCTTAACTCAACTTGTTTTGTGATTGCTTTGACCAGTCCTTGACACTCTAATTTGAGTGTGACATCCTAAGACATCTAATGACCAGATTACCCTTATTATACAATATGGGTAATAAACCTATGAAGTAATATCACTTATAGTTAATTTGTTAAGCTAAATCAAAAGGGTTTTTTCCCAACAACAACTACCAAAGTGCTTCGTCCGCATAATGCTCATTAAGACTTCTCGGGGAAACGAAGTTTTGCTTGGTGGATCACATAAGTTTATTTGTACTTTTTATTTTGGGTGATATAGTGTAACAAAGAGAAGTGAAAAGGTGGTGTTTTGATAGTGTAAGTTTCCATAAGATACATTAAAATTTAACCCAATGCGCACAATCTCAAAATGCTTATTAAGACTTATTAGTAGGAGAAGTAGTGCTCGTGGGAGTTTTCCTTGTCATTTCATTATTTTTATTTTATTTTGAATGAATAAGGGCTCCTAATCCACTTATTAGCAAACATACATATATAAGCCACACTTCTCTTAAGTCAGTGCATGAAGATTCATGGATCACATGAAGTCAATCTGAAGGAGTGTATGTAATTTAGCTGTGCATATTAACTAAATGTAGCATTACACTACACAAACATGCATAATCAAGAATACAATCAATTGTAGGAATCAAAATGAGTAAATGTGTGAATTTATATTCAACATAAAATATCAATCATACTTAGAGGCATACCTAAGCATTTAGACAAAGGTTTTCAACATATTTTTAGTGTATATCTAAGTTAATTTGCATAGCATGAAAAGCATTGCAATGTTCAATAAAGATTAAAATAACAAATCATCCATTATAGCCAATCCTTAAATGTTATACTACTCATGCTCATAGGTTAAACACAGTTTTATAAATTTTTTGTTTTAAAAATAAAATGCAAAAACATAACTAAAAACAACACAATGAGCACATTTTTTTTATTTTAGCATTGTTTTGTAATGTTCTATTTTGTTTTGAATTTTGAAAGAAAATAATAATGATAAAAACATAATAATTTTGATGTGTATAGAGAGCATTATCGTGCAAATCAGTAAAATAATATCCTATGACATCAAAAATATGAAGAAAAGAGAAATCGACACCTAATGCCGGTGATAACACTATCACACGGTGATAAGAAATTTAGATTTGTTAATTTGTGCAAAAACATGTTTTTCCAAATTTTACTTTTTCAAATTTTATGAATTTTGTATATATATTATAAGGAGCAGCTAATACAAGCAAGAAACCAAAAAAATTGCAAAACAATTTTGCATTTAAAATGTTAGCCTAAGAGGTCTAGAACACCCAACTACAACCTAAGTATATTGAATCGTGCATCAGGAAGCTGTTTCGCAAATATATCCGCTAACTGAGATTCAGTTCCAATAAAGCTATCCTTGATATTTTCTTTCATAATGAGGTCCCTAATGAAGTGGTGCCTAACATCTATATGTTTGGACCTAGAATGATGAACTAGATTGCTTGACACTTTTTATCACACCTTAATTCTACCATTTTGAAGTGTAACCCAAAGTCTGTTAGTATTTGAGATATCTATAGTGCTTGTGCGCAATTGCTACATAGTGCAATGTATTCAACATCGATGATGGAGAGGGAAACATAACTTTGTTTTCTACTCGACCATAACACTAGTGCATGACCCACTAGTGTTCTTATGATCTAATTATTGGTGCAAAAAATGCACCTCCCCAACAACACGCTAGGGGGAGCTACGGGAAAGAGATGGCTTAGAGTTGTCGGTTACTTTGCGGTCGAGTGATGCCAGAAAGAGACGGGCCGCCGAGCGGCAAGACCAGACTTACCCATCGCGGCGAATGCCTCTCTTGCAGCGGGCACTTGAATTGATGAAGGATGCAGTTAGAGAGGAAAAAAAGGAGCCTTGGGCAAACATGAGACTGCTAAGGTGATAAATTTGAAGCTGCAGCTATATGCGGCTAGCTAAAATTATATACGGGGCTAAAATTACCGGCTGCCTGGGGTTCAGGATAACCATGCAGCGGTAACGAGATACAAGGGCTGCGAGTAAGAGAACAAACACCTAACCACGTGGTTCAGCGGTTTGTCTTAAGTCTGGATCGACGTTCCCTGGACCTCTGCAACTAGGTGACTTGGTGACCAGCGTAGCTAAAGTAAGGCTTAACCGCACATACTGCCCTTAAGGAAAACCTGGCTGCGGGATTTTGGGTAAACATGATCTTTGAATATTTCTAAATTTATGGGAATTTTGGAAATGTAGGGTTTACCCGTGAGATCGCGACTTCCATTAATACTGAAGAGGCTATAGATATGTCAGGGGCAGTGCAGTCTTCCGAAAAATCTTCTTGCCACAGGTCAGTTCTTTCCACTTGCGGTTAAAATTCTTCATGCCACTATGACTGCACTAGGCAAGAATATAATGTCTAGAATTGAGCTTCGCGAGGGGCCGTCTGGGTCACGACCTTCTCTGAAGAAGACCTCGGAGAAGAAGTCTACCATGACAGACCGCGAGGCAGGTGAGGGATCAAAGATAAATGAAAACGCAGTTGTGGTTGCACCCAAGCCTGTGGAAGATGCATCAAAGGTAGTGGAGGGAAAATATGTGGCTGCATATTCCAAAACAAATTCTACGGTTAAACCAGTAAGCCCAAATGCTGACATCACCACCCTTTCTTGTGAGACCACAATAAGGGCTCCGGGGCTAGACAGTGCCAGTGTTGATTCCAAAAAAGCGAAGGTTGTGCCAAAGAACGACGAGGAGTCTGATAACAACTAGAATGCAAATTCATCTATACCCAAGAGAGGATGCTGAGAATAACGCTTGCGGCTATGAATAAGTTACAAAAAATACAAGCACGATGCTAGTCATAGAGATCGGTAAGAAGAAAAAGAAGCGGTCTGCCCCGTTGACCACAGAGGAATCAGTATCAAAGAAACTAAAGAAACTTAAAAGTAAGAACTTATCTGCTATGCTGAATGCGGATATCCTCCAACCCCAGACGAGAAAGAAAGAGGAATTACCAGACACCATGCTGAAGACTCCTCCTACCAATCTTGGCGGTCAAGTCGCTGGTTCCACGGCCAGTTTGTCCAGGAGAGAGATCTTAAAATACTTTGATGAGCTTGAGAAATAAGATAGGCTTCTGGATGAACAGTTCAATGATGACGCCGTGGTTAAAGAAGAGGCATTAAAGAAGAAGTTTGCAGAGGTAAAAGTTGTGCTGACCGCTGGAGGCGAATCGAGCAGTCAGCAGGTCGGGCGGTCTGCTGAAGATAAGTTCGAAACAGACTGGAGGCTGGTTGGAGAGATTTTGTAGTCAGATAAGATCAAGTCGTGGATAGAGCGGCCAGAGTCCATGATAATTTCTACTGATGGAACCCTCATAACCAATGAGGATTAAAGGGCTGCGAAGTAAGGAGTTAAGAGAGCCTAGAGAGAGAAACAAAAGAGAACGAACCACGATGACCACACTGGTGCTTCGGCGAGAAGGCGAGAACTTGCATCTTCGCGATTTTGCCTTCCCAAGTACTTTTCATTGCTGCATCATTTTATTATATAAAAAAATTGAATCTAACCGTGCTTATCTCTACTTACATCAGATGCTAATGAGCCAGGGCTTCTTCTAGCGAATACTATTATTCCCTCTACCTCGCTGCAAATCACAGATGCGAGTAGCGAGGCACCAGATTATTTCACCGAATTGTCAGCACAAATTCAACTGTTGAAGGAGATGTTTAAGAAGGAAAAGCTCGAGACGATCGAGAGAGAGAAGCTTCTTCAGGTCGCCCTGAAGAAGTAAAAATGAGAAAAAGAAGATAGGGAAAGGGCTCTCTATGACTAGATCAAAACCTTAACCTCTTCCTCTAAAAGGAGAGGAAATATCATGCTTACCACGCGAGAGAATTGTTGAAGGAAAATAAATACCGTAAGACTAAATGAAACAATCTATCCGCCGATCTTGGCAAATATTGGCGGAGGGATTACCCAGCTAGAAGAGGAGCTTCTACTCTTCCCATTGAACGACAAGACAAAGAAGTAATGTCGACAGAATACATGATTCCTATGAGTAAAGTGGACCGTGACACTTCCCGGTCCATCGATCGCTTAACCAGGCTTACCACCACTTGTCGAGTTTGTACGCTAGTCTCATGTTAATAAGAGATCATATCGCTCACAACAGAAGAGATCCGCCTGACCGTGGATGTTAATAACAAACAAATTCTATTTAATGTAATATGAATATTGCTTTGGATACCTTGGTGATTTCTTATGATGACTATTTTTTCTTTATTACCTGTGATGCTTGATTGTTGTGTTGTGGCTTATTTTTTCTTTATTAACCTTAATTACGTGTTAATCAAGTATCATGAAAATCCCTTTAAATTAATATTAAGTGTTTGGATGCCTTCCGATGGCCGACACTCTTCCTTCCTTGATCGATGAAGTGTGGGCATGCCAAAGCAAGGTGCATTAATCTATCTTGGTAAGGGTGCGAGCGGATAATTGTGATATCCCACTATCGACATCGGGTGCATCTTAAATATGTGACATCAACGGTTGAGTTCCTAGAGGAATAGGGTTGGCATGCACCATATGATGGATGCAAATAAAAGTTATTCACCAACCATACAAGAGTTGCATGGTGATGCAATTGGCAAAGGTTGCCTACCTAAATAGCCACATTATGGGTGATCAGCCAAAGCTGACTTATGATGGGGGTGAAATACGGATCTTATCCACTAGAGAGCAACTCGCATAAACTCTCCGAATTGATATTTAGGGTTATCAATTTGATGAAAAATAGTGGAAGCTTTTAATAAAAGTCCTTATTAAAATAAAATGTATTTTTGAAATAATACTAAAGTTTATTCTGTATAATTCTTGTAGAACCTCCATGGCAAGTGGATAATACTCCACCTTGTTCCTGATAGCCATCCTTGAGAAGGACAAGCACAACGAGACAAACTTCCTTGACTGGTATAGGAACCTGAGGATTGTCCTCAGGCAAGAGCGTAAGCTCTATGTCTTGGAAGAAGATCCCCCACAGAGCCAGCCGGGAATGCTTCCCGAGTAGAAAAAGATACTTACAAGAAATATCAAGATGTTGCCCTAGATGTTGATGCCTCACGCTTGTTATCATGACCTCTATGATTCAAAAGCAACACGAGAGCATGTGTGGTTATGAGATAATCAAGCACCTCAAGAAAATATTCAAGGGGCAAGCTCGGTAAGAGAGGTTTGATATATCCAAGGCAATGTTTTAGTGCACTTTCTACCATAAAGGGCTTTGAATGGAGCCATTTTAATACTTGACTGGTAGCTGTTGTTGTAGGCGAACTCAATCATATAAAGATGGGTGTCCCCTCTCTTTCCAAAATCCAGGGCACACATCCGGAGCATGTCCTCCATCGTTCTATTGGTCATTTCGGTCTGTCCATCCATTTGCGGGTGGAAGGTCGTGCTCAACGTTAACTTGGTACCCAATAGTTGGTGGATTTGTTTTCAATCATTAGATGTGAAACACCCATCACGATCGCTAACGATGCTATGGGGAACTTTGTGCAATCGTACGATATTATCAACGTACAACTTTGCCAGCTTTTCTACGGAATCATCCTTCCAGTTTGGAATAAAGTGCGATACTTTCTTTAAATGATCTACGATCACCCAAACGACGTCGTTTCCATGTTGTGATCTTGGCAATCCGTGCACAAAATCCATTGAAATATCATCAAACTTCCATTCCGGGATCGGTAAAGACTTCAGAAACCCACCAGGCCTTTGACATTCAACCTTCACTAATGCGCAAGTATGACACTTTGCCACGTAGAGAGCAATGTCTTTCTTCATTCCTAGCCACCAGAAGAGTTTCTTCATATCCATATACATCTTTGTGCTCCCCGGGTGAATCGAGTACTTGGTAAATTGAGCCTCGTACATTAATTCTTCCCGTAAATTGGCATCTTTTGGGATGCACAATCTCGCATCTTTCCATAAAAGACCATCGTCGAAAGAGAATTCAGCATTAGACCCATCCACAGTCTCCACTTTGTAACATTTCAAGCTTTCATATAGCTCCAAAGCTTGTCAAACTCGATCAGCAAGGTCATGTTGAACCTCCGTCCAGTTTAAGGATGCTGAAGTAGACAATCTCTTATCGACACAAGTGATCCCCGTGGATTCTAGATCACAGATTAGACGCTCATCATGCATTAAAATCCAATTTTCTTGAGCGGGAGCCCGACGAATCAATCCGATTGCAACTACATTTCCCTTCCCGGGTGTGTAATGTATGTCAAAGGTATAGTCTCCAAGGAACTTCATGTTGGATCGATAAGCGCCCTTAGAAGGGGGGTGAATAAGGGAATACAATTCTTTTTAAAGTTTTAGGCAATTTACTAAATATTTTTAAAGTAAATGTAAATGAAATAACAATTTAGCTTAAAGGAAGAAACAATTGTAATTTGCAATTTTATTATTTACGCCAAATGAGAGAAATCAAGTAAACACAAATAGAGACATGATTATATTATATAAAAAGGTGTTTACATAAATTTGATTTCAATATCGCTAGAAACCGGAGGCGTACAAAGTAAAACAATTTTTCCTTTTCTATACTGACTCGTATCCCCACGAACCGGTTGGCTTTAGCCTATCCTTCCCCGGATATAGCCTCAAGCCGCTCTAGCCAATCCTTCCCCGGATATGTCCTTGAGCACCCCTAGATCTAATCTCCTAGACCTAGTCGCCAACTTACGCGGCGAATTACCCCGTAAGCCGCGCAAGGACCTACTCGCCAACACAAGGCGAATTCTACTACAAAAAGTTACAATAATGAAATAAAGAAAATAACAAGAACTCCCTCTATGAGTTTTCTGAAGTTGAGGATGAAGGATCATTGTAGCACAAGCGAGGTTGAAGCGATCATTCTTTGGATGCAGCGTGGGGGATTTCTTCTCAAGAAATCTTCTTTGGCTTTGAGTGGGAGATGAACTTTCGGCAGAGTAGCAGCTCTAGAAATTTGGCACAAGTAATCTCTCTAAAAGCTCTAACCAAAACGAGAGAGAGCCCATCAATTTATAGACCTTGAAGATAGCGCCTGCGGTAGCTCCTAGCGCATGCGGTAGAGTTTGTTTGGAGCGGTTGCGAAACCGTCGGCGGCGTGGCGCTATGCACGAACTTGAGCGAGCGCTAGGCGGTAGCACTAACGCTGGCGGTAGCACTAGCGCCTGCGTTAACCCCTAACGCTGGCGGTAGTGCTTCAATTCAGTTTGTTGGTTCCAAGCTACTTTCTTCCTGTGGAGTATTGCACCTATAGTTCCTGCACACTATAAACACACGACAAGCAAGATCAAATACAATTTGGATTTGTTATTCTCAAACAAAGGGATGTGACACACATGTCCAACAATCTCCCCCTTTTGATAATAACAAATCCTCTTAGCAAGAAATCAACAAAGGTGTTTATGTTATATGATAAGCGAGATAAAAGTGCAACTATAGTATATGATAAGCATGAGAATAGTGCGTACTCCCCCTATCTTAATGCTCCCCTACATAAATGCAATTTATGTTTTACTCCCCCTAAATGATAGATTACATGAATTAGTCTCCCCTTAATCTTCTAGATTTCTCCTCTAAATTTCTTCAATTAATCTCCCCTTTTGGTATTATCAAAAGAAGGTGGGGTGAGGGTAGTAAGGAAGCAATCCTTATAAATGATAAAGCTTGATCGAGCTTTTGTAATATAGATAATGATAAAGATTTTAAGCATAGTATATATAAGAGCTTTCAAATAAAAAGATAAGAGTTGTAAGCAAGCAGAAGATTATAAGAAAACATCTTTTTGTAAGAATGAAAAGCATAAGTAAAAATATGAGTTTTAGTTCAAAATTGAAAGATGTTTAAACCTTTTTGAAATCTCAAAGTTTTTCATAAAGATACCAAGCATGAAATGAACATATCAAAAAGAAAATATACTACAATGTTACTTAATTTTAAGTTCAAGAGATACCAAAACATTGTAGAGATCATGCTAGGTTATCTAGTGCATTTCTTATATAAAGAGTAGTATAGATAAAGCATTAGAATCCAATACTCATGAGAAGAAGTGTCATGAAAGATAATGAAGTGCACATAAGTGTATTTTGAGCAATGTTAACAAATGATTTAAATCACAAAATACAAGACATTTGTAGAGTAAAGTGCATAATAAAACACAAGTATATTACTTTCATACACTTTTAATGCACATAATTTTTAACAAAGTGGTCTAATAACCAAGGTTTGCACAAGACACTTTATTATTCTTTCCAAGGTGCTCAACCTCACAATGCTTATGAAGACTTATCGGGAGGTTCAAGTAGTGTTTGGTGGAGTTATATTTGTCTATTTTTTGTTCACTTTTGTGAGACAACATTCTCCGAATACACTTGCTTTGCAAACCCAACAAACATTTTTTAAAAACCAATTTTCTTAATTTTTAAGTGCGATTCAAATGTAGTGTAGATAATAAACTTATGCAATTTTTAATTCATTTTACAATTACAATACTCAAGCAAGCATTTTAGATTTAAACACACATGTACATTACCAAACATAAGTGAGTTAAAAAGTATCATTATCAATCACAATACATTTACTCATACTTAGAGGCATGCTAAGCTTGGTTCTACACATATTTTTAATACAATTGATGCACTTAATTAGATATATCAAAGCATGATAAACAAAACAATGTTCATAGTAATATGAAGAAACAAGTTTTAACATTATAGATAATTCTAAATAATAGAACATATTCATGCTTGATATTAGCAATAAAGATCATATAGTTTTTTGTTTTGAAAATTTTAATGAAAGGAAAAAACAGAAAACCATAAAAATATATTTTTGTATTTTTGAATTTTGAAATTTTATAGTTGATTTTTCATAAAATAAATAAAACAAAAATAACAAAAGTCAGAAGTACAAAATTAAAGTAGTAAATATGAACTAAAATATTTTTGTAGTTTTTTAAAAATTTTGAAAAACACAAAATTCAAACACTCACGCTAGCGTCAACGCTAGCGCTAGCGCGAGAGACAGTAAGTAAAATAATGAAGATTTTAAATTTTTTTTTTATATTGATTAGGGGTCTTAAGAGTAGTCTTATGCAGAAATTTTATAATTTTCTGAGATGTCTGGATTGCTCAAATTGCATAAAACATTAGCATTTTACATGTTATTCATCCAAAGATGTCTAAGACTCCTAATTCCAACCTTAAGATTTGAAACCTTGCATCAGGAAGAGGTTTAGTGAATATATCAGCAAGTTGAGAGTCCGTACCAATGAAACTTATTCTAACATTTTCTTTCTTAATGTGATCCCTTATGAAATGATGACGTACATCTATTTGCTTGGATCTAGAATGATGTACCAGATTATTTGTAAGATCAATGGCACTCTTGTTGTAACATTTTAATTCTATATGTTTTAGGTGAAAAGCAAAGTCGTCTAAAGTTTGGCTCATCCAAAGTGCTTGTGCACAACAACTCCCTAGTGCAATGTATTCGGCCTCCGTGGTGGAGAGTGCAACCGAATTTTGTTTCCTACTAGACCATGCAACTAATGAAGATCCTAGAAAGTGGCAAGTACCGCTAGTGCTTTTTCTATCAAGTGAGCATCCGACATAGTCCGAATCGGAATAGCTGTGAAGTGTAAATGAATTATTGTGCGGGTACCATAATCCTAATCTAGATGATCCAATTAGATATTTAAAAATTCATTTTACCGCTTTTAAGTGAGATTCTTTTTGATTGGCTTGAAATCGAGTACATAAGCATACGACAAACATAATATCGGGTCTAGTTGCGCTAAGATAAAGTAGGGATTCTATCATACCTCTATGTAAGGCTTGATCAATTTAAATTCCCGATTCACCTTTTCCTAATTTAAGTGATGCACTCATTGGTGTAGAAGCATGTTTAAGGTTTTCAAATCCAAAGCGTTTAAGCATATCATAGACATATTTGGTTTGACATATAAAAATACCATCATTTCTTTGTCATATTTGAAAACCAAGAAAATAAGAAAGTTCTCCTACTAGACTCATTGCAAATTCATTTTTCATCACTTTAATAACTTTATTACACAACTCTTCATTAGTAGATCCAAAGATTATATCATCAATATATATTTGCAAAATAATTAAATCATCATTATTATGCTTAATGAAGAGAGTATTATCGGCACTTCCCATAATATAACCGTGCTTTAATAAAAATGATATAATTCTTTCATACCATGCACGGGGCGCTTGTTTTAAACCATAAAGCGCTTTTTCTAGTTTATAAACATGATTGGGAAATTTTTCATTAATAAAACCGGGAGATTGTTCAACATAAACTTCTTCTTTTACAAACCCGTTAAGAAAATCACTTTTTACATCCATTTGAAATAGTTTTATTCTTTTAAAGCTTGCAAATGCTAGAAAAATTCTAATAGATTCCAACCTAGCAACGGGTGCAAAAGTTTCATCAAAATCTATCCCCTCGATTTGTGAATATCCTTGTGCTACTAAGCGTGCCTTATTCCTAATGATTCTTGACTCACCATCTAATTTATTTTTAAAAATCCATTTTACACCTAAAACCGAGTGATTAGACGGTCTTTCCACTAATTTCCAAACATTATGTCACTCAAATTGTTCTAACTCTTCATTCATAGCCAAAAACCAAAATTCATCATTTAAAGCGGTAGAAACGGTTTTTTGTTCAATTTCGAAAACAAAACAAATATTTGAATAAGATTCATGAAGAGAAGAGCGAGTTCTTACCCCAATAGATGGTTCACCAATTATTAGTTCCGGTGGGTGATCCTTTGTAAATTGCAAGGCGCTTGGAGGCACATAAACATCTTCCTTGGTCTCCTCTCTTTCTTCTTTGGAAGGTTCCTCATCACCATGCTCCAAAGGTTGTAAGAGATCATCCTCGTTGCCTGCGGAAAGTTTTTCTACACAAGGAACAAACTCATTAAATTTCACATTTATTGACTCTTCAACTCTACTAGTTCTTTTTTTAAAAATTTTATAAGCTTTACTAGTTGAAGAGTACCCAAGAAAAGTTCCTTCATCACATTTTTCATCAAACTTTCCCAAGCTATCTTTTGTATTCAAAATAAAACATTTACAACCAAAAACTTTCAAATAAGATACATTAGGCTTCTTTTGAAAATAAAGTTCATATGGTGTGAGATTAAGAGATGGGTGAAGCATGATTCTATTGATAACATAACATGATGTATTTACGGCTTCGGCCCAAAAGGGCTTAGGTAATTTATATTCACATAACATAGTGCGTGATAGTTCTTCAAGTGTTGATGAGTCCCATTTATATACACTTTGATGGACTCATACGGGCTAGTTTTCACTCTCTTGTGCATCATTTTCGAGCTATTATTGCATCTATTTCTCTTATGCTCATTCATGCGCACTTGTGTGCTTTGTGCTCCTTTTAAGCCCATTTGGTGTGCGTTTACGCTCCATGATATTGGGCGTAAGCACATGGTGCTCCCCAATCCTTTTTATCTGTCTGATTGGTGCTGGAGGTGTATTTCCAGCTGGATTGCTGTTCGTACAGGTAATTGGATCACACTATTTTACCCCAAAAATCATGTTTATTTGTATAGCACGATCATGCGTTTTTCTTGATGCACGGATGGCTGCGGTCGTTCGCCTTCATCTGGGGAGGAAAACCGGTGATCTGAATTTGGTCGTGCGTTTGTACGCATGGGCGGTTGCCCGTGCGTGAAGGAAATGCACGGTCGCCTATTTCATCTATTTTTCTGCCAATCTAAAGTTGTTCGTGCGTTTTTGCGCACGGGCAGATTCGCCCGTGCGTGAGTAAATCGCACGGGCGCTGTTGCTTCTTCCTCAAGCCAATTTATTCGTTAAATAAAGCACGGGCAATGCACGGTCGTGTGTTCGCCCGTGCATGACTAAATTTCTGACATTTCAGTATTTAAGGAAGGAAATCCGCTGGAAGAATAAATCCCCCGCTGGAAAAGCTTCAGAGCCTGCCATTTTCGCACAGTTTCGCTGCTCCACCACCGTTTGACCTAGGAGGAGCTCCGGTGACCTTTGGCTTGCAACTCTTCCACCAAAGCTCCCTCCTTGGCCTCCTCCATTATCCTCGAGCTCAAGAATGCCATAGACGGAGAGCTTCCGCTGCATTCAAGGTGTAGAACAAGAGTGACCTCAAGCTAGACCACGAAGAAGACGGGTATAAGTAGAGGAAGGTGACAGCTCCTCCGGACCCCGGACGCAACTGAAGACCGAGCACGGACGAGGTTTGACAACCCGTCGATTTTGGCCGAGAATCTTCAGCATAGTCTTCGAGCTTCGGTTTCCTCTTTTCCCCTTTGCTTGCTTCAGATGTTTCTTAGATATGTTTGTTATTATGGATGATGATCATGAACAATGTGTTTTAGTTAATGTGATTTCATGTTTTTGAGATCCTTTGTGGTTCATGAGATTTGAGGAGTGCCGTAATCCGCCAGCCTTCTCGTTCACCTGCTCACCGAAGAACGACATCACGGCCGTTGCATCCATCCCGCCTTGCAAAGCGGAGTTTTGACCCGCATTTTATTTCTGTGTAGTGATTTAGGAAACCAAAATCAAAGCCCCATTTTTTTTCCTTTTAATCTACTCTAGTAATTATTTTCTCAATCCAAAGAATCAAACAATCCACGCGCATTCCTTGAGAGACGATATTCAGGGACGTATTACCAACTTTATTACTTGTGCGACCGGTGCACTTGCCGAAACTGCATCAAGTTTTTGGCGCCGCTGCCGGGGAATGCAGGCGTAGTTTGATTTCGGTGTTTGAGTTAATAGTTACAGGAGTTTTTTTTTTCTATTGTTTTTGGTGTGTGTATGCAGAGACGAGACCCCGGTGACATTGTAGCATTTGACCCTAAAATAGAGTGTACCCTACGAGCGCGTCTCCGTGCTGCTACAACCATGGACGCCAATGGAAATCAGATCAATCTCGGGGAGGGAAATGCACCAGCCGTCGGTCAGGCAGCCGATGAGAATGAAGTGGCTAGGCCGATACCCAGGACCATGAGAGATTACACTACGCCCACTATTGGGAGTGTGTACCCTGGATTTGGCCCGGCCATCACGAACAACAATTTTGAGATAAGGCCGGCCATCCTGAATATGATCCGCAACCAGGCCCAATTCTCTGGGTTAGTCAGTGAAGATCCCCATCTTCACTTGGCGGAATTCGCAGAAATTTGCGAAACATTTCGGTATGCTGGGATCGATGATGAGACGGTGAAACTCAGGTTGTTTCCATTCTCCCTCTGAGACAAGGCGAAAGCATGGCTTCACACGATATTGCTCGGTATAGCCACCACTTGGGATGCTCTTCAAACAAAATTTCTGACAAAGTTCCACCTAGTTGACAAGGTTGTGAACTTGAGGAGAGAAATCGCTACCTTCCGACAACATGATCAGGAGACTCCCGCAGAGGCATGGGAAAGGTTTATGGACCTTCTCCAGAAATGCCTCCAGCATGAGCTGCAACCATGGAGCCTAGTGGAAAATTTCTACTTTGCAATCGAGCCCAATTACAGGGCCCATTACAGGGCCATGATTGATGCAGCGGCTGGCGGAACTCTGATGAACCATACCCCTGAAGACGCATTGCAGATTCTCCAGGACACTGCCATTCATAATTCATTTTGGACTGCTGGAAGGAATGCCCCAAGGAATGCTCGGGGACTCTTTGAGGTGAGCACACCTGGTGCATCTGCTGAGATGGCATCAGCACCCTATGAAAATTTCATGCTACTTAAGAAGCCTGCCCTTCCTCCTGCCCCAGTTAAGGTCATCTCATGTCAAGGTTGTGGAAGCCTGGGGCATCATGCATATGAGTGTCCCATAGGTGAGCAACATACCGAAGTATCTTATGATGAAAGCATAAATTATCTGAATGATCAAAATCGTGGAGCACCTTTTAATAATGCTTATAACCCGGGTGTGAGGAATCACCCGAACTTCTCGTGGAAACAAAACTTTCCTAGCCAACGATGGAAAGGAGGCTCGCATCAATTCGATGCTCAAGCCTCCGGGAGCCAACCACGGCCAACACAACCAGGTTATACACAAAATGCCCCAGCCCCCCAAGAAGAGCAATCTGGAAGAAATGATGGAAAGATTCATGCAGGCCGCTAACTCTAATATGGTTAGCCAAACCGCGTCCATGCGAAGCTTAGAGACGCAATTGGGCCAATTGGCTCAACTGCTGACCGAGTGTTTCGCAAGGGACCCTTCCCAGCAACACTGAAAAGAATCCAATCAATCAAGGGAAGTGTCTCACCGAAGCGGAAGTAGGTAACCCAAGTGAGTTGGTAATAACCTGCTCCATAAATAATGTTGAAACTGCTACCTTGTGTGACTCCAGTTCATCCCGCAACATCCTTGCACTGCAGGACGTTGCTAAAATGCAACTTGAAATGAACAAGGATGACCGAAAGTCCCTAGTGCTTGCGAACGGGACTATCATTCAGGCGGAGGGAGAAGTAAGAAATGTTGAAGTCGTAATCGAGGGGAAGGTGGTGGTCGCTGATTTCCAAGTTTTGGGACCCCGTGAGAATCAATCTATCCCCATCTTGGGAGTACTGTTCTTGAAAGAGAGCGGTGCCACTTTAGACTTCTCTGCGGGGTGTGTTATCTTACCTAGTAAGGTAATATCCCCAACTTGCCCCAAGATTGCAACTGCAACATTATTTTGCTCTCCCTAGTTTATTATTGATGAATCA
Organism: Dactylorhiza incarnata; assembly: GCA_033032865.1. Lineage (NCBI taxonomy): Eukaryota > Viridiplantae > Streptophyta > Magnoliopsida > Asparagales > Orchidaceae > Dactylorhiza > Dactylorhiza incarnata. The sequence continues at coordinate 10,585,781 of JAWHQI010000031.1, forward strand.
CTTAGTAATGCAGAGAATAGGGAAGAAGAAGGATCATTTAACGGAGAAAAGGAAGAAGATCAGTCGAGCGGAGAGGAGGAAGAAGTTGACTGTCAGAAAGAATGTGACTCGGAGAGGGAGGAGAACCTCATTTCTGAACCTGTCGAGTCGAACGTAACTCGGGACGACGTCCCATTGTTAGCTTGTAATGAATTATGTAACAAACCTCTTAAACGTTCTATCTCTTGGGTTGATCTAGTCGCCACCGCGGCGACGGAAGTGATGCCACCCACCACCAAGGTGATAAATGCTGAAACTTATCAACGCTAGCGCTCTCCAACCGTGGAGAAGCGTAAACAAGAGAGACTATTGCATGGTGCATGCTCCGCTGCTCTCCGTGGCAAGATGGCGGAGGCTAGGGGAAAATGGGCGATACCAATTTTGGCCCTAATGCTTTCACCTCCAGCCTACGAGCCACTGGGGACGGGCAATACAAAAGTGCTTATAGCTGATGTTATTGTTTTTCTTTTCGTGTTCTGAGAACTTTGCTTGTGAACTCTTCTTAAGAACTTCTGCACTTTATGAACTTTGTTTAATACAGTTATTTGGTCCACCTTAAGGACAATAAACAAAAGGGCTTCTTGGGAGACAACCCATGGGGGGACCATTCGGTTCCGATCTTTTGTTCAGATTTGTTTTTATTTTGTCTTGTTGTTTGTTCATGCTAACATCGCAGGTTCAAGCTCTCGCTCGGAGGATGAGGAAGGAGAAAGTTAAAGAAGGAATTGCCGCACTTCTGGCATGCTCATTCGCGAGCATAGGTCCACTCTACCCCTATTTTCCTTAATCCATGATTCCAGGATTGCACTTTTTGTAACGATCCAGACCCACCAACATGGGACCCAGCTAGATCGTCAGCACCCTCCCAGCCCAGGCCCGCCAACACGGGACCCAGCTGGCACCAGAAGGGTTCAGCCTAACCAGATGGTCTGCAGACCATGCACCCCAACCCCTCTCTGTCCCACCACAGGGCACAGTGGGTTGTTGGAGACCGCAGCCCCCCTTTGATGAGAATTGAGCCAGTTAAGCGGCAACGCGTGGACTTTCCAGGTGGTCACCCATCCCAGAATTGCTCCAGCCTGAGCACGCATAACTATGGACTACTTTCAATTCTCATCACCAATTGATCTGCAGCTCAGTTGGTGATGAGAATTGAAAGTACTCCATAGTTAAGCGTGCTCAGGCTGGAGCAATTCTGGGATGGGTGACCTCCTGGGAAGTCCACGCGCTGCCGCTTAACTGGCTCAATTCTCATCAAAGGGGGACTGCGGTCTCCAACAACCCACTGTGCCCTGTGGTGGGACAGAGAGGGGTTGGGGTGCATGGTCTGCAGACCATCTGGTTAGGCTGAACCCTTCCGGTGCCAGTTGGGTCCCGTATTGGCGGGCCTGGGCTGGGAGGGTGCTGACGATCCAGCTGGGTCCCGTGTTGGCAGGTCTGGATCGTTACAGAGAGAGTGTGAACGTGCAAGCCTATGGATACCGACTTTGATGGATTTCTTAGGAGATTGTCCCGAATTTTGATTCGAGTAATACTCTACTCATTAGTCATGCTATTGTCCCTTGTGCTCGACCGAAAGACTCACCTGGATTTACCATCCGAGTAAACTAAATTTCAAATTACTGTTCTAGAAATAGTTAAATATAATCTTGAGTTAAATTCTATTCTAACGTATTTCTACGCATGTGAGCACGCGACTTCGCATGGTTCTCTACCGCTCAAATCTGCTCTAACATCCAATTGTTCCGACGGGAGAGCTAAGTAGTTTGCCTGAGAGTGCAAATGGTTAAGTCTGGGGGTGTGATGAGTCCCATTTATATACACTTTGATGGACTCATACGGGCTGGTTTTCACTCTCTTGTGCATCATTTTCGAGCTATTATTGCATACATTTCGCTTATGCTCATTCATGCGCACCGGCGTGCTTTGTGCTCCTTCTAAGCCCATTTGGTGTGTGTTTGTGCTCCATGATATTGGGGTAAGCACATGGTGCTCCCCAATCCTTTTTCTCTATCTGATTGGTGCTGGAGGTGTATTCCCAGCTGGATTGTTGTTCGTACAGGTAATTGGATCACCCTATTTTACCCCAGAAATCATGTTTATTTGTATCGCACGATCGTGCATTTTTCTTGATGCACGGACGGCTGCGGTCGTGCGCCTTCATCTGGGGAGGAAAACTGGTGATCTGAATTTGGTTGTGCGTTTGTACGCATGGGCGGTTTCCCGTGCGTGAAGGAAACACACGGTCGCCTATTTCATCTGTTTTTCAGCCAATCTGAAAATCTTCGTGCGTTTTTGCGCACGGGCGGATTCGCCCGTGCGTGAGTAAATCGCACGGGCGCTGCTGCTTCTTCCTCAAGCCAATTTATTCGTTAAATAACACACGGGCAACGCACGGTCGTGCGTTCGCCCGTGCGTGACTAAATTTATGACATTTCAGTATTTAAGGCAGGAAATCCGCTGGAAGAAGGAATCCCCCACAGGAAAAGCTTCAGAGCCTGCCATTTTCACCAAGTTTCGCCGCTCCACCACCGTTCGACCTAGGAGGAGCTCCGGTGACCTTTGGCTTGCAACTCTTCCACCAAAGCTCCCTCCTTGGCCTCCTCCATCATCCTCGAGCTCAAGAACGCTATAGACGGAGAGCTTCCGCTGCATTCAAGGTGTAGAACAAGAGTGACCTCAAGCTAGACCATGAAGAAGACATGTATAAGTAGAGGAAGGTGACAGCTCCTCCGGACCCCGGACGCAAATGAAGACCGAGCACGGACGAGGCTTGACAACCCGTCGATTCTGGCCGAGAATCTTTAGCATAGTCTTCGAGCTTCAGTTTCCTCTTTTCCCCTTTGCTTGCTTCAGAGTTTTCTTAGATATGTTTGTTATTATGGATGATGATCATGAACAATGTGTTTTAGTTAATGTGATTTCATGTTTTTGAGATCCTTTGTGGTTCATGAGATTTGAGGAGTGCCGTAATCCGCCAGCCTTCTTGTTCACCCGCTCACCGAAGCACGGCATCGCGGCCGTTGCATCCATCTCGCCTTGCGAAGCGAAGTTTTGACCCGCATTTTATTTCTGTGTAGTGATATAGGAAACCAAAATCAAAGCCCCATTTTTTTCCTTTTAATCTACACTAGTAATTATTTTCTCAATCCGAAGAATCCAACAATCCACGCGCATTCTTTGAGAGATGATATTCGGGGACGTATTCCCAACTTTATTACTTGTGCGACCGGTGCACTTGCCAAAACCGCATCAAGTGACCTATTCTTTCTTTCTACAACACCATTTAGTTGTGGTGTGCGTGGTACGGAAAACTCATGTTTAATGCCTAACATATCACAAAAGGATGTAAATTTTTCATTTTCAAATACTTCTCCATGATCCGAGCGAATGCATTTAATTTTTAAATCACTTTCATTTTGAATACGAGTACATAATTTTGCAAATTCGCAAAACGCATCGGATTTGGAAGAGAGAAATAATGTCCAACAAAATCTTGAAAAATCATCTATAAAAACATATGTATATAATCTAACCAAGACTTGCAGTGCTAACGAGACCAAAAAGATCCATATGAATTATTTGCAAGGGTCTTGTAGTAGAAATGAAATTTTTACTTTTGAAAGAGGATCTAGAAAATTTACCTTTTTGACATGGTGAACAAAGTGAAGGTAAAGTTCCATTTAACCTAGGCAATCCTCTAATTAATTCACTTTTGGCAAGTTTTACAATGAGCTTTGTGCTAGCATGCCCTAGCCTTCTATGCCAAAGTTCTAATTTATCATTTTTAGTGATAAAACATTTTATAGATGATTTAGAAAGATCATGAAAAGAAACTATATAAACATTATGTATTCTTGGTGCAGTTAGTAAAATATCTTTTGTAGTAGGATTTGATATTTTGCATAGATTAGTGGAAGATTCAAATAACACATCTAATCCTTTATCACATAATTGGCTAATAGAAATTAAATTGTGTTTTAATCCTTTCACATAAAGAACATTAGATATAGTAAAGGATTCGTTACCAACTGTACCAATTCCCATGATCTTTCCTTTTCCGTTATCGCCAAACGTCACGATCCCTCCCTTCTTCTTTTCTAGGCTAAGGAACTTACTTTATTTCCCGTCATGTGCTTGGAGCATCCAGAATCCAAGTACCACACGTCTTCATTTTCCTTAGCCTGCCTGCACATCTAGAAAGAAGATAAGAGTAAAGATCCAGATACCTAAGTGGTACCACCCATAGAATAAGTGAAAGCCTTAGGTACCCAAATTTGCTTTAAAGTAGTTTATTTTAATTTTCCGCAAGAACTAGACGTGTGAACAAACCTATAACAGTTTCCACATGAAATAATAGGCGTTGAGACCCTTTTCTGGAATTTTTTCTTGCTGGAAAGAATCATCTTTGCAGTAGAAACAGGTTTTTGAAAAAATTTTACTGAATTTTTGTATGAGGTGCTAGCGCCGGTGTTAGTGGCTAGAGCCGAGCGGTAGCCCTCACCTCGATATCCGAGCCCAAATTTTCCAGAACCATAACACTTGTTCCCTAAAATCATATCCAAAGATTTTTGGCCCATTCCAAATTTTTTAATTGCCATGGTGAGATAATGAACTTGTGCTTTAAGTGGAGAATTTTCTTTCACAAGCATGACACACCTATTTTCAAATCCTTTCTTATTATTTTTAACTTGCACAAAAGAGGCTTCTAATTTTCTTTCTAATTCCCCCTTCTCTTTTGTAAGATTTTTGGCATGATAGAGGGCTTTAGAAAGAGACTCTTCAATATCTTTTGCCATTTTAGTGGAATGATCACACTCTTGGCAAGAAACCTTTCTCTTTTCTAAAATAATTAATTTTTTGGAAAGCTTTTGATTTTCTTTAATAAGAGATTCATTTTCACGATTCAATAAAATACTATCTTTCATATTTTTATCAAAAGCTTTGCAAGTTTCAAGAAATTCATTAAAGAGTTCATCATAAGTGGGAGGAATTACCTCAGTGTCACTAAGAACACTGGTGTCGTCGCCATCGTTTTCATGTCCCATGAGGCACATGTTTGCTTCCTCATTTTCACTTGATGAAGACCCGCTTGATCCTTCGGAAGAGGAGGAGTCATCCCATGTTTTAGATTTTAGCACCTTCCTCTTCTCCTTCCCTTTGTGCCGCTTGTCCTTCTTCTCCTTCAAGAACTTTGGGCACTGGCTTCGAATATGCCCGGTCTTCCTATAATGAAAGCATTCCGGCAGAGGTTTTTCTTTTTCATCGTCGCTCTCCTTTTCCTTCTTTGAAGATGACCCTTTCCATCTTGCATCTTTTTGGAAAAATTTCCAGAAAGTGTTTCTCCTTTCCGGATTTCGCATGAACATTCAAAAGTTCTTTGCCAAAAGGCTTTCTTCATCTTCATCCTCATCCTAATGTCACTCCCTTTTTGACTTTAGTGTCAACGCCTTCTTCTTTAGCTCCTTGTTGTATTCTTCATATTGGATTTTGAGTTCTACCTCATGGGTTTTGAGATTCCTAATGAGGCTCTCAACTTGGAGCATTCTTAGATTGTGCGAATTTGAAATTCCTGTCACCTTCAGGTTGAATTTTGGAGGAAGAGAACGAAGGATCTTTCAGACCAAGTCTCCATTTGAGAAGGTCTTTCCAAGATCTTTGGAGGCATTGACGATCTTGGTGAAGCGCGTGTACATGGCATCAACATCTTCACTTTCATCCATCCAGAACTTTTCATATTCCGACTCTAGTTGGAAAAGCTTTGAATCTTTAACCTGCAGGGCAACACACCCTTGCCCCCCCCCCCCCCTCGGCCTCCGCCACTCTCTCCCCGTGACCTCCATGGGCGACCCTGCTCCTGACGGTCTCGCACTCCCGAGGGGGCCATTCGTCGGGACCCCACTGGCCGGGGTCCCGCCTGCTGGGTGGATGCTCACCGGGACCTCACTCGCACTCTCTAGGCTGAGAAAGAGTTCCCGGCCCGCGAGAACTCTCCTTGGTGCCTGAGCTTCTACCTCCATTACCATCCTCTATCCCAGGGCATTCTCGCCAGCTCCTGATGGAGGGACAATCAGGGGCACAGGGGTTGTGAGACCCCCTAGCGCTGTGGCGAGAGCGCACTGCATTGCACCAAGAAGGTCCCTTCTGAGATCTACCAACATTTCTGATGTTACTGGCACGCCTGGTGGTGGTGTTTCGCCGAGATCAACGTCTCGTTCATCTTCTCTTGCCATGTCACTTCCTTGGAACTTTTTGGTGCTAACTGCTCTTCACGCTCACCGCACTAAAAATGTTGGAACCAAGACTTGGTCCCAACGAGGAGATCAGACCCCTTAGAGGGGGCAGGTAGCACCTACTGATCTAGCGGAAGCAACAGACCAGAGACTAGGAGCTTAACACAGACCCTTGGCTACAGCACAGAGGTCCCACCACACACCCGGAAGATCTTAGAGCGCTTCCCCTCCCAAGCCAAAGCTGAAGCCGGGCACCTTGGAGAGACTGAGGAGCTAACCAAAGAACCCAAGGAGGAAGAAGCCTAGAACTAGAATCCTCTCCAAAGGTGCCCTTCAAGGTATATATAGCTTTTCTAGTCTGGTCTGCTAATAGCGGGATTCCGCCTTTTGGTTTTACTAAACGCACCCCAAAATGGCATGCTAATAGCCATACTCCGCCATTCTTAAGGGCTATTGGCAGCCCACCAGGGGTACCGGGGTAAATTCACCTGCACCCCCCTTGTGGGAGAGTGTCCCATGAAGGCGCCAGGCGCTAGTCTCTCTATGAGCTGGGCTCGCGAGATCCCCTCTTGTGAGTAGAGGGGATCCCCCACTCGCCTCGCTGGATAATCGTTGCGAAACCTTACCTGACTCGCCCTGTCTAAATGCACCCTAGAGCAGTCTTCAAAAACTTCATGTTGTCACCTCTCGCTACTCACGAGTCTCTGGTTTGCCTCGTCCAGCCTTGGCAAGGTACTCACCGCGAGTCTGTGAGTATCCCTTGAATTACCTGTGATTGAGTCCTCCGCGAGTCGGTTAACACTGGGTTGTACATGGAGGATTGGGAGCAGTGTCTTCATATACTTGTTATGGAAATACTTGGCCTTGAGGTCTCCATATCAAGTTGTCATAGAGACATTGAAAACTTTGGTGATTGAAGACAGTAGCCTCATAAAATTTGCTTTCAACTTCTTTGCTTAAGTCATGAATTTGAACTAAGATCTTCTCCTCTCCCTTTCTGACTTCTTCATTAAGGGTTTGGAGAATATATTCTTTGAAGTTTGACAGATCTTCAGAGATTTTGGTTCTTGTACGTTGCCCTTGTTGATAGATGGATCCTTGACCTTCAAGCAGAGCCTTTGAATTGTCATATACATTCTTAAGACCTTCATTAGTGTAGCTCACTGCTTTTACACCATTTGTGAAGTAGGTATCTAGATCATCTTTGATTGAAGAGATAGTTTACTTTACTTATGTTAAGCCTTTATTCAAGTCATATTCAACCTCTTTAACCTTATCAAAAACTTGTTTCAAAGAAAACTCAAAATATTGAGCTTGACTTTTGAGCAGTGCCTCAATGGATTGGAACATTTCTGAATTTAAGGTGGAGGCAACTGGAGTAGGAGAAATTTGAACTGGAGGAGTACCATGACTTTCATCAAAAAACATTAGCTCTGCACACTGAGCTCCTCTGGGAGATGGCACATTTTCCTGAGCAGGAGGTATAGAGTGCACATCCTCTCTTTCATCCTTTTCTGACAGAGTCTCTTTTTCATTAACTGGACTATCCACTTTCTCTGGCTTCCCCTCAGTCATTAGAGGAATATCATAAAGACTAAGAACTCCACCATATATGGATTCTTTTTCTATGTGCACTTCTCCTTCACCAGACTGGTGAGCACTTTATTTCTGAACAAAATGGATAGCCTGGCCTGGCTCTGAATCAGGCTTATCATTGCCATCATCATCATCATCATCATCATCATCATCACCATCTCCACCATCATCATCAACATCACCTTCACTGGCAACATCCTTGCAAAGTACATTACACTGATCATCACCAATATAAGCACCATCCTTCTCAGCAGCAGCACTATCAACATTTGGAACTTCCTCATCCTCAGAAATATCAATGGAAATCCTTTCCGGCCCTTTCCAGGAAGATCAAATATGTTCCCTGGAGAATCAACATGGGCTAGATTGAATCTTCTTTCAATATTGAGAATAATGGCATCAAGCTGTTTTTGCCTTCTGGAGGTTCTCTGAGCAAGAGGAGCCTTTTGATGAACAGCAGAACTTGGACCCTTGGAGCACTCCCCTGGGCTGATGAGAGCACAAGTGCTTGAGATTTCTCCCCCTGGACTGGTGGAACAACTTGGTCTGGATCAACTCTAGAGAAGAGGGATCATTTCTTTCCTCTTCTTCTTCTTCTTCTACAACCTCAATAGATCTCTTCAAACCTGGTCTTACTATCTTCCTTTCCCATCTTGATAGAATGGAGGAGTCTATTTTCTTTAGATGATGAATTGGGCAACCTGACCTCATATCAAACTGGTCTCCGTCTAGTTGATTTAGATAAAGGTTGATGATCCTACCGAAGTTAGGAATTATCAAACATGCTTTGATCGTTTCAAATAGAATTAGTCCACAATTCACCCTTTTTTCTGCATATCACAGGCGCTACAAATTTAAAACATATCATTAAATAGGTAGTCATGTGAGCCTACCTTACACAACAAAACTTTTACCAGAATGTCTGACAGGAGCTTTCCTTCTCCATTCATATTCTTCCTTCTAACTGAAGTTGTTCCTCTAGGCATACCACAGAACAGCAAAGCTCGATTGTGATCTTCATTAAACAAGCAATCCTCTTCTACAACGACCGACAATTTCAGAAATCTCGTCAACCTCGACGTCTCCATTTTGATAACATTGCCTCTGACAACTGACTTGATTACCTCTCCATTGCGGCAAACCTTTGCATTCTTAAAGAAGTCCAAGACGTCTCGGTCAAGAATGCGGAATGGATACTCAAGAACAAATGACAAACCCGCCACTTCTAAACAGAAAACGACATTCTTGAATTCATCGGTGGCATTGGCAAACCCTGTTCTGACGAGCTCTCCTCCTACTAGAAGCAATCCAGCACTCTTGCGCGACATTCTCACTTGAAATCGACGGAGAGAATCGAGGAATAAGGAGAATCATCGGAAGAGCTTGGCAAGGGAGACTAATCAACGGAAGAGGGGTTTAAAAATTAATTAGAGGCGCATACCTAGAAGTTGAAGTGACTCGACGGATCCAATAATAATAGAAATTATATTTAAGAAAATCTGAAATAAATCATTCGACGAAATTAACTAGATAATTCGTCGAAATGATACGAGGAAATCCTACAATTTGTCGATAGTAATCGACGAAAAGGACTTTTCGTCGAAAAGATGCTTGATGACTTGACGAATCGTCGAAATGACTCGTGTAATTTCCTTGATTTCTTAATAAATCTGATTTTCTGATTTTGTGCTTGAGTCCATTGCCTTCTCTTCAAGATTCCTTGTTTAGCATGCCAAGTTCTAGCTTGTAGTAATTGAACTTGGTTTCATCAAGCGGCTTCGTGAAAATATCAGCAACTTGTCTATCCGTCAGGACATAAATGAGGTTGGTGTCCTTGTTCTCCACATGCTCTGGGATGAAATGATAGTGAATCTCTATGTGCTTTGTCTGGCTGTGAGAGACTGGATTATTGGAAAAAACAATTGCACTTGATGAATCACAAAACATTGGAATCTCCTTCAGCTTCAAGTTGTAATCTTCAAGCTGATTTCAGATCCATAGAAGTTGTACACAACAACTGCCTGCAGAGATATACTCTGATTCAGCCATTGAGATTGCTACACAATTCTTTTTCTTGCTACTCCACGAGACAAGCCTTCTTCCAAGGAATTGGCATGTCCCGGAAGAGCTTTTCCTGTTATCCCTTCTTCCTAAAAAATCAGCATCTGAAAATCCCGTTAGTTCAAAGTCATTACTTCTTGGGTACCATAAGCCAAGATTCGGCATGCCTTTAAGATATCTCAAAATCCTCTATGCAGCGGCATAGTGAGATTTCTTAGAGTTCACCTGAAATCTAGCACAAACATATGTTGAAAACATTATGTCTGGTCTATAGGCAGTATGGTAGAGCAATGATCCAATTATTCTTCTGTATTTGGTTTCATCAAAAGGTTTCCCTTTCTCATCCTTATCCAGATTCATATTTGAACCCATTGGAGTCCTCATTGAGGTTGCGTTCTCCATTCCAAATTTCTTAATTAACTCTTTGATGAACTTCGTTTGAGAGATGAAAATTCCATCTTCAGATTGTTTCACCCGAAGTCCTAAGAAATATTTCAGCTCACCCATTCTACTCATTTCAAATTTCTCCAGCATTAAGTTAGAAAACTTTTTGCAAAGGTTATCATTTGTAGAGCCAAAAATAATGTCGTCGACATAGATTTCACTAGCAAAATCTTGCCTTTTACTTCCCTAAGAAATAATGTCTTATCTATCTCTTCCTCTTGTGAATTTGTTCTCAAGAATAAAGCTAGAGAGGGCCTCATACCAAGCTCGGGGTGCTTATTTTAGACCATATAATGCTTTACGTAAAAAGTAAACATAGTCAGGGAGGGAGTAATCAGCAAAACCTAGGGGTTGTTCTACGTATACTTCTTCCTTCAAATTACTATTTAGGATGGCTGACTTCACGTCCATTTGATAGACCTTGAATCCTTTGTGAGCAACATATGCTAGAAACAACTTGATCGCTTCGAGTCTTTCCACTGGAGCATAGATTTGATCGAAGTCAATCCCTTCTTCTTATCGGTAACCTTAGGCAATAAGTCTGGCCTTGTTCTTGATGATTACACTGTCTTCATCTAGCTTGTTTCTATAAACCCATTTATGTACGATAACATTTTGACCTTTGGGTCATGGCACCATCTTCAAAAATTTGCATCTTTAGAACTGATTGAGCTCCTCTTGCATTACAATGATCCATGAAGCATCCTCTTTGGCGTCATCAAATATTTTTGGTTCAACCTGCAAGAGAAAACTCAAATGTAAAACTTGGTTAGTTGTACCTCTTCTTATCCTTATGTCAACCCTGGTATCTCCGATGATTTGATTTATTGGGTGATCTCTTTGATGCCTGATCACCAGATTTCTTGAATCATCCCTGATAGCAGGTTCTTCTGCTTATGGTACATCTTCAATCTCTTGAAGTTCTTCTTTAGGTGTGATTGGAGCATTCACTTTGACTGTACCTGGAGCATCCTCCTTGATGACTTCTTCCAAGTTCAGTTCTTTCAGTTTCAAACTTGTACCTGCTTCTTCAACAAAAATACTAGAAGAGTTGCTGTGTAGCATACTCGTCTCATCAAAAACAACATTTATGGATTCTTCTACAACCAGTGTTTTCTTGTTGAAAATCCTATATGCCTTAATTGGCTACTATATCCTACGAAAATACCTTTAAAACACTTTTCACTAAACTTAGTTTTGCAATACTTTATGTTGTTAAGTACGAAGCATTTACTGCTAAAAGTTCTAAAATAAGATATAGTTGGTTTCCTGTCCTTTAGAAGTTCATAAGGCCTTTTATGATGGTTCTTGTTGATTAATGCTCAATTTGGCATATGACAAGCAGTGTTGACGGCTTCTGCCCAGAAATATTCCGGAAGAGAAGAATCATTCAACATTGTCCTGCTTGCCTCTATGAGTGTTCTATATTGGATTGATAGGCGCCCTTAGAGAGGGGGCGAAGAAGGGAATAAAAATTCTTTTTATATGATTAAGCAATTTGCTAAATTGTTGTAAAATAAAACAGAGCGAAATAACAATTTAGCCAAAAGTAGAGAATATTATAATTTGCAATATTATACTTTTATGCCAAATGAAAGAAATCAAGTAGACACAAATAAATACATGATTGTATTATATTAAAGAATGTTCACACAATTTTGATTTCATTATCGCTGGAAACCGGAGGCATACAAATGCAAATAATTTTTCCTTTTCTATACCGACTCGTATCCCAACGAACTGGTGGCTTTTGGCCTATCCTCCCCGGATATGGCATCAAGCTATTCTAGCCAACCCTTCCCTAGATATGGCCTCGAGCACCCCTATATCTAATCACCTAGACCTAATCATCAACACGCATGATGAATTCCCCCTAAGCCGCGCAAGGACCTAGTCACCAATACAAGGCGAATTAACTACACAAATTCACAAAGATAATGAAATAACACAAATAAAAACTCCCTCTATGAGATTTTCTGAAGTTGAAGATGAAGGATCGCAGTAGCATAAGCGTGGTTGAAGCGATCATTCTTCGGATGTAGCGTGATGAAGTCCTTCCGAAATCTTCTTTAGCTTTGAGTAGGAGATCAACTTTCGGCAGAGTAACAACTCTTGAAATTTGGCACTGGTATTCTCTCTAGGATGTGTGTGCAAAACGAGAGAGAAATCCCCATTTTATAGAACTTGAAGATAGCGCCAGTGGTAGCTCCTAACGGCTTCGTTAGCGGTCATATTGAGATCGTGGATGCGGGGAATTGTGGCACGATCTGGAGCTAGCACCTGGAGGTAGATCCTAGCGCCTGCGATAGCGCTAACGTCTGCGGTATCACTAGCTCTGGCGGTAGTGCTTCAGTTCAAGGATTTTGGTTCCAAGCTGCTTTCTACCTATGGAGTATTGCACCAATAGTTCTTGCACACTTTAAACACACGACAAGCAAGATCAAATACAATATGGGATTTGTTATTCTCCAACAAAGGGATGTGACACACATGTCCAACAATCTCCCCCTTTTGATAACAAAAAAATCCTCTTAGCAAGAAATCAACAAAGGTGTTTATAATATATGATAAGCGAGATAATAGTGTATATTATAGTATATGATAAGCATTAGTATAATGCATACTCCCCCTATCTTAATTCACCCCCTACATACATAAATGCAATTTATGTTTTACTCCCCCTAAATGATTACATGAATTATTCTCCCCTTAATCCTCTAGATTTCTCCTCAAGATTTCTTCAATTAATCTCCCCCTTTTGGTATTATCAAAAGAAGGTGGGGTGAAGGAAGTAAGGACTCATTCTTTATGAATGATAAATCATGATTGAGCTTTTGTAATATTGGTAATGATGAAGAGTTTAAGCATAATATAGAAGAGATTTTAAATAAATAAATAAGAGTTTTAAGCAAGCGGAAGAGTATAAGAAACATCTTTTGGTAAGCATGAAAATCATAAGTATAAATATGAGTTTAAGTTCAAAATGTAAAGATATTTAACCCTTTTTTGAAATCTCATAGATCAACATAAAGTTACCAAGCATGAAATGAACATATCAAAAAGTGAATATACTACAATGTTACTTAATTTCAAGTTTAAGAGATACCAAACATTGTAGAGATCAAGCTAGGTTATCTAGTGCATTTCTTATATAAAGAGCAGTATAGATAAAGCGTTAAAATCCAATAATCATGAGAAGAAGTGTTATGAAAGATAATGATGTGCACATAAGTGTATTTTGAGCAATAATGTTAACAAGTAATTTAAATCACATGTATATTAACTTCACACACTTTAATGCACATATTTTAGAAAAAGTGGTGTAATAACCAAGGTTTGCACAAGATACTTTACTATTCTTTCTAAGGTGCTTAACCTCACAATGCTTATGAAGACTTATCAGGAGGTTCAAGTAGTGCTTGGTGGAGTTATATTTGTCTATTTTTATTTTTGTTCACTTCTGTGAGACAACATTCTCCGAATACACTTGTTTTGCAAACACAACAATTTTTAAACTCAACCACTTATCTTAATTTATTAAGTGCAATTCAAATGTAGTGTAGGTAATAAACTTATGCAAGTTTTAATTCATTGTATAATTAGAATATACAAGAAAACATTTTTAGATTTAAATACACGTGGATTACCAAAATAAGTGAGTGAAAAAGTATCATTATCAATCACAAAATATTTACTCATACTTAGAGACATGCTAAGCTTGGTTCTACACATATTTCAATATAATTGATGCACTTAATTAGATATATCAAGCATGATAAACAAAACAATGTTCATAGTAATTTGAAGTAATAAATTTTAACATTGTAAATAATTCTAAATAATAGAATTCATATATGCTTGATATTAACAATAAAGATCATACAGTTTTTTTTGTAGTTTTGAAATTTTTAATGAAAAAAAACAGAAAACCATAAAAAGATATTTTTGTAATTTTGTAGTTGATTTTCCATAATATTAATAAATAAAAATGACAAAAGTCAGAAATACACAACTAAGTAGTACATATAAACTAACATAATTTTATTGATTTTTAGAAATTTTAAAAAATAGGGAAATCGAACACCCACGCCAGCACCGGCGCTAGTGCTAGCGCGGCAAACAGTGAGTGAAATCTTGAGAATTTTAAAATTGAGTTTTTTAATATTTATTAAGAGTCTTAAGAGTAGTCTTATGCAAAAAATTTGTAGAATTTGGAGATATCTTGATTGCTCAAATTTCATAAAACTTTAGCGTTTTCCATATAACTCATCCTAAGATGTCTAAGACTCCTAATTCCAACCTTAACATTTGAAACCTTGCATCGGGAAGAGGTTTAGTAAATATATCAGCAAGTTGAGAGTCTGTGCCAATGAAACTTATTCTAATATTTTCCTTTTTAATGTGATCTCTTATGAAATGATGACGTACATCTATATGTTTGGATCTAGAATGGTGTACCGGATTATTTGTAAGATCAATGGCACTTTTGTTGTCACATTTTAATTTAATATTTTTTAGATGAAAACCAAAGTCCTCTAGAGTTTGGCTCATCCATAGTGCTTGTGCACAACAAGTCCCTAGTGCAATGTATTCAGCCTCCATGGTGGAGAGTGCAACCGAATTTTGTTTCCTACTAGACCATGCAACCAATGAAGGTCCTAGAAAATTGCAAGTACCACTAGTGCTTTTTCTATCAAGTGAGCATCCTGCGTAGTCCGAATCGGAATAACCGTGAAGTGTAAATGAATTATTGTGCGGGTACCATAATCCTAATCAAGATGACCCAATTAAATATCTAAAAATTCATTTTACCACTTTTAAATGAGATTCTTTGGATTGGCTTGAAATCGAGCACATAAGCATATGACAAACATAATATTGGGTCTAGTTACATTTAGATAAAGTAGAGATCCTATCATACCTCTCTATAAAGTTTGATCAGTTGAAATTCCCGATTCAACTTTTCCTAATTTTATTGATGCACTCATTGTTGTAGAAGCATGTTTAAGGTTTTCAAATCCAAAGAGTTTAAGCATATCATGGACATATTTAGTGTGACATATAAAAATACCATCATTTCTTTGTGATATTTGAAAACCAAGAAAATAAGAAAGTTCTCCTACTAGACTCATTTCAAATTCATTTTTCATCACTAAAATAACTTCATTACACAACTCTTCATTAATAGATCCAAAGATTATATCATCAACATATATTTGCAAAATAATCAAGTCATCATTATTGTACTTAGTGAAGAGAGTATTATCAGCACTTCCCATAATATAACCTTACTTTAATTAAAATGAAGTAAGTCTTTCATACCATGCACAGGGTGCTTGTTTTAAACCATAAAGCACTTTTTATAGTTTATAAACATGATTGGGAAATTTTTCACTAATAAAACCGGGGGGTTGTTCAACATAAACTTCTCCTTTAACAAACACGTTTAGAAAAGCACTTTTTACATCCATTTGAAATAGTTACATTCTTATAAAGCTTGTAAATGCTAGAAAAATTTGTATAGATTCCAATCTAGCAACGGGTGCAAATGTTTCATCTAAATCTATCCCCTCGATTTGAAAATATGCTTGTGCTACTAAGCGTGCTTTATTTCTAGTGATTCTAGACTCACTATCTAATTTACTTTTAAAAAACTATTTTACACCTACAACAGTGTGATTAGATGGTCTTTCTACTAATTTCCATACATTATTTCGTTCAAATTGTTCTAACTCTTCATTCATAGACAAAAACAAAATTCATCATTTAAAGAGGTTGAAATGGTTTTTGGTTCAATTTCGGAAACAAAACAAATGTTTGAATAAGATTCATGAAGAGAAGAGCGAGTTTTTACCACAATGGATGGTTCACCAATTATTAGTTCCAGTGGATGATTCCTTATAAATTTCAAAGCGCTTGGAGGCACATATAATCATCTTCCTTGGCCTCCTCTTCCTCTTCTTTGGAACGTTCCTCGTCACCATGCTCCAAAGGTGGTAATAGATAATCATATTTGCCTGTGGAAAGTCTTTCTACACAAGGAAGAAGATCATCAAATTTCACATTAATCAACTCTTCAACTTTACTAGTTCTTTTATTAAAAAATCTATAAGCTTTACTTGTTGAAGAGTATCCAAGAAAAATCCCTTCATCGCATTTTTCTTCAAACTTTCCCAAGCTATTTTTATTATTCAAAATAAAACATTTACAACCAAAAACTTTGATGTAAGATACATTAGGCTTCTTTTGAAAATAAAGATCATATGGCGTGTAATTAAGAGATGGGCAAAGCATGATTCTATTCATAACATAACATGAGGTATTTACAGCTTCGGCCCAAAAGGACTTAGGAAATTTATATTCACATAGCATAGTGCATGCTAGTTCTTGAAGTGTCCTATTCTTTCTTTCTACAACACCATTTTATTATGGTGTGCGTGGTGCGGAGAAAATATTGTTTATATGTGTTAGTTCTTGAAGTCTCTGCTATATTTGTTCAGTACAAATCCTTATTGAAAGGATTTGACAGGTGTCGAAAGGTAGTTAAATGTCAGACAAAGGAGATTGAGTCTCTGAAGACCGTGGAATCAGATTTGAGAGAAGGAATTGAAAAATTACTTCCTTTTAGAGATGAAGTCCATCTGTTGAAGGACGAACTCCTAAGCACTGCTGAACTATTAAGGAAAAAGGAGAAATCAATAACTGAGCTGGAAGGAAAGCTAGTGGTAGAGAGAAAGCTAGTGGAAAGCTTCTCTAAACCAAAGACCATCCTTCCTCTCATTGATGACTTTTCTGCTCCTGCAAAGGGTAGTGGTATCATTTATCAGACCGATAAAAGTAAGGCGGCTAAGAAAAGAGCCATTAAGGGCAAGGGAAAGGCTGTTCAGAGTCAGCCTTCCTTCAAGAAGGTTGTGTTCATATGACTTTGAAACATCGTATGTTCACTTTACGAGATCAACTTACATTGAGTCAAGTAAGGGAAACCAAGGATGAAGCCATCCCCGAAGCTTCGGAATGACTGCTTTCAAAGTACCTTACGAAGAGATAGTCCTCAAGGAATATGGTTCATTCGTGCATGGACTGTCTGCAAAGAAAGCACTAAAGGTTAAAATTGTTTTCTCAAAACCACTTGAGAAGGAGCCCTATGTTTATTGCAATCACGAGGCTTCTACCTCCAAGTCGGTAGCCCCTGCTAGACCCCCCCATTCAAAAAGTCAAGCATAAGGGTAAGAGCAGGTACAACAGGTTCGATTGTTGGTACTATGGCAAAGTTGGGCACTTCGCCATGGATTGCTGGTTTAATCCCAAGAATGCTAGAATTCCACTAGTTAACAATGCAAGGCTGACCACTCGCAATGTTAACAAATCAAGTGGAAGTCGTCTAACAAGAAGCCAAGGACCCAATTCCTTTTGAGTTCCTAAGGGCAATTCATTATTGATTGCAGGTATGTCCAAAGGCCAACAACACACATATATGGTATTTGGACAGTGGATGTTCACGACACATAACCAGAAAGAGAAGCCTATTATAAAACTACACCCCAGTCAAGGTTGTTCCAAAGGTTATATTTGGTGGATCTGATCGGGGGATCACAAAAGTCTACAGTATGATTACTAACAGTATAGTCTCTTTCACAAATATAGCTTATGTTAAGGGATTACAACATAATCTCATTAGCATAAGTCAACATTGCGACAATGGCTATATGGTTGATTTATACAAGGATAATAGCTTGATAAAGATGTTTGGCACGTCAGACACTATTTTAATAGGCACTAGGAGTAGAAATATTTTCTGCCTGAATTTTCTCTGTTTAGATTCTTCTACACCAGAATGCTTTCTAGCAAAAGATAGTGCATCTCTTTGTGATCAATGACACAAGAGACTAGCACATATTAATTTCAAAACTATAAATATGTTATTTTCTCACAGCTTGGTGCGTGACGCACATGATATTAAGTGCATTAAAGAGAGTCCTTGTCATGCATGCCAAATGGGAAAACAGACTCGGGCTAACTTTAAGAGCATAATTGGCAAAGATTCTGCAAGATACTTATATGTGCTACACATGGATCTATTTGGTCCCATGCCAGTTAGGAGTTTAGGAGGTACAACTTATACCTTGGTGATTGTTGATGACTACTCACATTTTGCTTATGTATTCTTTCTAAAACACAAGTCAGAAATTTTTGACTCTTTCACAAATTTTGTCAGGAAAATATTGAATGAATTAATCTGCACCGTAGTCAAAATCAGAAGTGACCACCGAACAGAATTCAAATCTGGGGCTATCACAAAATTTTGTGAAAGCTTGGGTGTCTTTCATGAGTTTTTCTCTCCTCGTACTCCGCAACAAAATGGAGTTGCCGAGAGAAAGAATAGAATTTTGGACATTTGTGTCACATCCCTTTGTTTGAGAATGACAAATCCCATATTGTATTTGATCTTGCTTGTCGTGTGTTTATAGTGTGCAGGAACTATAGGTGCACTACTCCACAGGTAGAAAGCAGCTTGGAACCAAAATCTCTGAACTGAAGCACTACCGCCAGCGCTAGTGATACCACAGGCGTTAGCGCTAGCGCGGGCACTAGGATCTATCGCCAGGCGCTAGCTCCAGATCGTGCCACAACGCCCCGCTTCCACGATCTCTACACGTCCGCTACCACCGATGTTAGGATCTACCGCATGCGCTATCTTCAAGTTTTATAAAATGGGGCTTTCTCTCTCGTTTTGCACACACATCCCAGAAAGAATACCAGTGCCAAATTTCAAGAGTTGTTACGCTGCTGAAAGTTGATCTCCCACTCAAAGCTAAAGAAGATTTCTAAAGGAGGACGCTATCATGCTGCATCAGAAGAACGATCGCTTCAACCACACTTATGCTATATCGATCCTTCATCTTCAACTTCAAAAAATCTCATAGAGTGAGTTTTTATTTGTGTTATTTCATTATATTGTGAATTTGTGCAGTTAATTCGCCTTGTGTTGGCGACTAGGTCCTTACGCGGCTTAGGGGGAATTCACCACGTGTGTTGGCGACTGGGTCTAGGTGATTATATCTAGGGGTGCTCGAGGCCATATCTGGGGTGTAACACCCCCATCCGTTAAGAAGCATATAGCAGAAGGTCCGGTCGGGGCCCCACGCCATATACGACAAACAAACGGGAACGTCACTTAATTGAATAATCAATGACACTATACCACGGAGCCTAACTCAAAGCATTCTATGCGGAAGTAAGAGAGGGAGACAGAATTATAAACCACAAGACCCGAACTCGGGTATGTCCACTTCTATAACATTGAATAAAATGTTTTACAACATACAAAAGAGGCACGACGGCCTTACAGTTTACCAACATCGGCGCGCAGGCCGTCCATACATGAAAACAGAAGAAAGGACAAAAGGCCTTCAAGGGCCGCAGCAGCGCAGAGGCTTCAGCCCGCCAAGTTCCCGCTCGGTCCAGCTCCTGTACAACAAACCCACCAAAGACGGTGGCAAAACAGGGCAACGGTCAGCTAAAGCTGACCAAATTACAACGACCCCACACCTTCGAGGGGGTGGCAGCTCTAACCATCCCAGCAAAACAGTCTCAACAACATATATATATATATAAAAGAGTGCGACTAGCAAAGTCCACCGCAGCTCGTACATATGCAACATCACAAACGTGGGAAAGGCCTCCACGTCTCGTGCTCTTAGGCACTCTTTGGTGTACTACACCTTCCACCACCATCCACTCTTGATGGCTTTGCCCTTCGAGGCTAAAGTCGGCGGCCCGAATACCAGGGTCCTCCGTGCTTTAATTGTGAACATATCGTAGTCCGAAGACTCTGTCCCATTGCCTCCCGACATACTGTCTGAGGCTTACTAATCAGGTGCTGCAATGGTGCGGTTTCATGTTCGCCAAATGCCCGTTGTTCACAGCTCTCGTTGTACAACACGAAGTGCGGGTATGGCGTCCCCTCAGCCCAGTTATTCTCAATTAGCCGGCTCCACGGGCCGCTAAGTCATCCACCAGGACACCCCCACAGGTCGGGTACACCGGCCTCAGTTCCCCTCAACAGGTGGGCACAACAACATCAGCAGAACTAAGTCTGGGAAGCTGTCGCCCAGGCGACATTCACTGTCGCCTGCGACAGTGCACAAAACCCTAATTTGGCTTCTAGCTGTGGGTGCTTCCCGGGGCACACCCCCAGGCATTGCTGCACATGCAGTAGCACTCCCACTGCCTCAGAACACCCAAATTCACCAGAACCCAATTCTGGGGAGCTGTCGCCCAGGCGACATTCACTGTCGCGCCAGCGACAGCTAGACAGAAATCCATTTCAACCTTTTAACTTCGGGTGCTCCCCAGGGCACACCCCCGGGCATTGTTGCGCATGCAGTAGCACCCTTTAGCCCTACGAGGCAAGTATAACAACACAGGGTTTTTCCCCGGCACGCACAATACCAAAAAAGTATCACCAATCCAGACGAACCATCTCGGATGGGCTTCACACAGCGCGCCTACGTCCATCTCACGCGTGGACTCTACATGAATGCAAGCTTTGACTGGGATAGCACAAATCGACCCGTCGGAGGCCACGACCTCACCCTTTTGGGAAGGGGCCTCAACGATGCATGGGAAAGGACTAGAACATGTCCAAATGGGGTTAGAAGAGTTCGTTACCCTTAAACACCGCTTTGAGCCCATGGCTCGACTTTTGGCACGGATGGAAAGGAGCGCCTTGCCCTCCTCTATGCGTAGCCACCAACGTTGAAGGGATTGGATGAGTGTAGCTCCTCCAAACCCAAGCTCCAAGCTAGGGTTTACTATTTCTCCTTCTTCTCCAAGCTCTTCTCTCTCTCTCTCTCTTAAGAACCCTTAAGGAAATAATGAGAAAGAAGGGGATTTCGGCCTTCTATGCTGCCACCGAGCCTCCCAAGCCAAAACCAGCCCCCAAAGTCAAAGTGCAATCAAGCCCTTGATTTCGGCCACAAAGTCCAACTTTGAGCTGTCGCCCTGGCGACAGCGATACGAACCGACATTGACCAGTCAACGCCGTCCGACAGCTCACGACAGAACCTTCTCAACAAAGCGCTATCGCCCGGGCGACAGCCACTGTCGCCGGCGACATTCACTGGATTCCAGAATTCTGAATTTTCTGATTTGGGGTCTTACAACCCTCCCCTCCTTATAAAAATTTCATCCCGAAATTCGCAAAAACACGCATATATATATATATATCAAAAAGTCTTTACACAAAGGGGAAAAAGAGATAAGCGTCACCGAAACAGCTCGGGGAACTCCTCCATCATGGTCTGCTCACGCTCCCATGAGAGCTCCTCGCGACCGCAGTTGTCCCAACGGACCTTTACCATACGGATCGCCCTGTTCCGCAATTGACGCACCTCAGCATCCTCGATGCTAACGGGCCTGACCGCCGTCTTAAGCCCACTATGCACGGGAACCTGATCCGCCGCGACCACTTGTGTAGGCTCTTGCACTGCCTTCCGCAATACGGAGATGTGGAATACATCGTGTAGCCCGCTCAGTTCCGCTGATAGCGCAAGCCTATAAGCCGCCTCGCCGACGCGCTCGATGATCTCAAAAGGTCCAAGGTATCTCGGACTCAGCTTTTTCAAGCGCCGAATCCTGGACACGCCCTTAAATGGCCTGATCTTCAAGTAAACCCAATCGCCAACGGCGAACTGGACGTCGCGGTGCTTCGCATTATAGTACTTCGCCTGCCTATCCTGCGCAACCAAAAGCCTCTCCCGGATCAAACGCACCGTCGAAGTCGCCTCTTCGACGTCTTTCCTCTTGAAGAGCTTCGTCTCGCCCGTTTCTGCCCAAGCTAAGGGAGTGCGGCACTTCCTGCCATAGAGGGCCTCGAAAGGCGCCATCTGAATACTCGCCTGATAGCTGTTGTTGTACGCGAACTCAACAAGAAAGAGGTGATCTTCCCACCCCTTGCCAAAATCCAGGACGCACATCTGGAGCATGTCTTCCATCGTCCTGTTGGTACGCTCAGTTTGGCCATCCGTCTGAGGATGAAAGGCCGTGCTAAACTGCAGCTTCGTACTCAAAAGGCAGTTGACTAGCCTCCAGTCGCTCGAAGTAAAGCGTCCATCACGATCACTGACGATGCTACGGAGCACACCGTGCAGTCGCACTATAGTATCAACATATAACTTTGCCAATTTCTCTACCGAGTCATCCCTCCGGTTGGGGATAAAGTGTGCCACCTTCGTCAGCCGATCTACAACTACCCAGATGGCATAGTTCCCGCACTGCGATCTCGGCAGCCCATGCACGAAATCCATGGAAATGTCATCAAACTTCAACTCCGGAACAAGCAATGACTGCAAAAAGCCACCGGGCTTCTGACATTCCGCCTTCACTAGCGCACAAGTGTGGCACTTGGCCACGTAGTGAGCGATGTCCCTCTTCATACCTGGCCACCAGAAAAGGACCTTCATGTCCTTGTACATCTTCGTGCTCCCCGGATGAACTGAATACCTGGTTCGATGCGCCTCGTACATCAACTCATCGCGCAGCTCACCCACCTTGGGGACGCACAAACGGTCGCCTCTCCACAGCAATCCGTCTCGAACCTGAAACTGGGCATCCCGGCCCACCACCAGCATCCTCCGCGTAGCGCTTCAAACTCGGATCGAGTTCAAAAGCCTGGCGGACCCTATCTGCGAGGTCATACTGCACCTCAGTCCTACTCAAACAGGCACTGGCACTGCTCCTCTTCTCTACGCAAGAAATACCCAAGGCCTCCAGGTCACGTATCAGGTGCTCATCATGCATCTGAATCCAGTTGGCCTGTGCTGGAGCCCTGCGACTGAGTGCATCCGCAACAACATTCCCCTTCCCGGGAGTGTAGTGGATCTCGAAGGTGAAGTCCCCCAGGAACTCCATCCACCTCTGCTGCCGCATATTCAGCCCTTTCTGCGTCAGAAGGTACTTCAGGCTCTTATGGTCCGTGAAGATGTCGATCTTCAAGCCATACACATAATGCCGCCATAGCTTCAGGGCAAATATCACGGCCGCCAACTCCAAGTCGTGGACCGGATAATTCCGCTTGTGCACCTTCAGCTGGCAAGAGCCATACGCTATAACCTTGCCATGCTGCTGCAGAACGCAGCCAAGGCCGCTCCCAGAAGCGTCGGTGTAGATCTCGTAGCCCTCCGTGCCGCAAGGCAAACATAAGATCGGAGCCGTCGTAAGCCGCCGCTTCAACTCCTCAAAAGCCTGCGCACACGCGGGCATCCAAATGAACTCTTGCATCTTCCGTGTCAGCGTCGTAAGAGACAGCGCGATCCGGGAGAAGTTCTCCATGAAGCGCCTGTAATAACCGGCCAGCCCGAGAAAGCTACGGACCTCCGCTATAGAAGAAAGGACAGGCCACTCCCTGATGGCCGAAACCTTCACCGGATCTACTGCCACACCCGAAACACTAACCACATGGCCCAAGAACGCCACGGAAGGAAGCCAGAACTCGCACTTCGAGAACTTGGCATACAACTGGTTCCTCCTCAGAACCTCCAAAACTACTCGCAGGTGATCACCGTGCTCCTCCTCGGACTGAGAGTAGACTAGTATGTCATCCAGGAAGACGACCACAAACCGGTCGAGGTACTCTCGGAAAGTCCGGTGCATCAAGTCCATAAACACCGAAGGCGCATTAGACAGCCCAAACGGCATCACGGTGAACTCATACTGCCCGTACCTCATACTGAAGGCAGTCTTCGGAATATCGCACTCAATGATCCGCACCTGATAATAGCCGGACTTCAAGTCCAGCTTCGAGTATACTGTCGAACCAAGGAGCTGGTCGAACAAATCATCTATCCTCGGAAGAGGATACTTGTTCTTCTCCGTCAGCTTGTTCAGCTCCCGATAGTCGATGCAAAGCCGCAGGCTACCGTCCTTCTTTTTGACAAAGAGGACCGGTGCACTCCAAGGTGAGGAACTCGGACGCACATAGCCCTGCTCAAGCAGCTCCTGCAACTGCAGCTTCAACTCTGCCAACTCTTTCGGAGCCATACGATACGGCGAGCGGGCCACAGGCTTAGCGCCTGGAACCAACTCAATCGTGAAATTTGTCTACCTCTGCGGGGGAGAACCGGGGAGCTCGCTCGGGAACACATCGGGGAACTCTGCTACTACCGGAACATCTGCTAGGCTGGGCTTCGGCGTTGAAGCCTCCACAAGAGCAAAGAATAACTCTGCTCCCTGTCGCACTGCCTTGGACACCTAGAGAGCAGACATCAGCATCTTGCTCGATCCACGCATGCCCGCAAAGACCATCTCACGATCGGCACCTTGCCCAAACCTCACCTCCTTGGTGGTGCAATCGATCCACGCACGCTGTTCCGACAGCCAGTCCATACCGAAGATAACATCGAACTCAACCAGGGGGAGTAATGATGCCTTCAGGTCATACTCCCGACTACCAACTAGAACCTTTACGCAGCAACTCCTCTCCACACGCATCGAATATCCATTCGGCAGTAGGACCTCCAGTCCATCTGCAGAAGCAATCGACGGCGCACCAATACGTTGGACGAAGTCCGACGATAAGAAGGAGTGCGAAGCTCCAGTATCGAAAAGCGCTCTCGCAGGAACGCCTAAAACATGCACATAGCCTATGCCGCCAAACATGTTAGCATGAACATTAAAACAGGTATATAAAACAGTAAAGACTGTATCTTAAATTGTACCTGTCACGACGTCCTTGGCTTTGATAGCCTCCTGCTGATCGAGACTAAAGACTCTGGGCTGCGGGGGAGCCATACGGGAGGCCGTGGACTCGACCGCCTTTGCCTTCTCGGAATAAGGTGGCCCAGTCTTCTTCTCTGGCCTTGGAAGCCCACTGCCGCAATCCCGAGAGAAATGGCCAGGCTTGCCACAAGTGAAACCAATAAGAGGGCCACGTCCAGATGACGCGCCCGAAGCAGAGGGAGCTGGCCCAGATACTCGAGCCTTCTTCCAGCGACTCAACCTCCGCATCTTTGCCGCACTCGGCGCTTTGCCCTCCGTCACTGCCTCGACCACAGCTACCTTGCCCTTCTCCCTGAGCATGTCCTGCTCAAGGGCTCGGGCTGAACCAACGAGGGTCGTGAAACCCTGCGCCAACGGCCCTACCAGAAGATGTCGCAACTCAGTACGCAAACCACCATAAAACCTGTTCACCCTTCTCTCCTCATCATCGAAAGAAGTTCCAGCATAGCGCCCGAGGCGGGTGAACTCATGCAAGTAGTCATCAACCAATCTACCACCCTGTGTTAGAGCCAAGAACTAGTTCTCCATCGCGATCTGCTGCGACTGAGGCACATACCTTGCGAGGAAGATTCTCGAGAACTCTTCCATCGTCACATCAACCAGTCGCCTTCCCGCAAACTGGCGCCTCTCAACCTAATCCCACCACCGCCTAGCTTCCTTTTCTAGCAAGTAAGAAGCAAAGGTCACCTTCTGCGCTTCCTCCGACTGTGTCGCTGTCAGAATTCGCTTCACATGTGACAACCAGTCTTTGGCCTCAGCTGGGGATTCAACCCCGGTAAACGGAGGAGGTCGGAATCCCAGAAAGTGCTTCAGCTGCTGCTCAGGAGCACGCCTCACGGGGACTTGCTCCACTCTTAGTGGCTCTGGGGCCACTTCCTGCACCGACGGTTGGCCTTGCCTTTCAGGCTGGCCATTCAACGCAGCTAGAACGGCTTCAGTAACTAGCCGAACCAACTCAGCAGACGGAGCTGTAGAGGCCTCAGCAGACCCACTACTCTCATGCACATCACGGGGACGCGACGGTCCCGCTGCACTTCGAGTGCCCTACACAAGTGTAAAACACAGTTAGGCGACAGCACAGTCGCAACTAACAACAAAAGGAACACTCAGGTTCCAAAATCATGCAATTATTGTTGGTATGTTGTTACATTTTATTCCTAAGTGGACATTTTTGGGTTTATTTTACATCTCAACGGTAGCGCACACACGTGCTCACCACCCCTTAAAAGAATTCACCCATGAATTCCTTAGAAGGATACGGAACCTTATAAGCTGATACCAATTTGTAACACCCCCATCCGTTAAGAAGCATATAGCAGAAGGTCCGGTCGGGGCCCCACGCCATATACGACAAACAAACGGGAACGTCACTTAATTGAATAATCAACGACACTATACCACGGAGCCTAACTCAGAGCATTCTATGTGGAAGTAAGAGAGGGAGACAAAATTATAAACCACAAAACCCGAACTCGGGTATGTCCACTTCCATAACATGGAATAAAATGTTTTACAACATACAAAAGAGGCACGACGGCCTTACAGTTTACCAACATCGGCACGCAGGCCGGCCATACATGAAAACAGAAGAAAGGACAAAAGGCCTTCAAGGGCCGCAGCAGCGCAGAGGCTTCATCCCGCCAAGTTCCCGCTCGGTCCAGCTCCTGTACAACAAGCCCACCAAAGACGGTGGCAAAACAGGGCAACAGTCAGCTAAAGCTGACCAAATTACAATGACCCCACCCCTTCGAGGGGGTGGAAGCTCTAACCGTCCCTGCAAAACATTCTCAACAGCATATATATATAAAAGAGTGCGACTAGCAAAGTCCACCGGAGCTCGTACATATGCAACATCACAAACGTGGGAAAGGCCTCCACGTCTCGTGCTCTCAGGCACTCTTTGGTGTACTACGCCTTCCACCACCATCCACTCTTGATGGCTTTGCCCTTCGAGGCTAAAGTCGGCGGCCCGAATACCAGGGTCCTTCGTGCTTTAATTGTGAACATATCGTAGTCCGAAGACTCTGTCCCATTGCCTCCCGACATGCTGTCCGAGGCTTACTAATCAGGTACTGCAATGGTGCAGTTTCAGGTTCGCCAAATGCCCGTTGTTCACAGCTCTCGTTGTACATCACGAAGAGCGGGTATGGCGTCCCCTCAGCCCAGGTATTCTCAATTAGCCGGCTCCACGGGCCGCTAAGTCATCCACCAGGACACCCCCATTGGTCGGGTACACCGGCCTCAGGTCCCCTCAACAGGTGGGCACAACAACATCACTAGAACTCAGTCTGGGAAGCTGTCGCCCAAGCGACATTCACTGTCGCCTGCGATAGTGCACAAAACCCTAATTTGGCTTCTAGCTGTGGGTACTTCCCGGGGCACACCCCCAGGCATTGCTGCACATGCAGTAGCACTCCCACTGCCTCAGAACACCCAAATTCACCAGAACCCAATTCTGGG
The DNA here is from genome assembly GCA_033032865.1 of Dactylorhiza incarnata. Lineage (NCBI taxonomy): Eukaryota > Viridiplantae > Streptophyta > Magnoliopsida > Asparagales > Orchidaceae > Dactylorhiza > Dactylorhiza incarnata. The sequence goes on from JAWHQI010000031.1 coordinate 10,613,392, forward strand.
GAGCTGTCGCCCAGGCGACATTCACTGTCGCGCCAGCGACAGCTAGACAGAAATACATTTCTGCCTTTTAACATTGGGTGCTTCCCGGAGCACACCCTCGGGCATTGCTGCGCATGCAGTAGCACCCTCTAGCCCTACGAGGCAAGTATAACAACACGGGGTTTTTCCCCGGCACGCACAATACCAAAAAAGTATCACCAATCCGGACGAACCGTCTCGGATGGTCTTCACACAGTGCGCCTACGTCCATCTCACGCGTGGACTCTTCATGAATGCAAGCTTTGATGGGGATAGCAAAAATCGACCTGTCGGAGGCCACGACCTCACCCTTTTGGGTAGGGGCCTCAACGATGCATCGGAAAGGACTAGAACATGTACAAATGGGGTTAGAAGAGTTCGTTACCCTTAAACGCCACTTTGAGCCCATGGCTCTACTTTTGGCACGGATGGAAAGGAGCGCCTTGCCCTCCTCTACGCGTAGCCACCAACGTTGAAGGGATTGGATGAGTGTAGCTCCTCCAAACCCAAGCTCCAAGCTAGGTTTTACTATTTCTCCTTCTTCTCCAAGCTCTTCTCTCTCTCTCTTAAGAACCCTTAAGGAAATAATGAGAAAGAAGGGGATTTCGGCCTTCTATGCTGCCACCGAGCCTCCCAAGCCAAAACCAGCCCCCAAAGTCAAAGTGCAATCAATGCCCTTGATTTCGGCCACAAAGTCCAAATTTGAGCTGTCGCCCGGCGACAGCCGCTGTCGCCCTGGCGACAGCCGCTGTCGCCCTGGCGACAGCCGCTGTCGCCCTGGCGACAGCCGCTGTCGCCCTGGCGACAGCGATACGAACCGACATTGACCAGTCAACGCCGTCCGACAGCTCACGGCAGAACCTTCTCAACAAAGCGCTATCGCCCGGGCGACAGCCACTATCGCCGGCGACATTCACTGGATTCCAGAATTCTGAATTTTCTGATTTGGGGTCTTACATGGGGAAGGGTTATCTAGAACAGCTTGAGGCCATATCCGGGGAGGATAGGCTAAAGACACCGGTTCGTGGGGATACGAGTCGGTATAGAAAAGGAAATTTTTTTTGCATTTTTACGCCTCCTAATTCTAGCGATATTGAAATCCAAATATTGTAAACACTCTCTATTATAATACAATCATGTATTTATTTATGTCTACTTGATTTCTTTCATTTGGCATAAAATTCTAATATTGCAAATTACAATATTCTCTACTTTTGGCTAAATTGTTAATTCACTCTCTTTTATTTTAAGACAATTTAGCAAATTGCTTAAACATATAAAAAGAATTTTTATTCCCTTATTCACCCCCCTCCAAGGGAGCCTATCGATCCAACATGTGGTATCAGAGCGAGGTTATTCCAAATCGGTTTAAAAACCAGGAATAATGGCGTCTTATGATCTCGCTTTTTCTGAGTGTCGGGGAATTAGTAGACCTCCCCTATTTACCGGGTCAGATTATAATTATTGGAAAAATAGGATGCGATGTTTTCTTATGACCCTAGATATTGAGGTATGGAATATGGTAGAAGAGAAATACTCTCCTCCTACAATTGTAGTTGGAGAGGTAACATTAGAAAAACCTAAGGATAAATAGGATGATAGGGATAAACTTAAATGCAAAAATAACGTCAAGGCCATGAATGTTTTATTTTGTGTGTTAGATAGAAATGAATTTAATAGAATTTCTGCATGTACTACTGCATATGATATTTGGAATCATTTGGAAATTACTCATGAAGGTACATCGCAGGTTAAAGATTCAAAGCTTTTCCAACTAGAGTCAAAATATGAAAAGTTTTGGATGGATGAAAGAGAAGATATTGACGCAATGCACACACGCTTCACCAAGACCGTCAATGCCTCCAAATCTCTTGTAAAGACCTTCTCCAACTCCGACTTGGTCCGAAAGATTCTTCGATCTCTTCCTCCAATATTCAATTCGAAGGTGACGGCTATCTCGGAGTTGCACAATCTAACAACGCTTCAGGTTGCGAGCCTCATTGGGAATCTCAAAACCCATGAGGTAGAATTGAAGATCCAATACGATGAATACAACAAGGAGCCAAAGAAGAAGGCATTGGCATTAAAATCAAAGGAGTTCCATGAGGATGAAGATGAAGAAAGTCTCTTGGTAAAGAACTTCCAAAAGTTCATGTGAAATCCGGAAAGGAGAAACACCTTCCAGAAAATTTTCCAAAAGGATGCAAGATGGAAAGGGACATCTTCAAAGAAGGAAAAGGAGAGCGACGATGAAGAAGAAAGACCTCCATTGGAAATCTATCATTACAGGAAGACCGGGCATATTCGAAGACAATGCCCAAAATACTTGAAGGAGAAAAAGGACAATCGGCAAAAAGGGAAGGAATAGCGGAAGGTACTAAAAGCTGAAACATGAGATGACACCTCCTCCTTCGAAGAATCAAGCGGGTCTTCATCCAGCAACGATGAGGAAGCAATCTTGTGCCTCATGGGACATGGAAATGATGACTACGACACCAGTGTTCTTAGAGACACCGAGGTAACTACGCCAACTTATTATGAACTTTCTAATGAATTTTTTCAAATTTGCAAAGCTTTTGATAAAAATATAAAAAATAGTATTTTGTTGAATCATGAAAATAAATCTCTAATTAAAGAAATTCAAAAGCATTCCATAAAATTAATTGTTTTAGAAAAGAGAAACGTTTCTTGTGAAGTGTGTGATCACTCCATTAAAATGGCAAAAGATAATGAAGATTCTCTTTCTAAAGCCCTCTCCCATGCCAAAACTCTTACAAAAGAGAAGGGGGAATTAGAAAGGAAATTAGAAGCCTCTTTTTTGCAAATTAAAAATAATAAAAAGGGTTTTGAAAATAGGCGTGTCATGCTTGTGAAAGGAAATTCATCACTTAAAGCACAAGTTCATGATCTCACCATGGCCATTAAAAAATTTGGAATGGGCCAAAAATCATGGGATATGATTTTAGGGAACCAGTGCTACAGTTCTAAAAAATTTGGGCTCGGATATCGAGGTGAGGGCTAACACCGGCGCTAGCACCTCATACAAGAATTCAGTATTTTTTTTGCAAAATCATTCTCTTCTGCAAAACTAATTCCTTCCAGCAAGAATAACACAAAATTCCAGAAAAGGGTCTTAACCCCCTTTATTTTGTGTGCAAACTGTCACAGGATTGGTCACACATCTAGTTCTTGCAGGAGAGTGAAACAAAATACTTTAAAGCAAATCTGGGTACCTAAGGCTTCCACTTATTCTATGGGTGGTACCGCTTGGGTATCTGGATCTTTACTCTCATCTTCTTTCCCGATGTGCAGGTAGGCTAAGGACAATGAAGATGTGTGGTACTTGGATTCTGGATACTCCAAGCACATGACGGGCAATAAAGCAAAGTTCCTTAGCCTAGAAATGAAGAAGGGAGGCATCGTGACGTTTGGCGATAATGGAAAAGGATGGATCGTGGGAATTGGTACAGTTGGCAACGAATCCTTTACGATATCGAATGTTCTTTATGTGAAAGGGCTAAAACATAATAGAATTTCAATTAGCCAATTGTGTGATAAAGGATTAGATGTTTTATTTGAATCTTCTACTAACTTATTCAAAATATCTAATTGATCTTTATGATTCAGGTGTTAGCCTGTAAAGAATCAACTACCCTCTGATACCAATTGAAAGGTCAATTGATATCAGTTGAAACCTCGAATACCAATTGAAAGTTCAATTGATATCAGTTGAAACCTCTGATACCAATTGAAAGTGAGATTAGATCTTAGATTTACTCTAGAGGGGGGGGGGGGGGGGTGAATAGACTATTAAAACTTTTTCACTTAATTTTATAGCGGAATTAAAATAGTGATATATGTATGTGTATTGAGTGAGTAATAAAAGCAAACACAAAGAGAGCACATAGCACAGTACACAGAAAATCAGAACACAGAGGACACAAGGATTTTTATAGTAGTTCCCCAATAAACCTGGGTACGTCTACTCTTCTACCACACTTGGTAGGATCCACTAGGTTTTTGATCAGGTGCCCTATCACCAAGGGGTTTTTGAGCAGGTGTCCACACACCAAGGAGCTTTTGATCAGGTGCTCTAACCAAACCACAGGTTTTTGTTCAGGTGCCCTACCACCAAGAGCTTAACTTTTGAAGGGAGTTATAACCCTGTACAAGAGGGGATAAAAAGGGTTTTGAAGTTCTTCTCTGTTAATATTCTGAGAGAGGACTCTAGTGGATTGTTGATGTAAAGCTCCTCTGTCTAATATAAAATGTTTGACAGTAGATGGTTGGAGCTTTCTCTTGAATGTACTGTTCTTCCTGTAGCTGATGAATCTGAAAGAATAAGTTCTTCAGATTATTGTTGCTATTTGAAGATCTGATCTTGCAGCGGAAAAACTGAGAGAATAGAGTTGATGTTCTCAGTGAATGAGTGTTGTTTGAGGAAGAAGAAGAAGATCTGTAAAGCTTTTCTTTCTTTCTTTCTTTCTTTCTTTCTTTCTTCTTCCTGTAACTTTTTCCTATGCTGTTTTTTGTTATGTGTTCTGTAATGATCTCGTCGTGAAAACTGTATATAATAATACTGTATATCTTCTTTCCTTATTCCCTTTTGAAATCTCTGACAGATTTGAAATTCAAATCCCTTATTTTAAGGAATAAAATATTCTGAAGAGATATATCATGTACGACAAATCTGATACGCCGTTTACCTTTTTTCCTTTTCCATGAACATGTCCTTTTCAGCTAAATGTCAATGGCTATATTCTTGAAATAATAAAAGGAAAGATATGATCCTTACTTATCTGATATAATAGAGTTGTTGTTAAAGGATCTGAGTTCAGAGAATGAAATAAGAATAATCCTTCTGAAGTTCTGAACTGAAATAAAAATTCGTCGATCTCAAGAATTTTCGTCGATCTCAAGATTTTCGTCGAACACAATGTTGAGTTCGTCGACCTCAATTGAATATGGCTGGAATAATTGAATTAGTTGAGCTGAGAAGAACTTTCGTCGATCTGAACATCTGATACTTATTCTTCGAACGCAGAGCTGAGTTCGTCGAACGGGCAAATTCGTCGACCGCTGAACTGAGCAAAATCGTCGACCGCTGAGACTGAATAAAATCGTCGACCGCTGAGACTGGACAATTTCGTCGACCGCTGAGAATGGATAATTTCATCGACCGCTGAGTCTGTTCGTCGACCGCTGAGACGAGGTTCAACAACCGCTGAGATGCCGAGATAGAAGCAAGCCGTTCGTCGAACGCAGAATGTAAGTTGTTCATCAAACACAGAATGTAAGCCATTCGTCGAACGCAGAGTGTAAGCCGTTCGTCGAACGCAGAGTGTAAGCCGTTCGTTGAACGTAGAGTGTTGAGTTCGTCGATTGCAGAACCTGAATATTTTCTTGAGTTCTAACAACCTAAGCCCTTGACCCATGGGGTCAACTTAGTCCTAATAAATTGATAGTGATCCTAGCTCAAATAAGTAATAGGGTTGTTCCAACAATCTCCCCCTATTTGGGTTAGGACATTATTTGACAAAAATTAAAACAAACAAAACACAAAGTATATATATCTGACAGATTATAAACATTTCATCAGATATGAAAGATATGATACTATGAGTTTAGAAACATTTTATTTGAAAACAGAAATAATAAAAACCTTTTGTCTTTCTGAATTCTTCTTTCTGACTTTCTGAATTCTCTTTCTCTGAGCTGTAGCAAAAACTGATTATCTGAATCTGTATCTGTTGCTTCTTCTATATCAAAAGCTATATCTGAATCTGCATTAAGCTGGAGCAAACATTGCATCTGAAATTGCATTATGTGAAGCTTGTTCATAAGTCATCTTCCCCTTTCTAAAAGCATCTCCCCCTGAGAGCATCTCCCCTTGAGGCTGGATGTTCTTTATAAAGCTTCTCCCCATGAAACTATCTCCCCCTGCCTAGTTCATAGAACATCTCCCGCTAAGCAAAAACTGCATCATATGGAGCTTCTTCATAGAACTTCTCCCCCTGCCTAGTTTTAGGAAGGCCTGAAGCTAGGCCCCTTGAAGATGGGACATTAGATGGAGGTAGGGAAGGATGCAATCTGATTTACAGAAATTTGATCTGATAATGTTGTTGCATTCTTTGTCTTAAGGGTGTGTACCCATTCCTTTATTATCAGTTACTAGGAGTTTGATTCTGACACCAATTGAAAGGTAAGCTTTGATTTTGATACCAATTGAAAGTCCTGGTTTCTGATATTGAACTTGCAATTTCTGAATGATACCAATTGAAAGTCCTGGCTTTGATACCAATTGAAAGTGACCTCTGGTATCAGTTGAAGTCTCCGATGTACAACCCCGTATTCGCCGAGTGGGTCCATGGGGCCCCAGGGGCCAGGTGGCAGGGCAATGAGCGGAATAAAGAGTCCAAGAGACCTTTGGGCGGGTGAGTCCCGCACTCGCGGACCACTCGCATAGGCACCATGGCAGATAGGCGAGAGTCGCAAGGTCTCACCCCTCAAGCCAGTCGAGCACATGGCGAGTGACGGCCTCATGAATCATTTGCCCGGCGAAGCATGATGAATAGGGAGCCTAGCGAGTGGTGCCTTCAAGGGCCACTCGCCCAGAGGGCTTTGGGGGGAAAATTACCTAGATACCCTTTGTGGGCTGCCAATAGCCCTTCAGAACAGCGGAGTTAGGCGGTTAGCAGACCAATTTGGGGTGCGATTAGTAATACCAAAAGGCGGATTTACGCTATTTGCAGTCCAAGTCTAGAAAATCTATAAATAGACCCTTAAGGGAACCTTGGAGGAGATCAGATCTTTTGAGCTCTCTCCTCCAGGCAATTTACGGAGTTGGCTGCTAGTGCCCTCCAAGGTGCCCGGCTGAGCATTGGTTTGGGAGGGGAAGCTCTCTAAGATCTTCCGGGTGTGTGGCGGGACCTCCTCGCTGCAGCCTTGGGTCTGTTCCAGATTTTTCATCTTCGGTCAGGAGAGTTTAGTGAGGTAGAAGTAGGCACCGACTACACCCCCTGTGGGTCCGAAATTAGAGACCGATTGACGGTTTCAACATTTTTGGTGCGGTGAGCGTGTTGGGCTGTCCTGCGAATGATTGGCATGGGAGGTGGAGAGATTTCCCCTTCCCGGGGCAGTGCGTCTAATCGGCCGCGATGGGAGTAATGGCCAGGTCCGTAGCAAGAGAGTTGGGCCCGGGACGCTTCCTCGTCGGGCGTTCCTGCCCCGGAGCAGGAGGACTCTTGGTGGTATCCAGGACTGTAGAAGTGCGGAAGGGAGGGGTCCATCCCGTGGTCCCGAAGGTAGGGGCTACGAGAACTTGGGTCAGTAGAGTTGCGAAAAGAGAAAGGTAAGCGAGAGGGCAACATAATGCTCACCAAGAGAAGACAGGGCTTCGCCAGAAGTGCCAAGAAGGGCGGGCTCCTGGGTCGAAGGGGCATTCTCGAGGGCAGGAGGAGGAACGGCAACATTTGTTGGGTTTTCTATACCCCTTCATGAGGGATGACATATCACATATGCGCAGCGGAAATTAACAAGAACAACCCAAAAGAGACAAACGGACCTTGAGATTTTCATGATTCAAGATAATAAGCAAATAGAATACAATGTACCTTCGCGGGATTGAGTCAATACTCAACCAAGGTGCTCCAAAGAGAAATCTGAAATCTGCCATTGAGTTCTTCAAGGATTGAAATAGATCAATCCCTCTACAGAAGTCCACACAAGCAAAGGAGAACTCTAGCTTCTTGTCGTACAAGAACTAGGTCAGAGAAGGATGCTCGCAACGTCCCCACAGACTGCTAGATCCGATCCAAGGGAGGCGGCGACTGACGACGGTGACCAGCGGCGGCGGAAGGACGATCGGCAGACGGAACGAGAACGATCGGAACACTTCCGTCTTTTCTCTCTCGCAAAAGGGCTCGATCTGAAAAACCGTCTATCTCGAAGCCCTAATCACGTTCCTTTTATACGCAAGGCATAAAATCGGCTATCCGCAGACCAGAGGAAAAAACAGAAAATCTGTCCAGATTTACATTCGCCGAATTCGACTAATCACTATAACCGAATTCAGCTAATCACTATAACCGAATTCGGCGAAACCATTTCGACGAATTCGTCTATATGAATTCGGCTATATAAATTCGGCGAAACCCTTTCGTCGAACTGTCCTGATTCGGCTAAACCCTTTAGTCGAATCTGTAATAAATTCGGTTAATCATATTAGCCGAATTTCATTAGTCGAATCAACATAATTCGGTTAATCACATTAGCCGAATTTGACACAATTCGGTTAAACCCTTTAGCCGAATTTGTCATGTATAAACCCATTCGTTTAAACCCTTTAAATGATTTCCCGTTGAGACATTCTCAACTTAATTCCTAGCAGTCACAGGATTGGTCCTCTACTCATATCCAATATGAGTAAGGCCAACACAATCCTTTCTCCAATTTCTCCAAACGCTTTTATGTGCGACCCTATAGGCTCATATTGCGTTGGAAGCAAGACTAACTGTTGATTGCTTTGAGATCATCTCAGAAACTCCAACAGTCTCCCAGTTGATCACAAAGTATCAACAAAAGTCTCACAAACAATGAGCGGCATCTAGCAATACATCATTGCTACCCAAGCAATAAGAGTTCATAACTCATATAAGCCTGTCATGACCAATGTATCAGCGTTGTCATGTCCCTTTGTCCTTTACATCCGGATAGAACTAGAGGCATGGACTGTGTCACCCTCATAATCGTTCAATCCTAGTTTCTTGATTCAGAATAGACTGTCCGAAAATTGGTGAGCTCAATATCACATATTGACTCTAGCAAGCATGGCCATGCATTTCTCAGTCTCATTCCATCAAGGGGCCCATGGATGTAACTCATATCATATAGGAGGACAAATCTCATATATGCTCACACACAAACATCCAAATGATTCGTAACATACCCAAAACCACCCTTATCGTCAACCTTTCTCAAGAGAAGACTTTAGATGGCATCAAAGTACGTTCTTCCTCACCTGATGAATGCTATGACTTCAGGTCAAAGTACCACAAACACCATTGTCACTTGAGACCTACTTGTAACACGTTCATATAACAATCCACAAAGTAGTCTCACGGGGGGTCTGTCCAGTACAACTTGTTCTTAACAAGTACCCATGTGATGACTTGATATCACAATATCATGACCTGTGAGAACCGGTCTTCAGTCAACGCACATGCTGGTCTTATGGTCTCATCCTCGCCCTAAATTTCTAGGATGATACCTCGACCAGGGACCATTTAAGAATGAAGCTTCATTTAAGCATAGATCCTCACATTCAAGTCACGTACTTGAACTCCTATGGAAGCAAACACTCTAAGGGCATTTATTATGCTAATTAATCTTATCAGACAGATATAAATGACATAATAAAAGAACTTGCCATAAATATAAAATGAAATACATAGTACATTTTACAATTCATCCAATGAACAAACAACCAACAAATATGCAATCCACAAGGCTCCCACTAAAGATAATCATTCAGGTATCTAATACCCATTGATCTAACATGACCATCATGCTTCATTTGCGCAAGAGGCTTTGTCAGTGGATCCGCTATATTTTCTTCAGTCGGTACTCTGCATATGCTCAGATCTCCTCGATCGACAATCGCTCGAATAAAGATGGAAGCGCCGAAGTATGTGTTTGGAGCGCTGATGTGATCTAGGTTCCTTAGCTTGTGCAATTGCATCGTTGTTGTCACAGTAGAGAACTACGGGATCAACAATGCTAGGAACTACATCAAGCTCGCTGATGAATTTCCTAATCCACACAGCCTCCTTCGCCGCATTCGCTGCAGCGATATACTCGGCCTCAGTTGTAGAATCAGCAACTGTCTCTTGCTTGGAACAATTTCAACTTATAGCTCCTCCATTAAGGCAAAACAAAAAACCTGACTGTGACTTTGAGTCATCTCTGTCAGTCTGGAAGCTTGCATCCGTGTAACCCTTTACAACGAGCTCTTCCTCTCCACCAAACACCAAGAATGTATCCTTAGTCCTTCTCAAGTACTTTAGGATATTCTTGACTGCGATCCAGTGACCATCACCCGGATCAGACTGATACCTGCTAGTCATGCTTAAAGCATATGAGACATCGGGTCGGGTACATAACATTGCGTACATGATTGATCCAATTGTCGAAGCATATGGAATCAACTTCATGCGGTCCTTATCTTCCAAAGATTTTGGACACTGGTCCTTAGAGAGACTCTCACCATGTGACATGGGTAAGAATCCTTTCTTGGACTCAAGCATGTTGAACTGTTTCAACACCTTGTCAATGTATGTACTTTGGGTTAAACCCAGCAACTTCTTCGATCTATCTCTATAGATCTTAATACCAAGTATATAAGTCGCTTCGCCCAAGTCTTTCATAGAAAAGCACTTCCCTAGGTTGTTCTTAACAACTTGCAGGGTCGGAATGTCATTCCCGATCAACAGTATGTCATCTACATACAATATCAGGAAGACAATAATGCTCCCACTAATCTTCTTGTAAACACAAGGCTCATCTTCGTTCTTGATGAAACCAAACTCTTTGATCTTCTCATCAAAACGCAGATTCCAACTTCGAGAAGCTTGTTTCAATCCATAAATGGATCGATTCAACTTGCATATTTTAGTGTCTTCACTTGGAGATACAAAACCCTCGGGTTGTGTCATATACACTTCCTCAAGGAGGTTTTCATTAAGGAAAGCCATTTTGACATCGATTTGCCAGATCTCGTAGTCATAATACGCGGCAATAGCAAGTAGAATTCTGATGGACTTGACCATGGCCACAGGGGAAAAGGTCTCATCATAGTCAACACCATGAATTTGCCTAAAACCTTTAGCCACCAGCCAGCCTTTGAATGTCTGTACATTCCCATCCATGTCGGTCTTCTTCTTGAAGACCCACATGCACCCTATGGGTCGTACCCCTTCAGGTGGTTCCACCAAGGTCCAAACTAGGTTTGCATACATGGAGTCCATTTCAGATTTCATGGCCTCAAGCCACTTCTCGGAGTCTGGTCCATTCATAGCCTCTTGGTAGGTTGTAGGCTCATCATCATGATCCATAAGCAACACATTACCTATTTGAGTCATGAGAAATCCATATCTCTTAGGCTCAAATCTTGGTCTACCAGATCTACGTAGGACTTGTGTTTCTTGAGCAGGCTCTCCAGCCACAACTTCTTGTAGTCCTCGCTTAGGTTCCAATTCTGGTTCGTTCATTGTTTGTGGCTCTTGAACTTCTTCAAGTTCTACCTTTGCAGTCTTTCTGGATAAGAACTCTTTCTCTAAATAGACACCAGTCCTTGCGACAAACACTTTGCCCTCATACGGTAAGTAGAAGTAGTATCCTTTGGTTTCCTTAGGATACCCCACTAGATAACATTTATCTGATTTGGGTTCCAGCTTGTCAGGCATTTGACGTCGCACGTATGCCTCACAGCCCCAAATCTTGATGAACGACATACTAGGACGCCTCCCAGTCCATATCTCATATGGTGTATTTAGAACCGTTTTCGTTGGAACTCGATTTAGTGTGAAAGCAGCAGTCTCTAAAGCAAAATCCCAAAAGTAAACGGGCAAATCTGCATGACTCATCACCGATCGCACCATGTCTAACAAGGTACGATTCCTCCTCTCAGAAACACCATTATGTTGAGGTGTTCCGGGCGGAGTGAGCTGTGATACAATACCACACTCTTTCAGATGATCATGAAACTCATGACTCAGATATTCGCCACCTCGATCAGATCGGAGTGCTTTTATCCTTTTTCCCAGTTGGTTCTCTACTTCATTCTTAAACACTTTGAACTTTTCAAAGGTCTCGGATTTGTTCTTCATAAGAAACACGTTTCCGAATCTACTGAAGTCATTAGTAAATGTAAGAAGTAGTAGAACCCACCTCTAGCCAGAACTCATGGGTCCGCATACATCACTATGTATTATACCCAAGAGATCATTAGACCTCTCATTACAACTTGTGAAAGGAGCTTTCATCATCTTGCCCAACAAACATGACTCGCATCTCTCAAATGATTCATAATCAAATGAGTCCAGTAGTCCATCTTTATGGAGCTTGGATATGCGTTTCTCATTTATATGGCCTAAACGACAGTGCTTAAGGTACGTAGGATTCAAATCATTTGTTTTTAGTCTTTTAGTATTTTCTATGTTATAGATCGGATGGTCTAAGTTCAAAACATATAAACCATTAAACATTTGGGCTACGCCATAACAAACATCATTCTTATAAATAGAACAACAGTTGTTCTTAATTACGAAAGAAAAACCAATCATGTCCAAACATGAAATAGAAATAATGTTTCTAGTTATGGCCGGAACATAATAACAATTATCTAGTTCTATTACAAGCCCCGTGGGCAAAGAAAGACAGTAAACACCAACGATGACGGCAGCAACTCTTGCTCCATTCCCGACGCGCAGGTCTACCTCCCCTTTACCCAGCATTCTTCTCCTTCTTAGTTCCTGCACATTTATACAAATATGAGAACCACATCCGGTATCCCATACCCAGGATGAAGGAGCAGAAAGGTTTATTTCTATAACGAAAATACCTGAAGTGGAAGTCATACTTCCCTTCTTCTTCTGCAGATCTTCTAGATACTGAGGACAGTTCCTCCTCCAGTGCCCTGCCTTACCACAATGGTGGCACTTCCCTTCCTTAGCCAATCCTTTCCTTTTCAGTGCTGAAGACTTGGGATCAAGATGTGACTTAGGTCCTACCTTAGTCTTCTTGGTTCCCTTGACCTTGCCCTTGCCTTTATGCACCATCAGTATGGGGATAGCAGGCTTGGTCTTCTTCATGTTGATCTCGGCAGTTCTTAACATGCCTAGGAGCTCGGGCAGTGTCTTGTCAATTTCATTCATATTGTAATTTAGGACAAACTGCTCGTACCTGTCCGACAACGATTGCATGATCAGATCAGTGGTCAACTCTTGGCTCAAAGGAAACCCCAGTCTTTCAAGACTCTCTATATACCCAATCATCTTTAGTACGTGAGTTCCTACTGGGTCTCGAGCTCCCATCTTACACTAAAATAATTTCCTGGATATATCGAACCTCTCTTGGCGAGCTTGCCCTTGAAACATTTTCTTCAGGTGCTCAACCATCTCATAACAACTCATGTTCTCATGTTGCTTCTGAAGCTCAGAGTTCATAGTCGCGAGCATAAGGCATTCAACATCCAAGGAGTCATCTCCATACTTCTTAAAAGTATCTTTATCTGCACGTGGTGCATTAGAGGCTGGCTCTTCAGGGGGATCTTCTTCCAAGATATAGAGCTTGCGCTCTTGCCTGAGAACAATTCTCAGGTTTCTATACCAGTCAAGGAAATTTGTCCCATTTAGCTTATCCTTCTCAAGGATCGCTCTCAGGGACAAGGCGGAGTGAGATCCACTTTCCATGTATATTCTACAAGGAATTTTGCAATGTGAAATTTTAGTACTATATTTCAAAATACATTTTATATAATTTTAATAAGGACTTTTATTAAAGAGCTCCCACTATTTTAATCAAATCAATAACCCTTGATATCGACTCGGAGAGTTTATGCGAGCTGCTCTCTTAGTGGACAAGATCCGTATTTCACCAACACCACGAGTCCGCTTTGGCGTTCCTCTCATAATGCGGTTTTTTAGGTAGACAACATTTGTCAATTGCATCACTATGCAACTCTTGTATGGTTGGTGAATAACTCTTTATTCGCATCCATCATATGGAGCATGCCAACCCTATGCCTCTAGGCACTCAACCTTTGAGGTCACCTAGTTAAGTTTGACCCGATGTCGACAGTGGGATATCACAATTATTCGCTCGCACCCTTACCAAGATAGATTAATGCACCTTGCTTTGGCAAGCACACACTTCATCGATCGAGGCAGGAAGAGTGTCATGAGCCAGAAGGCATCCGAATACTTAATATTAGATAAGGGATTTTTTTATTTCAAGTGATTAACATTTAATCATGATTAACATTTAATCACAGCGCACATACACAAAACAAATGCATCCCCTATGGGCACAAAAACAGTCTACCAACACTTTGACAAAATAGGGCTAAATCTGAGCACTTAGAACACTTCTAAATCTCCAGATTTACATGCATTGGACATATGAACAACAACTCCACAAGTGCAGTAGACAAGCTCGTCTCTCATGTCAGATTCAATAATCTAAACATTTGGTTTCACAAACCATTTTGAGGGACGGTTACTGCAGAGGAGAAACAACCTCTGAAACATGAAATTCGCAACGCAATCACATGCGTTCCTAGCGGGGTTCCAAGGGGCCGCGCCCCTGGCGGGGTCTTAGGGGCAGAGCCCCTAACGGGGTCTTAGGGGCAGAGCCCCCAACAGTGATATTCCAAGAAGAAATTAGGGCTTTTAGAACGCTTCTAAATGTCCCAATTTACACGCACTTGACCGCAACCTACCTCTGATACCACTGTTGGGTTTTCTATACCCCTTCATAAGGGATGACATATCACATATGCGCAGCAGAAATTAACATGAACAACACAAAAGAGACAAACGGACCTTGCGATTTTCATGATTCAAGAGAATAAGAAAATAGAATACAATGTACCTTCGCAGGATTGAGTCAATACTCAACCAAGGTGCTCCAAAGAGAAATCTGAAATATTCCTTTGAGTTCTTCAAGGATTGAAATAGATCAATCCCTCTACAGAAGTCCACACAAGCAAAGGAGAACTCTAGCTTCTTGTCATACAAGAACTAGGTCAGAGAAGGATGCTCTCAATGACCCCACGGACTGCTAGATCTGATCCAAGGGAGGCGACGACTGACGGCGGCGACCAGCGGCGGCGGAAGGACGATCGGCGGACGGAACGAGAACGATCAGAACACTTCCGTCTTTTCTCTCTCGCAAAAGGGCTCGATCTGAAAAACCGTCTATCTCGAAGCCCTAATCACGTTCCTTTTATACGCAAGGCATAAAATCGGCTATCCGCAGACCAGAGGAAAAAAACAGAAAATCTGTCCAGATTTACATTCGCCGAATTCGACTAATCACTATAACCGAATTCGGCTAATCACTATAACCGAATTCGGCGAAACCATTTCGACGAATTCGTCTATATGAATTCGGCTATATAAATTTGGCGAAACCCTTTCGTCGAACTGTCCTGATTCGGCTAAACCCTTTAGTCGAATCTGTAATAAATTCGGTTAATCATATTAGTCGAATTTCATTAGTCGAATCAACATAATTCGGTTAATCACATTAGCCGAATTTGACACAATTCGGTTAAACCCTTTAGCCGAATTTGTCATGTATAAACCCATTCATTTAAACCCTTTAAACGATTTCCCGTTGAGACATTCTCAACTTAATTCCAAGCAGTCACAGGATTGGTCCTCTACTCATATCCAATATGAGTAAGGCCAACACAATCCTTTCTCCAATTTCTCCAAACGCTTTTATGTGCGACCCTATAGGCTCATATTGCATTGGCAGCAAGACTAACTGTTGATTGCTTTGAGATCATCTTAGAAACTCCAACAACATTCGCCTGGTTGAGCCCGGGGCCAACCCCGGTCGTCGTCAAAACCTGCGAATGGTAAGATAGGCTGAGGTCAATCGCATCATAATCAACCTAGTAAGCGAGATGCGTTGCGTTACCTCGTTGGTATTGACAGGAGGAATGTCAGAGAGGTGGGGAGTCTCAGAAGCTGACTCCCTCTCCCCCTGGTCTCGCCAGACCGTCTTGTCCTTCTTCAGCCTATAGGGCTTAGAGGGGTCTCTTACTGACGAGAGCCAGGGGGCGTATCGAGTGGTCTTGGGGGCGGTCCCTCCCTGTGCGGCGGCGAGACGAGCCATCATTCCTTCTGAAAGTGGTCGTGGCGTTGGCTTCATGAACGTCATGATGAGTGCTCCGAGAGAGAAAGTGAGGAACAATGATTGAAAGATGGGAAAGCTAAAGAAAACAAGTGGGGCCATATTTATAGCTGAGTGGAGGGCCCCACCAAGAAGATTCCCTCCAGGTCAGCAAAGCACTCGCCGAATACCGAGGGTTGGACTTTTCTTTCCGAGCGCAGGAATTGCTCGCAAAGAGCGGGGATTGTGTACAGCCCCGTATTCGCCGAGTGGGTCCAAGGGGCCCCAGGGGCCAGGTGGCAGGGCAAGGAGCGGAATAAGGAGTCCAAGAGACCTTTGGGCAGGTGAGGCCCGCACTCGCGGACCACTCGCAAAGGAACCATGGCAGATATGCGAGAGCCCCAAGGTCTCGCCCCTCAAGCGAGTCGAGCACATGGCGAGTGACGGCCTCATGAATCATTCGCCCGGCAAACCATAATGAACAGGGAGCCTGGCGAGTGGTGCCTTCAACGACCACTCTCCCAGAGGGATTTGGGGGGGGGGGGGGGGGGAAATTACCTAGATACCCCTTGTGGGATACCAATAGCCCTTCAGAACAGCGGAGTTAGGCTGTTAGCAGACCAATTTGGGGTGCGATTAGTAAATCCAAAAGGCGGATTTACGCTATTTGCAGTCCAAGTCTAGAAAATCTATAAATAGACCCTTAAGGGCACCTTGGAGGAGATCAGATCTTTTGAGCTCTCTCCTCCTGGAAATTTTCGGAGTTGGCTGCTAGTACCCTCCAAGGTGCTCAGCTGAGCATTGATTTGGGAGGGGAAGCTCTCTAAGATCTTCCGGGTGTGTGGCGGGACCTCCTCGCTGCAGCCTTGGGTCTGTTCCAGAATTTTCATCTTCGGTCAGGAGAGTTTAATGAGGGAGAAGAAGGTGCGGGCTACACCCCCTGTGGGTCCGAACTCAGAGACCGGTTGATGGTTTCAACATCTGATATCAAAAGAAAAATGAGTTTGATCCTGGTGGTCAATGACTTCTTAAGTTGGTGTTCTTCAAACAGTTGAAGAATATCTTGGAAGAAATAACCTGAATGAGATAGTGATCCTGTACCTGCAAAATGTCTCTGGTAGAGGTGGTGTTCCTCTCCTCATTTAATAGGTTAGTTCCAACAATGCATGGACTCTTCTATTTTAAGGGTAGATTTGTTATAAACCCTATATGCTTTATTAGAAGGAAAAATATCCTAGATTTTGCTTTAATAGGATTCCATAAATAAGATGCGTTGCTACAGCTTTTAATGGATTCTAAGAAATTTTTTATCTTCTCAGAAAAACATTGCCTGATACCTTCCTTCTTACAGAATTCTCTTATCAGAGGAGATTCAAAACTCAGTGCCATGATCATTTCTAATCAATGCAACTAGAGTAGAATACTAAAATCTTGATGATCCTGAGAAAGTCTGTAGGAACATGAAGTTATTTGACTTTGTTCTTAAGATAAGAAAATTTAAGTGAATCTTATAACTTTTTGTTTGATTACAATTGGAGTTAGAAGATTTATAATAGGTTTAAGTATTGCCTTATAGTTAGTTATATTGGCCTCATCTGTTAAGGTATTACCAAATTGAAGGTGAATTGATATTGGCCTTTGTATCTGATACCAATTGAAAGTTTCTTTGATAATTATTAAAATATATATTTGAGAAACTATTCTGATTTCGTCGATCTCGGGTTGACAAAGTGCAACGATTTCGTTTATCTCTTATTAAAGAATAGTTATATTCATTCTCTGTGTTCAGAGTTCGTTGAACTCTGATTTGTTGAGTAGTGTTCACATGAAAATTATGTTTAATTTTTTTGTTCGGCTTTCGTCGATCAGTGTTCGTTGAAGTCATTTGATTTCGTCGATCTTGGTTCGACGAATTTTATTGAACACACAAAATTTTAACAGTTTTTATTAAGTCTTCTGCTATTTCCTTATCTTTTGAAGAGACAAATTTTATAGATGTAGTTAGAGGATTTTTCTTTAGAACATGAGATAGATTAGTTGAAAATCCGAAGCTATGTTTGCTGTCATTTAATCTGGCATTTTTAGTGCTTGTGATATTCATTATTTTGATATTTTTCTTATTAAGAGTTTGTTCAAAGAATTCAGCTTTAGTTGAATTATTTTTCAAAGAAATAATTTGTTCTTCTGATATTTTTAAATCTTCTTTAAGTTTATTATTTTTAGAAGTTAAACTGGTTATTTCTGTTAACTCTGTTCTGAGAGATGTGATTTCTTTCTCAGATTTTATTAAATCTGTACATAGTAATTGAAAATCTGATTTGCATTGTTTATGAGTAAAATCAAAACGTGAAATTACCTCATTTTCATCAGATCCAGATTCTGCATCTGAGTTGTGGTTTGAACCATATATGGCCATCATGCAGAATGCTATAGCTTTTTGTTCTTCTTCTTCTTCACTTGAACTAGATGTTGATTCTTGATTTGAATCACTTGAGGTGGAAGAAGATTCATCTACCATCCTTGTGAGGGAGTTTCAGATGTCTCTTGCTGAAGTGCAATTAGCAACTCTTTGATAAATGTCATTTGACATTGCTTGAGCTAATATGTCCATAGCCTTGGTATCAGCACTTTTCAGCATCTGTTGATGTTGATGAAGTTGAAGTTCCTGTCAAAATGACATTGAAAATATCTTCATCAATAGAGTTCATGAATAATCTAATCCTTGCCTTCCATAGTGCAAACTTATTGAGATTGCACATAGGAGTTCCTGTGCTTGAATATTCTATGTTTTGTGCTGTAACATCCCATTTCCTACTAGACCCCTAAGATGCACTTTGTCATGACATGGTCATAACAATGCCCAAAGATACCAAGGATTGCCCTAGAACCAAGGTGAAAAGGTGAAAAACACCTTGGTGTGCAAATAGACAAAATGACTTCAAGGTTTAAGACTTGATTTCTAAGCCTCAAAAAGATCCAATTGACCCCACCTAACTCTTTCTAATCCTCTAGGGAACTTAATGAGTCACTAATAACCCAATGGGTCAAGACAAATCTAAGGTTTGGGTCAAAATCACCATTTGACTCATTTAGCCTAAGTAGACCTAAATAGGTCAAAAGTGCCCAAAGAGGATTCACCAAGCCATGAATCACACCAAAGGGAGTCTATGGACCTCATGGACACCATGTGGGGTCAGCCTTCTTATCAGTTGACCAAGTCAACCCAAAAGCCCTAACATATGGTCACCAAGTTTGTCCAATTTAACCAAATTGACCAAAGTCAAATATAAGTCAACATAACCCAATTCAACCCAAATTGGCTCAATTAGACTTCATATGACCAAATTGACCACACCATTACATGTCAATCCCTAAGAGAGACCCAATGGACTCGGAAGCCTCATCATGTGATCATCAAATTGGTCAAATTGACCAAAGTCAAACCATCCCCAATTTTGGTCAAAATCACACTTATTGGCTAAATTGGCCCAATTAGGGCATCACCACGGCCCAATCAACATTGGATGGTGTCAAGGGACTCAAGACCAACAATTTGGACCAGTCAACCCATTAGTTGACCAAGTCAACCACTAAAGTCAACATAAGTCAAAATTGGGCTAAATGGGAATTTTGGATCAATTAAACCAAACCCTATGGGCTAAGGCCTCAATAGGAGGCCCATCCTGCAACCCAATGGCACTTGACCATGCATGCCCTCAGATTTGAAGAGGGATTGACATGCAAGGGGGCAAAATTGGATTTTTCCCCCAATTTGGAGAAGAGACAAATTGGAATTCATGGATTGAGTGCCAATTGGCACTCAATTCTCCACCCAAAGCATTCCACTGAGCTCTCCCGCACCTGGAGAGCTTCCGGATCTTATGCCCAGAACCGCCGCCTTACGGTGACACTAACACCCGAGTTAGCTACCTCCGCAAGACGCCGATCCTGCCGGCAAGAACGATCGATAGGCCAACAAGAGTTAAGAAGGAAAATAAACAGAACCAAGTCCACAATCACACATTTATAAAACAAAATATATATTGTCCATCAATGAGTACAAAAGAAAATGAAAGAGTAAAAGGGGCTTAAGCCCGGTACATATCCAAGCGATGTACAAAAATCTCTCACTCTACATCTGTGCGGAAGATAAACAAACTCTCAACTCTCGAACACCTGTCTTGTAGTAGAAGTAATGCGCGGTTTAAGCTCCTCAGGTCCTGTCTCCTCCTCTAGCTGGGGCTCCATCACCTCGGGTACCTACGGTCACCACCGACCGTTAGTCATAAAGACTAAGCTGATTTTGTCCCCGCCCCCCCCCCCCCCCCCCCCCCCCCCCCCCCCCCGCGACTCCTAGGCACCGTGCGGGAGGAAGAAGCGGAGGACAACAAAGTGGAGTAAACAAAAAGCAGGTGACAAATATTCTACGCTAATAAGAGTATGTCCATATAATTTCTATGCTAGCAGTATAAGCAAGTAAACAGTAATAAGTGCAGTAAGGTAATATCGCAGCAGTAAAAGAAGTAAGCATAGAGAAGCAGTGCGACGCAAGTAAAGTAATTTAAAAGTAACCATTGATTTATAGGAATGCCCATACAAACCTATAGACCAATGGGTCGTTTAGCAGGGCATATCGTATAAAAAGTCCCATACCAATTTATACGATAGGTTTAGGGGTTGAAATGCAATGTTCATGCTATGACATGCAAGGTATGTTGTTATGCTATGTTCATACAAGTGCAACTCACTCACTACGACTCTATGCGCATAGACCTTTAGTTCCCCCTTTTTGGAGCTAGCAAGACTCCCAGGATACTCTCGTAGTGGCAAATGGAAGCGGTGGGTTGAGACTCGCCCACCTCTAGGTTGGTATTCACACTACCTAACCTAGACCTATTGTACGCCTCAACACAAAACCGTGGAGCGTCTGCGTAATCTTGCTGACTGGACCGCCAGACTTTCATGGCTAAGTGTAATTACCACACTTGCCGAGTCAACGTATTGACATCGGTGTGAACGACCATCCAATACCGAAGACCCACCACCTTCGTGCACATGCAACATGTTCTACTATCTACCTCCGAGCCATAAGCTCCCCGGGCTAACCTGCCCGTCAATAATAACCTTCCGAGCCACCGGCTCACCGGACCAACCCGTCCGTACCAACATACCCTACTGAGTCACAAGCTCACCTGACTTGTCAATCCACTCTTACAAACACGGAGCTTACTGCTCGTAGCACCAAACCGACTAAGCTCATGTAGCTACGGGGTGTGGGTGAGTGTATTATTAAATTATTCTTGTATAACATCTTATCCCTATGGTTTACGGTTAATCTTGGACTCCCCGAGGATTACCCTGTAAGGGGCTTGCTACGGTACTAGGAACTACAATGGGATGACACCCCAAATTTCCCTTTTTCAAGACACTTAGTATTATTGGTATCTACCCATTAGATTACCTTCTTATCATTCCACTTAAATTAAACCTCAGCGCTTTATGACCCTCTAAGGGGAAGGACGATCTTTCATCAATCCCGAGCACAGCCTTGCCCATAGCTCATCAAGCACTCTCATCATCTAAACTCCTATTTAGACTACCCTTGTTTAGTTATTATTATACTAGGAAGTTTTAGGGTGGATCCTGGACTTCCCGAGGGCTACCCGGTGAAGGGTTCGCAAGGTACTAAGGTATGTGATAGGATGATGCCCAACCCCTTTCCAGGACAATTAACATTCTTGGTGACTACCCTGACCTAACATTCCACCCTCTCATTACTCTTTATATCTTAAGTGTTTTCACGCCTTATGTTTCATCCCGCTCCTGAGCAATCATTCTTTTGGGTTCAACTCTAATAACTTTTAGTCCTCTAAGTGGTCTATACTCATCTCTTGTTATAATCAAATTCTCACCGATTTCCTTGTGATTATATTGACCTATTCATCATAATGAGTTTTCACTATCCACGGACCACGACATATAACTGTTTAGATTCCTATGATGGAACCTTGGTCAAATTACTTCCAAATGACTTCTAATTTCTATCATAGGTTCATAGTGGATAAAATAAGGGATGATCAAAATCAAAGCATGTTTCATATAATTTTGCCCTCTATAAAAATTCATTAATTACTAATCTGAAGCAAAAATGTGAAGGAGGTATCATGCTAGTGAATTCAAACTTGTTAAATATCCTTCCAGAGATGAAATGTGACATGATAAAAAGATTTCCAATATTTCAAATTTTTCCAGCAATTAAATAACCATGATCCCTAATTTTCAATGAATGAATAAAAAATAATTTTACACATCAAGTACAAGATTTTGACTTCCTAAAATTCTAGAAAAATTACAGTAGCTTCATATGAACATAAAAACACTATTTCCAGAAGATTATATTTTTCCAAACATTTTAAACCTACAATTTCTATTTATCTTTAAAGGGGTGCAAATAGGGATTTAAACAACAACTACCATTAATATGTCTCTATAAATTCTGAGAAAATTATCCTAATATAATAATCACCTAGAAACACCAAATCCAAAGTTTCATAATTTACTAGAGAGTATTTATCCATAATTGCTATTTATTACAAATGGTATCAGAGCGCAAACGATCCAATGAGAAAGAAGTCCACAAAAACTGGGACACCCCCGCTCGAGTTAGTTTGAGGACAAACTAGCAGCGGAAGCAGTGGTGTGCCCATGTGTAAAAATCACACAAAATAGACCATTAATCAATGAGTTAGGCCAACCCAACTAGGACATCTTTCTAGATTGACGCACCAAGATGATTTTATAGCGTACACTAATCCAAACCAACCTCAGGCATAGACGGATTAAGGTGCCATGACCCCCAAAGTGACTAAAGAAAGAGTCCATTGAGAAAATAGTTACCTAAAGCTTAAAACTCCGACGTCCTTAATTCTAATATCAAGTAATATCATCACTCCCTACCCAATGAGAAGGACCGCCTCAAGATATTCAGTACACAAACACCATTAGTGGACAGTAGGATAATCGTAAACTTAATCTCCAAACCAACAACTATGTTACACCGAAATAATCATCGTGATAAACACCGGGTTTGGATAAGGATTCGAGTTCAGAAAAGGCCCATTTGTGGTTTGCCCATAGATTAATCTTGAAAAGGTTGTGATAATTAGTAACCTTGATGGCCTAAAGTATGTGAAATGGCAATAAGACTCAGGATGGAACTCCAGGTCTAGAGTTGTATGCCCTAAGGAGTGAGTGAATACCTAGGACAATAGATCATAATGATATCAGGAACTTAGCCCGAAATGTATGGGGGCTAATCCCTTTTGTTTATTGGGGCCAGATTAGGTACCAACTCGAGTTCCGTAGACCTTACTTTTGGAATTGTTCGTCAAAAATGTAAACAATCTTGAAGTATTCAAACGTTACTCGGCTTAAGAGGAGATTCTGAAGTATGCATAATTGGTCTGATAACCATCCCTTCCTAAAAGTAGAGACCATTGAAGAACTTCTTTATCTTAAGAAATGTGAATTATCAATACTACGATGAGACCGTTATAAACTTGCAATCGAAATAAGAGCACAGAGCCTTGATTGATTATTCACCCCATGTTGCGATATTTTTTTTTTGCCTCAACAAAATATACCCCTAGATACTTCACCAACTTAACTCTAATATCGTAATGCACCATTGGTAAGTATATTGCCGGTTAAGGAATTGAATTAACAAATTTATGAAGAACGCAAGAGAGACCCGACATGAACTATAGACTTAGTGCGGGCCCAGGTCAGATACAGACTGGATAAGAACGAAACAGACAATAGACCCTCGTGATCTTAAGAGACGAATAAATGTAAATAATTTCATGATAGGCATGGTACCGTGGATTTACCTCCTCAATTCAGAAACGTTGATCTGTTTTACATTCAAGGTAAAATAGTGCAATACAATTGGTCAGATAAAAATCTGAATTTAGTCGATTGGTTAGAAACCTAGGATGGTCAAGCTAGTTGCTTGGGACAAGCAAATCACCTTTTGGAATATGTGGACTAGAACCAGGTCCCTGTAAGTTAGAATTATAACAAGCATTTTTGCATCTTTTGGCATTAGAAGGTGGTTCATAGTTGGCTTCCTTAATCAAAAGCCAAACCATTTCAATTTGAGCGATTCATTATATTGGAAACTTGTAGATTGAATTAAGTAGAGTAATTGCAGACTTCATACTAAAAGACAGATAAGGACTTCAGGATGTTGAACGACCAAGATTAAATTGATGTGACATGATATCAAGGGTATAATAACCCAGAGAATTTGACGAACAATATATCGAAGGCATGTACATCATGTATGATTCTTCACCCGGATAGCATGAAGGACCGGATCACATATGTTAAAAGTCAATATAATCACCATTAAGATTATTTGAAACAATGGGGAACAGAGTTTTAATGTCAAGAGCATATACGATGAAATTAAATGAAAACTAATGAGAATTGGAGTTTATATAAATTATCACACAGACCTTAAAAGAGCTTTTTTTTAGGTCAAAACATTATGAAAAGACATAAGCTATGGGACTCGCTTAACAGAGTGAGATTATTCTCTATAGATTCTTTGTGGGAATTTTGATGAAAATATAGTTCATTAATCATTAATTATTCAATTATCCTGTTTTGCTTCATCCCACAATCAAGTAAGCTAATGAACTTAAAGCTGCGTGGACTGGATATTTGGAGTTATAACTTAGAATATTCATACCTGGAATAATTGATACTAGGAATATTCTAGAAATCTGGACATAACTTTGTGATAATATTATACACCTCAGGTAATTTTCCTGGATTTTATATCCATATATATGGCACTTCCTTCACAATGTAGTATTTGAGGTTATAACTTAGGAAACTCGGATCGTGAATTATTGATACAAAATAGTTATGTAAACTTGTGCATGAACTTTTGATAACAATATGAACTTCTGAAAATTTTGATGGAATTTATGGTTACACATTTTGATACTTCCTTCACGAAGTAGAATTTGAACGCATAATTGGAAGAATTCATACAATGAATTATTGTTGATGGATTGTTATAGAATTTTGTATATAGACCTTTCTTTTATATCAATAGGATGATCTTGGAATATTGTTGGAATTAATTACTGAGAAGACATCGTACTGACTTCACAAGTGCAACCTTGGAATATATTTGAAGAATGGATAGGTTGGGATATTGATGATAAGATAATATAGCAATTATCAGATAGTCTTATGATAACGTTGAGACTTCTCATCTTCATGAGCTTGGAACCCCGTGGACCCGAACTTAAATTTCGAGGACGAAATTATTCTTTTGTTTATTGGGAATTGTAACATCCCATTTCCTACTAGACCCCTAAGATGCACTTTATCATGACATGGTCATAACAATGCCCTAAGATACCAAGGATTGCCCTAGAACCAAGGTGAAAAGGTGAAAAACACCTTGGTGTGCAAATAGACAAAATGACTTCAAGGTTTAAGACTTGATGTCTAAGCCTCAAAATGATCCAATTGACCCCACCTAACTCTTCCTAATCCTCTAGGGAACTCAATGAGTCACTAATAACCCAATGGGTCAATACAAATCTAGGGTTTGGGTCAAAATCACCATTTGACTCATTTAGCCTAAGTAGACCTAAATAGGTCAAAAGTGCCCAAAGAGGGTTCACCAAGCCATGAATCACACCAAAGGGAGTCTATGGACCTCATCGACACCATGTGGGGTCAGCATTCTCATCAGTTGACCAAGTCAACCCAAAAGCCCTAACATATGGTCACCAAGTTTGTCCAATTTAACCAAATTGACCAAAGTCAAATATAAGTCAACATAACTCAATTCAACCCAAATTGGCTCAATTAGACTTCATATGACCAAATTGACCACACCATTGCATGTCAATCCCTAAGAGAGACCCAATGGACTCAGAAGCCTCATCATATGATCATCAAATTGGTCAAATTGACCAAAGTCAAACCTTCCCCAATTTTGGTCAAAATCACACTTATTGGCTAAATTGGCCCAATTAGGGCATCACCACGGCCCAATTAACATTGGATGGTGTCAAGGGACTCAAGACAAACAATTTGGACCAGTCAACCCATTAGTTGACCAAGTCAACCACTAAAGTCAACATAAGTCAAAATTGGGCTAAATGGGAATTTTGGATCAATTAAACCAAACCCTATGGGCTAAGGCCTCAATAGGAGGCCCATCCTGCAATCCAATGGCACTTGACCATGCATGCCCTCAGATTTGAAGAGGGATTGACATGCAAGGTGGCAAATTTGGATTTTTCCCCCAATTTGGAGAAGAGACAAATTGGAATTCATGGATTGAGTGCCAATTGGCACTCAATTCTCCTCCCAAAGCATTCCACTGAGCTGCCTCAGTAATTCCCAGCCAAATTCCTATTGTCCCCATGCCAAGTGTCACCTTGGTGAAGCATCCAAGGTGTAGGCCGAGCTCCCCTTTAATGGCTGGAATGGTTAGAGCCCTCCCCAGGCCAAATAGACACCACCATTAGCTTTAGAACGAGGAAAGCATATGATATCGACCTTTGAATCACTGCAAATGGTGGAGGAATGAAGTTTTGAGCAAGCTCGCCGGAGAGGAGAAGATTCATGGCCAACCGCCGCTGCCGCCTCCGTCAAGCTTCATTAAGGTACGATTTCTCCCCCCCCCCCCTCCCTCGGTGCTAGCTTCATAGATCAAATAGGAATGAATCCAAGCTCATTTGAGCTTGATGCCATGGACAACAATGAAGAAATGGCTGGCGGTCGACGAAAAGAGGAGATCGACGAACTCAAGTCTGCGTTCGACGAATTTCAGCAGATGTTCAGAAACAGTAAATCACATGTTCAGGTCGACGAAGCAAATGATGAGCTCGACGAACTTGGACCTCAGCTCGACGAATTTCTGCAACATTATTTTATTATATCTTTTAGCTCGTCTAAAATATTATATTATATATATATATGTTGTTAGACTTTATTATAATAATATTTATTATTTCTATTTATATACTCCTATATATATTGCTGATTTAACCATACAGCTGTCGAAGCATTAAATGTTGTAGCCGTTTGGCAGCAAAGCATTTAATACTATAGCCGTTGCAGCAAGTCAAAGACGTCAAGCTATGTTCTCAAGGATCTGGGAAATGAAAGAGACTTTAATCCTTTCCTCTTTGGTCGGCAAGGATTCAAAACAGCCAAAAGAAGACAACAGTTATATACGACAGCAGGAGTCATATTATTATACAGCGGATTATTACAGCAGAATATATTACACAGATTATATATAAGATATACAGTTGTTCTCTTTTAACATATATATACAGAATATATATTGCTGTATAGATAAAACATAGATAGAATACATTAACATCTTCTATACAGGAATAAGAGAAGAAGAAGAAGAAGAGAAAAGGAAGAACAGGAGCAAAAAGAAGAAGTAGATCATATATACTTATATCTTCTTTTTGCCTAACTCTTTCTTGCAAATCTTATATATCCTGAGACACCAATCATTATCATTAGCTCAGGATCAGAACTGCAAGAAGAAGAAGAAAAAGAGTTATTTGCAATTAGAGAAGAAGCCTCCACATGCTTTCATCTATTCATATCATACAGGGGGAGCTTCCTTCAACATCATCATCAAGATCCAAACACAACTACCAATCAGGATCTTCATCAAGAGTCTTCTCAGCAAAAAGAGAAGAACAATAAATCTTTCCCTTTCTCCTTCCCCATCTTGTACAGGGTTAAAACTCCCTTCAAAAGTTTACCTGTTGGTGGAAAGACACCTGATCAAAAAATCTAGTTGGTTTATAAGCACCTAAACAAAAGCTTATAGGTGTGAGCGCACCTGATCAAAACTCCCAGTGGATTCCTACCAAGGGTGGTAGAAGAGTAGATGTACCCAGTTGAGGGGAACTACTATATTTTCTTGTGTCATCTGGATTGCTTTGGTTTGCTTGTTGTTTTATTTTCTTATTTGTTGTGCTGTGATATTTATGCCCACTAAGTGTTTGTGTTTATTTTTCAATCAGCAAACTCACTTATATATTATATATATCACTTACTTTGAAACAAAATTAAAACAAGAGTTTTAATTATATAATAAGAACTGAACTCCTTTCAATTGGTATCAAAGTAGGTTGATTTTATCAATCACCCTCATTAGAGGATATCAATTGTCTCTTTCAATTTGTATCAGAGGAAGTTGATTTTTCCACATAGGCTAACACCTGAAATCACAAAGATCACTTAGTTCTTATTTTGTTTTGTTGTAAAAAGGTTTTCCAAAAATTTGATGGCACTAACAGATTTTACTTGTTCAGATCCACCTTTATGTAATTTGGATAGTTTTAATTTATTGCAAGTTAGAATCAGATTATATATGAATGCAATAGATGAAGATATCTACAAATCTGTTTTGACAGGAACTCAATCTTCAATTTCTTCATCTGATGATCAAGAAAAGTTGATAAGTGCTGATGCAAAGGCCATGGAGATATTAACTCAATCAATGTCAAATGATATTTATCAAAGAGTTAATGATTGTACTTCAGCAAGGAGCATTTGGAACTCCCTCTCAAGGATGGTAAATGAACCATCTTCTTCATCTTCCACTAACATCATTTTGATGCAGAACCTTCATTCAGTCTACTGAAGAAGAAGAAAAAGAAGAACAACAAGCCAGAAACTTCTGTTTAATGGCTATATATGGTTCAGATTACATATCAGATGCAGAATCTGAACAAGAAAAGGTAAAAGAGGTAACAGCATTTCCTAATTTTACCTCTGAAAATTTCAGATCTGTTTCCAATTCACCTTGTGCAAGTTTAAAAATTTCTGAAAATAGAATCAGTAAAAAGATAATAATAAACAAATTATTTTCTGATAAAATTAAAGAAGATTTTAAAATAACAGAAAAACAAATTATCTGTTTAGAAAATAAGTTCATTAAGGCTGAAAACCTTAAACAATTAATTAAAGCTAAAGAAAAAGAAATTTCTTATGATCAGCAAAATAAAAATAAGTTTACAAAGTTATACTTTAATGAAATAAAAAGGCCAAAATATCTATCTATCAAGCAAATCTTTAAACTTTTTAATATTGCAACTCAGATTATAATTAAACAGTAGTTTTAAGATTTTTGAATTTTTTTTCTTAAAAACAAGTCAGATAACTTCACATTCTTCCAGATTTTCTCCTAAAATCATGTTGAGCATTCTACTGTAGTTGCATTGATCAGGAATGATCATGGCACTGAGTGTGAGTCTCTTCTGATTAAAGGGGATTCTATAGAAAGAAGCTATCAGACTTTGTATTTATGATTTTCAAATTCTTAGAATCTATAACAGCTAGCAATTCCCATATTAAAATTCCTATTTAAATCAAGATTTAGGAAATCAGAAATTGCTTAGTTTTAAAGAAGAAATTTAAGAAAATAATCTCTATCCCTTAAGCCTTAAGATTAATTCAAGACTTTTGTGCTTAGGTATCCTAAACCAAATAGGGGGAGATTGTTAGAACCTAGTTAATTTGGATTAGGATCCCAACTCAAATAGGAGGAGATTGTTGGAACCTTAGTTTTGATTTGAGTTAGGATCCACCTTTAATGTCTAAAGTTTATATCATAATATATCTTATAACTTAGATGAAATCAGATTAAGTTAATAAGCTGAAAAGAAATATACAGCTAATATAAATAATATATATAAATAATATACTAAGAAAAATATATATATAATAATAGGCTGAAGAAAATAAGAGAAAATAATATAAGAGAAAATATTATAAGAGAAAATAATTTAAGAGAAAATATTATAAGAGAAAATAATATAAGAGAAAATAAGAGAAGAAATATATTTCATATATTTACTGCGTTTGACGAATGTCGAACGGCGCTCAGCATTCGTCGGACGGCGCTCGACGAACAGATTACATTATAGTAGCGCTCGACAAATTATCAAGGTAGCTGCGTTCGACGAAATATCAAGAAAGCAGCGGTCGACGAATTCCAACCACAACAGCGGTCGACGAATTCTCAGATCAACGGTCGACGAAAAGAGGAGATCGACAAACTCAAGCCTGTGTTCGACGAATTTCAGCAGATATTCAGAAACAGTAAATCACATGTTCAGGTCGACGAAGCAAATGATGAGCTCGACGAAGTTGGACCTCAGCTCGACGAATTTCTGCAGCATTATTTTATTATATCTTTTAGCTCGTCTAAAATATTATATTATATATATATGTTGTCAGACTTTATTATAGTAATATTTATTATTTCAATTTATATACTGCTATATATATTGTTGATTTAACCATACAGCTATCGAAGCGTTAAATGTTGTAGCCGTTTGGCAGCAAAGCATTTAATACTGTAGCCGTTGCAGCAAGTCAAAGACGGCAAGTTATGTTCTCAAGGATCTGGGAAATGAAAGAGACTTTAATCCTTTCCTCTTTGGTCTGCAAGGATTCAAAACAGCCGAAAGAAGACAACAGTTATATACGACAGCGGGAGTCATGTTATTATACAGCAGATTATTACAGCAGAATATATTACACAGATTATATATAAGATATACAGTTGTTCTCTCTTAACATATATATATATATACAGAATATATATTGTTGTACAGATAAAACATAGACAGAATACATTAACATCTTCTGTACAGGAATAAGAGAAGAAGAAGAAGAAGAAGAAGAAGAGAAAAGGAAGAACAGGAGCAAAAATAAGAAGCAGATCATATATACTTATATCTTCTTTTTGCCTAACACTTTCTTGCAGATCTTATATATCCTGAGACACCAATCACTATCATTAGCTCAGGATCAAAACTGCAAGAAGAAGAAGAAAAAGAGTTATTTGCATTTAGAGAAGAAGCCTCCACAAGCTGTCATCTATTCATATCATACAGGGGAGCTTCCTTCAACATCATCATCAAGATCCAAACACAACTACCAATCAGGATCTTCATCAAGAGTCTTCTCAGCAAAAAGAGAAGAACAATAAATCTTTCCCTTTCTCCTTCCCTATCTTGTACAGGGTTAAAACTCCCTTCAAAAGTTTACATGTTGGTGGCAAGACACCAGATCAAAAAATCTAGTTATTTTATAAGCACCTGAACAAAAGCTTATAGGCGTGAGGGCACCTGATCAAAACTCCCAGTGGATTCCTACGAAGGGTGGTAGAAGAGTAGATGTACCCAGTTGAGGGGAACTACTATATTTTCTTGTGTCATCTGGATTGCTTTGGTTTGTTTGTTGTTTTATTTTCTTATTTGTTGTGCTGTGATATTTATGCCCACTAAGTGTTTGTGTTTATTTCTCAATCAGCAAACTAACTTATATATTATATATATCACTTACTTTGAAACAAAATTAAAACAAGAGTTTTAATTATATAATAAGAACTAAACTCCTTTCAGAATGCATTTTATTTTTAAATCTAGTTCAATTTGAATTTGAGTACATAATTTTGAGAATTCGCAAAACGCATCAGATTTGGAAGAGAGAAATAAAGTCCAACAATATCTTGAGAAATCATCTATCAGAACGAAAGTATATATTCTACGACCAAAACTTGCAGTGTTAACAGGACCAAAGAGATCCATATGAATTAATTGCAATGGTTTTGAAGTAGAAATTTTGTTTTTGATTTTAAAAGATGATTTTGTAAATTTTCCTTTTTGGCATGGAGAACATAGTGAAGATAAATTTCCATTCAATTTAGGCAATCCTCTAATCAATTCCTTTTTTGCTAGTTTTAAAATAAGCCTTTTACTAGCGTGACCTAAACGTCTATGCTATAGTTCTAATTCATCATTTTTGGTTATAAAGCATTTTATAGATGATTTGGAAAGATCATGAAACAAAACTATGTAAACATTGTGAATTCTAGGTGCAGTTAGTAACACATCTTTTGTTTTAGGATTAAATATTTTGCAAAGATTAGTAGATGATTCAAATAATACATCTAATCCTTTATCACACAGTTGACTTATAGATATTAAGTTATGTTTTAATCCTTTTACATAATGAACATTTGAGATAAGAAAGGATTCGTTACCCACTGTACCTACTCCCATGATCCTTCCTTTACCGTTATCACCAAACGTCACGATCCCTCCTTTCTTCTTTTCTAGGCTAAGGAATTTTGTTGTGTTGCCCGTCATGTGTTTGGAGAAGCCTGAGTCCAAGTACCACACGTCCTCTGTTTCCTTAGCCTTCCTGCAAATCTAGAGAGAAGATGAGAGTAATGATCCAGATACCCAAGAGGTACCACCCATAGAGTTAGTTGATTTCTTAGGTACCCTGATTTTTTTTAACGATCATTGTTTTATATTCCTGCAAGAGCTAGACGTGTGTCCAAGCTTAAGACAATTTGCACATGAAATAAAGGGGGTTGAGACCCTTTTCTGAGTTTCTACATTGCTCTTGCTGGATGATGTTTGAACTTTAGAAAAAATAGGAGATTTTTTAACTGTTGAGCTACCGCCGGCGTTAGTGGCTAGAGTCGGGTGGTAGGGCTCACTTTGATATCCGACCCCAAATTTTCCAGAACCATAACATTGGTTTCCCAAAATCACATCCAAGGATTTTTGACCAATCCCGAATTTTTTTATGGCTATATTGAGGTCATGATTTTATTTTTTAAGAAATGTATTTTCTTGTACAATCATAACACATTTATTTTCAAAGCCCTTTTTGTTATTTTCAATTTGTAAAAGAGAGGTTTTCAGTTTTCTTTCTAAGTCCCCCATTTCTTTTGCAATAGTTTTGTTTTGTGAGAGGGCCTTAGAAAGAGAAACTTCAAGTTCTTTTGTCTTAAATAAAGAGTGCTCACACTCTTGGCATGAAACCTTTCTCTTTTCAAGGGAAATCAATTTTTTGTGAGCTTATGATTTTCTTTGATAATAGATTCATTTTCATGATTTAATATAATATTATCTTTTATACTTTGATCATAGGATTTGCAAGTTAGAACGAATTCATCATAGAGTTCTTCGAAGGTAGGAAGAGTTACCTCAGTGTCGCTAAGAACACTGGTGTCGTCATCGTTGATTTTTGCCATTAAGCATAAGTTTGCTTCCTCCTCGCTACTTGACTCAGACTCGTTTGACTCTTCAGAGGAAGAATCATCCCAAGTTGCGGCTTTCAAAACTTTCTTTTTCTCTTTTGCTTTGTATTGTTCTTTTTGCTCCTTTTGATACTTCGGGCACTGGCTCCGAATGTGCCCGGTCTTTCTGCAGTGGTAGCACTCCAGTGGTGGTCTTTCTTCTTCATCTTCGCTTCCTTTTTCTTTCCTTGATGAAGAGGAAGATCCCTTTCGTCGAGCATCCTTTTGGAAGTATTTCCGGAATGTGATCCGTCTTTCCGGATTCCTGATGAACTTCCTGAAGTTCTTCCCCAGGAGACCTTCTTCATCTTCATCATCATCTTCGATGATCTCCTTCTTTGATTTTAGTGCTAGCGCCTTTTTCTTTGGCTCTTTGTTGTATTCATCGTGTTGAATCTGGAGTTCTACCTCATGGGTTTTGAGATTCCCAATAAGGTTCTCGATCTGGAGTGTTCTTAAGTTGTGCTACTCCGAGATGGCTGTCACCTTTGGATTGAACCTTGGAGGTAAAGAGCGAAGAATTTTCCTCACCAAGTCCCCGTCTGAGTAGATCTTTCCAAGTGCCTTTGAAGCGTTGACGATCTTGGTGAAGCGAGTGTACATCGAGTTGATGTCCTCTTCAGTATCCATCCTGAATTTTTCATATTCAGATTCTAGTTGGAATAGCTTTGCATCTTTCACCTGCAATGTACCTTCATGAGTAACTTCCAATTGATTCCAAATATCATAAGCAGTTATGCATGCAGAAATTCTATTAAACTCAGTCCTATTTAAGGCGCAATATAAAGCGTTCATTGTTTTAGCATTATTTTTACACCTTAGTTTATCGTTATCATCCCATTTATCTTTTGGTTTTAATAATGTCGCCTCTCCCACTAGAGTTGTAGGAGGAGAGTACCAAACTTCTACCATGTTCCATACTTCTACATCCATGGTCATAAGAAAACACATCATTCGATTTTTCCAATAGTTGAAATCTGACCCAGTAAAGAGAGGTGGTCGACTAACTCCTTGACCCTCCGGAAAAGCGAGATCATGAGACGCCATTATTCCCTATTGTTAAGCCGATTGGAATAAAACCGCTCTGATACCACTTGTTGGATCGGTAGGCGCCCTTAGAGGGGGGGTGAATAAGGGTTTTAAAAAACTTATATTATATTTTAAAAAAACTTTGAAATAATGCATGATTAAGACAATGACAAATCAAGTAAAACAATTGAAATAAAGCAGAGACATGTTTTATTAATATGAAATAAGGTTTTACAAAAGTTGACTTCTATAATGCTAGAAATCCATGGCGAATAATAGTAAACTCTTTTTGTTTTCTATCCCAACTCGCATCCCCACGAACCGGTGGCCCTAGCGTATCCTTCCCGGAATCAGCCTCAAGCCGCTCTAGCCAACCCTTCCCCGATATGGCCTCGAGCACCCCCTAGACCTAACCTAGATCTAGTCGCCAACACGAGGCGAATTTTCGCCCTAAGTCCTACCCAGACCTAGTCGCCAACACGAGGCAATTTCTCTAACCGTTTACAAGAAATATGAAATGAAAATAATTAAAACTCCCTCTTAAAGAACTTCTGAAGTTGGAGACGAAGATCCGCTGTAGAATAAGCATTGTAGAAGCGGACTTCGTTTGGATCCGGCGTGAAGAGATTCTCCTTCAGAAGTTTGCAGAACTTTGGTAGGACATCAACTTTCGGCCAAGGCATCCTCTGGAATTCTAGCACTCAATCTCTCTCTCTGATGTCACACTGAAACGAGAGGATAGGGGTACTTTTTATAGCCTCAGCGCTAGCACCTGCGCTAGAGGTACCGCCGGTGCTATCCCATATTAGGACATATTCTGCGCGGCAGAATCTTCAATCCGATGAAACATTTCTCTCTTGCCTTTTCTGCTCCGCGCTACCGTCTGCGCTATCTGCTACCGCCATGCGCTATCTCCTTCTATATGTTCCC
This sequence comes from Dactylorhiza incarnata, assembly GCA_033032865.1. NCBI lineage: Eukaryota > Viridiplantae > Streptophyta > Magnoliopsida > Asparagales > Orchidaceae > Dactylorhiza > Dactylorhiza incarnata. Next base: position 10,648,442 of record JAWHQI010000031.1, read on the forward strand.
CCGGAATTGCGCTTATCATCACTAGCGTCGGGCGCTAGGTGCTACCGCCGGCGCTAGTGGGAGTGTTGGATTTGATGGCTCATATTTGGGGGCAACCTTCTTATGTTATCCTTGAGTCATGTGGACTTGTTTTCCTGCACACTTAAACACACAAGATCAAATACACATAGGATTTGTTATTCTCAAACCTAGGAGATGCGGAAGACCATGTTCCAACAGCTTGCATGTCATTGCATAAACATTACATTTCAACCCCTACCCCTATAGTATAAGTTGGTTATGGGACTTCTTATACGATAGGCCTTGCTAAACGACCCCTTGGTCTATAGGTTTGTGTGGGCATTCCTATAAATCAACGGTTATTTTTCTTTACTTACCTTATATATTTGTTCTACTTGTCTACTTTACTTATTCTTACTCTGCTTTACTTACTGCATCAGTTATGATATATATATTGCGTAGTAGTAGACATTCCCTGTAGATTCTATCCCCGTCACCTGCTATTGTTTGCACCCCTTATTGTCCTCTGCTTCATTCCTCTTGCTGGGTGCCTAGGAGTCACCGGGGGAGGGGTGGGGATTGGCTTAGTCTTTTGACTAACGGTCTGAAAGTCCTCTGATACTTATTGAAAGTGAGGTTAGATCTTAGATTTACTTTAGAGGGGGTGTGAATAGAGTATTAAAAGTTTTTAACTTATTTTTATAGCGGAATTAAAATACTGATATATACATATATATGTATAACAGAGTGAGTGTAAAAACAAAATACAAATCACAGCACAGCACAGTACAGAAAATAAATAAAAATACAGAAGACATAAGGATCTATAGTAGTTCCCCAATCAACCTGGGTACATCTACTCTTCTATAACCCTTGGTAGGAATCCACTAGGTTTTTGATCAGGTGCCCTATCACCAATGGGTTTTTGATCAGGTGCCCAAACACCAACCACAGGTTTTTGATCAGGTGCCCTGCCACCAACCACAGGTTTTTGATCAGGTGCCCTGCCACCAACCACAGGTTCTTGATCAGGTGCCCTGCCACCAAAGGGTTAACATTTGAATGGATTTATAACCCTGTACAAGATGGGATAAAGAGATTTTATGAAGTTCTTCTATGTCAACAAGCTGAGAGAAGACTAGTGGATTTGTTGTTGCGAAGCTCCCCCTGTCTGATAGAATTTTTGACAGATAATGGATGGAGCTTCCTCTTGAATATAAATCAAATCTTCCTTGATAGCAGATGAATCTGAGAGACAATGTTTCTCAAATTATTGTTGCTCTTGAAGATTAGAACTAGCAGCTGAAAACTGAGAGAATAATGTTGATTTTCTCAGAGATTGAGAGTGTTGCTATTGAAGATGAAGATCTGAAAAGCTTTTTCTTTCTGTATTTCTCTTTTCTTTGTTTCCCGACTGTTTTTTTTTTTCTATTCTTTCTATCTGCTTGTTGTAATGCTGTAATACTTTTTCGTCATCTTTCCTTAGAGAATATCTGACTTATTTGAAAATCAAATCTTTTAATTAAGGAATAAAATATTCTGAAAAGATATTCTTGGAACTGCAATCCGACTAAGCAATATCCTTCAATTTCTTTTTCCTTTTCCATGAAAGTCTCCTTTTCCAAAATGTGTCAACGGCTACTTTCTCGAGAGAAGAGAATGGAAAGGAAATAATAAAAGGAAAGATCAAATATTGACTTATCTGATAGATGAATAAGTCTAAATAAATGGATAGATCCGTTGCTGATTAGTCGATCTGAGTTCAGAGAATCATATAACCGATCCTTCTGAAATTTTGAGCTGAGGAGAAAATTCATCGATCCGAGAGCTGAGTTCGTCGAACTGAATGTTGAGTTCATCGAACTGAATCTGGAGTTTGTCGAACTGAATCTGGAGTTCGTCGAGCTGAGAGAAAATCTGCTGAACTAGCTGGAAGACTGAATTCGTCGATCTGAGAAGCACTTTCGTCGAACTGAACATCTTGTTACTTATTCGTCGACCACAGAGCAGAGTTCATCGATCTCAAACTAGAGTTCATCAAACTGAAAGATAAAATGCTGGACTTGCTGGAGAACTGAGTTCATCGAGCTGGAGAGCAAGTTTGTTGAACTGAAGTATGACGTTCGTCGAACGTAGAGAGTAGGCAAGTTCGTCAAACTGGAGCATGACGTTCGTCGAACGCAGGATGGATTTCATCGAACGCAGGATGGAGTTCGTCGAACACAGGATGGAGTTCGTCGAACGCAAGATGGAGTTCGTCGAACGCAGAGACTTAGAGTTTTCCTAACTTCTAGCTACTCAGACATACTAAAACTTTGACCCTTAGACTATACATTGGGGTCAACTTAGTCCTAGTCAACAGATAGTGATCCTAGCCCAAATCAGTAATAGGGTTGTTCCAACAATCTCCCCCTATTTGGGTTAGGACATTATTTGACAAAATTAAAAAAACAAACATAGAGCATATATATCTGATAGAAATAAATTTCATTTCAGCAGATAAAAATATAGTACTCTAGGTTTAGAAATATTTACACTGAAATCAAATAAACATGAGCTTTTGTCTTTCGCTGAAGGAGGCTTGAAAATGATTTGCCTTTCAAATTCTTGTCTTCTGAAATCAGACTTTGTAGAATACTGAGAGAAATCCTTGCCTTCAGCTTTTACTTTGTTGATCTGAGTTGTGGCAACTTAATCTACTTTGTTGATCTTCTTTATTGATCTTCTTTATCAAAAACTGTATACTTAAATCAAATAATCATAACTGAATCTGCATTTGCATGATCTGGAACTTCTTCAAATAACTGAAACTGCTTCTATCAAAACCATATCTGAAATAGTATCAATCATCACTGAATCATCATTCACTGCATCAAAAGGAGCTTCTTTATAAAGCATCTCCCCCTGAAACTGGAGCTTCTTCATAAAGCATCTCCCCCTGCTTAGTTTCAGGAAGACCTGAAGTTAGGCCCCTAGAAGAAGGGACATTTGAAGAGGAGGTAGGGAAGATGCAATTTTAGAAGAAAGATTGTCATTGTTCCTGCAAAATGAAAAAGAGAGATCAAGTGCAAAGGAACTGGAAGGAGAAGCAATTTTTGTAGGCATAAAGTCAAAAAAGAATTAAAATTTGATTATAAGGAAAGAGATCAGAGTCATAGGCTTCATCAAACTGCGTTAGACGAAAAATAAATTTTCATCGATCTCAGTTCGACGGTCTAGATGACTTCGTCGACCTCTGAAGTAGGCTTCGTCGATCTCCGTTCGATGAACTACTAGACTTCATCGATCTCCGACGGCTATTAGATGTCTCCCAGATAACTTCTCAGCGGGCCTAGGCCTTGTCTCAGCGGTTCAGCTGAGACTGAGAGCTTGTCTCAGCTGTCTCAGTTCGACGAAATGACTATATTCGTCGTTCTCCGTTCGACGAAATGAGGGGATAAATAAAAGATATAATTTTTCTTTATTGATTGAATCTCCATCTATCATTCCTAGCTGGTTTATAAAGAAAATATGTTTCTTTTCATCCAAGGGTTTGGTGAAAATATCAGCTCTTTGTAAGTCAGTAAGAATAAATTGTAGGAAAATTTTATTTTTATCCACATTATATCTGATAAAGTGGTGCCTAATGTTGGACATGTGTGTCACATCCTTTTGTTTGAGAATAACAAATCCCAAATTGTATTTGATCTTGCTTGTCGTGTATTTAGAGTGTGCAGGAACTATAGGTGCAATACTCCACAGGTAGAAAACAGATTGGAGACGACTCTCTGGAAAATGTGCTAACGCTCGTGTTAGGTATTAACGCCCAGCGTTAACAACCGCTGAGAAGGAAACCGCTGAGATGGCGCTCGATGAAACCTGAAGGAACCTGCGTTCGACAAACTCTGAAGGATACTGCGTTCGACGAACTTGGAGCTCCGTTCGATGAAATTTCCTGCGCTCGACGACATTGCGCCCGACAAACTGCGTTCGACGAACTTGGAGTTCCGTTCGACGAAATTGTCTGCGCTAAATGAAATTGCACTCGACAATCTACGTTCGATGAACTTGGAGTTTTGTTCGACGAACTGAGCCTGCGCTCGATGAATTTGCGCTTGACAAACTGAGGTCGATGAACTATGAGTTCCGTTCGATGAAATTGATTCCGTTCGATGAACTTGGTTTTTGCCACGATCCTGACGGTTGTGGTTGACAAAGTGGGTTTCCATTCGATGAAGGCGCGTTCGATGAAGGCGCGTTTGATGAAATTTGTTTTCGTTCGATGAAATTTGGTTCAGCCATGCTCCCGACGCTATGCACGATGTTAGGAACTGCCATACATGATTCACTAACGCCGGGCGGTAGCCTTAACGCCACGAGTTATCTCCAGTGGTTATTTAAAGACATGATTTCGTTTTTGCTGATCGCTGGGAGGATTATTGAAGGCTTAATTCTAGAAATATGAGAGAGCTTCCAGAGATATACTTGTGCCAAAACTCAAAGAAGGATCTCCCACAAAAAGCTTAAGGAGAATTCTGGAAAAGGACTACGTCACGCTACATCCGAAGGACGATTGCTTCGACCTCTCTCATATTACAGCGATCCTTCATCTCCAACTTCAGAAGATCTCATAGGGAGTTTTTATTATTATCTTTACTTTCATTCCATATATTTTTGTAACTGTTTAGAGAATTCGCCTTGTGTTGGCGACTAGGTCTGGGTAGGACTTAGGGAGGAATTCGCCTTGTGTTGGCGACTAGTTCAGGTGATTAGATCTAGGGGGTGCTCGAGGCCATATCCGGGGAAAGATTGGCTAGAGCGGCTTGAGGCCTTATCCGGGGAAGGATAGGCTAAAGCCAACCGGTTTGTGGGGATACAAGTCGGTATAGAAAAGGAAAAATTGTCTTACTTTGTACGCCTCCGATTTCTAGCGATATTGAAATCAAATTTATGTAAACACCTTTTATATAATATAATCATGTCTCTTTTTGTGTTTACTTGATTTCTATCATTTGGCATAATTTATAGAATTGCAAATTACAATTGTTTCCTCCTTTAAGTTAAATTGTTATTTTGTTCTAATTTTCTCTAAACAATTTAGTAAATTGTCTAAAAATTTATAAAGAAATTTATTCCCTTATTCACCCCCCCCCCCCCTCTAAGGGAGCCAATCGATCCAACAAGTGGTATCAGAGAAGGTTATTCCAAACGGTTTAAAAAACCAGGAATAATGGCGTCTTATGATCTCGCTTTTTTCGAGGGTCAGAGAATTAGTAGACCTCCACTATTTACCGAGTCAGATTATAATTACTGGAAAAATAGGATGAGTTGTTTTCTTATGACCCTAGATATTGAGGTATAGAATATGGTAGAAGAAGAATACTCTCCTCCTACATGTGTAGTTGGAGAGATAACTTTAGATAAACTAAAAGATAAATGGAATGATAAGGATAAGTTAAAATGCAAAAATAACGCCAAGGCCATGAATGCTTTATTTTGCGCGTTAGATAGAAATGAATTTAATAGAATTTCTGCATGGACTACTGTATATGAAATTTAGAATCATTTGGAAGTTACTCATGAAGGTGCATCGCAGGTTAAAGATTCAAAGCTTTTCCAACTTGAGTCAGAATATGAAAAATTCCGGTTGGATGAAAGTGAAGATGTTGATGCCATGTACACGCGCTTCACCAAGATCGTCAATGCCTCCAAAGCTCTTGGAAAGACCTTCTCCAATGGCGACTTGGTTCGAAAGATTCTTCATTCTCTTCCACCAAAATCCAACCTGAAGGTGACGGCCATTTCAGAATCGCACAATCTAAGAACGCTCCAAGTTGAGAGCCTCATTGGGAATCTCAAAACCCATGAGGTAGAACTCAAAATCCAATATGATGAGTACAACAAGTAGCCAAAGAAGAAGTCGTTGGCACTAAAATCAAAGAAGGAGTGCCAAGAGGATGAGGATGAAGATGAAGAAAGCCTTTTGGTGAAGAACTTCTGAAAGTTCATGCGAAATCCGGAAAGGAGAAACACTTTTCGAAAATTTATCCAAAAGGATGCAAAATGGAAAGGGTCATCCTCAAAGAAGGAAAAGGAGAGCGACGATGAAGAAGAGAGACCTCCATCGGAATGCTTTCATTGTAGGAAGACCGGGCACATTCGGAGCCAGTGCCCAAAGTTCTTGAAGGAGAAGAAGGAAAAACGGCACAAAGGGAAGGAGAAGAGGAAGGTGCTAAAAGCTAAAACATGGGATGACTCCTCCTCCTCCTCTGAAGAGTCAAGCGGGTCTTCATCAAGCGAAGATGAGGAAGCAAACATGTGCCTCATGGGACATGGAAACGATGGCGACGACACTAGTGTTCTTAGCGACACTGAGGTAACTCCTCCTACTTATGATGAACTCTTTAATGAATTCCTTGAAACTTGCAAAGCTTTTGATAAAAATATGAAAGATAGTATTTTATTGAATCGTGACAATGAATCTCTTATTAAAGAAAACCAAAAGCTTTCCAAAAAATTAATTGTTTTAGAAAAGAGAAAGGTTTCTTGCCAAGAATGTGATCACTCTACTAAATTGGCAAAAGATATTGAAGAGTCACTTTCTAAAGCCCTCTCTCATGCCAAAACTCTTACAAAAGAGAAGAGGGGATTAGAAAAGAAATTAGAAGCCTCTCTTTTGCAAATAAAAAATAATAAAAAAGGTTTTGAAAGTAAGTGTGTCATGCTTGTGAAAGAAAATTCTTCACTTAAAGCACAAGTTCATGATCTCACCATGGCCATTAAAAAATTTGGAATAGGCCAAAAATCACTGGAAATGATTTTAGGGTACCAGTGCCATGGTTTTGGAAAATTTGGGCTCAGGTATCGAGGAGAGGGCTACCGCCCAGCGTTAGCCACTAACGCTGGCGCTAGCACTTCATACCAGAAACCTGAATTTTCTTTTTCAAAAGGTTTTTCTTCTGTAAATCCAATTTGTTACAGCAAGAAAATATTCCAGAAAAAGGTCTCAACCCCTGTTATTTCTTGTGCAAACTGTTATAGGTTAGGTCACACATCTAGTTCTTGCAGGAAAATAAAACAAAATACTTTAAAACAAATCTGGGTACCTAAGGCTTCCACTTATTCTATGGGTGGTACCACTTGGGTATCCGGATCTTTACTCTCATCTTCTTTCTAGATGTGAGGCAGGCTAAGGATAATGAAGACGTGTGGTACTTGGATTCAGGATGCTCCAAGCACACGATGGGCAATAAAGCAAAGTTCCTTAGCCTAGAAAAGAAGAAGGGAGGGATCGTGACGTTTGGTGATAACGGAAAAGGAAGGATCATGGGAATTGGTACAGTTGCTAACAAATCCTTTACTATATCTAATGTTCTTTATGTGAAAGGATTAAAACACAACTTAATTTCTATTAGCCAGTTATGTGATAAAGGATTAGATGTGTTATTTGAATCTTCCACTAATCTATGCAAAATATCTAGTCCTACTACAAAAGATATTTTACTAACTGCACCAAGAATACATAATGTTTATATAGTTTCTTTTCATGATCTTTCTAAATCATCTATAAAATGTTTTATCACTAAAAATGATGAGTTAGAACTTTGGCATAGAAGACTAGGGCATGCTAGCACAAAGCTCATTGTAAAACTTGCCAAAAGTAATTTAATTAGAGGATTGCCTAAGTTAAATGGAACTTTAACTTCACTTTGTTCACCATATCAAAAAGGTAAATTTTCTAGATTCTCTTTCAAAAGTAAAAAATTTCATTTCTACTACAAGACCCTTGCAAATAATTCATATGGATCTTTTTGGTCCCATTAGCACTGCAAGTCTTGGTGTTAGATTATATACATATGTTTTAATATATGATTTTTCAAGATATTGTTGGACTTTATTTCTCTCTTCCAAATTCGATGCGTTTTGTGAATTTGCAAAATTATGTACTCGTATTCAAAATGAAAGTGATTTAAAAATTAAATGCATTCACTCGGATCATGGAGGAGAATTTGAAAATGAAAAATTTACATCCTTTTGTGATATGTTAGGCATTAAACATGAGTTCTCTGCACAAGGCACACCACAACAAAATGGTGTTGTAGAAAGAAAGAATATGACACTTCAAGAACTAGCACGCACTATGTTATGTGAATATAAATTACCTAAGTCCTTTTGGGTCGAAGCCGTAAATACATCATGTTATGTTATGAATAGAATCATGCTTCGCCCATCTCTTAATCTCACACCAAATGAACTCTATTTTCAAAAGAAGCCTAATGTATCTTATTTCAAAGTTTTTGGTTGTAAATATTTTATTTTGAATACAAAAGATAGCTTGGGAAAGTTTGATGAAAAATGTGATGTTGGAACTTTTCTTGGGTACTCTTCAACTAGTAAAGCTTATAGAATTTTTAATAAAAGAACTAGTAGAGTTGAAGAGTCAATAAATGTAAAATTTGATGAGTTTGTTCCTTGTGTAGAAAAACTTTCCGCAGGCAATGAGGAAGATCTCTTACAACATTTGGAGCATGGTGATGAGGAATCTTCCAAAGAAGAAGAAGAGGAGGCCAAGGAAGATGAATATGTACCTCCAAGTGCCTTGAAATTCACAAAGGATCATCCACGGGAATTAATAATTGGTGAACCATCCATTGGGGTAAGAACTCGCTCTTCTCTTCATGAATCGTATTCAAATATCTGTTTTATTTCCGAAATTGAACCAAAAACCGTTTATACCGCTTTAAATGATGAATTTTGGTTTTTGGCTATGAATGAAGAGTTAGAACAGTTTGAGCGACATAATGTTTGGAAATTAGTAGAAAGGCCATCTAATCACCCGGTTGTAGGTTTAAAATGGATTGTTAAAAATAAATTAGATGGTTAGTCTAGAATCACTAGGAATAAGGCACGCTTAGTGGTACAAGGATATTCACAAATCTAGGGGATAGATTTTGATGAAACTTTTGCACCCGTTGCTAGGTTGGAATCCATTAGAATTTTTCTAGCATTTGCAAGCTTTAAAAGAATAAAATTTTCAAATGGATGTAAAAAGTGCTTTTCTCAACGGGTTTGTAAAAGAAGAAGTTTATGTTGAACAACCCCCCGGTTTTATTAATGAAAAATTCCCCAATCATGTTTATAAACTAGAAAAAGCGCTTTATAGTTTAAAACAAGCGCCACGTGCATGCAATGAAAGACTTACATCATTTTTATTAAAGCACGGTTATATTATGGGAAGTGCCGATAATACTCACTTCATTAAACATAATAATGATGATTTAATTATTTTGCAAATATATGTTGATGATATAATCTTTGAATCAACTAATGAAAAGTTGTGTAATGAAGTTATTGAAGTGATGAAAAATGAATTTGAAATGAGTCTAGTAGGAGAACTTTCTTATTTTCTTGGTTTACAAATATCACAAAGAAATGATGGTATTTTTATATGTCAAACCAAATATGTCTATGATATGCTTAAGCGCTTTGGATTTGAAAACCTTAAACATGCTTCTACACCAATGAGTGCATCACTTAAATTAGGAAAAGATGAATCGGGAATTTCAATTGATCAAACCTTATATAGAGGTATGATAGGATCCCTACTTTATCTTAGTGCAACTAGACTCGATATTATGTTTGTCATATGCTTATGTGCTCGATTTCAAGCCAATCCAAAAGAATCTCATTTAAAACCAGTAAAACAAATTTTTAGATATCTTATTGGGTCATCTAGATTAGGATTATGGTACCCACACAATAATTCATTTACACTTCACGGCTACTCCGATTCGGACTATGCTGGTTGTTCACTTGATAGAAAAAGCACTAGTGGTACTTGTCATTTTCTAGGACCTTCATTAGTTGCATGGTCTAGTAGGAAACAAAATTCAGTTGCACTCTCCACCACGGAGGCCGAATACATTGCATTAGGGAGTTGTTGTGCACAAGCACTATAGATGAGCCAAACTTTAGAGGACTTTGGTTTTCATCTAAAACATATTGAATTAAAATGTGACAACAAAAGTGTCATTGATCTCACAAATAATCCGGTACACCACTCTAGATCCAAACACATAGATGTGCGTCATCATTTCATAAGGGATCACATTAAAAAGGAAAATGTTAGGATAAGTTTCATTGGCACGGACTCTCAACTTGCTGATATATTTACTAAACCTCTTCCCGATGCAAGGTTTCAAATGTTAAGGTTGGAATTATGAGTCTTAGACATTTTATGATGAATAACATGTAAAATGCTAATGTTTTATTCAATTTGAGCAATCAAGATATCTCCAAAAATTACAAAATTTCTGCATAAGACTACTCTAAGGACACTTAATAAATATCAAAAATCAGATTTTTCAAACTCTCAAAAAATCGTGTACTATTTCCAGCGTTAGCTTTGGTGCTGGAATTTTTTGATATTTAAAATTTTTAAAAATCCTTAAAAATATGTTAGTTTATATTTACTAATTTGTTTTTGGATTTCTGACATTTATTATCTTTGTTTTAATTTATATTTAAGAAAATCAACTACAAAAATTCAAAATTCAAAAATACAAAAATATGTTTGTTGTGATTTATTCATATTATGAAAAATCAACTACAAAAGTTCAAAATTCAAAAATACAAAAATATGTTTTTTAGATTTGTGTTTTATTCATATTATTAAACATCAACTACAAAAGTTCAAAATTCAAAAAAACAAAAATATTTTTTTGTGATTTTCTTTTTTTATTTCAATATTAAAAATGATAAAACAACAAAAAAAACTGTATGATCTTTATTGCTAATATCAAGCATGAATGAATTCTATTATTTAGAATTATTTACAATGTTAAAATTTATTCCTTTAAATTACTATGAACATTGTTTTGTTTATCATGCTTTGATATATCTATTTAAAGTGCATCAATTGTATTGAAAAATATGTGTAGAACCAAGCTTAGCATGACTCTAAGTATGAGTAAATGTATTATGATTGATAATGATACCTTTCACTCACTTATTTTGGTAATCAACATGTGTGTTTAAATCTAAAAATGCTTGTTTGTGTATTGTATTTGTACAATAAATTAAAACTTGCATAAGTTTATTACCTACGCTACATTTGAATTGCACTTATAAAATTTTGAAAAGTGGTTAAGTTTAAAAAATTGTGGGTTTGCAAACATGTGTATTCGGAGAATGTTGTCGCACAAAGGTGAACAAAAAATTATATATGTAGACAACTATAACTCCACCAAGAACTACTTGAATCTCCTGATAAGTCTTCATAAGCATTGTGAGGTTGAGCACCTTGGAAAGAATAGTAAAGTGTCTTGTGCAACCCTTGATTAATACACCACTTTTTATAAAATAGTGTGCATTAAAGTGTGTGAAAGCTAATTTACTTGTGTTTTATTGTGCACTTTACTTTACCTATGTCTTGTATTTTGTTAATTTAAATCAATTGTTAACATTGCCCAAAATACACGTATGTGCACATCATTATCTTTCATAACACTTCTTCTCATGAGTATTGGATTCTAATGCTTTATCTATACTACTCTTTATATAAAAAATGCAGTAGATAACCTAGCATGATCTCTACAATGTTTTGGTATCTCTTGAACTTAAAATTCAGTAACATTGTAGTATATTATTTTTGATATGTTCATCATCTTGCTTGGTATCTTTATATAAAACTATGAGATTTCAAAAAGGATAAAACATCTTTACATTTTGAACTTAAAACTCATATTTTTTCTTATGCTTTTCATGCTTACAAAAAGACGTTTCTCATAATCTTCCGCTTGCTTACAACTCTTATCTTTTTATTTGAAATCTTTTAAAAAATAATATGCTTAAAATCTTTATCATTATCTATATTACAAAAGCTCGATCATGATTTATCATTTATAAGAAATGTCTCCTTACTACCCTCACCCTACCTTCTTTTGATAATACCAAAAGGGGGAGATTAATTGAAGAAATCTATATAGGAGAAATATCAATCATTTAGGGGGAGTAAAACATAAATTGCATTTATGTAGGGGGAGCATTAAGATAGGGGGAGTATGCACATTTTCATGCATATCAAATACTATAGTTGCACTTTAATGATTTCTTGCTAAGAGGATTTGTTATTATCAAAAGGGGGAGATTGTTGGACATGTGTGTCACATCCTTTTGTTTGAGAATAACAAATCCCAAATTGTATTTGATCTTGCTTGTCGTGTATTTAGAGTGTGCAGGAATTATAGGTGCAATACTCCACAGGTAGAAAACAGATTGGAGACGACTCTCTGAAAAATGTGCTAACGCTCGCATTAGGTATTAACGCCCAGCGTTAACAATCGCTGAGAAGGAAACCGCTGAGATGGCGCTCGACGAAACCTGAAGGAACCTGCGTTCGACAAACTATGAAGGAAACTGCGTTCGACAAACTTGGAGCTCCATTCGACAAAATTGCATGCGCTCGACGACATTGCGCCTGACAAACTGCGTTCGACGAACTTGGAGTTCCGTATGACGAAATTGCCTGCGCTCGACAAAATTGAGCTCGACAATCTGCGTTCGACGAACTTGGAGTTCCGTTCGATGAACTGAGCCTGCGCTCGACGAAATTATGCTTGACAAACTGAGGTTGACGAACTATGAGTTCCGTTCGACGAAATTGATTCCATTCTGATGCACAAATCTTAGCACACCGCTATAGGCGGTAGCAAGACTGCGGCACGAAACGGCAGTGTACTGATCGTCCAAGTAATATAAAATGTGGGAGTGAATCCCCAAGTATCGATCTCGAAGGAACACAGTAAGGTGGAGTTTACTATTGAGGAAGGACTTGAGATTGAAGTCCTTTATGTCGGATGGGATGCGTAAACGGGGTGATTTGGATTTTGGAAAATAAAGGAAAATAACTACAACTACTCCTATGCAATGCCGCTATGCAATGCTTCGCTTGGCGGGATGGAGACTAGGCAGGCCTTGAGCGCGCTGCTTCGAAAGGGCGGGTGGACGAGTAGGAAAACAGAATCGAACTGTGTAGGCCTTGAGCGCGCTGCTTCGTTAGGCTAATGGATTACACGGGCCGCTATGCCACGCTTCGCTAGGCGGATGGATGAGTAGTCTTACGGAATGAGGGTCGCAAGCACCTCGTCGACAAGCACGCCACTAGCAATTACTAGTGCGGCACATGAACGTGATGGCGGAATGGGAAATAGATGGTGGTGCACCTCATACACACATATAAACAAAAGATAATTTCACATAGACATGAAATAACTTATATAACAAGGTTTATAGTGCTCATCATCAAAATACAAGAGATCTACTAACTACAACTACCAATACAAAGATAGGGAAAGCAAGAAATCGGCCGAATCCGAAGTCTTGTTGATGATTCACCGTTGGAATCGCTGGGTTGTCAATCCGTGTCCAAGCTCGGTCCTCAACTGCGTCCGGGGTAGAGAAGGTTGTCACTACCCTCCAATGGCATGTCTTCTTCGTGTCACGATCCGAAAACAACCTAGCTTCCTTCTCCTTGGATCTTGGTGGATGCAGGGTTGAATCCCTCTCCTTAGAGCTTGAAGATGATGGAGGAGGCCCAAAGGGGCAAAACCATAGTGGAGATGGCGAAAATGGCGCAGTTGTACGGCGTGTACGATCTATCTTCGATTTAGGTCGAAAGCTGCAGCTTTTATAGAGAAAGATCAGAAAATAGGTCACGCACGGTCGAACGCACGACCGTGCGTAGACCGTGCGATATTAATAATAGAGATCAGCGCAGGAAGATGACCTGGAGCGCCCGTGCGATTTACTCACGCACGGGCAAATCCGCCCGTGCGTCAAAATGCACGGGTAAATTCAGAAAAGCTAAAAACAAGGCTAAACAGGCTGATCGTGAGATTCCTTCATGCACGGACAACTGCCCGTGCGTAAAGACGCACGATCAAAATCAGATCATCATTTTCTACCCAGATGAAGGCGCACGACCGTAGCTATCCGTGCGTCAATAAAATGCATGACCGTGCGTTGTACACAGTCATGATTTCTGGGCAAAAGGGGATGGATCAGCCACCTATGAGCATAGCAGCCCAGCTGGGAATACACATCCAGCACCAGCATAAAAATAGAAATAACACGATGGGGAGCACAGTGTGCTTACCCCCAGCAACGTAGTGTGCAATTGCACACTACAACAGGCACCTAAAGCACGCGTATGAACAATGTGAAAATAAACAAATACGAACAAAAACTAAAGTACAAAAGCAAGAAAAGCAGCCTGGATGAGTCCGAAAAACTGTATATAAATTGGACTCATCACACCCCCAGACTTACCTATTTGCACGTCCCGAGCAAACAAATCCTAAGCAGGCAGGAACATGAAATAGCTAACTTAAAATTACAAAGTGAAATACTATGCGAAGTCGCATGCCCATGTGCATAGAAAAATACGAGAGAAGATTTCTAATTTATACACATAGTTTATAAATTTCTAAGAGAGTAAATCAATATTACTTCTGCTCAAAATGGGAATCACGGTGAATCATCCGGTCACACATATGGAGAAAGTAGAATAATTGCTGAGACAAGCATTGCCAAAGCCGGGGTTCCAAACAAACTCCACCGAAATCCATCGGTGTCGGAGACCATAAGCTCACCCGTTCACATTCTCTCCACGAAACTAGATTAGCTCATAACGCGAGTCGGTGGGACTTTAGGTTTTAAAATGGGGCTTGGGTTAAGGTGAGATAAACAAAGATAGAAACGACGGCTCAAACACTAAACCCAAATGAGCTTTTAAAACAACTTCTCGCACACCAACATCGAATGCAAGTTCACCACACCCCCAGACTTAGATTTTGCAACATGGGTGTGTGCACCGCCTACTCTTATTCATAAATTTACACAGATTTTCAATTAAGCTCATCTTCTTCTTCTTTTTCTTTTCTCTTTTCTTTTCTTTTCTTTTCTTTATTTTCAGCAAAATTTGGCAAGAAAGCACAGCCACATTTTCACAAAACAAAAATACCACATCAACACCCCAATCATGAAAATAATAAACAACTAAAGCTCAAATTCGGGTGTGCGACTAGGATTTGCTTTTAGGCTTTGGTGAGATAAAAGTGGAGCTGAATCAAGAAACGGGTAGGAACAATAGAGCTAACGAGGATATAGCGATAGGAATGGGCACAAAAGCTCAACCGGGCCAAAATGATGGCCTACGTCATTCTCACGCACTAGAACTATCCTATGTCTATGCTTCGAGAATCGCTTGGGGCAAGTTCTTAGCCACCGAGAAAGGTTATCTTTCCTCCTGACTCGAGCAATACGAATCTAACAATCATTTACACACATCCCTATGCTACCATTTGATTTACACTGGATTCACCATTTGAGTAGAGTAAACAATATTTATGCTAACAGAAATGCATAAAGCTAGCAGTAAAAAAAGAGAAATCTAATCTACATGAATCCCTATACTCACATGAGTATTTGACTAGAAACAACGGAGTCAACATTTTATTCCACTACATAATTTTAAAAGCTAGCACAATCATTTTCCAAACTACAAAAATGAATGAGTTATACTCGTGACACACTAAAGGTTAAGTACGCGCTCAAGTGGGTGCATTGTTTGCAGACAAAATGAACAAAAGTAATTTAAATAAAGACTTCTAGCATGCTAAATAAATGTGCACTTGAGTGGGAACACAAAAAGGTCTCCCCAGACTTAAACTATGCTTTAAGATATTCTAAAACAAAGTTAGGGGAAGAAGGTACCCAATGCTCAGCAAGTAAGCATGTCGGAAGCCTGGAGTGAAGCTCTACGAAGAATCACAACCACCACCTTCACAAATAGAAAATACCTGCAAGTGGTTGTCTTCGCAAAAACAAACTAAAATAAAATCTAACTAACTACTTAGAGTAGGCGATAAGGTAAAAGACCAGAAAAATTAAGATAACTACTGGGGTTATTGTCATCCCAGCACGAATTATTCAAGAAGGCGAGGGTCTTAGCTAATGGGAGTATGGAAAGAGAAGTGGACAGGCAACTGTTCTAATTCCCATGTCGGTAACGGGTACCGATACGGTGATATAACCACTACTCCTCTACCTAAATAATAATACCTGCTAGACACAGGTAGAGGAGAGAGAGAGAAAGAAAGAGGTGGAGGGAGAGTCCTCCACTCTACTTTCACCAAAATAAATTTCCTTGCCTAGCAAGGTGTCATCATCAGGGAGGCAGCAGGAGGGGAATACAATACATGGCATAACCTCTGTGGAGGGGTAATTAACCTCCTCACACAAGAAAATGTGCGCAGCACTGAATGGTGCAGTTTGCACCACCTCCTGCATAACCTGTGTTGGAACAACCCTTTTACTATTTTGGGCTAGGATCACTATGTACTGATTAGGATCAGTTGACCCCATTGTATAGTTTAAGGGTCAAGTCTTTAGGCTGATAAATTAGCTAGAACTTAAGATTAAATCTAAGGTTCTCAGCGTTCGACGAATGTCTAGCAGCGCTCGACAAATGGCATGTGGCGTTCGACGAATGTCTAGCATCGTTCGACAAATTGTTCTAAGCAGACTAAAGTATTACAGCCAGTTACAGCACTCTACATTCACTGATCAGCGTTCAACGAATGGCTAGCAGCGCTCGACAGATGGCTCCCAGCGTTCGACAGTTTTTATTGACAGCGCTCAACAGTTTTCTAGCCAGTGTTCGACATATTCTGGACAGCGCTCGACAGATGGCTCCCAGCATTCGACAGATCATTTATTGAAGCCCAGATTTGTTATCAACTATATTCTATCTATCCTAACAGCAAAACGACGAATATAACGGATCTATTTAATATCCTTTGGACATATTCTGACAGATAAGGAAGGATATTAAATTAAGGTAATATATTCTCTTCTTTCCTTTTTCCAAGGCAGCAATAGCCGTTGACATTTAATGAAAAGGGATCTTTTCACAGTCAAAAATAAAAGGACCTGCCAAAATCGTTTGAGTCGACAGAATTCAAACGTCGTTATATTACAGAATAAAAAGGATATATATATATGTGTAGTATTCAGAAGAAGAAGATATAGAGTTAGACATCTCAGAAAGTTTTTCTTCACTTCTTCATCTTCCTCTACAAGCAGCACAAAAACCTCTGAGAACATCATCCTCAAGAACATTTACTCAGAATCTGCTGTAAAGTTAGATCTTTTAAAAGAGCAACAAGCAAATCTGAAGAACTTGTTCTTCCAGATCAAACAGCTACAGGAGATCCTAGTTCTCAAGAGAAAGCTTCTTCATTTTCTGTCAAGCACTTCAATCTGATAGGGGGAGCTTTACAACAACATCCACTAGAGTCTTCTCTCAGCATCTTGACAGAGAAGAACACTATAAACCCTTTTCCTTCCCATTTTGTATAGGGTTATAACTCCCTTCAAAAGTTAATCTCGGTGACAGGGCACCTTTTCAAAAACCTGCAGTTTGGTTAGAGCACCTTATCAACAGCTCACTGGGTGTGAGGGCACATAATCAACAACCTCCTAGTGGATTCCTACCAAAGGTGGTAGAAGATTAGGCGTACCCAGACTTATTGGGGAACTACTATAGCTCCTTGTGTCTTCTGTGTTTGATTATTTCCTGTGGCACTGCTGTTTGTTTTGTGATTACATTTATTTAATTTCTCTGTTTATATAATTTTCACACTGCTTACACTTATATGTAACACTATTTTAATTCCGCTATAAAAACTCAGAAAAAGTTTTAATACTCTATTCACCCCCCCCCCCCCCCCCCCCCCCCCCCCCCCTCTAGAGTAACTTAAGATATGACCTCCACTTTCAATTGGTATCAGAGGTAGGTTGATTCTTTACAGACTAACAGCTGAATCACAAAGATCAACCAGATCTTAATTTGTCTAAAGCTCCTTTATCTAAGAATTTTATATCATTCAAAACTCATGGCACAAAATAAGGAATATTCTAGCACAAGACCTCCCATGTGCAATCTCAATAAGTTTGCACTATGGAAAGCAAGGATTAGGCTTTATATGAACTCTATTGATGAGGAGATTTTCAATGTTATTCTTACAGGACCTCCAGCACCTACAGCAACAACCAGCACTACTGCAACAACAGACAACACTGCTGTTCCACCTCCTGAGTGGACTGAGGCTCAGAAGAAGCAAAGAAATGCAGATGCAAAGGCCATGAACATTCTGGCCTTAACTATGTCAGATGGCATATTCCAGAAAGTAGTTGAGTGCACCTCAACAAAAGAAATCTGGGAATCTCTCAACAACATGGTGGCAGGCTCAGCAGATGAAAGGAAAGATAGAAGATCTCACCTGATCTCTCAATATGAGAACTTCAAGAAGGGAGAATCAGAAAATGTTGCTGATATGTACAATAGGCTCAGCCTCATAATAAATGAGCTGAAAACTCTGGACAAAGTGATCTCACTCACAGAGATCAATGATAAAATTCTTATGTGCTTTCCCAGCACATGGGACTCCAGAATCTGGCCAATCAAAGAAGCCAGAAGCCTAAATGAACTCACCACTGAAGCTTTGTTGGGCAAGCTCAAATCTTATGAGCAGCTTATCAAAAGTAGGGAAATTGAAGAATCCACTTCATCCCCAGCACTCAAGAAGGAGAAAAGCATAGCCTTCAAAGCTGCAGAAGAAGAAGGACCAACTCCTACCAAAGAGGAGTTGCTGAGTTTCATAGCCAAAAGATTCTATAATATGACTAAGAAAGATTTCAAAAAGAAGTCATCCAGAAGCTATGACAAGCCAAGATATGACAAAAATCACTCTAATGAAATTATATGTTTTGGTTGCAGAAAGCCAGGACATATTGCTCCTGAATGTCCAGAAAATCAAAGCAAAAAGGACAGAAAGGAAAGAAAAAGGGAAAAGGAAGAAAGGAAAGGTTCTAGCAAATCCTCCTCCCACTCACACAAAAAGAAAGGTAGAGGATTTGTAGCAACATCCTGGAGTGAAACAGAATCTGAATCAGAATCTTCATCTGGTTCTTCTGATGAAGAAGAAACAAAAGAGAATAGCCAATGTCTACTGGCAATTTATGACTCAGACTGTGAGTCACAATCTGAATCTTCATCAAGCTCCTGTGATGATGAAGAAGAAAAGAACTTCTGCATGATGGCAATCAATGCCTCAGCCAGCAAATCTGATGAAGAAAATTCAGAATCAGAAGAAGAAAATGATGCAGATCAGGTAATGTCTGGTTTTGATTTTACTTCAGATGAATTCAAAGCTGAATTCAAAGTCCTTTGCTCAGACTTACTCAACTCTGAGAAAGAAATAATCTCACTCAGATGTAAGTTAGCTGAAATGAAAGAGATAAGTGAAGAAAATGCAAACCTTAAGAAATATTTGGCTGCCTCCAGAGAACACATTGTTCTCACTGAGAATAAACTTTCTGAGGCCAAGAAATTTGAAGAATCCCTAAATGGGAGAAGTATCAAACTGATGGACATCACAAGCACAGTCAATGCTAGACTTAATAATAGCAAACTGGGCTTGGGTGCCTCATCAAGTGAGCCATCTCTGATTAAGAGAAATATCCTCTCCTCACCTATAAAATTTATTTCTGCTAAAGGCAAAGAAGCTGCAAAAAGAGATAAAGATATTTCAAGCAAGTCTGTTAAGGATAAAAGAATTCAAAAGAATTCGTCGAACGGAGCTCGACGAAATCTGAAAACAGATTTTCAGTATAGTTATCAAATGAACAATAGTCGACCAATTTATCCAAATTTGTCGAACAGATACTATACAGAAAATACTAGAAATTTTACTCCCAAACAAACTAAGAATCCTTTCACTGAATGGATAATACCTCCAAGGAGATATCATCCACAAGGCTATAAGGACCAGCCTGAAATGTCATTTATTTCTGAATTTTGTGGTAACACAAAAGGACCCAAGGTAGTCTGGGTCAAAAACAACTAGTTTATGTTTTTGTCTTTGCAGGTACATGGCCATCCAAGATTAAATCAAAATGGTACTTGGATAGTGGCTGCTCAAAGCACATGACAGGAAACAAGGCCAACCTGAAAAATTATAAGGCACAGCTTGGACCCAAAGTGATCTTTGGAGACTCCAACCATGGCCAAACCAAAGGCATTGGTCAAATCAAAGTTGGAAAAGTAACATTCAAGGAAGTCACATATGTGAAGGGTCTGAAGCACAACCTCATCAGCATAAGTCAGTTATGTGATGAAGGCTATCAGGTAACCTTTAATAAATCATAATGTATTATCAAGTCATCTGATAATGTCATTGTTTTATCAGGTATTAGACAGGGTAACATATATTTAGTAAATTTCAATTCCTCTAAATCAGAAATTTGCCTGTTTAATGAGCTAAGCAAATCTAGTGAACTATGGCATAAAAGATTAGGGCATGTAAATCTTAGAACAATTGCCAAGCTATCTAAAGATAATCTAGTTAGAGGTTTACCATCAGGATCATATAAGAAAGAAGGTTTATGTAGGGCATGCCAGCTAGGAAAGCAAACCAAAAATAGTTTTAAATCCTTATCTAAAAGTGATTCACCTAGAATCTTATTTTTGCTACATATGGACCTTTTTGGACCTATAGCAATAAAGAGTTTAGGAGGGAAGTCTTACACTCTAGTTATTGTAGATGACTTCTCTAGAGTCACTTGGGTATTCTTTTTGAGAGAAAAGTCAGATAACTTTAAAGTTCTTACAGACTTTCTTAAGAGCATACAGATTGAATACTCTACTGTAGTTGCATTGATCAGAAGTGATCATGGCACTGAGTTTGAGTCTCTTCTTATGCACGAATTCTGTGAGAAGGAAGGTATCAGGCATTGCTTCTCAGCTCCTAGAACTCCTCAACAGAATGGGGTAGTTGAAAGGAAAAATAGAACCCTAATTGAATCAGCAAGAACATTGCTTGCAGATGCTAATTTGCCACTAACCTTTTGGGCAGAAGCTGTTAGCACAGCAAACTATGTTCTGAATAGAAGTTTGATACACAAACTTAAGGGTAAAACTCCTTATGAACTACTTAAAGGGAAGAAACCTAAAGTTGACTATTTCAGAACTTTTGGTTGTAAATGTTTTATTCATAACAATGATAAGAAATATCTTAGAAAATTTGAACCAAAATCTGAAGAAGGAATTTTCTTAGGATATTCAATAGTTAGAAAAGCATATAGGGTATTTAACAAATCCACTCTTAAGATAGAAGAATCAATGCATGTTTCCTTTGATGAAACTAACATGTCTTACAAGGAGAAGAAATCTTCTACCAAGAATGCTTTGCAGGTACCAACTCTATGTGAAGAACTTAATGAACTAAATCTACAGTCAGGAGATTCAATGCAACCATCAGCTCAAAACCTTGAAGACAGTGAAGAAGAAGATCACTCAGATCTTATTGATTATCAGAATCAAGCAACAACAGAACATCCTCCACAGGATACAGTTACTGAACAAAATTCCCAAATAAATATCACTGTAGAATTAACTCCAACTGTTGATCACATCACAGTTAGAGATCACCCAATTTCACAAGTGATTGGTGATATTTCAGCAGGTGTTCAGACAAGACATCAACTACATCAAAATCAGATGCATACTTGCTTTCTATCACAAGTTGAACCTCAAACCATAAAAGATGCAGAACAAGATCCAAATTGGATTCTTGCAATGCAAGAGGAACTCAACCAATTTGAAAGAAACAAAGTTTGGATTTGGTTCCAAGACCAAGAGGCCATCCAGTCATTGGCACCAAGTGGGTCTTCAGGAACAAACTTGATGATCAAGGAAATATTGTGAGAAATAAAGCAAGGCTAGTAGCTCAAGGATACTCACAGGAAGAAGGCATAGACTATGATCAAACATTTGCACCTGTGGAAAGACTTGAAGCTATCAGAATATTTTTAGCATTTGCTGCATACAAACAATTTAAGGTATATCAAATGGATGTAAAAAGTGCATTCCTAAATGGAAATATCAAGGAAGAAGTTTATGTGGAACAACCACCAGGTTTCATCTCTCCAACTCACTCTTCTTATGTATTCAAGCTTAATAAAGCTCTCTATGGTCTCAAACAAGCTCCCAGGGCATGGTATGAGACCTTAGCTAATTTTCTATTGGAAAATAAGTTCTATAGAGGCTTAGTAGACCAAACCTTATTTTTTAGAATACATAAAAGTCAAACACTGCTAGTTCAAATATATGTAGATGATATTATTTTTGGATCTACTGATTCAAATTTATGCAAAAAATTCTCTAAACTTATGCAATCTAAATTTGAAATGAGTCGCATGGGTGAATTATCATACTTCCTTGGTCTACAAGTGAAGCAAACCTCATCTGGAATCTTCATTTCACAATCCAAGTATGCTAAGGAATTAGTAAAAAGATTTGGAATGTCTGATTCCTCTCCCATGAAAACACCCATGGCTTCTAATGCTGTCATTAATGCTGATGAATCAGGGAAACCTGTTGATCAGAAGGTGTATAAAGCAATTGTTGGCTCATTACTCTATTTGACAGCTAGTAGGCCTGATATAATGTTTGCTACTTGTATTTGTGCTAGGTTTCAAGTCAACCCTAAAGAATCTCATCTATCTTTACTAAAAAGAATTTTAAGATATATAAAGGGATGTCCTAATCTAGGTCTCTGGTATCCAACAGCATCTGAATTTGAATTAACTGGATTCTCAGATTCAGATTATGCTGGATGCAGAGTAGACAGAAAAAGCACATTATGAACTTGTCAATTTCTTGGTGATAGGCTTGTGTCTTGGTTTTGTAAGAAGCAGACATCTGTGTCCACATCAACAGCTGAGGCAGAATACATTGCTGCAGGCAGTTGCTGCTCACAGATACTGTGGATACAAAATCAACTTCTAGACTATGGCATCAACCTAAATCAATTAATTATATTTTGTGATAATACTAGTGCAATATCTATAGCACAAAATCCAGTTCTCCATAGTAGAACTAAACACATAGAAATAAGGCACCACTTTATCAGAGATAATGTGGATAAAAATAAAATTTGTCTACAGTTAATCTCCACTGATTTACAAAGAGCAGATATTTTCACCAAACCCTTGGATGAAAATAAACATATTTTCTTTATGAATCAACTGGGAATGATAGATGGAGACTCAATTTGTTGAAAATTATATTTTCTATCCTATTCAATATTTTTTTTAGAACGACAAATTTTTTTCGTCGAACGATGGTCGACAAAAACCTACATCTTCAAGAGTCAGTAAAGAAAATATCGTTTGTCGAACGGCGGTCGACGAATTTTTTTTTTTATTTTAAAGTCGGTTCGACTTCAGATTTAATTAGGTTTTGCCGAACGGCGGTCCTCGAATTCTCCTCCCTATTTTCTCGACTATATAACACTTATTTTATCTTATTCTAAGTTTTGCGCCTACAGAAATCGTCTTTCCCTCCAGTTCCTCTCTGCACTTGATCTTCAACTTTCTTTGCAGGAACAATGGCGACTCCTCAGGCTTCTCTGCACCTAATGAATTTTGACGCAGACTTTGACATTGACATGGACTCGTTTGCACAGTCAGACCAAATCTTCAAGGATATTCTTCAAATGCTGGATGAACAACAACTAAGGAAATTTCTAAGCACCAGGCAGAAGATAGCTATTGCAGAGATAAAAGAATGGGTTTTCACTGCAAAATCAGTCGATGAAAGTTTGTCGGGAACAATATCAGGTCATCATGTCTCTCTCTCTCCCACCATCCTTTCTGAAATCTTTTGTCTTGAAAATGGTGAAGATGAGTTAGACATAAGCTCAAATGAATTTGATGAAGCTTTAGTCAAAATGGGCCATTTGACTGAAAACCCTAGCCACATTCTGAAAAAGAATCTGTCTCAAAACTACAAGTTCTTAGCAGATATTGTTGGGAAAGTCTTGCTGGGCAAGACTTCTGGGCATGACTATATCAGTAGGCACCAATTTCTATTAATGGTGGCCTTAATGGAGAAGAAGAAAGTCAACTGGGGATCAATCCTTTTTGACCTAATTAAAAAGAAAAACTCTACAGAGAATGTATGCTTTGGAAGAATCTTAGAAATCTTTCTGCAGGAAAGGCATCCAGAACTTTTGGTGTCACCAAAAGTAACAATAAATGCCAGCAAGAGGCTGACCTCAGCACTCTTTGCTAAATGGGATAGAATAATTCCCAAGAAGAATACAGGAGCTGAGGCCTCCAGAAAAAGGAAAGCTTCTGAGGACACAAGGACTGATCAAGTCACTCCCTCTACCCCTCTAGAAGATCCTTCCTCAGTTCCTCCTTCCTCTCATATCCTCTCTCCACCTGCTCAACAATCTCCTGCTCATTCTTCATCCCCTCCTTCAACTGCAATATCACCCATCAATGATATTCCAATCTTAACCCCTCTAGAAATCCTTCCTCAGTTCATCCCCTCCTTAAACAGGCTGATCGTGCGATTCCTTCACGCACGGGCAACTGCCCGTGCGTAAAGTCGCACGATCAAAATCAGATCATCATTTTCTACCCAGATGAAGGCGCACGACCGCAGCTATCCGTGCGTCAATAAAATGCACGACCGTGCGTTGTACACAGTCATGATTTCTGGGCAAAAGGGGATGGATCAGCCACCTGCGAGCATAGCAGCCCAGCTGGGAATACACATCCAGCACCAGCATAAAAATAGAAATAACACGATGGGGAGCACAGTGTGCTTACCCCAAGCAACATAGTGTGCAATTGCACACTACAACAGGCACTTAAAGCACACGTATGAACAATGTGAAAATAAACAAATACGAACAAAAACTAAAGTACAAAAGCAAGAAAAGCAGCCCGGATGAGTCCAAAAAACAGTATATAAATTGGACTCATCACATTCGACGAACTTGGTTTCTGCCACGATCCTGACGGTTGCGGTTGACAAAGTGGGTTTCCGTTCGACGAAGGCGCATTCGACGAAGGTTCGTTCGATGAGGTTTGTTTTTGTTCGACGAAATTTGGTTCAGCCACACTCCCGACGCTATGCACGATGTCAGCAACTGTCTTACACGATTCACTAATGTCGGGCAGTAGGCTTAACGCCACGTGTTAGCTCCAGTGGTTACTTAAAGACATGATTTCGTTTTTGCTGATCGCTGGGACGATTATTGAAGGCTTAATTCTAGAAATCTGAGAGAGCTTCCAGAGATATACTTGTGTCAAAACTTAAAGAAGGATCTCCCACAAAAAAGCTTAAAGAGAATTCTGGAGGAGGACTACGTCACGCTACATCCGAAGGATGATCGCTTCGACCTCGCTCATATTACAGCGATCCTTCATCTCCAACTTCAGAAGATCTCATAGGGAGTTTTAATTATTATCTTTACTTTCATTCCATATATTTTTGTAACCGTTTAGAGAATTTGCCTTGTGTTGGCGACTAGGTTAGGGTAGGACTTAGGGAGGAATTCGCCTTGTGTTGGCGACTAGTTCTAGGTGATTAGATCTAGGGGGTGCTCAAGGCCATATCCGGGGAAGAATTGGCTAGAGCGGTGATGGCTACGACGGCCCTCAATGTGCCAATGATGGAAACAGTGCACCTACGGAGGATGGCGCGCTTATGGATGAAGGCGACACGCCGACCAAGGATTTACACCATCGTTGTCGTGGCAACATTGATGCACGCCGTTATAATCTCCGCCCGAGGCGCAAGCAAAATAATTAATAATTATAATAGTTTTATTATAATTATTAATTTTCACTTCATTATTTGTTATGTCATTTTTATGTTTTAATTTTGGTCTTGTTTAATCTTGGACTGCATTTAGACAAAACTTTGGCTAAGCCTATAAGAGGCCTTCATGTAATAATTTAATTTTAATTTGGAATGAAAAAGAATTTGCAGCATTAATCTCTCCCTCTCGTTCTTTCTCTCCCTCTAGCAGCTGCCCCTCTCCCTCTCCCCTCTTGGAGTTTGGCCATCACCCAAAACCTCCGCCCCCTCTTGCTCTCCTCCCTCTCCAGTCGTCTGCCACCCCCCTCTCCTCTAAAGACTCGGCCCCCCCTCCTCTCTCTCTCACTTTCTCCTCCTCCCAGGTTTGGCCAAGAAGCCGCCCCAACCCTCTCCTCCTCCTTTTACCCGCCATCCCCCACCTCCTCTTGGACGGCTCTTCTTCCTCGACGGAATTCCTCCAAGGAACCTAAGTGATACGCGGGATCTTGGTTGCGGTGAAGCGAAGGCGGCGAACAGATTCCTCTCCAAACAACGCGCCTCCGGTGGATCCGTAGAAAAGTGGTCGGGCGAGTGCAAACTTAAAGCCAATCCTATCTCAAGCGGGGTAACGAACAAACCACTCGTGTGGATTCTTTTCCTTGATTTTTCTTGTGGTGGAATTCTGTGGCGTGATCTTCGAATCACTGATTTTTCGTGGTTTTCTTCATATTGGAATTTTGCATTTCATCCTTGTTTTTAAATTTTGAAGGGGCTTAGCGAGCCCCGCTTTTTGTTGGGAGAGATCAACCATTTTTTCGAATCGATATTTTTGGTGGATCTCTTTTGGTACAGCGCATAGCGCGATCGGATCGGGTGGTTCCATTTTGCTGGATCGAACATTGGCTTATCGCCCTTGGGAGAACTAAAAGAGGATTAGCGATCCTTCGTGTGGCAATTGTTTCTCTTTGCCTAGTCCGGTGCACTTGCACTGTGTGGCTTGCATTTGCATCATTTTTCTTGAGTTGCGCATTCCCCGAAAATCGGTCTGTACAAGCGTGTCAGAGAGCGAAGGTTTACATCAATTTGGTATCAGAGCCAGGTTGTGTTGATTTCTTAATTAACGCCGTCCCACAAATCTTTTAGTTCGCCGACACTCACAACCGTCACACATTAGCGTTGTCAAATTCTTAAAATTTTCAAATTGTGGACTGCGTTTTGCGGTCTAAATCTGTTATTTTTTAGCAAAAAAATCAAAAAAAAAATTAACATTCTACATAATATTTCCTGTTAGAAAATCAAAAAAAAATTCTTCTGTTCTAAAACTTGTCTGGCTAGAAGCATTTTGGTTTACGTTGCATGTGTACGAGACTTGGCATGGAGTATCCTACGTCCTCATCTCAAATGACGGACGAAAGGGACTCGGGTCACGGTCGAACAGCTGTTGATGAACTCCGTCAGGAGTTCAATGATCAGTTGACGGACATCCGTGAGATGCTATATGAGATTCGGCTAGCCCAAAGGGGACCTCAGGCTCATGCTGCCCACCAACATGTAGGAGAAAATGCTCACGCTAATCATATTCCTGGTCCTGACCCCCCAAATCCGGCAAGCCCACCAACGTGCTGAAGGGAACATTAATCCTAATGTTCACCCCGAACAGGCCCCTCGAGCACCGCACAGATTCGATATCACTAGGGTCGTTCGAATCAAACCACCATCTTATGATGGGTTGGGTGATCCCCAAGTTTTCTTGGATTGGGTTACGGAGATAGAATGCTACTTTCAGTGGCACAATTTGACTGACGTGGATAACGTGCGCGTAGCGCGTATGAAGTTGTTAGGTCGAGCCAAGTCGTACTGGCTGAATGAGGAGCGGCGTTTATGTGCGAGGGATGGTTTGCATCCTATTGGTTGGGTGGGCATGAAAGCCTTGTTGACTGACCAGTATGTCCCGACGTATCATCGAACACAAATGTTTGATGAGTTGGCCTCACTTCGGCAAGGGAACCGCTCGGTCGCAGAGTACATGGGGATCCTGAAAGACATAATGGTTAGATGTGACGTTCATGAGATGCCCGAGGTTACCCTCTCCCGGTTCCGCAAGGGACTTAGCCCCGAAATTCAGGGTAAGCTACTTCGCTATGGTCACACTGATCTGAGCACAACGTATAACGTCGCGTTAGACATTGAAAAACATCTGGCCCATAAGTCTAAGTCACGATCGTTTCAGAAGAGTAAGTCCATCTTAGGGCCTCCTCCGTTAGCCATGCAAGATAAAGGGAAGTTTCGATCCACCGATTCGAACTCAGTCGTAATTACAGCTCGGAATATGCGTAACCCGTCCAGTGATCGGGTGCCCATAGGTAGAATTAGCAAATCGAACATGTCTTGTTTTAGCTGTGGGGTTCAAGGGCACTACGCGAGTGAATGTCCCACTAAGGACAAGCCCTTAGCTCTGTTGGACACTGCTGATGATTCCGCCGAGCTCGAGTATGAAGTCGGTGAAGACTCCAACTCGGAGGGAGTACCGAGTGATCTAGACGATGACACCAACATGATGGTGATGCGTTGTATTTTCGCCACCCCGCGTGCGTCTGATGATTGGAATCGGACGAACATATTTTCGTTAAACTTTAAGAGCGGTGAGAAGTGGTGCAAGTTAATCATCGATAGCGGTAGCTGCATGAACGTGATTTCGTAGAATGCGGTGACCCGGATGAAATTGGACACCGACCCGCACCCTCACCCTTATAAGGTGGCATGGGTTAATAAAACATCCCTTCTGGTTGCGCGGCGTTGTTTGGTACCTCTCACCATCAAAACTTATTCGGAGAAGATTTGATGTGATGTCATCCCCATGGATGCCTGTCATGTGTTACTCAGACGCTCGTGGCTCTATGACCATGACGTTACCCACTTCAGGCGAGCCAACACCTACGAGTTCAAGTTTAATGGCAAGACCATTATCTTGAAGACCACTCCGCCTAAGGACCCTTCGAGCGCCTCGAAAGACACAATTGTGCCCGTAGAGAAGAAGACCTTATGTTTGATTGGTAAGAAAGAGTTCGCATGCCAAACATTTTTGGATGGTGTCCTTTATGCCTTAGTTTGCCTACAAATCAAGGAAGGCGTGCCTTCATTTGATTGTTTACCACCCGCCCTGCGGAACATGTTAGAAGAATTTAAGGATGTCTACCAGGAAGAACTACCCCCTACGTTACCCCCATTACGAGACATCCAGCATGCGATAGATTTCATTCCAGGGTCCTCGTTACCCAACAGGCCTCACTATAGGTTAAATTCGTCTGCACATTTAGAGCTCCAAACTCAAATTTCAGACTTGTTACAGAAGGGATTTATTCGTCATAGTAAGAATCTGTGTGCTGTTCTGGCTTTGCTTGCACCAAAGAAAGATGGCTCGTGGAGGATGTGCGTCGATAGTAGGGCCATTAATAAAATCACAATTAAATATCGGTTCCCCATCCCGCGTTTGGATGACTTGTTGGACATGTTAGCCGATGCCACGATTTTTTCTAAATTGGATATTAGGAGTGGCTACCACCAGATTAGAATCTGGGAGGGCGATGAGTGGAAGACTGCTTTTAAATCTAAAGAGGGGCTTTATGAGTGGTTAGTAATGTCGTTTGTATTATCCAATGCCCATAGTACATTCTCGAGGATGATGACACACGTCTTCCAACCCAACATGGGAAAATTTATTATGATATATTTTGACGATATTCCCATTTTTAGCACGTCTACTCTTGATCACGAATTGCACTTGAGGACTATCCTAGAGACGTTGCGCTCGGAAAAATTATTCGTCAATATAAAAATATGTACGTTCTATGTTTCGTCCGTAGAGTTCCTCGGGTATATAGTGAGTTTGGAGGGCATACACGTGGATCCTAAGAAGGTCTAAGCCATCAGAGATTGGCCTGAACCCACTAACATTAGGGACGTTAGGAGTTTTCACAGTTTAGCCACCTTTTATCGCAGATTCATTCGCAATTTTAGTAGTATCATGGCACCGATCACCGAGTGCATGAAAAAAGGGGAGTTCACTTGGACGAAGTCGACCACTCACGCGTTCCAAACAATTAAAGCTAAGATGTCGGAAGCCCCCCTATTGCGATTGCCGGACTTTAATAAGGTTTTTGAGTTATCTTGTGATGCGTCGGGGATCGGGATTGGAGGCGTGTTAAGTTAGGAGGGTCATCCGGTTGGGTATTTTAGTGAAAAATTGGCGGGTACAAAACTGAATTATTCGAATTATGACCGTGAGTTCTATGTCGTGATACGTTGCCTCCAACATTGGAGGCACTTCCTTCTCCCGAAGAGTTTGTCATCCAATCCGATCATGAAGCGTTAAGATTTGTCAACTCCCAAAGCAAGGTCAGCCCCCGACATGCTAAGTGGGTCTCCTATCTCCAGGAGTACTCTTTCATTATCAAACATCTTAAGGGAACCCTTAACCGGGTGGCGGACGCCCTTAGTCGCGTCTCCTTGTTATTGACCACGTTAGAGGTGAAGGTGATCGGATTTGAATGTATTAAGGATGAGTATGTCAATTGTCCGGGCTTTAAAGAGATATATCTTTCCGCTCAAGGCGATGCGCCCACGACCATTTCCGCGTATTATATTCGCGACGACTACCTATTTAGGCATGCCAAGCTTTGTATCCCTCGCTCATCACTTCGCCATTTCATTGTGTGGGAGTTGCATAGTGGTGGTCTAGGCGGTCATTTTGGACGTGACAAAACCATCACATTAGTTGAGGACAAGTTCTATTGGCCGATCCTTAAGTCTACGGTGCATAAGATTGTGAGCAGTTGCCGGACGTGCCAATTGGCTAAGGGAAACAAAACGAATGCGGGGCTTTATACCCCTCCTGATTCCTTCTATACCTTGGGAGGATATTAGTATGGATTTCATTCTGGGTCTTCCTGTCATTTTTCGTCGCCACAACTCCATTCTGGTGGTCGTTGATCGCTTTTCCAAAATGGCATATTTTATTGCGGGTAATAAGACTGACGATGCACCTCATGTAGCTAAATTATTTTTTAAGGAAGTCGTTGGGCATCGGGGCGTTCCTAAGTCTATCATCACCGATCGGGACGTGAAATTCACTAGTTTTTTCTTGAAGACCTTGTGGCGAATCATGGGCACTAGGCTCTTGTTTTCCTCAGCCTACCATCCTCAAACGGATGGGCAAACGGAGGTAGTGAACCGGAGTTTGGGTAGTTTGCTACGATGTCTCATTGGTGACCACAAGGGTACGTGGGTCCTCATCCTTCCCCATGCACAATTGGCTTACAATAATTCTAAAAATAGGTCCACCGGGTTATCCCCAAATGAGATCGTGCACCGCTATAAGGCCCATATGCCACTTGACTTAGTTCTGTTACCACCATCTTACAAGTCGAGTCAATTTGCATAGGATTTTTCCGCTCATGTTCATGAATTACATAAACACGTGAAGGACACGCTCGATACTCAGTACGCGTCTTATCAATTACACGCTAATGTACATAGAAGGGCATCCCACTTGAAAGTTGGATATTTGGTTATGGTGCGTCTTGTCCCTGAACGGATGCCTTCGGGTGCAATAAAAAAGTTGACTAATCGGCGAGCGGGCCCGTTTCGACTTTTAAAAAAGCTAGGAGAAAATGTGTTTCTTTTGGAGTTACCCACTGATTGGGGAATCTCCCCTATTTTCAATGTTTCGGATCTAACGCCGTATATTTCTCCACCACTTGATTTATCTTTCTGCCCATTTGGTTCCACTTCTTTGTCTAATGGGTTTGGGGGTGAGGTTATGCACGGTTCGCTCTCTTCTTCGGTCCCCACTGGAGGTACGTTGAATGTTGATGACGGAATTAATTCACCTAATTTGCCTAATGCTTTTCCAAGGTTCCACCGAACCATTTATGTTCCTGACAGGATCCTTAGAGATGAAGTGCTTACCACTCCCAGTGGAACCGGCCGCCGCTACTTGATTCGTTGGCGTGACCGTCCAGCCTCCGATGACTCGTGGCTTACAGAATCGGAGGTGACCCTTTTGGATGATGCTCTTCTCCGCCGCTACCTTCGCGACAACTCATCGGTGATGAGTACTTTTGAGCGGGGGAGGATTGATGGCGACGACGGTCCTCAACGTGTCAATGATGGAAACGGTGCACCTATGGAGGATGGTGCGCTTACGGATGAAGGTGACACGCAGACCAAGGATTTACGCCATCGTCTCCGCGGCAACATTGATGCACGCCGTTACAATCTCCGCCCGAGGCGCAAGCAAAACAATTAATAATTATAATAGTTTTATTATAATTATTAATTTTATCTTCATGATTTGTTATGTCATTTTTATGTTTTAATTTTGGTCTTGTTTAATGTTGGACTGCATTTAGACAAAACTTTGGCTAAGCCTATAAGAGGCTTTCATGTAATAATTTAATTTTAATTTGGAATGAAAAAGAATTTGCATCCCTAATCTCTCCCTCTCGTTCTTTCTCTCCCTCTAGCAGCCGCCCCTCTCCCTCTCCCCACTTGGAGTTCGGATATCACCCAAAACCTCTGCCCCCTCTTACTCTCCTCCCTCTCCAGTCGCCGGCCACCCCCCTCTACTCTAAGGACTCGGCCCCCTCCTCTCTCTCACTTTCCCCTCCTCCCAGGTTCGGCCAAGAAGCCGCCCCAACCCTCTCCTCCTCCTTTTACCCGCCAGCTTGGATGGATCTTCTTCCTCGACAGAATTCCTCCAAGGAACCTAAGTGATACGCGGGATATTCGTTGCGGTGAAGCGAAGACGGCAAACAGATTCCTCTCCAAAGAACACGCCTCCGGTGGATCCATAGAAAAGCGGTCGGGTGAGTGCAAGCTTAAGGCCAATCCTATCTCAAGCGGGGTAACGAACAAACCACTCGTGTGGATTCTTTTCCTTGATTTTTCTTGTGGTGGAATTCTGTGGCGTGATCTTCGAATCACTGATTTTTCGTGGTTTTCTTCTAATTGGAATTGTACAACCCGGGGTATTCGCCAGGCTGATAGGAGGGCGAGATAGGAGGGCGAGATGAGTACTCGCCGAGTACCCGCGAGACGACCTATTCTCGGCAACATGGAGGTTTGCGAGGTCGGGTCCCGGCATGCGGCCTCCAAGAGAGGGACTCGCGGACCAGCGAGCGAGGCACGCGAGAGGACAGCGAGAGCTCTCGCGAGTACTATCCTCGCAGGCCCTTTGTCCCTATGCCCATGAAGGAAATTATCCTTTTACCCTCGTGGCCTGCCAATAGCCCCTCCGAACAGCGGAGATTGGCTATCAGCAGACCAAATTTGGGGTGCGTATAGTAAAATCAAGAGGCGGATTCCTGCTATTTGCAGGCCAGATCAGAAAGTCTATAAATAGGATCCAAAGGACACCTTTGGAGTGGACTTCTTCTTTTTGGAGCTTCTCTCTCCTCAAGCCTTCCTTGAGCACTCCAAGGTGCCCAGGTTTCAGCTTTTGGCTTGGGAGAGGAAGCGCTCCAAAGATCTTCTGGGTGTGTGGTGGGTCCTCCTAGCTAAGCCTAAGGATCAGTGTCCAACTCCAAGACTCCGATCTGTTCTCTAGTGAGATTAGTACGTGCCAGTCGCCCCCCAACCCATTGGGGGCCCCGAACTCCACCGAGACCATTTATTGGTTTCAACAGAAATTTTGCATTTCATCCTTATTTTTAAATTTCGAAGGGGCTTAGCGAGCCCTGCTTTTTGTTGGGAGAGATCAACCATTTTTCTGAATCGATATTTTTGGTGGATCTCTTTTGGTACAACGCATGGAGCGATCGGATCGGGTGGGTCCATTTCGCTGGATCGAACATTGGCTTATCGCCCTTGGGAGAACTAAAAGAGGATTAGTGATCCTTCGTGTGGCAATTGTTTCTCTTTGCCTAGTCCGGTGCACTTGCACTGTGTGGCTTGCATTTGCATCTTTTTTCTTGAGTCGCGCATTCCCCGAAAATCGGTTCCTACAAGCGTGTCAGAGAGCGAAGGTTTACATCAAGCAGCTTGAGGCCTTATCCGGGGAAGGATAGGCTAAAGCCAACCGGTTTGTGGGGATATAAGTCGGTATAGAAAAGGAAAAAAATTTTACTTTGTACCCCTCCAATTTCTAGCGATATTGAAATCAATATTATGTAAACACCTTTTATATAATATAATCATGTCTCTTTTTGTGTTTACTTGATTTCTATCATTTGGCATAATTTATAGAATTGCAAATTACAATTGTTTCCTCCTTTAAGTTAAACTATTATTTTGTTCTAATTTTCTCTAAACAATTTAGTAAATTGTCTAAAAATTTATAAAGAAATTTATTCCCTTATTCACCCCCCCCCCCCCCCCTCTAAGAGCGCCAATCGATCCAACACCTAATTTCTATATGTTTAGTCCTGTTATGTAGTACTGGATTTTGTGCTATAGATATTGCATTAGTGGTGTCACAAAATATAATTGACTTATTTAGATTGATACCATACTCTAGAAGTTGATTTTTTATCCATATTATCTGTGAGCAGCAACTACCTGCAGCAATATATTCTGCTTCAGCTGTTGATGTAGACACATATGTTTGTTTCTTACAAAACCAAGACACTAGCCTATCACGAAGGAACTGGCAAGTTCCTGATGTGCTTTTCCTGTCTACTCTGCATCCAGCATAATCAGAATCTGAGAATCCAGATAATTCAAATTATGAAGCTATTGGATACCAGAGTCCTAGATTTGGACAACCCTTTATATATCTCAAAATTCTTTTTAGTAAAATTAGGTGAGATTCTTTGGGTTAACTTGGAATCTAGCACAAATACATGTAGCAAACATTATGTCAGGCCTACTAGCTGTTAAGTAAAGTAGTGAGCCAACAATCGCTCTATATACTTTCTGATCAACAGGTTTCCTTGATTCATCATTGTCAACAACAGCATTGGAGAGCGTGGGTGTTTTCATAGTGGAAGCATCAGACATACCAAATCTTTTCACTAATTCCTTAGCATACTTAGATTGTGATATGAATATGCCATTTGGAGTTTGATTCACTTGAAGGCCAAGGAAGTAAGATAACTCACCCATACTACTCATTTCAAATTTAGATTGCATTAGGTCAGAGAACCTTTTGCATAGATTTGAATCAGTAGAGCCAAAAATAATATCATCTACATAGATTTGAACTAGTAATGTTTGATTTTTATGTATCCTGAAAATAAGGTTTTATCAACAATGCCTCTACCGAATTTGTTCTCCAAAATAAAATTAGCTAAGGTCTCATACCATCCTCTGGGAGCTTGCTTGAGACCATAGAGAGCTTTATTAAGCTTAAATACATAAGAAGAGTGAGTTGGAGAGATAAAACCTAGTGGTTGTTCCACATAGACTTCTTCTTTAATATCTCCATTCAGAAAAGCACTCTTCACATCCATCTGATATACTTTGAATTTCTTGAATGCAGCAAAGGCAAGAAATATCCTTATAGCTTCAAGTCTAGCAACAGTAGCAAAGGTTTGATCAAAATCAATTCCTTCTTCCTGAGAGTATCCTTGGGCTACCAATCTTGCTTTATTTCTGATTATTATGCCTTGATCATCTAGCTTGTTTCTGAAGACCCATTTGGTGCCAATAACTGGATGCCCCATTGGTCTTGGAACCATATCCCAAACCTTGTTCCTTTCAAATTGATTGAGCTCCTCTTGCATTACAAGAATCTAGTTTGGATCTTGTTCTGCATCTTTTATGGATTGAGGTTCAATCTGTGATAGGAAACTAGTATGCATCTGATTTTGGTGTAGTTGATGCCTTATTTGAACACCTGCTGAAATATCTCCAACAACTTGAGACATTGGATGATCTCTAACTGTGATGTGATCAACAGTTGGAGTGGGTTCAGCAATAGTTTCCTCTTGAGGAATATGATCAGTTGTCACTTGATTGGAATTATCAGCAAGATCTGGATTATCCTCTTCTTCACTGTCTTCAATAGGTTGAGTTGATGGAAGTAGAGAACCTTTATTCTGTAGATCTAATCCATTGAGCTCTTCACATAGAGCTGGTTCCTACAAAGTTTCTTTGGTAGAGGTGGTATTCCTCTCCTCATTTAACATGTTAGTTTCATCAAAAGATACATGCATGGACTCTTCTATCTTAAGAGTTGATTTGTTATAAACTCTATATGCTTTACTAGAAAGTGAATATCCAAGGAATATGCCTTCAGCAGCTTTTGCTTCAAATTTCTTTAGATACTTCTTATCATTATTATGCACATAGCATTTACAGCCAAATATCTTAAAATAGTTAACCTTAGGCTTTTTATTCTTAAGTAATTCATATGGTGTTTTACCCTTGACTTTATGTATCAAACTCCTATTCAACACATAATTTGATGTATTCACTGCCTCTGCCCAAAAAGAGATTGGCAAGTGAGCATCAGCAAGCAATGTAGTTGCTGATTAAATTAGTGTTCTATTTTTCCTTTCAGCTACCCCATTTTGTTGAGGAGTTCTAGGAGCAGAGAAACACTGTCTGATCCCTTCTTTTCCACAGAATTCTCTCATCAGAAGAGATTCAAACTCAGTGCCATGATCACTTCTGATCAATGCAACTAGAGTAGAGTACTCAATCTTGATGGACCTGAGAAAGTCTGTGAGAACACTGATGGTGTCAGACTTGTTTCTAAGAAAGAACACCCAAGTGAATCTTGAGAAGTCATCTACAATAACTAAAGTGTAATGCTTCCCTCCTAGACTCTGTATTACAGTGGGTCCAAAGAGATTCAAATGCAGTAAGTACAGAATCCTAGGTGAATCACTCTTGGATAAAGATTTAAAACTACTCTTGGTCTGCTTTCCTAATTGACAAGCCTTGCAGAGTCCTTCCTTCTTATATGAACCAGAAGGCATCCTCTAACAAGATTGTCCTTACAAGGCTTAGATATAGTTCTAAGGTTAATATGTCCTAGCCTTTTATGTCATAATTCATTTGTTTTGCTTATTGAATTAAATAAACAAATGTCTAAATTGGCAGAGTCAAAATTGACTAAATAAATATTTCCATGTCTAATACCAGATAACACATTAATGTTTTTATTATTGGTAATAAAACATATGGAATGGTTAAAAGTTACCTGATAACCTTCATCACATCACATAATTGGCTTATGTTAATGAGGTTATGTTTGAGACCCTTGACATATGCTACCTCTTTGAAGGTAGCTGCTCCAACTTTGATTTGTCCATATCCTTTGGTTTGTCCACAGTTGGAGTCTCCAAAAATCACTTTGGGTCCAAGCTTTGCCTTATAATTGCTTAAGTTGGCCTTGTTTCCTGTCATAGGCTTAGATCACCCACTATCCAAATACCATTGTTCAATTATGTTTGGATAGCCTTGTACCTGCACGACAGAAAATAAACTAGTTGTTTTTGACCCAGACTACCTTGGGTCCTTTTGTCTTTCCACAAAAATCTGAAATGAAAGACATCTCAGGCTGATCCTTATAGCCTTGTGGATGATATCTCCTTGGAGGAATTATCCACTCAGTGAAAGGATTCTTAGTATATTGAGAATAAGAATTCTGTTGAAATTCAGTATATTTTATGTTCGACGAACTTGGGTGAGTTCGTCGATCACCATTCGACGAATTGAAATGATTTCGTCGAGCACCGTTTGAATAATAACTATACTGAAATTCTAGCTTCAGAGTTCGTCAATCGCCGTTCGACGAATTGAAGTAATTTTGTCGAGAGTCGTTCGATGGATAATTATACTGAAATTCTGTGTTCAGCTTTCGTCAATCTACGTTCGATGAATTCATGTGATTTCGTCGATCGCCGTTCGACGAATTCTGTTGAATTCCTTTATTCTTAACAGCCTTTCTTGAGATATTTTTATCAACTACTACTGCCTCTTTGCTCTTGGCAGAAATGAATTTTACTAGAGTAGATAAAATATTTTTCTTATGAAGATATGGCTCACTTGATGATGCACCCAAGCCCAGTTTGCCATTTAGTCTGGCATTCACTGTGCTTGTGATGTCCATCAATTTGATACTTCTC
Organism: Dactylorhiza incarnata; assembly: GCA_033032865.1. Taxonomy (NCBI): domain Eukaryota; kingdom Viridiplantae; phylum Streptophyta; class Magnoliopsida; order Asparagales; family Orchidaceae; genus Dactylorhiza; species Dactylorhiza incarnata. The sequence continues at coordinate 10,686,215 of JAWHQI010000031.1, forward strand.
CCATTGAGGGATTCTTCAAACTTCTTAGACTCAGATAATTTGTTCTCAATGAGAACAATATGCTCTCTGGAGGCAGCCAATTCTTTCGTAAGATTGACATTATCTTCTGTCAGTTGATTCACTTCAACCAACCTACTTCTGAGAGAGATTATCTCCTTCTCAGATTTAATTAAGTTTAAACAAAGAGTTTTAAATTCATTTTTAAAATCATCTGAATTAAAGTCAAAGGTAGAGATTACCTGATCACTATCATTTTCAGATTCTGATTCTTCAGAATTGTTTCCTGAGGCATTGATTGCCATCATGCAGAAATTTCTTTCTTCTTCATCTTCTTCATCATCACTAGAGCTGGATGATGATGCATGTTTTGACTCACTGCTTGAGTCATAGATAGCCATCAAGCATTGATCCTTGTCATTTGATTCATTTTCATCTTCAGATGAGCTGGATGAAGACTCTGACTCTTCTGCAGAACCTTCAACCATGTTGTTGAGGGAATTCCAAATATCCCTGGCTGAGGTGCATTCCACAACCTTCTGGAATATTTCATCAGATATTGTTTGTGCCAATATGTTCATTGCTTTGGCATCTACATTTCTTTGTTTCTTTTGAGCATCTGTCCACTCAGGAGGTGGAATAGCACTATTGTTTATTGTTGTAGGAGTAGGTGGTCCTGTCAAAATAACATGGAAAATATCCTCATCAATAGAATTCATATATAATTTGATTCTTGCCTTCCATAATGCAAACTTATTGAGATTGCACATAGGAGGTCTTGTGCTTGAGTATTCTTTGTTCTGTGCCATGAGTTTTTAGCAAAAAGAAAACTCTAGAGGAAATTAAGATCTAATTGCTCTTTGGATTCAGGTGTTAGCCTGTAAACAATCAACCAACCTCTGATACCAATTGAAAGACCTCTGATACTTATTGAAAGTGAGGTTAGATCTTAGATTTACTATAGAGGGGGTGAATAGAGTATTAAAAGTTTTTAACTTATTTTTATAGTGGAATTAAAATACTGATATATATATATATATATATATATATATATATGTGTGTGTATAACAGAGTGAGTGTTAAAACAAAATACAAATCACAGCACAACACAGTACAGCACAGTACAGAAAATAAACAAAAGCACAGAAGACATAAGGATCTATAGTAGTTCCCCAATCAACCTGGGTACATCTACTCTTCTACCACCCTTGGTAGGAATCCACTAGGTTTTTGATCAGGTGCCCTATCACCAATGGGTTTTTGATCAGGTGTCCAAACACCAACCACAGGTTTTTGATCAGGTGCCCTGCCACCAACCACAAGTTTTTGATCAGGTGCCCTGCCACCAACCAAAAGTTTTTGATCAGCTGCCCTGCCACCAACCACAGTTTTTTGATCAGGTGCCCTGCCACCAACTAGAGGTTTTTGATCAGATGCCCTGCCACCAAAGGGTTAACTTTTGAAGGGAGTTATACCCTCTACAAGATGGGATAAACAGAGTTTATGAAGTTCTTCTCTGTCAACAAGCTGAGAGAAGACTAGTGGATTTGTTGTTTTGAAGCTCCCCCTGTCTGATAGAATTTCTTGACAGATAGTGGATGGAGCTTCCTCTTGAATATAAATCAAATCTTCCTTGATAGCTAATGAATCTGAGAGACAATGTTTCTCAGATTATTGTTGCTCTTGAAGATTATAACTAGCAGCTGAAAACTGAGAGAGTAATGTTGATGTTCTCAGAGATTGAGAGTGCTGCTATTGAAGATGAAGATCTGAAAAGCTTTTTCTTTCTGTATTTCTCTTTTCTTTGTCTCCCGACTTTTTTTTTATTCTTTCTATCTGCCTTATGTAGTGCTGTAATACTTTTTCATCATCTTTCCTTAGAGAATATCTGACTGATTTGAAAATCAAATCTTTTAATTAAGGAATAAAATATTCTGAAAAGATATTCTTGGAACTGCAATCTGATTCAACAATATCCTTTAATTTCTTTTTCCTTTTCCATGAAAGTGTCCTTTTCCAAAATGTGTTAACGACTATTTTCTCGAGAGAAGAGAATGGAAAGGAAATAATAAAAGAAAAGATAAAATATTGACTTATCTGATAGATGAATAAGTCCAAATAAATGAATAGATCCATTGCTGATTAGTCGATCTGAGTTCAGAGAATAAAATAACTGATCCTTCTGAAATTTTGAGCTGAGGAGAAAATTCGTTGATCTGAGAGCTGAGTTCATCGAACTGAATGTTGAGTTCGTCGAACTAAATCTGTAGTTCGTCGAACTGAATCAAGAGTTCGTCGAGCTGAGAGAAAATCTACTGAACTGGTTGGAAGATTGGATTCGTCAATCTGAGAAGCACTTTCATCGAACTGAATATCTTGTTACTTATTCATCGGCCACAGAGCTGAGTTCGTCGATCTCAAACTAGAGTTCATTGAACTGAAAGATAAACTGCTGGACTGGCTGGAGAACTGAGTTCGTCAAGCTAGAGAGCAAGTTCGTCGAACTGAAGTATGGCGTTCGTCGAACGCAGAGAGTAGGCAAGTTCGTCAAACTGGAGCATGACGTTTGTCGAACGCAGGATGGAGTTCGTCGAACGCAGGATGGAGTTCATCGAACGTAGAGACTTAGAGTTTTCCTAAGTTCTAGCTACTCAGACATACTAAAACTTTGACCCTTAGACTATACATTGGGGTCAACTTATTCCTAGTCAACAGATAGTGATCCTAGCCCAAATTAGTAATATGGTTATTCCAACACGGTCGGTGGACCTTATCATTTTAGGGGACCGAGGAGATGCTACAGCACCAGAGGCCGGTGCAGATGGAAATGGGGCAGTCTAGTTCGGGAGCACCATTGGCAGGATCCGTGAGCATCGTTTAGCTTTAGTATTTTATGCTTCCGCGAGAGAAAATGTAGTGAGGAATTGATGTATCGGGCAGGAGCCCTTGTTATTTCTATTTTTTATTTCAGTTACTTCATGTGGACATCTCTTTATGATGATTTACTATTTATGTGATGTGGGTTTGTCTTCTCAAGTTTGTTACTCTTACTTTTTCTGTGATCGATAAGGCCGGCAGGATCGGCATTTTGTAGTGGCGACTGTTGGATCTTACGGCGCCCTTAGAGGGGGGGTGAATAAGGGAATAAAATTCTTTCTATAATTTTCTAGATAATTACTAAATTGTTTTATAATGAAGGAGATTGAAATAAACAATTTAGATTAAGAATTGAAAACTTAGAACACAATATAATAGAGATTACGCCAAATGATAGAAATCAAGTAAACACAAAAGAGACATGATTATATTATATGAAAAAGTGTTTACATAAATTTGATTTCTATATCGCTAGAAATCGGAGGCGTACAAATGTAAATTTCTTTTTGTTTACCAATCCTTCTCCCAAGGATCGGAAGGCTATCGCTTGTCTCTCCCTAGACCAAGCCCAAGCCTATCCTCTAGATCTTCCCAAGATCTAGACGTAGCACACAAGGCCACGATTTCCCATCAAGCCACGCAAGGACTTGGACGCTCCGCACAAGGAAGCGATTTTCCCCTAAGTCACGCAAGGACTTAGACGCTCCGCACAAGAAAGCGATTTTCCCTACCAATACAAAGTAAAATGTATATAAATGAAAATACAAGATAAAATAAGAACTCCCTAGAAATTCAGATCTCTGAAAGGAAGGTTGAAGCCTCGAGATGATCCTTGATGTAGAAGCGTGTCCGATCTCGTCTTCAATTTCAAACCTTCTCAGCATAAATGGGAGTTCATGAGGTTCTGGAGCTCTCTGGATGGAATGCACTCAGGAAGGGACTTAGAATCTTTAGTGGTTGAAATGCACGAACAGAAGGTGTCAATTTATAGAAAATCGCTGTCGGAATTTCCGACAGTGACTGTCGGAATTTTCCGACAGCGCTAAACTGCCGCTGGAGTGCCGTCGTGGGTGGAGTCATGGGCAGTTGGTGTAACCGTCGAGCTGTCGCCTGGGCGACATCGATGTCGGATTTCCGACATCTCAAAACTGCTTTTCGTCGTGCTGCCGTGGAGGGAAGTAGTTGTAACTTCTCTGCTGTCGCCTGGGCGACAGTGGCTGTCGGAATTTTCCGACAGTGAAATTTCCCACATTCAAATTTAGCTCCAGCATGTAGATTGAGTCGTTCTCATCTCCGAAATGGGGTGGCACGTTCTGTAACTCTTCCTGGATTGAAAGTTATGGCCATTTTAAGATCAGCACACAAAACTCATCCAACCTGAGACTTGTCGTTCTCGGATCATGCCCATGAACGAGGACTTGTCTCCTCATTGAACCTATACAACCTGGACACTATAAACACACAAAATACTAGATCAAATACAACACGGTATTTGTTATTCTCAAACCAAGAGATGCGGAAAGCAAGCTCCAACAATCTCCCCCTTTTGATAATAACAAATACCCATATGAGAAATTAGTGAGTTTATAGATAAGTGCGATAAAAGATATGCATGAATAAAAGGTTTACTGCGTGACAGATTTTACTCCCCCTAAATATATATGTCACTAGATTTCTCATTTTATTCTCCCCCTTTTGTTATTACCAAAAGTGGGTTGTCATGATCGAGCAATAGACGCTTTCCATGAAAACTTTTTAATATACTCCCCCTAAATTGTATTCTCCCCCTAAATGTATGCTCCCCCTAAATGTTATAATTAATTGCAATGGTGCATTATTTAATTATTCTCCCCTTAATCTTCTAGATTTCTTGAATTAATCTCCCCCTTTTGGTATTATCAAAAGAAGGTGGGGTGAGGGTAGTAAGGAGGCATTTAAATAACAAAGCATGATCGAGCTTTTAAATATATGAAATGATAAAGAGTTGAAGCATAGTATATAAAAGAGATTTCAAATAAAAAGATAAGAGTTGTAAGCAAGCGGAAGATTATAATAAACATCCTTTTTGTAAGCATGAAAAGCATAAGTAAAAATATGAATTTTAGTTCAAAATTGAAAGATGTTTTAACCTTTTTGAAATCTCAAAGTTTTTCATAAAGATACCAAGCATGAAATGAACATATCAAAGAGAGATTATACTACAATGTTACTTAATTTTAGATTCAAGAAATACCAAAAACATTGTAAAGATCATGCTAGGTTATCTAGTGCATTTTTACATAAAGAGTAGTATAGATAAAGCATTAGAATCCAATACTCATGAGAAGAAGTGTTATGAAAGATAATGATGTGCACATAAGTGTATTTTGGGCAATGTTAACAATTGATTTAAATCATCAAAATACAAGACATATGTAGAGTAAAGTGGACAATAAAACACAAGTAAATTACTTTCACTCACTTTTAATGCACATAATTTTTTAACAAAGTGGTATAATAACTAAGGTTTGCACAAGCCACTTTACTATTCTTTCCAAGGTGCTCAACCTCACAATGCTTATGAAGACTTATCAGGAGGTTCAAGTAGTGCTTGGTGGAGTTATATTTGTCTACATATATAATTTTTTTTTGTTCATATTTGTGAGACAACATTCTCCGAATACACTTGTTTTGCAAACCCAATATTTTTTTTTAACTCTTAACCACTTTTCTAAATTTCATAAGTGCAATTCAAATGTTGTGTAGGCAATAAACTTATGCAAGTTTTAATTCATTGTACAAATACAATACACAAGCAAGCATTTTTAGATTTAGACACACATGTTGATTACCAAAATAAGTGAGTGAAATGTATCATTATCAATCATAAAAACATTTACTCATACTTAGAGGCATGCTAAGCTTGGTTCTACACATTTTTCAATACAATTGATGCACTTTAAATAGATATATCAAAGCATGATAAGCAAAACAATGTTCATAGTAATTTGAAAGAATATGTTTCAACATTGTAAATAATTCTAAATAATAGAATTCATACATGCTTGATATTGACAATAAAGATCATACAATTTTTTTTTTGTTTTATAATTTTTTTTTTAAATCAAAAACAGAAAAATCACAAAAAAACATATTTTTGTAAGTTTTGAATTTTGAATTTTTGTAGTAGATTTTTCATAATATGAAGAAAAACATAAATAACAAAAAAAAATTTTGTATTTTTGAATTTTGATCTTTTGTAGTTGATTTTTCATAATATTAATAAAACTAAAATAACAAAAATCAGAAACACAACAAATAAGTAGAAAATATGAACCAACATATTTTTATGGATTTTTGAAATTTTAAAAATCAGAAAATTCCAACACCCACGCTAGCGCCGGCGCTAGCGCTAGCGCTGGAAATAGTACTCAATTTTTTGAGAATTTTAAAAAACTGATTTTTGATATTTATTAAATGTCCTTAGAGTAGTCTTATGCAGAAATTTTGGAATTTTCACAGATGACTTGATTGCTCAAATTTGCATAAAACTTTAGCTTTTTCAAATACATGTGTTTTACAAAAACATTTAAACTCAAAAAGATAAATTATGCAAACACATGAAGACATTTTTATTAAACAACCCAAAATATGCATGATTTAAGTAATAAGTGAATAAAAATGTTCATGCAGTGAGTAATATAAGTATGTTCTAAGATTAAAGGCTACCCCGACTAAATGTCTACACCCTAGCCCCGTACTAAGTGACGGATGGGCATGAGGAGCTGCACGCATGTTGTAGGTTGGGGTGTTAGTCCCATATGCACACACTAGAGAACACTCAACCTAGCACTCTTTCCCCCCCAGTGCCTCGCAAGGCCCCACTGGAACCCTCCCCGGTTAAGGACAAGACATGACTTAGAGGTTAGGTCTCTAATGCATACAACCCTACGCCCTCGCTATTGTGAGATATGAAGTCATAGGTGAATAATCTTTTGGACAACCTATGCTTTTTAAATCTATGGGTTGATATGTAAACTATGGGTTTTTGTGAAGAGTTAAAAAGCCGTATAGTTTTTCTACTTATTATGAGATGACGAAATGAGATAACTAGCACAATTACTAATATTCAATAAGTGACAATGCTAGTATGATGAGTTTTGAGTTTAATGTCATGTCATAAGATTTATATTGAAATTGCATGTATTCCAAAATAGAATTTCAAATTATAGATCTAGAATAGAGTGATAATTAAGTTTGATGTATATCTTCATTGCAAAGTTGATTCTAGGGTCTACAAATATGAGAGATACATGCAATCACTAGCAAAGCAAATCAATACATCAAATAATGTAATGAAAACATTATTCATAATTTTTATCATAAGATTCATAATTCCTATTATAGATTTGAGATATGTCTTGATAGAACATGAATTATGATTTATGATTAAAGAGAATTTTTGCATAGAATATATGTTAGATCATCATGATGTATGAGAATTCTAATCCTTCTAGACTTATGATATAGTGATATAGTGATTTTCTTTTGAAAGAACATGATTGATTTGTAAGTCTAGGAAAAATAATGATCATCCAATCATATAAAAGACAAAGATCATATATATATAAAGTTTTTGAATTTTTATAAGATTGCTTTCAATAATTAAATTTATTGATCTTTGGTTTTGCATGATAAGAATGATTCATGAAACAATATTCATAAATATTCTAATGAATAATCCATAAACTATGTGTTTGTTGGAATTTTAGTATTATATATATATCAAATCACATAGTTATCATGATATTTTAATAACATTGTAAATGTTCTACCCAGCATAAAAATTTAAGCACAAATTAAGAAGTGATGCTAGAATGATACATTTGAATGCAATGTTATTACATAGAATTAATGGAGATAATGTTGCATGTAATATGAGAAGTTTACAAATTAATTTTCTTTAGACCTATAATGAAATGATTAAACTTTTGATTTGATCTTAATGATATAAGATGATTCTAAGGTCTAAATTACATGCAAACATTGGTGACACACATCACACACATAATATGAGATATGAAACAATTATACTAAGGATAGCATGTGATGAAAAAAAAAATCCATAAACATAGAAATTTCCGAATCAAGCGAACTAAGATAGCATTTAAAAATGGAGTTGAAATTGGGCAAACTGACAGCACCAAAAGAACTCAAATGAACAAGCCTAGTTTGCCAATAGATGGAGATTTCTGTGCTCTTTCCGAAAAGATATTAAACGCGAAAATCGGACGAGCGGATCAAAAGATATGGCTATATGAAGTTTTGATCAAAAACTCGCTTTTTGAAAGATTAAGCATGCGTTTAGATGAATTTTTGTTTTCGATTTTATTTGATAATATTTTTCATTATAGGGGCTATCATATGCAGCAAATTGAAGATTATCATAACGTTGCGCATTTTAATTTTTACCTTAAGCCCTTTAATAAACCATTTAAATCCATTTTTAAAGCTAATTTCATTAGTCTTGAAAATAATTTCAATATTCAATTTCTAATGATAATTCAAGACAATTAAGGGTAAAGGATTTAAACGGATAAAGTACAATCAAAGATGAGATATAGATCACTTTGAAAAATATATGACTTAATGTTCAATTTTAATACAAATTTGATTTGATAAACATTAGGCTTAAAATGTAAAAGTCATATTTCATAATATATCTAAGTGACCTTAGCGTGTTGGCTCAAAAATAAGAAAATAAATAAAAGAAAAAGCAATTAAGCATATCATGAAGTAGAGTAATGATATTTCATATTTAATTGTTTCTACTTCATGCAAATGATAGGATACTAATAAGTAAGAGATTTAGGTATCCAAAGTTGACCATGTGGGATGGTTCCTTTGGGTACCCAAATACATCGTGTAGGCTTTTGAGAAGTTAATGATGAATGAGCCTTTTTAATTAATGTTGATATGTCATTTTTCTTTATGGGTCTCCATTCATACATTGGTTGTTTATCACTTAAATCCATATAATGATTATGTGAATTGTTTGAAAAATAATTCATTGGATGTTTATGTTTATTTAAATTATTTTTCAAAATAGCTTGATGTTGATAATCATAATGATTTTTATTATATGGATTGTTTGAAATTTTATAAGAGTGATTGTCTTTCTTTAGAAGTGATTGTTGAAAGAGTGGGTTACAATATGTTTTAAAAGATTGATTATCATTTTGATGATTTTCATTTCCACTCTTTCTTTTAGACATACTCTTATAATATGAAGAATAATATTTAATATTTTGATTTTCATGAAAAGGAGTTTTTAAATTTGAGTCATGATTGAAAATATATTTAGACTTATAATAGTGACTCTTAAGAATTTTATGAGGATCATAATTCCTTTTTAAACCAAACTCCTTTTGATTTAATGTGTGAAAATGATCCTTTTTAGAAATGATTTTGTAAGTTAATTTATCCTTGTTATTCAAAATCTTATGATGAAATTTATTAGGTGACATTTGAAATTTTTCAACAAAAGATTTTAATTGTTTTAACTTACAAGTTAAAGCATCATTTTCAACTATCAATTTTTCATTATGTTCTTTTGAAACTAAGAGCCCTTTTTCAATTTCCTTGAATTTTTCCTTAAATAAATTGCAATCAAAACAAGGAGTAGGAATTGTAACTAAAGAGCATGAAATAGAATTTAACACATCAATATTTGTTTCTACTTTATCGTTTGCTTTTAAAGATTTATTTTCTAAACGTAATTTGGAATTAACAATTTTTAACTTTAAAATTTTACGTTTAACAATTTTAAGCATACGAGAAGTAGAAATAGAATTCGTTACAAAAAGAGAAGATTTAGATTTTCTTACCTTGCTATAGTTTCCGTCTTCTCTTTTGCTTGATGTGTTCCCAATAAATGAGTCCAACATTGTGACGTTGTATTTTTCTTCCTCCAAGCATGAGTCCTCATCGATTTCTTCTCTTGGATCCATAAGGAATTCCTCATCGATTTCACTCTTAGATTTATCATCCTCCAAGAGTGAGTCCTTGTCGATTTCTTCTCTTGGATCCATAAGGAATTCCTCTTGTTCATCATCTGTGGAAGGAAGATTATAAGTATTCTCAAGAAATTTCCAAACTTCATAAGCAGTAGGAAGTGTATAAATAAGTTTGAAAATATTTTGATCTAATGCACAATATAGACTATTCATAGATTTGGCATTTAAAAATATTTCATTTTTATTTAAAATACTTGGGGGCATTTTAATTGTAATATTCCATACTTTAATATCCAAAGATTTAAGAAATCTTTCCATAAGAAATTTCCACCCATTATAATTTTTGCCTTCAAATAAAGGTGGTGCTAAAGATTTTTCATTTATAAGAAAATTTCCCCTACTAGTAGAAGCGAGATCATGAGACGTCATTATTCCTGGTGGTTAAACCGATTTGGAATAACCTGCGCTTTGATACCAATTGTTGGATCTTACGGCGCCCTTAGAGGGGGGTGAATAAGGGAATAAAATTCTTTCTATAATTTTCTAGATAATTACTAAATTGTTTTATAATGAAGGAGATTGAAATAAACAATTTAGATTAAGAATTGAAAACTTAGAACACAATATAATAGAGATTACGCCAAATGATAGAAATCAAGTAAACACAAAAGAGACATGATTATATTATATGAAAAAGTGTTTACATAAATTTGATTTCTATATCGCTAGAAATCGGAGGCGTACAAATGTAAATTTCTTTTTGTTTACCAATCCTTCTCCCAAGGATCGGAAGGCTATCGCTTGTCTCTCCCTAGACCAAGCCCAAGCCTATCCTCTAGATCTTCCCAAGATCTAGACGTAGCACACAAGGCCACGATTTCCCATCAAGCCACGCAAGGACTTGGACGCTCCGCACAAGGAAGCGATTTTCCCCTAAGTCACGCAAGGACTTAGACGCTCCGCACAAGAAAGCGATTTTCCCTACCAATACAAAGTAAAATGTATATAAATGAAAATACAAGATAAAATAAGAACTCCCTAGAAATTCAGATCTCTGAAAGGAAGGTTGAAGCCTCGAGATGATCCTTGATGTAGAAGCGTGTCCGATCTCGTCTTCAATTTCAAACCTTCTCAGCATAAATGGGAGTTCATGAGGTTCTGGAGCTCTCTGGATGGAATGCACTCAGGAAGGGACTTAGAATCTTTAGTGGTTGAAATGCACGAACAGAAGGTGTCAATTTATAGAAAATCGCTGTCGGAATTTCCGACAGTGACTGTCGGAATTTTCCGACAGCGCTAAACTGCCGCTGGAGTGCCGTCGTGGGTGGAGTCGTGGGCAGTTGGTGTAACCGTCGAGCTGTCGCCTGGGCGACATCGATGTCGGATTTCCGACATCTCAAAACTGCTTTTCGTCGTGCTGCCGTGGAGGGAAGTAGTTGTAACTTCTCTGCTGTCGCCTGGGCGACAGTGGCTGTCGGAATTTTCCGACAGTGAAATTTCCCACATTCAAATTTAGCTCCAGCATGTAGATTGAGTCGTTCTCATCTCCGAAATGGGGTGGCACGTTCTGTAACTCTTCCTGGATTGAAAGTTATGGCCATTTTAAGATCAGCACACAAAACTCATCCAACCTGAGACTTGTCGTTCTCGGATCATGCCCATGAACGAGGACTTGTCTCCTCATTGAACCTATACAACCTGGACACTATAAACACACAAAATACTAGATCAAATACAACACGGTATTTGTTATTCTCAAACCAAGAGATGCGGAAAGCAAGCTCCAACAGCGACCTTCCCGAGTGATGGTGCCACCGCAAAACGGCGGTTCTGGGCATAAGACCCCGGGTTTGAAAAAGAAAAAAAATGGGGTCTTATAGGTACGGAGTGGTGATTACCCACGGTGCATATCTCCCTGTCGGCATGAGTCGTCAACCCTCCTGCACCGGTACGAATGGTCTGCGAGCATGACCAACCCGCCACTTTTCCTGTAAGCATTTTACAAACAATTAATTAAATAAAGATCATACACTTTAGGCCTGCCGCGGGCGTGAGGGTAAATTATTTCGGGCTAACCCTAGAGGAGATATTCAACTCTCGGTTATCCCCAACTAAGGCTCTACAAAATAGGAATGGCCGCTCGTCAGATCAGAACCCGGGCTAGCGTTATGGGTATGACGAATTACATTAATCGTTTGACTAGTACGAGACTGGAGTATCGAAGGGATTTAAACAAAGAGCAGTATTACTGGACCAGTACGAGACTGGTGTATCAAAAAAAATTGAACAAAGAGCAGTAATTACTTGACCAGTATGAGACTGGAGTATCGAAATTAATTGAACAAAAGCAGTAATTACATGACCAGTACGAGGCTGGAGTATCAAAAAGAACTAAATAAAGAGCAGTAATTAATTGACCAGTATGAGACTGGAGTATCGAAGAGAACTAAATAAGAGCAGTAATTACTTGACCAGTACGAGACTGGAGTATTGAAAAGAATTGAACAAGAGTAGTAATTACATGAAAGTACGAGACTAGAGTATCGAAAAGAACTAAATAAGAGCAGTAATTACTTAACCAGTACGAGACTGGAGTATTGAAAAGATTTGAAGAAGAGCAGTAATTACTTGACCAGTACGAGACTGGAGTCAAAGGAGTTGCAATAAAATAAACATAAAGGTTAGTAGTCCTTCACTCCATATTTAGGAGGCTTCGGTTCCATCTCCGTTCATAAGAGGAAAGTCTTGTTGTATCTCCGTTCATAGGAGTCTCTTCCAAATTCTACCTCTTTAATTATAGTTCGGTCATAGATTTTAATTGCGCCTTTTAAACATAGCTTGGAGGGACGTTATTATGAGTCCCTTAATTTCCCCGCAAAGACGACTTCCAATATCTGGAAATTATTCTAAACGCAACTCAATGGTTCACAAAAATCCCACCTTCCTTCGAGCTTGAGTTTGCATTTTCATTTATTGGGTCATCATTTATTGGTGATATTATCCACCGATTATCACTCGATTACGTACAACGATCCCTTCTTCCAAGCTTGAGAATTCGATAATTTACAATAAAACGCGATCATTTTACCCTAAAAATTTGATGTTTACAAAACTTTCATCTGAATGTCCCCCTTGTTTTGATGGTACCTTCAAAATAATCATTTAAGAGCCTATAAATTTTCCCACACATTTCCGATCTTTTTAAGGGTTTATTTTTTCCAAATAATATTATTTAGGCTTTTAAAAAATAGCAATTCAGTTTGTAAAAATCCCATAATTTGATAGTACTTACAAGAGGCCCCAAGCATGTGCCTATAATTTTCCAAGAATTTTCCAAGGTATTTAGGATATTTATTTTATTCAAATGAATCTTGCAATGGCCTTTAAAAATAGCAAAACATTTCAGAAAAATCCCGAAAATTTACCGGAGCTAGCCTTCATAGGAGGGAACATTTCTCTAGTTCAAACTGTTTTCCCTAGGGGCTAGATTTCTCTCAAACAAATCAGGAAGGAATTGTTAAGAATGGTCTGTGGATAGCATTTTCCTAAAAGTAGGAGGGATGCCGGACCGCGCGTGGTTTTTCGATCACCACAGTAGATCTGGAGCCGATCCGCTGTGGGACGCGTAATTTCATGCAGGGGTGGGGCTTAAGAAACTCAGGGCCGTCTGATCTCATCGTGGAGATCGGACGGCCACCGTCACTCACCGATGATGCAAAAGGTGGCAGTCGCTGCCCCCGCCGGGCAGAGGCCACCAGACGCTGGCGCCGCCCCCAGTCAACTCGTCGGGGGACAGCGATCTATGTGGCGGTGGTCCGGCGGCCTGCCGCCACTGGCCCCCACCGGAAATCTTCAACCCGAGGGCGGGTGGCGTAGCCTGTGTTATTACCTCTGGTGTCGCGTCGCCCCTCCCTCGGTGATGGCCGGGTCTGCTGCCCCTGACCGACTCACCGGGGGTCAGCCTTGTCTCCGACGGTGATCCGCCGGCATGGCGCCGCCGGCCGCCGTCGACAGAGCTTGAAAGAAGGTGGGGACAGAGGGGACAGAGGAGGGGGAGCTTTCGGGTACCGCCGGAGACGCGTTCTCCGACAGCACCGCCGTCTTCCACTGTCGGGGCAATGTCTCCCAGTGGGTTACTGCTCCCCTAGTGCCACCACCAGTGATGGGGTGGAGCTCCCTCTTCGCCTGGCCACCACCCGATCCTGGGCATTGCTCGGGTGGCACTGGCAGCACTTCGGCGGTAGAGGGGTGCATGTAGCACGTTAGGGGAGTGGGGAAGGGGGGGGAGGAGGTCTTCCACCTGGCGTAGGGGTGCTCGGGCGGCTTTGAGTTGAGCGTCCATGGGAGGTGGTGGTGGTGGTGGGCTTGGGAGTGGTTTTTCGGCGAGGGAGCTCGGGCGGAGGGGAGGGGCTGGCTGGGGGTAAGTGAGGTCAGAGGGGAGGGGTTGAGATGGCTTTATATGGAGGGAGGGGGCCTCCCTTGTCTTTCTCCCGATGTGGGACTAAAGGGAGGGAGAGTGGGGGAAGATATTTCTTCCCCCCTCCCTCCACAACCCTATGGCCAGCTGGTTATTACATGGGAATAGGGATAGAACCCCTTTGGTGGTGGGGGTGAGGCTCCTATTGGAGAAAATTCCAAAAATAGGAATTTTGGGGGTGTTTGACTAAAGTCAACCCTATGGTGGGCCCTTAATGTTGGTCAAGGTCCAAGTGCGTCCAACTCGTCGGGTGGATGGTCAATGTTGGGGTGTTAAATCAATATGGGTATGTGCACGCTTTTCTGTGTATTTGACTGTAGGTTGACTTTTCGACGTCGTAATTGGTTACAATGAACTTTGTTGGTCTTGTTTTGACTTTAGGAGTCCACAAAGACTGACTGAGAATGATTTTGAGTTCATCCGCTTAATATTTTAAAACTGTGTCGTGGCAGTCTACAAAAACTAAAATGGACATATTTCTCATACGACCTCTGATTGAAACACAACGAGTCTTGTTGCACCCATATTGACTGCACGAATCTAATGGAACTGACATAAGTCAATTCGGATCACGTATGGTCACTATTCCACAACGGTGTACTTATGACGTGCTACGATATTCAAAATGGTCGTTTTATCTAAACGACCTCGGAATGAAATTTGGAGTATGTAACTGACGATATTCAAAATGGTCGTTTTATCTAAACTCGTATTGATCATACGAGTCTAACGGAAGTCAATTTGGAGTACATATGGTCATTGTACCCGAACGACGTTGTTGTGATGCACTACGATACCCAAAATGGTCATTTTCTCTAAACGACCTCGGATTGGATTGGAACGAGTTCTGAAGTATCTAGTTGTCTACCTAAAACACCTAGAGGGGGGTGAATAGGTGATATTTGCATCTTTTGTGGAATTAAAACTTGATGAAAAATAGAACACAGAAAAGCAAATCACAAACACAGACGACACAAGGATTTTATAGTGGTTCCCCAATCTTGGGTAGCCCACTTTCTGTCCTCGCCTATATAGCACCACTGCTAGCCTCAGCTACTTCACTATATCTCGGATCAAAATGATCCTACAAACTCAGAGTCACCACTCCTACACCTCGGAGACATCTCTCCTACAAACTCGGAGACAACGCTCCTACAACTCGGAAGATAAACTTCCAACAAATAAATTGTGGTTTGTGTACAAGTAAAAAGATAAAAATACAAGTACAGATCTGAAATATTTTGATCTTCTTCCTTCTTGAGACATGGAAAACTTTGGCTTGATGTTGAGGAAGAAAGCTTGAAATCTCAGATCTGAACTTCTAGGACTCGACAATATCCAATAGACTTTTGTAGAAATTAGATCACTGATCTGTCGAATCTTTTCCTTCAAATAGATCGTCTGATTGAGAGAGATGAAGTTCTTCAAAAATGGCAGAAGGCGTGCGGCTCTTTTAGGTTTTTTGAAAGATTAGGTCTAGACGATTTCTGAAAAAGACCGTTTATATGCAATCATATCTAACGGTAATAAGTCCTTGATTTAAGGTAGAATCTCCTTAAAATAAGTCATACGTGGCACTGACATAATAAGAGAAGATTTTAAATCCCGTCAGAAATGGACTTTGAAAACAGGACCTGAAATAATAATATTTCTCGAGATCTAAAGGACTTCTCCAGAAACAATATGATTTCTCGAGAGAAGGTCTGCAACAATAGGACCTCATAATTAGTTAAAACAAACATTGTTGGTCTTGTTTTGACTTTAGGAGTCCACTGAGACTGACTAAAAATGATTCTGAGTTCATTCGCTTAATATTTTAAAACTGTGCTGTAGCGGTCTACAAAACCTAAAATAGACAAAAAATTTCATACGACCTCTAATTGAAATGCAACGAGTCTTATTGCACTCGTGTTGACTGTACGAGTCTAACAGAACTGACAGAAGTCAATTCAGAGCACGTATGGTCATTATTCCACAACGGTGTACTTGTGACGCGCTATGATACTCAAAATGGTTGTTTTTTCTAAACAACCTCAGATTGAAATGGAACGAGTTCCATTGCACTCATATTGACCATACGAGTCTAACGAAACTGACGGAAGTCAATTTGGAGTACGTATGGTCACTGTACCACAACGACGTTGTTGTGGCGCACTACGATACTCAAAATGGTCGTTTTCTTTAAACGACCTCAGATTGGAATGGAATGAGTTTCATTGCAATCGTATTGATTATACGAGTTTAACGGAACTGACAGAAGTCAATTTGAAGTTACCTAGCACAATATCCCACAATCGGGTCACTTTATATCTTTTGGGTTACTTTTATTGGGTCCACTAGGGTCTAGTGACCCAATAAAAGTCGGGATGTTACAAAAGGCACAAATTCATGACATAAATGTGGCTATTGAAAAATTTGGAGTTGGCAAAAATTCCCTTGACATGATTCTGGCCAACCAATGTCATGGTTGTGCTAAATTTGGGTTGGGTTATGGCTCTGGAAGTTATCGCCCTGCTATAACCCTTACTGCCAGTTGTGGCATTAATTCCAGCAAAAAGAACATCTCCAATAAAGGTCTCAACCTCTTTATTTTCGTGCCAAATGTCATGTCTTTGGACACACCTCAAACTCTTGTAGGAATAAGGGACAAAGTACTATAAAGCAAATTTGGGTTCCTAAGGTTGCCACCTACTCTTTGGGAGGAATGAGTATTTAAACCTATTTTTTGTAACACCCCAGTTTTCACAATGATGAGAAGGCAAGCTCTCTGTAGCTAATGCCCAACGGTAAGCACTACCGCTGCCGGTAGCTGTGTCATTTAGATGAGCCATGTATCATCTAGATGTGCTCTATATCGGCTAGAGAGGCTCGTAACATCAAAATGCTAATGCCAGGCGGTAGGTGTACGTGATACCGCTGGCGGTAGCTATATAGCCGGGAAGTGTCTTTGTGTCATCAAGAAGGTGTCATCGTGAAGGTGTTGTCAAGAAGATATCGACTAGATGTTAGCGTCGGCCTATAGCACTACCATCGGCGGCAGGTCTTCAAGTCGATATAAGGCATAGTATCATCGTGAGAATGAGGCGGTACGCTGAAGGTTAAGATTAAATGCTAGCACGGAGCGGTAGCGCTACCGCCAGGAAGGAGCTGACCAGATCCACGAAATAGAAATTCTGGAGGTCAAATCTTTAAGGCTTTTGATCAAACGACTGGGAGATGTTCCATTAACTATTACGGTGTGAGCAGAGGAAGTTTATCCTTATTGTTCATAAGCCTTTTCTCTCTCCAAGCTTGATAAAGAGGAAAGCCAAGGAGGAAGAAGAAGACTCTTTCCGCCATTGACGGATCTCCAAAGCTCTGAATCGCACACCAATTTCAGATCCACGGACGGCGGCCCGGTGCGGTTTTTTCTATCCGACTAAAAACTTGGATTCTTATGGAGCCAAAGAGACTGGCAAGGGTAACAATCCTTCATCCCAGTCTTAGGACGTATTTTGGTCCTTTCATCCCTTTTTTATGCTTGCATAAAGTAGTCTCTTTCATAAATTAGTGAAGTGTAGGACTCCCTCTAGCTCTTCGGAACTCTTGGTCGATTGTGTCTGTCCTTGACATTTATTGCATGTAGAAATTTGGTAGTCGTATGGGTTTAGGCATTTTGTGTGAAGCCTACCCGTGGTTGTTAGCATAAATCGGTGACGCTTGATTGTGACGTGCATTTTGGTTAAGCTTAGAATGCGTGCCAGAGAATGACTCCACGAGATATCCCATTATGGATGCGGTATTTGGGTTGTAGGTGTCTTGTGGGAGCCTAACAGAAACCCCATGCTTGGGTTGTGGTTGTTTACAAACCTTCACTACGAGTTTTCAAGTAGAGTTGTCTTGGACCTCCTTCGTTGAATGTATTTGTGAAGCCTACGTCCACTTGCAAGGATTAGGTGAGAAGCATATCTTGTGAGTAGCACTAGTATTTTTGTAAACTCTTACGGGCTGAGGTGAAGACATACCCGCATCATGTAGTTGGATCACGATGACTAAAGCATGTGCAAAGCTGAACAGAACTCATTTCCATGCAGATCGGCGAGAGGTCTTAACCTCTCGTACGCCGTGTGATCATGGGAGAGGTCATGGATGGGGTTCACCAAGACCGGACAAAAGCTCTTTTCCCACCTAAAGTTGCATAACATAGGATGGTGTTGGTGCTCATGGAGGAGTACTTTGGAAGAATGCCTTGGGTGCAGGAAATGTGTGGTCGTGAATCCCCACGTCTGTGTTGTGATGATTTGATGTTAAGTTAGCCTCATGCGGTTGCTTAGGAGATTGTGGGGATCATCCGGGTGAACCCAACTAACATCATGTGCATACCTAGGTTCCCCTTTCTTTGATGCTCAACCTAGAAGATTGATTATGCTTGAAACCTCACCTTGTGTAGAGTTGATGCACTTTGTATATGTTGCATGTATGACTTGCTTGTAGGTTAGCGGTGTCGTGCCCATGAGTCGGCTCGATGGCCCGGGGGGATCATTATACGGTTTGTGGTCAGCTCATAGCTGACCCTCATTTGCTTCTTATTTATGGATGGTGCAGGTGAGCCGAGAAGGAAGTAGCGGGATGAAGCCCATTGCTGAGTTGGCCTTTGAAGGTGATGGCGCAAATCTCAGCACACCGCTATAGGCGGTAGCTCGACTGCGGCACGAAATGGCAGTGTACCGATCGTTCAAGTAATATAAAATGGGAATGAATCCCCAAGTATCGATCTCAAAGGAACACAGTAAGGTGGAGTTTATTATCGAGGAAGTACTTGAGATTGAAGTCCTTTCGAGCGGATGGATGCGGCAATGGGGGATTTGGTTTGCGAATAATAAAATAAAATATTACAACTACTCCTATGCAATGCCGCTATGCAATGCTTCGCTTGGCTGAATGGAGACTAGGCAGGCCTTGAGCGCGCTGCGTCGCAAGGGCGGATGGACGAGTAGGCAGACGGAATCGAACTATGCAGGCCTTGAGCGCGCTGCTTCGTAGGGCGAGTGGATTACACGGGCCGCTATGCCACGCTTCGCTAGGCGGATGGACGAGTAGGCTAACGGAATGAGGGTCGCAAACACCTCTTCGAAGCACGCCACTAGCAATTGCTAGTGCGGAACCGAACACAATGGTGGAATGGAAATTAGATGGGGGCGCACCTCAATAAGCACATATGAACTAAATGATTCCAAATAAATGAAATAAATATTAAGCAATATTGTTCATAGCACACATCATCAAAATATAGAGGAAACTAGTTTATACAATCAACAACATAAGGAAGGAAAAAGAGAGTAAAGGAGTCGACCACATCCGAAGCCTTGCCGAAGATTCACGGTTGGAATCGCTGGGTTGTCAATCCGCGTCCAAGCTCGGTCTTCAACTGCGTCCGAGGTAGAGGAGGGCTGTCACTTCCTGCCAATGTCTCGTCTTCTTTATGTCACGATCCAATCTCCTCCGATACACGATCTCCTTGCTCGATGTTGGCGATCTTTGGGCTAGAAACCTCTCCTTGGAGCTCAAGGATGATGGAGGAGGCCTAGGGGGCGGAGAACCTGCGGAAGGGGCAAAAACGGCGGACTGGCGGAAGAAAATGCGGAGCTCCCAACCTAAATCGCGAGCAGGAGTATTTATAGGCGCTGGAATAAACATTGCGCACGGTCAGTGGCGCACGACCAGTGGTCGTGCGCACTAGAATCCTGTGATCGTGCGCCTGCCTGGGCGGAGCCTGCAATGTAAGAAATTTATAAAATATAATGTTCGCACGACCAGTGGCGCACAACCAGTGGTCGTGCGCATTATCGTAAGTGGTCATGCGTTCGGTCAAGACAGAACTCATAAAATGGGGTTAAGTGCGCACGATCAGCGACGCACGACCAGTGGTCGCGCGCAGTAGAACTAGTGATCGTGCGCAGTGTTCCTGTACAGGATTGTACCGGGAACACCTGCACGACTCCTGTTCCAGCACAACCACGAATCCAGCCACTGAAAGTGGCACTTAACAATGCATGAAAACTACTAAAGAAGAAGAACATGAAATAACACCAAAAACGGGCCTAGAGGTGCACTTAGCATGGAGTATCAAATATGAGTGAAAACATGTCTAAAGTGAAGTGCATAGACTAGAAAATCGGCCCAGATGAGTCCATAAATGTGTATATATTTGGGACTCATCACACCCCCAGACTTAACTGTTTGCGCGTCCCGAGCAAACCATCTCTCGCGGATAGGAAAAACATAAGCTGGCGAAGAAATTATCAGGCGGAGTACCATGCGAAGTCGCATGCTCATGTGCGTAGAAATACAGTAAACAAAATTTCTAATTATACATATTAGTTTATAATTTTCTAGGAGCGTATTTATATATTACGTTTACTCAAAAAGTGAATCACGGTGAATCATAAGGTCGTACATAGGAAGAAAGTAAACTGAACGCTGAGGCGAGCATTGCCAAAGATCGGGGCTCGGGACAACTCCATTGAAATCCATCAATGTCGGTGACCATAAGCTTGCCCGTTCGCACTCTCTCCACGGCACTGGTATGACTCAAATGCGTGAATAAATAGGACTTTAGGTTTTAGATGAGGCTTGGGTTTAGGTGAGGATAAACAAAGATAAAAACGACGGCTCAAGCACTAAACCCAAATAAGCTTATGCAGAAATTATTCTCGTTCACCACACAAACACGGGGGTATATCACACCACCAGACTTGGACTTAACAACATGGGTCAACATGGGTGTGTGCACCGCCTACTCCCAAACATATATTTTTACACAGATTTTTCATTAAAGCTCATATCTTTTTCTTTTCTTTTCACTTCTTTTCTTTCTCTCATTTTCTTCTTTTCTTTTCTTATCATTTTCAGCAACTAAACAATAAAACACATCCACATCTTCACAAACATATCACCAAATCAACAACCCAACTCATGAAAATAATAAACAGCTAAAGCTCAGATTTTGGTGTGCGACTAAGATTGGCATTTAGGCTTTGGTGAGACAACAATGGGGCTGAATCAAAGAATGGGTAGGCACAACTGGGCTAACGAGGATAAAGCGATAGGAGTGGGCACAAAGGCTCAACCGGGCCAAAATGATGGCCTATATCACATTCACGCAATTGACTAACCGTGTACCCATGCTTCAAGAATCGCTTGGGGCAAGTTCTAGCCACCGAGAAAGATAATCCTTCCTCCCGACTCGGGCAATATGAGACTAACGAACGTCTACACACATTCCTATGCTACCGTTTGATTCACATCGGATTCACCAATTTTTGAGTGTAGTAAACAATATTTACGCTAATAGAAAAATATAAACTAAATGTATAAAAAGAAATTGAATCTACACGAATTTCTAAGCAAGACATGAGCACTCGACTAGGAGCACTACAGAAGTCAACATTTTACTCTGACTCACAATCCTAAGCCAGCACAATGATTTTCCAAATCACACAAAAAGAAATGAGTTCAGCTCACGACGTGCCAACAGCTAAGTGCGCGCTCATGTGGGTGTTGTGGTGTGCAATGAACTGAATGACAATTTCCAAAAAGCTAAAATAAAAGTACTTCTAGCATGCTATGCAAGAGTGCACGTGAGTGGGCACAAAAACTGCTCTCCCCCAGACTTAAACTAAACAATCCACAAAATATATGACATGAAAATCAGAAAAAGCTAGGGAAAGAGAGTACCAAGTGTTCAGAAATGAGCACACCAGAAGATTGGCATGTAAGATAAAATGAGTCGCAGCATCCGCCATCCAGAAAAGATACCTGCAAGGGTCAGCTCCGCAGAAACAAAAGAAAATAGAAAACTGAAAAAAATACTACTAACTAAACATGCTTAGATGAAATAAAAATGCAGAAAAGAAAGATAACTACTGGGGTTATTGTCATCCCAGCACGACTTATTTGGCATTTGTACAGTTCTAGCTAATGGGAGTATGGAAGGAGAAGTGGACAGGTAACTGGCCTAATATCCGTGTCGGTAGCGGGTACCGATACGGCGACAGAACAGTTACTCCTCTACCCAAATAATAATACCTACATAACGCAGGCAGAGGAAACAGAAAGTAAGAAGAGGAGGAGATATCCTCACTCAACTCACCAAACACATCCTTGCCTAGCAAGGTGTCGTCAACAGGGAGGTGGCAGGAGGAAAAGGCAATGAGTGGAGTTTCCTCTACGGAGGGGGAATCAACCTCCTCACATAAGAGGATGCTCTCATCATTGACTTGGGCAATATGCACCAAATCCTCCTGGGGTACCTGTGAAGACTCAACCTGCACAGGCTCGGATGAAGAGGGGAGATCAAGAAATAAACAAGACGAAGAACATAAATAATCAAAAATCGGGGGAGTGGTCCCGGTCTCACTCCCAGCAGGATCCAAGGATAGATCGCTATCATCATCGTAAGTATCACAGCGAGGGGAACCCAAGAACTCAAGGGCTTCGGTGGTAAGTTGGACCTCCTCGTCCCATGAGGAAGTGCAAACCTCCTCATCAGAAAGAGTATCCTCCTCATCCTACCAAGGTGCATCATCCGAGTCAGAAGCATCACCCCGCTCCTTTACTTTGATAGGATCATAAAGAATGTGTGTAGAAAAATCTTGCAAAGAAATTGGAGGAACACAAAGATTTGGTTCCTCCGCAAAAAGATCTGCTAAAGCCTCCCCGATGGAAAGAATACTTTCCTCATCATACTCAGGTGCATCTAGGAGCTCCCATTCCTCTCCTTGTTGGCCAACTGATGAGTGTTCATCATCACTAGGAGTGAAGCCATACACAGGGAGTGAGGAGTCCGTGCACGAAGTAAGATCGGGGGTAGAGGGGACGATTGCCTCCATGGGTAAAGAATGAGTGATAGGGACAATGTTGTCATGAGTGGAGGAGCGGCGGTCAGGATTGAAAAGACTAGGACAGTCCTTCAATTCATGACCCTCTCCTCGACACAACAAGCAAACAACATTCCTACACTGCCTAGCATTTAATTCATTCATTTGGTCTATATAATAAACCATCTTGTCATTAAAGCTAGGTGAAATATCCCATGACGACATTTTCAAAAATTAAAGCAGATATAAAGAGACTGAAATTCTTTGCAAGGAAATCTACACAAACTAATAAAACTCCTTAGATTAATCTTGCCAAAAAATTTAAAACAGAAGAGAAATAAACAAACAAACAGAAAATGATCAGAAAGCAAACAAAAATAATAAAGTGGCTATACACACTTGGAAGAAACTACTATCTCTCGGCTCTCCCTCTCAAGAAAACTCACATGTCTGTGTTCCCCGGCAACGGCGCCAAAAACTTGATGGCGCAAATCTCAGCACACCACTATAGGCGGTAGCTCGACTGCGGCACGAAACGGCAGTGTACCGATCCTTCAAGTAATATAAAATGGGAATGAATCCCCAAGTATCGATCTCAAAGGAACATAGTAAGGTGGAGTTTATTATCGAGTAAGGACTTGAGATTGAAGTCCTTTCGAGCGGATGGATGCGGCAATGGGGGATTTGATTTGCGAATAATAAAATAAAATATTACAACTACTCCAATGCAATGATGCTATGCAATGCTTCGCTTGGCGGAATGGAGACTAGGCAGGCCTTGAGCGCGCTGCGTCACAAGGGCGGATGGATGAGTAGGCAGACGGAATCGAACTATGCAGGCCTTGAGCGCGCTGCTTCGTAGGGCAAGTGGATTACACGAGCCGCTATGCCACGCTTCGCTAGGCGGATGGATGAGTAGGCTAAATGAATGAGGGTCGCAAACACCTCTTCGACAAGCACGCCACTAGCAATTGCTAGTGCGGCACCGAACACGATGGTGGAATGGAAATTAGATGGGGGCGCACCTCAATAAGCACATATGAACTAAATGATTCCAAATAAATGAAATAAACATTAAGCAATATTGTTCATAGCACACATCATCAAAATATAGAGGAAACTAGTTTATACAATCAACAACATAAGGAAGGAAAAAGAGAGTAAAGGAGTCAACCACATCCGAAGCCTTGCCGAAGATTCACGGTTGGAATCGCTGGGTTGTCAATCCGCGTCCAAGCTCGGTCTTCAACTGCGTCCGAGGTAGAGGAGGGCTGTAACTTCCTCCCAATGGCTCGTCCTCTTCGTGTCACGATCCAATCTCCTCCGATACACGATCTCCTTGCTCGATGTTGGCGATCTTTGGGCTAGAAACCTCTCCTTGGAGCTCAAGGATGATGGAGGAGGCCTAGGGGGGCGGAGAACCTGCGGAAGGGGTGAAAATGGCGGACTGGCGGAAGAAAATGCGGAGATCCCAACCTAAATCGCGAGCAGGAGTATTTATAGGTGCTGGAATAAACAGTGCGCACGGTCAATGGCGCACGACCAGTGGTCGTGCGCACTAGAATCCTGTGATCGTGCGCCAGCCTGGGCGGAGCCTGCAATGTAAGAAATTTATAAAATATAATGTTCGCACGACCAGTGGCGCACGACCGTAAGTGGTCGTGCGTTCGGTTAAGACAGAACTCATAAAGTGGGGTTAAGTGCGCACGATCAGCGGCGCACGACCAGTGGTCGTGCGCAGTAGAACCAGTGATCGTGCGCAGTGTTCCTGTACAGGATTGTACCGGGAACACCTGCACGACTCCTGTTCCAGCACAACCACGAATCCAGCCACTGAAAGTGGCACTTAACAATGCATGAAAACTACTAAAGAAGAAGAACATGAAATAACACCAAAAACGGGCCTAGAGGTGCACTTAGCATGGAGTATCAAATATGAGTGAAAACATGTCTAAAGTGAAGTGCATAGACTAGAAAATCGGCCCAGATGAGTCCATAAATGTGTATATATTTGGGACTCATCAGAAGGCCAGCCTACTTTTACTGTTTTCCTTGTATTGTCGGCATGCATGCCGATGTATGTTTTAAAGTTAATTACATTGTTGAATGTAAGGCTTTAAGGCCATAACTTTAATCTAACATTCCTGAGTAGGTGAACATCTTATATTGCTATTTTAATGAAAGACAATGTTTACGCTTTAACTATACTCTCGTGCAGTTATGTTTTGTGTATCATCTTATTAACGTCTAGCTAGTGTGCTCAATATGGCGTGGGATCCCGGCCAAAACTATTGATATATTTTTTTGTACTGGTAGAGTATTACAATTTGGTATCAGACTTTAGGAGTCGGTCTGTAGTTTTGAGAATTCAAGGCCGAATTCTTTTTAAGGTGTGGAGTGCATGTGATGTGCATTCACCTAAAAATGATAACAACTAATAAGAATGTCCACTTAGGAATGAAAAAATTACTTGTTTGGGGAACCTTAACGTTCCATGATTGTTTATTTATTATGTTTTTGGTAACTAAATTGTGTGTTACATGATTATAGGTGACTAGGAGTGGTGCAGGGCAGTCTCAACCCCATAACACTGCCAAAATTATTGCATACGCTGAGGTGCCAGTGACCACACCTTCTGCTGAGATGATTAGATTAGTCGCCAAAGCGGTCTTCGTGATGATTGATACTCAACCAAGATGGCTTGCACAACCTACTACTCCTAGTCCGGATGTGGCCCCATTGCATGTTGCTATTGTTAAACCTGCAGTGCAGCCTCGGTTGGAACATTGAGTTTATCCTGTAGCTGTGGGACGAGCTCGTGACCAACAACTGAAGCACTTTCTGAGCTTCCATCCTCCAACCCTCTCGGGGACCGAATCCCAAACTGAGGCAGAGGATTGGCTGTCAAGGATAAAGAGAACTCTAAAGGCGACAACAACTGATGAAGCAATGATGGTCACCTTAGCCATTTTCCCTCTGTACGGAGAGGCGGTGCTTTGGTGGGAATAACTAGAGGTGCACAAGTCTAGTGGTAGAGAGATTACTGATATCTCGATGACAGAATTCTCAAAACTGTTCCTCCAGAGGTTATTTCCCTCTGCCCAGCGCATTGCATTGCAAAACCAGTTTTTGTGGTTAACTCAGGGTAATCGCTCTATAGACGACTACCTGCATGAGTTCACCAGACTTGGTCTCTATGCGGGATCTTTGGTAGAAGATGAGGAGACAAAGAAAAATAAGTTATACGAAGGACTTCGTGATGAGTTGAGGCTGCTTCTAGCAGGCCCAATGACATTTTGCTTTCATGTTCTGGTACAAACTACCATATCTATGGAAATGGATATGTAGAGGGTGCAAAAATGCGTGAGTTTAGAAAGAACAAAAGGAAGTCTAGGTTCGCGGAACCAGCTCCCTCTAATGTATTGGGAGAAACTACTATATGGGGTCCCATAACGTATTTCACTTACAGAAAGGTGGGACACAAAGCCCGAGTGTGTCGAAGTGGTCCACCGAAGGCAGAAAACTGAGCAGTGGACAATGCTCATGCAGCGAGTTCAACTTATGTGGAGAAAGGGAAAGTTGTGGAGTATTCTGCTTTCCATCATCCTCTAACCTATCCAAGAGTCTACTCACTTGGCCAACTGGAAGCCATTCGACAAAACGATGTCATCACAGGTACGAATAATAATTTAGCTTTTACAGCTTAACGTGATTAATACTTCATGTGCGACTATATGTTTGTCTGTGTGTGCAATTAGGCTTCATCCTAATGTTCAACTATTCAGCAAGAGCTCTTTTTGATACTAGAGCATCTCACTCCTTCCTGTCTAAGGACTTCGTGGTGCTAATCAGAGTGTCGTATACCTTGGTAAAGGATAGATTGGAGGTAGTGTTGACCAATGGGTCTCGAATGAGCGCGGATAGGTTGAGTTGTGTGAAGGTGTGGGTTGGGAATCAAGATTTTGACTTGGAAGCATCTTTACTACCGCTTGCTTAATTTGATGTAATCTTTGGCATGGACTGGCTCTTAAAGTAGCGAGCATGCATAGATTGCACTCTGAAGGAGATTACTCTGGGAAAGAACAACGGCGATGAGACCACATTTGCTGACAAGCAAGGAGCGAGCAAGATACTGATGTCTGCTCTCCAAGTGGTTAAGGCAGTGAGGAAAGGTGCAGA
This sequence comes from Dactylorhiza incarnata, assembly GCA_033032865.1. Taxonomy (NCBI): domain Eukaryota; kingdom Viridiplantae; phylum Streptophyta; class Magnoliopsida; order Asparagales; family Orchidaceae; genus Dactylorhiza; species Dactylorhiza incarnata. The sequence continues at coordinate 10,713,598 of JAWHQI010000031.1, forward strand.
GTTGTTCTTCACTTTGTTGGTGGCTTTGGAGCTTAAACCCAGTTTAAGTGATGTCCCGATAGTAGCGGAGTATGTTGACATGTTTCCAAACGAACTTTGTAGGGGCTCTGCCTCTGCGAGAGATATATTTATGTATTGATTTGGTGCCAATGCCAAACCTGTGTCACGCTCACCGTACTGAATAGCGCCAAAGAAATTGGCAGAACTAAAAGTTCAGTTACAAGTACTATTAAAGCAAGGCTGCATACGTCCAAGTTCATCCCCTTGGAGTGCAGCAGTCCTCTTTATGAAAAAGAAGGACAGGAGCTCGCAGCTATGTATCGACTATCAAGAACTGAATAATCTGACAAAGAAGAACCGTAATCTGATTCTGAGAATCGATGACTTGTTCGACCAACTGGTTGGGTCGACGGTGTATTATATACTAGACTTGAGGTCCGGTTATTACCAATTGAGGATAAATGAATGTGATATTCCAAATACGACGTTCAGTACCTGCTTTGGGCACTATGAGTTCATGGACATGTTGTTCGATCTCTCCAATGCACTGTCGGTATCTATGGACTTGATGAATAGAACATTCCAAGAGTATTTGGACCGATTTGTGATCGTCTTCATCGACGACATATTGGTATACTATTAGTCCGAAGAGGAGCATGCAGATCACCTGCATGCAGTTTTTAGCACATTATGGAGGAGTCAACTATACGTCAAGTTCTCCAAATGTGAGTATTGGCTATCGCCAGTGGCATTCCTCGGTCATGTTGTAAGTTGTGAGGGAATCGCAGTCGATTTGTCGTAGATAGTGGCAATCCAAAAGTGGCTTGTGCTGAAAAACGTAGCGAAGTTGCAAAGTTTCTTGGGACTGGAGAACTTTTTGAGGATTGAACTTCCTTTCACTATGTTGACTAGGAAAGATCAGATGTTTGCTTTATCGCCCGAGTGCGCATGAGCTTTTGAGGAGCTAAAGTGTCATCTGACCATGACGTCCATCTTATGCTCGCCAAGTGGTACGGAAGGCTACGAGATATATAAGGATTCCTCGGGGAGCTGCTTGGGTTGCATCCTGGCGCAATTCAGAAATGTAATAGCTTATAGCTCTCATCAGTTGAAGGTACATGAGAGGAATTACCCAGTCAACAACTTGGAGTTGGCAGCCATGGTATTCGCTCTTAAGCTATGGCGGCATTACCTATATGGCGTGAAGATTGACATCTTTACAGGCAATAAGATCCTAAAGTACCTATCAAATCAGCAGGAGTTGAACATGCGACAAAGGAGGTGGATGGAGATCCTTGGGGACTACACCTTTGATATTCGTTACACTCCCAGGAAGGGAAACATTGTTGTAGACGCGTTGAGTCGGCGGGCTCCCGCACAAGCAAATTGGATTTTGATGCATGATGAGCGTCTAATTTGTGATCAAGAATCCTTGGGGATCTCTTGTGTCGATAAGAGAGTGTCTACTTCAGCATGCTTGAACTGTATGGTGGTTCAATATGACCTTGCCGACCGAGTTCGACATGCTTTGGAGCTAGATGAAAGCATGAAGCGCTAAAAAGCGATGACTGTGGATGGGTCAACCACTGAATTCTCCTCCGAGGGCGGTCTTTTATAGAAGTATGCTAGACTGTGCATCCCAAAAGTTGCCAAATTATGGGAAGAATTGATGTATAAGGCTCACTTTACCAAGTACTTGATCCACCCGGAGAGCACAAAGATGTACATAGACATGAAGAAACTCTTTTGGTGGTCAGGTACGAAGAAAGACATTGATCTTTATGTGACCATGCTTCATACTTGTGCATTGGCGAAGGCTGAATATAAAATACCTGGTGGGTTTCTAAAGTCATTGTCGATTCCGGAATGGAAGTTTGATGATATTTCAATGGATTTCATGTACGACTTGCCGAGATCGCAGCATGGAAATGATGCCATTTTGGTGACCTTAGATTGTTTGACAAAAGTATCACACTTCATTCTGAATCGGAAGGATGATTCCGTGGAAAAGATAGCAAAGCTATACATTGATAATATCGTACGATTGCGTGGAGTTCCTCATAGCATCGTAAGTGATTGAGATGGGTGTTTCACATCAAATGACTGGAAACTGATTCACCAACTATTGGGTAACAAGATAAAACTTAGCACAGCCTTCCACCTGCAAATGGATGGGCAGACTGAGAGGACCAATAGGACATTGGAAGACATGCTCCAGATGTGGGCCTTAGGTTTTGGAAAGATATGGGAGGACCACCACCGAGGCCGAATATTTTCGGTTGCTCTCTCCACCACCGAGGCCGAATATATCGCACTAGGAAGTTGTTGTGCATAAGTGTTATGGATGACTCAAACCTTAGACGACTTCGGAGTTTATCTAACCAACATTGAACTAAAATGAGAAAACAAGAGTGCTATTGACCTAACAAACAACCTCGTTCATCACTCAAGATCCAAACAAATAGACGTGAGACATCACTTCTTTAGGGATCACATTAAGAAAGAACTTGTTCATGTCAACTTTATAGAAGCTGAATCCCAACTTTGGACATCTTTACCAAACCTCTACCTGAGGCACGATTTGCTTTACTTAGGCTAAAATTAGGGGTTTTGGACATCTTAGCTTAAAAATGACATCTCGCATTTTGTGTGTTTTCTTGTCTGATTTCTTTGCTTTAATTTGTAGCCCTTATACTGGATAATCGTAATCACACGAAAAATTTCAAAAAAAAAACCCTTTTTTTTAAAACATGACTTCTGTTACTAGCGCGCAGTGGTAGGTTTTACCACTGACTGTAGCATAAAACTCTGAATTTGCTATTTGTTTTAAAAGTTTTGTATTTGTATTCATTTCCTGTTATTCTTTAAATACTAAAAACAAAAAATCTGTAAATAAAATAAAAATCAAACAAAACATGTTTTTTTTTCTTTTTATATATCAAAAATCAACTACAAAATTGGAAAATAAACTAAAAACACAAAAATATGTTTTCAATTGTTTTAGTATTGCCATTAAAAATTTTAAAAATGAATGTTATTCATTGAAATGTTTTAACTATAATTAGGTTTATCTTTTCAAGATTAAAATACAATGTTAAATCCAAATTTCAAGTATCTTAAAACATTGGTTTGTGTTATGCATTGAACATTATATTGTAATGTGCAATGAAATTGATTATAGAAATCATGTGTATGATTGCTTAGCATGCCTTTAAGTATGGGTAATATTTTATATTTGATAATGATTTACACAGTCACATCTTTGATAATCTACATATGATTTTAATCTTATTCTTACATGATTATGTAGTGTAACAACTTAACATTATTGGATGTGTGATTAGTTTACCTACACCACAATAATAATCTCTCTCATGCACCCATATTTGAACAAGTGTATTCATTCAAAAACTCTATGTTTGCAAAAACAAGTGAGTTCGGAGACCTTTGTCACCAAACTAAAATCCAAATGAATAAATGACATAGATAACTCCACCAAGCAGTACTCACCCTCCTTATAAGTCTTAATGAGCATTGTGAGGTTGAGCACCTTGGAGAGAATTGTAAAGTGTCTTGTGCAAACACATATATACACAACTTCTTCTTGTACACAGGATCACAAATAAATCAAAGAAAACATAATATATGTGATCCCCCAAGCACTACTTTGCACCCTGATAAGTCTCAATTAGCATTATGTGTGCAAAGCACCTTGCTAGTTGTACTATTTTTCATGTGCATTGAAAACAAATATAGCTTTGTTGGTATAAGTTATTCTAAAATTGCATTTTCGATAATGTTGTGTTTATTCCATTATACATGTCATGTGTTTTGATTAAATCATTTATATACTCTTATCAAAAATACCATTTGGACACATCATTATCTCTTATAAGACTTCTACTCATGAGAATTGGAGTCTAATGCATATTTCTTCTCTACAATCTTTAGTAGATGCACTAGATAGCATTGCATGATTTATATAATGTATAAGTTTACTTGAATTACGAATTTAAAACATTATATCTTTTACCTTGTCTTGATAAAGTAAATAATGCTAACATTCACTTTTTAAACTTATTTTCTGCTACGCCATGTATGCTCAGTCTTGATTATATACTCTCTAAGCAAGTGCTATTATGTTTTGATAACAAGTGATATTTGATCTTGACTTTCAATTGACAAAACATCTCTTTTCTACTGGACTAAACTCTTACACATTTACCTTGCTTAAAACTCTAATAAAAAGGTTTATTTACAAAATCTTGAACCATGCTTTCGAAAAAATTTACTACTTGTAAGCTCGATCATGAATATTTTCTTACCATCAAGTGGTATTATTTACTAAGCTATTGGTACCTCACACTTACAAATCAAAAAAAAATTCACTCAACATGTGGTATCACTAAGTCATAAATCTTTGGTATTTTATCTCCCTTCTCTACAAACATATTACACCTAGAATGATATATTTTCTCTCCACCCTCTTTGATAATACCAAAAGGGGGATAATAACTTTGAAATAAATTCATACTTAAGGGGAGTAACATACATATGATGCTTTGATGTAGGGGGAGCACACATATAGGGGGAGCATCTATATAGGGAAGCATATGCATACTATCACGCTAATCCTTTACTATAAACACAAAACTTATATTTGAATGTTTTCTTTCTAATAGGATTTGTTATTATCAAAAGGGGGAGTTTGTTGGAACAAGCTTTCCATATCTCTTGGTTTGAGAATAACATATCTCATTGTATTTGATCATACTTGCCATGTATTTATAATGTGCAGGAAATTCAGCTTTCAAGCCCCTACGAGTTCAAAAAAGAAAGACGATGATTCACTATCATTACGATGCTCTATTGCTATCGTGGTGCGTTAACGCTACAGCAGGCGGTAGCTTATGCATACTTGGAAATATCGTCGAGATGGAAATATCATCGAGAATAGAATATCGACATGATGTAGATATAGAAAGTTTTACTGCAGCGCGTTAGTGTTACCGCTGGTGATAGCATTGGCACATTTGGAAATAGCATCGAAATGGAAATATCGTCGAGAAAGGAATGTTGATGGAACTCTGATATAGCAAGTTCTACTATGGCGAGTTAAGGCTTTCACTCGGCGGTAAGTTATGGAAGTCTCATCATCATGCTGCTGATTGATGATCAAAAGTGGAAGGAGATTCGATGGCAAGGAAAGATATATCGCTAATGCGGCGCGTTAGTATTACCGTGACGCGGTAGGAGGGGCTGCCAAAATTGGAGCAAGAATGTTGCCAAAGTTGACTCAATCTGTGTACCAGCCTGTTGCCTAAAGAGGCTACCGCTCGGCGGTAGCACTATCGCTGGCGCTAGGTCCCGAGTCTATTTAAAGTGCGGTCATCCTCCTTTTAGTGATGCTGATTGACTACGTAACAAATCCATAACTCTTATACCTTCGTGAGAGCCTCCTCCTTGTATCCAAATGAACTCCATCAACGCTCGTGAACCCTAAGAACTTGAAAAAGGATCGATCACGCTTACATCATCTTCAAGTTCAACATTTGAGGGAGTTTTTGATGTTGTAGTTTCATTATTGTTTGTAACTCTTATCTTTTGATGGTAGAGAAATTTGCCCGTGGTTGGCGACTAGGGCCTTACGAGGACTAGGGAGAATTCTCTGCATGGGTGTGGAAACTAAGTCTAGGGTTAGATCTAGGGGAGGCTTGAGGCCACATCTGGGAGAGATAGGTTAAAGCCAATTGGTCCTAGGGAGAAGGGTCTGTATAGAAAACCAAAAAGGTTTTTACATTCGCCTCAATTCCAAGCGTCATTGGGATTGAATTTTGCAATCAAGTTTAAAGCAATAATATTATTTTTTTCTCCAGTATTGACGAGTTAACTCTGATCATTGAAATCTAAATGAAATGGGAGCCCTCTATCACTAATAGCAAGTGGTAACTTCTACCGCTGGTGGTAGCAACAGAGACTTCATCTCTCTTTCTTCGTGCAACACAGTTTCAAAAAAGCTTACATCATTGTCTTGACTGAAATATTTTCATAAAATATATTCAACTCATAACTATAATTTCACATAAGCTCGAAATATTTTAAAACCCTTATTCACCCCCCCCCCCCCCCTCCCTCTAAGAGCGCCTATAGATCCAACAATATTAGTTAGACAACTGGAGATTTGGCTATAAGAGGAGAATATTGTCTTTATAGTCTATCGTTGGCGCTAAAGAGTTACCGCTGGCGATAACAATATTGTCTAGACAGTTTTTGTCTTCTGGATGACTGGAGCGACGATTGGAAGAGTAGCATATCGTCGAGAACACTACAGTCGCATGCTACCACTAACGCGTCACGTTATTATGAAGTTCATGTCAACAATCCAAGTGATCAACGAGAGAAAGTGGCGAAAAAATAGAAGAGGAAATGTTACTAAATATTACTACAGCTTGGCGGTAGTTATTACCACCCCGCGATAACCCTGGTGAACAAAGGACTGGCCACCTTCCTTATCTGCAGATGACCAGCTACTCATGATTCTAAAACAAGCTAGACAACCACTCGCACTAGCGTTAACACTCCTCTCTAACTAATGAACACAAGGAAAGACCTGTCGCCTAACTTTCATGGAGCAAGGCAACTGGATAAAGGCATGTATACAAAACCTACCGTCGCGCGGTAACCTACCATCGCGCAGTAACCTACCGTCGTGCGGTAACCTACCGTCGCGCGGCAACCTACCGCTGGCAGTAGCCTGATGATTTTTTTATAAACGCTCTTCTCTTTCTCTTGTAAAAACAATCGAAGAGAGACAGAACATAATGACTAAGGGTTTTTGAACCGCCTCTTCAGTTAGGACCTACCTACATGAGGAAGTGAAAAGAGAACTTGTGTCCTCTGATTCGTGGACAATGATCTTCGAAGAACATATTCAGGAACGATAATCAAAAGAAGATTGTGTGCTCGACGAATGAGAATATCATGCACTGATCTTTCACTATTCTACAAAGAACCATCTTTGAGGGAGCATAAGTTTTAACTTTCTTAATCTCCACTTGTAGTCTCTTTTATTCTTTATTTGAGGTGACGTTAAAATTGACCGGGGAGGTCGTCGAAAACCGTTGAGGATTTTGTGAGAAATCATCTAGGGAGGACATCTAGATTGGGGAGATCTGGTGGGCTCGATGACCTTCTGGGTGGGAAGGTAGAGAGCTGGCTCAAAGACCTTCAGGGAGAAGGGAGAGAGCCAACTGGTCCTCAGGGGGAGGGTGGATATAGAAACTAAAAGAGTTTTCTAATATTCTCCTATGATCTCTAGTGTCGTGGAGTTCTAGTTTTGTCATAGAGAACATATTATAATATTCAATGAAATCCAATTTTCTATTTATGATTCATAATTACATTTGTCTCTGAAGTGTTATTCATGTGTATACTGAAATGATCTTCTGCAAGCATTGAATACAATTTCTATTGATTCCGCCGACGGAAGGTCTACTGCCCATCGCTAGCATTAAGAAATTGTATTTCAGTGCAGAAATCTCTAAAACTCAAGCAAGTGTTTTAAAACCTTATTCACCCCCCCCCCCCCCCCCCCCCACCCCTCTAAGGTTATCCACCGGATCCAATATATATATGGCATATTGTCTTATGTACAAGTTCATAGTCATTCAGACGAGGTCAGACAAATACTTAGAGCACTCAGGGAATCTTATTAAAGCCTTGTAAAAAATTTGTGCTTTGAGAAGATGTCGACATAAATCGAGAAGTTTACTTAGTAATTCAACTGGTAATAGACACATAAAGACCGGTAGTTATACATCCATTTTGAGATCTCTTATAAAGGAAAGTGAAGTCAGAGCATAAGTATGTCGGCATATGTTGTGATCTCTTCTCTTCAATATCTCAATATACGTCGACATGAAGTCGACATACAAGAAGCCTTATGTTGACTTCTCTACAGAACTATTATAAAAGAAAATAGAGTAGATTAAGGCAAGGATCAAGATCTGGTTATGAAAATTAAGGATCCATTTAAGGAAGGTCTTTATTCTAATTGGGTCACATCTGGCAAGGCCTAATTCCACATGCAAATATATATATATACAAAAGGAAAGATAGAAGAGGCAAGAATCATTCTCGATGATATTTCAAAAATCTCTCTAGTCTCTCGTCTTCTTCTTCTTCTCCACCCAGAAGTGCTCTCATAACAACCCTATCAGACAAGATCATCTACTCTCATATCTGAATGTTCCACTCTCAAGGGTTCTACTTTTCATCTTCAGGATTCCTCTCCAGCAAGATTCAAACTTCTCTCTATTGAATCTCAACATAACCTCAAGGGGAATTGTTGCTGCTTCTCTTTTCCACATCAAGAATCAATAAATTGCTTATAAGAACCAAAATCCTCAGAGCTTGTTGAAGAGGATTACATTGTAGAAATCAAAATTCAACCACTATTTGCTGATAGAGTTTTGAGAATCCATCACTAAAGGATTCAGTGGTTTTTGAGTCTCCTTATCAAAATGCTCATTGGTTCTGAGAATTGTGGAAATCGAAATTAAACCACTATTTACCTTATCAAAATTTCCATTATTTCTAAGAATCATCCTTATCAAAAGATTCAGTTATAATTAGTTCAAAGGGTCTCCTTATCAAATGACTCAGCATTGATTAGTGCATAGCCTGCCAAGGGGCTGAAGAGTGGAGTACCTAAACATTTTTTAGAACTAAATCTGGCACATGTCAGATTCTCTCAAATTCTTTAGACAAATATAAAATGAACTGAATACTCCAATTGTTATGATTAGAAGAGATCATGGCACTGAGTTTGTGTAACACCTCCCCTGCAATGACCATATAATATGGGTCCGGCCGGGACCCCACAACATATAACCGCCACAGCTTTAGTATTAAAAGATGATAATCACTACCCAACTCATAACTCAGACAACACAGCGGAAACAAAAACTAAACCACAGAGATTGTCCACTACAAAGGAGTCCAACTGGCCTTAAGGCCTTACAAAAACACAGTCCAAAACATCCAACAATTCATAAAGAAAGACATCCCAACCAAAGGGGAAAGGTGGTTTTTTTCCCTAAACTACCTCGGCATGCAAGCCGGATATAACAAAGCACGAAGAAAGTAATGCAGGAAAACAGGTAATCACTTCATGAGGCTTTAGGCCCTTTTGGCCGGCGCGCTGGGTCCAGCTTGCGATTCGTGCCCTGCAACCAAATCACAAAGAGCGGAAAACGAGGGTCAGCTATGGCTGACCACAAGCGGTGTAACAACATCCCTCCTCCCGGCCGTCCTAGCGGACCCCGGGGAACTACTTCACCCTGCAAGTCAGCACTTCGTATGCAAATGTACATAAAGGAAAGCAACAAACATACTGGCATGAGTGTCACAAGCATCATCCACGTTTCTAGGTTGAGCAGGTAATAAAAGGGCCTAACAATGCAGAATGAGTGCAAGCCCGGGGTTTCACCCAAGGCGCCCTAATGCGTATGAATCTAACACATCATCATACATTACCAACACAAGGGTACTCATCATTTCCCCACAAGGGCATCAAACCCAAGGCCAAGCGCTCTCGCTGAGACTCACCTCGCCAGGCCTTCCATGCCAACGGGCTTGTCTGACAGCTCACACGCTCGGGCCGCCAACAACGCACCAAGACCGATTCCAAGAATTCTGGCTAATCAAAACGTCCCAAGGCCCTGGGCTTACTCTCGGGACAACGTCCACCGATTGCCTCGCCTGGAGACCGTCAACGGATGCAATCCGTAGCACAGACATTCTCGTCAGTCAACAAACGAAGGGACTAATCTTGCCGGGACACTCTCCACACGTGAATCTCAGTCTCCACGGGATAGCCAGCCGACCACAAAGACCAATCGCGCCTTCGCACAACACAAGGCATCACAAGCCCCATAATCCGCACATTCATTCCCCGCCCTAACCCAACATTCGTTACCATACGAAGCTACAAGGGCATCACAACGACGAGTTCGCCGTAATCGGATTTCTAACAAAACCCCTAACATGCGCGTAAATCAACATCACCGGATCGGACCAACGGCCATAAATCCGGCTTCACCCACAATGCCTAATCCGCTAACGGAGCGGATCTCTAGTGCAAAACATGCCGGGGACGGACACAATCAACCCGGTGGTTTCTCTTGAACCAAGGCGACCCGGATCCCTCTCACTCGACGGATCCGGTGCCAAAAATGCATGAAAGAGGAGATGCCAAACACGCATCCTAAAGACCGGGAGGAGAAACGTCGTTACCTTTTGAGATCTCCTCCTAGCCATGAGAAGCTTGCAACCAAACGGTGGAGAAGAAGCGCCTTGACGCCCTCTACGCGTTGCCGGTCTCGGATCGGCGATCGGAGCTCCGAAGCTCCAACAATGGCGGATCTCCCCTCTTCTTCCTCCTTGCCCCCTTCTCCTTTCTCCAACCTAAGAGAGAGAAAGGACTTGGAAATATGAGGGAATAACCCCTCATCCAAGCCCTAAAGCCCCCCAGCGAATTATCTCAGCCGTCGGATCAAAGCCCAAAGTATTTGATCGGTCGGATCGTCATCCCCGCACGATTTCGCGGAACAGAATAAACAGGGCGCACGATCACAGTCGCACGGTCACTGGTCGTGCGCGAAGAAGACACTGGTCGTGCGCACTATCCGAGACAGAACTCCGAATTCTGGCGGATAGCGCACGATCACTGCGCACGATCACTGGTCGTGCGCGAAGGAGACACTGGTCGTGCGCACTATCCGAGACAGAACTCCGAATTCTGGCGGATAGCGCACGATCACTGCGCACGATCACTGGTCGTGCGCGAAGAGGAGAAATGGTCGTGCGCGAAGAGCTGCTAAGAAATTCCTAGCCTTTCCCGAGCGCAGCACTACCACTCCGCCTACCTCGCGGAACTACGATTTTTGGGGTGTTACAACTCCACCCCCCTTAAAAGAATTTCGTCCTCGAAATTTCAGAATTTAAACAGGAAAATCACAACGCATACCTGGAGCGAAAAGTTCCGGGAAATCCTCCCGCATCGCTTGCTCTCGCTCCCAAGAGAATTCGTCTCGCCCGCAGTTGTCCCATCGCACCTTCACAAGTTTGACTTGCTTGTTACGCAACTGCCGGACTTCTGAATCCTCCACGCACACCGGGCGAACCCTCGCCCCCAAGTTCTCCATCACCGGCACCGCCGCCGCTTCGACCACGACACTCGGCTCTATCAAAGCTTTCCTCAGCACGGAGACATGGAAAACGTCATGTAATCCACTCAGCTCTGCGGACAACGCCAAACGATAGGCTGCTTTGCCTATACGTTCCGTAACCTCGAACGGACCCAAATATCTTGGACTCAACTTCTTGAGTCGCCGCACCCGCGAAACACCCTTGAACGGCTTGATCTTCAAGTAGACCATGTCGCCCACTGCAAACTCCACATTTCTGTGGCGTGCATTAAAATACTTTGCTTGTCGATCCTGAGCAACCTTCATGCGCTCCTGAATCGTCCGCACAATCTCGCAAGCATCTTCCACCACTTGCTTTCCCAAAATCTTAGTGTCTCCCACCTCTGCCCAAGACATCGGCGTTCGACACTTCCTTCCATACAAAGCTTCGTATGGCGCCATCTTGATACTCGCCTGGAAGCTATTATTATAGGCGAACTCCACCATGAAAAGGTGGTCCTCCCACCCTTTGCCAAAGTCGAGAGCACACATCCTCAACATGTCTTCCAACGTACGGTTCGTTCGCTCCGTCTGACCATCGGTCTGCGGATGGAACGCGGTACTAAACTTAAGCTTCGTGCCTAGACTTTTCTGCACTAATCTCCAATCCTTCGATGTGAATCGCCCATCGCGATCACTAACGATGCTCTTCGGAATCCCGTGCAACCGCACAACGTTTCGAACATAAAGCTCCACGAGCTTTTCCACGCCATCACCCTTCTGGTTCGGAATGAAGTGGGCCACCTTCGTCAGGCGATCTACTATCACCCAAATTGCATCGTTACCCTGCTGCGATCGAGGCAAACCATGCACAAAATCCATAGAGATGTCATCAAATTTCCATTCGGGGATGGGAAGAGGCTTCAAGAACCCGCCGGGCCTTTGGCACTCAGCCTTTACCAAGGCACAAGTCTGACATTGGCTCACGTACTCGGCTACATCCCGCTTCATCCCAGGCCACCAAAAAGATTTCTTCAAATCCGCGTACATCTTTGTACTTCCTGGATGAACGGAGTACTTCGTAAAGTGAGCTTCAAACATCAACTCCTCGCGGAGCTTGCCAAAGCGCGGAACGCAAACCCTCCCGTCCCTTTTTAAGATCCCACCAACCATCTCCAAAGCAGTGCCCTCGCTCTGTTGAGCCTCCAACACCAACTGTTGGCACTCCTCGTCCGCACTGGTCGCCTCTCGGATTCGATCCGTTATGTCACATTGCATTTCAATCCAATTCAAACGACCTACGCTAGACTCACCTCTAGCCACACAAGAGATATCAAGAGACTCCAAGTCTCGAATCAAACGCTCGTTATGCGCCTCCATCCAATTACCTTGCCCGGAGTACTTCCTACTCAAAGCATCCGCCACCACGTTGGCTTTACCCGGCGTATACTGAATCTCCACGTCGTAGTCCCCAAGGAACTCGACCCACCTACGCTGCCGCATATTCAGATCCTTTTGGTCTAGGAGATACCTCAGGCTTTTGTGATCTGTGAAGATCTCCACCTTCGCACCATAAACGTAGTGCCGCCACAACTTTAGCGCAAAGATTACCGCCGCCAACTCCAAATCGTGGACGGGGTAATTCTTCTCATGAGTCTTTAACTGCCTTGACCCATAAGCGATCACCTTGCCGTGCTGCACAAGCACGCACCCCAAACCGCAACCTGACGCGTCGCTGAAAATCTGAAATCCTTCCGTCCCACTAGGAAGACTAAGGATTGGAGCGGACATCAACCTTTCCTTCAGATTCTCAAATGCCCGGGCACACTCCGGTGTCCATACGAACTTCTGGTCCTTGCGAGTGAGAGTGGTGAGGGGCAACGCCATCCGCGAAAAGTTCTCCACGAACCTTCTATAATAACCGGCTAGTCCAAGAAAACTCCGGACTTCCGTCACGGTCCTCAAGACAGGCCAATCTCTAATGGCTTCGATCTTCGCTGGATCTACCGCCACCCCATCTCCACTAATCACGTGACCTAAGAAAGCCACCTTCTCGATCCAAAACTCGCATTTTGAGAACTTAGCATAGAGCTGATTCTCCCTTAGAGTCTGCAATACTTGCCTCAAGTGAGACTCATGCTCCGCCTCCGATTTTGAGTACACCAAAATATCGTCAATAAACACCACCACGAACGAATCTAAGAAAGGGCGGAAAACCCTGTTCATCAAGTCCATGAACACGGATGGCGCGTTCGTCAAACCGAACGGCATCACCGAAAACTCGTAGTGGCCATACCGAGTCCCGAACGCTGTCTTGGCAACGTCCTCTTCTCGGATCTTCAGCTGGTAGTACCCCGATTTCAAATCCAACTTGGAGTACACCACCGACCCCACTAACTGGTCGAACAAATCATCAATTCGGGGAATTGGATATTTATTCTTGGCGGTCAACTTATTTAGCTCACGGTAATCAATGCATAACCGCATACTTCCGTCCTTTTTCTTCACAAACAAAACCGGTGCGCTCCATGGTGAAGAGCTGGGCCTAATGTACCCTTGCTCCAACAACTCCTGCAACTGAACCTTTAACTCGGCCAGTTCCTTCGGTGCCATCCTAAACGGAGGACGCGACACTGGCCTCGCACCCGGTACCAACTCTATCGAGAAATCTATTTCACGCTGAGGAGGTGCTCCCGGAAGTTCCTCGGGGAAAACATCCTCAAATTCTTCCACCACCGGAACTTCCCTAATAGCCAACTTTGTGGAGTGAGTCTCCAACAGAGCTAAGAACGCCTCGCCTCCTTGGTTTACCGCAAGCCTCATTTGCATAGCGGAAATCAGGGAGTAAGCCACTCCGCTTAGGCCTTCGAACTTGACCTCTGCTCTACCTTCACCTCTCAGGGTTACCACCTTCAACTGGCAGTCGATACTAGCTCGCTGCTCCGCAAGCCAGTCCATCCCCAAGATAACGTCGAATTCGGCTAGTGGCAGAATCGCTGCTACCAACACGAAATCACAATCGCCAATTTGCATCACAATGCGTCCCTTCCTCATGGTAGTCATGAAAGACCCATTTGGCATACGCACACTCAGCTCCACCCCTGCCGCTACGGGCTCAGCACCAATCTTCCGGATAAAACTTTCCGCAAGAAAAGAGTGTGACGCCCCCGTGTCGAACAACACTCGCGAGGGGTAGCCCGAAACTAGCACGAAACCTAACCACGTGCAAAACAAACATGAGAGGCCGCAACCTACATTATAGTAACAACTGAAAACTTAAACTTTTCATACCTGTCACCACATCGGGTTGACGTATCGCTTCCTGCTGCCCAAGGTTGTAGGCCCTAGGCTGCACTGGAGGGAACCGCGAAGCACTCGACTCCGCCGCTTTCCCCTTCTCTGCAACACTGGGACCTGAACGCACCGATTGCTCTTGCCTCGGCTCTGGCCCAGCTCCGCCCTCGGTACAGAAACGACTAATGTGGCCCACCTTGCCACACTGGTAACAAGTAACTGGACCCCTGGAACGGAAATCTCCCGAAGGCGCACCACCTCTCTCCCCAGGTCTGTTAGGACGGGGCTTCTTCTTCCATCGGCTACCCTCGGATTTCCACTGGGATTGAGACTGAGAAGGCTTTCCTTCTCCCTGTTTTGCCGCAACACCCTTTCGCCGCTGAGTTCGCTCCAGGTCGCTCTCCAGCGTGCGAGCGGCTTCGACCAACTCATCGAACCCTGCATTCTTCAAGGCTATGAGTGGTTGCCTTAAGTTTTCCCTCAACCCTTGATAAAAGAGGTTATCTCTCTCTTCATCATCTGCCATTGTCGTGCCTGCATACCGACCCAACCGGGTGAACTCTTGCAGATACTCATCCACCGTCTTCTCCCGCTGCACCAAATGCAGAAACTGCCGCTGCAGTGCTAACCTTGTTGAAACCGGAATATACCGCTTTAGGAAAGCGTTTCTGAACTCCTCCATGGATGGAACACGCCCAACAAACTGACGACCGTTATGGTTCGCCCACCACAACTTCGCATCGCCCTCCAACATGAAGCTCGCAAAGTGAGACTGCCTCTCAGCTGGGGTCTCAGCTGCCCTCAAGAGCTCCCGGATCCTCGAAAGCCAATCCTCGGCATCCGTTGGAGTGCCCACTCCCTTGAACGTCGGAGGGTGAAAACTCAAGAAATACTTCATGAATCGATCACCCATCGGAAAAACTCTCTCCGCAAGAGGCTCTGCTTGCCTTACTTCAACATCCGGTGTATCCGGCGTAGCCGCCGGAGTGACAGGGGTCGCAACTTGCACCACCGGCGTAGGAACCCGTGGCATCGCTCCAGCTTGAGCCGCCACCATTGCCTCCGCTAGCATGCGACAGAAGTCGGCCGGGGACATGCCCACATTCACAAGGCCTGGAGCAGTAGCACTACTCCCCGAAGGCTCCTCTTGCCTCCTAGATGTCCCCGCGTCATCGCCAACATCCTAGCATAAGCAAGGAAAAAGACTCATCAGTCTCTATTCGCAAGACTCAAACACAGGGATACTCATAATCCCGCGCAAAACTCCTATGTGGACAATCTCTTACGCGATCCAAATACACTAGACCTCGCAAGAATACTAAACCTCGCTTTGATACCAAATTGTAACACCTCCCCTGCAATGACCATATAATATGGGTCCGGCCGGGACCCCACAACATATAACCGCCACAGCTTTAGTATTAAAAGATGATAATCACTACCCAACTCATAACTCAGACAACACAGCGGAAACAAAAACTAAACCACAGAGATTGTCCACTACAAAGGAGTCCAACTGGCCTTAAGGCCTTACAAAAATACAGTCCAAAACATCCAACAATTCATAAAGAAAGACATCCCAACCAAAGGGGAAAGGTGGTTTTTTTCCCTAAACTACCTCGGCATGCAAGCCGGATATAACAAAGCACGAAGAAAGTAATGCAGGAAAACAGGTAATCACTTCATGAGGCTTTAGGCCCTTTTGGCCGGCGCGCTGGGTCCAGCTTGCGATTCGTGCCCTGCAACCAAATCACAAAGAGCGGAAAACGAGGGTCAGCTATGGCTGACCACAAGCGGTGTAACAACATCCCTCCTCCCGGCCGTCCTAGCGGACCCCGGGGAACTACTTCACCCTGCAAGTCAGCACTTCGTATGCAAATGTACATAAAGGAAAGCAACAAACATACTGGCATGAGTGTCACAAGCATCATCCACGTTTCTAGGTTGAGCAGGTAATAAAAGGGCCTAACAATGCAGAATGAGTGCAAGCCCGGGGTTTCACCCAAGGCGCCCTAATGCGTATGAATCTAACACATCATCATACATTACCAACACAAGGGTACTCATCATTTCCCCACAAGGGCATCAAACCCAAGGCCAAGCGCTCTCGCTGAGACTCACCTCGCCAGGCCTTCCATGCCAACGAGCTTGTCTGACAGCTCACACGCTCGGGCCGCCAACAACGCACCAAGACCGATTCCAAGAATTCTGGCTAATCAAAACGTCCCAAGGCCCTGGGCTTACTCTCGGGACAACGTCCACCGATTGCCTCGCCTGGAGACCGTCAACGGATGCAATCCGTAGCACAGACATTCTCGTCAGTCAACAAACGAAGGGACTAATCTTGCCGGGACACTCTCCACACGTGAATCTCAGTCTCCACGGGATAGCCAGCCGACCACAAAGACCAATCGCGCCTTCGCACAACACAAGGCATCACAAGCCCCATAATCCGCACATTCATTCCCCGCCCTAACCCAACATTCGTTACCATACGAAGCTACAAGGGCATCACAACGACGAGTTCGCCGTAATCGGATTTCTAACAAAACCCCTAACATGCGCGTAAATCAACATCACCGGATCGGACCAACGGCCATAAATCCGGCTTCACCCACAATGCCTAATCCGCTAACGGAGCGGATCTCTAGTGCAAAACATGCCGGGGACGGACACAATCAACCCGGTGGTTTCTCTTGAACCAAGGCGACCCGGATCCCTCTCACTCGACGGATCCGGTGCCAAAAATGCATGAAAGAGGAGATGCCAAACACGCATCCTAAAGACCGGGAGGAGAAACGTCGTTACCTTTTGAGATCTCCTCCTAGCCATGAGAAGCTTGCAACCAAACGGTGGAGAAGAAGCGCCTTGACGCCCTCTACGCGTTGCCGGTCTCGGATCGGCGATCGGAGCTCCGAAGCTCCAACAATGGCGGATCTCCCCTCTTCTTCCTCCTTGCCCCCTTCTCCTTTCTCCAACCTAAGAGAGAGAAAGGACTTGGAAATATGAGGGAATAACCCCTCATCCAAGCCCTAAAGCCCCCCAGCGAATTATCTCAGCCGTCGGATCAAAGCCCAAAGTATTTGATCGGTCGGATCGTCATCCCCGCACGATTTCGCGGAACAGAATAAACAGGGCGCACGATCACAGTCGCACGGTCACTGGTCGTGCGCGAAGAAGACACTGGTCGTGCGCACTATCCGAGACAGAACTCCGAATTCTGGCGGATAGCGCACGATCACTGCGCACGATCACTGGTCGTGCGCGAAGGAGACACTGGTCGTGCGCACTATCCGAGACAGAACTCCGAATTCTGGCGGATAGCGCACGATCACTGCGCACGATCACTGGTCGTGCGCGAAGAGGAGAAATGGTCGTGCGCGAAGAGCTGCTAAGAAATTCCTAGCCTTTCCCGAGCGCAGCACTACCACTCCGCCTACCTCGCGGAACTACGATTTTTGGGGTGTTACAGTTTGAGTCTTATAGTATATGTGAATTTCGTGAGAATGAAGGAATCAGTCATAGTTTCTCAGCTCTTAGAACTCCACAATAAAATGGAGTTACTGAGAGAAAGAGTAGAGTCTTGGTTGAATTAGGTAGAACATTGTTTGCTGAGGCTTACTTACCTATGTACTTTTGGGCAGAGGTAGTTAACACAACCAACTATGTTCTCAATAGAAGCCTCATCCACAAGACTAAGGGTAAGACTTTTTATGAGCTATTGAAAGGCAAGAATCCAAATGTATCTTATTTTAAGATATTTTGATGCATTTTCTATATTCTAAATAAGGTAAAATACACCTTGCCAAATTTGACAAGAAGGTAGTTGATTGTATCTTCATAGGATACTCAACATATAGCAAGGCTTATATGTGTTACAATAAGAGAACATTTAAAATAGAAAAATCAACGCATGTAATTTTTGATGAAACTAACATGTTGTATGAACGAAAAAACTCTTCCACTAATTATGATTTCCAGATAAAGGGAATAACCAGTAAGATTGAAGAATTGGTAGTGTGTCAGGATCCTCTAAGTTCCTCCAATCCTTCTACTCAATATGAATGGGTTTCAAAGATTGTTATACTCAACTCTGAATATAATGATGATGAAAATGTTCCAATCATTGAAGAGTCTACTCAAGATAAAGCTCAACTAGCTGAGTTGATTGAATATGCTCCTGATGAAGAAACTCAAGTGGTTGTTCCTAACTCACCACAAAATGAGACAATGACACCTCATACAAAGTTTGTTACTCTCAGAGATCATCATATCTCTCATGCCATTGGGTTTATTTACATAGGAGTAAAAACTAGGAGAAAAGTCACCAAGATGATGCTTGAAATCTTTCTACCCCAATTTGAGCCCAAAATGTTTGAAGCTATAAACAATGATCCACACTAGATTGCTATAATGCAAGAAGAAATTAGGTATGGACACTAGTTGAAAAGCCAAAGACTTACCCAATCATTGAAACAAAATGGGTATTAGTAAAAGAGTTTGATGTTATGGGATCAATAATCATAAATAAGGCAAGGTTGGCGGCTCAATGATATAGGAAAGAAGAGGGCATAGACTATGATCATACAAGTGCTCCTGTGTCCATACTTGAAGAAATGAGATTGTTCTTTTCTTGTGTTGCATTCAACAAAATCAAGTTATTCCAGATGGATATAAAGAGTGCCTTCCACAATGGCATTCTACAAGAAGAGGTTTATAGAGCAACCTTCAGGTAACAATGGCGATGAAGATCAATTCAGGTTACGATTTGGATTTTGATTGCTTCTCGACAACTGATGAAAAATTTAGAGATATCTTGAATTTGTTCCCTGTCAAGAACTGTTGAAGCTAATTTTAACTTGGTCAAGAATTCTATGGGTCGATCTTCAATTACTTTATTCTTTCATTGATCTTACTGAAGAAGGTGTCCTTTCTAGAATAATAAATGATACCTTGGTTATGGTTACTAAAATAGAGGTTAACGCCACTTTTAACTGACCTGTCGGTTAAAAAGAAGATATACTATCTAAAGCAGAGATAGCTTGGGTGTAGAGAACTATAGAATTCATAGGGTCCAGGCCATCAAATATAAAAAAGATGGAAGTACATGAAAACATTAGTTTTTAGCAGATATATGTGGAAAGGGATTAATGTGTAAAACCACATCTCATGACGCCATTCCCCAATCTCGGCTCCAATTAATGGGCATTCTCATTTTGAAAAAGAAGATAGACTAGGGAAAGTATATTATTATGTTAATCCAGTGCAGACTGAATGATCATTCTGAAATTCGTTATGGAAGGATCATGAGCATGGTGCTCCAAAACACCTATCCATTAGTTTGTACCTCTAATTAGTTTACATACCCCCGGGGAAGAGGTTGAATGTGTATCTATTCAGCAAATGGGGCAGACAAATCAAGCTCAATGCTTCTCCTCCTGTTCAACCATCTATGGTTGTTACACCTACTCCTCCTCTTCCTTCCAATGAAGGGCATTCTTTCCTTCTCCTCCACTCTCTTCTACTAAGGCTATATTCCCTCCAAAATACACCTCAGCCCTCCCCTCTTTTTTTGATGACTTTCCTATTCATTCTACTTCTCTGATCACCAAGACAAACTCTTCATCTCTTCTTGTCATTCCTACTACTACATATCTACCACCTCCAACTTCTGCTCTCATTGTTCACCTTAAGGTTATTCCTTCGGAACCCAGGATTCCTACTTTTAAATCTACATGTGGTTACTCTCATACAATTATGTCCAGCTTTACCTCCATTTCATCTAAGATGACTAATAAGATGGTACGTTTCTCACACCAGTTTTTTACTATTTGTCTTTTTCTTAAAACACAATCACATCTCTCTTAACTAAGGTAAATATACTCTCTTAGAATAAAACTGCATCCTCTATCACTAGGAATTTCTTGATTCTCTTGCTGATAAATCAAGAAGGGGAGAAAGTTTGCTCTCCCAGTAGCATTCCTAGTGATGAAACTCAGTTTGATGATCATGGGGTTCATGAAAATAATTTTGATGATAATGGCATTATTCTTGATGCTAATGGTGAATATCATTCTAGTACCATAGTTCACATGGGTATAATCAACATACATGCAAAGAACTGCAGTTCACATGGGTATACAATTCCTACAAGGACTAGAGTTTTACCTTAAAAGGGCTAAAGATCAACTTATAAAAGGAAAATATGTTGTTAATGATGATACATATGTGGATCTTATTAGAAAGATGATCCCTGACATTCAAAGAAGTGGGCATTCTCTATTTGATGTATAACCCTTTGTTATTGCTAATTTTAGACTGGTATTATCACTTGTGAAGACTCTTAAGAGAAAATCTAGATTGGCACTCTGAAAAATTTTCCCTGTATACTGACATATTAACTAAAAGACTACATCAAAACATTCTTAAATATTTGGTAAAGATGGAAACTAATAAGAGAATAGTTATGTAAAATACTCATAAGGCACTTATTACTACTCTTTTCACTTTACTTGAAAAGCACCAGTGAAATTATCTTCTTTTTCAAATGTATCTTCTATTTATATATAAAGGTTTTGATGATTATACATTAAGGAATAAAATGGTGCTATGTATAGATCTTTTTGACTATCTCCTCTATGTGTTTATTTTTGTATCCAACATTAAAATCTATTCTCTTTTCTTATTTGAAATCACTTATTCTTATAAAATATGGTTTATCAAATAGGGGAAATTGTTGGGAAAAATCCTTTAGTGATTTGATATATCTGGTTATCAATGTGATATAGGTTAAATGTCTGAATGTATAGATGGCATCATGTCTTAAGTATAAGTCCACAGTCATTCAAAACTGGTCAGAAAAAAATTAAGTGCATTAAGAAATCTGATTAAAGCCAAGTAAAAAATTTATGCTTTGAGAAGAAGCTTATATACATAGAGAAGTTTTTTCTGTGCTTCGACTAGTAGTCACATGAAGACAGGTTGTATACTTCTTGTTGGAACATGCTTTCCACATATCTTGGTTTGAGGATAACATATCTCATTATGTATTTGATCATGCTTGTATGTGTTAATAATGTGCAGGAACTACAGGAACAATTCCCTTATTCGCGTGATCAATATATGTAATACAAAATGAAGAACGTCTGAATTGAGATCTACCATAGGGAGGGAGGACCCATCGCTTGCAGTAGTATTGATGACTAAGGGACAGCTAGCAAAGCACATTTGAATCCTTTAGTGATTCTAGGCAGGGGGTAGCAATCTTTCGGGCATGATTTATTAAGAAGTGAAAAGTCAATACACATGCGCCACTTACCTCCTCCCTTCTTCACCATGACTACATTGGAGACCCAGCCTGGATACTGGATCTCCGATACAAAACCTGCTTGTATGAGCTTTTTCACCTCCTCGCGGATTGGTCCCTCCAGCTTGTCCGTTGTGGCCCTTTTCTTTTGGCGGATGGGGCGGGCGCCGGGGTCGAGGTTGAGGCGGTGGCAAGCCACATCCGCATCGATTCCGGGCATCTCTGCGGCGCTCCAAGAGAAGACGTCCATGTTCTTCTATACGCAAGCCAGTATTTCGGCCTGTTCCTCCGAGATGAGCTCTCCGCTTACCCGGACCTTTTCCACCACCCCAAGCTAAGTGGTGACTTCAAGCTCCACAACCTCATCCACGGACTCCAGCCTGAATTGTTCTCCCAAAGCATTTTCCTTCCCTTCACCGCAAGAGAGCGCTTGGGCTCCCTCCTCCGTCTCCACTTCTCCTACCATCATCAATCCTTCCGCCCCTCCTTCCCGGGCACTCTCTCCTTTCCCCTCTTCTTCTCCTCTCTCCACCCTGGGCTTCTCAGCGACCCCTTCCTAGGCCTGAACTCCCTCTTCATCCATCCTCTCCTCGACTCCACTCTCTCCTCCGGATTCTGTCGCCTCCTCCATCACTTTGTCGAACTCCTCTGCTTCTCCCATCCAGGCGATGGTGTTGACAGCCATCACATAGCACTGTCTTGCAATCTTGGGGTCTCCCCGGACCTGGACCTGGATTCCTCCCGCATTGAACTTGAGGCATTGGTGGAAGGTGTTGGATCATGCGTTTCGCACTCTTCCGATTTGATAATAACAAAGTCCCGTTTGTATTTGATTTTATTTTTATTAATGGTGTGCAGGTAACAGGTATGAGATGTTCACAATTCTGCTGGAGCTCAATTTAAGTGTATGAAAATTTCGATGTCGGAATTTTCCGACAGCTGATGTCGCCCAGGCGACAGCAGAGAAGTTACAACAACTTCCCCCACGGCAACACGACGAATGGCAGTTTTGAGCTGTCGAAAATCCGACAGCGATGTCGCCTAGGCGACAGCTCAGAGGTTACAGCAACTGCCCGCACGACAGCACTACGAGCGGCAGTTTTGCGCTGTCAGAAATCTGACACTGATGTCGCCCAGGCGACAGCTCGGAGGTTACAGCAACTGCCCGCACGACATCACTACGACCGGCAGTTTAGCGCTGTCGGAAATTCCGACAGCTGATGTCGCCCAGGCGACAGTGAATTTCTATATATTGGCTCCTTTTGTTCGTGCATTCCAAGCATTGAGAATTTCAAGTCCCTTCCTGAGTGCATACGAGCCAGAGAGCTCCAGAACCTCATCAACTCCCATTTGTGCTTAGAAGGTTTGAGATTGAAGATGAGATCGGGCGCGCTTCTACATCAACGATCATCTCGAGGCTTCAACCTTCCTTTCAGAGATCTGAATTTCTAGGGAGTTGTTCTTTTCATTTTGTATTTTCATTTATATACATTTCATTTTGCATTGGTAGGGAAATCGTCTCCTTGTGCGTGACGTCTAAGTCCTTGCGTGGCTTAGGGGAAAATCGCTTCCTTGTGTGGAGCGTCCAAGTCCTTGCGTGGCTTGGTGGGAAATCGTGGCCTTGTGTGCTACGTCTAGATCTTGGGAAGATCTAGAGGATAGGCTTGGGCTTGGTCTAGGGAGAGATAAGTTATAAGCCTTCTGATCCATGGGAGAAGGATTGGTAAACACAAATTGTAAAAGGGTTATTATCATATTTGTGCCTTGATCTTAAGCATTGTTAAAATCATATTATTTGTATGTGAATTTCATGATTATAAAATTATGACTTTTTCTTTAATTGCAAATATGGTTGTTTAATCTTTAACTTAGAAATTTGTGTTTGAATTAATTCAAAAATTACATTGGTTTGAAATTTTTATAAGTAATTTTTAGAAAAGTAAAATTTGTTTTAAAATTCTTAAGTAAAAATTGTAATTTATAAAAGGCCCTTATTCACCCCCCCCCCCCCCCCCTCTAAGGGCGCCACAAGATCCAACACGTGGTATCAGAGCGAGGTTACTCCAAAATGGTTTTACCACAGGGAGTAATGGCGCACAACGATCACGCGTTCATTGAGGGGCAAGGAATTAGTAGGCCACCACTTTTTACGGGCACGGACTATAACTATTGGAAAACCCGAATGCGGTGTTTTCTAATAGCTCTCGACATGGAAGTTTGGAATATGGTCGAGACGAGTTATTCTTCCCCAACATTTGTTGTAGGAGATGTAACTATGGTCAAACCCAAAGACAAGTGGGATGACAATGATAAATTAAAATGTAAAAACAATGCAAAAGCCATGAATGCTTTATTTTGCGCACTAGATCGCACTGAATTTAATAGAGTTTGTGCTTGTGATACTGTATATGAAATTTGGAATCTGTTAGAAATCACTCATGAAGGTACTTCGCAGGTAAAGGATTCAAAGCTATTTCAACTGGAGTCAGAATTCGAAAGATTCAAAATGGAGGTGGATGAAGAAATTGATACAATGTACACACGATTCACTAAAATCGTGAACGATTCAAAGGTGTTGGGTAAGGTTTTCTCCAATGGAGATTTAGTGAGGAAAATCTTAAGATCACTTCCCCCGAAGTTCAATCCTAAAGTGACTGCAATTTCTGAGTCACATGATCTTAAGACCTTACAATTGGAGAGTCTCATTGGGAATCTAAAACCCCATGAAGTGGAGTTCAAGATTCAAAGCCAAGAGTACAATTTGGAGCCCAAATAGAAGAGCTTGGCATTGAAATCTAAAAAGGAAATTGAAAGTGAGACTGAAGAAAGTGAGGAAGATGAAGAAGGACTGTTTGTGAGGAACTTTAAGAAGTTTATGAGAAATCCGGAGAGGAGAAATTCATTTAAAAAAATTCAAAAAGAACGATTTTGCCTACCAAAAAGGCAAAGGAAAAATGCAGAATGAAGAGGAGCGTCCGCTACCGGAGTGCTACCATTGCAAGAAGATTGGTCATATCAGAAGCAAGTGCCCAAAGTATCTGAAAGAGCAAAAAACAAAGAGGCACGATAAAAGTTACAAGAAGAAAGTGTTAAAGGCAGAGACTTGGGATGATTCTTCGTTTGGTGAAGAAAGTGATTCCTCAACACAGGAGGAAGAGGAGGCAAATGTCTGCTTGATTGGGAAATAAAATGAGTCATCTGACGACGATTGCAGTGTCCAAAGCGACAATGAGGTAACTCCTCCATCTTATGATGATTTATATTCTGAATTTATGAAAACTTGAAATTTTTTGGATAAAAGTCTAAAGGAAATCGATTTCTTAAAATGTGAAAACAAAGTTCTTTTGAAAGTAAATAAAAAGTTATCAAATGATTTGAAATCTATTGGGAACGAGAAGGAAATTTGTCAAGAGTGTGATCACTCTTCGACAAGGATAAAAGAACTTGAAAACAATATTTCTAAGTCCGATCAAAAAATTGATCAACTTTTAAAAGAGAAAAAGGACTTAGAAAAAGTTGTTAAAACCTCTCATTCTCAATTAGAGAATTATAAGAAAAGTGTTGCAAATAGATGTGGCATGATAGTAAAAGAAAATTCAATTTGAAAGTCCAAAGTAAATGAGTTGAACATGGCAATTGGAAAATTTGGTGTTGGAAAAAAATCTCTGGATATGCTTTTAGCCAACCAATGTCATGGGACAGCAAAATTTGGGCTAGTATACGTTTCTGGAAGCTCTGGAAGCTGTCGGAAATTTCCGACAGCTGCTGTCGGAACCAGCGACAGCTCCAGGTTCAGAAAACCTATTTCTCAAAATGAAAATTTTTCTAAATCCACACATAAAGATGTTTCCTCTAGCAAGAGTCCAGAGAAACCATTAAAGAATGGTTCCTCACTATTCATTGCATGTGCCAAATGTCATCGGTTTGGCCACATCTCGGACTCCTGCTGGAAGAAAGGAAAAGTTAATGTTAAACAAATCTGGGTACCTAAGGCGTCCACCTATACCATGGGATCGACCACTTGGGTAACCAGATCTTTACTCTCATCATCTTTTTTAGGTGTGCGTGCAGGCTAGGAACAAGGAAGACGTGTGGTATTTGGACTCTGGATGTTCAAAACACATGACGGGCGATAAATCAAAGTTCCTCAGCCTGGAGATGAAGAAAGGTGGAACAGTGACATTTGGAGATAATGGCAAGGGTAAAGTCAAAGGCATTGGAGTAGTAGGTAACGAAGAATTTAAAATTTCAAATGTTTTATATGTTAAAGGTTTGAAACATAATTTAATTTCTATTAGTCAACTATGTGATAAAAATCTAAATATTTTATTTGACTCTAGCTCAAACCTCTGCAAAATTATTGATTCTAAAACAAACAAAATCATACTTACTGCACCAAGAATAAACAATGTCTATACAATCACTTTTCATGAATTATCTCATTCTACACTTAAATGTTTTATTTCAAAGAATGATGAACTTGAATTATGGCATAGGAGACTAGGACATTCTAGTGCCAAACGCATAGTAAAGCTTTCTAAAAATAAAATCATAAAAGGTTTGCCAAACTTGAATGGAAAGCTTTCTTCATTATGTTCACCATGCCAAAAAGGAAAGTTTACAAAATCATCTTTTAAAAGCAAAAATGTTATTTCTACTACTAGACCTTTACATTTATTACATATGGACTTGTTTGGTCCAATTTTTACACAAAGTCTAGGAGGTAGAAAATATACGTTTGTTATTATTGATGATTATTCTAGATTTTGTTGGACATTGTTTTTAAATTCAAAATCTGATGCTTTTGATGAATTTGTAAAACTAATTTCACGTATTCAAAATGAACTTGATTTAAAAGTAAAATGCATTAGATCAGATCATGGAGGAGAATTTGATAATGAAAAATTTATTTCATATTGTAATGAATATGGGATAAAACACGAATTTTCCGCTCCTCGCACACCACAGCAAAATGGTGTAGTGGAGAGGAAAAATAGAACACTTCAAGAATTAGGACGTACTATGTTTTGTGAATTTAAATTGCCAAAAATATTTTTGGGCCGAAGCGGTTAGTACTGCATGCTATATTATTAATCGTGTCATGATTCGTCCTACATTACAATTAACTCCTTATGAAATTTATTTTCAAAGAAAACCAAATGTATCTTACTTTAAAGTTTTTGGCTGTAAATGCTTTATTTTGAATACAAAAGATAACTTAGGCAAATTTGATGAAAAATGTGATGAAGGAATTTTCATTGGTTATTCTTCAACTAGCAAGGCCTATAGAGTTTATAATAAACGTACTAAAGTGGTTGAAGAATCTATTCATGTAAAATTTGATGAAAACATTTCTTGTGTAGAAAATACTAAAGTTGCAGGTAATGAGAAAAATGAAGAAGATGTGGAACAAAATCTGAGGAAAAATAATGATGATGATGATGAAGAAAAACTAGAGAAAGAAGATGAAAAAGATGGTGAAGAAGAAGAAGAACAAGGATATGTACCTCCAACCGAGCTAAGGTTCTCAAAAGATCATCCGCAAGAACTTGTTATTGGAGAACCATTAAGTGGGGTACGTACACATTCTAGTTTACATGAAAGTTTTTCAAATTTATGTTTTGTCTCAAATATAGAACCAAAAGATGTTGCCACCGCTTTAAATGATGAATCTTGGTTTCTAGCTATGAATGAAGAACTTAACCAATTTGAAAGAAATAAAGTTTGGATTCTTATAGATAGACCTAGTGATCATCCTGTGGTAGGAGTCAAATGGATTTTCAAAAACAAATTAGATAGTGACTCTAGGGTCACTAGAAACAAAGCTAGGCTTGTAGCGAAAGGATATAATCAAATTGAAGGGGTAGATTTTGATGAAATATTTGCACCCGTAGCACGATTGGAAGCAGTTAGAATTTTTGTTGCATTTGCTAGTTATAAAAGATTTAAATTATTGCAAATGGATATTAAAACTGCATTTTTAAACGGGTTGATTAAAGAAGAAGTTTATGTTGAACAACCCCCAGGATTTATAAATGAAAAATTTCCTAATCGCGTATATAGATTGTTAAAAGCTTTGTATGGTTTAAAACAAGCACCATGAGCATGGTATGATAGATTGACTATATATTTATTACAAAATGGTTTTAAAATTGGTGGTGTTGATTGTACACTCTTCATTAAGCAAGTAGATGAAGATTTAATTGTTTTACAAATTTATGTTGATGATATTATTTTTGGAGCCACTAATGAAGAGTTGTGTAATTATGTTGTAAAAATGATGGAAAGTGAATTTGAGATGAGTATGGTAGGAGAATAAAAATATTTCTTAGGTTTTCAAATTGTTCAAAAACATGATGGAGTTTTTATTAACCAATTAAAATATATTCATGATGTTTTAAAACGATTTGGATTTGAAAATCTAAAACAAGCAAATACTCCTATGAGTGTATCTTTAAAATTAGGAAAAGATGAAAATGGAATATCAATAGATCAAACTTTATAAAGAGGCATGATAGGTTCACTTTTATATTTAACTGCTTCTAGACCGGATATTATGTTTTCAGTTTGTTTATGTGCTAGATTTCAAGCCGATCCCAAAGAATCACATTTAAAAGAGGTAAAAAGAATTTTTAGATATTTAATTGGCACATCTAAACTTGGTTTGTGGTATCCTTATAGCGATGATTTTACTCTTTTTGGCTATTCTGATTCTGATTATGACGGTTGTTCACTAGATAGGAAAAGCACTAGTGGCACTTGTCACTTTTTAGGCCCTTCACTCATTTCGTGGTTGAGTAGGAAACAAAATTCTGTTGCCCTCTCAACCACCGAGGCCGAATACATCGCACTTGGTAGTTGTTGTGCACAAGCTCTTTGGATGAAACAAACTTTAGAAGACTTTAATATTAAACAACAAACTATTGAATTATGGTGTGATAATAAAAGTGCAATTGATTTAACATACAGCCCGGTCCATCATTCAAGGTCTAAGCATATTGATGTGAGACATCATTTTATTAGAGATCATATTAAAAATAACCACATTAAAATTTCATTTACAGGCACGGATAATCAACTAGCGGATATATTCACTAAACCGTTATTGGATTCCCGTTTCTCTATGTTTAGGCTAGAATTGGGAATCCTAGACATTTCACAATGATTATATCACTACTTATGACCTATAAAATTAAAAAAAACACAAAACATATACATTTTAAAAAAAAAAACTAAATTTTAAATCAAACCATAGAATTTAAAAGACTTAAGAAAAATTCTCACATCATTAATATTACATAAAAATTGTTCCACAAAAACAGTAGAAATCAACATAGGATCAAGTTCAGATAAAAGAAAATGAAATCTGGGCAAGTTCACTGTCACCCAGGCGACAGTGGATGTCGGAACATTCCGACATCAGTCAGAAGCAGCACCCTCCTGAAAACTACTCAGAATCCTCATATCCAGCCCCGCTGCTCTCCGGACAGTCTTCTGGAGGTCCACGTCTTACGGCCTTACCATGTCGAGTCCGCCTCACCGATTGGCGTGGCGGTTCTTCATTTGGGATTTCCCATTCGACCGCTTCTTCAGGAGTAGTCTTTAACTTCAGACCCTTAACCAGAAATTTCATAAACTTCTGCATTCTGCTGCGATCTTTCTTCACTTCTTTCTTGTGATCCTCAAATGAATCACGAAGATCATCTATAGACTCTCGTAGTGATCCTCCCCTAGGAATTGTAGGCTCTCTAATCTCTATTCCCGGATGAGGCTTTTTATGAGTCTTCTTCACTTTCATGGTACCCGTATAGTATATCTCAGGAACACAATCATCAAAGTACGAATCTTGAACTATCCATTCATACTTCTTATATAGTATACGTTGAATTATAGCCCCCATTGGCAAAGTATGAATCTTCACCCATTTTAGATGTTTTAATCTAAAAGCATACCGAATCTGAGAAAGGATGAAGTCCACTACATCAAAAGGTTCCTCCTCCATAATAAAGTATGTAATCAGCGTCAACTGTGCTGTGATACTCCTTGTATCTCCACTTTTTAACATAACTGAGTTTCTCAATATATCTTGGACTAAATATGCATCAGGAGTGAGTGAAGAAACTTCAGTGATTAAGGTCTTCTTTTGACTTCCATGTAAACTCATGTTTACAAGAGTCCAATCTCTATCCTTTCTATAGCTCTCTATTATATCTGGCATATGTTCACTCATAAGAAGACCGAATTCCTCTCTAAGATCAACATGTGTTATTTCCACTTATTGACCTTGGATTCTAGATCTCACTCCCCCATCCAATTCAGTGTAACTCGGGTCTTCCAAATGATTATAAAATTCTCGAATCAAAAAGGATGAGAACATATCTAATGTGATTACTGAAATTATACCTGCATTAGCAAGACGATCATAGATATGATCGTGCTTAGGAGAGTCAAATTCTACAAATTTTGACACTCCAATTATTGCTTTCTCAATCCCAGGGTATACTTGATAAGAACTATGCGCATCTTCAGACATACTCTTGCGTGCTTTAGAACTGGAATCCATTCTGCCATCATAACAAAACAAAAGTGAGTTAAACAAGTTCTGTGCACTGGGACGATGTCGCCCAGGCGACATTGACTGTCGGAAAATTCCGACAGTACTCCAGTGAACTTTTTTTCCTTTCCTATAAAATTTTTCAACTAGACTTCCAGATCTACTCAAAATCAAGCTATGTTTCTGTTAAATTTTTTTTTCTAGAACAAAACTACATCTTCTCACATATCCTTTACTATTCATCTTCTTCAACCTTCTTCAAAAGGAAAAGCTTCAGTTTTTCAAATTAAACCATGTAAAAATACAAAACTTAAACCCCAAAAATCACAAAATCCAAACATATTTCACCAAGATCCAACAAGATCCACTTGATTTACACTAGATCTACACCTTTTATACACAAAACTTCAAAGATCTACACCATTCATCAAAAGTAAAATGAAAAACACATTTTTCATCTTCTCTCCTTTCCAAAATCAGAAATCTCTAAAAAAATTTGAGTCAAAAAAAAACTTCAAAATAAAAAAACCCATACCTAAAATCTAGGGTTGTTGCCGAACTCCGACAGCTTCCTCTCGCCTTTCAGTCCAGAAAATGATGCACAATAGGGTTTGACTCGGTTTTAAGATGTATTTATATTTTTACCTGTCGCCCAGGCGACAGTGACTGTCGGAAATTTTCGACAGCTCCCGATTTGCTTAATCTTCAGTTTTGGTCCCTTTGATGCTTTCCAATAGTTATATGTCATTGTTAATGCTACAACTCATGAATTGATGTCAAACCATGTGCTTTTAATTTTTTAAAAAATGGATATTACATGATTATATAATTTCATTTCCACTCTATCATCGTATTGACACTCCTACTAAGTTGTTTAGACTATTGGAAATTGTTTTCGCATGCCTCTAAGTATGAGAAATTATTTATATATAATAATGAACTATCACGTTCACTTCTTTTGATCCATACATTTGTCTTTCTATTTAATATATACATGAATCATATTTGCTTTAACATAATACAATAGCACTTCATAAATACTACTTTCAACCTTGATTTGTTAGCACAACAAAATATACACCATCTTTTGCGATTCAAGTGAATTCGGAGATCCTTGGTCAATTAAAAATAAAAATTATAAATATCTCGAAATTAAGATATCACAAAATATGTGATAAAAAAAGGTTTAAATTGAAGACAAGGATACTCCACCAAGCACTACTTACCCTCCTGATAAGTCTTAATAAGCATTGTGAGGTTGAGCACCTTAGAAAGAATTGTAAAGTGTCTTGTGCAAAAGAAAAAATGGTATTCTATTCTTATTGTGCTATATCTTCAAGGTCAAAGTTGTCTTTATATGCTTATATTATGTTTTCTATTCCAATGATCATGTCAATTAAATAATTTCATATGTTTGATCCAAGCATCACCTGTACACATCATTATGTTATATAAACATTCATCTCATGAGAATTGGACCGAAATGATTCCAACTTTCTATACACACTTGTGTCTTTCTATGATACTTTAAAATGACATTAATCATGTTTAAGTTATTTTGTTTTATTCTACTACTTCATATGGCTATTCCATCTCTTCATGAGTTTATTCCATACTATGACATATTACTATTATTTCAAGACCTTCAATCATTCCCAACAAGTGCTTCCGCTTACTCTTATCTTCTACATCCTATCTCTTCCCTTAAGAACTACTCATTCATCTCATATTATCTTTTGCTAATACCAAAAGGGGGAGAATTATAAGTATATTCAAGAAATCAAAAAACTATTACACCTAAATATTCCACCTAAACAATACATCATTTCAACTTACTTTAACATTTAGGGGGAGCATTCATTTAGGGGGAGCATTCATTTAGGTGGAGCATTCATTTAGGGGGAGCATTCATCTAGGGGGAGATTATTTTTAAGAGGAATATATCATGTTATTTTTGTGCACACACCATATGTTAAAATCAACAACCTAAATAGACATGATTTCTTTTTATACGGATTTGTTATTATCAAAAGGGGGCGATTATTGGAGCATGCATTTCGCACTCTTCCGATTTGATAATAACAAAGTCCCGTTTGTATTTGATTCTATTTTTATTAATGGTGTGCAGGTAACAGGTATGAGATGTTCGCAATTCTGCTGGAGCTCAATTTAAGTGTATGAAAATTTTGATGTCAGAATTTTCCGACAGCTGATGTCGCCCAGGCGACAGCAGAGAAGTTACAACAACTTCCCCCACGGCAACACGATGAACGGCAGTTTTGAGCTGTCGGAAATCCGACAGCGATGTCACCCAGGTGACAGCTCGGAGGTTACAGCAACTGCCCGCACGACAGCACTACGAGCAGCAGTTTTGCGCTGTCAGAAATCCGACACCGATGTCGCCCAGGCGACAGCTCGAAGGTTACATCAACTGCCCGCACGACAGCACTACGAGCGGCAGTTTAGCGCTGTCGGAAATTCCGACAGCTGATGTCGCCCAGGCGACAGTGAATTTCTATATATTGGCTCCTTTTGTTCGTGCATTCCAATCATTGAGAATTTCAAGTCCCTTCCTGAGTGCATACGAACCAGAGAGCTCCAGAACCTCATCAACTCCCATTTGTGCTTAGAAGGTTTGATATTGAAGATGAGATCGGGCGCGCTTCTACATCAACGATCATCTCGAGGCTTCAACCTTCCTTTCAGAGATCTGAATTTCTAGGGAGTTGTTCTTTTCATTTTGTATTTTCATTTATATACATTTCATTTTGCATTGGTAGGGAAATCGTCTCCTTGTGCGTGACGTCTAAGTCCTTGCGTGGCTTAGGGGAAAATCGCTTCCTTGTGTGGAGCGTCCAAGTCCTTGCGTGGCTTGGTGGGAAATCGTGGCCTTGTGTGCTACGTCTAGATCTTGGGAAGATCTAGAGGATAGGCTTGGGCTTGGTCTAGGGAGAGACAAGTGATAGCCTTCCGATCCTTTGGAGAAGGATTGGTAAACACAAATTATAAAAGGGTTATTATCATATTTGTGCCTTGATCTTAAGCATTGTTAAGATCATATTATTTGTATGTGAATTTCATGATTATAAAATTATGACTTTTTCTTTAATTGCAAATATGGTTGTTTAATCTTTAACTTAGAAATTTGTGTTTGAATTAATTCAAAAATTACATTGGTTTGAAATTTTTATAAGTAATTTTTAGAAAAGTAAAGTTTGTTTTAAAATTCTTAAGTAAAAAATTGTAATTTATAAAAGGCCCTTATTCACCCCCCCCCCCCCCCCCTCTAAGGGCGCCACAAGATCCAACAGAAGGTGGATGGGACACACCGAAATGCACTGATGAGAGGCCGTCTGAAGATGGCGATGTAGCTGCTCGGGGCATCCACTATCACGAAGCGGCAGTTCCAGGACTGTCCTCCGAGAGTCACATGGAGTCCCACTCCACCCTCTACCTCCTTCCTCTCTCCTGAAAAACAAAATAGGGGGCCATCCGAGGCCAACACCCTCCGGGCCTCCACCTTCATCTCGTCAAATTCCTTCTTGAAGATGACGTTGACCAAACTTCCGTTGTCGACTAGAATCTGTGAGACGGTGAAGTTTTTGATGGCGGACTGGATGACCAGCGCATCGCAAAGTGGATCCTCGTAGCTTGGCATGTCCTTCTGGGAGAAATTAATTCTCTCCACTGGGGGTGGAGCAGTGGATGTTGAGGCCACGCTCCGCCGATAGATGGTATGGAGGCTAGCCTTGCGGGTCGCCTCCACCCATACCCCCCCCCCCCCCCATGGATCACTCTGATCCCTCCTCTACTCCCCACATCAACTCTGTCTTCACACCTTTCTTCCTCCTCCCCTCGAGGCTCGACCTCTTCAATTCTCACCAGTTGTTTCCTTGGCGCGGGCACTCGGCCCCTTTTGGTTTCCAGGAACTCTGGGCAGGTGGCCGTCGCGTGACCTTCCTCATCGTGGAAGTCACAATACGGCAACGCCACCTCCCTTGCTTCCTCTTCCGCCACTCTATTCCTCCTCCTTCTTCCTCCTCTGGCTTCCTCTCTAACCTCTTCTCTTCTTCCTCTTCTTTGCTGTTGAGAATCGCAACAAGAAGCTCCTGCGCAAATCCTCGAAAGCGTAGATCGACCCGGTAGGGAGTTGATGGAACCAGTCCCTGGCCTTTTCCTTAAGAGTGACGGCGAAGAGCCGACACTTGAAAGCATCCGACATCGTCCTGATGGAGACCGAGTCCTCAAAAGACTAGAGATATTGGACAGGGTCACCTTTCATTGTAGTACACCCTGTTCCACTCTTCGAACCCTGCCGGGACAGGTGCAGAAAGAACCAACTCGCAGAAGGGACTTCCCCCTTCTGCCCCCCTTTCACGCTGCACGCGACCCCCAAGCTCTCTCGCCAGACAAGGGCTCGCGGGGATCGCACTCGCAAGAACTGCACTCACCTGAACCACCCCCACAGTCGCCACGCCCTCCGGACGCTCGCTCACCTGCGTCGCGCTCGCCGGCACAGAGCTCGCGGGCACGGAACTCGTCGGGCTGGCGAACAGTACTCGCCCTTCCATGTCTTGAACTGAACTTCCTGCGACTTCTTTTCTGGCTCTCCCACCCCCCCCCCCCCCCGGGGCGTTCTCGCCAACCGCTGCTGGGGGAAGGGTCGCCTGAGGTGCTGGGGTTGCGAACTCGCTTCTCATCGCCGCGACCGCGAGCCCGAAAGTTTCAAGCACCTCCCTCCTAAAGTCCTCGAACATCCTCGGTGTCACCACTTGCGGTGGCTCGCTGAACCCCTCGCCTTGATCCTCGCCTCCTGTCATGTCTGCTCCTTGGAACTTTCTTGGACCAGCCACGCTCCACGCTCACCGCACCAAAATGTTGAAACCGATTTCTCTGTCTCTTGTGGAGCTCGGGGCCCTCACCGAGATGAGGGGCGGCTAGCCCTTACTGATCCCTCGGAGAAGGTAGACAGAAAACTAGGAAGATGACTAAGACCTTAGTCGCAGCGAGGAGGTCCCTCCACTAACCCGGAAGATCGTTGAGCGCTTCCCCTCCCAAGCCAAAGCTGAGACTCGGGCACCTTGGAGAGCTCTAGAAATGCTAACCAAAGAAAGCCTAAGGAGAGGGAAGCTGAAGTGAAGTCCTCTCCAAAGGTGTCCTTAAGGTCCTATTTATAGATTTTCTGACATGGCCTGCAAATAGCGGGATTCCGCCTTTTGATTTTACTATACGCTCCCCAAATGGGTCTACTAACAGCCAAACTCCGCTGTTTGGAGAGGATAAAGGCAGACCACCAAGGACAGAGGGGTAATTTCGCCTCCCCAGCTCATGGGCTGGTGGCCTGCGAGAAGGTTACCCGCGAGAGCTCCTGCGAGTCTCCTCGTAGGTGTGGCTCGCGTATCTGACAGATGGATGCTTCCATGAAGGTCCTACTCGCCCTCCTGCGAGCGCTCTGTGGGAACTCGGTCACCCGCGAGAACATGGCATATCAGCGTGTATTCTGCGAGGGCGATGCTTGCCAGCCTGATCGATTCGCACAGCTCTTGCCTTATTCGCGTTCGCCTGAGATCACCACTCGGGAGTGGTTCGTGAGCCTGAGTCTCGTTCCACTCGCTCTTGCTCAAGGTGTCGCGCTTGTTCCACTCGCTCTCGCTCATGGTGCCACGCCTGGCTCCACTCGCTCTCGCTCAAGGTGCCGCGCCTGGATCGCTCTTGGCGAACCCGAGGTTGTACACAATCCCCGCTCTTCGCGAATCTTAAGTTAGACTCACGAAGAATCATCCAACCCTCGGGGTTCATCAAGCGGATGCTGACCTTGCTGGAATCTTTTGGCAGGACCCACCCCCCTGCTATAAATACCGTCGATCGTTGTTGGTGGGTGCCCCTCTTTCTTCTTTGCTGATACCTGCTGCTCCGTACTGTAGCTGCCTGAGGATGCCCATCTCCGAGGAGACCAGGGCTCGCCTTAACGTGGCGCGATCCTTGGATCACGCGGCCCTTGATAAACCTTCCCCTTGGGCCCCGACGTCGTCTTCCCCAAGAATGCTAAAAGCGAAGTCGGTCCGGCGCTCGCTCGAGGTGGAGAAATCCTCAGCCTTGAACCCGGCGTCCGACCTTCCACTCGCGGACCAGGTGTTTAGGTCAATTAAATGGGTCGCCTCCTCTCTCTGTTGATATCTTTCTTTTTAGGCCTCGCTTCTTCTGGGGAGTCTATCGGATGAGCTCCGGACGGACATTCACAACCGCTACCTCCCGGGGAGACGGCGTGGAGATCATGGACCTGGACCTTTCCAACCTACACTCGCCATCCCGGCGCGGTAAGCTTTCTCGCCTGATTTTTGGTAAGCGTCGCGGCACCGATTTTTCTAACATATCTCTCGCAGAGTTCTCTCTTGTGGCGCCTGGCGAGGAAACAGCTCCGCCGCTCTCGCAACCTCCTCCAGCGATGAACGCTTCTGCTCCCGGGCACACCGTCCCGGACCCAGCAAATCCTGAGAACTCGCTCCTAGGCGTAACCCTGGGCGAGGGCTCAGGGCGTCGCCCCTCAAGTTTAGGTAAGTCCGGGACCCTGTCCCATGGGGCTCCCTTTTCGGGGCGGCCCAGCCCATTTCGCACATATCAGGGTAAAGCTTCCCCTTTTCTCGGTCTCTCGCCATGCTGGCTCAGGCAGGTCGGCTATCGACCTTTTTCTCCTTTCCATTGACCCTCTCACCTTTTCTCGCAGGCCTTCCCGAGAGCTCTAGTGACTTTGATCTAGGGGAAGAGGAGTTGTCTCCTCTTCCCTTGTCGGAGGAGATTGATGCCTTTCTCGGCGACCCACTGGATTTGGTGATGATGAAGAGGCGGACCTCGGAGCTCTTCCAGAAATAGGGGCGGATGCTTCAAGATCTGTACAGCCAGGTGAAGAGAGATAGGGAGGCGGCAGGGGAGTAGATTGCCTCGCTCGAAGAAGAATGCACTCGGCTCCAAACCGCGCTGCTGCCAGATTCTCTTGAGGAGGTTACCTCTCCAGGGGTGCACATCGCGCGAATGATAGATCATGCTCGCCTGATCCAGCACGAGGGTCGTGCCGTTCATGCGTATCATTACCCTAGGATACTGCCTCGCACGGGGAAGAGAGTCCGGGGCCGATGGAAGTGGCTCCAGTACTGACCTCTCCTCCCTCGCGCTCGCGTTTCTTTTTGCAACTTTTTTCTGTGATGTGAACAATGTGTGGCACCTGAACATCTTTTGCTCGCCTTCGCGAGCTCCTCTTATTTGGTCGCATTTTGGCGACGTTGCCTTGAGTTTGCTTTCTTTTTGTTTAAATTTATATCGCTGTTACTTCTTAATGCTTGCCCTCCAATCATCTGAGCATGCGATCTTCGGGGGTCTGTTGTGTTTATTCGAGATGTTACTTTTACGGTTCGCAGGCCCGTATGACCGGGTTGCCGTGAGCACTTCTAGGGTAGGTGGGCTCGCGTTTCGAGGCACATCATGATGTGTTTTTTATTATCCGCACCCCCCCCCAGCGTTCGATTACTCCCCGCCGCCTTAGTTTTCCTATAAATAGGGCCAGCATTTATGGCTTAACCACCGCTTTGATCATCTCCTCCCATCTTCGCTTTGCCCTCTCGCTCTCGGCACTTTCTTTCTCTGCTCTCGTCTTTTTCATCGCAGGCAAGCCATGGGTGGAGACAATGCTGATACCGAGGATCGGGCCAAGTGTGCGAGGACCTTTCTCGATCATATCTTCCTGAACTGCTCGCTCTCGGAGAGCGAGCATCACCTGGTCGTGGTGAATTATATCTCGCCTGGTTTCGAAGCCCAGCGACCTACAGATGAGGATGCAATCAACTTCACCTTCGCAGATGAGCTCGCTATTCCCGTGGCCCATTTCAAAGCGGGCTTTCGGTTACCTTTCTGGCCCGAGATTAGCAAGGTATCCGTTATTCCCTCTCGCTCTCTCATCTTTTACTCGCGAGAAATGGCTATTTCACCCGTTGCCGCGCTTTCTCCAGGTACTCAAGTATTTCGGTGTGATCCCGGGCCAGTTGACCCCCAATGCCATGGCCATGGTGATGGCCTTCGCGTGCTACCTGTTAGAGGAGCGGGTGGAGTTCAGCCTACCAGTCTTCCGCAAGCTGTTCTCCTTCAGGGCGAATAGGGACAGGACCGCCTTTTTCGCGAGCGGCCATGCGAAAGTCGCGGAAACGGTCAATAAGAGCCATCATTGGCTTCAAAAATTTGTCATCGTGAAGGGCCCCTTCGGCAACGTGCCTTTCTCGCCCGTCCAGCAATCCAAGGTCACCTACAGCCCTCCGACTCTCGGCGGGCACGAGGCCGACCTCTTCAAGGCTATGTCGACCAACTTCGAGGTGGTTTATTTGAGGAGGAATGTCGACTCACTCCTTCCCGTGCCGCCCGGAGCAGGTTTGGTTCGCTCTCGCCAGATAAACTCACACTATTTCTCTTCCTCACTCGAGTCAGCTTTCTTCGCAGGGGAGCGGGACCTCCCGCTCAACCCCCCTCATGCGAGTGCGAAGCACGTCACGCCTACCTTCCAGCTTGCCACTTCCGCTGCCGAGCTCTGTCGAGAGCCTATCAGCACGCCGACCTCGGCCCCTCTTAAGCGACCTGCTCCCGCGACCCGCGGGTCGAAGTCTCTACCTCCCCCTCCGAAGAAACCGAGGATGATCCTCCCAACCAAGGGGAAGGGGGTCAAGGCCTCGTCCGGGGGAGATCGCTCGGCCGCCCAGCAAAAAGAGAAAGTATCCAGCGAGCCTCCTAAGGTGGTGGCTGGCACTTCGAAGGTGCCTGCCCCGACCCGCCACTGAAATTATGGCTTGGGGACCAAGCATCTGGACTCCGCTGGCGCGCCCCGACTGGTCTGGGACGTGGAAGCTAACCGGGTTTCGGTATCAAGCCTCCTCCCTTCTTGGGTGGAGGAGAACACGGTTGGTGGCGATGTCTTTGCCCTGTCTTTCGGCCTCTATGGGCGAGAAGACGCGAAGGAGTTCAACTCGCTAAGTTCATGAGTGCTCGCTCACGAGAGCGCGCGATCCCAGCTCCGTTCGCTGGAGCGAGCATGATGTCTCGGCGCTGCTTTCAGCAGGAGAGAAACTCCGAGGAGCTCGTGCGCGAGCTCGATACCGCCGCAAAGGAGATCGCGAGCCTGAGAAAGGAGAAGAGCTCTGAGGCTCTTCGTGAGGCGTTGAAAGCTTCGGAGGAGGAGGTGGCCGCCCTCAAAGAAAAGCTCGACGTTTCGGATGGACTTGTCGCCAGCCTCCAGGGTGGGATGGTGAGTCCTTGTTCACTCGCCTAACCTTCTCTCCTTCCCACACGCGCGTCTGAATCTCTCTTTCTCGCAGGATGCCGAGACTTCCAGTGAGCTTCTCACTCGTAACTCCGACCTGGCGCAGCAAGTGGAGGGGCTGAAAGCCCTGAATTCCGAGCTGGTCTGGGCCGCTCTGCCGCCCAGTCCCAAGTCGCAGAAGGAGAAGCGAAAAGAGTACAAGGCAGAGATGCGGGAGGGAGCACTCCATGCGGCGTCGTTCGACTTCCGCACCCTCAAGCGGTCTGGCCTACTCGTCGCGGAGGCGGCAGAGCTCACTTTGGAGGACGTGGTCCCGGAGATGTTCCTGCCTACCACACTTTCCGAGAAGAGCGAGGGCGAGCAGTCAGAGGATGAGTCGGGATTCCCCACGTCTCGTTTTTTCTTTTGGGTTCTTTTTGCCGGCGAAGACGCCAAGGAATTTTGTAAGCAGATGAAAGACTGAAATGATACTCGTATAAATATTTTCCTTATCATTTGTATGTTGTGTAACTTCTTTTAGTCCTCACCTCCCCCGTTATTAGTTCGGTGCTCGTAGTGCTCGCTCGCGCCCCTCTCGAGGTCATTTTAGCTCAGGGGTATAGCTCGCGTTTTGTCTTTGTTTCCTCGCTCTCCCGGTCTCCTCGGAGGTCATGATTTCTGGGGCTCCCCGTCGGATCGCCATCTCGCGAGGAGCACGCCTTCTACCCTCTAATTCTCGCGAGTGAGGTCTTTGTCTGGGTTTTATTGAGGGCTGAGTGGTGTCCTCCACGTTTTTACCCTCCTACCGCGTTAGTGGGTACGCGGCCTGTCCGGGGTGATTATTGTTCCGCGGCGAGGGCCCTGTCGCGGACGCATCTCTCGCCCTATGTCTAGGAATCGGGTTATGCCCCTTAGTCGCGTGAGCTCACCCCTGCCCGGCGAGTGGAATGGCCTTCTGACGCATCTTGACTTGTCTTGCATCGAAGGATTTGTCTCCTTGCCAGCCTCTCTGGAGATCAACCTGAACCCCCCATCTAGTGAGAGTCTGGGAGCGGAATCCATCTGGGGCATTCGCGCCAAAACTTGTCACCTTGCCAGCCTCTCCAGAGATCAACCTGAACCCCCCGTCTAGTGAGAGCGCGGGAGCGGAATCGATCTGGGGCATTCCAGCACCAAAATTTGTCACCTTGCCAGCCTCTCCAGAGATCAACCTGAACCCCCCGTCTAGTGAGAGCCCAGGAGCGGAATCGATCTGGGGCATTCCAGCACCAAAATTTGTCACCTTGCCAGCCTCTCCAGAGAACAACCTGAACCCCCCGTCTAGTGAGAGCCCGGGAGCGGAATCGATCTGGGGCATTCCAGCACCAAAACTTGTCACCTTGCCAGCCTCTCCAGAGATCAACCTGAACCCCCCGTCTAGTGAGAGCCCGGGAGAGGAATCGATCTGGGGCATTCCAGCACCAAAACTTGTCACCTTGTCAGCCTCTCCAGAGATCAACCTGAACCCCCCGTCTAGTGAGAGCCCGGGAGCGGAATCAATCTGGGGCATTCCAGCACCAAAACTTGTCACCTTGCCAGCCTCTCCAGAGATCAACCTGAACCCCCCGTCTAGTGAGAGCCCGAGAGCGGAATCGATCTGGGGCATTCCAACACCAAAACTTGTCACCTTGCCAGCCTCTCCAGAGATCAACCTGAACCCCCCGTCTAGTGAGAGCCCGGGAGCGGAATCGATCTAGGGCATTCCAGCACCAAAACTTGTCACCTTGCCAGCCTCTCCAGATATCAACCTGAACCCCCCGTCTAGTGAGAGCCCGGGAGCGGAATCGATCTGGGGAATTCCAGCACCAAAACTTGTCACCTTGCCAGCCTCTCCAGAGATCAACATGAACCCCCCGTCTAGTGAGAGCCCGGGACCGGAATCGATCTGGGGCATTCCAGCACCAAAACTTTTTGAAACCTGCCAAAGGGTTGCTCCAAAATACATGTGTTGAGTAGGAAATATAAAGAGTCATCTACAAAAAATGGCTAAGGATAAAACCTTTTTAAATCATCTCCACTTCTTGCTCGGTCCAGAGGTACGCCTTCCACATCTCGGAGGTGATACCCCCCAGACTTGAGCACTTCACTTACAATGTATGGACCCTCCCAATTGGGGTTGAGCTTTCCTACCGCAGCCCCTCTCCCAGCCGCGTCGACTTTCTTCAAGACCAGGTCCCCTTTTTGAAAGTGCTTTATTCGGATGTGCTTGTCAAAATACCGGGCCATTCGCCGCTTGATTTCCTCCTGCCTGATGGTGGCCTGGTCCCGGAGTTCCTCCACCAGGTCCAAGGATAACCATTGTTCTTCATCATTGGCTACCAGCCACTCTTCATCCCCTTCACCTGCAGTGATCACCCTCGGGGTCTTTACTTCGAACTCGATGGGAAGGACTGCTTTGGACCCATGGGAGAGTTTGAACGGGGTCTCCCCGGTGGCGGTGTTGGGGGTAGTCCTCAGGGCCCAGAGAACGGATGGTAGTTGCTCTACCCAGTTCCCTCGGAGGTTTTCTACCTTCTTCTTCAGTAGGTTGACGATTACTTTATTTGCCGCCTCTACCTGGCCGTTGCTCCTTGGGTGGTGAACCGATGCGAACCTAAGGTCAATGCCAAGCTGGGTGCAGAAGCTAACGAATTCTTCGCTAGCGAATTGTGGCCCGTTGTCCGTCACTATAGCCAGGGAGAGGCCGTGCCTGCAAATTATTTCTCCCCATACAAAATTCCTTACAACTTGAGATGTTACCTTGGCGAGCACCTTAACTTCTACCCACTTGGAGAAATGGTCGATCATGACCAGCAGGAACCTTCTTTGGCCGCTAGCTTGAGGGAAAGGGCCAACTAGGTCCAATCCCCATATGGCGAAGGGTCAGGGGGCGGTGATGGTTCGGAGCCTCTGAGCTGGGAGGAGTTGGAGTGGAGCATAGAGCTGACACTTTGAACACCTCCTTGCGAACTCCGCCGTGTAACATCCCGACTTTTATTGGGCCACTAGACCCTAGTGAGCCCAATAAAAGTAGGGCCGAGCAGTAGAAAACTACCATTTTAAGTAATATTGCGCGCCGCAACTAAGTCCTTAGGGTATAGTGACCAGATGAACCCCGATTGGACTTCCGTCAGTTCCGTTAGACTCGTATGGACAATACGAGCGCAACGGAATTCGGTGCACTTCGATCCGAGGTCGTTTGGAGAAAACAACCATTTCGGGTGTCGTAGCACGCCACTACCTCATTATTATGAATAGTGACCATACGAACCCCGATTGGACTTCCGTCAGTTCCGTTAGACACGTATGGACAATACGAGCGCAACGGAATTCGTTGCACTTCGATCCGAGGTCGTTTAGAGAAAACGACCATTTCGGGTGTCGTAGCGCGCCACTACCTCATTATTATGAATAATGACCATACGAACCCCGATTGGACTTCCGTCAGTTCCGTTAGACTCGTATGGACAATACGAGCGCAATGGAATTCGTTGCACTTCGATCTGAGGTCGTTTGGAGAAAATGACCATTTCGGGTGTCG
The DNA here is from genome assembly GCA_033032865.1 of Dactylorhiza incarnata. Classification (NCBI taxonomy): domain Eukaryota; kingdom Viridiplantae; phylum Streptophyta; class Magnoliopsida; order Asparagales; family Orchidaceae; genus Dactylorhiza; species Dactylorhiza incarnata. The sequence goes on from JAWHQI010000031.1 coordinate 10,756,774, forward strand.
TAGCGCGCCACTACCTCATTATTATGAATAGTGACCATACGAACCCCGATTGGACTTCCGTCAGTTCTGTTAGACTCGTATGGACAATACGAGCGCAACGGAATTCATTGCACTTCGATCCAAAGTCGTTTGGAGAAAACGACTATTTCGGGTGTCGTAGCGCGCCACTACCTCATTATTATGAATAGTGACCGTACGAGCCCCGAATTAACTTATGGCAGTTCTGGTAAACTCGTACGAACAATACGAGCGCAACGGAATTCGTTGGGCCTAGATTCAAGGTCGTATGGAGAGTATGCCATTTTAGTACTATGCAGATCACCTCAGTGCAACGCACGAGATATAAAGCACACGAACCCGGCATCGGCCCCGGCAACTCTTGTTGGACCCCAGGGGCCAAGGAGGACCCCTCCCTAAGTTGACTCGGTCAACCCCCCCCCCCCCCCCCCCGGCTTGAAATTTATTGGGAAATGAAAAGGGAAAGGGGGGGAGGAGAGAGAAAGCCGCCCCCCAAGAAAAGGGGCTGCCCATGAATAGGAAGCCCCTATTTGGGCAAAGGGGGCAAGAGAGAGATAAGGGAGGGGAGGGGGAGAAAATATCTCCCCCTCCCTTATCCCCACGTGGGGGAATAGGGGGAGAGCTCCCCCTTCCTATAAAAGGAAGGGGCAGCCCTCTCAAACCCCCACCCCACTCCCTCTCCCTCTCAGCCTCTCCCTGCAGCCAACCCAGCCCTCCTCCTCCTCCACCTCGCCGGAGCCAACCCAGCCGAGCTCCCTCCTCCTCCTTCCTCATGGCCGGCCACCGCCCCTCCACCTCTTGAGCCCCACCTCACCTCCAGGTAGAATCGCCCCCGCCCCCCCCCCCCCCCCCCCCCCCCCCTCCTCTTACTTATCTCCTGGAGGCAAGCCGCCCCCTTCCCGTCGCCGGAGCGCAACCAGCGCTACCCCGAGCTTGCTCGGGTGGCGGCGCTGGCCGTGGAATCCCCCCCCCCCCCCCCCGCGCCGGTGGTGGCGATGGGGGAGCAGATCCCCACTCGGGGACCTCGCCGCCGACGAAGGGGAGGCGGCCGGGCCGCCGGAGGACGCAGCTCTGGCGGCGCCCGAGTCCTCCTCCCCCTCCTCTTTTTCCTGTAAGGAGAACCCCGCCAACCCCGGCGGCGGCCGGCGGCTCCAGGGGCCGCCGGACCCCCTCCGGAAGTCTGCCCCCTCCCCGGCGCCCCGACCTGGGGTGGCAGGGAGGGCCCTCCCCGAGGAGGCAGCGGCACGGCCAGCTTGCATGGCCCATGCAAGCTGTGCCGCGCCTCCCCGCCGCCTCCTGCCCTAATTTCCGGTGGGGTCCGGCGGCGCCAAGTCGCCGGACCACCACCGGAGTGGGAGCCGACCCCCGGCGCACCGTTCGGGGGCGGCACCGGCCCCTCTCCCCTCGGGGGCGGCGGCGCGGCGGCATGCATGGTGCATGCAGACCTCCGCCTCCCCCCCCCCCCTTCTCGCTCTAATTCTGGCGGTGGCCGGCGGCGCCAGGCCGCCGGACCACCACCGGAATGGTCGTCGACCCCCGGCGCACCGACCGGGGGCGGTGCCAGCCCCAACCGGGCACTGCCCGGCGGCGGCAGCGGCCGCCTCCCGATAATAATCGAGAGCCGCACGATTTTCCTTAACTCCCGCCAATCCCCCCCCCCCCCCCCCCCTCCCCCCCCCCCCCCCCCCCCCCCCCCCCCCCCCCCCCCGCAGCGGATCCGCCGTGGATCCGCTGCGGGGGCCGCGGGAAGGCGCAGGGTGCAAGACCCCTGCGCCCCCTCCCTTTCCCTAATCGCACCCCAAACCCCTTCTTTTTCCCTAACCGCACCCCAATCTCCCTTTCCTCTTCCCCATTTTTTTGAGAAAAAATGGGGCAGATTGGGAGGAAGTTTTCTAAATGAAAAATGTGCCCCACCCTAAGGGGCACCTACTGAATTTTTTTGGGATTTTTAAGAGGAATTTTACTATTTTTAAAACCCTTTATAGGGTTTATTTTGAGAAAATAAACGTCCAAATAAGTTCGAAAAAATCACCAAAAATTAGGGGCTCTAATTAAAGGTGTTTTACAACTACTATTAAAATTGGGAGGTGTGGTTTCTTATTTTGGTCCCCCAAAAGTATTTTACAAGCGAAATTCACCGAAATAAATCAGCGCCCCCTCGACGCATATTTTTAAATGCCTATTAAAAATTGTGCGCATCTATCCAAGGAATCGGCTAAGCTCGAAATATCGACGTGAGAATCGGAACGAAATCGCGGCGCGGCGCTGAAATTTAACCCCGCCGCGACAATAATAAAGGGACGAAGTCGACGATGGAAACCTCCTCTTATGGAGTGATTGGACTACTAACCCTTTCCTTTATGCTTTTATTTACATTCTATACTTTCCATTAAATCCAGTCTCGCACTGGTCCCCCGCATTTACGTGTTGTACTTTCCTTTAAATCCAGTCTCGCACTGGTCCCCCGCATTTATGTTCTGTACTTTTCTTCAAATCCAGTCTCGCACTGGTCCCCGCTTTTACTTTCTGTACTTTCATTTAAATCCATTCTTGCACTGGTCCTGTCATCATGGCCTTTGCTTTCGGCCTACTTTTCTGCTTATTACCATGGCCTTTGTTTTCGGCCTACTTTTCTGCTTATTACCATGGCCTTTGCTTTCGGCCTACTTTTCTGCTCATTACCATGGCCTTTGCTTTCGGCCTACTTTTCTGCGTAATATGGCCTTTGCTTTCGGCCTACTTTTCTGCTTAACATGGCCTTTGCTTTCGGCCTAATTTCCTTCTTGATATTATGGCCTCTGCTTTCGGCCTATTTTGCTGTTATACTTAATAGTATTAAGGTACTAACTGCAGCCCTATACAGGCAAGCGGTGCTTATCCTCCCTCCTGCGAGGCCTTAGTTGGGGAAAACTCGGAGTTGAGTTCCTCCTCCCAGGTTAGCCCCAAGCAAGGAGCCCTTCTACCGCTAAGCCTCCCGGTCAGAGGTCGTGTGACTGCTCAAGTAGAATTGCCACGTAACTTATGTGCTTGTCTTTATATATAAAGCGGGAGAAGATTGTTTGGGAGTGGCGGGTTGGTCACGCTCGCAGACCGTTCGTACCGATGCGGGTGGGTTGACGACTCATGGAGACAGGGAGATGTGCACAGCGGGTTATCACTCTCCGAGCCTGCATTTTGCCTCCACTGGTCGGCCTACAAATCGGCTCGCCAGATGTCGCTCACATCCAGTTGGTACACCAAGTTGTACAGGAGGGCCTGAATGATACGGTACGACTACATTCAGAAGTGGCAGGACTGGCCACTGTCACCGACGGCCACATCGGTGAGGCCCGCGGGGTTAGCTCCCCTGCTTGAAATAAAGCGGTCTAAACTATGTCGACACAGGGTCTTTTGTGTGCGTAGAGGTTTGAATACCAGGGTGTGCGTGTCTGCGCATTATAGTGTTGTGTACTTACTATACGGCGCGATTATGAGCTTTAGGGCGGGAAGCCCTATATATATATATATACGGAGATATATATGTTTACCTGCTGCTAACCCTCTACCTTGCTTCGGCTATTTCATTTCTGTTCTTTAACCGCCCCCTGGATATGGATCCGGGGAGGGGATGTATTTTCTACTTAGCTCTGTGACTAATGGTTATTTCTTATAACCAATCACAGGAGATGGGACAGCAAGGAGCCCCCGCACCGCAGGATGAGTTACGAGCCTTGGAGATGGCCCGTTCGATTACCCCAGCTTCGCCCCCTATCTTCAGAGACGTGAGTCAGAGAGAGGACTAGCCTAGGGCTCCCTTTTGTTTTAGACTATGTAGCCCTCGAGGCAATGTTTTGTAAAACGATAGGCCCCGGACATATTTAAATATGTAATATAATCAGCACGCTTAGCTTTTCCTATTTTGATTGCTTCCGCTGTGCGTTCTGATGTGTTGTGATGATTCTTGTGCCTAACAAAGAGACCGCTCAGTGCTTGAGAGGGTGGGACGTCGCCACCCGGAAAGCGCTGGTGATGAGATAAATTCGCGCTGCGCAAAATTAAAATATTATCCACGTATAATTCGATAAGGCAAGTGTACCTATCGCTTTATAGTATAGGATTTAGAAAATCAAGTGTCGTATTTTTCCGGGCTTGTTGAGTACTTCTACTCACAAAGAAGAGCTATTATTTTATCGATCAAAAGTTGGGTTTGTTTTGGAAAAAACGATTTGGAGAAAATTAACTACGAAGAAAGATTATGATTAAAAGGATTAGCACTTGGTCTTGAATCCCTTTGGAATAAAATTTAATTTTATAAAAGATGAAACCGCAAACTCTTATTGAAATATATTCGACCGTGGAGGTTCCCAAAATATGGTAGAGCCTCTCTCGAGAGAACTACCACCTAACCTTAGGTTGATCGATTAAGACCCCTCGGCCAGTCGAAACCCCCTAAGCTTGCTTTAAGAGGTGAACCCCACTATTGGATTTGACTCCAATCCGGAAGATTTGCGTCACCCTCTCTCAAGGAATGCATACAACTCTTTTTATCTTTGAGTGATCTCCTCGTTCGCATGGATCTCTCGATCACTAGCAAACGAATCTTAGATTGAAAGTCATATTCCGGACATATGAAATCAAAACGAAATAATTCAAAGATAAATCGAAGATAAACAATACGAGAGTTTGCTAATTAGAAGAATTCAAAACATATTTTATTTCATTCCAAAGTTCATCATGACCAAGTGCTAAAGGAAATTTAGCTACTCATCATGATGGAGGAAACACATATGATAAGAGAGAAATACATGATTTAAAAAAAAACTAGAATACTTGAAATGAAATTGCAATAATAAAAGCTTTCAACTTGAAGAAAAACTAGCTAGAACAACGATAATAGTAGACTAAAGCTGTAAGTAAACTCCAAAATCGAACCCCTGAACTTCTGGAGATTGCTGCCTTTTAAAGCTGAAAAATCGGGGAGTCACGCCCTTGGTCACGCCCGTGACCAAGGGCGTGTAAGCTGCGTAATTGCTGTCATGAAAACCCGGGACGTTGGGGAAGAGAAACCGGCAGAAATCAATTGCATGGCAGGTCACGGCCTCGGTCACGCCCGTGACAGAGGGCGTGTCTTGAACGGGTCAGGAAACGGCGGGAAACGCCGCGAACAGGAGTTAATCTGGCGGTTGCAGAAGAGTCACGGCCTTGGTCACGCCCGTGACCAAGGGCGTGTAAGCTAGAAACGGCGGGAATTGATTGCTGGCTGAATTGAATGCATTCCGGGCGTGTCACGCCCGTGACACTTTAGGTCACGCCCTCTGTCACGCCCGTGACAGAGGGCGTGTAATTTTAATCTGACGTGGCGGCTGACTTTTCAACTGGAATGCGCGGGGCTGGATCACGGCCGTGACAAAATGTCACGCCCTAGGTCACGCCCGTGACCGAGGGCGTGTACTTTGCGATTTTGGCCGAAATGCTCCAAATAATCTCCTGATTAGTCTTATGAGCTTTAAATTGCTATTGGCAGCCCAAATTATCTGAAATTATAAAAAGAAGATAAATTAGTGATAAATTAACTAAAACTAAATTAAATTAAATTAATTATTAATAAAATATTATGTGAAAATAACAATAAATATAGCATTATCAAATACCCCCATACTTATTCGTTTGCTAGTCCCGAGCAAACAACTTTCCATAGGAGTAGAAAAATTTAAATACAAGAAAAGAATTTTGAACCTAAAGAGTAAAAATGCGAAGTCTTGCGCCTAAGCGTGTAGAAATTCTAGTAGAAAAAAAAAACTATTCAGCATAAACATTAGCTTATAATTTTCAAAAGTGCGTTATAACATATTGTTATTACTTTCAAATTGAAAATCCGGTAAATCCTAAAATGATATTTAAGGAGCGGGTAGCGTGTTTACTAAGATCAATATTACACAAAATCAAAGTTTGGGATAGCCTCCAAAGAAATCCATCAATGACGATGGCCATAGGCTTGCCCTTTCACACTCTCGCCACGGCACTAGTTTAACTCATAAGCATGAATCAATAGGACTTAATTAGGTTGAAATGTGGCTTAGGTTCAAGGTGCGGATATCAAAAGATAAACGTGAAGGGTTAAGGCACACTTAAAACAAAAATAAGAGCTTTGCAAAAACTTGTATGCTAATTAATTTTTACACCCCAAATAATTTTGAAGTATAAAGGTAGGGGTCAAAAATGTACTCTGCAAAAAATTTTTCTCAATATTTTTTTCTCATTTTTTTTATTATTATTTTTATTTTTATTTTTTTTTCATTTTTTTCTTCTTTTGCAGCAAAATGATAGCAATATTAAAATCATCATTTTCCCAAATAAGAAACACAGGCTAGCAACAAATAAAGCTCTAAATTTCAAGCGTGCACCATAGGTAGGCCATTTGGCTTTGGTGAAAATGAGTGGGGCTTACAAAAGAAACGGTAAAAAGCACAAAATGGCTAGCAACGGTTAAGATTTTATGGCTTGGAATGCAAAGGCTCAAACGAATCAAGAGGTGGCCTAAATCATTTTCATGCTCATGAATCTAACTTATGCAAATGTCTTGAGAGTCGCTAGAGGCAAGTTCTAGACATCGAGAAAGAATACCATTCCGTTCAAATTGGGTAATATTTCTCCAGTAAACTTCTACATACTCACTAAAAGTATTTTTGGATTCTACCGGTTGCAAATTAAAAGTAAAACAAAAATATTCTACGCAGTTTAGAAAAACATAAATCTAATTTTATGCTGAATAGTTAATTCGACATGAGATCCTACTAACGCGTGCGCGTAACTAGAACACTGCACGAGTCAACAATTTTACTCCAAAATTCAAAATCTAATGAAGTATATAAAATTTTCTACAACACTATGTAAAAGTAAATCTACTAAGAATTTTGCAAACAAGTAAATATAGAAATATTGATAAAACTATATATATTTATTTTTTTTTTGTAAATTTTTTTTTTTAATTTTGTAATTTTGTAGATTTTTTTTTTTTGATAAAAATTTTGGGTGTTGCTTTGCAATACAACCGTCGTGAAATACCCTCCCCCCCATACTTAAAAGAAAACAGTGTCCCCAATGTTTTAGAAATAAGTACGAGTAAAGAAGAGAAAACTTCCCTGATGAAGAGCAAATCAATACCCAAGCCATCCTGAAGAAAGACATAAAGCAAAACATTTTTTTTGATATTTTTAATATTTTGGCAAAAATAAAAGAGAAATAAAACAAATACAAAAGTGCAGGACAGAAAATAAAAGATACAGACGACCAAAAATAAAAATCTCAAACATCATCGTCGTCGTCCTCCTGCTGATAATAAGCACGCAGATCAGCAAATTCCCGCTGCAGATGCTCCATAGAGGAAGCATGGCGCTGCTCGAGGGTATCAAAACGTGTGTCAAAATGAGTGCGCATGGACAGCTGCTCTGTCTGAATCTGATCCAAACGAGTGTGGATCCGCCCAAACTGCTGATCGAAATAAGTCGATGAGTCGGGCGCAGGGGAAAAATGCTGCTGTGGCGGCTGTGGAAACTGTGGAGCTGGAGCAACGCCACCGGAATCAGCTTCGAAATCAAGATCGATCGGGTCGCCACCCACTTCGCCAGGAACGGCCTCGTACTCGCGGCCACGCCTACGCATCAAACCAAGGGCTCGGAGGTTTTGGAAAGTGATAGGCGCAGGCGTTTGGAGTGGAGACATGGGAGGAAGTGCATCCCAGAGCCCCAAACGCTTGGCCAAAAATGTAACAAACGAGCCTCCATGTAGCGCACTAAGCCTCCGATTTTCGGCCTGATGCCGGAAAAACATCGCTAGCGCCGAACCAAGATTGAGGGGGACTCGTTCGTGCATGCTATATAAATATAACAGGTCCGCGCGGGTCACCACTCCATGGCTATCGCCGCGAGCGGAAAGTGTGAAAGTGAGGAGGTAGTGGAGATAGCGTAAGGCGGGGGAGAGGAGATGACTACCCTTGGATTTTTTAGGCGAATATGGATTGGGGTCGTTACTGATTTCCGCCCAAAATCCGGGAAGGTTATACTCACGAGGGAAATCAAGGGGGAGAGCGGTGTAGGCCTCCGTAAGAGTGAAGGCCTCGTCGCAGAAGCCCATGAGAACGTTGAACTGACGCAAAGGAAGAGTTTGTGAAAGCCCGCCCATTCGGAATTCAAGCACGTTGTCGGCCCCGGCCCAGTGGAAATCAAACGAAGAGAAAAACTCCACCGTCAGCTCGTAGTACGCCGGCTCCGAAATGGAGAAGAAAGGAGCCCACCCCGGAGTAGTGAGTAGATCTCGCACCGCGTTCGCCTGCCCGAGGGTGGTGAGAACGTTCCAATCGATGACGCGGAAAACTCCAAATTCTTTCCCACGGAGGCGGGTACTTCGGTCTTGATGAGTGGGATGGGAAAAATTGAGCATAGCCTCCGCATCAAAAGTTTCATCGGGGAGTGAAGGGGAGGATCCGCCAATGGCGTGATTGCGGCGGCGGCCGGCCATTTGGAAGGAAGAAATGAAGTAATCGGCCAAAGATGAGAGAAAAGAAGGGAGAGATGGTGGACAAGGTGTGGAGAAAAGAGAGGGGAAAGTGGCCTTTAAATAGGTGAAAATTTAGGTGTCACGCCCTCGGTCACGCCCGTGACCTAGGGCGTGTAAGAGGCGACACGTGATATCTGGCGTGAGGGAGGAATCCTATGCTTGACCGGTCAAAAAGTGGAATTTTGTCAAGTCACGCCCTCGGTCACGCCCGTGACCAAGGGCGTGTAACTGGCGAAATCAAAGAGAGCAGGGAATCCAATGCTCGCCGGTCAAAAATCGGTTCCCGAGGTGTCAGCGCTCAGGGTCACGCCCGTGACCATGGGCGTGACTTGACTGTCACGGGCGTGACAGTCAAAGATAATCTTTGACCTGGTGCGGTGGAGGTGATGTGCCAGCGGGATGAGTCACGGCCGTGACCTTCAAATGTCACGGGCGTGACTCGAGTTGTCACGGGCGTGACATGTCATGTTGAGTCCGGGAGTGCCGTGATGGGTGAAAATGTTCTTCCGCCAATGTCACGCCCGTGACCAAGGTTGGTCACGCCCGTGACTTTTGCGGAAGGCGGAATGGGAGGCAGCTCGTCGAGAGACTCGCCAGGAAAACGAAGCATGACGCGCCACGCCCTAGTCACGGCCGTGACTGAGGCCGTGACCAAGACTTTTTTTTCAGAAACATTTTTTTTTTTTTTTTTGGTTTTGGAATCTTTTTTATCTTTTTTTTGAAAAGAAAACAAAAAATAAAAAAAACAAAAGCAAGGTAATAAAAATAAAAAGAGAAATACTAAAAAGAAAGTACCGACTTGGAGAGCGGGGTTTCATGCGTATGCGCGAGTGACCGTTATCACGCAAATCTCCTCCAAACCTGTAAAAACCTCAAAATAGAATAATAACATTTTTTTTTATTTGTTTTTTCCATTTTTATATGTTGTAATTTTTTTATTGTTTTTTTTTTAAAAACAAGAATAAAAATACTTAGAATTTTTTAAACGGAAGAAAAATAAAATAAGATAAAAACATGGGTTGCCTCCCAAGAGCGCTTTGGTTACGGTCGTTGAGCTCGACCATGGTGGCACGCCGATTTAGGTGTTCGGAAGGTGAATTTCCTCCCGGTGCTCATGAAAATTATCGCCGGTGAAAAATAATTTCAACCGGTGCCCATTCACTTTAAATTCACCTTTTTCAGGATGTGTTATTGAAACGGTCCCGTAGGGCCAAACCTCTTTGACGATAAAGGGGCCGGACCAACGGGACTTAAGTTTTCCCGGAAAAAGTCGTAAGCGCGAGTTATAGAGGAGAACTTGGTCTCCCGGTCGAAAAGTTTTAGGATTCCTAAGTTTCTTATCATGATAAAATTTAGTGCGCTCCTTGTATAATTTATTACTTTCATAAGCAAGGGAGCGCCATTCATCGAGCTCGTTAAGTTGGAACTTGCGGAGCTCGGAAGCAATATTGCTATCTAGATTAAGAAATTTAAGCGCCCAAAAGGCGCGATGCTCAAGTTCGACCGGTAAATGACATGCTTTCCCATAGACCAATCGATACGGCGTACAACCGATAGCGGTCTTGTACGCGGTCCGATAGGCCCATAAAGCATCATCGAGTTTATGCGACCAATCTTTCCTATTGGTGGAAACCGTTTTTTCTAAAATTCGTTTTAATTCACGGTTAACCACTTCTACTTGGCCACTTGTTTGAGGGTGATATGGGGTGGCCATCCTATGTGTAACGCCATATTTAGATAAAACTTTAGTGAATTGGGCGTTACAAAAATGAGTTCCCCTATCGCTAATTATCGCCCGCGGTGCTCCAAATCGCGAAAAGAGTTTTTTGAGAAATTGGGTTACGACTCGGGCATCATTGGTGGGAAGGGCTTGCGCTTCCGCCCACCGAGACACGTAATCGACCGCTACCAAAATATATCGATTTCCAAAAGAAACTGGTAGCGGGCCGACAAAATCGATCCCCCATAAATCAAAAACCTCAATTTCTAAAATAGATTTTAAGGGCATTTCATCAAGACGGGAGATATTACCTGAGCGTTGGCATTGTTCACAACGACTTATATGTGCGTGAGCGTCTTTGAAGATGCTCGGCCAATAGAAGCCCGCTTCAAGTACCTTCCGTGCCGTCCGATTTGCTTTATAATGCCCACCGGCGGGTCCCTCGTGGCAATGCTTTAAAATTTGAGCGCCCTCCTCATGAGATACACACCTCCGCACCACTTGGTCCGCACAAACTCGAAAAAGGAACGGATCCTCCCAAAAATAATTTTTCAAATCGGAAAAGAATTTCTTCTTTTCTTGATAGGAAAAATCTTTTGGGAGAAATCTCGCAACAAGGTAGTTTGCGAAATCGGCGAACCAAGGGGTGGGGAGATCTATTACCTTATGAATAACGAGGAGGCGTTCCTCAGGAAAAGTATCATTAATTTCTTCCTCTATGAGCTCCTCCGAATTGGGATTCTCCAACCGAGAAAGATGATCCGCCGCCAAATTTTCCGCTCCCCGTTTGTCCCGGATCTCCAAATCAAATTCTTGTAAAAGTAAGATCCACCTAATCAACCTTGGTTTGGCATCAGTTTTTGTTAGCAAATAACGTAAAGCCGAGTGATCAGTAAAAACAATTACTTTAGATAAAGTAAGATAAGAGCGAAATTTATCAAAAGCAAAAATCACGGCTAAAAGCTCTTTCTCGGTTGTTGTGTAATTCTCTTGTGCGTCGGTAAGTGTCTTGCTCGCATAATAAATAGGATGAAAATTTTTATTTATGCGTTGTCCTAGGACTGCACCAACGGCAAAACTACTAGCATCGCACAAAATCTCAAAAGGAAGATCCCAATTGGGAGCTATCATAATAGGAGCGTTTATTAATTTTTCTTTAATAATAGAAAAAGAATGCAAACAATTTTCATCAAAAATAAACGGTGCATCTTTTTCTAATAAGTGAGTGAGGGGCTTAGTTATTTTAGAAAAGTCTTTTATAAACCGGCGATAGAAACCGGCATGCCCAAGAAAACTACGTACGGCCTTAACATTTGAAGGGGGAGGTAATTTTTCTATAGTTTCAATTTTAGCTTTATCTACCTCTATACCCTTACTAGAAATTTTGTGGCCTAAAACTAAACCTTCCCGTACCATAAAATGGCACTTCTCCCAATTGAACACTAAATTTGTCTCCTCACATCTTTGGAGAACGCGGGAAAGGTTAGTCAAACATAAATCAAATGAATCTCCGAAAACGGAGAAATCATCCATAAAAACTTCCATAATATCCTCCACTAGCTCGTCAAAAATTGCTAGCATACATCTTTGGAATGTAGCCGGCGCATTGCATAACCCAAATGGCATCCTACGATAGGCGAAGGTGCCAAACGGACAAGTGAAGGTTGTTTTCTCTTGGTCCTCGGGCGCAATTGGGATTTGAAAATACCCCGAGAGACCGTCAAGAAAACAATAAAACGAGTGTCCGGATAATCGTTCAAGGATTTGGTCGATGAACGGTAAAGGAAAATGATCCTTACGGGTCGCATCATTTAATTTGCGATAATCAATACAAACCCGCCATCCGGTAACGGTTCTAGTTGGGATTAATTCATTTTTTTCGTTTGGCACTACCGTTAACCCTCCTTTCTTTGGCACCACTTGGACCGGACTAACCCAAGAGCTATCCGAAATTGGATAGATGATGCCCGCATCTAATAATTTAATTACCTCCGCCTTAACCACCTCCTTCATATTAGGATTGAGGCGGCGTTGAGGTTGAATAGATTTACGTGAAGTTTCTTCTAATAAAATTTTATGCGTACAAAAGGAGGGATTAATCCCTTTTAAATCCGTAATTTTCCACGCAATTGCGCGGCGATGAAGTTTTAAAACATTTAATAATTTTAATTTTTCTTCATCGGACAGAAACGCCGACACGATTACGGGAAGCTTAGAATCCTCCGCTAGAAATAAATATTCTAAATGATTAGGCAATTGTTTTAGTTCTACTACGGGAGGTTCCTCATAAGAAGTTTTTAATCGATCACTACTTAATTCTAAAATTTCAAAAATAGGTTCGTGAGTGATCGTGTCGTCAATAATTTCATGAGAAATAAGTTCGAGATTTTCAAATTCTTCATCATAGAAAGATGACGGTGAAATATATTCAGAAAATAAAATTGAGTCTTCATCAGGTGAAGCCTCCAAGAAAAAACAAGAGTCGTCATTTGAGAGCGTATTTTTCATAGAAGAATTTATAGTAAAGGTAACTTCCTCATCTCCGACTCTAAGGAGAAGTTTACCGTTACTAACATCAATTATGGCGCGCGAGGTGGCAAGAAAAGGGCGACCGAGAATGAGTGGTACCTCGGCGTCCTCATCTATGTCAAGGATGACAAAATCTACCGGAAAGATAAATTTATCAACCTTGACAAGCACATCCTCGATAATACCCATTGGGTATTTTATGGATCGATCCGCCAATTGGATGCTCATTCTCGTAGGATTAGGCTCTCCTAAACCCAATTTTTGGAAAAGAGAATAAGGCATCAAATTTATAGAGGCGCCTAGATCGGCCAACGCATGTTTTACTAAGAAATCGCCAAATAAACAAGGAATTGAGAAACTACCCGGATCGGTTAATTTCTTAGGTAATTTATTAAGTAAAACTGCCGAGCACTCCGCGTTCAATTGAACGGTAGAAATATCCTCAAGTTTCTTTTTATTAGACAAAAGCTCCTTGAGGTATTTAGCATACTTCGGCATTTGCGCGATAGCTTCGCAAAACGGTAGATTAATTTGAATTTGTTTAAACATATCTAAAAATTTACCGTAATGCTCATCATTTCGATCTTTTTTTAATTTAGACGGATAGGGAAGTGGTTGTTGAAATTCCTTAATTTTATTTTGCGTTGGAACTTGAGGAGGAGGAGAAGATGAAGAGATTGTTACCTCTGGTTCAACCAATTGTGAAGGGGTAGTTACCTCCTTCCCGCTTCGTAGCGTGATAGCCTTTGCTTGCTCCTTTGGGTTGGGCTCCGTATTGCCTGGAAGTGCTCCCTGCTGGCGATCGGAGAGCATCTTCGCGATTTGCCCAATTTGATTCTCCAAATTGCGAACAGATCCGGTAAGATTCCGGATATTGGCATCGTTATTTGCTGCATATTTGGTGAAAACCTCCTCAAGAGAGGGAGATTTTGGAGCTTGTGGTGGAGGAAAACCAGGTGGAATTGTGTTTGGGGGTTGTGCCGCATTCCCTGGATTACTCCAAGAGAAATTTGGGTGGTTACGGAAACCCGGGTGATATGTGTTACCATAATGAGTGTTACCCGAATTAAAGTTTGGCCGATTCGGATTACCCATGTAATCCACATGTTCGGCGATGGTGGAGGGGGATCCCCAGGTAGGTGTAGAAGAGGAAGCAGTCATCTCTTCTATTTTTCTATTTAAAAGCTCAACCTGGACAGATAAATTCGAAATTGCATCAACTTCATACAAACCGGCCGGTTTATTTGAGCGCGACCGAGGTGTACTCCATTGATACGTATTCATGGCCATACTCTCTAAAAGCTCTTGCGCTCCTGCCGGTGTTTTGTTATTCAAGGTACCACCGGCGGCGGCATCAATCATTTGACGCGTTTGAGAATTGAGGCCGTTATAAAATGTCTGAATTTGCAACCAATCGGGGATTGCATGATGGGGGCATCGGCGCAAATATTCCTTAAATCGCTCCCAAGTATCATAAAGTGTTTCCGTTTCAACTTGGGAGAAAGAAATGATATCCTTACGCAATTGAGCCGATTTAGCGGGCGGAAAATATTTCGTGAGAAATTGTTCCGTCATTTGGGCCCATGTGGTGATAGATCCTCTTGGAAGAGAACTGAGCCACTGCTTAGCTTTATTGCGCAAGGAGAAAGGAAAAAGCCGAAGCCTTATTGCGTCATCGGATACCCCGTTAATTTTGAAAGTATCGCATATTTCTAGAAAACTAAAAATATGCGCGTTGGGATCCTCATCTTGAAGCCCATAAAATTGTACATATTGTTGTACCATTTGAATGATGCACGGCTTTAATTCAAAATTATTGTTCGCTATAGCAGGTCGAACAATACTAGAAGTGGTATCCTCTAGATTAGGCCGGGCATAATAGGACATAGTCCATTGCGCGACCTCATCCGGATTTGGATCACCCATATTAGAAGAGGTAGAAAAGGAGGGGGAAGAAAAAGAAGATGAAGAAGGAAGAGTATTCGGAAAGGAAGTGTCACCTATGGATTCCTCAATCGGATCTTGAGAACTTGGTCGTTGGAATCTTAAGCGTCGCCGAATGGTTTGCTCGATTTCCGGATCCAATTCAAGAAGATCGGACGGATTCCTTCGGGTCATACACCAAACAGAAAAACGTAGAAAAGAGAGAAGAAGAGAAAAAAAAATGATAAAATTAATAGAACTAAGCTTTCAAAATATCAACAATTACTCCCCGGCAACGGCGCCAAAAACTTGATGAGATAAATTCGCGCTGCGCAAAATTAAAATATTATCCACGTATAATTCGATAAGGCAAGTGTACCTATCGCTTTATAGTATAGGATTTAGAAAATCAAGTGTCGTATTTTTCCGGGCTTGTTGAGTACTTCTACTCACAAAGAAGAGCTATTATTTTATCGATCAAAAGTTGGGTTTGTTTTGGAAAAAACGATTTGGAGAAAATTAACTACGAAGAAAGATTATGATTAAAAGGATTAGCACTTGGTCTTGAATCCCTTTGGAATAAAATTTAATTTTATAAAAGATGAAACCGCAAACTCTTATTGAAATATATTCGACCGTGGAGGTTCCCAAAATATGGTAGAGCCTCTCTCGAGAGAACTACCACCTAACCTTAGGTTGATCGATTAAGACCCCTCGGCCAGTCGAAACCCCCTAAGCTTGCTTTAAGCGGTGAACCCCACTATTGGATTTGACTCCAATCCGGAAGATTTGCGTCACCCTCTCTCAAGGAATGCATACAACTCTTTTTATCTTTGAGTGATCTCCTCGTTCGCATGGATCTCTCGATCACTAGCAAACGAATCTTAGATTGAAAGTCATATTCCGGACATATGAAATCAAAACGAAATAATTCAAAGATAAATCGAAGATAAACAATACGAGAGTTTGCTAATTAGAAGAATTCAAAACATATTTTATTTCATTCCAAAGTTCATCATGACCAAGTGCTAAAGGAAATTTAGCTACTCATCATGATGGAGGAAACACATATGATAAGAGAGAAATACATGATTTAAAAAAAACTAGAATACTTGAAATGAAATTGCAATAATAAAAGCTTTCAACTTGAAGAAAAACTAGCTAGAACAACGATAATAGTAGACTAAAGCTGTAAGTAAACTCCAAAATCGAACCCCTGAACTTCTGGAGATTGCTGCCTTTTAAAGCTGAAAAATCGGGGAGTCACGCCCTTGGTCACGCCCGTGACCAAGGGCGTGTAAGCTGCGTAATTGCTGTCATGAAAACCCGGGACGTTGGGGAAGAGAAACCGGCAGAAATCAATTGCATGGCAGGTCACGGCCTCGGTCACGCCCGTGACAGAGGGCGTGTCTTGAACGGGTCAGGAAACGGCGGGAAACGCCGCGAACAGGAGTTAATCTGGCGGTTGCAGAAGAGTCACGGCCTTGGTCACGCCCGTGACCAAGGGCGTGTAAGCTAGAAACGGCGGGAATTGATTGCTGGCTGAATTGAATGCATTCCGGGCATGTCACGCCCGTGACACTTTAGGTCACGCCCTCTGTCACGCCCGTGACAGAGGGCGTGTAATTTTAATCTGACGTGGCGGCTGACTTTTCAACTGGAATGCGCGGGGCTGGATCACGGCCGTGACAAAATGTCACGCCCTAGGTCACGCCCGTGACCGAGGGCGTGTACTTTGCGATTTTGGCCGAAATGCTCCAAATAATCTCCTGATTAGTCTTATGAGCTTTAAATTGCTATTGGCAGCCCAAATTATCTGAAATTATAAAAAGAAGATAAATTAGTGATAAATTAACTAAAACTAAATTAAATTAAATTAATTATTAATAAAATATTATGTGAAAATAACAATAAATATAGCATTATCAGCTGGGTAGTCCTCTTTGGGCAGTAAGATCCCCCCTCCCTGAACCTGGTTCAGTTTGGGGAGGGGGGTCTTACAAATGGATCAGAGCCACCACGATCCGACCACATGGGGCAGTCTTTCGATCCTCCCTTCCCCGGTTCTGTTTCTTGGTTCGGGACGAACCACGCAGCGGAAGCCTGGTGGAGCCTTTAGGTTTAAGGTTAAGGATTCGAGACTGCACGATAGTACACCCACACGCTTTCCGCTTCCTTTTCTTTCAGTCCTGCAAAATTTCCTTATTTTTGCAAGTTCTGATACCCGTTTGTTACTTCTCCAGATACCGGAGTCAAGTAACGGAAGGTCCTCCTCTCAGGACCAGTACCACCCTACCACTCCACCACCAGCCCCGGCCGCTCCAGCCACAGTTCCATTCGGAGAGACAGAGCTCGGACAGACCCTGGTAGCCCTGTTAGCTGCCTTCCAGACAGCCACCTTATGACCACCACAGCAGGCCACCGTACCCACCGATCTGCTGACGACATTCCGGGGGCTAAGGCCCCCCACCTTCCGAGGTACCGAGTCAGACATCCAGGCCGAGGAGTGGGTGGAAAGGGTAGAGGAGCTTCTAGTAGGGATGATGTGCCCCGCAGTAGCCGCAGTGTCCCTGGTGGTGACCATGTTGGAGGGCTATGCCCGGGACTGGTGGAGGGCCGCTAGCCGCTCTACCTTCAGAGGACGACCACTCAGCACGATCCTCTGGGGGGAGTTCTCAGAGGCCTTCTTAGAGCATTTCATTTCGGATGCAGACCGGATGGCACTCCAGGAGCGATTCCTGCAGATCAGGCAGGGAGATAGGACGGTTCCAGACTACCAGAGAGAGTTTATCCACCTGGCCCGCTTCGTCAGGACCTTAGCAGGTACAGATAAGGACAGGGCGGCCAGATTTTATCGGGGATTACGAGACGACCTCCGTCAGGCCCTGATCATGATTTCCCAGGCATCCTTCCACACGATCGCCTCACATACCACCGCTCTAGAGATGGATCAGCGGATGGTAGCCCAGCAGCAGAGGGGACACGTAGGTGTTCCCCGGACTCAGGGCCGAGAGAGAGGAGTAGGTCCTCGTAGGCAGGGCCGAGACGGGAGACAGCGTCAGCGTCACCAGCCATATCGGCAGGCACCCCAGCCCCGACCAGCACCCCCAGCCCCAGCACCTCAGGTCATCCCTGCCGCACGACGAGATGTTCCCTTCGCAGGGAACTGCTACCTATGCCAGCAGCCTGGGCATATACGAGCTTTCTGCCCGCAGGCTACCGGGAGACCCGGCTTAGGAGCAGTACAGAGAGCGGCGGAGAGAGGACGAGGTGGACGCAGAGGACGTCCCGCGGGCAGGAGAGGCCAGGCCAGGCAGGGCAGAGCAGCACCACTCAAGGCATACGCGTTGGATCTTCAGCACGGTCCTGCTCCTGACGTAGTGATAGGTATCTACTTCCGGTAGTACGATATCCTAGGAGATGTTATAGCTCTATATATATTAGGACTTTTGTATATGTCCTCCCTACTCCTGTATATCTGTGAAAAGTTTATGATCATGATATATATATGTTATCAGGTTTACTTTTGGTAGAAGGTCATCCCGCTAAAACACTGTTCGATACCGGCGCCACACATTCTTTCGTTGCACAAAACTTCATCGCTGACAAGGAGAACA
This sequence comes from Dactylorhiza incarnata, assembly GCA_033032865.1. Taxonomy (NCBI): domain Eukaryota; kingdom Viridiplantae; phylum Streptophyta; class Magnoliopsida; order Asparagales; family Orchidaceae; genus Dactylorhiza; species Dactylorhiza incarnata. Next base: position 10,775,116 of record JAWHQI010000031.1, read on the forward strand.
CGGTGCGATCATCCGGGATGTCAATCCGAATACGACTCCCGGATGGATCAGATATGACTTCCACCGAAAAGTGTTCCTTCCAGGCAATGCTAGGAGGCATAGAATTCGAAGTCAACGCAACCGTCTTGGCGATAACCGGATTCGACATCATTCTGGGGATGGATTGGTTGGTCGAGCACCGCGCCCAAATTAATTGTTCAACTCGAGAGATCCGCCTCCAGAATCTGAATGGGCAATTTATCACACTAGCAGGTATACCCTCTGTCACCCGCATTATCTTAACATCTGCACAAACTGTCAAGGCAGTTCGACGGAAGGACGAGGTGTACCTAATCTACTTTGAGATGGAAGACACGACGCAAGTACTCGCTAAAGTGCTTGTAATCAGGGACTTCCCAGATATCTTCCCAGAGTCCCTTCCCGGGTTACCCCCGCAACGGGAAGTGGACTTCCAAATCAAACTTACTCAAGGAGCCCGACAGTATCCCGAGCACCGTACCGGATGGCCCCGAGGGAACTGGCCGAGCTCAAGATTCAACTACAAGAGTTAGTCGACGCAGGTTTCGTACGTCCTAGTACTTCGCCCTGGGGAGCCCCAGTGTTGTTTGTTAAAAAGAAGGATGGATCTCTGCGTCTCTGCATTGACTACAGAGAATTGAATAAACTCACTGTCCGGAATACCTATCCCCTACCCCGGATAGATGAATTGTTCGATCAACTGCAAGGTGCGTCCGTCTTTTCCAAGATGGATTTAAGATCCGGCTATTATCAACTCAGGGTGCGAGAAGAGGACATTCCCAAGACCGTCTTCAACTCCCGCTACGGACTGTACGAGTTCATGGTAATGCCATTTGGGTTAACCAATGCCCCGTCCGCCTTCATGGCTTTAATGAACATTGTATTTAAACCCTTCCTGGATCATTTCGTAATAGTCTTCATAGATGATATCCTCATCTACTCGAAGAACAAAACCGATCACTCCAGGCATCTCCAAATGGTTCTGCTTAAGCTAAGAGAGCACTCGCTTTTCGCCAAGTTTAGCAAATGCGAGTTCTGGATGGAAAAGTCAGTTTTCTGGGACACACAGTTAACAAGAACGGGATAGCAGTGGATCAAGCCAAGGTACAAGCTGTACGAGATTGGCCGCCACTTAAGACAGCGGCAGACATCCGAAGTTTCCTTGGCCTCGCCGGCTACTACCGTAAGTTCGTCGAAGGATTCTCCAAGATTGCGTTACCACTTACCTCCCTCACCAAAAAGGATGTGACATTCCAGTGGTCTCCCGAGTGCGAAGCAGCGTTCATCGAACTGAAGAACCGGCTAATATCGGCCCCGATCCTGACTCTTCCCTCAGGAACTGAGGGCTTCCAGATCTATGTCGATGCCTCTCTGAAAGGATTGGGAGCCGTGCTTATGCAACATGGCAAGGTAGTTGCCTACGCCTCACGTCAGCTCAAGCCGCACGAACTAAACTACGCCACCCACGATCTGGAACTGGGGGCGGTAGTTTTCGCATTAAAGGTTTGGAGACACTACCTCTACGGGGTATGATGCGAGATTTTCTCCGATCATAAGAGCCTCAAGTATGTCTTCACCCAGAAGGAGCTGAACCTCCGACAACGTCGGTGGTTGGAATTTCTCTGCGATTACGACTTCGCCCTTCGGTACCACCCCGGCAAGGCTAATAAGGTTGCAGATACCCTGAGTCAGCAGCCTCCGAGGACCGGGAGTTGGTTAGAAATGGTATCGGAGGAATTGGTCAAATCTTTGGCGGAACTGGATATTATCCTCATCACCCGTAGGAATCCGATGGAATACCAGGCCCAGCTCTACTGGATGGAGATTCAGTGCGACATCAGGGACAGGATAAGGGAAGCACAGAAGACCGACGTTGAAGCAGCACCGATCATTCAGGCCTTGCAACACAGTGCACAAGAAGACTACAACTTGTACGATGGCATCCTGCAATACAGACACCGCATATTCATTCCCGCTGTAGAGGGAATCCGAGAGGAGATACTCCGTGAAGCACATCAAACGAGATATTCAATACACCCGGGGGTAGTAAAAATGTACACGGACCTGCGAAGGACATTATACTGGCCAGGAATGAAGAAGGACGTCACCGATTATGTAGCCCACTGCCAGACCTGTCAAATGGTCAAAGCAGAATGTCGTAGCCCAGGAGGTCTGCTACAACCCCTGCCGATACCAGAATGGAAATTCGAGGATATCTCCATGGATTTCGTCCATGGCTTACCCCGATCTCGTACAGGTAACGACTCCATATGGGTCGTAGTAGACCGCCTCACCAAGGTAGCCCAATTCATCCCAAACCGGCAGGGCGACGGTGTCGACATATTAGCCCAACTATTTATTGAGCAGGTAGTCCGATTTCATGGAATACCCAAATCGATCGTCTCGGACCGCGACGGGCGCTTTACATCGAAGGAATGGAGAAGAGTGCAGGCTTATCTGGGAACCAGATTAGCCTTTAGTACCGCCTTCCATCCCCAAACCGACGGGCAAACAGAAAGGACAAACCGGACGATGGAAGACCTCCTCCGTTTATGCATAGTGGAACACAACGAGCCTTGGGAACAGTTACTGCCCTTGGTGGAGTTCTCATACAATAACAGCTTCCAGGCAAGCATCAAGATGGCACCTTATAAAGCCCTCTACGGAAGACGCTGTCGGACCCCACTATCTTGGGCACAGGATGAGGACCCCGAAGCCTTAGGGGTCACCAACATAGACGATACCACTGCCGCAATAAGGTTAATCCAAGAACGTATGCTGGAGGCACAGAGTCGCCAGGCCAAATATTATGATGCGCGTCATCGAATGGTGGAATTCAACATGGGAGATATGGTTTTCTTGAAAATTAAGCCGATGCACGGGATATCCCGAATAAAGAAGCAGAAAAAGCTGGACCCCCGCTATTTAGGCCCATATCAAGTCATCGAAAGAGTTAGCCAGGTGGCTTATAGGTTAGCTCTACCAGCCGAACTGGGAAACCTTCACAACGTATTTCATGTCTCCTCGCTAAGACGTGTTCTACGCCAACCAGAGCAGCATCTACCCACACCACCAACATCAGTACAATCCGACCGATCCATCCAACTCGAACCAGTAAAGATAGTGGACTCCAAGGTCAAAGAACTGCGGAACAAAACCATCACGATGGTCAAGATCTTGTGGTCAAACTGTGGACGCGAAGAGTTTACTTGGGAACCAGAGACGCTCGTCCGAGAAAAATACCCAGCGCTCTTCCCCCAGGTATATCCTTTAAACCCCTACTTTAGCCAATTTTCGGGGACGAAAATCTCTTTATTTTTATTGGATTGTAACATCCCGACTTTTATTGGGCCACTAGACCCTAGTGAGCCCAATAAAAGTAGGGCCGAGCAGTAGAAAACTACCATTTTAAGTAATATTGTGCGCCGCAACTAAGTCCTTAGGGTATAGTGACCAGATGAACCCCGATTGGACTTTCGTCAGTTCCGTTAGACTCGTATGGACAATACGAGCGCAACGGAATTCGTTGCACTTCGATCCGAGGTCGTTTGGAGAAAATGACCATTTCGGGTGTCGTAGCACGCCCCTACCTCATTATTATGAATAGTGACCATACGAACCCCGATTGGACTTCCGTCAGTTCCGTTAGACTCGTATGGACAATATGAGCGCAACGGAATTCGTTGCACTTCGATCCGAGGTCGTTTGGAGAAAACGACCATTTCGGGTGTCGTAGCGCGCCACTACCTCATTATTATGAATAGTGACCATACGAACCCCGATTGGACTTCTGTCAGTTCCATTAGACTTGTATGGACAATACGAGCGCAACGGAATTCGTTGCACTTTGATCCGAGGTCGTTTGGAGAAAACGACAATTTCGGGTGTCGTAGCGCGCCACTACCTCATTATTATGAATAGTGACCATACAAACCCCGATTGGACTTCCGTCGATTCCGTTAGACTCGTATGGACAATACGAGCGCAACGGAATTCGTTGCACTTCGATCCAAGGTCGTTTGGAGAAAACGACTATTTCGGGTGTCGTAGCGCGCCACATTATTATGAATAGTGACCGTACGAGCCCCGAATTAACTTCTGGCAGTTCTGGTAAACTCGTACGAACAATACGAGCGCAACGGAATTCGTTGGGCCTTGATTCAAGGTCGTATGGAGAGTATGCCATTTTAGTACTATGCAGATCACCTCAGTGCAACGCACGAGATATAAAGCACACAAACCTGGCATCGACCCCGGCAACTCTTGTTGGACCCCGGGGGCCAAGGAGGACCCCGCCCTAAGTTGACTCGGTCAAACCCCCCCCCCCCCCCCCGGCTTGAAATTTATTGGGAAATGAAAAGGGAAAGGGGGGAGGAGAGAGAAAGCCGCCCCCCAAGAAAAGGGGCTGCCCATGAATAGGAAGCCCCTATTTGGGCAAAGGGGGCAAGAGAGAGAGAAGGGAGGGGAGGGGGAGAAAATATCTCCCCCTCCCTTATCCCCACGTGGGGGAATAGGGGGAGAGCTCCCCCTTCCTATAAAAGGAAGGGGCAGCCCTCTCAAACCCCCACCCCACTCCCTCTCCCTCTCAGCCTCTCCCTGCAGCCAACCCAGCCCTCCTCCTCCTCCACCTCGCCGGAGCCAACCCAGCCGAGCTCCCTCCTCCTCCTTCCGCATGGCCGGCCACCGCCCCTCCACCTCTCGAGCCCCACCTCACCTCCAGGTAGAATCGCCCCCCCCCCCCCCCCCCCCCCCCCCTCCTCCTTCTTATCTCCTAGAGGCAAGCCGCCCCCTTCCCGTCGCCGGAGCGCAACCAGCGCCACCCCGAGCTTGCACGGGTGGCGGCGCTGGCCGTGGAAGCCCCCCCCCCCAGCGCCGGTGGTGGCGCTGGGGGAGCAGATCCCCACTCGGGGACCTCGGCGCCGACGAAGGGGAGGCGGCCGGGCTGCCGGAGGACGCAGCTCTGGCGGCGCCCGAGTCCTCGTCCCCCTCCTCTTTTTCCTGTAAGGAGAACCCCGCCAACCCCGGCGGTGGCCGGCGGCTCCAGGCCGCCGGACCCCCGCCAGAAGTCTGCCCCCTCCCCGGCGCCCCGACCTGGGGTGGCAGGGAGGGCCCTCCCCGAGGAGGCAGCGGCGCGGCCAGCTTGCATGGCCCATGCAAGCTGTGTCGCGCCTCCCCGCCGCCTCCTGCCCTAATTTCCGGTGGGGTCCGGCGGCGCCAAGTCGCCGGACCACCACCGGAGTGGGCGCAGACCCCCGGCGCACCGTTCGGGGGCGGCACCGGCCCCTCTCCCCTCGGGGGCGGCGGCGCGGCGGCATGCATGGTGCATGCAGGCCTCCGCCTCCCGCCCCCCCCCCCCCCCCCCCCCTTCTCGCACTAATTCCGGCGGTGGCCGGCGGCGCCAGGCCGCCGGACCACCACCGGAATGGTCGCCGACCCCCGGCGCACCGACCGGGGGCGTTGCCAGCCCCAGACAGCCGCTGCCCGGCGGCGGCAGTGGCCGCCTCCCAATAATAATCGGGAGCCGCACGATTTTCCCCCAGGAAAATCGTGCGGCCCCTGTTTTCTTAACTCCCGCCAATCACCCCCCCCCCCCCCCCCCCGCAGCGGATCCGTCGTGGATCCTCTGCGGGGGCCGCGGGAAGGCGCAGGGTGCAAGACCCCTACGCCCCCTCCCTTTCCCTAATCGCACCCCAAACCCCTTCTTTTTCCCTAACCGCACCCCAATCTTCCTTTCCTCTTCCCCATTTTTTTGAGAAAAGATGGGGCAGATTGGGAGGAAGTTTTCTAAATGAAAAATGTGCCCCACCCTAAGGGGCACCTACTGAATTTTTTGGGGATTTTTAAGAGGAATTTTACTATTTTTAAAACCCTTTATAGGGTTTATTTTGAGAAAATAAACGTCCAAATAAGTTCGAAAAAATCACCAAAAATTAGGGGCTCTAATTAAAGGTGTTTTACAACTACTATTAAAATTGGGAGGTGTGGTTTCTTATTTTGGTCCCCCAAAAGTATTTTACAAGCGAAATTCACCGAAATAAATCGGCGCCCCCTCGACGCATATTTTTAAATGCCTATTAAAAATTGTGCGCATCTATCCAAGGAATCGGCTAAGCTCGAAATATCGACGCGAGAAACGGAACGAAATCGCGGCGCAGCGCCGAAATTTAACCCCGCCGCGACAATAATAAAGGGACGAAGTCGACGATGGAAACCTCCTCTTATGGACTGATTGGACTACTAACCCTTTCCTTTATGCTTTTATTTACATTCTATACTTTCCATTAAATCCAGTCTCGCACTGGTCCCCCGCATTTACGTGCTGTACTTTCCTTTAAATCCAGTCTCGCACTGGTCCCCCGCATTTATGTTTTGTACTTTCCTTTAAATCCAGTCTCGCACTGGTCCCCGCTCTTACTTTCTGTACTTTCATTTAAATCCAGTCTTGCACTGGTCCTGTCATTATGGCCTTTGCTTTCGGCCTACTTTTCTGCTTATTACCATGGCCTTTGTTTTCGGCCTACTTTTTTGCTTATTACCATGGCCTTTGCTTTCGGCCTACTTTTCTGCTTATTACCATGGCCTTTGCTTTCGGCCTACTTTTCTGCGTAATATGGCCTTTGCTTTCGGCCTACTTTTCTGCTTAACATGGCCTTTGCTTTCGGCCTAATTTCCTTCTTGATATTATGGCCTCTGCTTTCGGCCTATTTTGCTGCTATACTTAATAGTATTAAGGTACTAACTGCAGCCCTGTACAGGCAAGCGGTGCTTATCCTCCCTCCTGCGAGGCCTTAGTTGGGGAAAACTCAGAGTTGAGTTCCTCCTCCCAGGTTATCCCCAAGCAAGGAGCCCTTCTACCGCTAAGCCTCCAGGTCAGAGGTCGTGTGACCGGTCGAGTAGAATTGCCACGTAACTTATGTGCTTGTCTTTATATATAAAGCGGGAGAAGATTGTTTGGGAGTGGCGGGTTGGTCACGCTTGCAGACCGTTCATACCGGTGCGGGTGGGTTGACGACTCATGGCGACAGGGAGATGTGCACAGCGGGTTATCACTCTCCGAGCCTGCATTTTGCCTCCACTGGTCGGCCTACAAATCGGCTCGCCGGATGTCGCTCACATCCAGTTGGTACACCAAGTTGTACAGGAGGGCCTGAATGATACGGTACGACTACATTTAGAAGTGGCAGGATTGGCCACTGTCACCGACGGCCACATCGGTGAGGCCCGCGGGGTTAGCTCCCCTGCTTGAAATAAAGCGGTCTAAACTATGTCGACACAGGGTCTTTTGTGTGCGTACAGGTTTGAATACCTGGGTGTGCGTGTCTGCGCGTTATAGTGTTGTGTACTTACTATACGGCGCGATTACGAGCTTTAGGGCGGGAAGCCCTATATATATATATATACGGAGATATATATGTTTACCTGCTGCTAACCCTCTACCTTGCTTCGGCTATTTCATTTCTGTTCTTTAACCGCCCCCTGGATATGGATCCGGGGAGGGGATGTATTTTCTACTTAGCTCTGTGACTAACGGTTATTTCTTATAACCAATCACAGGAGATGGGACAGCAAGGAGCCCCACACCGCAGGATGAGTTACGAGCCTTGGATATGGCCCGTTCGATTACCCCAGCTTCGCCCCCTATCTTCAGAGACGTGAGTCCGAGAGTATAAGGACTAGCCTAGGGCTCCCTTTTGTTTTAGACTATGTAGCCCTCGAGGCAATGTTTTGTAAAACGATAGGCCCCAGCCATATTTAAATATGTAATATAATCAGCACGCTTAGCTTTTCCTATTTTAATTGCTTCCGCTGTGCGTTCTGATGTGTTGTGATGATTCTTGTGCCTGACAAAGAGACCGCTCAGCGCTTGAGAGGGTGGGACGTCGCCACCCGGAAAGCGCTGGGTAGTCCTCTTTGGGCAGTAAGATTCCCCCTCCCTGAACCTGGTTCAGTTTGGGGAGGGGGGGTCTTACACGCCGCATCCTTGCTGAGGGTGGGCCAGAAATAGCCTTGCCTCAACACCCTCCCTTCCAGGGTTCGGCTCCCGGAGTGTCTCCCACACTCCCCGGAGTGAATTTTATCCAGGACTCTCGGAACCTCCTCCTTCGAAACACAACAGGCCAGGAGTCCTGAGAGAGTCTTCCTGTACAGCCCTCCTGCATGCAGAGAGTAATAAGCCGACTTATACCTGAAGCGTCGCCTGTCCATGTCCCTTTCTGGGAACTTCCCTGATGCTAGGAAAGAGATGAAGGGATCCATCCACGAGACCCGCTGATACACCTCCATCAGTTCTCCTTCTTCGATGGAGGGCCGGAAGAGTTCTGAAACCGTCCCTCCTGCTCGAGTACCAAACTTGGCTAGGAGGTCCACGGGGATGACTTCCCTTGGCACGTGTTTGATGGAGAAAGTGTAGAACTACCCGATGACTCCCATGACTTTCTCCAAGTATCGCAGGAGGGTCGGGTCCTTTGCCTCAAACTCTCCCTTGACTTGGCATGCCACTACCATGGAGTCCGTCGAGACCTCCACATCTTGCACTCCTAGTTCTCGAGCTAACCGCAGGCCCGCTATCACTGCCTCGTACTCCGCCTGGTTGTTGGTAATTGGAAAATGGATGTTCAGGGCTTGCTTGATTTTTGTCCCTTGGGGACTCACTAGGATGATCCCCCCCCCCCCCCCCCCCATAGGAGTGCTTTCCTGAGGCTCCATCTACCAACATCCTCCATGCCACTAGGGGAGGCAATTCATGTTCCCTCACCTCGGTCGTATAGTCAGGCATGAAGTCCGCCACCGCTTGGGCCTTAATTGATGTTCTGGGTACGAACGTAATATCGAACTCGCTCAGCTCCACAGACCACTTTGTCAATCTTCCCGAGTGCTCCACCCCTTCCATGACCTTGCGAAGTGGGTGATATGTTACTACTTTGATTGAGTGTGCCTGAAAGTAGGGTCGGAGTCTCCGAGCCGCCACTACCAACGCAAAAGCCAACTTCTCCAATATTGGGTACCGGAGCTCTGCCTTTTTCAGCACTCGGCTGACATAGTAGATAGGGAACTGCTGTCTTCCTTCCTCTCGGATTAATACAGAACTTACCGCTTCAAGTCCCACCCACAGGTATAGGGATAGGTCTTCTCCTGGCCTCGGCCCTTGAAGTAGGGGGGTTTGGGCGAGCTGCTCTTTCAAGGCTCGGAAGGCTTCCTCGCATTCCGGAGTCCATTCGAATTTTTTGTTGCCTCTTAGCGCCTTAAAGAAGGGCGCACACCTCTCTCCCGCCTTGGAGAGGAACCTGCTGAGTCCAGCCAATTTCCCGGTGAGGCTCTGAACCTCCTTGGGGTTTCTTGGTGACCCCAACTCCATTATCGCCTTGACCTTGACTGGGTTAGGCTCCACCCCCACTGGGGTGAGCAAGTGACCCAGAAACTTCCCTCGGCTATCCCCGAAGACACACTTCAAGGGGTTGAGCTTCATCTTGTACTTCCGCAGGGTCCCGAACGTCTCCTCAAGGTCTCGGAGGTGAGATTCGAGGTATCGGCTCTTTACCATGAGATCATCGACATAGACCTCCAAGTTTCTTCCCTTTTGTTCGCGAAAGACCCGGTCCATCATCCTTTGATAAGTGGCACCTGCATTCTTGAGCCCAAAGGGCATCATCTTATAACAGTAGCATCTGACCCCGTGATGAAAGAAACATCTTTGATGTCCGGGGGGTGCATGCGAATTTGGTGGTAACCTGAAAAAGCATCTAAGAAAGAAATTACAGGGAAACCGGCGGCTGAGTCAACCAGCGCGTCGATTCTAGGCAGGGGGTAGCAATCTTTCGGGCATGATTTATTAAGAAGTGAAAAGTCAATACACATGCGCCACTTACCTCCTCCCTTCTTCACCATGACTACATTGGAGACCCAGCCTGGATACTGGATCTCCGATACAAAACCTGCTTGTATGAGCTTTTTCACCTCCTCGCGGATTGGTCCCTCCAGCTTGTCCGTCGTGGCCCTATTCTTTTGGCGGATGGGGCGGGCGCCGGGGTCGAGGTTGAGGCGGTGGCAAGCCACATCCGCATCGACCCAGGGCATCTCTGCGGCGCTCCAAGCGAAGACGTCCACATTCTTCTGTATGCAAGCCAGTATTTCGGCCTGCTCTTCCGAGCTGAGCTCTCCGCTGACCCGGACCTTTTCCACCACCCCAAGCTGAGTGGTGACTTCAAGCTCCACAACCTCATCCACGGCCTCCAGCCTGAATTGTTCTCCCCAAGCATTTTCCTTCCATTCACCGCAAGAGAGCGCTTGGGCTCCCTCCTCCGTCTCCACTTCTCCTACCATCATCAATCCTTCCGCCCCTCCTTCCCGGGCACTCTCTCCTTTCCCCTCTTCTTCTCCTCTTTCCACCCTGGGCTTCTCAGTGACCCCTTCCTGGGCCTGAACTCCCTCTTCATTCATCCTCTCCTCGACTCCACTCTCTCCTCCAGCTTCTGTCGCCTCCTCCATCACTTTGTCAAACTCCTCTGCTTCTCCCATCCAGGCGATGGTGTTGACAGCCGTCACATAGCACTGTCTTGCAATCTTGGGGTCTCCCCGGACCTGAACTTGGATTCCTCCCTCATTGAACTTGAGGCATTGGTGGAAGGTGGATGGGACGCACCAAAATGCACTGATGAGAGGCCGTCCGAATATGGCGCTGTAGCTGCTCGGGGCATCCACTATCACGAAGCGGCAGTTCCGGGACTGTCCTCCGAGAGTCACATGGAGTCCCACTCCACCCTCTACCTCCTTCCTCTCTCCTGAAAAACCAAATAGGGGGCCAACCGAGGCCAACACCCTCCGGGCCTCCACCTTCATCTCGTCAAACACCTTCTTGAAGATGACGTTGACCGAACTCCCATTGTCGACTAGAATCCGTGAGACGGTGAAGTTTTCGATGGCGGTCTGGATGACCAGCGCATCGCAAAACGGATCCTCGTAGCTTGGCATGTCCTTCTGGGAGAAAGTAATTCTCTCCGCTGGGGGTGGAGCAGTGGATGTTGAGGCCACGCTCCGCCGATAGATGGTATGGAGGCTAGCCTTGCGGGTCGCCTCCACCCCTACCCCCCCCCCCCCCCCCCCCCCCCATGAATCACTCTGATCCCTCCTCTACTCCCCACATCACCTCTGTCTTCACACCTTTCTTCCTCCTCCCCTCGAGGCTCGACCTCTTCAATACTCACCTGTTGTTGCCTTGGCGCGGGCACTCGGCCCCTTTTTGTTTCCAGGAACTCTGGGCAGGTGGTCGTCGCGTGACCTTCCTCATCGTGGAAGTCACAATACGGCAACACCACCTCCCTTGCTTCCTCTTCCGCCTACCTATTCCTCCTCCTTCTTCCTCCCCCGGCTTCCTCTCTAGCCTCTTCTCTTCTTCCTCTTCTTTGCTATTGAGAATCGCAACAAGAAGCTCCTGCGTAAATCCTCGAAAGAGTAGATCGACCCGGTAGGGAGTTGATGGAACCAGTCCCTGGCCTTTTCCGTAAGAGTGACGGCGCAGAGCCGACACTTGAAAGCATCCGACATCGGCCTGATGGAGACCGAGTCCTCAAAAGACTGGAGATGTTGGACAGGGTCATCCCTGCCGTTGTAGTACACCCTGTCCCACTCTCTGAACCCTGCCGGGACAGGTGCAGAAAGCACCAACTCGCAGAAGGGACTTCCCCCTTCTGCCCCCCTTTCTCGCTCCACGCGACCCCCAAGCTCTCTCGCCAGACTCGGGCTCGCGGGGATCGCACACGTAAGAACTGCACTCGCCAGAACCACCCCCGCAGTCGTCATGCCCTCCAGACGCGCACTCACCTGCGCCGCGCTCGCTGGCATAGAGCTCGCGGGCACGGAGCTCGCCGGCACGGAACTCGCCGGGCTGGCGAACAGTACTCTCCCTTCCATGTCTTGAACTGAACTTCCTGCGACTTCTTTTCCGGCTCTCCCCAGCGGGGCGTTCTCGCCAACCGCTGTTAGGGGAAGGGTCGCCTGAGGTGCTGGGGTCGCGAACTCGCTTTGCATCACCGCGACCGTGAGCCCGAAAGTGTCAAGCACCTCCCTCCTGAAGTCCTCGAACATCCTCGGTGTCACCACCTGTGGTGGCTCGCTGAACCCCTCGCCTTGATCCTCGCCTCCTGTCATGTCTGCTCCTTGGAACTTTCTTGGACCAGCCATGCTCCACGCTCACCGCACCAAAATTTTGAAACTGATTTCTCGGTCTCTTATGGTGCTTGGAGCCCTCATCGAGATGAGGGGCGGCTAGCCCTTACTGATCCCTCGGAGAAGGTAGACAGAAAACTAGGAAGATGACTAAGAACTTAGTCGCAGCGAGGAGGTCCCTCCACTAACCCGGAAGATCGTTGAGCGCTTCCCCTCCCAAGCCAAAGCTGAGACTCGGGCACCTTGGAGAGCTCTAGAAATGCTAACCAAAGAAAGCCTAAGGAGAGGGAAGCTGAAGTGAAGTCCTCTCCAAAGGTGCCCTTAAGGTCCTATTTATAGATTTTCTGACTTGGCCTGCAAATAGCGGGATTCCGCCTTTTGATTTTACTATACGCTCCCCAAATGGGTCTGCTAACAGCCAAACTCCGTTGTTTGGAGAGGCTAAAGGCAGACCACCAAGGATAGAGGGGTAATTTCGCCTCCCCAGCTCATGGGCTGGTGGCCTGCGAGAAGGTTACCCGCGAGAGCTCCTGCGAGTCTCCTCGTAGGTGTGGCTCGCGTATCTGACAGATGGATGCTTCAGTGAAGGTCCTACTTGCCCTCCTGCGAGCGCTCTGTGGGAACTCGGTCACACGCGAGAACATGGCGTATCAGCATGTATTCTGCGAGGGCGCTGCTTGCCAGCCTGATCGATTCGCACAGCTCTTGCCTTATTCGCGTTCGCCTGAGATCACCACTCTGGAGTGGTTTGTGAGCCTGAGTCTCGTTCCACTCACTCTCGCTCAAGGTGTCTCGCTTGTTCCACTCACTCTCGCTCAAGGTGCTGCGCCTGGCTCCACTCGCTCTCGCTCAAGGTGCCGCGCCTGGCTCGCTCTTGGCGAACCCGAGGTTGTACATATATGGAAAGCCCGACAATCAACAACTGATTGAGGAGCCAAAAGGAGTAAGAAATCATCCTAACGGTGGGATAGAACATGGAGCTATCATGGCACGGTAAATCTATCATGGCATGGTAGATGTTGCCTAAAATAAGGAGCCTACATTCCATATCTAGACGGATGTGTCGCAGATCTCATTCCATCTGGGCTACTGCCGGCGCAAGATCCCAGAGCTATAAATAGAGTTGTTCTGCCTATTAATTAAGAGATCAACTAAGGCTATAATTCTATGTCTTTTCATGTGCGCACTCATCCTAGTTGACCAAAGCACTCCCTACATCATCTTTGAAGATCAAGAGAAGAATTCAAAGGAGGATTCAATCAACGCTCATTCTATATGTAGGAAAAACACATCGACTAATCCGATCTCAAGCATGCCTTCATCATCACCTTCAGAGTTCTTCGGCTTAGAGAGTTTTTCTTTTCATATTTTATGTTTTCCTCTCTTGTATTTCTCTTTTATCTTTGATCATTTTTGAATCGGTAGTGGAAATCGCCCGTGGTTGGCGACTAGGTCCGTGTGAGGCTTAGGGAGGAATTCGCAGTGGGTGTTGACGACTAGATCTTGGGTTTAGATCTAGGGGCAGATTGAGGCCTTATCAAGGGATAGATAGGCTAGAGCCAACCGGCCCTTGGGAAAAGAGTCTGCATATAAAACAAAAAAGTGTTTTTTTCATTTTACCACCTTGATTTCTAGCATCATAGAAATCAAACTTTTGTAATCAACTTTATTATGAATTGAAAACATGTCTTTTTATGTTCTATTAACTTGATTTTATTTCCTAAGCTCTAAAAGTATTTTTGAATAGGTATATTGGTAAAAGTTTTTCACCTTCGAGAATAATGGCACACCAAGATCTCGCTTTTAATGAGGGGCAAGTGTTAGTGAACCTTCGCTGTTCACCATATCTGCTAATAATTATTGGAGGACTAGGATGCGATATTTCTTAATGAGCTTAGATCTAGATGTATGGGCCATGATAGAACAATGCTACTCTCCTCCTACAATGGTAGTAGGAGAAATTACTGTAGAGAAACCTAAAGACAAATGGAATGATAGCGATAAAATAAGATGTAAAAATAATGCTAAATCCATGAATGCCTTGCATTGTGCCTTGGATAGAACCAAATTTAATCATACTTGTGCTTGTGAAACTGCTTTTGATATTTGGAACTTATTGGAATTAACTCATGAAGGTACTTCGTAAGTCAAGGATTCTAGTCTCTTTCAATTGGAATTTGTGTACGAAAAATTCTGGATGGATCCCGATGAAGACATGGACTCCATGTACTCAAGATTCACAAAGATCGTAAAGGCCTCAAAAGTACTTGGAAAGTCATTCTCCAATGGTGACTTCATGAGAAATATTCTATGATCTCTTCCACCAAAATTCAAACCCAAAAATGGCAACCCTCTCCGAATCGTATGATCTAAAGAGACTCCAAATTGATTTCAATAGGAATCTCAAAACACATGAGATTGAACTCAAAATTCAATATGAAGAATACCACAAGGAGCATAAGATGAAGGCCTCGGCACTGAAAATGAAGAAGGAGAATGACAATGACAATGAAGTGGATGAGAAAAGCTTCTTTGTTAAAAACTTCAAAAGATTAATGAAAAGCCGAAAAGGAGAAAGACCTTCCGGAAATTCTTCATCAAAGATACAAACAAGAAGGGATAATGGTCCAAGAAAGGGAATGCTAATAGCGATGACGATGAGGAGTGAGCACCATCGGAGTGCTATCATTGCCGGAAGATAGGATATATCCACTGTAAGTGCCCAAAATACCAGAAAGAGCAAAAAGAGAAGCGGCACAATGGGAAGGAGAAGAAGTTGTTGAACGTGGCCACTTGGGATGACTCCTCCATGGAATCAAGTGACTCTACCTCAAGCAATGATGAAGAGGCAAAAATGTGCCTCATGGGAAAATGCAATATACCATCGGATGATGAAAGCAGTCTCCAAAGCGGTAGTGAGGTACCTCCTCCCTCATATCATGAGTTATTTTACGAATATTTGAAAACATGTAAATACCTTGAGAAAATTTTAAAGGACCTTGAAATCCTAAAATCGAAAAATAAAATTTTATTAAAAGAAAATAAAAATTAACTAAAGAAACAAAAGTATTAGGGAAAGAGAAGGTTTCTCACCAAGAGTGCAGTCACTCCTTGGCAAGAGTTACAAAACTTGAAGAAACTCTTTTTAAGACCCACTCCGATATCGAATCTCTCACTTACGAGAATGGGGACTTAGAATGAAAATTAAAATCGTCTCTCTCTCAAATAGAATATGGAAAGAAAATATTTGTTAATCGATGTGTAATGTTAGTGGCCGCAAACACCGCAGTAAAGGAATGAATTCATGACTTAAATGAGGCTATTAAAAAATTTGTAGTTGGCCAAAGGTCTCTTAACATAATTTTTGCCAACCAATGTCATGGTAGTGCTAAATTTGGGTTGGGTTATTGCTCTGGAAGTTATCGCCCCGCGGTAACCCTTACCGCCGGTGGTAGCATTAATTCCTGCAAAAAGAACATTTATAATTAAAAATTAAATAATGTATGATGGTTCCTCATATTCCGACAAGAGTCCACACAGAACTTTGAAAAAGTCTCAATGCCTTTTTATTGTGTGTCCAATGTCATATCTTTGGACACACCTCATGTTTACACAGAAATCAGCGATCCCCTTTTCGAGCTGACCTTTTTCAGATACAAGGCGATTTCAGAGATCTCGGGCGATCTCCCCCTCCGGGCGATCTCACCATTCCTGGCGAGCTCCCCCTCCAGGCGATTTCCCTCAGGGTGATCTACCTCTGGGCGATATCACTCCGAATGATCTCCCCCCTCTAGGCGATCTCCCTCTGGGCGATCTCACTTCGGATGATCTCCGCCCTCTGGGCAATCTCCCTCTCCGGGCGATCTCCCTCTGGTGATCTCCCACTGGGCTATATCCCTCCGGGCGATTTCCCCCTTCCTGAAGAGCTCCCCCTCTGGGCGATCTCCCTCCGTGTGATCTCCCTCTGTGCGATCTCCCCCTTACTGGCGAGCTCCCCCTCCGGGATATCTCCCTTGGGGCAATCTCCCTCTGGGCGATATCCCCTCTGCCAGTCACTTGTGGATCGGGCAGCGCATTTTTCCTGGCCTTGCCCATTCGAGCAGGTCCCGCGTCTAGCATCCCCCAAACAACTAGACCCCCCAAGTTGGTTTTGTCATGACTAGGTCATGACAAAACCATAGGAAGAGCTTATGACCATGTGAACTTAGGTAAGAAGGAGAAAACCCAAGTGGTCTACAAATAGTAATTTCCAAATACCAAGCCTAGGGTTGGACTTTAGGGCCTCACCTTGATCCTTTGACCCTGCCTTAACATCCCTAACCCATTAGGGGTCTCTTTAGAGTACCAAGGACCCATTAGGGTCAACCAAAGAGGCCAAATTGACCAAAGTCAACCCTAACCCTAAATTGGACAAAGTAGCTTAATTAGGGCCAATTGGCCACCACCATGCCAAATTGACCTTGCCCCTACCCTTATAAGGATACTAGGGACCCAATGGACCAAAAAGCCCCATCATGGGGCCTCCAATTTGGCCAATTTTACCAAAGTCAACCCTAGCCCTATTTTGGTCAAAGTGACCTATTAAGGGCCAATTGACCCTCACCTTGACAAATTGACCCTACCTAGACCTTCCTAACCCTTAAGGGATGCCAATGGGTCATAATACACCCATTGGCGTCAACCCAAATGGTCAAATTGACCAAAGTCAACTCCACCCTAATTTTAGGTCAAAATCTCCCATTTGGCCCAAATCAAGCCCAATCCACTTTGGATAAGCCTAATTGGAGTATCCATTAGCTTAGGAGGCTGATAATCACCAGGGGTTACCACTCAATTTCTGTAAATGGTGATTAGGAGAGAGAAAGTGAAGGTTTCCCCCAAATTGGAGAGAGAGGGAGAACATTCATGGTGATTGAATGCATTTGACCCTTCAATCCTCCCCCAATTGATGAGCATTCACCTCCTCCTTCAGTTACAAGCAGAATCCTGATGTTTCCATGGCTAGGGGAGCTGAATTGTGTGAGAATAGGGTTGGCCGAAATCCTCCATTAATGGCCACCAAGTGAAACCCCCCTCCTGCCTCCAAATGAGGCCTTTAACACCTTCAGAGGAGGGAGAGGAGTGAAACCCACCTTCTTCCAGTGAGAATCATGCACCGGAGGCCTAGATCGGCATGGAACCAAAAGCACTACCTCCGGTAATGGAACCCGACGGAATTCGCGACGCCAGGCCACCACACAGGTCCAATCCTCCTCTCTACCCCTAGTGCTAGATCCATGTCGATTTGGGGCTTGATTTGAGCCAAATCGGGCTCGGATCAAGCCACCGAAAGAGGTTCATTTTTGAGCTTTTGTTCCTCCCCTAAATCCTGATTCCGACCACCTCCGGCCGGCCAACCACCGTCTATCGCCAGCCACCACCTCAACGGAGGTGGTGGGGGCATTGGCCAGCCGGGAAGAGGCATAGGTGGCCGGGAAATCAATCCCCAAAACCTCCTAGGATGGGCCATCCTCAGCCGTCGGCTGGAGGAAGAAGATGAGTCATGGCCACTCATCATGCTTCAAGATCTGTGCAAAGATCAATATACATGTTATTTTAATATTTGTAGTTATGTCACACTATTTGCAGTACCTGGATTAATTTCATAAAAATACTTAGGCCCCTTTGACTAAAGCGTGGTCAACATGAAAGTTGTAGCCCTTTGTGTGTACTTTAATTTAAAATTTGTTTCAGCCCAAAAGGAGCATTGTAGCTCCCTATTGTGCCATTTTGGTAGGACTGGTCCCTAGGGTAGAGCAGTCACCTTTTTTTGAATAACTTTTGATTGGGTCATGGGATTGACTTGAAAATTGAAACACAGGCTATTTGTACCTACACCCTTAACATATACAAAGATAGAAATTTTAGAAAAACATTTTTCTAAGGTTTTTGTAATAATTTAATAATTCATATAATAATTAATTATAGAGTCTAATGACCTCCTATCCACTCCATATTTTGGTGGGTTCTCTTTAGGGTTATTATATGACCCTGGTAAAAATTTCAGCCCAATTGGGACTGATTTGGTTGGGTAATTAGTTAACCCAAGTTTGGTCAAACTATGTCAAACTAGGTCAAAAGTGCACATGATGGAATTAGGTGATCAAATCATATCAAAGTGATGTGAAACTTAGGCAACTGGTCTAGGATCACATAATACACCCCCATTAGTAATTTGGGGTGATGTGGGGTGGATATGCCCTAAGACCCTAGTTTTTACCTTAGGGTTGCACTTTAAGCCTTGTGAAGGACATAATGGCATATGTCCTTGGATGGTCATGAAACATGGTAGATAAGTTCATGGGGTGTCAATATTCCTTAGGAAATTTTAAGAGAATTTTAGGACCTATTATTCCCTCTGATTTTGATTATAACCATTTTGGGGTTCCTTCTTATAAGAGAAATTTACATGCCCAAATAATCTTGGATGGTGATGAAAGTTTGGTGGTACCCTCATAATCATGTAATAGATCGCTGGTAATTTTTGTGTAATTATTGAATTAATTTAATTAGCACTTCATTCACAAATCATCTATTTGGTCTTAAGAATATAATAAATAATTAAGTGCCAAATACCCTCTGGAAAATTATGAAACTTGGTGGTAAGACATTTAAGGGTTATATAAAGCTCTCTGAATTATTGTCTAATTTTTGAAATTATTTAACAGTAAGTTCCTTCACAATTTTCCCTAGAAAGGGTTTACTTGGAATATTTATTTATGTGACT
Organism: Dactylorhiza incarnata; assembly: GCA_033032865.1. Lineage (NCBI taxonomy): Eukaryota > Viridiplantae > Streptophyta > Magnoliopsida > Asparagales > Orchidaceae > Dactylorhiza > Dactylorhiza incarnata. Next base: position 10,794,062 of record JAWHQI010000031.1, read on the forward strand.
AAGTTGCATTGATAAATTCTGAAATTTGGCCAGTAGACTTTTCTGAGTAATATGAAGGTCTGGTATTTTCCCATAATTTTTAGACAAGTATTTTTGGTGATTATTTCCTTAAATTCTAATTTGGGATAATTGTTCAATATTATAATTAGAGGTCACCCCCTTACTGCAAAATTTTGATATTATGTATTTGCTGTTATTTTGACTTCATAGATTTTCCATAATTTTGTGGATGACATATCATAAGAGGATTTTATACTTTATGTTCAATTTCATACTGAGTCAATGTTGAGGAAAATTATAATAAGTGCCAATTAATTAAGGAAACATATGATCCTATGGATTTAGACTTAGAATATCATGATGGGCGCCCAGTAATAATCTTGAGTCAGTTGGATGAATATTTAGGGTACCACCCCTTATGTAACTTATATAACTCACTTGGTCTGCGTATAGTAAAACTGTAAAACTTGAGTAACTTATGGATCATTAGGTGGGAATGGAAGGTAGGTGGTGTACCTATTCTAGTATAGAATATGTGAGTTCACCATTAGGGGGTCTATATGTTGGGTGTACCCGATGAGCTAAGGGGTAATGTTGTGTCTGGGACCGACGAAAGATCGTCTTTCCCCTTAGAATGTCATAAAATACGTAGGGTAATCCAAGTGTAATGATAAGGAGGGAATACTTGTGGGTTGTCACTAATAATACTAAGTGCCTTGGAAAGGGAGCTTTGGGGTGTCATCCCATTATAGCTCCTAGTCCCGTAGTGAGCCCCTCACGGGGTAGTCCTCGGGGAGTCCATGGTTTACCCTAAAGTGTAGGAATAAATGGTGTTGTAAGTTTAACTTAATAATGCACACACCCACGCCCCGCGGTTACGGGAGGTTAGTTTGTTTGGTTTTACGAGCGGTATGCTCGGTGGTTGTAGCAGTGGACTAGCTAGTCCGGTGATCTTGTGACTCAGTAAAGCTTGTTGGTACGAACGAGTTGGTCCGGCGAGTCGTTGGCTCGGAAGGTTATTATGACAGGCAAGTTAGCCCGGGGAGCTTATAGCTCGGGATATAGTAGGACGTATTGTATGTGCATAAGGTGGTGGGTCATTAGTGTCGACGGTCGTCGCACCGACGTCGATACTTTGGCTCGGTAAGTGTGGTTAACACTTTACCAAAGAAAAGTCTGGTGGACTAACTAGTAAGAGTACGCAGGAGCTCCGCTGTTATGTTCTTGGCGTTGAGGCCTACGATAGGTCTAGGTGGGGTAGTGCAGATACCAACCTAGAGGTGGCCGAGGCCCAACCTGTTGGATCGGTAGGCGCCCTAAGAGTTTGGTGAATAAGGGTTTTAAGAACTTATATTATATTTTGAAATACTAGGTTATGATTAGAGATCAAAATAGTGATTATAAATAAAGATCTAAATTGTTTTATAATAATGGAGAGGATAATTAACAATTTAGAGAAATGAAGAACAAATCAATTTTGTTACACAAAGAGAGACATGATTATTATTAATAAAATTGATTACAAAATTTTGATTTCAATGACGCTAGAAATCAAAGAGAAATATGAAAGACTCTTTTTGTTTTCTATACCAACTCGTATCCCCACGAACCGGTTGGCTTTAGCCGATCCTTCCCCGGATACGGCCTCAAGCCGCTCTAGCCAACCCTTCCCTGGATATGGCCTCGAGCACCCCCTAGACCTACACCCGAGACCTAGTCGCCAACACGAGGAGAATTTCTGCCCTAAGTCCTACCCAAACCTAGTCGCCAACACGAGGCGAATTCTCTAACGGTTACAAAAGATATGAAATAAAATAACAACAACAATATTTAAAACTCCCTCTAAGAAACTTCTGAAGTCGGAGATGAACGATCGTTGTAGAATAAGCGAGGTTGAAGCAATCCCTCTTTGGATGTAGCATGATGAAGTCCTCCTTCAGAAACTCTCTAAGCGTTTGGTGGGAGATCAAATCTCGGTCATATAAGGCTTTGGAATTCTAGCACAAGACCTCTCTCAGGAATCAGCAAACCAAACGAGAAGAGAAGGGTCTAATATATAGAATTAGCGCTAGCGCCTGTGCTAGTGGTACCGCCGACGCTATCCCATTTTAGGACATATTCTGCGCGGCAGAATCTTCAATCCAAGGAAACAATTCTCTCTTACCTTCTGTGCTCCGCGCTACCGCCTGCGCTAACGAATACCGCCAGGCGCTATCCCCTTTTATATATGTTGATGCCAGCTTGCATCTCAGCGGTTTCCCTTCCCAGCGGTTTCGTCTCAGCGGTTCTGTCTCAGCGGTTTCTTCTCAGTGGTTTGGTTTCATCTCAGCAGTTCGGTTTCTTCTCAGCGGTTCCTTAGCGCTAGCGCCAGGCGCTAGGTGATACCGCCGGCGCTAGAAGGAGTGTTGGATTTGATGGCTCAAATTTGGGGGCAACCTTCTTATGTAATCCTTGAGTCATATGGACTTTGTTTTCCTGCACACTTAAACACACAAGATCAAATACACATAGGATTTGTTATTCTCAAACCTAGGAGATGCGGAAGACCATGTTCCAACAAACTCCCCCTTTTGATAATAACAAATCCATTAATGATAAATCAGAGCATTAATATATAAGCATGATGAAACTTACTTGTATGTGTGTGAGAGTGATGACTTAGGATATTTATCGATTTTAGCATTTAGAATTGCTCCCCCTAAGTGAATGCTCCCCTAATATGTAAGCTATCATCTTAATTAATTATGTTGGTTGTTTATTTTGATAGCGGATTATATTTATCATGTTAGTTCTCCCCCTTTTGTTATTAGCAAAAGTGGGTAAGGAAGAAAAAAAATAGTTTGGATAATAAGGCATGATCGAGCTTTTTAGAGAGCGGTAATAATTAGGAGTTTTAGAATAATTTTTATATAAACTAGATCAGAGTTTTTAGCTTAAAGATGAACAATCTAACATTTGTCAAGTACTCAATATTATCATGTTAGTTTTTCTGTTTTATATAAGAGTTTTGAGCATAAAAAAATGTAATGATTTCCAAGTAACTAAACTACCCAGACAATATGTCTACACCGTATCCCCGTACTAAGTGACGGATGGGCATGAGGAGTTGCATACATGTCGTAGGTTGGGGTGTTAGTCCCATATGCAAACACTAAAAAAACTCAACCCAGCACTTTTTCTCCCCAGTGCCTCGCAAGGCCCCACTGGAACCCTCCCCAGTTAAGAACAAGACACGACTTAGAGGTTAGGTTATCTAATGTCTACAACCCTACGCCCCCGCTATGGTGAGATATGTAATCATGGATAATAATTATTGGAAACATTAAGCTAGTAACTTTAGTGATAAGTTCATAGCTTATGGGTTTTTATTTTTATTTGAATTTATGAAAAACACTCACATAGCTATTTCATTAATAAGTCAGAGTTTTTGTATTACAATATTTTCATAGAAGTAAATCAGATTTTTTAGCAAAAAAATATTCATGTTTAGAGTAACCAATATAAAGTTTACCAAGCAAGTCTACCACTTGTTGAAAGAAAGGAATTTTACGGTTCAAGTGATGATGCACACAAAAAAGACTTTAAGTAAGCATGAAAGCACATGGTAAAACAATTATATGGTTATGATGCGGAAGACTTATAGAAATACAAGAAACATCTTATTGTAATCAATGATGATCCATTAAAGGATATATGAGTTAAATTTCAAAAAGAAGATGTTTTTGTAAATCATTTTTCAATTAAAATATTTAAGTTTGACAATAAAGTAACCAAGCATGAAATAATGTTAACAAAAAGAGATTACTACAATGTTACTTTAATTCACAATTTCAAAACATACCAAACTTTGTAGAAAGCATGCTAGGTTATCTAGTGCATTTCATAAATAAAGAGTAGTATAGAATTAGCATTAGGATCTAATACTCATGATAAAAAGTGTTATGGAAGATAATGACGTGCACATAAGTGTATTTTTGAGTAGAGTAAACAAATGTTTTAATCAAAAATACAAGAAATATGTAAAGTAAGAGCACAATAAAACACAAATAATTTTACCTCCACACACTTTAATGCACACAAAAAATGTACAACTACCAAGGTGCTTTGCACACACAATGCTCATTAAGACTTATGAGGGTGCAAAGTAGTGCTTGGGGGATCACATATTTTATTTTATTTTAATGTTGAGACTAGTGATCCGGTGTACTTAAGAGTAAGTGGTTTTTATTTTGAAAGAAATAATTGATTTGCACAACATACTTTACTATTCTTTCCAAGGTGCTCAACCTCACAACGCTTATTAAGACTTATCAGGAGGTTCAAGTAGTGCTTGGTGGAGTTATCTTTGTCACTTTATTTTATGATTTTTGTTTTGTACAAAGTTCTCCGAATGCACTTATTTTGCAAACCAATATAATTTATGAAAACACAACCACTTTTCTTAACTTTTAAAAGTGCAAATAAAGGAGTGTAGGTAAGATACTTGTGCAATTTTAATTCATTGTACTAATACACAACATACACAAGCATTCTTAGATTAAACACATATGTAGACAATGCCAAAATAAGTGAGTGAATAAAGATCATTATCAAACATAAAACATTTACTCATATTTAGAGGCATGCTAAGCATAGTTCTACACAACTTTTACAAGATAATTGATGCACATATTAATAGATATATCAAAGCATGATGAAAACAATTTTCAAACTAGTTTGAAAAGATAAATTGCAACATTATAGAAGTTCTAAATAATAGATTAAAACATGCTTGATTATCACAATAAATTCCATGCATTTTTTGTTGGTTTTTGTATTTTATATTTTTGTATTTGATTTTTGCATTTAGAAATAGAATTGAAACAAATAAAAAAAAGGCAAAAACATATTTTTTGTAATTTTGGCTTTTGTATTTTTGTATTTGATTTTTCAAAAATGAAATTAAAGCAAAAGTGCAGAAATAAATAGTACACATAGATTAATATATTTTTAGGGATTTTTCAAAATTTTAAAAATACAGAAAAACAAATGAGTGCACTAGCGCCGGCGTTAGCGCTAGCGCGGGAAACAGTACACGATTTTTGATGATTTTGAAATTTTTAATTGTTGATCTTGATTAAGTGTCCTAATAGTAGTTTCATGCTGAAATTTCAAATTTTTAGGAGATGTCTAGATGGTGCAAATTTCATGAAACATTAGCGATTTTGTATATGACTTTACCAAATAAACTTTGCATGAGATATAATTTATTATATCTCCATTTTAATTTTTCTAAGGCTTATATTAATCAATCTAATGTAGTTTGAAAATGATAGGAAATGTAAGCACGAGAAGTCATGAATGAACAAATCAAATATGCATGATTTAAGTGATTTAAAAATATTGTTCATGCATAAGAATATCATGGATAAGCCCTAAATGAGAACATCTAGCCTGTATATCTTGGTAAACATATAAAGCCTAAAATGGACACAAATATTCTTTAGGTGACAATGTTAGTATGATAAGTTTGAGATTAATGTTATACCAAGGTTTGATTATGTTTCAACTTAGAGACCTAGAATGAAGTGATGATTTTATTTGATTTGATATCAAGATGATTCAAAGGTCTAACCTAGAAATAAATCACAATACTCATATAATACACCAACCATGGTATGTAATTATAATATCAATTGTCATCAATTAATATATCAATTATAATTCACATAAATGTGATAGAAATAATTATTTTTAGAAGACTTTTGATATGACTTAAGATATATGATGTTAGAGAATTTTAGCCAAGGACATCAATAGATTATGGCGGTGCGTGTGAATTCAATATTCATTATGAAGGTAAATTCTTTCAATACATTTTAGTGATTTTCTTTTAGTTATGAATTTTGAATATATATATGTGATTTTTGATAGGTGAACAATAGTGATGGTTTAGATCATGTTTGATATCAAGGAGTGAACACAATATAATTTTTGTTGTGAACAAAGACAACAATATTGAAAGTTGAGCTTTTATTTAGATCTTGAACATTCTTTTAGATCATGTTATTTCTCTAAACCACTTGTTGGTGAAGGCTAAGAAGCTTAGTGTCCATAATAACTGAATTTAATTTGAAATATCTTATAGCAAATTTATAGTTCAATTTATATGAATACTATATGATATTTATGGGTAATGAATATGAGAGAGATAGATAGGTCATCAAAATTAGATATGACTTTTGAATTTTGATCAATTTGATTTTATAAACATATTAAGCTTTTAAGAGATAAGATCATATTTTCAATACTATATAGGATGACCATGACATGATAGTTCAAAAAGGAAAACAATAAGAGAAAAATAAAAAAGGACATTAAAGCACATCATGAAGTAGAAATTTGTATATCTTATTTTGAAAAGTTTCTACTTCATGTATTTGATGATACCTAATGAATAAATGTTTTAGGTATCCAAAGGGGACCATGTGGGATGGTTCCTTTGGGTACCCAAATATAGCGAGATGGCTTTTGAGGAGACAAGTATGAATGGACCCTTTGAAGTGGAGTTAATGTTTCATCTTTAATTTTGGGTCTCCACTCATACTTAGGTTTAATATTATAATTTTTCATTGAATTTCCATATTCATTAATTTTAGGCTTAAAATAATGATGACATTTGAAATCATTTTTCATAGGAAATTTTTGCATATTTGAATTTACTTTAGGAGATACATAATTTTGTAAATAGTGGTGATTTTGATTTTGATTTACAAATCCTTTCTGTTTTTTACTCTCATTATTAGACTTGGTTATAAAATTCAGATTCATATTCAACTTGCTTTTGGAGTTTGCTTGATATTGAGAATTTTTCTTTATGATTTCCTTAAGCAAGTTAATTTTAGTTTCAAATTCATTGTTCTTAAGTTTCAAATTATGCCTAGCTTTATTATAAGCAATTGTGCTATTTTTAAGAGTTAAAACAATTGAATCAATATAGTTTTTATATTTATTTCTGTTCCTCAAATGTTTCATCCATCTCTTCAATTTCAATTTTATAACTTTTTCATGTAGCGCAATCACTTTTTAAATATGAATTTTCTAACGATAATTTTTCATTATATTCTTTTATACAAATAATTTCTTTTTCAAGTTCCTTAAATTTTTCTTTAATATCATTACAATCAAAACAAGGTTTTGTATTTTCAATTGAAGTGACATGAGTAAAGCTAGATAAATCAGATTTTGATTTTACTTTAACTCTTTCTTTTAAATTTTTATTTTCTAAGCGCAATTTGCAATTCGCATTTTTTAATTTCTTAATTTTGCGTTTTGTAATTTGTAGCAATTGTAAAGTAGAAATAGAATTGCAAACAATAAGATGATTTGATTTCCTTACAGTGCTTTTGGATGCTGTGAGATTTGAGCACAAATTTTCTTTGTTGTCTTCATATATTTGGCATTCCTCTTTCAAAGATGGGATTTCTTCTTTTCCATTTGATGTGCAATCTTGTATGTTCTCCACTTCTTGCCTTTGTTCCATACCTGTAGATGGAGAATCATACATTTCTTCAAGAAATTTTCATACTTTGTATGCACTAGAAAAACAATATATTAATTTTGAAATTTCGTGAGATAAAGCACAGAAAATACTATTTAAAGATTTTGCATTTAGATGACGTTCCTGTTTATTTGATTCATCCGCTGGTCTAACTATTGTTATATCCCATGCATTGATATCTAAATTTTTAATAAACTTTTCCATTAAAAATTTCCACCCTTTATAATTTCTCCCTTCGAATAAAGGTGGTTTAAGAGATTTGTCTTCTTCATAAAAATTTACCCCACTAATAGAAGCGAGATCGTGAGACGCCATTATTCCTGGTTGTTAAGCCGATTGGAATAAAACCTAGCTCTGATACCACTTGTTGGATCGGTAGGAGCCCTTAGAGGGGGGTGAATAAGGGTTTTAAAAACTTATATTATATTTTGAAATACTAGCTTATGATTAGAGATCAAAATAGTGATTATAAATAAAGATCTAAATTGTTTTATAATAAAGGAGAGGATAATTAACAATTTAGACAAATGAAGAACAAATCAATTTTGTTACACAAAGAGAGACATGATTATTATTAATAAAATTGATTACAAAATTTTGATTTCAATGACGCTAGAAATCAAAGCGAAATATGATAGACTCTTTTTGTTTTCTATGCCGACTCGTATCCCCATGAACCGATTGGCTTTAGCCGATCCTTCCCCGGATACGGCCTCAAGCCGCTCTAGCCAACCCTTCCCTGGATATGGCCTCGAGCACCCCTAGACCAACACCCGAGACCTAGTCGCCAACACGAGGTGACTTTCTGCCCTAAGTCCTACCCAGACCTAGTCGCCAACACGAGGCGAATTCTCTAACGGTTACAAAAGATATGAAATAAAATAACAACAACAATATTTAAAACTCCGTCTAAGAAACTTCTGAAGTTGGAGATGAACGATCGCTGTAGAATAAGCGAGGTTGAAGTGATCCCTCTTTGGATGTAGCGTGATGAAGTCCTCCTTCAGAAACTCTATAAGCGTTTGCTGGGAGATCAAATCTCGGTCATATAAGGCTTTGGAATTCTGGCACATGACCTCTCTCAGGAATCAGCAAACCAAAGGAGAAGAGAAGGGTACAATATATAGACTTAGCACTAGCGCCTACGCTAGTGGTACCGCCGGCGCTATCCCATTTTAGGACATATTCTGCGCGGTAGAATCTTCAATCCAAGGAAACAAATCTCTCTTGCCTTCTGTGCTCCGCGCTACCGCATGCGCTATCGGATACTGCCAGGCGCTATCTCCTTCTATATATGTTGACGCCAGCTTGCATCTCAGCGGTTTCCCTTCCCAGCGGTTTCGTCTTAGCGGTTTCGTCTCAGCAATTTCGTCTTAGCGGTTTCGTCTCAGCGATTTGGTTTCATCTCAGCGGTTCGGTTTCTTCTCAGCGGTTCCTTAGCGCTAGCGCTAGGCGCTAGGTGATACCGCCGGCACTAGAAGGAGTGTTGGATTTGATGGCTCAAATTCGGGGGCAACCTTCTCATGTAATCCTTGAGTCATATGGACTTTGTTTTCCTGCACACTTAAACACACAAGATCAAATACACATAGGATTTGTTATTCTCAAACCTAGGAGATGCGGAAGTCCATGTTCCATCACAACCCACCGCTTCAGTTTGCCACTACGGAAGTATCCTGGGAGTTTTGCTAGCTCCAAAAAGGGGGAACTAAAGGTCTGTACGCATAGATTCGTAGTGTGTGAGTTGCACTTGTATGAACATAACATTAAATGCATACCTTGCATGACATATCATAAACATTGCATTTCAACCCCTACCCTTATCGTATAAATTGGTTATGGGACTTTGTATACGATAGGCCCTGCTAAACAACCCCTTGGTCTATAGGTTTGTGTGAGCATTCCTATATGTTAGAACAACCAAATTACTGATTTGGGCTAGGATCACTATCTGTTTATTAGGACTAAGTTGACCCCCAATGTATAGTCTAAAGGGTCAAGGTTTTAGGCTGTTAGAACTTAAGAAAAGATTAAGTTTCTACATTCGATGTACTCAATACTTTGTTCAACGAAATGCTTTCTGCGTTCGACGAACGTCTTGCACTCTGCGTTCGACGAATGGCTTGCTTCAATCTCAACAGCTCAGCGGTCGACGAACTGTCTCAGCGGTTGACGAACTATCTCAGCGGTTGACGAATAGTCTCAGCGGTCGACGAACTGAGTAAGTCTCAGCGGTCGACGAATTATTCAGTTCGACGAAAGTATTTTCTCAGCTCGGCGAACATAGTTTTCCAGCCAGGCCAGTAGATAAGTTCTCTCAGTTCGACGAACTCCAGCGTCCGTTCGACGAACTCAGTCTGTGCTCGACGAATATCTTCAGGTCGATGAACTCATCTCTGAGATCGATGAATCTAATTCTGTTCGACGAACTTGTTTATTCAGATCGACGAAAATTTCTCTACAGCAGATTTATTTCAGAAGACCAGTTATATTTTCTCAGAAATCAGATCTTTCAGCAACGACTCTATTATATCAGATAAGTAAGGATTATATCTTTCCTTTTATTATTTCGAGAATATAGTCGTTGACATTTAGCTGAAAAGGACACATTCATGGAAAAGAAAAAAGGAAAATGGCGTATCAGATTTGCAGTACCAGATATATCTCTTCTGAATATTTATTCCTTAAATTAAGGTATTTGAATTTCAAATCAGTCAGTGATTTCAAAAAGAAAAGGAAAAATATATACAATATCAGATCAGATTTTACTGAATAACTGTACAGGAAAAAGAAAGAGGAAGACGAAATATAGTCGAAAGGAAGAAGAAAGAAATATACAGAAAAAGCTTTTCAGTCTTCATCTTCTTCAAGCAGCACTCATTCACTGAGAACAACATCAACATTATTCTCTCAGTTTCTGCTGCAAGATCAGATCTTCAAAGAGCAACAATAATCTAAGGAACTTATTCTCTCGGATTCATCAGCTACAGGAAGATCAGTACATTCAAGAGAAAGCTCCAGCCATCTACTGTCAAACATTTTATATCAGATAGAGGAGCTTTACATCATCATTCCACTAGAGTCTTCTCTCAGAATATTGACAGAGAAGAACATCTAAACCCTTCTTATCTCATCTTGTACAGGGTTATAACTCCCTTCAAAATTTAACCCCTTGGTGGCAGGGCACCTGATCAAAAACCTGTGGTTTGGTTAGAGCACCTGATCAAAAGCTCCTTAGTGTTTTGGGCACCTGATCAAAACCCCATTGGTGATAAGGCACCTGATCAAAAACCTAGTGGAATCCTACCAAGTGTGGTAGAAGAGTAGACATGCCCAGGTTAATTGGGGAACTACTATAAAATCCTTGTGTCCTCTGTGTTGTAATTTTTTGTGTGATGTGTGATGTGATTTGTTTTTATTTGTTTTATAACTCACTCAATACACATACAAGTATCACTATTTTAATTCCGCTATAAAATTAAGTGAAAAACTTTTAATACTCTATTCACCCCCCCCCCCTCTAGAGTAACTTTAAGATCTAACCTTACTTTCAATTGGTATCAGAGATTGGTTGATTCTTTACAGGCTAACACCTGAATCAAAAAGATCAATTATATCTTAAATTTATTTTAGAGTTTTATTTTTCTAAAAACTCATGGCACTGAACAAAGAATATTCAAGCACAAGACCTCCTATGTGCAATCTAAGTAAGTTTGCACTATGGAAGGCAAGGATTAGATTGTACATGAATTCTATTGATGAGGATATTTTTAATGTTATTTTGACAGGACCTCCAACACCTACAACAACATCAAATGCTGAAACCACAACTAACAACAATGTTGTTCCACCACCTGAGTGGACAGATGCACAGAAGAAGCAGAGAAGTGCAGATGCCAAAGCTATGAATATATTGGCACAGACAATGTCTAATGACATTTTCCAAAGAGTTGTGGAATGCACTTCAGCAAGGGATATCTAGATCTCACTCAACAACATGGTTGAAGGATCAACAGATGAAATAAAGGATAGAAGATCTCACCTAATCTCCCAGTATGAAAATTTCAAAAAGGGAGAAAATGAAAGTGTAGCTGATATATACAACAGACTCAGCCTCATAATTAATGAGCTAAAATCTTTAGACAAAGTGATCTCCATCACTGAAGTCAATGATAAGATCCTTATGTGCTTCCCCAGCACATTGGACTCTAGGATCTGGCCAATCAAGGAAGCCAGAAGCCTTAATGAGATCTCCACTGAGAGCTTGTTAGGCAAACTCAAATCCTATGAGTAGCTTATCAAATCCAGAGAAGCTGAGCAATCTACTTCATCTCCAGGATCCAAGAAGGAGAGAAGTATAGCTTTCCAAGCTACTGAAGAAGAAGAAAAAGCTCCAGGAGAAGTGGAGTTCATAAGCCTTCTAGCCAAAAGGTTCTACAAGATGGCTAGAAAGAATTTCAGAAAGAAGGACTCCAGATCAAGAGAAAAGCCAAGGTATGACAAATCTAATCCTAAGGAAATTATTTGTTTTGGCTGCAGGAAACCTGGACACATTCTGCCAGAGTGTCCAGAGAACCAAAAGAAGGAGAAGATAAAAGACAAAGAAGAGAAAAGGCACTCCAGCAAGTCTTCCTCCCACAAACACAAGCATAAGGGAAGAGGATTTGTAGCAGAAACATGGAGTGAATCTGATTTAGAGTCTTCATCCAGTTCTTATGAAGATGAAGAAGAATCAAAGGAAAAAATACCATTGCTTGATGGTTGTCTATGACTCAAGCAGTGAGTCAGAACTTGCATCATCATCCAGCTCTTCTGATGATGAAGATAATGAAGAAGAAAGAAGCTTCTATATGATGGCAATCAATGCCTCAGCAAACAACTCAGAATGAATCAGAGTTTGACAATGATGCTGATCAGGTAATGTCTAATTTTGATTTTAATTCAATTGAATTCAAAGATGAATTCAAAGTTATTTGCTTAGACTTAATCAAATCTGAGAAGGAAATAATCTCTCTCAGAAATAAGTTGGCCGAAATGAACCAACTCAGTGAAGAAAATGCTAATCTTAAGAAAGATTTGGCTGCCTCTAGAGAACATATTATTCTCATTGAGAATAAACTATCTAAGGCTAAGAAATTTGAAGAATCCCTAAATGTGAGAAGTATCAAACTGATGGACATCACAAGCACAGTGAATGCCAAATTAAGTGGCAAACTGGGCTTGGGTGCATCATCAAGTGAGACACCTCTTATTAAGAAGAATATACTCTCTACACCAATAAAATTCATTTTTGCTAAGAGCAAAGATGCTGTAGAAGCAAATAAAAACATTTCAAGCAAGGCTGTTATGAATAAAGGAATTTAGTAGAATTCGTCGAACAGAGCTCGACGAAATGAATTCACTTCGTCGAACGGAGATCGGCAAACTCTGAAGATAGATTTCCAGTATAGTTATTATTCGAACGACGCTCAACAAAAGCACGTACATTCGTTGAACGGCGATCGACGAACTCAGCCCAGTTCGTCGAACTGAAAATATACAGAAAATCTGAAGAATTCTAATTCTTCACATACTAAAAATCCTTTCACTGAATCTGTGGAAAATCTGAAGAACACCCAAGTGACTCTGCAGGACTCTTTAGTTATTGTATATGACTTCTCAAGATTCACTTGGGTGTTCTTTCTTAGGAACAGTCTGACACCTCCAGTGTTCTGACAGACTTTCTCAGGTCCATCAAGATTAAGTACTCTACTCTAGTTGCATTGATCAGAAGTGATCATGGCACTGAGTTTGAATCTCTTCTGATGAGAGAATTCTGTGGAAAAGAAGGGATCAGGCAATGTTTCTCTGCTCCTAGAACTCCTCAACAAAATGGGGTAGCTGAAAGGAAAAATTGAACCCTAATTAAATCAGCAACTACATTGCTTGCTGATGCAAACTTGCCACTCTCTTTCTGGGCAGAGGCAGTGAACACAGCAAATTATGTGTTGAACAGAAGTCTGATACATAAGCTTAAGGGTAAAACTCCCTATGAATTACTCAAGAATAAAAAGCCTAAGGTTAACTATTTTAAGATATTTGGCTGTAAATGCTATGTGCATAATAATGACAAGAAGTATTTAAGGAAGTTTGAAGCAAAAGCTGCTTAAGGCATATTTCTTGGATATTCTCTTTCTAGTAAAGCATACAGAGTTTACAACAAATCTACTCTTAAGATAGAAGAGCCCATGCATGTATCTTTTGATGAGACTAACATGTTAATTGAGGAGAGGAACACCACCTCTACCAAAGATACTTTGCAAGTACCAGCTCTATGTGAAGAGCTAAATGGACTAAATCTACAGAATGAAGAATCACTACTTCCATCAACACAAAATCTTGAAGACAGTGAAGAAGAGGATAATACAGATCTTGCTGACAGTTCAAATCAAATGACAGCTGAACAAATTCCCCAAGTGGATACCATTGCTGAACCCACTCCAACTGTTGACCACATCACAGTTAGAGATCATCCAATATCTCAAATGATTGGAGATATTTCAGCAGGTGTTCAAACAAGGCATCAACTACACCAAAATCAGATGCACACTTATTTCCTATCCCAGATTGAACCTCAATCCATAAAAGATGCAGAACAAGATCCAAATTGGATTCTTGCAATGCAAGAGGAGCTCAATCAATTTGAAAGGAACAAGGTATGGGATTTGGTTCCAAGACCAAAAGGCCATCCAGTTATTGGCACCAAGTGGGTCTTCAGGAACAAGCTAGATGATCAAGGCAACATAGTCAGAAACAAAGCAAGATTGGTAGCCCAAGGATATTCACAGGAAGAAGGAATTGACTATGATCAGACCTTTGCTCCTATTGCAAGACTTGAAGCTATCAGGATTTTTCTGGCCTTTGCTGCATTCAAGAAATTCAAAGTATATCAGATGGATGTGAAGAGTGCATTCTTGAATGGAGACATCAAAGAAGAAGTCTATGTGGAACAACCACCAAGTTTTATCTCTCCAACTCACTCCTCTTATGTATTTAAGCTTAATAAAGCTCTTTATGGTCTCAAGCAAGCTCCCAGAGCATGGTATGAGATCTTAGCTAATTTTCTTTTGGAGAACAATTTCTGTAGAGACATAGTTGATAAAACCCTATTTTTCAGGATACATAAAAATCAAATTTTACTAGTTCAAATATATGTAGATGACATTATTTTTGGCTCTACTAATTCAAATCTATGCAAAAGGTTTTCTAACCTGATGCAATCAAAATTTGAAATGAGTAGTATGGGTGAATTATCATACTTCCTTGGTCTTCAAGTGAAGCAAACTCCAAATGGCATATTCATATCACAATCCAAGTATGCTAAGGAATTAGTGAAGAGGTTTGGTATGTCTGATGCTTCCACCATGAAAACACCCATGCCCTCAAATGTTGTTGTTGATAATGATGAATCAGGCAAACATGTTGACCAAAAAGTATATAGAGCAATTGTTGGCTCATTACTTTATTTAACAGCAAGTAGGCCTGGTATAATGTTTGCTACCTGTATTTGTGCTAGGTTCCAAGTTTACCCCAAATAATCTCACCTTATTTTATTAAAAAGAATTTTGAGATATATAAAGGGTTGTCCAAATCTAGGACTCTGGTATCCAACAGCATCAGAATTTGAATTAACTAGATTCACAGATTCTGATTATGTTGGATGCAGAGTAGACAGGAAAAGCACATCAGGAACTTGCTAGTTTCTTGGTGATGGGCTTGTGTCCTGGTTTTGTAAGAAACAAACATCTGTGTCTACATCAACAGCTGAAGCTGAATACACAGTTGCAGGCAGTTGCTGCTCACAGATATTGTGGATATAAAATCAGCTCCTAGACTATGGTATCAATCTAAATAATTCAATTATATTTTGTGACAATACTAGTGCAATATCTATAGCACAAAATCCAGTTCTCCATAGTAGGACTAAACACATAGAAATTAGGCACTACTTTATCAGAGATGATGTGGATAAAAATAAAATTTGCCTACAATTCATTTCTACTGATTTGCAAAGGGCTGATATTTTCACCAAACCCTTGGATGAAAAGAAACATATCTTCTTTATAAATCAGCTAGGAATGATAGATGGAGATTCAATCTGCTAAAAATTAAATTTTCTACTTATCCCATTTCTTCATCGAACTGAGCTCGACGAAATCTAGTCCTTCGTCGAACGGAGATCGACGAAGTCATCAAAATCGTCGAACCAAGATCGACGAAAACTTATTTTTTCGTCGAACGCAGTTTTGATGAAGCTTTTGTTTCTGAACCTTTCATTATAATCAAATCTTTTTTATTTTAACTGAATGCCTACAGAAACTACTTCTCTTTCTAGTTCCTTTGCACTTGATCTCAATTTTCTTTTGCAGGAACAATAGCAATATAAATATTGCATCCTTCCCTACCTCCTCAAATGTCCCTTCTTCTAGGGGCCTAGCTTCAGGCCTTCCTAAAACTAGGCAGGGGGAGATGTATTGAAGAAGCTCCTTTTTGTTAGGGGAGAGACTTTCCTTTTGACAGGGGAGAAGTTCTATGAAGAAGCTCCATATGATGCAGTTTTTGCTCCGGGGGAGATGTTCTATGAACTAGGCAGGGGGAGATAGTTTCAAGGGGAGAAAGCTTTATAAAGAACCTCCAGTCTCAGAGGGAGATGCTTTCAGAAAGGGGAAGATGACTTATGAACAAGCTTCACATAATGCAATTTCAGATGCAGTGTTTGCTCCAGCTTAATGCAGATTCAGATACAACTTTTGATATAGAAGATGCAACAGTGACAGATTTAGATAATCAATTTTTGCTACAGCTCAGATATCAAATTCAGATATAGCAGATACAGTTCAGATAATCAAACTCAGAGAAAGACAATATCAGATTTCAGAAAGTCAGAAAGCAAGAATTCAGAAAGACAAAAGGTTCTGATTATTTGTTGTTATTATTTCTGTTTTCAAATGTAATGTTTCTAAACTCAGAGTATCATATTTCTTATATATCTGCTGAAATGTTTATAATATGTCAGATATATATGCTCTGTGTTTTGTTTGTTTTAATTTTTGTCAAATAGTGTCCTAACCCAAATAGGGGGAGATTGTTGGAACAACCCTGTTACTGATTTGGGCTAGGATCACTATCTGTTTATTAGGACTAAGTTGACCCCCAATGTATAGTCTAAAGTGTCGAGGTTTCAGGATGTTAGAACTTAAGAAAAGATTAAGTTTCTACGTTCGACGAACTCAATACTACGTTCGACAAAATGCTTTCTGCGTTCGACGAACGTCTTGCATTCTGCGTTCCACGAACAGCTTGCTTCAATCTCAGCGGCTCAGCGGTCGACGAACTATCTCAGCGGTTGACGAACTGTCTCAGCGGTTGACGAATTGTCTCGGCGGTCGACGAACTAAGTAAGTCTCAGCGGTCGATGAATTATTCAGTTCGACGAAAGTATTTTCTCAGCTCGACGAACTTAGTTTTCCAGCCAGGCCAGCAGATAAGTTCTCTCAGTTCAACGAACTCCAGCGTCCGTTCTATGAACTCAGTCTGCGTTCGACGAATATCTTCAGGTCGACAAACTCATCTCTGAGATCGACGAATCCAATTCTGTTCGACGAACTTGTTTATTCAGATCGACGAAAATTTCTCTACAGCAGATTTATTTCAGAAGACCAGTTATATTTTCTCAGAACTCAGATCTTTCAGCAGTGGCTCTATTATATCAGATAAGTAAGGATTATATCTTTCCTTTTATTATTTCGAGAATATAGTCGTTGACATTTAGCTGAAAAGGACACGTTCATGGAAAAGAAAAAAGGAAAATGGCGTATCAGATTTGCAATACCAGATATATCTCTACCGAATATTTTATTCCTTAAATTAAGGGATTTGAATATCAAATCAATCAGTGATTTCAAAAAGAAAAGGAAAAGGATATACAGTATCAGATCAGATTTTACAGAATAACTGTAAAGGAAAAAGAAAGAGGAAGATGATATACAGTCGAAGGGAAGAAGAAAGAAATATACAGAAAAGGCTTTTTAGTCTTCATCTTCTTCAAGCAGCACTCATTCACTGAGAACAACATCAACATTATTCTCTCAGTTTCTGCTGCAAGATCAGATCTTCAAAAAGCAACAATAATCTGAGGAACTTTTCTCTCAGATTCATCAGCTACAGGAAGATCAGTACATTCAAGAGAAAGCTCCAACCATCTACTGTCAAACATTTTATATCAGACAGAGGAGCTTTACATCATCATTCCACTAGAGTCTTCTCTCAGAATATTGACAGAGAAGAACATCTAAACCCTTCTTATCTCATCATGTACAGGGTTATAACTCCCTTCAAAAGTTAACCCCTTGGTGGCAGGGCACCTGATCAAAAACCTGTGGTATGGTTAGAGCACCTAATTAAAAGCTCCTTGGTGTTTTGGGCACCTGATCAAAACCCCATTGGTGATATGGCACCTGATCAAAAACCTAGTGGAATCCTACCAAGTGTGGTAGAAGAGTAGACGTACCCAAGTTTATTGGGGAACTACTATAAAATCCTTGTGTCCTCTGTATTGTGATTTTCTGTGTGATGTGCTGTGTGCTGTGATTTGTTTTTATTTGTTTTATAACTCACTCAATACACATACAAGTATCACTATTTTAATTCCGCTATAAAATTAAGTGAAAAACTTTTAATACTCTATTCACCCCCCCCCCCCCCCCCCCCTCTAGAGTAACTTTAAGATCTAACCTCACTTTCACTATAAATTAAGGTTTCATTTCTTTACTACTGCTTTACCTATTACTACTGCTTACTTGCTATTGTTTTACTTCCTACTGCTTTACTCATTGTACTATATATTGCTTACCAATAGACCCTCCCATAGTTAGATTCACTGTCACCTGCTTTTGATGATACCCCTTGATGTCCTCCGCTTCATCCATCCCGCACGATGCCTAGGAGTCACCGGGGAGGGTTAGTGGATTGGCTTAGTCTATTTAACTAACGGTCGGTGGACCTTATCATTTTAGGGGACCGAGGAGATGCTGCAGCACCAGAGGCCGGTGCAGATGGAGGCTGGGCAGTCTAGCACGGGAGCACCGATGATAGGATCCGTGAGTGTCTTATTAGCTTTATTAGATTATGCTTTCGCGAGTGAAATTGTAGTGAGGAATTAATGTACAGGGCATGAGCCCTTTATTTCTGTTACCTTTTATTCAGTTATTCCATGTGGACCTCTTCTATTTGATATATTATATTCATGTGATGTGGACTTGATTTCTAGTTAATTAATAGTTTTCTTTTCTTCTATTGGTGATCGATATGGCCGGCAGGATCTGCGTTTTGTAGTGGTGACCTTCCCGAGTGAGGGTGTCACCGCAAAGCGGCGGTTCTGTGCATAAGACCCAAGTTTTGAGGAAAAAATGGAGTCTTACAAACTGGTATCAGAGAAAACCTCGATCCGAAGAAAAGAAGTCCACAAACCCTGGGCCACCCCACGCGAGTTTAGTTTGAGGACAAACTAAGCAGCGGAAGCATTGGGGTGCACATATGGGGAATCACATGAAAAGTCCACCTTTAACTGAATTTCTTAGGCACACCCTCTTACGAGTGTTAATTTTCTTTTGTAGCCCGTGATGAACCCTACCCCACAGCATGGAGTGCCTCCGACTCCAAACGTCATCCCACCACCACCGGCTCCTACTCCGTTCCAACAAACGGAGATGGGGCAGACACTGACTGCCATACTGGAGGCATTCAGGGCACAGCAGGCACCGACTCCTCAGCCAAACCCCGGGGCCAACTGGATGAGTGCCTTCCGAGGTCTTTCCCCTCCATCATACCTTGGGACGGAGACAGTTGTGCGGACTGAGGAGTGGGTGGACATTATATACGAGATGCTAGCAGGGATACAGTGCCCGACAGACATGGCAGTACCCCTAGTGGTTTCATGCTGGAATCTCATGCAAAGAGGTAATCGAAGTCACTACTGGACACCACATATGCTGGACTGGAGGCGGATGACATCTCATGGGATGAGTTCAAGACGGCGCTACTGGAGCACTACGTACCACAATCAGTAAGGGATGAGCTGGAAGACAGGTTCCTGCAGTTGAGGCAGGGTAGCAGGACAGTGGTTGTGTATCACCGGGAGTTCACACACCTGGCCCGGTTTGTAGACTCCTATCAGCTAGACGATGCAGGCTATGCAAAGAGATTCTACAAGGGCCTCCATGACGAGCTGAGGCAGGCCCTCCTCTTTGTCTCTGACGGCAGCATGGCCAAGATCTTGGAGATGGCCAAGAAGCTGGAAGCCGACCAGCACCTTGTTCGAGGTAGGAAGAGGCCGACAGAGGACCAGGGAAGGAGTGGCACGAGAGACCAGTAGAAGGGTCGTTATATTGGGGAGAGAAGAGCGGAGGACCGACCCCGCCAGGAGGAGAGGCAGGAGTAGAGGGAGTCAGTAGTGTTGGATCCTCAGCCCTTACAGATGTGGGAGATGCTGAGAATTGGAGGAGGTGGGCCACCTCCCCAATAGGAGTGCTACCACTGTCATCAGCCAGACAACATCCAGAGGAACTGCCTTCAGAGGAATGCACCACCAGCACCACAGGCTGCCCCACCGGCTCAGCATTTTGGGGGCCGAGGACGTGGTCGAGGCCGTGGATTTCAGGGCGGAGATCGGAGATAGAATAGGGACCAGATGTATGCTCTGGACCTAGCTCAGCCCCGAGACCCTGCAAGAGTCATTACAGGTACTTTAAATATTTTTTTATGTTCATTAGCACATAGTAAACTTTAGTTTTACCTTAGCATTGAACAAAACAAACAAAAACCACTCAGGTATAGTGCTCGTCTGCGGCATGCCCGCATACACTTTATTTGATATGGGTGCCTCACACTCGTTAGTCTCGGAAGAATTCATGGACAATCTGGACCAAGTCCAGCACTTCGAGGGCATCCACGGGAGGGTGCGGTTCCATGACGAGTTGGAGATAGTAACAAACGCAAAGTGCAACATGAATGTGGAGATCAGAGTGAAGATGTTCGAAGTGCCGACGATGCTCTTAAAGATGAAGAACTTTGATATGATCCTAGGCATGAATTGGTTGTATTGGAACCATGCACGGATTGATTGCCCGGTGAGAAGGATTGTTCTGAAGAACGAGGACACGGAAGTAGTAGTCGAAGGTATCAAACCTCCCTCCCATCTCTTATTATCATCTATTCATGTCATCAAGGCCCACCTATAGGGAGATGAGGTATACCAGGTGCTGTTCGAGGCGAAGGATTTTGTGGCTAGTATCCCAGTAGTGCGGGATTTTTCCGACGTATTTCCGGAGAAGTTGTCAGGGCTACCACCACACCGCGAGACAGATTTTTAGATCCAACTGGTGCCGGGGGCTAAGCCGGTATCTAGAGCTCCCTATCGGATGGCCCCGAAGGAGCTAGCAGAGTTTTAGAGCCAGCTGCAGGAGCTGGTGGTAGCTGGGTTTGTCAGACCGGGCTCCTCGCCTTGGGGAGCTCCAGTGTTATTCGTGAAGAAGAAGGATGGGTCGCTCAGACTCTGCATTGACTATAGAGCCCTAAACAGGCTGACGGTGTGAAACACGTACCCTTTGCTGAGGATAGACGAGCTATTTGACCAGCTAGAGGGAGCTTATTGCTTCTCGAAGCTGGATTTGAGGTCAAGGTATTATCAGCTGCGGATTCAGGAGGAGGACATCCCAAAGATGGCTTTCAACATCCGATACAGACTATATGAGTTCACTGTGATGTCGTTCGGGTTCACGAATGCACCATCAACATTTATGAGCCTGATGAACTGGGTGTTCGAACCATATCTCGACATCTTTATCATCGTGTTCATCGACGACATCCTCATCTATTCAAGGACTGAGGAGGAACATGCACATCATTTGGCACTAACCTTGGAGAAGCTACGGGAGCACCTCCTGTATGCAAAGTTCAGCAAGTGTTAGTTTTGGCTGAAGGAGGTGGCCTTCCTAGGTCATATTATCAGTGGAGCTGGTCTAGCAGTGGACCCGGCAAAGATCCAGGCAGTACGGGATTGGCCACCGCTGAAGACGGCCACCGACGTGCAGAGCTTCCTAGGACTTGCCTGTTATTACCGGAAGTTCATACAAGGGTTTTCCCAGATAGCCCTCCCACTCACATCCCTGACGAAGAAGGATACTGCATTCATTTGGACGTCGCAGTGTGAGGCGGCCTTCCAGGAGCTAAAGGGTCGGCTTACGACGACCCCCATTCTTGCCCTTCCATCGGGAAAGGAAGGATTCCGGGTGTACACGGATGCGTCCTACCAGGGGATGGGTGTCGTTCTGATGCAGAACGGGCACGTGATAGCATACGCTTCCCGCCAGTTGAAGAACCATGAGCAGAATTATCCGGTGCATGACTTGGAGATAGAAGCGGTCGTATTCGCTCTGAAGGTTTGGCGGCACTACCTCTATGGCGTCCACTGCGACATAATTTCAGATCACAAGAATCTGAAGTATGTAGATACGCAGAAGGAGCTGAACATTCGACAGAGGCGCTGGGTGGAATTCTTGTCCGACTATCAGTACACCATGCATTACCATCCGGGGAAAGTGAATGTGGTGGCAGATGCACTGAGCAGGAGAGCTACCACGTCAGGAGTAGAGCCCCAGCTGATGGCCATGGAGCTAGTACGGACGTTCAAGGACATGCAGATCTCCTTAGTATCCGAGGATGATCCGAAGCTTTATGAGGAATACCTGGTGGCTATGAGTACCACATATGACATCCGAGCCTTCATCAGGGATGGGCAGAGGCAGGATGCCAAGCTAGAGCTGATATTTAGGGCCTTGGAGGCAGGCTCGGCCGGAGACTATTCGTTGAGGGACGGCCTGTTGAGTTTTAGAGGCCGAGTGTAAGTACCGGTAGGAGGCCGGATTCGGGAAGACATCATGACAGAGGCTCACTGCAGTAGGTATTCGGTGCACCCGGGTATCACCAAGATGACGGAAGACTTGAAGAGGACCATGTATTGGCAAGGCATGAAGAGGGACATCACTTATTTTGTGACCCACTGCGAGTATTGCTAGCTCGTGAAGGCGGAATGCAAGAACTCGGCCAGATTATTGCAACCACTCCCGGTGTCGGAGTGGAAATTCGACTACATCGCGATGGACTTTATACACGGTCTTCCCCGATCACATGCGGGGAATGACTCGATATGGGTGATCGTCGACAGCTTGATGAAGGTGGCCCGATTCATTCCAGTCAGAAAGGACACATCGGTCGGTGATTTGGTATGACGATTCGTGGAGCAGTTTGTTCGGTACCATGGCGTGCCTAGGACAATTGTGTCAGATCGGGATGGATGATTTACAGCGAGGGAGTGGAGAGCGGTGCAGGCTTACTTAGGCACACAATTGACGTTCAGCACTGCATTCCACCCCCAGACAGATGTGCAGACAGAGCGTACCAACTGAACCTTGGAGGATCTTCTACGTTTATGCATCATGGACCGTGGGGAGCCACAGGAGAGACTGTTGCCATTGGTCAAATTCTCATACAACAATAGCCACCAGGCTAGCATAGGTATGGAACCCTACGAGGCATTATATGGACGAAGGTGCAGGACCCCTTTGTCTTGGATCCAGGATGAGGATCCCAAAGCACTTGGCTTAGAGTTCGTAGAGGACACAGAGGCTCGGGTGAGGCTGATTCGAGACAGGATGCTGGAGGCCCAGAGCAGGCAAGCCAAGTATTACTATGCGCGACATTGTATGGTAGAGTTCCGGGTGGGAGATCGGGTATTCTTGAAGATACGTCTGATGCATGGAGTCTCGCGGGTACGTAGGCGGAAGAAGCTCAGTCCGAGATATATGGGGCCTTATAGGATCCTGGAGCGGATCGGCCCCTTGGCTTACAAACTGGATCTACCGCCAGAGTTAGCGGGATTGCACGACGGCTTCCACGTCTCCTCACTCAGGAGGGCTCTACTATGGCCAGAGCAGCAGATATCTACTACAAAGGGGCAAGTAGCTACTGATCGGTCAGTTAACCTGGACCTAGTCTGGATAGACGACACGGAGATGCGAGTCCTGCGGCGCAAGAAGGTTCTATTGGTCAAAGTCCTATGGTGGAATCATGGACAGGAGGAGCACACCGGGGAGGCACTAGACTTGATGCAGCAAAAGTATTCGGAGCTCATTACGATAGGTATAACTTAGTTTCTATTTGGGATGTTACATCTAACCACTTGTTGTAGGAACCCCACAGACCTAACCTGGATTTCGGGGACGAAATTTTTATTTTTATGTATTGGGATTTTTAATATCCCCCAAGCAACTAGACCCCCAAGTTGGTTTTGTCATGACTAGGTCATGACAAAACCATTGGAAGAGCTTATGACCATGTGAACTTAGGTAAGAAAGAGAAAACCCAAGTGGTCTACAAATAGTAATTTCTAAATACCAAGCCTAGGGTTGGACTTTAGGGCCTCACCTTGATCCTTTGACTTCACCTTAACATCCCTAACCCATTAGGGGTCCCCTTAGAGCACCAGGGACCCATTGGGGTCAACCAAAGAGGCCAAATTGACCAAAGTCAACCCTAACCCTAAATTGGATAAAGTAGCTTAATTAGGGCCAATTGGCCTCCACCATGCCAAATTGACCTTGCCCCTACCCTTATAAGGATACTAGGGACCTCATGGACCAAAAAAGCCCCATCATGGGGCCTCCAATTTGGCCAATTTTACCAAAGTCAACCCTAGCCCTATTTTGGTCAAAGTGACCTATTAAGGGCCAATTGACCATCACCTTGACAAATTGACCCTACCTAGACCTTCCTAACCCTTAAGGGAGGCCAATGGTTCATAATCCACCCATTTGGGTCAACCCAAATGGTCAAATTGACCAAAGTCAACTCCACCCTAATTTTAGGTCAAAATCTCCCATTTGGCCCAAATTAAGCCCAATCCGCTTGGGCTAAGCCTAATTGGAGTAGCCCATTAGCTTAGGACGCTGATAATCACCAGGGGTTACCACTCAATTTCTATAAATGGTGATTAGGAGAGAGAAAGTGGAGGTTCCCCTAAATTGGAGAGAGAGGGAGAACATTCATGGTGATTGAATGCATTTGACCCTTCAATCCTCCACCAATTGATGAGCATTCACCTCCTCCTTTAGTTACAAGAAGAATCCTGAGGTTTCCATGGCTTGGGGAGCTGAATTGGGTGAGAATAGGGGTTGGCCGAAATCCTCCATTAATGGCCACCAAGTGACCCCCCCCCCCCCCCCCCCCCCTCAAGCTTCCAATTGAGGCCTTTAACACCTTCAGAGGAGGGAGAGGAGTGAAACCTCACTTATTCCAGTGAGAATCATGCACCGGAGGCCTAGATCGGAATGGCACCAAAAGCACCACCTCCGACAATGGCAACCCGCCAGAATTCGCGACACCAGTCCACCACACAGGTCCGATCCTCCTCTACTCCCCTAGTACTAGATCTCTGTTGATTTGGGGCTTGATTCGAGCCAAATTGGGCTCAGATCAAGCCACCGAAAGAGGCTCATTTTTGAGCTTTTGTTCCTCCTCTAAATCCTGATTCCGACCACCTCCGGTCGTCCAACTACCGTCTATCGCCGGCCACCACCTCAACGGAGGTGGTGGTGGCATTGGCAGGCCAGGAAGAGGCATAGGTGGCCGAAAAATCAATCCCCAAAAACTCCCAGGACGGGCCATCCTCAGCCGTCGGCTGGAGAAAGAAGATGATCTGTGGCCACTCATTATGCTTCAAGATCTGTGCAAAGATCAATATACATGTTATTTTAATATTTGTAATAAAGTCACACTATTTGTAGTACCTAGATTAATTTCTTAAAAATACTTAGGCCCTTCTGATGAAAAAGTGGCCAACATGAAAGTTGTAGACCTTGGTATGTACTTTAATTTAAAATTTGTTTCAGCCCAAAAGGAGCAATGTAGCTCCCTGTAGGGCCATTTTGGTAGGACTGGTCCCTAGGGTAGGGCAGTCACCATTGTTTGAATAACTTTTGATTGGATCATGGGATTGACTTAAAAATTGAAACATAGGCTATTTGTACCTACACCCTTAATATATCCAAAGATGGGAATTTTAGGAAAAACGTTTCTAAGTTTTTTGTAATAATTTAATAATTCATATAATATTTAATTATAGAGTCTAATGACCTCCTATACATTCCAAATTTTGGTGGGTGCTCTTTAGGGTTATTATATGACCCTGGTAAAAAATTCAGCCCAATTGGGAGTGATTTGGTTGGGTAATTAGTTAACCCAAGTTCGGTCAAACTAAGTCAAACTAGTTCAAAAGTGCACATGATGGAATTAGGTGGTCAAATCTTATCAAAGTGATGTGAAACTTTGGCCACTGGTTTGGGATCACATAATACACCCCATGAGTAATTTGGCGTGATGTGGGGTGGATATGCCCTAAGACCCTAGTTTTTACCTTAGGGTTACACTTTAAGCCTTATGAAGGACATTGAGGCATATGTCCTTGGATGGTCATGAAACTTGGTAGATAAGTTTTTGAGGTGTGAATATTCCTTAGGAAATTTTAAGGGAATTTTAGTACCTATTATTTCTTGTGATTGGGGTTATAACCATTTTTTGAGAACCTCCTTATAAGAGAAATTTACTTGCTCAAATAATCATGGATGGTGATGAAAGTTTGGTGATATCCTCATAATCATGTAATAGATATCTGGTAATTTTTTTGTAATTATTGAATAAAT
The DNA here is from genome assembly GCA_033032865.1 of Dactylorhiza incarnata. Taxonomy (NCBI): domain Eukaryota; kingdom Viridiplantae; phylum Streptophyta; class Magnoliopsida; order Asparagales; family Orchidaceae; genus Dactylorhiza; species Dactylorhiza incarnata. The sequence continues at coordinate 10,820,396 of JAWHQI010000031.1, forward strand.
TAATTAGCACTTAATTCACAAGTCATCTATTTGGTCATAAGAATATAATATATAATTAAGTGCCAAATACCCTCTGGAAAATTATGAAACTTGGTGATAGGACATGTGTTGGAACCTTAGGGTTGATTTGAGTTAGGATCAACTTCTAAAGTTCATCTATATCTACTAACTTAAATCACATTATCCTAAAGAAAACATATATTAAATATAATGCGATCGAATCGGAGAAGAAAAGATAAAATTATCATAAGTCTTCTACGTTCGACGAACTGCTACCAGCGTTCGACGAACAGCTCTCAGCGCTCGACGAATTCATCAAGGCTCAGCAGGTCGACGAGATAAATCGTGATCGACGAAATCCTTTCAGATCATATCAAATATATTTTATATACAGAGAATTGCTTAGCACATCAAAAGATAAGCCCAGCTCGACGAAAGCAAAGCTGAGTTCGACGAAATTTTATATGCCTCTGTCAGTTCGACTAAAATATGATTTATGCTGACAGCTCTCTTATATATTATGCAATATCTTTTGCTAATCTAACCGTTGCAGCATTAAAGTTCATAGCCGTTTCTGATGTGTCAAATCGACATACTTATCTTCCCAAGGAATGAAATTAAAGAGACTTTATCTCTTTCCATTTTCCCGGGCAAGAATTCAAAAGTACTTCTCGGATTATAAATACAAGAGAAAAGGAGATATACACACAGATATACAGGGACAACACAAAAAATACAGCACACTCTTGGTTGCTAACATCTTCTTGCAGATTAAGAACATCCTGAGACATAAATCACAACTACTTGCTCAGGATTATCATTGCATCAGGAGAAAGAAGTGTTTGAAAGAAGAGACATCCAGAACTGTCGACAATCTATATCAGACAGGGGGAGCTCTTCAATATCAGATCCATTCAGCACCACATCTGGATTTTAAAGAGTCTTCTAACACAGAGAAGAACATTTTAATTTCTGTTTTATTTCCTTACCCTCATCTTGTACAGGGTTATTACTCCCTTCAAAAGTGAACTCCTGGTGACAGGTCACCTTAGCAAAAACCTGACTGTGGTGAATTGGGCACCTGATCAAACCTCCATTGGTGTAAGGGCACCTGATCAAAAAAGCCTTAGTGGATTTCCTACCAAGGGTGGTAGAAGAGTAGATGTACCCAAGTTTTGGGGAACTACTATATTTCCTTGTGTCATCTGGATGATTGTTCTATTTTTCTTTATTCCTTTTGTTGTGCTGTGATTATTCTTATGCACTCTTAGTGTTTGCTCTTATTACTCACTCAGCATATAATTATATATATATCATTATTTGGAAGTAAAAGTTAAACAAGATCTTTTAATAAGATAAATAAGAACTAAACCTCCACTTTCAATTGGTATCAGAGGGTGGTGATTTTACCATTTCAATTTCTAGCATCTAATACTTTCAAAATTACTATTTCAACTAGTATTAGAGAAATTGATTTGTCACACAGGTTAACACCTGAAATCACAAAGATCACTTTTAGTTCTTAAAATTTTCAAATGGCACAAGAAATCCTTCTGTTTTCAGATCCACCTATATTTAAGTTGGATAATATCTCTTTATGGCAAGCTAGAATTAGATTATATATGAATGCTATAGATGAAGAGATTTACAAATCTATTTTGACAGGACCCGTTCATGTTGGCACTGATATATCTTCTTCAAAGAAAACTACCAAAATAAAGCATGATACAGATGCCAAAGCCATGCAGATCTTGGCTCAGTCTGTATCAAAAGATATTCTTCAACAGCTTGAAGACTGTTCCTCTGCAAGAGGAATTTGGAACTCCCTTTCTAGGATGGTAAATAAACCTCCCTCTTCCATCTCTTCAACTAACTGTACTTTTGATGCAGAATCATCAACAAATCTAAGTGAAGAAGAAGAAGAAGAAGAACTTAGAGCTAGAGCTTTCTGCATGATGGCCATAAATGGGTCATACCAAAATCCAGATGCAAAAGCAGATGTAGGAAAGGTAAAAGAGGTAAAATCAAATCATAACTCTACCTCTAAAAATGTTTTTGAAATAACTCTCTCAGATTCAATAACAACAGACAAAGAAATTAAAAGGAAGTTAATAAAGATAAATCATTTAACTTCTGAAAGTAACAAAACTGAAGAAAGATCAAAGACACAAAATAGATCAATTAAGGGAAAATTGCTTAATGATTGTCAAGAAAACTTTAAAATAATTTTAAACATATATTTTACTGACCATAAAAGAAAACTTTCAATAAATGTTTTAAAATTTTTTTTTATGTATTCTCAAATACAATTAAAAAGTTTTTCACCATTAAACTCCAACCCAGTTGAACAAACTCTTCAAAAAGCCATAATCAGAAAGACAATGTCAGATAGCTTCATACTCTAACAGACTTCTCTAAGTCAGTTTGAGCATTCTACTGTAGCTGCACTGATCAGAAATGATCATAGCACTGAGTGTGAGTCTCTTCTGATAAGGGGATTCTATGAGAAAGAAAATGTCTGACATCTCTTAAAATTCATTAACAGCTGTAGCAATTCACATATTAAAACTTTTTAGGATAATAAAGTTACCTAAGTGAGAGAGAAAATGAGAAGCTCAAAACCCCAAATAAGTTTTAATCTCTCTAAGGTTGGTGCAATTGAAAATTTTAATTCAGATCTTAAGAAATTAATATCTAGGAAAGCAGAGTGGCTCAAATAATTTTAAAAAAAAAAGGGTGAAAATTTGTTAAAACCCAAGTGAGAAAGAAAATGAGAAATTCAGAGAATCCAAGTGAGAGAGAAAAGGAGATTATAAAAATTAAAACTGTCGGCATCCTAAACCAAATAGGGGGAGACCACCAGGTCACTAGTTTTAATTTGATTCAGGATCCCAACTCAAATAGGGGGAGATTGTTGGAACCTTAGGGTTGATTTGAGTTAGGATCAACTTCTAAAGTTCATCTATATCTACTAACTTAAATCACATTATCCTAAAGAAAACATATATTAAATATAATGCGATCGAATCGGAGAAGAAAAGATAAAATTATCATAAGTCTTCTGCGTTCGACGAACTGCTACCAGCGTTCGACGAACAGCTCTCAGCGCTCGACGAATTCATCAAGGCTCAGCAGGTCGACGAGATAAATCGTGATCGACGAAATCCTTTCAGATTATATCAAATATATTTTATATACAGAGAATTGCTTAGCACATCAAAAGATAAGCCCAGCTCGACGAAAGCAAAGCTGAGTTCGACGAAATTTTATATGCCTCTGTCAGTTCGACTAAAATATGATTTATGCTGACAGCTCTCTTATATATTATGCAATATCTTTTGCTAATCTAGCCGTTGCAGCATTAAAGTTCATAGCCGTTTCTGATGTGTCAAATCGACATACTTATCTTCCCAAGGAATGAAATTAAAGAGACTTTATCTCTTTCCATTTTCCCGGGCAAGAATTCAAAAGTACTTCTCGGATTATAAATACAAGAGAAAAGGAGATATACACACAGATATACAGGGACAACACAAAAAATACAGCACACTCTTGGTTGCTAACATCTTCTTGCAGATTAAGAACATCCTGAGACATAAATCACAACTACTTGCTCAGGATTATCATTGCATCAGGAGAAAGAAGTGTTTGAAAGAAGAGACATCCAGAACTGTCGACAATCTATATCAGACAGGGGGAGCTCTTCAATATCAGATCCATTCAGCACCACATCTGGATTTTAAAGAGTCTTCTAACACAGAGAAGAACATTTTAATTTCTGTTTTATTTCCTTACCCTCATCTTGTACAGGGTTATTACTCCCTTCAAAAGTGAACTCCTGGTGACAGGTCACCTTAGCAAAAACCTGACTGTGGTGAATTGGTCACCTGATCAAACCTCCATTGGTGTAAGGGCACCTGATCAAAAAAGCCTTAGTGGATTTCCTACCAAGGGTGGTAGAAGAGTAGATGTACCCAAGTTTTGGGGAACTACTATATTTCCTTGTGTCATCTGGATGATTGTTCTATTTTTCTTTATTCCTTTTGTTGTGCTGTGATTATTCTTATGCACTCTTAGTGTTTGCTCTTATTACTCACTCAGCATATAATTATATATATATATCATTATTTGGAAGTAAAAGTTAAACAAGATCTTTTAATAAGATAAATAAGAACTAAACCTCCACTTTCAACATGTTAGGGCTATATAGAGCTCTCTAAATGTTTGTATAATTTTTGGAATTATTTAACAGTAGGTTCCTTCACAATTTTCCCTAGAAAGGGTTTACTTAGAATATTTATTTATGTGATTAATTTGCCTTGATAAATTCTGAAATTTGGCCAGTAGACTTTTTTGATTAATATGAAGGTCTGGTAATTTTTCCATAATTTTTAGACAAGTATTTTTGGTGGTTCCTTCCTTAAATTCTAATTTGGGATAATTATTCAATATTATAATTAGAGGACACTCCCTTACTGCAAAATTTTGATATTATGTATTTGTTGTTATTTTGACTTCATAGATTTTCCATAATTTTGTGGAGGACATATCATAAGAGGATTTTATACTTCATGTTCAATTTCATATTGGGTCAATGCTGAGGAAAATTATAATAAGTGCATACACCCTTAACATATGCAAAGATGGAAATTTTAGGAAAACATTTTTCTAAGGTTTTTTAATAATTTAATAATTCATATAATAATTAATTATAGAGTCTAATGACCTCCTATCCACTCCAAATTTTGGTGGGTTCTCTTTAGGGTTATTATATGACCCTGGTAAAAATTTCAGCCCAATTGGGACTGATTTGGTTGGGTAATTAGTTAACCCAAGTTTGGTCAAACTATGTCAAACTAGGTCAAAAGTGCACATGATGGAATTAGGTGATCAAATCTTATCAAAGTGATGTGAAACTTAGGCCACTGGTTTAGGATCACATAATACACCCCCATTAGTAATTTGTGGTGATGTGGGGTGGATATGCCCTAAGACCCTAGTTTTTACCTTAGGGTTGTACTTTAAGCCTTGTGAAGGACATAATGGCATATGTCCTTGGATGGTCATGAAACATGGTAGATAAGTTCATGGGGTGTGAATATTCCTTAGGAAATTTTAAGAGAATTTTAGGACCTATTATTCCCTCTGATTTGGATTATAACCATTTTTGGGAACCTCCTTATAAGAGAAATTTACATGCTCAAATAATCTTGGATGGTGATGAAAGTTTGGTGGTACCCTCATAATCATGTAATAGATTGCTGGTAATTTTTGTGCAATTATTGAATTAATTTAATTAGCACTTCATTCACAAGTCATCTATTTGGCCTTAAGAATATAATAAATAATTAAGTGCCAAATACCCTCTGGAAAATTATGAAACTTGGTGGCAGGACATTTAAGGGTTATATAAAGCTCTTTGAATTTTTGTCTAATTTTTCAAATTATTTAACAGTAAGTTCCTTCACAATTTTCCCTAGAAAGGGTTTACTTGGAATATTTATTTATGTGATTAAATTGCATTGATAAATTCTAAAATTTGGCCAGTAGACTTTTCTGAGTAATATAAAGGTCTGGTAATTTTGTCATAATTTTTAGACAAGTATTTTTGGTGGTTCCTTCCTTAAATTCTAATTTGGGATAATTGTTCAATATTATAATTAGAGGTCACCCCCTTACTGCAAAATTTTGATATTATGTATTTGCTATTATTTTGACTTCATAGATTTTCCATAATTTTGTGGAGGACATAGCATAAGAGGTTTTTATACTTCATGTTCAATTTCATACTGGGTCAATGTTGAGGAAAATTATAATAAGTGCTAATTAAATAAGGAAAAATATGATCCTCTGGATTTAAGCTTAGAATATCATGATGGGCACCCAGTAATAATCTTGAGTCAGTTGGATGAATATTTGGGGTACCACCTCTTATGTAACTCATATAACTCACTTGGTCTGCGTATAGTAAAACGGTAAAACTTGAGTAGCTTATTGATCATTAGGTGGGAATGCAAGGTAGATGGTGTACCTAGTCTAGTAGAGAAGAAGTGAGGTCACCATTAGGGGTTTATATATTGGGTGTACCCGATGAGCTAAGGGGTAAAGTTGTGTCCGGGACGGACGAAAGATCGTCTTTCTCCTTAGAAGGTCATAAAATACGTAGGGTAATCCAAGTGTAATGATAAGGAGGGTATACTTATGGGTAGTTGCTAATAATACTAAGTGCCTTGGAAAGGGAGCTTTGCAGTGTCATCCCATTGTAGCTCTTAGTACCGTAGTGAGCCCCTCACGGGGTAGTCCTCGGGGAGTCCATGGTTAACCCTAAAGTGTAGGAATAAATGGTGATGTAAGATTAACTTAATAATGCACACACCCACACCCCGCGGTTACGGGAGGTAAGTTTGTTTGGTTTTATGAGCGGTAGACACGGTGGTTGTAGTAGTGGACTAGCTAGTCTGGTGAGCTTGTAACTCAGTAAAGCTTGTTGGTATGGACGAGTTGGTCCGACGAGCCGTTGGCTCGGAAGGTTATGATGACGGGCAGGATAGCACGGGGAGCTTATGGCTCAGGATATAGTAGGACATATTGTATGTGCATAAGGTGGTGGGTCATTAGTGCCGACGGTCGTCGCACCGACGTCGATACTTTGGCTCGATAAGTGTGGTTAACACTTTACCAAAGAAAAGTCTGGTGGACTAACCAGTAAGATTACGCAGGGTCTCCGCTGTTGTGTTCTTAGCATTAAGGCGTACGATAGGTCTAGGTGGGATAGTGTAGATACCAACCTAGAGGTGGGCGAGTCCCATCCCACCGCTTCTATTTGCCACTATGGAAGTATCCTAGGAGTTTTGCTAGCTCCAAAAAGGGGGAACTAAAGGTCTGTGCGCATATAGTCATAGTGTGTGAGTTGCACTTGTATGAACAAAACATTAACTGCATACCTTGCATGACATGTCATAAACATTGCATTTCAACCCCTACCCCTATTGTATAAATTGGTTATGGGACTTTTTATACGATAGGCCCTGCTAAACGACCCCTTGGTCTATAGGTTTGTGTGGGCATTCCTATAAATTAAGGTTTCATTTCTTTATTACTGCTTTACATATTACTACTGCTTACTTTCCATTGTCTTACTTCTTACTACTTTTACTCATTGTGCTATATATTGCTTACCAATAGACCCTCCCGTAGTTAGATTCACTGTCTCCTGCTTTTAATTATACCCCTTGATGTCCTCTGCTTCATCCTTCCCGCACGGTGCCTAGGAGTCACTGGGGAGGGGTGGGGGATCGGCTTAGTCTTTTTGACTAACGGTCGGTGGACCTTATCATTTTAGGGGGCCGAGGAGATGCTACAGCACCAGAGGCCGGTGTAGATGGAGGCGGGGCAGTCTAGCACGGGAGCACCGATGACAGGATCCGTGAGTGTCTTATTAGCTTTAGTAGATTATGCTTCCGCGAGTGAAATTGTAGTGAGGAATTAATGTACAGGGCATGAGCCCTTTATTTCTACTATTACCTTTTATTCAGTTATTCCCTGTGGACCTCTTCTGTTTGAGATATTATATTCATGTGATGTGGACTTGATTTCTAGTTAATTAATAGTTTTCTTTTCTTCTATTGGTGATCGATATGGCCGGCAGGATCGGCGTTTTGTAGTGGCGACCTTCCCAAGTGAGGGTGTTACCGCAAAGCGGCGGTTCTGGGCATAAGACCCGGGTTTTGAGAAAAAAAATGGGGTCTTACACCGCGCCTATAAATAGAGGGGCAAGGGTACCAGAAATGGATTGGGGAAATTTTCAGCACCTTTCCTGTGACTTGAGTGGTCTCCAATTTTGAGACCGCGGCGACCTCTTTGATCCTCCTTGTTGGATCGATTGGCGCCCTTAGAGGGGGGGTGAATAAGAGAATAAAAATTCTTTTTATAATTTTATACGATTTACTAAATTGTTTAAAGTAATATTAGAATGAAATAACAATTTAGCTAAATTAAGAGAATATCAAAATAACCAAGTTTAGAAACAAGTACTAAATTGTTTTATGATGAAAGAGATTGAACTAAACAATTTAGATAAAGTAATTTAGAATTGAAAACTTAGTTACCAATATTTTAGAGATAACGCCAAAGGAGAGAAATCAAGTAAACGCAAGTAGAGACATGATTGTATTTATATAAAAAGGTGTTTACATAAATTTGATTTCAATATCGCTAGAAATCGGAGGCATACAAAAGTAAATATCTTTTCTTATTCTATACCGACTTGTATCCCCACAAACCGGTTGGCTTTATTCACTCCTTCCCCGGATATGGCCTCAAGCCGCTCTAGCCAATCCTTCCCCGGATATGGCCTCGAGCACCCCCTAGATCTAATCACCTAGAACTAGTTGCCAACACAAGGCGAATTACTCCCTAAGTCCTACCCAGACCTAGTCGCCAACACAAGACAAACTCTCTAAATGATTACAAAAAGTATCGAATGGAAATAATGAAAACAATAATAAAAACTCCCTATATGATATTTCTGAAGATGAGGATGAAGGATCGCTGTAGTATGAGCGAGGTCGAAGCGATCGTCCTTCGGATGTAGCGTGATGTAGTCCTCCTCCAGAAATCTCCTTAAGCTTTTTGTGGGAGATCCATCTTCGGCAGCATAACAACAATAGAATTGTGTCACTTGCAACCTCTCTGGGATGGATACACCAACACGAGAAAGAGCCCATCAATTTATAGAACTTGAAGATAGCGCATGTAGTAGCTCCTGGCGCCTGCAGTAGCGTTCGTGTGGAGTGGTTGCAAAACCGTCGGCGGCGTGGCGTTGTGCACGAACTTGAGATAACGCTAGGCGGTAGCGATAGCGCTAGCGGTAGCGTTCGTGTGGAGCAGTTGTGAAACCGTCGGCGGCGTGGCAGAATAAACTTTCGTCGAACGGAACAATTTCGTCGAACGGAATTTTCATTGAACGGAATTTTCGTCGAACGGAATTTTCGTCGAACGGAATTTTCGTCGAACGCAGGCAAATTCGTCGAACGGAACCTGAGCTAGCGCTAGTGTTGGCGGTAGCGCTAGCGCCTGCGTTAACACCTAACATTGGCGGTAGTGCTTCAGTTCAGTTTGTTGGTTCCAAGCTGCTTTCTTCCTGTGGAGTATTGCACCTATAGTTCCTGCACACTATAAACACACGACAAGCAAGATCAAATACAATTTGAGATTTGTTATTCTCAAACAAAGGGATGTGACACACATGTCCAACAATCTCCCCCTTTTGATAATAACAAATCCTCTTAGCAAGAAATCACCAATAGTGTTTATAGTATATGATAAGCAAGATGATAGTGCAACTATGGTATATGAAGAGATAATGTGATAAGCATGATAATGTGCATATTCCCCCTATCTTAATGCTCCCCCTACATAAATGCAATTTATGTTTTACTCCCCCTAAATGCTAGATTACATGAATTATTCTCCCCTTAATATTCTATATTTCTCCTATATAGATTTCTTCAATTAATCTCCCCCTTTTGGTATTATCAAAAGAAGGTAGGGTGAGGGTAGTTATGAGGCATTCTTTAGGCTAGTTATAAATCATGATCGAGCTTTTGTAATATATGAAATGATAAAGAGTTTAAGCATAGTATATATAAGAGATTTCAAATAAAAAGATAAGAGTTGTAAGCAAGCTGAAGATTATAAGAAACATCTTTTTGTAAGCATGAAAAGCATAAGTAAAAATATGAGTTTTAGTTCAAAATTGAAAGATGTTTTAACCTTTTTGAAATCTCAAAGTTTTTCATAAAGATACCAAGCATGAAATGAACATATCAAAGAGAGATTATACTACAATGTTACTTAATTTTAAGTTCAAGAGATACCAAAACATTGTAGAGATCATGATAGGTTATCTAGTGCATTTCTTATATAAAGAGTAGTATAGATAAAGCATTAGAATCCAATACTCATGAGAAGAAGTGTTATGAAAGATAATGATGTGCACATAAGTGTATTTTGAGCAATGTTAACAATTGATTTAAATCACAAAATACAAGACATATGTAGAGTAAAGTGCACAATAAAACACAAGTATATTACTTTCACACACTTTAATGCACACTATTTTATAAAAAGTGGTGTATTAATCAAGGGTTGCACAAGACACTTTACTATTCTTTCCAAGGTGCTCAACCTCACAATGCTTATGAAGACTTATCAGGAGATTCAAGTAGTGCTTGGTGGAGTTATAGTTATCTACATATATAACTTTTTGTTCACATTTGTGAGACAACATTCTCCGAATACACTTGTTTTGCAAACCAAAAAATTTTTAACTTGACCACTTTTCAAAATTTCATAAGTGCAATTCAAATGTAGTGTAGATAATAAACTTATGCAAGTTTTAATTCATTGTACAATTACAACACACAAGCAAGCATTTTAGTTTTAAACACACATGTTGATTACCAAAATAAGTGAGTGAAATGTATCATTATCAATCATAAAACATTTACTCATACTTAGAGGCATGCTAAGCTTGGATCTACACATATTTTTCAATATTTGATGCACTTTAAATAGATGTATCAAAGCATGATAAGCAAAACAATGTTCATAGTAATTTGAAGGAATAAGTTTTAACATTGTAAATAATTCTAAATAATAGAATTCATACATGCTTGATATTGGCAATAAAGATCATACAGTTTTTTTGTTTTATCATTTTTTAAATTAACAGAAAATCACTAAAACATATTTTTGTAATTTTTGAATTTTGAATTTTTGTAGTAGATTTTTCATAATATGAATAAAACACAAATAACAAAAAAAACATATTTTTGTGTTTTTGAATTTTGAACTTTTGTAGTTGATTTTTCATAATATGAATAAAACACAAATCTCAAAAACATATTTTTGTATTTTTGAATTTTGAATTTTTGTAGTTGATTTTCTTAAATACAAATTAAAACAAAAATAACAAATGTCAGAAATAAAAATCAAAGTAGTACATATAAACTAACATATTTTTGTTGATTTTTAGAAATTTTAAAAAATAGAAAAATCACACACCCACGCTAGCACCGGCGCTAGTGATAGCGCGACAAACAGTACGTGATTTTTTGAGAATTTTAAATTTTTTATTTTTGATTTTGATTAATTGTCCTTAGAGTAGTTTCATGCTGAAATTTCAGAATTTTTGGAGATCTCTAGTGGATCAAATTTGCATGAAACTTTGGCTTTTTCAAATTCTTGTGTTTTACAAAACCATTTGAACATGAAAATATAAATTATGAAGACACAAGAGGACAATTTTTTATTAAACAACCCAAAATATGCATGATTTAAGTGATAAGTAAATAAAATGACCATGCGAAGAGTAATATAATTATGTCCTAAGATTATAGACTACCCCGACTAAATGTCTACACCCTAGCCCCGTACTAAGTGACGGATGGGCATGAGGAGCTGCACACATGCCGTAGGTTGGGGTGTTAGTCCCATATGCACACATTAGAGATTGCTCAACCTAGCACTCTTTCCCCCCAGTGCCTCGCAAGGCCCCACTGGAACCCTCCCCGGTTAAGGACAAGACATGTCTTAGAGTTTAGGTCTCTAATGCATACAACCCTACGCCCCCGCTATTGTGAGATATGAAGTCATAGGTGAATAATCTTTGGACAACCTATGCTTTTAAACTATGGGTTGATTTATGAACTATGGTTTTTGTTTAAAGTGAAGAACAATACATAGTCGCATAATTTCTTTATTTTATGAGATGACGATATGAGATAACTAGCACAATTACTAATATTCAATAAGTGACAATGCTAGTATGATGAGTTTTGGGTTTAATGTCACATCATAAAATTAACATCAATATTGCATGTATTCCAAAGTAGAGTTTGAAATTATAGATCTAGAATGGAGTGATGATTAAGTTTAATGTATCTTTATTATTCCTAAGTTGATTCTAGAATCTATATATATATATGTGAGATACATGCAATCAATATAAAAGCATAACCATACACCAACTAATGTAAAGAAAACAATATTCATATTTTTATCATAAGATTCATAATTCCTAGGTGGTATTATTGTTTTGAGATTTTTCTTGATAGAACATGAATTATGATTTATGATTATAGACAATTTTGCATAAAATATATGTTAGATCATCATGATGTATGAGAATTCTAATCCTTCTAGACTTATGATATAGTGATATAGTGATTTTCTTTTGAATAAGCATGTTTGATTTTTAAGCCTAAAAAATGATGAACATGTAGTCATATCAAAGACAAAGATCACATATATAATGTTTTGAAATTTATAATAAAATTTGCATTCAATAATTGAATCTATTGATCTTTGGTTTTGCATGATAATATATGATTTATGATACAATATTCATATATATTCTAATTATTAATCCATAAACTATGTGTTTGTTGGAATTTTAGTATTCTATTATAATTTCAAATCACATAGTTATCATCAAATTTAAATAACATTGTACATGTTATACCTAGAATATAAATTTCAGCATAAAATAAGAAGTGATGCTAGGATGATGAGTTTGAATGTAATGTTATTACATAGGATTAATGGAGATAATGTTGCATGTAATATTAGAAGGTTTTAATTAATTTTCTTTAGACCTAGAATGAAATGATTAAACTTTTGATTTGAACTTAATGATACAAGTTGATTCTAAAGTCTAAATTACATGCAAACATTGGTGACACACATCACACACATAGTATCTAAATTAATATATGAAATAATTATACTAAGGATAGCATGTGATGAAAAATCCATAAACACAGAAATTTCCAAATCAAGCAAATTAAGATAGCTTTTAAAATGGAGTTGAAATTGGGCAAATTGACAGCACCAAATGAACTCAAATGGGCAAGCCTAGTACGTCGTTGGATGGAGATTTCTGTGCTCTTTCCGAAAATATATTAAACACGAAAATCAGACGAGCGGATCAAAAGATATGGTTGTTTGAAGTTTTGATCGTAAACTCGCATTTTTGAAAGATTAATCATGCGTTTAGATGAATTTATGTTTTCAATTTTTCTAGATAATATTCTTCATTATAAGGGCAATCATATGCAGCAAACAAAAATAGAAAAGAATCAATAACGATGCGCATTTTAATTTTTAGTTTAAGCCCTTTAATAAACCATTTAAATCCATTTTTAAAAATAATTTCATTAGTCTTGAAAATAATTTCTATATTCAAATTATAATGTTAATTCAAGACATAGATGGGTATAGGATTTAAAAGGATATATATATAAGCAATTTTTAAAAGATGAAAGGTAGGTCACTTTTAAGATCATATGACTTTATGTTCAATTTTAATTCAATTTGATTTGATAAACATTTGGTTAAGATGAGTAAGTCATATCTTATGAAATATAAAATGACCATAAACATTTTGGATCAAAAATGCAAAATAAACAAAAGAAAAAAAATAAAGCACATCATGAAGTAGAGTATTGATATTTCATTTTTAATTGTTTCTACTTCATGCAAATGATAGGATACTAATGAATAAGAGATTTAGGTATCCAAAGGGGACCAAGTGGGATGGTTCCTTTGGATACCCAAATACATCGTGGTGGCTTTTTAGGAGACAAGGATAAATGGGCCCTTTCAATTAAAGTTGATGTGTCATTTTTCTTTAAGGGTCTCCATTCATACCTTGGTTGTTTATCTTTTAAATTCATATTATGATTATGTGACATCTTTATATGATTATATTTGTTTGAAAAATAATTCATTTGTGATTTATGTTTATTCAAATTATTTTTCAAAATAGATTGATGTTGATAATCATAATGAATTTTATTATATGGATTCTTTGAAAGTTTATAAGAGTGATTGTCTTTCTTTAGAAGTGATTGTTGAAAGAGTGGGTTACAATATGTTTTAAAAGATTGATTATTATTTTGATGATTTTCATTTCCACTCTTTCTTATAGACATACTCTTATAATATGAAGGATAATATTTTGTACTTTGATTTTCATGTAAAGGAGTTTTTAAATTTGAGTCATGATTGAAAATATATTGAGACTTATAATAGTGACTCTTAAGAATTTTGTGAGGGTCATAATTCTTTTTGAAACTAAACTCCTTTTGAGTTGATGTATGAAAATGGTCCCTTTTAGAAATAATTTTGTAAGTTAATTTATCCTTGTTATTCAAAATCTTATGATGAAAGTCATTACTTGACATTTGAAATTTTTCAACAAAAGATTTTAATTGTCTTAACTTACAAGTTAAAGTATCATTTTCAATTATTAATTTTTCATTATGCTTTTTAGAAACTAAGAGCCCTTTTCAATTTCCTTGAATTTTTCTTTTAATATATTGCAATTCAAACAAGGAGTAGGAATTTTAACTAAAGAGCAAGAGAGAGTATTTAACACATCAATATTTGATTCTACATTATCGTTTGCTTTTAAAGATTTATTTTCTAAACGTAGTTTGGAATTAGCAATTTTTAACTTTAAAATTTTACCTTTAGCAATTTTAAGCATACGAGAAGTAGAAATAGAATTTGTTACAAAAAGAGAAGTTTTTGAATTTCTTACATTGATATGGGATGAGGCAAGATTTGAATCAAAGGTTCCTTTGACATCTTCGCATCCCTCTTCCATATTTGAATTTCGGTCTTCTCTTTTGCTTGATGAGTTGCCAACAAATGAGTCCAACATTGTGATGTTGTATTCTTCTTCCTCCAAGCATGAGTCCTCATCTATTTCTTCTCTTGGATCCATAAGGAATTCCTCTTGTTCATCATCTGTGGAAGGAAGACTATAAGAATTCTCAAGAAATTTCCAAACTTCATAAGCAGTAGGAAATGTATAAATAAGTTTGAAAATATTTTGATCTAATGCACAATATAGACTATTCATTGATTTGGCATTTAAAAACATTTTATTTTTATTAAGAATACTTGGGGGCATTTTAATTGTAATATTCCATACTTCAATATCCAAAGATTTAAGAAATTTTTCCATAAGAAATTTCCACCCATTATAATTTTTGCCTTCAAATAAAGGTGGTGCCAAAGATTTTTCATTTATAAGAAAATTTCCCCCACTAGTAGATGTGAGATCATGAGACGCCATTATTCCCAGTTTTTAAACCGATTTGGAATAACCTGCCTCTGATACCACTTGTTGGATCGACTGACTTAGAGGGGGGTGAATAAGGGAATAAAAATTCTTTTTATAATTTTATACGATTTACTAAATTGTTTAAAGTATTAGAATGAAATAACAATTTAGCTAAATTAAGAGAATATCAAAATAACCAAGTTTAGAAACAAGTACTAAATTGTTTTATGATGAAAGAGATTGAACTAAACAATTTAGATAAAGTAATTTAGAATTGAAAACTTAGTAACCAATATTTTAGAGATAACGCCAAAGGAGAGAAATCAAGTAAACGCAAGTAGAGACATGATTGTATCTATATAAAAAGGTGTTTACATAAATTTGATTTCAATATCGCTAGAAATCGGAGGCGTACAAAAGTAAATATCTTTTCCTTTTCTATACCGACTTGTATCCCCACAAACCGGTTGGCTTTATCCAATCCTTCCCCGGATATGGCCTCAAGCCGCTCTAGCCAATCCTTCCCGGGATATGGCCTCGAGCACCCCCTAGATCTAATCACCTAAAACTAGTCGCCAACACAAGGCGAATTACTCCCTAAGTCCTACCCAGACCTATTCGCCAACACAAGGCGAATTCTCTAAACGATTACAAAAAGTATGGAATGGAAATAATGAAAACAATAATAAAAACTCCCTATATGAGATTTCTGAAGATGGGGATGAAGGATCGCTGTAGTATGAGCGAGGTCGAAGCGATCATCCTTCGGATGTAGCCTTGACATAGTCCTCCTCCAGAAATCTCCTTAAGCTTTTTGTGGGAGATCCATCTTCGGCAGCATAACAGCAATAGAATTGTGGCACTTGCAACCTCTCTGGGATGGATACACCAACACGAGAAAGATCCCATCAATTTATAGAACTTGAAGATAGTGCCTGCGGTTGCTCCTAGCGCCTGCGGTAGCGTTCGTGGGGAGCGATTGTGAAACCGTCGGTGGCATGGCGATATGCACGAACTTGAGATAGTGTCAGGTGGTAGCGATAGCACTGGCGGTAGCATTAGTGTTGAGCGGTTGCGAAACCGTCGGCGGCGTGGCAGAACAAACTTTGGTCGAACGGAACAATTTCGTCGAATGGAATTTTCGTCGAACGGAATTTTCGTCGAACACAGGCAAATTCATCGAACGAAACCTGAGCTAGCGCCTAGCGGTAGCGCTAACGCCTGCGTTAACACCTAACGTTGGCGGTAGTGCTTCAGTTCAGTTTGTTGGTTCCAAGCTGCTTTCTTCCTATGGAGTATTGCACCTATAATTTCTGCACACTATAAACACACGACAAGCAAGATCAAATACAATTTGGGATTTGTTATTCTCAAATAAAGGGATGTGACACACATGTCCAACACACCTTGCCTTGGCGATCTCCCACCTGGCGGACGATCTCCCTCGGCGACCTCAGTTTCTTCTTCAACTCCCGTCTCCCCCGACGACCTCTTTCCTGCTCCCGACCATATATTTTTCTCCTCTCTCACTCCATCGCTCATAGCTCAAAGTAACCGACCACCCAACAGTTACCCCCTTGTTGGAAACTTAGTTTTGATTTGAGTTAGGATCCACCTTTAATGTCTAAGTTTCTATCATAATATATCTTATAACTTAGATCAAATCCTATTAAGAAAGAAGGCTGAAAATATATATATATATATAATAGGCTGAGAAAATAAGAGAAGAATAAAAATAACACATGTTCTCTGCGTTCGATGAACGGCCATCTGCGTTCGACGAACGGCGCTCTGCGCTCGACGAATGGTATTCATTCTGCGCTCGACGAAATCCAGCCATCTCAGCGGTCGACCAACAGATTGTCTCAGCGGTCGATGAACAGACCCCGTCTCAGCGATCGATGAAATCCTGCGTTCGACAAACTCAAGTCTACGTTCGATGAACAGCTCAATATTCAGCGGTCGACGATCTAGTCCGTCTCTGCGTTCGACGAAAAGATGCGTTCGACGAACTCAAGTCTGCGTTCGACGAATATTCAGCAGATGTTCAGAATGATGAATTAAATGATCAGGTCGACGAATCAAATGATCAGGTCGACGAACTTGAAGCTGAGCTCGATGAAATATCTGCAGCATTATTTTAATATCTTTCAGCTCGTCTAAAATATTATATATATGCTGTCATATTTTATTAAGGCAATATTTTATTATTTCTATATATATATTGATGTCTTTCCTTTGTTTGAAATAGTCGTTGCAGCATTAATTAATAGAGTCGTTGCAGCAAAGCCAAATACGACGCAAAGCTAAATACGGCAACTTGTCTGCTCGAGGTTTCTGGGAAAAGAAAGAGACATTATTTCTTTCCTTGTTGGGCAAGAAATCAAATCAACCTAGGAAAAAGGACAACATATTTTACACGACAGTAGGAGGCAACTCTTTAATACAGTAGATTATTCTTATATAGATATAACATCAATACAGAATATGTTGCTGTACAGAAAACATATACAGAACATATCACATTTGTTGTATAGAAAAGAAAGAGGAAGAGAGAAACAGAGAAGCAAAAAGAAAGAAGAACATATCAGAGTTCTTTATACAAAGAACAATATATTTATATCTTGCTTTTTGCTAAACTCTTTCTTGCAGATCATATACATCCTGAGACACCAATCCATATCAATTGCTCAGGGATCTAAACTGCAAGAAGAAGAAGAAGAGTATTTGTATTCAAGAGAAGAAGCTCCATTCATAAGTTGTCATCTAATCAAAATCAGACAGGGGGAGCCTTCTTCAACATCATCATCAAGATCCAAACTCAACACCCTATCAGGATCTTCAAGAGTCTTCTTAGAAAGAGAAGAACACCTTCAACCTTTTCTATTATCTTTTATTCCTTCCCATCTTGTAAAGGGTTATAACTCCCTTCAAAAGTTAACTCTCGGTGACAGCGCACCTTAGCAAAAACCTGCATCTTGGTTTTGAGCACCTGATCAAACGCTCTATGGTGTGTGTGTTGGAGCATGCATTTCACACTCTTCCGGTTTGATAATAACAAAATCCAGTTTGTATTTGATTCTATTTTTATTGATGGTGTGCAGGTAACAAGTATGAGATGTTCACAATTCTGATTGGAGCTCAATTTAACTGAATGGAGAATTTCGATGTCGGAATTTTCCGACATCTAATGTTGCCCAGGCGACAGGACAGAAGTTACAGCAGCAACCCGCACGACAGCACGATGAGCAGCAGTTTGGCGATGTCGGAATTTCGATAGTGATGTCGCCCAGGTGACAGGACAGGAGTTACAGCAGCAGCCCGCATGACAGCACGACGAGCAGCAGTTTGGCGTTGTCGCAATTCCGACAGCGATGTCTCCCATGCGACAATGAAAAACTATAAATTGGTTCGTTTTGTTCGTGCATTCAGAGCTTTGAGAATTCCAAGTCCCTTCCTGAGTGCATACAAACCAGAGAGCTCCAGAACCTCATCAACTCCCATTTGTGCTTAGAAGGTTTGAGATTGAAGACGAGATCGGACGCGCTTCTACATCAACGATCATCTCGAGGCTTCAACCTTCCTTTCAGAGATCTGAATTTCTAGGGAGTTCTTCTTTTGATTTTGTATTTTCATTTATATACATTTCACATTGTATTGGTAGGGAAATCGTCTCTTTGTGCGTGACGTCTAAGTCCTTACATGGCTTAGGGGAAAATCGCTTCCTTGTGCAGAGCGTCCAAGTCCTTGCGTGGCTTGGTAGGAAATCGTGGCCTTGTGTGCTATGTCTAGATCTTGGGAAGATCTAGAGGATAGGCTTGGGCTTGGTCTAGGGAGAGACAAGTGATAGCCTTCCGATCCTTGGGAGAAGGATTGGTAAACACAAATTGTTAAAAGTTTATTATCATATTTGTGCCTTGATCTTAAGCATTGTTAAGATCATTTTTATTGTATGTGAATTTCATGATTAAAAAATTATGACCTTTTCTTTAATTGCAAATTTGGTTGCTTAATCTTTAACTTAGAAATTTGTGTTTGAACTAATTTAAAAATTACATTGGTTTGAAAATTTTTATAAGTGATTTTTAGAAAAGCAAAATTTGTTTTAAGAATTCTTAAGTAAAAAATCATAATTCAAAAAGGCCCTTATTCACCCCCCCCCCCCCCCTCTAAGGGCGCCACAAGATCCAACACGTGGTATCAGAGCGAGGTTACTCCAAAATGGTTTTACCATCAGGAGTAATGGCGCACAACGATCACGCGTTCGTTGAGGGGCAAGGAATTAGTAGGCCACCACTTTTTACGGGCACAGACTATAACTATATGAAAACCCGAATGCGGTGTTTTCTAATAGCTCTCGACATAGAAGTTTGGAATATGGTCGAAACGATTTATACTTCCCCAACAATTGTTGTAGGAGATGTAACTATGGACAAACCCAAAGACAAGTGGGATGACAATGATAAATTAAAATGTAAAAACAATGCAAAAGCCATGAATGCTTTATTTTGTGCACTGGATCGCACTGAATTTAATAGAGTTTGTGCTTGTGATACTGCATTTGAAATTTGGAATCTTTTAGAAATTACTCATGAAGGTACTTCGCAGGTAAAGGATTCAAAGCTATTTCAACTGGAGTCAGAGTTCGAAAGATTTAAAATGGAGATGGATGAAGAAATTGATACAATGTACACACGATTCACTAAAATCGTGAACGATTCAAAGGTGTTGGGTAAGGTTTTCTCCAATGGAGATTTAGTAAGGAAAATCTTAAGATCACTTCCCCCGAAGTTCAATCCTAAAGTGACTGCAATTTCTGAGTCACATGATCTTAAGACCTTACAATTGGAGAGCCTCATTGGGAATCTAAAAACCCATGAAGTGGAGTTGAAGATTCAAAGCCAAGAGTACAATTTGGAGCCCAAAAAGAAGAGTTTGGCGTTGAAATCAAGAAGGGAAGTTGAGACTGAATCTGAAGAAAGTGAGGAAGATGAGGAAGGACTATTTGTGAGGAACTTTAAGAAGTTTATGAGAAATCCGGAGAGGAGAAATTCATTTAAAAGATTTTTCAAAAAGAACGATTTTGTCTACCAAAAAGGCAAAGGAAAAATGGAGAATGAAGAGGAGCGTCCGCTACCGGAGTGCTACCATTGCAAGAAGATTGGTCATATCAGAAGTAAGTGCCCAAAGTATCTGAAAGAGCAAAAAGCAAAGAGGCACGATAAAAGTTACAAGAAGAAAGTGTTAAAGGCAGAGACTTTGGATGATTCTTCGTCTGGTGAAGAAAGTGATTCCTCAATACAGGAGGAAGAGGAGGCTAATGTATGCTTGATGGCAAAAGGCAACATTACATCTGATGACGACAGCAGTGTCCAAAGCGACACTGAGGTAACGCCTCCATCTTATGATGATTTATATTCTGAATTTATGAAAACATGCAAATTTTTGGATAAAAGCCTAAAGGAAATTGATTTTTTAAAGTCTGGAAATAAAGGTCTTTTAAAAGTGAATAAAAAATTATCAAATAAGTTGAAAACTATTGGGAAAGAGAAAGTAATTTGTCAAGAGTGTGATCACTCTTCGACAAGGATAAAAGAACTTGAAAGTACTATTTCTAAGTCCGATCAAAAAATTGATCTACTTGTAAAAGAGAAAAAGGACTTAGAAATGTTGTTAAAACCTCTCATTCTCAATTAGAGAATTATAAGAAAAATCTTGCAAATAGATGTGGCATGATAGTAAAAGAAAATTCAATTTTAAAGTTCAAAGTAAATGTGTTGAACATGGCAATTGGAAAATTTAGTGTTGGAAAAAAATCTCTGGATATGATTTTAGCCAACCAATGCCATGTGACAGCAAAATTTGGGCTAGGATACATTTCTAGAAGCTGTCGAAAATTTCCGACAGCTGATGTCGGAACCAGCGACAGCTCCAGGTTCAGAAAACCTGTTTCTCAAAATAAAAATTCTTCTAAGTGCACATATAAAGATGTTTCCTCCAGCAAGAGTCTAGAGAAACCATTAAAGAATGGTTCCTCACTATTCATTGCATGTGCCAAATGTCATCGATTTGGTCACATCTCGGACTCATGCTGGAAGAAAGGAAAAGTTAATGTTAAACAAATCTGGGTACCTAAGGCTTCCACCTATACCATGGGAGGGACCACTTGGGTAACCAGATCTTTACTCTCATCATCTTTTTAGGTGTGTGTGCAGGCTAGGAACAAGGAAGACGTGTGGTATTTGGACTCTGGATGTTCAAAACACATGACGGGAGATAAATCAAAGTTCCTTAGCTTGGAGATGAAGAAAGGTGGAACAGTGACATTTGGGGATAATGGCAAGGGTAAAGTCAAAGGCATTGGAGTAGTAGGTAACGAAGAATTTAAAATTTCAAATGTTTTATATATTAAAGGTTTGAAACATAATTTAATTTCTATTAGTCAACTATGTGATAAAAATCTAAATGTTTTATTTGACTCTAGCTCAAACCTTTGCAAAATTATTGATTCTAAAACAAACGAAATTGTACTTACTGAACCAAGAATAAACAATGTCTATACAATCACTTTTCATGATTTATCTCATTCTACACTTAAATGTTTTATTTCAAAGAATGATGAACTTGAATTATGGCATAGGCGACTAGGACATTCTAGTGCTAAACGAATAGTAATGCTTTAAAAGAATAAAATAATTAAAGGTTTACCGAATTTAAATGGAAAGCTTTCTTCATTATGTTCACCATGCCAAAAAGGAAAGTTTACAAAATCATCTTTTAAAAGCAAAAATGTTATTTCTACTACTAGACCTTTACAATTATTACATATGGACTTGTTTGGTCCAATTACTACACAAAGTCTAGGAGGTAGAAAATATACGTTTGTTATTATCGATGATTATTCTAGATTTTATTGGACATTGTTTTTAAATTAAAAATCTGATGCTTTTGATGAATTTGTAAAACTGATTTCACGTATTCAAAATGAGCTTGATTTAAAAGTAAAATGCATTAGATCAGATCATGGAGGAGAATTTGTTAATGAAAAATTTATTTCATATTGTAATGAATTTGGGATAAGACACGAATTTTCCGCTCCTCGGACACCACAACAAAATGGTGTAGTGGAGAGGAAAAATAGAACACTTCAAGAATTAGCACGTACTATGCTTTGTGAATTTAAATTGCCAAAATATTTTTGGGCCGAAGCCGTTAGTACTGCATGCTATATTATTAAACGTGTCATGATTCGTCCTACATTACAATTAACTTCTTATGAAATTTATTTTCAAAGAAAACCAAATGTATCTTACTTTAAAGTTTTTGGTTGTAAATGCTTTATTTTGAATACAAAAGATAACTTAGGTAAATTTGATGAAAAATGTGATGAAGGATTTTTTTATTGGTTATTCTTCAACTATCAAGTCCTATAGAGTTTATAATAAACGTACTAAAGTGGTTGAAGAAACTATTCATGTAAAATTTGATGAAAACATTTCTTGTGTAGAAAATACTAAAGTTGCAGGTAATGAGAAAAATGAAGAAGATGTAGAACAAAATCTGAGGAAAAATGATGATGATGATGAAGAAAAAGTAGAGAAAGAAGACGAAAAAGAAGGTGAAGAAGAAGAAAAACAAGGATATGTACCTCCAACCGAGCTAAGGTTCTCAAAAGATCATCCACAAGAATTTGTCATTGGAGAACCATCAAGTGGGGTACGTACACGTTCTACTTTACATGAAAGTTTTTCAAATTTATGTTTTGTCTCAAATATAGAACCAAAAGATGTTGCCACCGCTTTAAATGATGAATCTTGGTTTCTAGCTATGAATGAAAAACTTAACCAATTTGAAAGAAATAAAGTTTGGATTCTTGTAGATAACCTAGTGATCATCCTATGGTAGGAGTCAAATGGGTTTTTAAAAATAAATTAGATACTGACTCTAGGATCACTAGAAACAAAGCTAGGCTTGTAGCGAAAGGATACAATCAAATTGAAGGGGTAGATTTTGATGAAACTTTTGCACCCGTTGCACGATTGGAAGCAGTTAGAATTTTTGTTGCATTTGCTAGTCATAAAAGATTTAAATTATTGCAAATGGATATTAAAACTGCATTTTTAAACGGGTTGATTAAAGGAGTTTATGTTGAACAACCCCCAGGCTTTATAAATGAAAAATTTCCTAATCGCGTGTATAGATTACTAAAAGCTTTGTATGGTTTAAAGCAAGCACCACGATCATGGTATGATAGATTGACCTTATATTTATTACAAAATGGTTTTAAAATGGGTGGTGTTGATTGTGCACTCTTCATTAAGCAAGTTGATGATGATTTAATTGTTTTACAAATTTATGTAGATGATATTATTTTTGGAGCCACTAATGAAGAGTTATGTAATTATTTTGTTAAAATGATGGAAAGTGAATTTGAGATGAGCATGGTAGGAGAACTAAAATATTTCTTAGGATTTCAAATTATTCAAAAACATGATGGAATTTTTATAAACCAATCAAAATATATACATGATGTTTTGAAAAAATTTGGATTTGAAAATCTTAAACAAGCTAGTACTCCTATGAGTGTCTCTTTAAAATTAGGAAAAGATGAAAGTGGAATATCCATAGATCAAACTTTATATAGAGGCATGATAGGTTCACTTTTATACTTAACCGCTTCTAGACCAGATATTATGTTTTCAGTTTGTTTATGTGCTAGATTTCAAGCCGACCCAAAGAATCACATTTAAAAGCCGTAAAAAGAATTTTTAGATCTTTAATTGGCACATCTAAACTTGGTTTGTGGTATCCTCATAGCGATGATTTTACTCTTTTTTGCTATTCTGATTCTGATTATGTCGGTTGTTCACTAGATAGGAAAAGCACTAGTGGCACTTGTCACTTTTTAGGCCCTTCACTCATTTCATGGTCGAGTAGGAAACAGAATTATGTTGCCCTCTCAACCACCGAGGCCGAATACATCGCACTTGGTAGTTGTTGTGCACAAGCTCTTTGGATGAAACAAACTTTAGAAGACTTTAACATTAAACAACAAACTATAGAGCTATGGTGCGATAACAAAAGTGCAATTGATTTAACTTACAACCCGGTTCATCACTCTTGGTCTAAACATATTGACGTTAGGCATCATTTTATAAGAGACCACATTAAAAATAATCAGATTAAAATTTCCTTCATAGGAACGGATAATCAACTAGCCGATATATTCACAAAACCATTGCCGGATTCTCGGTTTTCAATGTTAAGGCTTGAATTAGGAATCCTAGATATTTCAAACTAAGTATATCCAATATGATAAATCAAGTTTAATAAGATAAAGAACAATGGAAAAACATCATTTTAAATCAAAACATAGAATTTGAATGACTTAACAAAAATTCTCACATCAATAATAATTCATACAAATTGTTCCAGAAAAATAGTAGAAATAAACATAAGATTAAGTTCAGTAAACAGAAAATGAAATCTGGGTAAGTTCACTGTCGCCCAGGCGACAGTGAGTGTCAGAAAATTCCGACATCAGTCAGAAGCAGCAACCTGCTGGAAACTACTCAGAATCATCATATCCAGCCCCGCTACTTTCTGGACAGTCTTCTGAAGATCCACGTCTTACAGCCTTTCCACGTCGAGTCCGCCTAACCGATTGGCGTGGCGGTTCTTCATCTGGGACTTCCCATTCGGCCGCTTCTTCAGGAGTAGGCTTTAACTTCAGTCCCTTCACCAGAAATTTCATAAATTTCTGCAGTCTACTGCGATCTTTCTTCACTTCTTTCTTGTATTCTTCAAATGAATCGCGAAGATCATCTATAGACTCTCGTAGTGATCCTCCTCTAGGATTTGTAGGCTCTCTAATCTCTATTCCAGGATGAGGCTTTTTATGAGACTTCTTAACTTTCATGGTACCCGTATAGTATATTTCAGGAATACAATCATCTAAGTATGAATCTTGACTTATCCATTCATACTTCTTATAGAGAATACGTTGAATTATATCCCTCATTGGCAAAGTATGAACCTTCACCCATTTTGGTTATTTTAATCTAATAGCATAACGAATTTGGGCAAGGATGAGGTCCGCTACATCAAAGGGTTCCTCCTCTATAATAAAATATGTAAACTGCGTCAACTGTGCTGTGATACTCCTTGTATCACCACTTTTTAGCATGACTGAGTTTCTCAATATGTCTTGGACTAAATAGGGATCAGGAGTGAGTGAAGAGACTTCCGTGATTAGGGTCCTCTTTTTACTTCCATGTAAACTCATATTTACAAGAGTCCAATCTCTGTCCCTTCTATAGCTTTCTACTATGTCTAGCATATGATCAATCATAAGAAGACCAAATTCATCTCTAAGATCAACATGTGTTATTTCCACTTGTTGACCTTGGATTCTCGATCGCACTCCCCCATCCAATTCAGTGTGTTTAGGGTCTTCCAAATGATTGTAAAACTCTCGGATCAAGACAGATGAGAACATATCTACTAAAATTACTGATAATATACCTGCATTTGCAAGAAGAGTGTAGATATGGTCGTGCTTAGGAGAGTCAAATTCAACATATTTTGAAACTCCAATAATTGTCTTCTCAATCCCCGGATATACTTGATATGAACTATGAGTATCTTCAGATATACTTTTACGAGCCTTAGAACTAGAAGCCATTCTGCAAACATAACAAAACTAAATTTAAGTTAATCATTGTTTTGTGCACTGGGACATTGTCGCCGAGGCGACATTGACTGACGGAAAATTCCGACATTGATCCAGTGAGCTTTTTTTTATATATGTTTTTTTTTCAACATAGACTTCCAGATCTACTCAAAATCAAGCTATATTTCTGTTAAAATTTTTTTTGAACAAAACTAACCCTTCTCACATATCATTTACTATTCATCTTCTTCAACCATCTTCAAAAAGATAATCTACAGTTTTTGAAATTAATCAATGTAAAAATACAAATCTTAAACCCCAAAAATCACAAGATCCAAACACATTTCAACAAGATCCAACAAGATTCACTTGATTTACACTAGATCTACACCTTTTATACACAAAACTTCAAAGGTCTAAACCATTCATCCAAAGTAAAATGAAAAACACATTTTTTCATCTCTACTTAAAAAATCTCAAATCTCTAAAAATTTAAGTCAAAAACCTAAAAATCAACCAAATATACCTTAGATCTAGGGTTGTCGCTGCACTCCGACACCTTCCTCTCGCCTTCCAGTCCAGAAAATGATGTACAATCGGGTTTGACTCGGTTTTTAGCCGTTTTTATACTTTTAGCTGTCGCCCAGGCGACAGTGAGTGTCGGAAAATTCCGACAGCTCCCAAATTTGATTAATCTTCAATTTTGGTCTCTCTGATACTCTACACTAGTTATATGTCATTATTAATGCCACAACTCATGAATTGATGCCAAACCATGTGCTTTTTATTTTTTAAAAATGGCTATTTACATGATTATATGATTTCATTTCCTTTCTATCATAGTATTGACACTCCTGCTAAGTGGTTCAGACTATTGGAAATTGTTTTCGCATGCCTCTAAGTATGAGAAATTATTTATATATAATAATGAGCTATCACGTTCACTTCTTTTGATCCATACATATGTCTTTCTATTTAATATATACATGAATCATGTTTGCTTTAACATAATATAATAGCATTTCATAAATACTACTTTCAAGCTTGATTTGTTAGCACAACCAAATATACACCATCTTTTGCGATTCAAGTGAATTCAGAGATCCTTGGTCAATTAAAAATAAAACTATATACAAACTACAAAGTTAAGATATCATAAAATATGTGATCAACAAAATGTTTAAATTGAGGACAAGAATACTCCACCAAGCACTACTTACCCTCCTGATAAGTCTTAATAAGCATTGTGAGGTTGAGCACCGTGGAAAGAATTGTAAAGTGTCTTGTGCAAAATAAAAAAAATGGTATTCTATTCTTATTGTGCTATATCTTCAAGGTCAAAGTTGTTTTTATATGCTTATATTATGTTTTTATTCCAATGATCATGTAAATTAAATAATTTCATATGTTTGATCAAAGCAACACTTGTACACATCATTATGTTATATAAACCTTCATCTCATGAGAATTGGGCCGAAAAGATTACAAATTTCTATACACAATTGTGTCTTTCTATGATACTTTAAAATGACATTAATCATGTTTAAGTTATTTTTTTTATTCTACTACTTCATATGACTATACCATCTCTTCATGAGTTTATTCAATACTATGACATATTACTATTATTTCAAGACTTTCAATCATTTTCAACACAAGTGCTTCCGCCTACTCTTCTTTTCTACATCCTATCTCTTCCCTTAAGAACTACTCATTCATTTCAAATTAACTTTTGCTAATACCAAAAGGGGGAGAATTATAAGTATATTCAAGAAATCAATCAAAGAACAATAAGAACAATTCCACCTAAATCTTCCACCTAAAAAAATACATCATTTCAATTTACTGTAACATTTAGGGGGAGCATTCATTTAGGGGGAGCATTCATCTAGGGGGAGCTTACGTTTAAGAGGAATATATCATGTTATTTTTGTGCACACACCATATATTAAAAACAACAACCTAAATAGACATGATTTCTTTTTATACGGATTTGTTATTATCAAAAGGGGGAGATTGTTGGAGCATGCGTTTCGCACTCTTCCGGTTTGATAATAACAAAATCTCGTTTGTATTTGATTCTATTTTTATTGATGGTGTGCAGGTAACAGGTATGAGATGTTCACAATTCTGATTGGAGCTCAATTTAACTGAATGGAGAATTTCGATGTCGGAATTTTCCGACATCTACTGTCGCCCAGGCGACAGGACAGAAGTTACAGCAGCAACCCGCACGACAGCACGACGAGCAGCAGTTTGGCACTGTCGGAATTCCGATAGCGATGTCGCTCAGGCGACAAGACAGGAGTTACAGCAGCAGCCCGCACGACAGCATGACGAGCAGCAGTTTGGCGCTGTCGCAATTCCGACAGCGATGTCGCCCAGGCGACAGTGAAAAACTATAAATTGGTTCGTTTTGTTCGTGCATTCAGATCTTTGAGAATTCCAAGTCCCTTCCTAAGTGCATACAAACCAGAGAGCTCCAGAACCTCATCAACTCCCATTTGTGCTTAGAAGGTTTGAGATTGAAGGTGAGATCGACGCGCTTCTACATCAATGATCATCTCGAGGCTTCAACCTTACTTTCAGAGATTTGAATTTCTAGGGAGTTCTTCTTTTGATTTTGTATTTTTATTTATATACATTTCACTTTGTATTGGTAGGGAAATCGTCTCCTTGTGCGTGACGTCTAAGTCCTTGCGTGGCTTAGGGGAAAATCGCTTCCTTGTGCGGAGCGTCCAAGTCCTTGCGTGGCTTGGTAGGAAATCGTGGCCTTATGTGCTACGTCTAGATCTTGGGAAGATCTAGAGGATAGGCTTGGGCTTGGTCTAGGGAGAGACAAGTGATAGCCTTCCGATCCTTGGGAGAAGGATTAGTAAACTAAAATTGTTAAAAGTTTATTATCATATTTGTGTCTTGATCTTAAGCATTGTTAAGATCATTTTTATTGTATGTGAATTTCATGATTAAAAAATTATGACCTTTTCTTTAATTGCAAATTTGGTTGCTTAATCTTTAACTTAGAAATTTGTGTTTGAACTAATTTAAAAATTACATTTGTTTGAAAATTTTTATAAGTGATTTTTAGAAAAGCAAAATTTGTTTTAAAAATTCTTAAGTAAAAAATCATAATTCAAAAAGGCCCTTATTCACCCCCACCCCCCCCCCCCCCCCCCCCTCTAAGGGTGCCACAAGATCCAACAGTGTGGACACCTGAACAAAATCACCTTTGTGTGAGGACACCTGATCAGCAACCTCCTAGTGGATTCCTACCAGTGGGTAGAAGAGTAGATGTACCTAGGTTGAGGGGAACTACTATATATCTTGTGTCATTTGGATGTGTGATTTGCTTGTTTGTTTTATTTCTTATTTCTTGTTGTGTTTATTATGCACTCTTAGTGTTTGTTGTTATTACTCACACAACACCTATATTTATATATAACATTATTTTGAAATAAACTTAAACGGAAAAGCTTTAAAATACTAAAGAACTAAAACTCCACTTTCACTTGGTATCAAAGCAGGTTGATTATATCAATCACCTTCAACTGAGGTATCAATTCACTTTCAATTGGTATCAGAGGAGGTTGATTATTCACAAAGGCTAACACCTGAAATCACAAAGATCACCTAGTTCTTATGTTTTGGGTTTTTCTAAATGGCACTAGCAGATTTTTCATTTTCAGATCCACCAATATGTAATTTGGATTGATTTACTTTATGGCAAGCTATAATTAAACTATATATGAATGCCATAGATGAAGAAATTTACAATTCCATTTTGACAGGAATTCCATCTTCAATTTCCTCATTAGATGATCAAGAAAAGATGAAAAGTGTTGTTGCAAAGGCTATGAAAATATTAGCTCAATCAATGTCAAATGACATTTATCAAAGAGTTAATGATTGCACTTCAGCAAGGAGCATCTGGAACTCCCTCTCACAGATGGTAAATGAATCCTCTTCTACTTCCTTCACTAACTACACTTTTGATGCAGAACCATCACTTACTCTAAGTGAAGAAGAAGAAGAAGAAGAACAAAAGGCTAGAGCCTTCTACATGATGGCCATATATGGCTCAAGCTCATATCATAAATCAGATGCAGAATCTGAATCTGAACCAGATAAGGTAACTGAGTTAACAGCATCTCCTAATTTTACCTCTGAAAATTTCAGATCTGTTTTCAATTCATCATGTACAGGTTTAATAATTGCTGAAAATAGAATCAGAAAAGAGCTAATAATAAACAAATTAACTTTTGATAAAATTAAAGAAAAGTTGAAAACATCTGAAGAACAAATCACCTCTTTAGAAAATAAGTTAATTAAGACTGATAAGTTTAAACAAACTTTTAAAGAAAAATAAATATTTATGATCAGCAACATCAAAATAAATTTTCAAATTTATATTTCAATGAGATAAAAAGGCCAACATATCTAATTATAAAGCATTTATTTGTATCTATTTTAAAACATTTATAATTTAACAGCAGTTAAATGATTCTTTTGAATTTTCTATCTCAAAAACAAAGTCAGATAAACTTCACATTCTTCCAGATTTTCTCCAAAATCAGTTGAGCATTCTACTCAGATTGCATAGATCAGAAATGATCAAAGCACTAAGTGTGAGTCTCTTCTGATTAAGGGGATTCTATAGAAAGAAGGTATCAGGCTTTGTCTTTCTGATTTTAAAATTTCTTAGAATCCAATAACAGCTAGAAATTCATCACTAAATTCCTATTAAATCAAAATCTAGGAAATCAGAAATTGCTTGGTTTTAAAAAGAAATTTAGAAATAATCTCTGACCCATAAGCCTTAAGTTATTCAAAGACTTTTTATGCTTATGTATCCTAAACCAAATAGGGGGAGATTGTTAGAACCTAGTCTTAATTTGGATTAGGACCCCAACTCAAATAGGGGGAGATTGTTGGAACCTTAGTTTTGATTTGAGTTAGGATCCACCTTTAATGTCTAAGTTTCTATCATAATATATATTATAACTTAGATCAAATCTCATTAAGAAAGAAGGCTGAATATATATATATATATAATAGGCTGAGAAAATAAGAGAAAAATAAAAATAACACATGTTCTCTGCGTTCGACGAACGGCCATCTGTGTTCGACGAACAGCGCTCTGCGCTCGACGAATGGTATTCATTCTGCGCTCGACAAAATCCAGCCATCTCAGCGGTCGACGAACAGATTGTCTCAGCGGTCGACTAACAGACCCCGTCTCAGCGGTCGATGAAATCCTGTGTTCGACGAACTCAAGTCTGCGTTCGACGAACAACTCAATATTCGGCGGTCGACGATCTAGCCCGTCTATGCGTTCGATGAAAAGATACGTTCGACGAACTCAAGTCTGCGTTCGACGAATATTCAGCAGATGTTCAGAATGATGAATTAAATGATCAGGTCGACGAATCAAATGATCAGGTCGACGAACTTGAAGCTGAGCTCGACGAAATATCTGCAGCATTATTTTAATATCTTTCAGCTCGTCTAAAATATTATATATATGCTGTCAGATTTTATTAAGGCAATATTTTATTATTTCTATATATATATTGCTGCCTTTCCTTTGTTTGAAATAGCCGTTGCAGCATTAATTAATAGAGCCGTTGCAGCAAAGCCAAATACAGCGCAAAGCTAAATACGGCAACTTGTCTGCTCGAGGTTTCTGGGAAAAGAAAGTGACATTATTTCTTTCCTTGTTGGGCAAGAAATCAAATCAGCCCAGGAAAGAGGACAATATCTTTTACACGACAGCAGGAGACAACTCTTTAATACAGCAGATTATTCTTATATAGATATAACATCAATACAGAATATATTGATGTACAGAAAACATATACAGAACATATCACATTTGTTGTATAGAAAAGAAAGAGGAAGAGAGAAACAAAGAAACAAAAAGAAAGAAGAAAATATCAGAGTTCTTTATACAAAGAACAATATATTTATATCTTGCTTTTTGCTAAACTCTTTCTTGCAGATCATATACATCACCTATATTTATATATAACATTATTTTGAAATAAACTTAAACAGAAAAGCTTTAAAATACTTTTGAGCTAAAACTCCACTTTCACCCCTCCTTCTCAAGCTTGAGCAAGTGTGGATCTAGTACATTTTTGGTTCGAACACAACACGCGACCTTCAGATCTTGAGTGGTTGATGAACATCAGTTGCGATGAAGATGTGAGATTTTGTCGAGAATAACACCCAAAATTAAAACAACCATAACTTTTGATCTGTTTACCCGTTCGAGTTTGTTTTGCGCCCTTAGATTGCCCAAATTCGACTCCGTTTAGAATTTTTGTTTTTCTCTTTCGGTAATTTCGGCAATTTTTGTTTTTGTGCGGAAGATTAGCCATGGCTGACCGTGAGTTCGCCCACACTCCTTTTGAGGAGGATCCTCCTCCTCCTGCAAATTTTGCACATCCGATCGATCTGTAACACCCTACCAGTACAAACAATATAACAGTAGGTCCGGTTGGGACCCAGCGTCATATCGAACACACTAGCTAGACGTTAATAAGATGATAACATGAAAGAACTACACTAGAGTATCAATAGCATAAGCGGAAGCATTTAATAATATTCAATTCAGAATTGTCCACTATCCCAAGAATGAAATAAGTAAGAGTTATGGCCTTAAGGCCTTACATTCCAACAATGTCTTAAACCAAAAACATGCATCGGCACGCAGGCCGACAATATGAGGAAAGCAGTAAAAGAGGGGTTGGACTTCGAGGGACAACTCAAAAACACAACATAAGGCTTCAACCCGCTACTTTCCACTTGGCTCACCAACACCTGAACCAACATCCAATAAGAGATAAACGAGGGTCAGCTATGAGCTGACCACAAACTGTATAACGATCCCACCCCCCGACCATCTAGCTGGCTCAGGGGCGTGTCACTGTTAATCCTACAAGCAAGCCATTGTTGGAAGGCATTGTGTTGGAAGCTGTTAATGCATGTTGTGAGATCGAGAGCAGATGGTCAAGGTGTCGCATCAAGTAACGACGAGCACAGACTTTGGAGGATGGTTTCCTTCGTGGATGGTGATTGGTGTCTGTGTGCTGACAGAGACGAACTATCGAGGTCATGCACAGAAGATAAAGCATTTGTCGGAGGAAGCAGAAGGAGCCGACGACATAACTCGTGCATCATGGCGAGGATATCATACATGGCAGCTTCGATCCAATCGCATCAATCATGTAACTTGTTCGCAAGAGAGGGCCATGGCTGGGAGAAATGAAGATGACAAGATTTTAGCAATCGAAAACACGATGGGGTAGAGAGTGGTAGGTCGGACTAGTTGATACGAAGTACTTGTACTTTTTAAAGAAATCCCAATCATAAACAAGCAGTATGGCGTGAGAAGGTAACGAGAAACGAAATATCAAGACAAGCTCGACCAACTCTCTTGAGGTTAGGATCTCTTTAAGAGTCTTCTCTCCAAGGAGACCTCAAGACTGAACAATGATCCAACATGAGAGACTCCCAACTTAAAGTCTCCTTGTATAAATGAAAATTCACTACATGACAAGATACATAAAAGACATACATATGAAGCTAATAATATAAGATAATCCATAAAAATTGATGCGTCTCTGCGAGAGATCTCGTGCAGTGAGGTCGATCGTTTGAGCGCGCGTAGAATATGTTTGAGCGCGCATGGAATAAGTTTGCAAGCCGTATATGTATTAGGATACTATGTAGTTAAAACTATGCCTGGCTAAGCGAGGTGTGCTCAAAAGAGAGAGAGAGAGAGAGAGAGAGAGAGAGAGAGAGAGAGAGAGAGAGAGAGAGAGAGAGAGAGAGAGAGAGAGAGAGAGAGAGAGAGAGAAAGAAAGAGAGCTACCACAATCTCAAAACAAAGAAAAAAATAGACTTAATTCTTGAGAACTTTCATTCCAACCTCATTTTCTTTATGCTTACAAGGCTCTTAATGATAACCAATAACTATTAAATACTAACAACTAATAATCACTCAAAAATAATAATAAATGACAACATGATTGATAACTAGGTAGCCCATGCGAATACGTTAACTAGGATCGAAACCCATAACATAACTCCAGCCTTACAAAATGGTCATGCCCTCAAGCTTAGAGGAAGATAAAGTTCTGTTTCTAGTACACTCAATTCCTTATTCGTCAGGGTCTCTACATCCATATAGAGCAATTTTTTTACAGCGATAGTCGTGATTGTAGAACTCATAGCAATTATTACATAAGCCTTTGTGAGCCGTTCAAACATTCTTGCATGAGACAAACATCAGGTTTATGAGGGTTGACTGCTTTCGGGTCTTCCAGTCTGATTTCTTGTGCATGTTGTAGTATAGGTACTTTGATCCAGATGTAATCGATGATCGCACGGTCTAGATAAGATCATGACAATAACTAAGTCCCATGAAGCCTCAAACTCAAGGTATAACCGTAATCGTTCAAGATGTCTGATCATAAAGAAGGCGTCCTGGCGTTCAGATTGTACTGACAGCACAAGAGCTAGGAGGACCTGAAAATTTAGTGTTTACAAAATCGGTTTTTTGTAATGTTGTTAGTGTACCGAGAGAATTACTTGGAGCGGTGTGCGGGGCATGGGGAGATTAATTAGCATGTTGCAGAGCCCTTTAAATTCTTCTCATGTCATTCTCGGTTTGCCAATTTGCATATGGGGAAACCAAACATTGAGGTGAACCTAGTAGGTGGAAGAATGCTAGACTGATCCATTATGTAATTGGTGTTTGCAGATGGAAAAAATATGCTCGCATTTGGTGAGTCATGTCAATGGGTCGACCATCTAATCATAGGCAGTTGAGAATTTCAACTTGGTGCAGCAGGAAATGATATTAATAGACTAACATCACATGCACTGATACAATGGTGTTTATGGGCAAACCTATAGAACAACAGTAACGTCATCAAAGGAGTGATCATATGCGTGGATGGCAGAGGGGGAAGGATACCATGGAGCAGAAATTGCGACTGCCTAAATGTGGTCTGCTCGAGAAAGAGAGAGAAAGAGAGAGCTAACACAATCTCAAAATAATAGAATACGAAATAGACTAAATTATTATTACCTTAATGCCAATCTCACTTCCCTTTAAATAGGCTTACAAAACAACATTCAACTTAAATTGATAAATAATAGCATTCATCTTAAATTTTATTGTAAAATCAATAATATAAAAATGACTTAGTTATAAATCAAATATGCAACTATAATATCATGAGAGAGGATCTAAATAGCAAGATAAATAATCCATTAATTTAATTTATAGCATTAAAATATTAACAATTAAATAAAATATTTTGAACATGCTAAAAAGAGATTCAGAGTTTCAGACCCATTTTAATAGCAACGAGACCTCGTTAATTTTAGTCTATACTCACCCAATTAATTTTAGTAGGAGCAATAATTATAAATTATTAGATTATTCGTGGCAATAATAATGCAGGTACTGATATTAATTAAAAAATTTGAATAAAAAATATTTTTTGGAATTAATGAAAATCTCAAATTAGATTATTAGAGAGGAGCCGAAAAATAGCATCCCAAAATTTTTTATGCAGGAACTCAAAAATAAAATAAAAATGGGAAACAACCAACCGGCACCGATAGAAGCTAAGCCCTAATTACTCTCATTCCGTCTTTTTCTTTCCATGCCGCAGGAGAAAGGGGGAGCCAGAACCATTGAGGAGCCGACCACCCTTTGCATCGAACAAGTTCCAGTTCTCGTTTTGCCGCCGAGGTGTCAAATAAAGGCAACAAATCCATCCGCCGAGGCCTCACGATAAGGACTCCTGGTGAAATTTGGAATAATCATAACTTTGATACTGAACCCCAGGTAGTGGTTTTTTCTCAGAGATTAAAAGAAAATGTCTCTCTTGGTCTCGAATCCTTTTGTTAGGCGATGTTTGACAGTGTGGCACTGACCATGTTGATTGCCCTATAATAATATAGAGTTAAAATGATTGTTTATTGCTGCCTGAATCCTGATTAAATATGATAAATGATGCATTAATTTAATTGATAGCATATAATTATTATGATTAAATGTTTGTTTTAACATGCATAAAAATAGATTTATAACCATTTTGATGATTGTAGCCTATATAAGTTGGTCTAATCATTGTATGCAACAAATATTTTTAAGAACTATGATCTCCTGGGTTCATATTTCATGAGTATGAGCAATACATTTTATTTTCTATTTATCTTCTTTTTCCCAACAATTTTAATACTTACCTAATATATTTTTTTTATTTTTATTTAATACTTGGCAGATAACTCTGATTTTTCTATCCCCGAACTAAGAGCAAACAAAACAACAATCCAAATAAAGTCCATACTCTTCCAAGAAACTGAATTAGTTTCAACTTCCAAGCATGAGCCGCAACTTCCTTCTCCTCACCACCACAACCATCCTCTCAATGGTGCCGCCTTCGCACAATGCCATATCTTTTCCTCAAATCTCCACCTTAGAGCTCAACAGGCCCTATTGCAATGCGGCGGACAACTTGGATGTGTTCTCTCATGATCTCATCCCTCTTCAGTCAAGCGCCCTAATCGAGCTCCCGCCGGACACACTCTATTGCAAGGCTAGCACCATCTCAGACGACACTAGAAACATGTCTTCTGTGCGTGGCGCCGCCGCAGAATCATCTCTAGATGTTGCGCATGGTATTTGTTTCTTCTTGCATACTTCTTTTTTTATCTCAAGCATCTTTGTTTGTTGAGCTATCAATTTATTTATTTTGATCCGCCGTCTTTTATCAATTTTATGGTTTCAAATCAATATATTTTTCGTCTTTAATATACATTTGTAGTCATTTAATTATCATCATTATCCATTCATTTTCATGAGGTGTTAATTTATGTTTGACTAAAATATTTATTCTTTTCTTAGTATCTGAATATGTCATTTTAATTTTGTACCCACATTGTTCATTTTCTTTTTAAGTCTTAGTGTCATCTCTTACGCTTAAAAGTTTTTAATATTATTAGGTTGTTCAAAATGATTTTTTTTAAAGCACCTCAAGGCGTTAAGTAGTAAGGCGAGAGACCAATAACAAAAAGAGCAAAGATATGAAATTTAGAATTATTGATGTAAGGAGAGAGGCAAAAAAACTCATCTTAGGTTTTTGTGAGACTCTGTTAATGTTTGTGAATCAGTTTAGTAACTTAGTTTAGCTCGACAATCACTAACGTAGTGACAATAAAAATAAATGACTTACATGTTTTTGAAAATGAAAAAGTCCAAATGGAAAAAACCATGGGGGTAGCTCAATTGAGAAATTTTCACTATAAATCTATTGATTACAAATTACTATTCAAGAAAATGAGTGGTGGGTTAAGTATCCGAAATTGAATTATGCATCATTGTCTCTTGAGAATGTTTCTCCTTTTTCTTGACTTATTAACATCTTGGCTCACAGATCCAGAGATTCAATCTTTCAGCGTCTGTAAAGGCCGTTTCCTTGCACAATATTGATTTTTCCTAACTTCCAATTCTGCAATTGTCTTTAGTTCCATGTTTGGTTGCTTCCAATTACCGCTTTTTGCATATAGTCTTCTCTCATAGGCTATGAGTTTCATAGGAAACTATCAAGGATCTAGAGAGAGGAAAGATAAACCTTAGGTTGTTTCATTCAATTTCATTCTCCAATACTAGTGAAGAGATCATTTGCTATGGCTCATTGTATTTGCATTCCAGCATCATGAGAGAGTCGGTCGACAACCTAGAACTCAAGAAGATTCTTTAAAAATTATTGATTCACTGTAGATAAGTGTGAAACTACTCGTGATAGACATGTGTGAAACTGCTCCACGGTAGTTGCTAATTAAGCATGTATTTCAACACTTTGCACTGCACCAACGACATCATGAGATTGAACCTCAGGCTAGGGGTTCCAGGTGCTCAAGTATCACGACCGCCACTACAAGGCTGTCGACAGTTCTCTTAGTAGATCATGTTGGCTACATGAATCCATCCGAACTTGAAAACAAATTTTGGATAAATTGGAGGTTATAATGTGTCAGTGGAAGCCTCCAAGACATTAATATTTGCGTACCAAGTGGTAGGATTGGTACCAAAGCCACTTTGAGCTGAGCTGAGCTGACCTCAATTAAAATTTGGATAGGGAAATATCAGAAGATTTCATGCCAGCTCGAAATCCTATTGGCTCAAGTTGGCTACATTGCCTCATCCCAACACGAAATTTTGATAAACAGGAGGAGGTTATGTTAGGCTGGTGGAAGCCGCCAAGACATTAATACCCACGATTCGTTACCAAGTAGTAATTTCTTACCAACTCGACTTTGAGCCGAGCGGACTTTTGCTTGAAGTCAAATGGGGAAAGATCTGAAGATTTCAAGCTAGTTGTTTTGCATTGGCTCTAAACTATATGCCTGCCTTCCTATTTTATCTTTAAATTGATTTTTTTAGTGATATTAACACTAAAATTTAAGAAGACTCGCTTTAAATCAAAATTGTGGATATCTACCGACATAGATGCCTCATGGACAAAATGACATTTCCGATATTTTTTTTGCAAAATATCCTTTTGGAATATATCGATTGACAGCAATCAACTGTCATTTATATTTTCCGATAAGGTATATCGGCTGGTTTTTTTAAATTATTATTTTTAGCTCATATGAGTTAATAGACAAGAAAACAAAATTATTTTGCTGTCTAGGTTATTTTGTGTCCCAGTTCTCGATTGTTTTCCTACGTTCTTTGGCTATCTTCCCTGCGCCTATCCATCGTCGACGTTGATTTTGTTTGGCCTTTGGATTTCAGACTGAGGGTTCGTTGTGTTCGGTTGTTTTCATTGGCTTCCAGGCTTTCTACTTCCTTTAGCTTTCTTCCCTGTGTTATACCGTCATTACATGTGCAACCTAAAATATATACTAATTTGGTATATTTAAAAATTCAATAAATGTTAAATTGTTAATATATCAATATATATAAATAAAAAAATGATTATATGTATCTATAAGTATGTATATAAATATATAAATATTAAAACCTGATATATGAAATACCCCGAGATATCCCCCGACATTAAAACCGACATGAAAAAAATCAATCTGGCGCATCCCCGACATCAACATCTGCAACCTTTCTTTAAATAAAAAATATGTTAAATTTGTATGCTAGATACTTGCATATATAATTTTGAGAAGACCTATTTTACATTAAAAAATATGTAAAATACCAAAATTTATATAGAGCTATTGATGATCTGAGAGTGAGTATTTGAGGGAACAAATTTTGTGTTTTTATTATCATTTTAAAAATCTACCAAGTGTACAACTCTATTGTTATAAATAAAATGCATTGAAATTTGAAGTATTTGTTTCGTCTTTGTGATTTCCTATTTAAATAGTATTTGTTTTCACGCACTCTCGCGCTCATACGCTTCTCTTTGTTACCTTGGTTTTAAATTGCTTTAATTCAATTGTGAAAAAAAATCTAGTTATATGATTTAAAATATTGTTTTGCAAGTTTGAATTCGCCGGACATTTGCACTTGCATCTACCCTTAGTTTTCATCTAGTGCCTTACCTTACGTCACAAAATGCCAAAATCCAAACAATATGCAAATATACAACTGAACAAAAACCAATGATGTCATGCTTGTATGTAGACATTGGTTACAACTCTGCGTGGCTTATAAAAAAGCATTTGGTCAAGGCATGACCATGTGAACACACCAGAGCAATTGGGTCACCAAGAGCCATTGCCACAATGCTAATGAATAGAAATTTAGTAGAATTGGATGCCTGATGAATGGAACGCTGTGAGAGTGTTCTTAATGATTGCGAAGCACTTTCAGTTGTTGCTCCGCTCGCTCGCATTGTTCATCGAGTTATTACTTGCCATTATTGGCGACTTCTTCATTGACCTTTCTTTGGTCTTATCTCATCAAGACGAGGATTATTGTCCATCCTTATTTGATGCTCTATGTGTCCTCCCATCCTTCACATGTATCGAGGATTATCCTCCAACAAGTTGTCTGCTTAAGTCAACATGTTCCCACATTCCTCAACATTATTCGACAACAAAAATACTGATGATGGGCAATTTCGTCAGTCGCGATATCTTTGCCATTAGTCAATTGCTTCATTGTCTATATACAACCTGAACTACTAAGAACAATGGATTCGGAACCCGCGTATGAAAAGCTTTATATGAAAACAATGAGATTTTGGTATTTCAGGTGGGAGAGTGCTTTAACAAATCTCTCGAGTGTGTTGTGAGACCTATGATAAACTTCGCCGCCCCCTCAGTTCTCAGTTGAAGAGTAAGGTCTGCTTCAATTCCTGGATAGTCTAGGATTTAACATCCTAAACATGGACTCAGAGTTTGATATGAAAACACCATCATCATGGTCGAAAACGGCAATCGTCCTTGCTCTTCCTCAACCCTTGAATTCATCACCAATTAGGATTGTATGCAACAGTTCATCGCTTCTCTCTTTAATATGTAACACACTTCCTCGCCTCCCAGAACCCTTCTTAACTCTATCACCCTTCTTTTACCTTTTCCTTCATCCCTGAATAACACCCCCATCATCCTAATTCTCCAGCTACGTAGCCCACGCCAAGTGCTACAATCTCTATTGCCTCACCTATTGATGATTGTATTGACACTGACGTTGAAGTGTTGATGGTGAGTCTTTATCGCCGTTCAGTGCCAGGATTCAATCGACCATTATTCTAGCTGATTTCAGACAACCGGAGTTACCAGTTTACATCGACAGTGAAGATCCTTGGACACAATGTGATGCGGAGCAGTGATGGACGAGTTTTGGGGCCCATTCGGGCTGATTTGGCGACTTACCATATATGGCGTGCCCGGATCGACGATCCGACTCCGTGGATGCGTCCGGATGCGTGTTGCGAATCATTTTCATATATAGCATTATGTATTTTGAGTATCTTTTCATGTAGTTATGGCATCGGAACCGCCGACCAATCATAGCCGTCGATTTCGGTTGCCCTAATAGTGTTTTATTATAAATAGGTCTTTAGGGCTGCAGGAATTCTTATTGCTGAAATTTGGAGAGTCCTCTTCCTTGTTTCCGGCGATCTCCTCCGCGGTGCCGACTCCGTGGAGCCCCCTTGGTGACGACTCCTTGGGTAAATATCTTCTTCCTTTTGTTAGCCTCTCCCTCCTCCTACCACAGCCCCTCCCAAAACCCCAACAATCCTTCCCCTGTCCAAACAGCAGCCGCCACTTTGCTGTCCAGGAACCAGCCGCCTCCCTCCCTCTTAGATGCACTGTAGGGAAATGAAATTTACTGTTCACTATTATAGTTAGTGAACAGTAAATCTCATATTGCCGCCGTCAG
The DNA here is from genome assembly GCA_033032865.1 of Dactylorhiza incarnata. Classification (NCBI taxonomy): domain Eukaryota; kingdom Viridiplantae; phylum Streptophyta; class Magnoliopsida; order Asparagales; family Orchidaceae; genus Dactylorhiza; species Dactylorhiza incarnata. Next base: position 10,861,583 of record JAWHQI010000031.1, read on the forward strand.
CCTCCAAGCTCTCTTGCGGAAGTCCTGCCGCCAGCCCTCCCTCCTCCTCCCTGCAGTCCTGCCGCCAGCCCTCCCTCCTCCGCCCTGCAGCCCTGCCGCCAGCCCTCCCTCCCCCTCACAGCCGCACACCACCAGTCCCCTAATAGCAGCCCCTCGGCCTTCCAAACCAGCCCGCCTCCTCCCTGTCCGCTGCAGAACAGGACGCTGTCCAGATCTGGACAGTTTCGTCCAGATCCAGCCCCGCGCCTTCAGATCCAGCTCTCCCTCAACTATACCAACAGCCACCACCCTTTTCCCTTCCGTGGAGCCACTCCCCCTCCCCCGATCTAGCCTCCCACCATCCGGAAATCCCCATATCGCCTCCCAATCTCAGATCCGTGGTAGATTGTTGCAGCCCTATTTAATTTCCAGATTTTATATTACTTGTTATTTGTGGAGATTGGTTGTTGTTGGTTATTAGACATTGCACGCGTGTGGAACTCTTGCTTTAAAGGAATTACAGTTTATTATCATTTGCCTGTGAATCTCTAACTTGCAGGAAGGAGTTATTCGCCGTGCGTTCTTGCTTTGGCCCTCCACGCGGAGGAAAGCCTATGCTTGCTTTGCTCTAATAAATTATTCTGTCTTGCACGTGAAAGTATTTTGTGTTGGATTTAATTCTTTATTATCTAATTTGGACTCAATCGTCGGACTTTGCATAGCATGTAGGCTTAGGTCACGGTTTATCCGCCGCCTATAGATTCGTCCTGCGTCAATTGGTATCAAAGCGAGGTTCCGCGCTCTTTCGATACGCAGTCGTAGAGTCTATAGGTTGTTTTTCACTATGCATAGGTATCATAATTATTCCTCCCCTCACTGTGGAGGTCTCGAGTCCACTTGCACTCGCCCTCATAGGTACCCTTTAGGGAGATCCCCACGACACTATGATGATTATTCGCGTTCATAACACACCACTTCCATAGATCGCGTTGACCCACCAACACGGCCCCACTACGCTAGGGACGATGAATATGATGATTGTCGTAGTGCTTACTCGTACACTCGAGCGGATCGTGTTGATTCTTCGACACGACTCGGTTCCCTTAGGAATGATTATTATGAGGATCGTCGTTCCGAGAGAGATCTTGAGAGTCAGTTTCGTACTGCTGCCCCTTCCTTTGACGGCCCATCGAGTCCCGAGTCTTTCAGTTATTGGCTCGTGGATATGGAGTATTATCTTGACCATTTTGAGATATTCGGTGAGCGTCGCATCAAGTTTGCGAAACTTAGACTTTTAGATCAGGCGAGAGCATATTGGGCTAGCATTGAGAGGACACGCGAGCGAGACCGTCTACATCGCGTCACTAGTTGGGTGGACATGAAGCGTACATTGTGTCAGAGGTATCTGCCTTCGTCGTATCGGAGTCGCTTGCTCGACCAATTATCTTCCCTTCAGCAAGGATCCATGTCCGTCGCTGAGTATAGGGATCGCTTTGATGAATTAGTTGTGAGGAGCGATATCCGAGAGGACCCAGCCATGACGTCTTGCAGATTTCGGTCTGGCCTTCGACCAGACATTCGTACTGAGGTGGTTTTTCATAGCTCGAAGTCCCTCGAGCAGACGTATCAGCTTGCCCTTCGTTATGAACAGTCTTTGAGATCCGCAAGAGCTGGTCGATGGGATTCTCACCTTGACCTCCGCAGTACGAGCCCCTCCGACACCGAGGACACCACTTTGCCTATCATTATTCCATCAGACATGACTGAAGTAATACCTGATGCAGATTGCTCTCACCCCAGTGAGGTGCTTAGCCCAGTTAGTGACTTATCTCTAGTTTCTGACCCGTCTTTTGTGACCCCGACTGAGGGCGAACCTGAGCGGCCTATTGAGTCTGTAGCATTGTGTCCTTCACCCACACCACCACCTTTGGCATGTCATGGGTTGATTAACACCCCTACCCTTGACTCACATCTTGACACCGCACCCGCGGACCCATTCTTGAGTCTAGGTCTATGTCGCTCTCCCCTTATCATATCCCTGGGTCACATCGCGACCGAGAGCCCAGAGCCTAGTGTTGATCTCATAGTGGCCATGTCATCCATTCACAGGGACACTACCCTTTTTGTAGGTACTCACCTGGAGGACCTTGAACCTAGTGACGAGTCCCATGACGAGCCCCCAGTTGAGCCTCCTGATGATCCACCACATCCGGGTGAACATGAGATTCACGTGAGGCGCTTGTTTACGAGTTTCGAGTTATTGACGTCTCCTCCCCTATCATCTCTGGCTTTGCCCCAGAGGATGGGTCGTGAGTGGAATAAGACGTATGTAGGGCCTACCTTGAGCACACTAGAGTCTACTCATATTTTGAGGACCCACTTTATGACACATCACACTCGTGATGAGTTTTGGGACACACCACCCGCTGACCCACCCGATGAGTTCTTTGTTGTCGGGGACACTCACCACACTATAGAGCCACGTTTTCTAGACGGTGCACATGATTTTCACTTAGGAGGTTGTCGCATTCGCGATGACTTTTCTTACACATCTCCTGGTGCGCCCCCTGATGTGTCACGTTCCCTGAGAGACACTTGGATCTTTATGAGCTCGTATTTGAGTATAGTTGTCTCTCACGATCATCTGAGCACTCGTCACACACAAGATGAGTTTTTCTACACTCCTCCGAGAGAGCCTCCTGATAGGCCACCTCCTTTGGTAGATTTTCAAATGATTATTAGTCATTCTCATTGTGAGTATGTTGTGTCGATCATGTGTCATTTACATCATTTGTATGCGTCTGTTGAGTCGTTTTGTCATCATTTGCATGAGTCTGTTACGTCGTTTTGTCATCATTGGCATACGTTTGTTGTGTTGTTTGTTCATCGTTTGCATGTGTGTCATGAGTCGGCCCGACGAAGAATCCATAATGATAATAAATTTTGTAAATCACATGCGGATGTTCATTGGCAAGTGCAGGTACTTCATGAAGGCGAGCAGGTGATGGTGAGAATCTGCGTTGTGAGGCTCCGTGCGAGGCTTGCTAAAAGCTTGAGCGTTAGGCGAATGGGTCCCTACTCAGTCCTGAGATGCATCGGCACAAATGCTTATGAGTTGGACATCCCCGCGAGCATGAGTACCCATACTGTGTTCAATGTCGAGGACCTGACGCCATACTTTGCACTTCACGAGTATTCAGGCCCACATCTTGGCGGCCCCCCCGAGCCTTTACCACTGTTTTTACCACCCACCACTCAGTCTACCCCCGAGCCCTTGCCACCACATTCATTGCCCCGTTCTCAGCCCACCTCTGACCCTTATTTGCCCGGGATGTTGTCCCCAACGGTTTCACCATTGGCACCTCAGATTCCACCGGATCCTTCTACTTGTGTGTTGAGAGATGAGCTTGATCGATTCGCCCCCGGACTTCGACTTCAGTACGTCCGTCTCCACTCATCGGGGATGGAAATTTTTCAGTCCGGAGGAGTTGATTGGCGAGGCCACTTTTCTGCGTCGACACTTGGACGACCTCTGGCGGACCTCTTCGAGTTTTACCTGGCATGCGGCGAAAGAATTCTGACCCCTATTCATCGGGAGATGAATTCTTTCAAGCCGGGGAGATTGATGCGGAGCAGTGATGGACGAGTTTTGGGGCCCATTCGGGCTGATTTGGCGACTTACCATATATGGCGTGCCCGGATCGATGATCCGACTCCGTGGATGCGTCCGGATGCGTGTTGCGAATCATTTTCATATATAGCATTATGTATTTTGAGTATCTTTTCATGTAGTTATGACATCGGAACCGCCGGCCAATCATAGCCGTCGATTTCGGTTGCCCTAATAGTGTTTTATTATAAATAGGTCTTTAGGGCTGCAGGAATTCTTATTGCTGAAATTTGGAGAGTCCTCTTCCTTGTTTCCGGCGATCTCCTCCGCGGTGCCGACTCCGTGGAGCCCCCTTGGTGACGACTCCTTGGGTAAATATCTTCTTCCTTTTGTTAGCCTCTCCCTCCTCCTACCACAGCCCCTCCCAAAACCCCAACAATCCTTCCCCTGTCCAAACAGCAGCCGCCACTTTGCTGTCCAGGAACCAGCCGCCTCCCTCCCTCTTAGATGCACTGTAGGGAAATGAAATTTACTGTTCACTATTATAGTTAGTGAACAGTAAATCTCATATTGCCGCCGTCAGCCTCCAAGCTCTCTTGCGGAAGTCCTGCCGCCAGCCCTCCCTCCTCCTCCCTGCAGTCCTGCCGCCAGCCCTCCCTCCTCCGCCCTGCAGCCCTGCCGCCAGCCCTCCCTCCCCCTCACAGCCGCACACCACCAGTCCCCTAATAGCAGCCCCTCGGCCTTCCAAACCAGCCCGCCTCCTCCCTGTCCGCTGCAGAACAGGACGCTGTCCAGATCTGGACAGTTTCGTCCAGATCCAGCCCCGCGCCTTCAGATCCAGCTCTCCCTCAACTATACCAACAGCCACCACCCTTTTCCCTTCCGTGGAGCCACTCCCCCTCCCCCGATCTAGCCTCCCACCATCCGGAAATCCCCATATCGCCTCCCAATCTCAGATCCGTGGTAGATTGTTGCAGCCCTATTTAATTTCCAGATTTTATATTACTTGTTATTTGTGGAGATTGGTTGTTGTTGGTTATTAGACATTGCACGCGTGTGGAACTCTTGCTTTAAAGGAATTACAGTTTATTATCATTTGCCTGTGAATCTCTAACTTGCAGGAAGGAGTTATTCGCCGTGCGCTCTTGCTTTGGCCCTCCACGCGGAGGAAAGCCTATGCTTGCTTTGCTCTAATAAATTATTCTGTCTTGCACGTGAAAGTATTTTGTGTTGGATTTAATTCTTTATTATCTAATTTGGACTCAATCGTCGGACTTTGCATAGCATGTAGGCTTAGGTCACGGTTTATCCGCCGCCTATAGATTCGTCCTGCGTCATAATGCATTTTGAATCATCCATAGCTACACACGCTTTATCAGGGAGCCTGTGATGCCAACTTTTCTTTTCTATCCTTGAAATTCCAACGATCAATTGATTTTTTGAACTCCCCAAAGGCAATAAAACAAGCTACGACAATTTGATGTGCCTTCTAACTTCGAACTGTGCAAGTTCTTAGAGACTAAAGCGTGGCTCAAGTCATCTGTCTTACTTGCGACAAGATATTCACTAATTTCTTTGCTATTATGTCACTTGCTTCTAGAAAGCAAAGATGGGAGTAAAATTTGCAGATGATAATATCTTGCAAGTCGCATTGGTTAGTGGACTCCGAGATGATCTTCTTAAATATCAGATGAATACACACCGACAACATACATCCAGGCTTTGGAGTTGACGAGCCATCATATGCATGCCAAAGACAGTTTCCCCTCCACTTCTACTGAGTTGTTAATACCCGAGTATCTCGTCCTGCTAATAGAGAAGAACTACGACGTCCTCACCCTCACAAATTCTTCCGGGATAACAAAGATCGATTTCGCTAGCCACATAGGTGACCTCCTATACCTGTTGATCATCCTCCACCATTGATTAATCCCACAGGGGAGATTGCTCCCTACACATTCACCCGACCTAAAGGACTTCGATCTCAAGTCCTTCCTCGATAGATAACTCCACCTTACTGTGTTCCTTTGAGAGAACGATACTCGAGGAGTATATTCCCAAATTTATTACTTGAACGATCGGTACACTGCCGTTTCGTGCCGCAGTCTTGCTACCGCCTATAGCGGTGTGCTAAATTTGCGCATCACATAGCCTAAACATTAACCTTGCCATTCGACTGGTGAAACAGAGAAAGAGGAAGCTGGCTTGTCTGGCCACTGATCTTGCAGACCTAATTTATGAAGTCAATAAATTGTTGAAAGCATGTCTGTGGGGAGATTCAATATCCCGAGTGGATATCGAATGCTAATGGTAAGGAAGCCCAATGGCCAATGACATATGTGTATAATCTTTAGGAACATGAATGAAGGTTTCTCTTAAAGATTGCTACCCTTGCCTTCGATCTATTGCCTAGTTGATCATACCTATGAGTTTACTTTTATTAGTTTTCTAGATGCATTTGCTGGCTATCATCAAATCCATTTACACCCACATGATTAGAGGAAGACAATGTTCATTCACAAGCGTTGATTGCTTTTGTTATAAAGTGATTTCGTTTGGATTGAAGAATGATGGGGCCACATATTAGAAGACAATTGATTTGATGTTTAAGTATCAAAGGGGACAAAATGTTGAAATTTATGTGGATGAATTGTTGATCAAGAGAAAATTTTTTTCATAACATCTTATAGATTTGCAAGAGACCTTCGCTACCCTGCAGAAATATTATAGATTTGCAAGAGACCTTTTTTGTCTGAGTGATCTGGTGAATGATTAAATGTTGCTCGGTGCGGACAATCCAACCCAAGGGGTCTATCCTGTTTAATGTTGAGATGTGGATGCGGAGGGAAGGTGGAGGGGTACAATCCTGCCCGAGCAGGTTCTTTCAGGGACAATTTACTTGGGGCCTAAGGCATATGCTACATGAGTTCCGGATTGTTGGCTGGGTTGTATGTTGCGGAGCAGTGCCATAATCGACGTGAACTGCTTAGCTTAGGCCTTGAGGTGAGTGTTGATGATGGCGAGGGCATGTTCTAGGGCCTCCACATGGTTCTCCATTGTTTTCCACGTCTTGGGCATAAGTGGAAATTGCGTACACAATACATAGGAGGCCCGTTAGTGTTGGGGAAGGAGAGACTAAAATTAGGGTTTGCGGCAAAGATGTATGAAACGCTGCATGTGGGGATATAATTCTACTAGAGGGCCATCGACAATTGATAAGGGCAGCTGGAGAGATGACAAGGTCTATGCTGGAGAATGGGAGAAACTATTGGAGAATTAGAGCAACTAGCGGGCCACCATACTAGGGCTGGAAAATGATTTATGGCCGCGACTATTGCGACATGGAGATCGGATGAACGTCGGGTTATGGCGTTGCTGGCTGTTGAAGGAGGTACTCTGAGGCGGGATCGAGTGATCCAAAGCAGGACCGCACGGAAGAGGCCGATGGGAACCCCAACGGATGCGGCGAGGGAAGACACGGTGGGATTGCACAAAGCAGCCCAAGGCAAGGGATTGCCAAGCGGAAGTGGGTGTGCTAGCCTCACGTTGCAGGAATGAACTGAAGGAACGAGATCCGCAACTAAGATCGGGCGAAAACAATGAGATTAGATCAATATCATAGAAATTTGATTGCAATCGAACTTGGAAACAAGATACAAATCATGAGGATTCGTGCTTAATCTCAAGAGGTTGGTTCCTCCTTGAAGTTCCTCTCCAAAGATAAGAGAACTCAAAACCTAATGATCAAAAGATCCCTAGTACTCCTAAGTCTTCTCCTTATATTGAGAGAGGGACTCACTTACAAACTACCTTAATATCCATACTAAATAAAAATACATAATGACCAAAACAAAATGCTCCATGTCATTGTCTACGTGTGTGCGTAACACGAGCTATCAACATTGTTATGTGCTCTGCAAACTACTCATACAATCGAGCAGGACATACTCTGTTTCGACTTCCACACAATTCAAAATGCCAAATTTCCATTGAAATGAAGTTAGGAGTCCTCAAGTTACTCTTGTTTAACAACCTGAAGAAGTCGCTGGGCGGTGGATGGAAACGAGTGAACCTGAACTAATGGTGGTCTTAGATGAAGTAGAAGAAATTTCCGATCAATCTTTTATTCGTCAGCATGAAACCCATCGAAGGACATTCAACTATTTTAACTATAATGTCAACGCTCCCCCATTTCTGGAAGGTGATTTAGTTCTGAAAAAGGTGGATGCTGCCTCTTGACAGGTTTTTGAAGGAAAGTTGGGCACAAATTGGTATTGCCCTAATATTATCCATGAGGCCCTACAACTTGAAGTTTATCTACTATAAACATATGAATGAGGTGTTCTCGCTAATACTTGTAGTGGCGATGATCTGAACCTCATGTTGACTTATCTTATTTGACGTCGATTCAATGGAGAGAGTTTTGCGGGATTTTAAAATTATCAATGAAACATTCATTCCATCAAGGAACAAGTCAGTAAATTCTCGTCAATGACTTATATATTTCTCTTTCTTCCCCGAGCTTGTATGACTTGTTCTTAAGCATATTGTCTTTCGCCCCTCTAGCTCACTCATAAGCAGTCACAACTTAAGTCATGCATGATGTGATAGCTTCTTCATATAATTCTCTTTCACCTCCTTTAGCGCACTTACATGCAGGCATCCCATAGGCCCTGTGTGTACATGATTGCTTCTTCTTTACACATTGATTGTCTCACATTAATGATTTCTCTTCATACACCTAAGATGTTGACTCATTTTAGAAAAATTTCTTTTTGTAGCAACAATATTGTTAATGTGTACTCATTGAAAACACTTAATCAAATGACTATACACTCTCTTTGGATGAGCTAACGCTCACTTATAAAAAAATCAGTTGATGATTAACATATAGTATAACAAGTCGCGACAACATCTATACAACAATTACATCAAATTTGAGTACATTCACACACGAGATGTTTTGATTCATTATTTATAAAATCATCTCCAATAGTAAGTGAAAGGAAAACAAATGAAGGAGAATTCTTATTTCATTGATCAGGAAAGGGGATGAAATTTCAGAATTGCAAAATGACGGAACGATGATGTATCACTTGCTTTGGTTCTTGGGGAGTATTCTGCTTAGTTCCGCTAGCTGAGTAGACAACTCTGGAGCATACTTCTAAAGTAACTGGATTTACTAAGAAACCACATTCCATCATTAGTTGTACCATTAACCGCATCATTGCAATGCTTGCTTCTCAAGTTTTCACAACTCTGTTATTGGCAATCTGTCCCGCTCTATCTATTTCAACTATTAACTTTAGGTTTTCAGCTTCTGTCGCAACTAGTCACTGTTGGAAGTTATCTGGCTGGGGTGCAGCTTCAATCCCGACAATATTTAATTGTCGTTGCAGTTTGTTTCCTCAAACAATTTCTTCTCTATAATGCTGCTGCCAGTTTTTGGCATTTGGCAATGATTTGGCTTATTTCACGTATCTTTGCTCAAGCTCCCTTAAGTTTTTGCCATTGTACATATTTCATGAACTTTATGCGACAGAAGCCGCCACCATCCGAAGATCAAAGGCGATGCTTCTTCCTTTCGGCATCGTCAACGATCATATGTCCCCTCTCAGTATCACCGAGCTACCACCCACTTTGCTTGTAAACGGGTTTCCCCTGCATGTCCGACTGCAAGTAGTTCTCTCTTGTTGAATCCCCTTTCCTTTCTCAACATGGTTGGCTTTGGTCGTGTCTTTGGCTACTCCCACACTGTTTGGTGAGAATGTTATTCTCTTCCTCGCCCCTCTCTTCTGCTAAATATATCATTTATAAGAAAAATGTTTAAATACGAGGATATTAAATTACAAAGGGTAATTATTCTTGGTGAAATTAAGTCATACCTTAATTTTATTTTGCCTTGTAATCAAGAACATTTAGGAATTTTGATGGAACCTTCTAGTGTTCATAACTACGACAAACGAAGGACAGGGAAGGAGAGGTCGAGGAAGGCCGAGAAGAACTTGGAAGTAGGAGAGAAACAAAGGTAAAACTCTTATTCAAAATTTTCATTCCACTTTCAGTCATTTACAGGTGTATATATAGCCTTTGGCTATTACATGGGAATTACTTGGTAACAACAATAAAAATATAAGATATTACATTCCCATCATTGGATCATTGATGCAGTTGTTCGTCTTCGGCCGTTGGATGTGCATGTGCTTACCTTTGACTATTACACGTGTATACTCGTTACATTGCACTCGTCTTTAAAGATGATGTCCTCGTCGTTTACTCCTTTTCCATTTTGATGAAAAATGATCGGTCTGCTTCCTTTATATTTAGTTTCCGAAATTCCATTGTATTCATTACAATTTGAATGTTGTGGATGCCCAGGAAGTTCCGCCCTCGGATTATAGTTGGAAGATGACGCCATTCTCCCCAAAGCAATGGCTTGTTGTAGATGAAATTGATGGTCGTGATCACCTCAGGTTGGTGAGATCCTTGTGTGTCATTGAAGCCACCAGATGTTGTAGTTTTGTGAGGTAGTATTTACTGCTATGAACTCACAAGATCTTGCAGGCTTAATTTGATACGGGCTAGCCGTATCAAGATCTAAAACGAAAAATGCGAACTTGTGTTGCATGAAATAAAGGATACAATCGAGAGACAGACTCTTGCCAAGCACCCTGAGACTGAGTCTTCCAAAGTACTCTCCTCTCAAAAGAGAGTCTCAAGACTACACTCCAAAGATAACTCTCACTACCTAAGGGGCTCCTTATATAGATGGAGGCCCCAATACAAGACAAAAACACTGCATTACAAAATACCTAAAGATATGTGCATATCAATACGCCCGCCCTGAAAAGCGACCTTATCCCCAAGGTCGAGCCGGGAAGGGTCCCATGGGTGCGTCAGTGAGACTCGGGCGACTCCTCTGGTGGGCGGATCAGGCGAAACATCAAAAGCGTAGAGACGTCGTGGTGGACTGGTTGCTGCAGATCTGTGGGTAGGTGGCCGAAACAGGCGTAGAACTCTGCATGAGACTGCTCGAGAGTCATGCACACAAAAGATCGTATCCTCAAGGTCGAGCGAGGTGCACGCCAGTTGGGCCAGGGCCCCAGTCAGAGGCCGAATGCTATGAAGATTGATGGTGGAAACCCATCCAGATTCTGAACAAGGGTCGTGAAGCCAAAAATAAGGTTAATGATGAGTAGGTTGTGATGATTTGGAAGGAAGCCAGATGGGAAGTGTGGTCGAAGTGGGAGAGTGACAAGATGTGAAGGTATGGTAACAATGGGCTCATCCTCACTGCCCTCCTGCCACCCAACACCGCCTTTTGTCGTGTCGCGCTGCCCCTCCAACGGCTCCTGCAGCCTCCCAGCGGCCTCCCGCATCTCCGTCAGCATCCAGTCGGCCGCCCGCACTTTTCTTTATCTCCCAGCGGCCCTCTTGCACCCCTTTCACATTTCATCGGCCCTCTGGCGGCCCTCCTACGCCTTTTGCAGCATTCCGGTAGCCCTCCAGAGCCTCCTACCGCATTCGGCCCTCACACTCCCTTTCCGCCATGAAACTCTTCTCGAACTCAGTGTATGTTTAATGCGATCGAATTGAAGCTGCCATGGATAACCTCCTTTCCATGACGCTTGCGCTTCGTTGCCAGCTTCTTCCACTTGACCACTTACAACCCCTGCCTGTATCTCTGCTTTCCGACGAGCCTGCGGTTTCTGAAAATTCCAACCAACTCCGCTTCTTCTCCAGCCGATTCCAGGGGTTGCTTCGAGCGACTTCACCCGAGTCCGCCGATTCCGGAGGCAGCCGCCCCTCCATCGACTTTCGACCACTCCAGTTCTTCCCGCGCCTTTCGGCTGCAGTCTTCCAACAGTCTCCATTGCATGGGACCGCAGACTTACATCGGATGTTGTAGGAAAATTGGGAGCTTTGGGGGCAAGGCTTTACTGGAGACCAATTTGCTTTAAATTAGTTAAGATTGCTGGTCTTGTTTTTATAGCTATGCTTTGGCCCATGAGAGGACATTGGTTACAGATAGGCCAAGGTCACGACCAGACTTTAGCGTTGGCGACAATTTTGTTGGGGTCCATGAACATACAAAGTCCATGGGTTGGTTGATGTCATTATAGAATTAAGGCTTCGATGACAACCTTGTCATGTCCTATTGTGCGACGCTGAGGAATTGGGTCCCCAAGAGCCGTGACGACGGTGCATATACATAGAAGTTCAACAATCCTTCGTGCTTGGTGAATATGATATCACGAGAGTATTCATAATGACATTGTGTGTGGAACTTGCTTAGCGAACTAAGGGGTTATTGTTCTATTGCATGAAACAAGATTCTGTTAGGTGTGTGTTACATATTGTGAATTTAATTGTTCCCTCTTGTAGATAACAACTAACAATTTATATCTTGTATTGATGCACGAATCACGTTGTGATAGTGGTAATCATTCTTTTACTTATTACTTTAGTGTGTTTATATATTTGTATATTTTATCCAAGTGTTGACCTTCTAGGCTGAGTGGTACCCCGAGGCCGATACGGTGCTCATGTGGAGAGAAGTTGTTACAAATGGTATGATAGACGAACCTCATGTAATATAAGGTGTGGTTCGAGGATGAACCAAACAGAAGTTGGCGGGCCTGTAACATCCCGAATCCAATGAGGTCAATTTGATGGGGGGGGGGGGGATGGGAGTGGGGAGTTTCTTTAGGGCAGTGAATTCGGACAAACACAAGTCTTGACATGATTCTAGAATTTCAAACTTCTCTGTGTAAGGATGTGGTGGAATTAACCGAATCCAACATTGAAATTGAAGGAAAAGTTACCAGACTTAAGTAATTATTTGGACCCCTAAATATCATGTGTTTCTTAGAGTAAATGATGTTCTATTAGGAACTTCATAGTTAATTGAGCTTTGTATGAGTAATTTTGAATTGGTGGCCTTCTGGGAAGTTCTCACTTGCCACCTTTGGAAAAGAAAAGAACTGTGAGGTTCAACTTAGTTTGGATTGTGCTGATTTGAGAGGGAGTGAACTTTGAGAGGCTTTTTAGAATAAGTGGTGAATTTTTGTTCATAGTTAAGTGAACTTTGAGAGGGAGTAATTTTAGGGTGGGTGAACTCAGGTTTTTATAGGCCATCTCAGGAAAAGAAAAAAACTGTGAGATTCAACTTATTTGGGTTGGACCAAACCAAATAGAAAATACTTTAGATATTGTTGGTTAGGTCATTGCAACTTAGTTGTGGTTCTAGGTGATATCTTGAAGCTTTTCTTTGTTTATCACCGAAGGATCACTATCCCACTTGTTTTCAGCTTCGCACACTACTTTATTTGTCTTAGAGACAAGGTATTACCAAAAGTTCTGTTGATCACTCCGAAAGTAATCTTTTAATATTCTTTAATCTTTATTGCAAGATAATAAGTGGGTTGTTATAGTCAACATTTAAATGCCAGTTCTTCTGAATGAGTTTTTTATAGAAAAAGAGTGATGGGTTGGCCACATTCTGAAATGCAAAAGAAAATGATAATTGTGTTATTGATGAAATTGCATAAGAGGACGAGTGAGCCTAAGTTATCAAGGCGCGCCTGAGGCGCACCCAAGGTGCACGCGAGGCGCACCCAAGGTGCACGCGAGGCGCACCCAAGGCGCACGCGAGGTGCACCCAAGGCGCACCTAGGCTCCCAAATGCTGAAATTCAGCAAATTGGGCGCCCAATTCGCAGAAATTCAGCGAATAGGGCGCCCAATTCGCATAAATTCAACGAAATGGGGGCCCAATTCGCAGAAATTCAGCGAATTGGGGGCCAAATTCGGCCCCCAATTCGCTGAAATTCAGCGAATTGGGGGCCAAATTCGCAGAAATTCAGCGATCTGGGCGCCCAATTCGCAGAAATTCAGGGATTTGGGGGCTCAATTCGCTGAAATTCAGCAAATTGGAGGCCCAATTCGCAGAAATTCAGCGATTTGGGCGCCCAATTCGCAGAAATTCAGGGATTTTGGGGGCCCAATTCGCAGAAATTCAGCAAATTGGGCGCCCAATTTGCTGAAGTTCAGCGATTTGGGGGCCCAATTCGGTGAATTTCAGCTAATTGGGCGCCCATTCGCTGATTTTCCATGAATTGGGCGCCCAATTAACTGATTTTATTTTTTCCTCATTTTTGCGCCTCACGTGCCTCAAGTGCTCGCCTGCGCCTCGCGCCTTGCGCCTAGGCTCCAGGGCCCCTTTGCGCCTAGGCTCCAGGGCCCCTTTGCGCCTCAGTGCGCCTTGCACCTTTAATAACATAGAAGTGAACAGAGTTATGTGTAGATTAATAACAATAGTGATTGGGATATCAGTATGCCACTGCTTATTAACATAGTCTATCCAAATTTTCATGAATGTTCCTTCTTCCAAGTTGCACATTATTGGAGGTGGATGTTTTATCAACATTGTAAGCCTCCATAAGCTCAATATTAGTGAGAATTCCTAAATTCTATCATAGAAAAAGAAGATTTGTAGGGTTCTTCTCTTTATCTTTTTTCTCCCGACAAAGGATATGGTGAATTAAAAAATTCATTGGGAAGATTACAATGTTCATGTTGTGAGCTCGCCGGAGTGACCAAGGCAGAGGGAATACTTTGGAGCCGGAACTGTGGCTGCCTAGGAGGGGCTTGCTCTGAAGGAGAGAGCTACCAAAAATCTCATACAAAGATGAGAAGGAGAACAATTTTTACATAACCTAATAAGTCCCAAGGGGTCCTTTAAATAAAGGATACGAGGGGATAAACATAATTAACCCCACAACACTTAGTCTACGTCATAATGTTAAATAAGATACACCACAAGATGACATAATACAACCCTAAGATGAACAACTTAATACCCGGGCAGAAAGCTCTTAACAGTTTGCTCGTTTGGCACGACGATAGTGGTCTTTAACGCAGTGGTTATGAACCATAGTTCCTGAATGTCCGACCTCACCTAAGGAACTTCAACCACTTTTATGTTCAAAATTAGGTTTCTTTTTTTGGTGGCAGTCATAACCAAGGTTGTAAATGTCGGATGTTGGCGACATGTCGGATTGAGTTTTTAAATATCGGATGTTGAAAGTCAGAGACATGTCAGAGATATTTTAAAATATCGGATTTTCATATCTTATAAAAGGGCAGTCCGGTGCACAAAGAATCCCCGCACAACGAGGGTTCGGGAAAGGGTCCCACCACAAGCGAATTTTCATATCTTATAAAAAAAGGGGGCAGCATGGTGCACAAAGCATCCCCCCCCCCCACCCACCCCCCCCCCCCCCCCCCCCCCCCCCCCCCAGCGAGGGTCCGGGGAAGGGTTCCACCACAAGGGTGAAATGTAGGCAAACATTACCCTTCATTTTTGCAAGAGGCTACTTCCATGACTCGAACCCTTGACCTCAAGGTCACACGACGACACCTTAACCAGTGTGCCAAGACTCCCCTTCTAGATTTTCATATCTTATAAATAAAAACAATTATTTTTATGTATATTAAGTATAATTATCTAAAAGGAAATAAAAAAATTAACATGATAAGTAAATGAACAATGAGTCATGTATATTTCAAAATAAATTTGAAATATATTCAAAAATATTATAACAAGTATAAATCTGTACATTATAAAATATATTTAATATTATATAAAAAAATTATTTTATTAGTACTAAGTTTTATAACAAATAAAAAAGATTTAAAAGTTGTCTTTCCATGCTTAATAAGTTTATATTAAAATCATATAAATAATAATTAATAAATGTGTTAACTTTTTCACATTTTTATAATATGGAATAAGAATAATACCGTAAAATAATAATACAAAATTGATTATAATAATAACAAATTAAAAGAACGAAATAATAAGTCTTATTGATTTAAACATGCATAATATTATATATATATATATTTATGTGTGTGTGATTTAGATATATACAGCTAGACTGCTAACATAGCATAAAATAAAATAACGGACGATATGTTAAAAAGTCGTGTGGGCCGATATATCAGAGAAAATCGGATATATCGGCCTATATTTTACAAAAGGACATCAATTGTTTTAGAAAAAAATGTGGTTTTATCTTCAAAAATTACATGACATACATGTCGGAGGAAATTTAAAACAGTGGCTCATAACCATTGTCTCGCCAAACATGCATTTTATGAAGGTGGCGTTTTTATCTAAACTCATCGGAGCAAAAAATGCCGAGCCAAACGGAGCCTTATTCTTCCTCCTGACACAGCCTCTCTGCACATTGTGAAGCTAGTAACATTTTACTTATACATTGTTATTAATACTTAGGATTATTGCTTTTATGTATCTTATGTTTCAATTTGATTATACATTGCTTGAATGGATGGAGTGGAGGGGATGCTTTTATTACCTATTGATTATAAGTTGTGGTAATAGACAGATGGGATGCAATTCTTTTATTTTCATTTGTAGCTTAAAATATTTATTACATATTGATTATTTTTAGATGACATTGTTCAATTCCAATTCTTATGATTGAATTTCATTTTAAATTTCCAATTTCGAATATTATGATTGGAATTCCATACAAGTCACAACTCGAATCATTTAGTTTTACGTTAGATGCTACTAACTGTTATTTTTTGGAGAGAATTTCAGTAGACTAATGTTTTATGTATGCGACCCTAGCTTAATTTTTTTTCATTAAAACAATAATGACAAACTAAACACTTATATATAGTGCTTATGCTTGCTGCATTCTCCTACAAATCTCACATTTATTTTCAAAACTGTAGAGAAACACAAGTTTTGAGAGAGATAAAAAATAATTTTTTAATAATTCTCGCCAATTTACATACAAGCCAGCTATTACATGTATAAATAGAAGAGGCGAGAGCTGATGAAATCATCATCCAAGATGTGGGAATAATGCCTATGTAACAATGGGCTTAATTGTGGGACTTTGTACGGGCCTTTTGTATAGATTGCTTTAACACCGCAAGATGGAGCATACAAATCATATGAACCAAACTTGGAGAAGAACTGGTGATAAAGTGGGCGTGGTATCTTGATACTGAAAAAATATCTGAGATTGCCCAAGTTTTTGGTCTGAAAAACAGATGCCATGTGTTTCTTGATCATGTGTATGCCATTGAGATCATTGCCCGTGATAAGAATATCATCAACATACACCAAAAGTATCTATGTATATGTCGAGCGGTGAGGAGTAAAAGGAGAGTAGTCGTCCGAGCTTCGAGTAAATCCAATATCACGAACGACACGACTAAATTTGTCAAACTATGCTCGAGGAGATTTGTTGAGACCATAGAGAAACTTCTTGAGATGACATAAGTTTCTCCCCCGTGGTCTCAAACCCGGGAGTCCGCTTCATGTAACGGCCAATGAGAAAGTATTTTGGTATCCCATTCTGAAGACAGTGGATGTCAGATCAATGGAGAAAAAATATTTTGGTACCTTTGTATAAGAATAAGTGAGATATACAAAATTGTGTTAATTACAGGGGAATTAAATTAATGAGTCATACTATGAAATTATGCTAACGAGTAATAAAGAGAAGAGTTAGACGAGAGACTAGCATCTCAGAGAATCAATTTGGATTCATGCCAGGGAGCTCAACCATGGAAGCTATACATCTCTTGGGGAGACTCATTGACAACTATCGGGAAAGACAAAAAGATTTGCATATGCTGTTTATCGATCTGGAGAAGGCTTATGATAGGGTTCCAAGAGAGGTCTTGTGGAGAGTCTTCGAAAAGAAAGTTGTAAATGTATCATACATTGACGTAATCAAAGATATGTATACAAATTCAGTGACCAGGGTGAGGACATCTGGAGGATTAACACAGGAATTCTCTATCGTTGTTGGCTTACATCAAGGGTCAGCTTTAAGCCCTTATCTCTTTACCTTTATCTTAGATGAGCTCACCAGACATATCCAACAAGCAATACCTTGGTGTCTAGGAAGCACCGGTATGGGTACGAGTACCGGGTACGATACGTATCCGGTACCGCGGTACGACAAAATTTAAAAAATAAGGATATGGGTGCGGCGGGATACGTTGTATTAAATATAATAAATATATATGTATAATCTCACAAATGTAATTAAAAGTCAAAATAATAAAATATCAAACCTAATTGCATAAATCACCAATTGAAGTGCAAATTCACAGTTAATGCAATATAATATGAAGTTCTCAAACAAAAAATATTCATAATCATTTCAAATTTAAAGTTGTTTATCAGTCATTTTTTTCTTCTTCCCCATTATTGGAGATTAATACATCTTCAACTTCTGATTCGTCTAGAGACACGTTAGCAAAATACTAAACATAGAAATTTCATATTGAAAAAGTAGAAACAGTACCAATTTGAAAATATAATCTTTAAATATATAGTAAAAAAACAAAATAATAAAATTTAAATTAAATTCTTTATAGTTTAAACGAAAAAAGATACTTAAATCTGAAGTACATTTGTTACTATAATAAACAAGTATCGCTAGTTGCATTTCTGGGTCACAATTTTTCTTTTCTAAAAGACACGCAGAAGTCTTTTGTTTACTTTAGAAAAACATACTCTTATTGCAATATGCAGAACAATCTACCAAGTCCAAGTGTATCTACAAACTACAATAACAGGTGTATCCGTGAGTATCGGGTACGTACCGGTATCAGATACGTATCCGATACGGGTACGTGACCCTCAAGGAAGTATCAGTGCTTCATAGCTTGGTGTTTATTATTTGCAGATGATATTGTTTTGGTCGATGAGACGTGTGAGGGTGTAAACGTGAAACTTGAATCATGGCGAGACACTTTAGAAAAGAAGGATTTTAGGTTGAGCAGGACAAAGACGGAGTATATAAAGCTTAAATTTAGTAGTGCAAGAAGGTTGGATGACTCTGTCATTAAATTGAGTGACCAAGATATTTCTCGCAGTGAGTGCGTTAAATATCTGGGATCGATAATTCAAAAAGATGGAGGTGTAGATAAAGATGTGATACATAGAATCCAAGCAGGTTGGTTGAAGTGGAGAGGCGCGTCTGGGATCTTATGTGATCGTAAAGTACCATTAAAACTTAAAGACAAGTTTTATCGTACTGTAATTAGACCAACAATGCTTTACGGTTCTGAGTGTTGGGCAGTGAATGGTGTACATGAGCAAAAAATGGGAGTTGCGGAGATGAGAATGCTTAGGTGGATGTGTGGTCACACGAGACTGCATAAAATTAGGAATGAATCTATCAGGGATAAGATAGGAGTGGCGCCAATGGTAGAGATGCGTGAAGCTCATTTATGATGGTTCAGACATGTACTTAGGAGACCATTAGAGGCACCTGTTAGGCGTTGTGAGAGTTTAGTCACTAGACATGTTAAACGGGGGAGGGTTAGATCAAAAAAGACTTGGAATGAAACTATAAGGAAAGACATGATATACTTAGGCATTAGTGAGACTATGATTAAAGATAGGTCGCAATGGCGACAGAGGATCCATATAGCCGACCCCATTATGGTGGGATAAAGGCTTGAGTGTTGTTGATGCAACGGCTAGTGACGATGAACAACCAAAAAGATTAAAAAACAGACTGTATTCAGCTTCACAACATGTGAGAATGTCTCCTCATAGTTGAGGACCTATTGCTGTGTGAAACCATGGGCAACAAGGCGAGCTTTCATACGTTCCACAGCCCCATCCGGTTCATGCTTGATAGTGAAGACCCACTTACAACCCATACATGTTTGACCAGGAGGAAGTGGGACAAGGTCCTAGGTTTGATTAGCCC
Organism: Dactylorhiza incarnata; assembly: GCA_033032865.1. Taxonomy (NCBI): domain Eukaryota; kingdom Viridiplantae; phylum Streptophyta; class Magnoliopsida; order Asparagales; family Orchidaceae; genus Dactylorhiza; species Dactylorhiza incarnata. Next base: position 10,880,950 of record JAWHQI010000031.1, read on the forward strand.
GGAGAGCTGTCATTTCTTCATTCACAGTAGCCCGCAATTCGTGATGTTAAAGTGCTTCTTGCAAAGAAGTAGGGGTGAAAATAGTCGATAAAGATGACACAAATTTGTGAAACGCCGGATACAAGAGATGTAATGAAACATAATTAGATAGAGGATGAGCAGTAGAGTCTGGTACCTGATTGGTAGGCCGCGGAGCATCATCTGTAGAGGGTAACTGTCGTTGGGCATCCGAACGAGGGGGGCGTCGTTTGTACACACGAATAATAAGCAGGTTGGAAGAGATTGTAGTCGGTATAGGTAGAAGGGGGGTGGGGGGGGGGGGGGGGGGGGTGAGTTAGAATGGACATGAACGACAGGGCGTGGTTGTATAGAAGTTGCGTGGAGTATACGACGAACATATATTTGGTAGCACGTGGATCAGACTTGTCTGCAGGAAAACCAAGACAGTGAATATAGCAAGCGTAGCCAAACACGCGAGAAGTCAAGGGAAAGGGAGGTGTGCATGGGGATAGGAGGATGAAGGGCGTTCCAAAGTTGAGAATGGAGGAGGGCATGCGATTGATGAGGTAGCACGCCATAGATACTGCGAAATGCCAGTAGACCGTTGGCACCATCATCTGAAACATAAGAGAGTGTGCGACCTCAAGGAGGTGGCGGTTCTTCCTCTCGGCAACATCATTTTGTTGGGATGTGTAGGCACAGGAAGTTTGGTTGAGAATACCAAGCTTAGAAAAAATATTTTGAAACAAATTACTAGTACTCGCACACATTATTAGTTTGAAGAATTTTAATAGAGCTAGAAAACTATGTACGCGTCTCGACGATGAAGGCATGAAATACACCAAGTTATTCAGAACAGTCGCGAAGTAAACATAACCAGGTCATGCGAGAATAATCATTAATAAATATGAGGAAATAACGATAACTAGAAACACTAGTTGTTTTATACGGTCTCTAAATATCAGAGTGCACTAAATGTAAAGGAGCCGAGCTCTGAGTACAATGTGGTGTAAAGGTAGAATGATGTTGTTTGCCATAGATGCATGACTCGCAAGTCGCAGGTGAAGTCGGGGATTGAGAAATCTGGAAGAGCTTTCCGGAGAATCGGGAGAGCATGCCCAAGGCGTCGATGCCAATCAACAAAGGTAACAGATGTTAGAGCAGTGGTGGGAACATCCAAAGTGTAGAGCCCATTTGACAGTTGTCCTCTACCAATGATATTCTGGGTCTGTCGATCCTGCATAATAAAGGAAGAAGATAAAAATGTTACATAGCAGTCAAGATCTTGTGTTAGATGACTAACAAAGAGAAGATTAAAATGAGATCCCGAAATATGAGGAACCGAGAGCAGAGAGATAGATGAAGTGAGGGGTATGTCCCCTGAACCACAAACATTGGTGGTCTCCCCATTAGCCACCGTGATGAACTTAGGGCAGACAAAGTTCAAATAATGAGGTGGCTTTTGTGGAGTAATATGATTCGTGGCATTAGAGTCCACTATCCAAGCTGGACTATTGGAAAAATAGGAGATACCTTCATTTAAAGTAGACTCCACAGAGCTAGGAAAGCGAGTGATCAACCGTTGAAGATGCTAAAGTTGGGTGCGTAAGCTGTCAATGTCAGCATGGGTGGTGGAGAGAGCATCGGTCGCAATGGATGCATGTTATTGTGGAGGCCACAAAGGTCCACCATGCTTACGAAAGCAAGTAGACTCCAAATGATGACCCTGACCACAATAGGTACACACGCGAGTGTCGATATCCTTGGAGCTATTCCCCCCGCCGCGACGCCGTCCATGAGAGCCGATGCAACTCCCACGAGCCGGTGGAGGGGCGGGACGGTGTTCATAAGAGTTTTGGAGAAGGGCCGGTGAGACATGCTTTGGAGTATCAGGGGGTGGTGTCACCTTCAACAACATGGAGCACACATCTGAGAGGGAAACAACTGCGGAGGATGAGAGAATGTTTGCACGGACACTATGGAGATATGGGGTGGGGGGCACGGTCATCATCATGGCAATGTTGACTGCTTCCTCTTGAGCACGTTGAGTAGCGAGATCCAATGTTGGAGGCTGATGTTGAATCCAGTCCTCGACGAGAGTTTTGGATTTCGCAACAAAGGAGGTTTAAGTTTTCGTCTGCTCCCGGAGTAATAGATTGAAGGTCTGTGAAAATGTCAAATGTGTTTGAAACTTGAAAGTATCCTTGCCAGAATACAAGGAGTGAAGTTCATCCCACATTGCCTTTACCGTTTCATGATACATTGTCATACGATATGGCTCAGTGTCCATCAAATTCAAAATCCAGGACTGAACGCGGCCAACATCACAGAGCCATTGCTTGTTTGGCTCAGCAGGCGGTGCCTTGGAGAGATGATGAAGCAACCCCTTTATTTGTAGAACACGACACACGGAGTGCTCCCACTCGATAAAATTTTCTTGCCACTGAGAGAGATAGTAGTGATATGCAGTTCATCCCATACATCGGGAATAGGAGCCGGAGCAAGAGCCTGAAGGGAGGAATAGGAAAACCCGGTAGGCGTGCCCATGACTACTAAGGGAAGAGATGATAGTCACAAAGGGAGCACAACACAGCGGAAAAGTGTCGGGCTGCGGCCTGGGCTGTGATAGAGGGTTGCTGCGGCACGTGGGTGCGACCTGGGGTGCGGCAGAAGGTTGGTGCGGTTCACGGCAGGGTGCAAGTGCGGCGCGCAGGGGATGAAGCAGGTGCGGCGCTTGCAGGAGAAAGAAGGTAGGTGTGGGTGCGCGCGGGAGAAAGCAGGCAGGTGTTGTGCTCGGGAAAAAGCAGTCTGGTGCTGGTGCACGTGGGAGAAAGCAGATGCGGCACGCGGCGGGTGCGGTGCGCAGGAGTAGGTAGGTGCGATGCGTGGGAGAATGCATATGCGGGATTAAGCAGATGCGAGATTTATGCAGATGTGGGATTAAAAAAAATTTTAATGGTGGGGACCCGATGCGGAAAGCCAATAAAGGAACTCGATCATTAAAAAAAAATCCCATCCGTTGATCGAAACCTGACTCTGATACTATGTAGAGAAGTTTTGAGAGAATAATTTTTTTTAATTAATTCTCATCAATATTACATGCAAGTCAAACTATTATTCTTACATGTATAAATAGAAGAGGTGAAAGGTGAGAAATCATCATCCAAAATGTGAGACTAATGCCTATGTAGCAATGAGCTTTGTCGTGGGCCTTCTATGAGCCTTTTGTATAGATTGCTTTGACAAAAACTAAGAGCAAATATACTTCAAAAATTTTAAAACTCTTTGGGGGTAGTGCCTACCTTCAGCATTGTACTGTGATATTTTCCCCTTGTTTTTCAAGACGAACTAATACTAATTATAAAAATAAAACCATAAATAACCTTACTATAATTTAGAAAGATATGATTTTAAAATTGTATTTCCCGTGCTTTTGTGTTTTATTAGTAAGTTGTTTAAAATGAGTGAATAATAGGTTATGCTCTTTTCAGTTACGAGTCCGGCGCCGAACGAAGTGCTAATACCCGACCTGAACACATTCATGTGGCTTATAGTAACGCTAATACCATTGTTTGGACTTTCTGCTTTCTGGTGGAAAAGTTCTTGTGCAGAACGCGGAATGCGGCAGCAGAGACGATCGGTGAGAGCAAGTCTTCCAGCACCCTATTAATATGTGGAATAAATTCTTTTGGCTTTTATTTTAAACTTTGATTTCCCCATTAATTTTCAGGTGATGCATCTAAAGAGTTGAACGTATCAGCCCATGTCTGCTCTTTCATACAATTTAATAATATTTATTTTAGAATTTATATCCTTCAAGAATGTTTAGTGTTGTTAAATAAGTCAACAATAAACTGAACGCCTCTGGTGACATGTATTTAGATCAATGTAACTAACAAATATATTTTCAACATTTTTTTGGATTATTTCGAATTTCGTTCAGAGTGCGTTGCTCTTCGTTGTGTTCTTTTTTTATTCTTGGTTCAGAAGCCTAACTAAAAAAGATATAAATATTTAGAATAATAGAAGATTTGGATATTATCTCCCTTCCTTTAGATTATTATGATGCAAGGATGCCACAACTTATTTGTTCTCTTTTAGTAGTGCATGTCCAAAGAGGTTTTGATTACTTAGTAGTAGACAGAATATTATTTAGTTCTCTTTTTTTCCCTCAAGTCTGTTGTATGCTTAGAAATTGGATATGATGATTTTCGAAAGTTTGTCGTTCATATATTTCAACTGTTGATGTTAGTTAAGCGGTCATTAGGGTTAATAGTGATGATGATTAAAGAGATATCAAAATGTCGCTCTTTGATATTAAAATTGCCTTGCATTCATATTTCTCGACACTGTTGTTCTATCTCTAGCATGAATAAAGTATTACTTATGTTATTTTAGGGCATTTTAGTTTGTGATTGCTTTACTTAGTATAATCCTATCTCTTAAATTTTTTCAATGTTATGACTGTTTTCTAGTTACTCATTTTCATTTTTCTCAGGCGAGAGATTCTATTGAATCCCGAGCTTGTACAAATACAAGGGTGAGAGCATCCAGAGCAATCTGGGGCAAGATAGTAAGGATGGGTAAAGGAAAGGGACCATATATAAAGAAAATGGCGATGACATATATTGAAGAGTCAGAATGCATACTCTGTAAGAGCAATTCGGCTCACAAAATTCCTTCTGTTTGCTACTCTCTGAATGAGGCTTTTGATGAGCTTGAAAAACATCCAGAGATATACGAAGATCCAGAGTTATATGACTTTGCAACCACATTTCTAATGATCGAGGTCAACAGGATTTTCTTTATGGATGTTTCCACTGATGAAAAGGCTTCTTGGCTAAAGAAACGTTACATTAAACTCCCATGTTAAATCATCTTTTTTTTCTTTCTTTATTATGTCATGAAAACTATGGTGGGATAAAGGCTTGAGTGTTGTTATTGTATCTCATGAAAAACTTTAATATTTTCCTTTGTGAGAATTGATAAACAATGTTTGTGTTCACTTATCAACTATTTTCATTTCATTTAATTCTGTTTTTTTGCTTCTGTAAATGTTATTATAGCTTCGTAAATCATAAATGATAATTTGAGCTATACTTTGGGTGAATGAATGAACTTTGATGTCTGAAAAAAGCGATGCCATCCTCCGAGACTTTATTTTTTCTAGTCCAGGATGATCACATGAAATAAAAATGACAGATAAGAAAATCATCACACAAAATTATTTACTTTTGAACGAGACCTAAATCTAATATTTTTTTACAGTTGAGTCATACCACATTACGCTTTCCCAAATTGATGAGTGATTGGAATGATTAGAATGCTTTAATAATATAACGTATTTATATTCCTAGACGGCCATTACTTCCAAAAACCTTTACAAAAAAAATCCCACAAACAAATATATAAAGAATTTCATGGCGAATGAATTATTAAATGTCTATAAGTAGTGCCGTAGCCATAAAAATTCGGCTATTAAAAACAAAATTTACTAATTTTTCCTGCTTTTAATTTGCAACTGAAATACTATTGTGTTTGAGGATGATAACTAAGTGCAACATATTGAACTCTAATCTTGTATTTGCAAAAACTATTTTAATATCTATTTTAACATTTCTTATACAACTATAATAAAATCTATTTGGACATTTCTTATACATCTACTTCTTGGCCTCAATTGTCTTCTCCAGTAGATTTTCTAAATCATGTTATAATTATTTCTTAAAACACTCGGTGACATGGTTGTTCTACCAATTTTATGTTCTAAATAGTTCTCATTTTTTCATTGTACTATTACACAACCATTTGCATCAAACTGTCACACAACTGGTTTTGCTAATTCTCATTTTCTCATTGTACTATTACATAATCATTTTCGTTACACTTTCACCCAACTTTTTTGATAGAGTTGAAGAATCAAGAAATCGAATTATACTTTTGATAACACTAAGGCTTCGTTTGGTTACACGTTTTGCTCCGGTGAGTTTCCCGCAAACGTACCGCGCATGCCTATTATCATTTGTTTTTCCGCCATATTTTCGAACCGCGGCGTTTCACTCCAAGCGAAAAGCTTCGACGTCCTGAATCACTCCCTTCAACCTCCAGTTCATCGCGTTTCATGGGAGAAGAAAAATCCAGGACCCGTACCCATATTTCTTGGGTTGCCGCCGGCGGTGGAGCCGCCGGCTGCCTACCCGGAGCCCACCGGCGGGGTCGCCGGACCCCGGCGAAACCGCCGGCGGTGGCCCTGCCGGAGCCCCGCCGGACTACCCCCGGCGGGTTTCGCCGGGGTCCGGCGACCCCGACGGTGGGCTCCGGGCAGGCTGCCGACGGCGGTGCCGTCGGTGGCGGCCTTACCTCCCGCGATATATATATATATATATATATATTCTAATATATTTATATTAATATATATATATATATATTAAATATATATATATATTAAAAATAATTGTTTTGTTCCAATTAATATATATATATATTAAAAAAATAATTAAAAAATTAAATAATAAAAAATATTTATAAAACGTCACCACTGTTTTGCCAAATGGTTCTCTATTTTGAACAGCTCTGCAAACACAGACTACCCAAACAGATCTCCATTTCCAGCAACCAGTTTTCAACAGCTCCATTTACAAACCTGTATTTACAACAGCTCCTTTTACAACCACAACCGCTCTCCCAAATGAAGCATAAGGCTTCATTTGCTAGAGCGGTTGCGGTTGTAAATGGAGCTGTTGTAAATGCAAGATTGTAAATGGAGCTGTTGGAAACTGATTGCTGGAAATGGAGATCTGTTTGGATAGTTTGCGTTTGCAGAGCTGTTCAAAACAGAGAACCGTTTGGCAAAATTGCAGCGGCGTTATATAAATATTTTTTATTATAAAAGATTTTCTAATATATAATTTTTTATTTTATTTTTCTAAACTATCAACATTATAATATTTATATATTATTATATAAATATTAATAAATAATATATAAATATAATAATATAGTATTTATATATTATTATATAAAGATAATAATATTTATATATTATATATTTTAATATTACTGTTTATATTTTATAATGTTACTGTGGATGCGGCCGGAGTTTGAAGGAGCTCGAAGGAAACAGATCGTCGGAGGATGAGCTGAAGGAGGATGAGCTTGACTGGAGCAACCCCTTGCCTTTCGTCTAACCCATCCCCACGTTCGTCGAACCCATCCCCACGTTCGTCGAACCCATCCCCACATTCGTCGAACCCACCTCCACGTTCGTCGAACCCATCTCCACGTTCGTCGAACTCCTGCCATTACACCATGCGACCCCACTGGTGGTCTCCGGGCAGGCCGGCGGTGGCGGAGCCGCTGGCAGCACAGGAGGGCGAGACTTCTTCGTGGGGCACGGGACGTCGACGACAGGAAGAAATTTGCGGCACAGCAATTTTTTGTCGTCCCGCGACATTTGGGTGCGGTGCCGTCGGAGAAGAAGGGCCGACAGGGAAGACCTCCGCCGGAGAAGATGCAACTGTGAAAGGGAGCGCGCAGTGCCGACTTTCACCTCCTCCAAACGCGATAAACGGAGCGCACAGTGCCGGTTTCCTCCCGCAACTTTTCCACTTGCTCGCAAACGCCGGGCGGCTCGAATTTAGGCAAAAAACCAAATGAAGCCTGACTCGCGCGGTGCGTTTTTAGGAAACGGAACGCCCTTAAAAGCTAAAACAAATGAAGCCTAACTATATATATACATATGTATATATATACATATGTATATTTACATATGTATATATGTAACATCCCCAGAACAACTAGACCCCTATGATGCATTTTATCATGACAAGTTCATGATATTTCTCTAAAAGACCAAATTGGCCCCAAAAAACCAAGGTGAATCAGTAAAGATCACATTGGGGTGTATTTAACAGTTCTTGATGGCCTAGCCTAGAGGTGGCCAAGAGTCTTCAATAAGCCCAAAATAACCTCACTATGATCCCTATGACCATTCAAGGAGGTAAGTGGGTCACTAGGGACCCTTGAGGTCAACTAAATTGGTCAAATTGACCAAAAGTCAACTTTGAGCTATCTTAGGTCAATCTTCCCAAAATAAGGTCAATTAGACTTTGGATGACCAAATTGACCAAACACAACCTTTCTTAAACCTAATGGGAGTATGTGAGACCTAAATGGACCAAGGCATGCATTCAACTTTGGAGAACTAAGGCAAAATCACCAAAATCCCCAAATTGCCCCTAAAGTCCGAAATGTGTAATTAAACCCCATATGGACCCATTATGACCTAATTCCTCTTGGAATAGGTCCATGGGATCTAAGGCACCAATGTAGGTCATTCACCTTGGTTGGAGTGAGCTTGGGTCAAGCCCAAACCCAAAAGCCCCAATTTGGCCTATTTGGGTTAAGTGAGCCCAAACTCAATTGATTGGACTTAGCCCAACCCCCATGACCCAAATGGCCAGCTCTCATGATAATTGAGCCCTAATCCCTCTGAATTTCGAATTATAGGGGATTAATTACAAGGATTTTGAAGTAAAAAGGAGGAAGAAGACAAAAGAAACATGGAAGAGGAGAATGAGGGATGGGTGCCAAATGACACCCCACTTCCATTCCCCAATCTCTCCCCTGAGCTGGGGGATTAACTCCCTTCAGTTTGGGGCAAAAAGGAGGAGGTTCTGATAGGCTAAGATGGGCGGCAAGAGGTGGCCGAAATTCCCCCAATGGCACAGCCATATACATCCATCCCCAGCCCAAATTAGAGGTTGCATTAGCTTCAGAAGCTCATGAGGAGTCAAGCTGGAGCTTTACAGAGGAGGATTCGATGCAGAAATGAGATCGGGAGGTGGAGCTCAAGGGAGGTGGTCGGCCATGGCAAGCTCGGGTTTCCCTCAACCTCAAGCCAATCAAGGCAAGTTCCTTCCCCTCTCCTCCCGTGCTAGTCTTCTTCTTCTTCCTTTTTCAAAATCGTCAAGAAATGGTGATTCACCATTTCGGTTTTTCCTTGTTCCTAACCGTAAAAACGAAAGGTCGCGCAGGCCACCTCCGGTTGCGTTATCACCGTCAAACGATAGCCCTAGGTCCGGTGAAGGTGAGGGTTTGGCAGTTTTGCCGAGGATGTCCGGAGCTCGCCGGAATCGAGCCCGCAAAATGGCCCAGGCACGAGAAATATGGACCGTAGGCTCATCGGGGAAGACGACTCCAGCGCCGTTGGATTAGGTCCTGATCGCTAGTCGCAGATCCGTGTGATTTTTAATATAAGTTTTATTTAATGTGTCACACTTATGTAACTGATTTTGAGGCCTTTAGAGACCATATTTCGAAAAATCCCTAGAGATAGGAATTGTAGATCTGGACGCCTACTTTCATTTGAAAGTAATATCATGTCATTTGGTTAACTGTAGGTTCCACAATACTCATTTTAGTGAGACTGGTCATAACATGAACCAGAAATTAATTAGTGTGCTCACTCTAAAATATAAGTCTGATGGACTTGAGATTTTGGCCATGCATGCATGTGCCATATACCTAGCTTAGGTTCAAAAATCAGATTTTTAGGAAATTATTTTTCTAAAGTTTTATTCAGAACATGGAAAATCAAATAAATGGAATATTTGGAGTTATATAACTCCTAATGATCCCAAATTTTGGTGAGGGCTTCTTTAGGTCATGCATGGACACTGGTTAAAATTTCATCACATATGCATGAGGATATTTCTCTGAACTTCAAAAATGAAGTTTGTGACTTAGGAGGAAATTGGGTTGCTAATAGCCATTTGGGGCTTGTTGAGGTTTTAGATGTGTTTGAAGATGAGAATCACCTTGCATGTCACTAAAACTTTGACCATGCATGTATGGTGACCTAACCATCCAAATCCTAGAGTTTGGAGGTCATTAGAGCTAGAATTATTATGTTTTCTATTTAATTTAAATTGTCGCATTTGTATTTTGTTAAGATAAACAATTTGTACAGAACTTGCATGTTGACTTCACCTAGGTTAGGCTCATTTCTGGAGGTAGTGATAAATATGAATACTGTAGACCTTGCGTTTACCTTTAAAATGTCACTGATTTCATGTCATTTGGTCAAGTGTAGCTCCTTGTATGCCATTTTTGGTGTGACATGTATATATTTGTATTTTGTTAAGATAAACAATTTGTACAGAACTTGCATGTTGACTTCACCTAGGTTAGGCTCATTTCTGGAGGTAGTGATAAATATGAATACTGTAGACCTTGAGTTTACCTTTAAAATGTCACTGATTTCATGTCATTTGGTCAAGTGTAGCTCCTTCTATGCCATTTTTGGTGTGACATGTATATATTTGTATTTTGTTAAGATAAACAATTTGTGCAGAACTTGCATGTTGACTTCACCAAGGTTAGGCTCATTTCTGGAGGTAGTGATCAACATGAATATTGTAGATCTTGAGGTTACCTTCAAAATGCCACTAACTTCATGTCATTTGGTCAAGTGTAGCTCCTTTTAGGCCACTTTTAGTGAGACATGTATAAAAGTGTATCTGGTGTGTTTAGTGATTTTGGCTCATGCAAATGCTTTGAAAATTTGTCCATGCCTTAGACATGATATCAACCACCTCTAGTTAAGAATTCAACTCATGTGCATGAGTGGATTTCTCTGAACTTCAAGTTGAAGTTTTGAACTTAAGGGTGTAGGAAAAATTGGGGTGCATTTAGCAAGAATGTAATAAATGACAATTAAGGATAAATACACCTTGGATTAATATGAGACTTAGGATCTGGTGTTTGTAGACCAATATTGAGCTATAGTAATTTTCTCAGAATTTATTGAAGCCTTAACACAGTACTTGTAGTGTAAACCCTTATTGGCACACTAAATGTAATAAATGATAATTAAGGATAAATACACCTTGGTTTAATATGAGACTTAGGATCTGATGTTTTTAGACCAATATTGAGCAATAGTAATTTTCCCAGGATTTATTGAAGCCTTAACACAGTACTTGTAGTGTAAACCCTTATTGACACACCAAATGTAATAAATAATAATTAAGGATAAATACACCTTGGTTTAATATGAGACTTAGGATCTGGTGTTTTTAGACCAATATTGAGCTATAGTAATTTTCCCAGGACTTATTGAAGCCTTAGCACAGTACTTGTAGTGTAAACCCTTATTGACACACCAAATGTAATAAATGATAATTAAGGATAAATACACCTTGATTTAATATGACACTTAGGATCTGGTGTTTTTAGACCAATATTGAGCTATAGTAATTTTCCCAGGATTTATTGAAGCCTTAACACAGTACTTGTAGTGTAAACCCTTATTGGCACACCAAATGTAATAAATGATAATTAAGGATAACTACACCTTGGTTTAATATGAGACTTATGATCTAGTGTTTTTAGACCAATATTGAGCTATAGTAATTTTCCTAGAATTTATTGAAGTCTTAACACAGTACTTGTAGTGTAAACCTTTATTGGCACACCAAATGTAATAAATGATAATTAAGGATAAATACACCTTGGTTTAATTGAGACTTAGGATCTGGTGTTTTTAGACTAATATTGAGCTATAGTAATTTTCCCAGGATTTATTGAAGCCTTAACACAGTACTTGTAGTGTAAACCCTTATTGACACACCAAATGTAATAAATGATAATTGAGGATAAATACACCTTGGTTTAATATGAGACTTAGAGTCTGGTGTTTCTAGACCAATACTTTACTATTGTGAATTCATCAGAATTTATAGAGATTCGTAGATGATACTTGTTGCGTAAAACTTTACCTTCTTCCCATCTATTTGAATAGAAACTATGATTAAGAATTCCCTGGAAGAGTATGAAATGTAGGATTTGAGGTTGTTAGATCATTACAAATTGTGAACCTATGGTAAGAACTTGGAACTCATTAGGACTTGATATGGCCAAGGATGCATCTTAAGAGTCAAACCTAGTTCAATTCCACATTGGTCTGCGAACAGTAGAAACTGAAAACATAAATTCGGACCCCTTCCTTATGGTCACCACCACTAGAGTTACTAACTCTAAGAGAATTGCAGATGCCCAATTAGGTTGAATGATTAGTCACCAAGGGCAGTCATCGGAAATAAAGATGGGGTGCGTTTAGTAAAACCATCAATTCAGGAATTTGACAAGGATGTATTAGGGGAGGTGAAGGAAGACTTAGCATGAAGTGCAAGTTGTGATTGAGAGATAACACAAGGAAATAATTGGTCACAAGGAATGACATGGTTCGGTGTTCAATAGAACACCGACACATGTCTGCCCGAGTCAAATGGTAATCCACCCTAGGATTTTAGAGCAATTGGAGAGCAAACAGGCATACAAGAATGAGTAGCAACTAAATAAAATAAATATCATGGAAAGGGAGATTTGGGCTTCAGTCACCATCACATTCCCTAGTATCGTTGCGAGCCCTTCACCGGGTAATCCACGGGAAGTCCAGGATTCACCCCAAGCTTCTAAGATCAACTAACAATAGACAAGAGTAGTAAAGTAGGAGAACTTGAAACATAACCTTCCTCCCAAATATGGGAGGGAAAGGAATAAGGTCTGGGTTAGCCCTGTGAGCGGTAGGCTCGGGTTGTAAGGAAGGACTGGGATAGTCCTGCGAGCGGTAGGCTCGGGTTATAAGGAAGGACTAGGATAGTCCTGCGAGCGGTAGGCTCGGGTTATAAGGAAGGACTGGGATAGTCCTGCGAGCGGTAGGCTCGGGTTATAAGGAAGGACTGAGATAGTCCTGCGAGCGGTAGGCTCGGGTTATATATAAGACTGGTGTAGTCTAGCGAGCGGTAGACTCGTAGTTTAAATATAAGACTGGTGTAGTCTAGCGAGCGGTAGTCTCGTAGTTTAAATATAAGACTGGTGTAGTTTAGCGAGCGGTAGGCTCGTAGTTTAAATATAAGACTGGTGTAGTCTAGCGAGTGGTAGGCTCGTAGTTTAAATATAAGACTGGTGTAGTCTAGCGAGCGGTAGGATCGTAGTTTAAATATAAGACCGGTGTAATCTAGTGAGCGGTAGGCTCGTAGTTTAAATATAAGACCGGTGTACTCTAGCGAGCGGTAGGCTCGTAGTTTAAATATAAGACTGGTGTAGTGTAGCGAGCGGTAGGCTCGTAGTTTAAATATAAGACTGATGTAGTCTAGCGAGCGATATGCTCGTAGTTTAAATATAAGACTGGTGTAGTCTAGCGAGCGGTAGGCTCGTAGTTTAAATATAAGACTGGTGTAGTCTAGCGAGCGGTAGGCTCGTAGTTTAAATATAAGACTGGTGTAGTCTAGCGAGCGGTAGACTCGTTGTTTAAATATAAGACTGATGTAGTCTAGCGAGCGGTAGGCTCGTAGTTTAAATATAAGACTGGTGTAGCCTAGCGAGCGGTAGGATCGTAGTTTAAATATAAGACTGGTGTAGCCTAGCGAGCGGTAGGCTCGTAGTTTAAATATAAGACTGGTGTAGTCTAGCGAGCGGTAGGCTCGTAGTTTAAATATAAGACTGGTGTAGTCTAGCGAGCGGTAGGCTCGTAGTTTAAATATAAGACTGATGTAGTCTGGCGAGCGGTAGGCCCTACTTTATAAATGTTGATTTAGAATTGCGAGCTGGAGGAGTAAGGGTTAATACATATTTGAATATGCATAAGATGTGGTGGGTCTTCGGTTCTGGCTTAGTCGTCACACCGACAGCAGTTCGTTGACTCGGCAGTGCTAGTGGTTTCATTAGGGGCCAGGTTGTTTTACTGCGCGTCCGATGGGACGAATTCCCTAAACCCTGCCAGGCCAATTCAGTTTAGTATGCAGGAGCTCGTGAGTACCGGGTACCGGTATCACAGCGTACGTTTGGGCCTAGGTCTGGTAGTGTGACTTACCCACCTAGGTGAGGAGACGCCCGCTCCTCTACCACTGTTTGACCACGACGGGAGGTGCCCGAGAGGTTAGCTACCTCCGAAAAGTGGGAACTAAAGGTCTGTACGTACAGAGTCGCGTGCGTGAGTTGCACCATTGCATTGCATTGCATATTATAGCATAACATTCTTGCATAAATCAGAGACCTCATCGTATAAATTAGTATGGGCACTTTTATACGATGAGTTTACTTCTTGCCAGATCCCTTAGCTTATGTGTTTTTGTGTGTATACACATAAGTTAAGGTTACTTTCATAGCTGCTCTAGTTGTTTCTTTACTTGCTCTAGTTTTCTTTATAACTACTCTGGTGTACTTTTCTAGCTGCTTAGATTATTTTATAACTGTGTGTGTATACTCACTTTGACGCTCATTTATATACTATTCGGTTTCTTTGTGGCCCTTTGATTTATTATGATAGATTTGCTAGAAAGGTGCTTGATGTATATATATACATGTTGTTAGTTATTGATATTATTGCTAGATGTAAATGCTTTTATATACATGTTGTTAGCTATTGATATAATTGCTAGGCTATTAATACCCGCTTGTCACCTGCTTTTGATTTACCCTTTGATGTCCTTCGCTTCCTCCTCCCGCACGGTGCCTAAGAGTCGCGGGTGGAGGCGGTGAGGAATATGCTGAGTCTTATAGACTGACGGTCGGTGGACCTCATCATTTTAGGGATGATGTGTCGGAACAGCAGGACCTCGTTCAGGAGACAGGACAGGAGGACGGGATGAAGCAGAGCAGCCACTACACGTCGCCGCAGCAGCAGCTACAGATGCATGAAGACTGTGTTTGATAGCTTCCACATAGATGTAGAGTGAGAGTGTTGTTGCATTATATTTGAACATGTACTGGGCGTAAGCCCTTATTCTTTTAGTTCTTTCTCATCGTGGACATTATAATCTTGTATTATGATAAATATATAATGTGATTTTGTGGACTTGTTTCTTTTAATACTTCAATTACTGTGATTATGGTTGGCCTGGATGATGATGAATAGCCGGCAGGATCGGCGTCTTGTGGTGGCGACCATTGGGTGTAATGGTGTCGCCGCAAGACGGCGGTTCTGGGCGGTAAGACCCGGGAAACATTGCATTGAAAAAAAAGAGGGTCTTATAATATATATATATACACACACACGAGTGACAGACACGGGACTCCGCCCCTACTACCAAGCCCGACAGTATCCGATCGGCGATGGCGGGCTTCGCTCGCCCCCGGTGGAACATATACATATGAGTACTCAAAATGACCGCACACAAAATTTAATTAATATTTTATAATTATTTTTTTCAAAAATGTTTATATTTAAAAAAAAATCATTTTAAAGTAGGTCTAGGAGGTCTAATGATAACCTACCATAATAGGTGTTGGAGGTGTACTAAAAAGTTTTTGGATTTTATGAATTTCCATCATTATTTTTAGTATAGGAATATAGTGTAAATACACAAATAGCCATTATATTTTATGAATTTCCATTTTTTCATAATAGATGTTTAAGTCATTAGAGTAAAAGAATGAGACTATATTTGGCAATTTTGAATGTTGCACCAAAGGCAACTTCCCGTATATAATAGTTAAAGATATATATATTTCCTTATTATATAAGTGAATATAACATTCTGCATGCTCTTACCGTGCTTTCATTTCCATCGTTGGATATTTCACATCTTTTATTTGAAACATCTTTAATATACAAAAATAAAAATGAACTTCCTCGAAGAGAGAGAGAGAGAGAGAAAGTGGGAGAGAGAGAGAGAAAGAGAGGAGAGATCGGGAGAGAGTGCGGCGGTCAGGCACTCGTATATATATATATATCTTTACCATATATAAAGAAGTATCAAATCCATGAATTTTAAAGCCGTTGAAATGATTACGGCCGTCGAATCTGGCATGATATTTCATCAGCCGTCGGATCAAACTGCTCCCTCACTCTCCACTTTTTCATAGGTCTCCTAAACCTACTAGGGGCTGACCTAAAACTATGAAGTGTAGAGTACCCTACAACATAAAATTATGATTTTACCCCTAAATTTATTGAAAAGGGGGTGTCATATGACCCGTTTTTTAATCTCACAAAAATGGTCAATGGTGAGATTTGAACCCAGGTTTCCACTATGTCAAGCAAAGATGACAACCATCATACCATATGGTTTTTGTTGAACAAAATTGAATTAAAATTTTTATATACGTATATAAATATAGATCGCCCCCGCCGAAAGTCACCACCCCTGCCGAATGTCGCCCCCGCCGAATGTCGCCGCCCCTGCCGAATGTCGGCCCCGCCGAATGTCGCCACCCCTTCTGAATGTTGCCCACGTCGAATGTCGCCGCCCTTGCCAAATGTCGTCGCCCGCATGGGGGGCCCCCGTTCCCTATCACTCATGTATATATATATCTTTACCATATATAAAGAAATATCAAACCCATGAATTTTAAAGCCGTTGAAATGATTACGGCCGTTGAATCTGGCATGATATTTCATCAACCGTCGGATCAAACTGCTCTCTCTCTCTCCACTTTTTCATAGGTATCTTATACCTACTAGGGGTGACCTAAAACTATGAAAGTGTAGAGTACCATACAACATGAAATTACGATTTTACCCCTAAAGTTATTGAAAAATGAGTGTCATATGACCCATTTTTTAATCTCACAAAATTTGTCAATGGTAAGAATTGAACCCAGATTTCCACTATGTCAAGCAAAGATGACAACCATCACACCATATGGTTTTTGTTGAACAAAATTGAATTAAGTTTTATATATACTGATATAAATATAGATCGCTCCCGCATAAAATCACTGCCACTGCCGAATATCGCCCTCGCCGAATGTCGCCGCCCCTGCCGAATGCCGCCCCGCCGAATGTCGCGCCCGCCGAATGTCGTCGCCCATGTTGAATGTCGCCCCCACCGAATGTCGCCGCCCATGCCGAATGTCGCCTTCGCCGAATGTCGCCGCCCCTGCCGAATGTCGCCGCCCGCACGAGGGGCCCCCGTGCTCTGACTCGTGTATATATATATACTATATATACAAAGATGTATGGAAGCCTGTTTTGGTGTAACATGGAGGCCCATCAGGCAAATTTGAACCCTCCGATCAAGATCCAAACGATCATATCCATTCGCAGGTGGTCTGCGAATAACCTGTCAGTTTTGCGCTGGTTGGCTATTCGCAGACCATCGAAGTCTGCGAATAGCCAAACAGTTTTGCGCCGATTGGTTATTCGCAGACCACCTACGTAGATTTTTTTTTCGAAAAATTATAATAAAATCATGTATAATTAATTTTAAAAACGAAAACAATTATTAAAAAATAAATGCAAAAAACTGAAATAAATTTTTTAAATTTAAATATTATAAAAATAAATTAAAGAAAAAATTTAAAATAAACCCGCCGTTCGGGGGTGTGCGAAGCAAGCCGGTTAGGGACGGGCGAAGCACGCCGCGGGGCGAGTACTGTCGCGCGGGGCACGGGGGGCCCCCCATGCACTATCACTCGTATATATATATGGCAATAACATGAGTTCAAAATTTCACAAAAAATTCAGACCGTCAAATTTGGCGTGATAATATATGAGCCGTTCAATCATTAACCATCATCTCCCTCGCTCTCTCTCTCCTCATTCCAGATCCAAGAAAAAATCCCCCATCGAGTCTCTTTCGTTCTTCCCCTCTCCTGCTCGCACACACGTTCAACCCTTTCTCCCGCTGCAAAGTCTCTGCCTCCTCTTTGAATTCTCAAAACACCTCACCCGCCGCTCCCCCACCACTTCTTCTTTTCTTCCGCTCATCGTCCCTCGCAGTTTACGGCTTCTGGTCCATTCAAAACCTTCTTCCCCTCCCGATATCATTCCACGGTTCCTCCCCGACTCTAGGTTTATCCGCTCGCCCCCTGTAACACTTATCAATGTAACAAAAGAATGCCTAGAGTGGCAGGGAAGAGGGAGAGACGAAAGAGGCAAGAACAAGAGGAGCAATTCTCATTAAAATTTTCTTAAACTTTATAGGCGTCTTTGTTTAATATTTATAGGTGTTATAATAACACCACTTACAAGTAATTACAATATTAAACTAGCCGTTATACTCTGCTCAGATAGCTTGGACACGTGTGATGATCTGGATGAATGGCTGGCTATACGCTGTAATCTTTTCCTGCTTTTAATGTGACTGACGGGCTGGCTGTATTTATACGGCGTTATATTGATAACTCTATTTTCATTGGTGCTCTCCTTAAAAACATCAATACTGACTTGTATTTTCCTCCGTTGGATTGCTGTGATGTTTTCTGTCTTGTACTCATGTCCCTTGGATTACTGTGCTTGCTACAATGTCGTCGTCCTTAAAAGCACTGTCCTCAGTGCTTAGTTGAATGTTTTTTTCTTTGCCTTCTTCCTGCAAACCCTAATAGAGAAAGGGAAAGTTCCCTTGTGGTGCGATGAATCTCCTTAGTTACCATGAGATCTAACGGCAGAAAAATGATGATGGAAGGCCGAGGAAGGTGATGTAGTAGAGCTCGCATCTGATTTTTGCAACAGTTGTGAAGGCTTTGAGAGATTCATTGCTCTGATGGTAATTTCTTCCCCCTTGTGTCTCTATTCTCCTCATATACGTCGGTTGGAGTGATTGTTGTTGGATGCGCGCTTTTGAATTTCCGCTTGCTGCGTCTTTTATTCTGTAACCAAGTAGTTGGATTTTCTAGATTTGGTGGTAGTTGTAGATGTTCGAAATCCCTGAGGTAGCTGTAGTCTTCCCAGGTGCTGTCTTCAGGGTGTAGCCCTTCCCATTGCACTAATCCTTGCTTGATTTCTTGTCCTTGACGCATGATTTTTCGAGTATTAAGTAGGGCTAGAGGTTGATGTAGGGGGTTGTTCTTCCACTGATGTATTGGAAGAGAGGTCACCTGTAGCCCTGGTTTTCCCACGTATGGTTTAAGTAATGAGATATGGAACACGGGGTGTATCTTTGCCCCTGGAGGGAGGTCAAGGCGGTATGCTGTTTGCCCGATGATCTCCAGAACTTGAAATGGTCCATAGAATTTCAGATTCAATTTTTTGTTGGCGTCCTGTGTAGGGAGATTTGCCGGTACGGATATAGTTTCAGCAGGACCCAATCTCCTTGCTTAAGCTGCAGGTCCTTCCTGTTTTTATCGACATAGGTCTTCATTTGTTGCTGTGATTTTTCCAAATTATCCTTTAGTTGTTGTAGTATCTTGTCTCTCTTCTGTATGGTTGAATCCACTGCTTCGTTGTTGGTCCCTTCTGTACAATAAGACAACAAGCCAGGAGGTGGTCGACCGAACATGACTTGGTCTGGAGTCATGCCGATCGAAGAGTTATATGTTGTATTAAAGTGATATTCAACTAAACTTAGGAAAAGACCATTTTTTGGGTTACGATTTGTGAACAAACGTAAATATTGTTCAAGAGATCTGTTTACACATTCAGTTAACCCATCCGTTTGTGGATGGTATGCTGAGCTATATTTCAGTTGGGTGCCCTGCATTCTGAATAATTCTTTCCAAAATTGGCTTAAGAATATGGTATATCCCTATCTGTAATTATAGATTCTGGGATACCATGTAGCTTACTAATATTTTCCCAAAATAAATTGGCTACTATTGGACCTGTAAGGGTTTTAATAGGCACAAAGTGGGCTGCCTTTGAAAATCTGTCTACTACAACCATAGTAATTGTGTAATTTTGGGATATTGGTAAGTGAGTGATGAAGTCCATTGTGAGATCAATCCATAATTTTTCTGGTGTTTCGAAAAGTTGAAGTAATCCATAGGGTAGGTGATTACTTGGTTTAGCTTTCTGACACATGTCACAACCTTTAATATATTGTTGTATATCTTAATCATGTTGGGCCTGTAAAATTGTTGTTGTAACCTATACATAGTACCCTTAATTCCTGAATGGCCACCCTAGTAGCTATCATGGGCCTCCTTTACTAGTTTTTGTCGTAAATGTGAATTTTCTGGAATGTATAATCATTGTTTGTTGTAAATATATGTTGCTCTTAGTGTCCAGTATAGTACTTCTTGTGGTGAGTTTGTAATTTGTTGTATAATAGCTTGTGAATATGGGTCAGTTTTATAATCGTGCTCCAATCCATCTAGGAGGGTGGATACTGGTACAGTCATGGTCTGGAGGTTCATTTGTGGTGGGTGTTCAGGGTTAATGGTTGTGCGTGATAGTGTATCAGCTACAATATTGTGTTTTCCTGCTTTATACTTAATTGTATAATCATACCCCAGTAGTTTAGAGTAGAATATCTGTTGTTCAGGGGTGTGTAAGTCTTGTGTGAGTAGATGGTGTAAGCTTTGGTGGTCTGTGAATATTGTGAAATGGTGCCCTAGGAGATATTGGCGCCATTTTGCGATTGCAGCGGTGATAACGTACATTTCCCTAACGTATGTGGATTTTTGTTGCATGGCTGGGTGAAGTTTCTTACTAAAATATGCTATTGACTGGTGTTGTTGAAGTAATGCTGCCCCTATACCTCTTCCGGGGGCATCCGTTTCGATTTTAAATGGTATTTTAAAATTAGGTAATGTTAGGACTGGGGGTGTTATTAATTTTTCTTTTAATATATCAAATGCGTGTTGTGTGTCTTGGTCCCATAAAAAGGAGTTCTTTTTTAACAGATCTGTTAAAGGAAAGGCTATAGAAGCATAATTTTTTTATAAATTTCCTATAATACCCAGTCAACCCCAAAAATTGCTCTAACATTTTTTTGTTTTTTAGGTACTAGAATTTTTTTTACTGCGTCAAGGTTGGTTTGGGTTGGGCCTACCCTCCCTGCAGATATTTGGTGTCCCAAAAATTCGATTGAATTTGTTAGAAATGAACATTTAGTTTGTTTTATAAAAAGTTGAAAGTGGAGGTTAGATCTTAAGTTACTCTAGAGGGGGGGGGGGGGTGAATAGAGTATTAAAAACTTTTCCTTAGTTTTTATAGCAGAATTAAAATAATGTTATATATATGTGTAAGCAGTGTGAGATAAATATAAACAGAAAAACTGAATAAATAAAAGCACATAGCACAGCACAAAGAAAATAAGCAAACACAAAGGACACAAGGAATTTATAGTGGTTCCCCAATAAATCTGGGTAGTCCACTCTTCTACCACCCTTTGGTAGGAGTCCACTAGGAAGGTTGATCAGGTGCCCTAACACCAAGGTGATTTTGATCAGGTGTTCACACACCACAGAGCTTTTGGTCAGGTGCTCAAAACCAACAGGATTTTTTGATCAGGTGTCTTGCCACCAAGGAGGTACACTTTTGAAGGGAGTATTAACCCTGTACAAGAGAGGTGAGAAAAGGTTTATAGTGTTCTTCTCTGTCAAGATGCTGAGAGAAGACTCTAGTGTACTTGTTGTAAAGCTCCCCTGTCTGATTGAAGTATTTGACAGATGATGGAGAAGCTTTCTCTTAAAGACACAAATCTTCTGTAGCAGATTGATCTGGAAGAAGAATTCTTCAGATTCCTTGTTGCTCTTGTAGAAGACTTGAACTTGCAGCAGATTTCTGAGAGATTGAACTTTGAAGATGTTCTCAGAGAAGTAGAGATTGCTGCTTGAGGAGGAAGACGAAGACAGATAATCTTTTGCTGAGAGTTCTTCTTCTTCTTTTCACTATATTCTTGTTATTGTCTCTCTGTATTCAGTAAGTATGCTAATTTGAATTCTGTCGAGAGAGATGAGACAATAATGTCTGTATTTGATATATTCTATTTTTGGAATAGAATAATCTGCTCTTAATCCTATCTTGGAACTGTAATAGAGACAAATCGACTTTTGGCAGGTCCTTTAATTCCTTAGCCATGTAAAATTCCTTTGCATTAATTGTCAACGACTATTTCTGTCTTGGAATAAGGAAAGAAAGAATATAATAACTGAATATAATATTCTTACTTATCTGTCTTGAATATGTCCAAAGATATTGAATAGATCCGTTAGAGTCGTCGATCTGTGTTCAGAGAACTGACAAATAACTGATATTAAAGTATTAATTGATCTGGAATCAATATTTGTCGATCTGAGCTTCAATAAGAAATTTGTCGACCGCTGGCTGAAATTCGTCGAGCGCTGCTCAGAGAATGTCAAACACTGGCTGGAAAACTATCGAGCGCTGGCTGGAGAACTGTCGAGCGCTGGCTGGAAAAACTGTCGAGCGCTGGCAAGAATTCGTCGAGCGCTGGCAGCCATCTGTCGAGCGCCGCTAGCCAAATGTCGAACGCCGCTAGCCAAATGTCGAACGCCGCTAGCCAAATGTCGAACGCCGCTAGCCAAATGTCGAACGCCGCTAGCCAAATGTCGAACGCTGGGAACTTAACTTTTTCCTTAAGTTCTAGCTAATCTATCAGCCTAAGGACTTGACCCTTTAACTATACAATGGGGTCAACTTGATCCTAGCTCAACACATAGTGATCCTATCCCAAATCAGTAATAGGGTTGTTCCAACAATCTCCCCCTATTTGGGTTAGGACACTATTTTACAATCATTCAAAATAAATACAATAGAAAGATAAACAGCAGAGCATAAAATATATATCTGACAGAATGTAAATCCATTTCAGCAGATAGAATAAAATGTAGTGCTCTGAGTTTATAAACTTTACAATCAAAATGATAAACAAAATCATAATAAAGTCTGAACCTTTTCATTGATTTGCAGAGGGAGGCTTGAAAATGATTTGTCTGTTAGGATCTTAAGATTTCTTCTTACTTAAGTAGAGATCCTGAGCTCCCAAAATGGTTTGAAATTTACCTTGAATAACAACTGCTTGAGGATGCTGGATCAAGAATTCTTCAGCATTGAAAAGATTCCTTGATTTATACTTTTCTTCTATATTCTGACATAGTTGAATACTGAGAATAATCCTTTCCTTCAGCTTTAGCTTTATTTATCTGAGCTATAGCAATATTTTCCCTGAATCTAGCCATCTGTGTTATTTCTTCAGCTTCTGTATCAATTGGGAAATAAGGCATTTCATCAAGATCAGTGTCCTGTACTGAAGGTTTGTCAAAAGGAATATTTCTTTTCTTGTGCATGGATCCATTAGATATATGATATATGTATTTTGTGGAAACATTTCTGGAAGAATCTGAAGGGAGTCCTGAAGACCAATAACTCTGATAACTACTTGTGTTAGCTGGTCTCCTTGATTGCTGAGGAGTGGACTTCTGAGAGGAGGAAAATGGTGTTGCTGAGCCTGCTGCTGGAGGAGGAGGAGGAGGATGGTTATATTTGACAGGTTTGTCAGAATAGTAACCAGTCTTCTTCATCTTCTTTCTTCTTTTATTCTCATTCCTTGAGAATTTCATCCAATGGGGAGTATCTTTGTCAAGAGTAATGTTATGAAGAACATAATAAGGGATATCATTCTCAGGGTTTGGAGGCTTGGGGACAGCCTTTGACTTTGCTTTTCTTTTCTTTCTCTTCCTTGATAATGTATCATCAGAATCACTTTCATTATCTTCTTCATTAGAGTCAGAAGAAGGAATTGGATTATCATATAAATCATTGACCATTTTAAGAGCTTTGATCCTTTGCTCTTCAGCTTCATAAGCTTCATCCTCTGCTTTCCAAATTTCATCAAAATCTGGTGGTGATTCATCAAAGACAAAAGTTGGGACTTCAAAACTATTGATAATTTCTTCTATAACTACAGCTGATTTTTCTGCTTGACTTGGAGCTTGAGTTTGAACTTGAACCGAGATAGGAGCTGGCTTTGTAGCCTGAACTTTACAACTTTTGATAATCTTTTTCAACAGAACTTTATCTAAGCGAGCATTGTATGGAACAATTGCTCTAGAAAATTCATGATATCTTGGCAGAAATGAGTAAATAGAATTGAATTTAGATAGCAAATGAATAATATCTAAAGAGGGATGAATATAGATATTATTGATTTCTTCTATAGCTGGTACTCCTGAAACTGTAGATAAGTCAATCATTTCTGAATCAAATACTGAAATTTCTGAAACTGGAGCTTCTTGATCCTCTTCAAACACTAAACCTTCTGAAACATGAGCTTCTGGAGCTTCTTCATAAGGCAACTCCCCCTGCCTAGCTTCAGGGAGACCTGAATCTAGGCCCCTAGAAGAAGAGACAGAAAAGGAGGAAGGAGTTGAAGATATCTTAGAAGATAGTTCAGAAATGGCTGAAAGAATTGGAGCAAGTTTTGCATCCAATATGGAGTCAAGATTTGAAAGATAATGATGAACTGGAGCAAGTTTTGCATCCATGAGATGATCTAACTTAGGGAGAGTGTAATCAAGAATTTGATCTGCAACAGATTGAAAATGTAGAAATAACCTTTCAGGTGGATTAGATGAGGATGATTGGGAAGTAGATGGAATGGAAGTGGGTACGAAGATGTTTGAAACATTTGCATGTTGTTGAGGGAGGTCTGAATGAACAGGACAAGAGTGATGTATGGGTGATTGTTGGTCATCATGAATTGGAGATGAAG
The DNA here is from genome assembly GCA_033032865.1 of Dactylorhiza incarnata. NCBI lineage: Eukaryota > Viridiplantae > Streptophyta > Magnoliopsida > Asparagales > Orchidaceae > Dactylorhiza > Dactylorhiza incarnata. Next base: position 10,905,354 of record JAWHQI010000031.1, read on the forward strand.
GTGGAGAAGTGTGAGGAGGTAGAAGGTTGAAAGAAGGAGGTGCAGTGTCATCAATGGGTGTAGGAGAATTTGGAGGTGGAGTTTGTGCAGGAGAGAAATGCTGAGGTGGAGATGGGATAGGAGGAGAAGAAATAAGAGGAGGAGGAGAAGGAGCTTCTAGAAGGGTTGAGGGAGTGACTTGTTCAGTCCTGGTGCCTTCAGAAGCTTTCTTTTGTGCAACTGCTCCTGGGTTCTTCTTTGGAAACACCCTTTCCCATTTTGCAAAGAAAGCTGAGGTCAGCTTCTTGCTAGCATTTATTGTAACACCCCAAAGATCGTGGTTCAGCGAGGTAAGCGAAATGGTAGGGTTGCGCTCGGGATAGGCTCAAAATTCCAGATCAGGTCAATGCGCACGACCATTGTCCTCTTTGCGCACGACCAGTGATCGTGCGCCAATGATCGTGCGTAACCCGCAAAGAATCGGAGTTCTGTCTCGGCTTATGCGCACGACCATTGTCCTCTTCGCGCACGACCGGTGATCGTGCGCCAGCGACCGTGCGCTTATTCGCAAGAATTCAGAGTTCTGTCTCGGAAAGTGCGCACGACCTTTTTCCTCTTCGCGCACGACCACTGACCGTGCGCCTGTGATCGTGCGCCCTGTTTATTCTGTTCCGCGATATTGAGCGGAGAAGAAGATCCGGCCGTCCAAATCCTTTGGAATTCGATCCAATGGCTAGGATTAGTTGCTGGGGGGTCTTAGGGCTTGTGAGAGGAGATTAACCCTCATTCTTTTGAGGCTTTTCTCTCTCCAAGCTTAGAGGAAGAAGAAGGAGGCAAGGAAGAAGAAGGGAGATCCCGCCATTGACGGAGCTCCGGAGCTCCGTTTCGCGAGCCGTTTCCAGATCTGGAGAGTGCAGCCCGGTGCGGTCGTTTCCCTCCGTCTAGAATCTCGGATCCATGGCGAAAAAGAATGCTCCTAGGGTAACGATTTCTTCTCCCGTTGTTTGGACTTGTCTTTTGTCCTCTCCTTCATTTCTCTATGCTTGCATGAGGGATACCTTTCACCAAATGGGTGAAGTGTAGGATTTCCTCAAGTTCTCCGGAACTCCGGGTCGATTGTGTCCGTCCCCGGCATATTGCATGTAGAAAATCCGGTAGTCGTGCGGATTTAGGCATTTTGTGTGAAGCCTATTCGTGGCTGTGAGACCGAATCGGTGATGCTTAGATTGTGACATTGCATTTAGGTTAAGCCTAGAATGCGTGCCGGAGAATGACTCCGTGAAATCATCTATAGTAGTGCGGGATTTAAGTGTAGGCGTCTTGTGAAGATCCTAACGAAAGCCCCATGCTTTGAGATTGGATGAAGGCAAACCTTCACCGCGAAATTTATGCGGAGCGTATTATACCTCCCCTTTCTTAGTATTGGTGAAGCCTAGATCCTTGTGAAGGGATTAGGTGCGTAGCTTATTTTTGTGTAGCACTTGAAGGTGCTAAACCCTTACGGGCCGAGGCGAAGCCGTACCCGCGTCGTGCGATAGATCGCGACGATTAGAGCACGGGCAAAGCTAAACCGAACCCGTTTCCATGCAGATCGGTAAGAGGTCCCTACCTCATGTAGCCGTGTGATCATGGGAGAGGTCGTGGAAGGTGGTTTACCTAGACTGACCAAAAGCTCTTTTTCCCACATAAGGCGATGGCCCTTACGGTGGAGTGTTTGTGGAATTGATGTTGTTAGCCTCATGCGGTTGTTTAGGCGGTTGCGGGGAACCTTCGGGTGAACCCAACCAACATCATGTGCATACCTAGGTTCCCTCCTTTTTGATGCTCAACCTAGAAGATTGATTGTGCTTGAAACCTCACCTTGTGTAGTTGCACTTTCTTTATTTTAGTACTTGTGCTAGTATGGCTTGCTTGCAGGGTAGAATCTCCGCCACCCCGGGAAAGGGGTGGGGTCGTTATAATTTGGTCAGCTGTGCTGACCGTTACTTTGTTTGCCACCGCTTGGTGGAATGTTCTTATGCAGGTGCAGGTGAGCCTAGTGGGAAATAGCGGGCGGTGGCCCTTTTGCTGAGTTGGCCCTTGAAGGCCAGCCTCCCTTTTCTGCTTTCTCATGTATTGCCGGCCTGCGTGCCGAAGTATGTTCTGAGTTTCGTACATTGGTGAATGTAAGGCCTTAAGGCCATAACTCTATTTTATGGTTTCATTCCTATGATAGTGGACAGTTCTAAATGCATTGTTAAATCATTATGCTTCCGTTAGTGTTTAGTATACTCTGTTGTAGTTCTTTCTGGTTATCACCTTTTAACTCCTAGCTAGTGTGGTTTGTATGGCGTGGGGTCCCGTCCGGACCTACTGTTATACTATTCGTACTGGCAGGGTGTTACAATTTGGTATCGGACTTAAGGCGTCGATCCGTAGTTTAGCGAATTCGGGATGAATTCCTTTTAAGGGGTGGTGTGCACGAGATGTGCATTCACCTAAAACGACAAAAACTAATAAGAATGTCCACTTAGGAATGGGAAAACATACTTGTTTGCGGAACCTGAGCGTTCCATGATTGTTGTTTGCTATGTTTTCAGTCACTAAATTGTGTCTTACACGATTATAGGCGACTAGAAGTGGTGCGGGGCCGTCTCAACCCCGTAACACTGCTGAAAGTAGTGGGTCGGTTGAAGTGCCAGCGACCACTCCTCCTGCTGAGATAATCAGGTTAATCGCAGAAGCTGTCTTCGCGATGATCAATGCTCAACCGCAAAGGCTTGCACAACCTGCTACGCCTAATACAGATGCGGCCCCGGTGATCGAACCTGCAGTGGAACCTGCGGTGGAACCAAGGGTTGAGGCCCCTGTGCCAGTGGCTGCAGTGGAACCTGCGGCGGTGCAAAGGGTGGAGCGTCCGGTAGAGCGTGTAGTTGTTGCGCGAGCGCGTGATCAATAGCTGCAACACTTTCTAAGCTTCCATCCTCCAACTTTTTCGGGGACCGGATCCCCAACGGAGGCGGAGGACTGGCTGTCAACGGTTAGGAAGATTCTAAGGGCGACAGCAACAGAAGAAGTTATGATGGTCACTTTAGCCACCTTCCTCCTTAACGGAGAGGCAGAGCATTGGTGGGCTGAACAGGAAGTACACAAGTTCGGAGGCAGGGAGATTACCGAGATCACGATAGCGGAGTTCTCAAAGTCTTTTCTTCAAAGGTATATTCCTTCTGCCCAACGCATTGCGTTGCAGAACCAGTTTCTGAAGTTAACTCAAGGCGACAGCTCAGTGGATGAGTACTTGCACGAGTTCACTAAACTGGGCCGTTATGCGGGGCCTATGATGGAAGACGAAGAGACAAAGACGAACAAGTTCTATGAAGGTCTTCGGGACGAGTTGAGGCTGCTCCTTGCAGGCCCAATGACGTTAGGTTTCCAGGTGATGGTCCAAACTGCCAGATCCCTAGAGTTGGACATGAAGAGGGTACAAGCAAAAGCCGTGGCAAAGAAACCTGAGTTCCATGTGCCGGTCTCTCAGTCCAAGTCAGAATTCAGGAAGAACAAAAGGAAGTTCAAACCGGCGGAGCACTCTCGCTCAAATGTTTCGGGAGCAACGACTGTGCGGAGTCCTATCACGTGTATCACCTGCGGGAAGGTGGGACACAAGGCCACAGTGTGTCGAAGTGGTCCCCCGAAGGCAGAGAATCGAGCTTTGGACTATGCTCGTGCTGCGGAAAAGGGTAAAGCTGCGGAATCTTCGGCTTCCCAGCACATTACTCCGACTCAGCCGAGAGTCTACTCGCTTGGCCAGCAAGAAGCAATACGACAAGCTGATGTTGTCACAGGTATGAATTTAAAAAAAAAATTAGCTTTTGCATAGCTATTTGTGATTACTGTTGTGCAACTGTATGTTTTTTTGTGTGCAATTAGGCTTTGTCCTAATTCTCAACTATCCGGCGAGAGCTCTATTTGATACGGGTGCATCGCACTCTTTTCTATCTGAGGACTTCGTGGTGCGAATCAGAGTGCCATCTACCTTCGTAGAGGATAGATTAGAAGTAGTGCTACCCAATGGATCTCGCATGTCTGCGGATAGGAAGAGCCATGTGAAGGTGCGGATCGGAAATCAAGATTTCGATTTGGAAGCATTGTTATTACCGTTAGCTGAATTCGATGTGATCTTCGGCATGGACTGGCTCTCGGAGCAGCGTGCATGCATAGATTGCAATTCTAAGGAGATCACTCTAGGAAGGAACGCCGATGGAGAAACCACGTTTGCCGGTATGCGAGGAGCGAGAAAGACGCTGATGTCTGCTCTCCAAGTGGTTAAGGCGGTGAGAAAAGGCGCCGAGTTGTTCTTCACCTTGTTGGAGGCTTCGGAGCCAAAGCCCAGGTTATGTGATGTCCCAGTTGTAGCGGAGTACGCCGACGTGTTTCCTAACGAACTCCCTGGGGCTCCGCCTCAGCGAGAGATCGATTTCTGTATCGAGTTGGTGCCAGGTGCCAAACCCGTGGCCCGCTCACCGTACCGGATAGAGCCAAAGGAATTGGCAGAGTTGAATGTTCAATTGCAAGAGCTGCTAGAGCAAGGCTACGTACGCCCAAGTTCTTCGCCTTGGAGTGCACCGGTGCTCTTTGTGAAAAAGAAGGACGGGAGCTTGCGTCTATGTATCGATTATCGAGAGCTAAACAAGTTGACCGAGAAGAACCGATATCCGATTCCAAGAATCGACGATCTATTCGACTAGCTGGTTGGGTCGACGGTATACTCCAAACTGGACCTAAGGTCCGGCTATTACCAACTGCGGATTAGGGAATGTGACATTCCAAAGACAGCGTTCAGTACCCGCTTTGGGCACTATGAGTTCACGGTGATGCCGTTCGGTCTGTCTAATGCACCGTCGGTATTCATGGACTTAATGAATAGGACATTCCGTGAGTATTTGGATCAATTTGTGATCGTCTTCATCGACGACATTTTGGTATACTCTCAATCGGAAGAAGAGCATGTAGGGCATCTGCACGCAGTTCTGGGCACCTTGAGGAAGAGTCAGCTTTATGCCAAGTTCTCCAAGTGCGAGTTTTGGCTACCGTCAGTAGCATTCCTTGGTCACGTCGTTAGTGGAGATGGAATTGCGGTTGATCCGTCGAAGATAGAAGCGATCCGAGCCTGGCCTTTGTTGAAAAACGTAGCGGAAGTCCGAAGTTTCTTAGGACTTGCCGGCTATTATAGGCGCTTTGTGGAAAACTTCTCGAGGATTGCACTTCCTCTCACTAAATTGACTAGGAAAGATCATAAGTTCGTTTGGTCGCCCGAGTGCGCACGAGCTTTTGAAGAACTGAAGAGCCGTCTGACCACGGCGCCCATTCTATGCTCGCCATGTGGTACGGAAGGCTACGAAATTTACAGCGACGCCTCAGGGAGTGGTTTGGGTTGTGTCCTAGTGCAGTTCGGTAAGGTAATTGCCTACGGCTCCCGGCAGTTGAAGGTTCATGAGAGGAATTACCCGGTCCATGATTTGGAGCTAGCGGCCGTGGTATTTGCTCTTAAGCTTTGGAGGCATTATTTGTATGGCGTGAAGATCGACATCTTTACCGACCACAAGAGCCTCAAGTACTTGCTAGATCAAAGGGAGTTGAATATGCGACAGAGGAGGTGGTTGGAGTTCCTTGGGGACTACACCTTCGACATCAAATATACTCCTGGAAAGGGAAATATAGTTGCGGACGCGTTGAGTCGTCGGGCTCCCGCTCGAGCAAATTGGATTTTGATGCACGATGAGCGTCTAATCCGTGAGCTGGAAGAAATGGAGATCATTTGCGTTGATCGAAGAGCGTCTACTTCAGCATGCTTGAACTGGACGGAGGTTCAATACCACCTTGCCGATCGAGTTCGACAGGCGTTGGAGCTGGCTGAGAGCATGAAACGCTACAAAGCGGAAACCGTTGACGGGTTAAACGCTGATTTCTCTTTCGAAGATGGCCTTATGTGGAAGAATGGCAGATTGTGCGTCCCAAACGTTGGTACTCTACGGGAGGAATTGATGTACGAGGCTCATCATACCAAGTACTCTATCCACCCGGGGAGCACGAAAATGTACATGGACATGAAGAAACTTTTCTAGGCCGGGTATGAAGAAGGACATTGCCCTCTACGTGGCCAAGTGCAACACTTGCACGTTGGTGAAGGTGGAATGTCAACGTCCCGGTGGATTTTTGAAGTCCTTGCCGATTCCGGAATGGAAGTTTGACGATATTTCGATGGATTTCGTGCACGGATTGCCGAGATCGCAGCATGGAAACGACGCCATCTGGGTGATCGTGGACAGACTGACAAAAGTATCGCATTTTATTCCAAACCGGAAGGATGATTCTGTAGAAAAGCTAGCGAAGCTCTATGTCGATAGTATTGTGCGGCTGCACGGTGTCCCTCGTAGCATCGTCAGCGATCGTGACGGGCGTTTCACATCGAAAGATTGGAGGCTTATCCATGAACTGTTGGGCACTAAATTGAAATTGAGCACGGCCTTCCACCCGCAAACGGATGGACAGACCGAGAGGACCAACAGGACTATGGAGGATATGCTCCGAATGTGCGCTCTAGATTTTGGAAAGAAGTGGGAAGATCATCTCTATATGATCGAGTTCGCCTACAATAATAGCTACCAAGCCAGTATAAAGAGGGCTCCTTTCGAGGCCCTCTATGGTAAGAAGTGTCGTACGCCGTTGTCTTGGGCAGAAACGGGCGATACTAAGCTATTAAAGCGAAAGGATGTTGAGGAAGCAACTTCGACGATCCGAACTATTCGAGAAAGGCTATTGATTGCCCAGGATAGGCAAGCAAAATATTACAACGCCAAGCATAGGAACCTAGAGTTCGCCGTCGGTGACCGGGTTTACTTGAAGATCAAACCGTTCAAAGGGGTATCAAGGATCCGACGTTTGAAAAAGCTCAGTCCAAGGTACTTAGGACCGTTTGAGATTATGGAACGTGTTGGCGATGCGGCTTATCGGCTTGCACTATCTGCAGAGCTGAGCGGTCTGCACGACGTGTTTCACATTTCAGTTCTGAGGAAGGCAGTGCAAGAGCCTACTCATATCGTTGCGGTTGGCAAAGTGTCGGTGGATAGTGGGTTGTCGACGAAAGTCAAACCCTTACGCATCGAGGATACCGAGGTAAAGCAGTTGCGGAACAAGTCCATTCGGATGGTAAAGGTCCGGTGGGATAATTGCGGCCGAGAGGAGCTAACTTGGGAGAGAGAGCAAGCGATGCTTGCGGAGTACCCCGAGCTATTTCTCTCAGGTAAATTTTCTTTAAAAACTGTAATTCCTGCTTTTACTGTTTTCGAAATTTCGGGACGAAATTCTTTTAAGGGGGGTGGAGTTGTAACACCCCAAAGATCGTGGTTCAGCGAGGTAGGCGAAATGGTAGGGTTGCGCTCGGGATAGGCTCAAAATTCAAGATCAGGTCAATGCGCACGACCATTGTCCTCTTTGCGCACGACCAGTGATCGTGCGCCAATGATCGTGCGTAACCCGCAAAGAATCGGAGTTCTGTCTCGGCTTATGCGCACGACCATTGTCTTCTTCGCGCACGACCGGTGATCGTGCGCCAGCGACCGTGCGCTTATTCGCAAGAATTCAGAGTTCTGTCTCGGAAAGTGCGCACGACCTTTTTCCTCTTCGCGCACGACCACTGACCGTGTGCCTGTGATCGTGCGCCCTATTTATTCTGTTCCGCGATTTTGAGCGGAGAAGAAGATCCGGCCATCCAAATCCTTTGGAATTCGATCCAATGGCTAGGATTAGTTGCTGGGGGTTCTTAGGGCTTGTGAGAGGAGATTAACCCTCATTCTTTTGAGGCTTTTCTCTCTCCAAGCTTAGAGGAAGAAGAAGGAGGCAAGGAAGAAGAAGGGAGATCCCGCCATTGACGGAGCTCCGGAGCTCCGTTTCGCGAGCCGTTTCTAGTTCTGGAGAGTGCAGCCCGGTGCGGTCGTTTCCCTCCGTCTAGAATCTCGGATCCATGGCGAAAAAGAATGCTCCTAGGGTAACGATTTCTTCTCCCGTTGTTTGGACTTGTCTTTTGTCCTCTCCTTCATTTCTCTATGCTTGCATGAGGGATCCCTTTCACCAAATGGGTGAAGTGTAGGATTTCCTCAAGTTCTCCGGAACTCCGGGTCGATTGTGTCCGTCCCCGGCATATTGCATGTAGAAAATCCGGTAGTCGTGCGGATTTAGGCATTTTGTGTGAAGGCTATTCGTGGCCGTGAGCCCGAATCGGTGATGCTTGGATTATGACGTTGCATTTAGGTTAAGCCTAGAATGCGTGCCGGAGAATGACTCCGTGAAATCATCTATAGTAGTGCGGGATTTAAGTGTAGGCGTCTTGTGAAGATCCTAACGAAAGCCCCATGCTTTGAGATTGGATGAAGGCAAACCTTCACCGCGAAATTTATGTGGAGCATATTATACCTCCCCTTTTTGAGTATTGGTGAAGCCTAGATCCTTGTGAAGGGATTAGGTGCGTAGCTTATTTTTGTGTAGCACTTGAAGGTGCTAAACCCTTACGGGCTGAGGCGAAGCCGTACCCGCGTCGTGCGATAGATCGCGACGATTAGAGCACGGGCAAAGCTAAACCGAACCCGTTTCCATGCAGATCGGTAAGAGGTCCCTACCTCATGTAGCCGTGTGATCATGGGAGAGGTCGTGGAAGGTGGTTTACCTAGACCGACCAAAAGCTCTTTTTCCCACATAAGGCGATGGCCCTTACGGTGGAGTGTTTGTGGAATTGATGTTGTTAGCCTCATGCGGTTGTTTAGGCGGTTGCGGGGAACCTTCGGGTGAACCCAACCAACATCATGTGCATACCTAGGTTCCCACCTTTTTGATGCTCAACCTAGAAGATTGATTGTGCTTGAAACCTCACCTTGTGTAGTTGCACTTTCTTTATTTTAGTACTTGTGCTAGTATGGCTTGCTTGCAGGGTAGAATCTCCGCCACCCCGGGAAAGGGGTGGGGTCGTTATAATTTGGTCAGCTATGCTGACCGTTACTTTGTTTGCCACCGCTTGGTGGAATGTTCTTATGCAGGTGCAGGTGAGCCTAGTGGGAAATAGCGGGCGGTGGCCCTTTTGCTGAGTTGGCCCTTGAAGGCCAGCCTCCCTTTTCTGCTTTCTCATGTATTGCCGGCCTGCGTGCCGAAGTATGTTCTGAGTTTCGTACATTGGTGAATGTAAGGCCTTAAGGCCGTAACTCTATTTTATGGTTTCATTCCTATGATAGTGGACAGTTCTAAATGCATTGTTAAATCATTATGCTTCCGTTAGTGTTTAGTATACTCTGTTGTAGTTCTTTCTGGTTATCACCTTTTAACTCCTAGCTAGTGTGGTTTGTATGGCGTGGGGTCCCGGCCGGACCTACTGTTATACTATTCGTACTGGCAGGGTGTTACATTTATGGTAACTTTGGGAGAGACCAGAAGGTCTTGTTGCCTTTCCTGCAACACAATACCAATAATTCTTCCAAAACAAACACTATCCTTAGACACTTTCTTCTTAATCAATCCAAAAAGAATTGATCCCCAATTCACTTTCTTCCTTTACATCAAGGCCACCATCAACAGAAATTGGTGCCTTTTGATATAATCATGACCTGTTGTTTTGCCTAACAACACCTTTCCAACAATATCTGATAAAAACTTATATTCCAAAGACAAGTTTTTCTTGAGCAGATGATTAGGGTTTCCAGAGGAATGACCCATTTTAATCAAAGTTTCCTCATACTCATCAGAACTTATCTCTATATCATCATCACCATTCTCAAAACAAAAAATTTCAGATAAAATAGTTGGGAAAAGAGAGACCTGATGTCCCGAGATTGTTCCAGTTATGCTCTCATCTTCTGGCTTAGCCGTATAAGCCCATTCTTTAATTTCTGCGACATGTAGCTTAATCCTCGTGCTCATGAACTTCTTCAGCTGTTGCTCTTCAAAAAGTTGAAGAATATCCTTGAAGACTTGGTCGGATCGTGCGAAAGATTCCATGTCGATGTCAAACCCGACATCGAACTTCATCGAGTAGAGCGCGGCTTGAGAAATCGCCATTTGTACCTGCAAGAGAGAAAGATCAAGTGCAGAGGGGAACTGGAGGGAAACGATTTCTGTAGGCGCGATCTATTAAGAAATAAATTAGAGACTATATAGACCGGAGAAGGGGGCGCATTTGTGGAGCGGCGTTCGGCAAAAACCTAATAAAAACAGAAGTCGAAAAGACTTTAGGTCTCCGTCTCACGTCGTTCGACAAAAATATCTTTTCCATCGACCACCGTTCGACAGGTGAAATTTTCTTTATCGATTCTAAAGATAAAAGGTTTCGTCGACCACCGTTCGACAAATGATACAAATTCGTCGTTCTCTGTTCGACGAATTTTGGGGATAAATAGAAATGTTAATTTTTTTTTAACAGATTGAGTCTCCATCTATCATTCCTATTTGATTTATAAAGAAGATATGCTTCTTTTCATCCAATGGCTTGGTGAAAATGTCAGCTCTTTGTAAATCAGTAGAAATAAATTGTAGGCAAATTTTATTTTTATCCACATTATCCCTAAGGAAGTGGTGTCTAATTTCTATGTGTTTAGTCCTACTATGGAGAACTGGATTTTGTGCTATAGATATTGCACTAGTATTGTCACAAAATATAATTGAATTATTTATGTTGACACCATAATCTAGAAGTTGATTTTGTATCCACAACATCTGTGAGCAGCAACTGCCAGCAGCAATGTATTCAGCTTCAGCTGTTGATGTTGACACAGATGTTTGTTTCTTACAAAACCAAGACACAAGCCTATCACCAAGAAACTGGCAAGTTCCTGATGTGCTTTTCCTGTCTACTCTGCATCCTGCATAATCTGAATCTGAGAATCCAGTTAATTCAAATTCAGATGCTGTTGGATACCAGAGACCTAGATTAGGGCAACCCTTTATATATCTCAAAATTCTTTTTAGTAAAATTAGATGAGATTCTTTGGGGTTAACTTGAAACCTAGCATAAATACAGGTAGCAAACATTATGTCAGGCCTACTTGCTGTTAAATAAAGTAGTGAGCCAACAATTGCTCTATATACTTTTGAATCAACAGGTTTCCCTGAATCATCATTATCAACAACAACATTTGAGGGCATGGGTGTTTTCATGGCGGAAGAGTCAGACATACCAAATCTTTTCACTAATTCCTTAGCATACTTAGATTGTGATATGAAGATTCCATTTGGAGTTTGCTTCACATGAAGACCAAGGAAGTATGATAACTCACCCATACTACTCATTTCAAATTTAGATTGCATTAGATTAGAAAATCTTTTGCACAAATTTGAATCAGTAGAGCCAAAGATAATGTCATCTACATATATTTGAACTAGCAATGTTTTATTTTTATGTATCCTGAAAAATAAGGTTTTATCTACTATGCCCCTACAGAAATTGTTTTCCAAAAGAAAACTAGCTAAAGTCTCATACCATGCTCTAGGAGCTTGTTTGAGACCATAAAGAGCTTTCTTAAGCTTAAATACAAAAGAGGGTTGAGTTGGAGAGATGAAACCTGGTGGTTGCTCCACATATACTTCCTCTTTGATTTCTCCATTTAAGAAAGCACTCTTTACATCCATTTGATATACCTTGAACTTTTTATATGCAGCAAATGCAAGAAAAATTCTGATTGCTTCAAGTCTTGCAACAGGAGAAAAGGTCTGATCATAATCAATGCCTTCTTCCTGTGAATATCCTTGAGCTACCAGTCTTGCTTTATTTCTTACATTGTTGCCTTGTTCATCTAGCTTGTTCCTGAAGACCCATTTGGTGCCAATCACTGGATGATCTTTTGGTCTAGGAACCAAATCCCATACTTTGTTTGTCTCAAACTGATTGAGTTCCTCTTGCATAGCAATGATCCAGTTGGGATCTTGTTCTGCATCTTGTAGAGATTGAGGTTCAATCTGAGAGAGAAAACATGTGTGCATCATGTTCTGATTTTTTTGATTCCTTGTTTGCACACCTGCTGAAATATCACCAATCACTTGTGATATTGGATGATCTCTAACTGTGATGTGGTCAACAGTTGGAGCTGGTTCAGCAATAATTTCCACTTGGGGAATTTGTTCAGCTGCTATATTTTGTGAAGACTGATCTGCTGTTATCTGTTCTGAACTTTCAGCAAAATCTGGGAGATTTTCTTCTTCACTCTCTTCATCATTCTGCCGTTCAGGATTTAGAATTCCTTCTTTATGTAGAGATAATTGATCTAACTACTCACATAATATAGGTACCTGCAGATTTTCTTTGGTAGAAGGAATCTTCTCCTTGTAAAACATGTTAGTTTCATCAAAAGTAACATGCATAGATTCTTCTATTTTAAGAGTAGATTTATTGTAGATTCTATATGCTTTACAGACAAGTGAATAACCTAAGAAAATTCCTTCATCTGATTTTGGTTCAGATTTCCTAAGGTATTTCTTATCATTATTGTGAATGAAACATCTACATCCAAATGCTCTAAAATAGTTAACTTTAGGTTTCTTCCCTTGAAGTAATTCATAAGAAGTCTTTCCCTTAAGTTTGTGTATCAAACTTCTATTCAGAACATAATTTGCTGTGCTAACAGCCTCTGCCCAAAAGGATAGGGGCAAATTAGCATCTGCAAGCAATGTTCTTGCTGATTCAATTAGAGTTCTATTTGTCCTTTCAACTACCCCATTTTGTTGAGGAGTTCTAGGAGCTGAGAAACAATGCCTGATACCTTCCATCTCACAGAATTCTTGCATAAGAAGAGACTCAAACTCAGTACCATGATCACTTTTGATCAATGCAACTACAGTAGAGTACTCAATCTGTATGCTCTTAAGAAAGTCTGTAAGAACTATAAAGTTATCTGACTTTTCTCTCAAAAAGAACACCCAAGTGAATCTAGAGAAGTCATCTACAATAACTAGAGTGTAAGACTTCCCCCCTAAACTCTTTGTTGCTATAGGTCCAAAAAGGTCCATATGTAGCAAATATAAGATTCTAGGTGAATCACTTTTAGATAATGATTTAAAGCTATTTTTAGTTTGCTTGCCTAGTTGACATGCTCTACAAAGACCTTCTTTCTTATATGATCCTAAAGGTAAACCTCTAACAAGATTGTCCTTAGATAATTTAGCAATGGTCCTAATGTTTACATGTCCTAATCTCTTATGCCAAAGTTCACTAGATTTGCTTGCATCACTAAATAAACAAACTTCTGCAGTAGATGAATTAAAATTCACTAGATATATATTACACTGCCTAATACCTGATAAAACAGTAATACCATCAGTAGATTTAATAAGGCAATTCAATTTATTAAATGTTACCTGATATCCTTCATCACATAATTGACTTATGTTGATAAGGTTATGCTTCAGTCCCTTTACATAAGCTACCTCTTTGAAGGTGACTTCTCCAACCTTGACTTTTCCATAGCCTTTGGTCTGTCCATAGTTGGAGTCTCCAAATATGACTTTTGGTCCAAGATTTGCCTTGTAATTGTTCAGATTTGCCTTGTTCCCTGTCATATGTTTTGAACATCCACTGTACAAATACCATTTTTCACTTGTTCTTGGACAGCTGTGTACCTGCAAAGACATAAACATAAACTAGTTGTTTTTGACCCAGACTACCTTGGGTTATTTTGTCTTACCACAATACTCAGAAATAAAGGACATTTTAGGCTGATCCTTATAGCCTTGTGGTTGATATCTCCTTGGAGGTATAATCCATTCAGTAAAAGGATTCTTAGTATGTTTAGAATTAGAATTCCTGAAATTCTGTGTATAGTGTCTGTTCGACAAATTTGGGTAAATTCGTCGATCGCCGTTCGATGAATGTGCATAATTTCGTCGAACGTCGTCCATGTAATTACTATACTGAAAATCTGTTTTCAGTTTTCGTCGATCTCCGTTCGATAGATTGAAATCTTTTTGTCGAGCTCCGTTCGACGAATTCTTCTGAATTCTTTTATTCTTAACAGACTTGCTTGAAATGACTTTATTTGCTTCTACAGCCTCCTTGCCTTTAGCAGATATGAATTTTATGGGTGTAGATAATATATTTTTCTTAATCAGATGTGGCTCACTTGACGAGGCACCCAAGCCCAGCTTGCTATTAAGTCTAGCATTTACTGTGCTTGTTATGTCCATCAGTTTGATGCTTCTCCCATTTAGGGATTCTTCAAACTTCTTGGCTTCAGACAACTTGTTCTCAATGAGAATAATCTGTTACCTGGAGGCAGCCAAATCTTTCTTAAGATTTTTATTTTCTTCACTATTATTATTCATTTCAGCTAGCTTACTTCTGAGTGAGATTATTTTTTTCTCAGATTTCAGTAAGTCTAGGCAAAGCACTTTGAATTCAGCTTTGAATTCAACTGAGGTAAAATCAAAATTGGATAATACCTGATCTGCATCATCTTCTGCTTCAGATTCTGATTTTTCTTCAGAGTTATGTCCTGAGGCATTGATAGCCATCATGCAGAATGTTCTTTCATCTTCATCATCATTGGAGCTGGATGAGAAGGCATCTTCTGACTCACTGGCTGAGTCATATATTGCCATCAGACATTGGTCACTTTCCTTTGACTTTTCTTCATCATCATCAGATGAGCTGGATGATGATTCAGATTCAGTGTCACTCCAGGATTCTGCTATAAATCCTCTTCCCTTTTTTTGTGCTTGTGGGAAGAAGACTTGCTGGAGCTTCTCTTCTCTTCTTTGTCCTTTTTCTTCTCTTTCTTTTGATTTTCTGGACATTCTGTCAGGTAGTGTCCAGGTTTCCTGCAACCATAACAAATAACTTCTTTAGGAGTTGATTTGTCATACCTTTGCTTTTCTCTTGATCTGGACTCCTTCTTTCTGAAGTCCTTCTTGGCCATTTTGTAGAATCTCTTGGCTAAGAGACTCATAAACTCCTCATCTTTTGGAGTCTTTTCTTCTTCTGCATCATCTGCTTTGAAAGCTATGCTCTTTTCTTTCTTTGTTGCTTGAGATGAAGTGGATGCTTCAGCTTCCCTGGATTTAATGAGCTGCTCATAGGATTTGAGCTTGCCCAACAATGCTTCAGTGGTAATCTCATTGAGGCTTCTGGCTTCCTTGATTGGCCAGATTCTAGAATCCCATGTGTTGGGGAAGCACATTAAGATCTTGTCATTGACCTCAGTGATAGAGATCACTTTGTCCAGAGATTTCAGCTCATTAATTATGAGACTGAGTCTGTTATACATGTCAGCTACTGTTTCATTTTCTCCTTTCTTAAAATTCTCATACTGAGAGATGAGATGTGATCTCCTGTCTTTCCTTTCATCAGCAGATCCCTCAAACATGTTGTTGAGAGAGATCCAAATCTCTCTAGCTGAAGTACATTCAACCACTTTTTGAAATATGTCATCAGACATAGTTTGAGCCAAAATGTTCATGGCATTAGCATCTGCACTTCTTTGTTTCTTCTGTGCTTCTGTCCATTCTGGAGGTGGGACAACAATGTTGTCTGTTGTTGCTTCAGTGCTTGTTGATGCTGGAGGCCCTGTCAGAATAACATTGAAAATCTCTTCATCAATAGAGTTCATATAAAGCCTAATCCTTGCTTTCTACAGTGCAAACTTGCTAAGATTGCACATAGGAGGTCTTGTGCTTGAGTACTCCTTGTTTTGTGCCATGAGTTTTTAACAGAAAATAGATAAAGAAAAACTCTAAATTAATTTAAGATCTAATTGATCTTTGTGATCCAGGTGTTAGCCTGTAAATAAGATCAACCTAGCTCTGATACCAATTGAAAGTGGAGGTTAGATCTTAAGTTACTCTAGAGGGGGGGGGGGGGGTGAATAGAGTATTAAAAACTTTTTCTTAGTTTTTATAGCGGAATTAAAATAGTGTTATATATGTGTGTAAGCAGTGTGAGATAAATATAAACAGAAAAACAGAATAAATAAAAGCACACAGCACAGCACAAAGAAAATAAGCAAACACATAGGACACAAGGAATTTATAGTGGTTCCCCAATAAATCTGGGTAGTCCACTCTTCTACCACCCTTTGGTCGGAGTCCACTAGGAGGGTTGATCAGGTGCCCTAGCACCAAGGTGATTTTGATCAGGTATCCACACACCACAGAGCTTTTGATCAGGTGCTCAAAACCAACAGGATTTTTTGATCAGGTGTCTTGCCACCAAGGAGGTACACTTTTGAAGGGAGTATTAATCCTGTATAAGAGAGGTGAGAAATGGTTTATAGTGTTCTTCTCTGTCAAGATGCTGAGAGAAGACTCTAGTGGACTTCTTGTAAAGCTCCCCCTGTCTGATTGAAGTATTTGACAGATGATGGAGAAGCTTTCTCTTGAAGACACAAATCTTCTGTAGCAGATTGATCTGGAAGAAGAATTCTTCAGATTCCTTGTTGCTCTTGTAGAAGACTTGAACTTACAGCAGATGTCTGAGAGATTGAACTTTGAAGATGTTCTCAGAGAAGTAGAGATTGCTGCTTGAGGAGGAAGAAGAAGACAGATAATCTTTTGCTGAGAGTTCTTCTTCTTCTTTTCACTATATTCTTGTTATTGTCTCTCTGTATTCAGTAAGTATACTAATTTGAATTCTATCGAGAGAGATGAGAAAATAATGTCTGTCTTTGATATATTCTATTTTTAGAATAGAATAATCTGCCCTTAATCCTTTCATGGAACTGTAATAGAGACAAATCGACTTTTGGCAGGTCCTTTAATTCCTTAGCCGTGTAAAATTCCTTTGCATTAATTGTCAAAGGCTATTTCTGTCTTGGAATAAGGAAAGAAAGAATATAATAACTGAATATAATATTCTTACTTATCTGTCTTGAATATGTCCAAAGATATTGAATATATCCATTAGAGTCGTCGATCTGTGTTCAGAGAACTGACAAATAACTGATATTAAAGTATTAATTGATCTGGAATCAATATTTGTCGATCTGAGCTTCAATAAGAAATTTGTCGAGCGCTGGCTGAAATTCGTCGAGCGCAACTCAGAGAATGTCGAACACTGGCTGGAAAACTGTCGAGCGCTGGCTGGAGAGCTGTCAAGCGCTGGATGGAAAAACTGTCGAGCGCTGAAAAGAATTCGTCGAGCGCTGGCAGCCATCTGTCGAGCGCCGCTAGCCAAATGTCGAACGCTGGGAACTTAACTTTTTCCTTAAGTTCTATCTAATCTATCAGCCTAAGGACTTGACCCTTTAACTATACAATGGGGTCAACTTGATCCTAGTTCAACACATAGTGATCCTAGACCAAATCAGTAATAGGGTTGTTCCAACAAAAGTGTTGGGAACAGTGCCCAGCAGTGTTCCGGATTTGAAGAAGTGCTCAGCTCAATGATAAGTACAAGTTGTATTTAATGTCATATCTAGTTCATGCTTGCAGAGATCAGACAATATGCCCAGTACTTCAATAACTTGCCTAAGTACAATATCGTCAAAAAAGACTGGACATATCGTCGATAAGTATAGACACATCGTTGAAATAATGAGCAAAGCAAAGAAGAATGATAATGCTTGTTGTCGTCGAAAAGGACCAAACATATCATCGACAACAACATGCATATCGTTGAAATGATATGCAGAGCAAAGCAGAGTGATCATATCGGCTATCGTCGAGACAACATGCGTATGATAATATCATTGTGACTTCAACACTACATCACTTCACAACGATATCAGAAAGCCAAGATGAAGAAGGAGACTTAAGCACAACACAAGACAAGATGTCAATGATATCGTCGAAAAGAAGCCTTGACGTCGATAAAGATAAGTTAGAATGAATATCGTCGAAAAGAAGCCTTGACGTTGATAAGGCTAAGTCAGAATGAATGTCGCTGAAAAGGCAAAGGGAAGGTCAGTGTCGAAGATATCGTTGAAAAGAAGCTGTGTCGTCGATAAGACTGAACAAGACAGGTATAGTCACATCACAATCCAATGGCTTCCTCTGGATTGCAGAAGGAAATGAGATCTATGAAGTTGCCCATATGCAACAAAGAAAATTTTGGCATATGGAAGCAAAGGATCAGACTGTTTATGGAAGCATCTGATCCAAGGATCTTCATTACAGTTGAAGAAGGACCTTTCACTTTTCAAACTGCCTCCACTATAGATCCAACAAGAAGAGTGGCCAAATTATTCAAAGATTTGACCAAGGATGAACTTGAGTTGTTCACCATGGACAAAAGGGCCCAGAACATCATAGTTAATGCTATTGATGACTCCACATTTCAAAACTTGGTACACTGCACTTCTGCCAAGGAAATGTGGGATACATTGGTAGTATATATGGAAGGGACAACTGAAGTAATGGATGATAGGAAGTCACTCCTCAATCAAGAGTATGAAGCCTTCAGGCAGTAGAGCCTGGAAAGCATCTCCATGTGCTATGAGAGGTTCTTCAGAATAGTTAATGAGCTGAGAACCTATGAGAGAGCATTCACCAACTATGAGCTGAATGATAAGTTCCTTAGATCTCTAACAAGGGAATGGGAAACAAACATCTGTGCCATCAGGGAAGTGGCCAAGCTTGGTGAGACCCCAACTCACACATTGTTTGGAAAACTACTCTCCTATGAGATGCAGCTATCTGCAAGGAAGGAAGAGGACACCTCTACAAGGGCTCAGCCAAGGGAGAAATCTGTAGCTCTCAAAGCTGACAACTCCAAGAGAAGCAAGAGCAGGATGGTGTCTCCTCCAAGGACAAGTGCTGAACCTAAAGTCAGCACCTCAGGAAGCTCTTCCTATGATGAAGAGTTTACTGCCTTTTCAAGGCAGTTCAAGAAAATGATGAAGAGGAAGCAATGGAAGAACATGCCCTCCTCATCATCACACTACAAGAAGGAAAGTAGGAAATCTAAAAGACATCACCCAAGGGGTGACAGGTATGATTCCAAACTTAGTAAACAGGTTTCTAATAACATTATTTGCTATAGCTGCAGCAAACCTGAACATGTCATAGCTGTCTGTCCAGCCAAAAGAAAGGAGAATGGTGATAAGAAGCATCATCACCAAAAAGATAGGAAGGGTGAAAAATCCCTCCTAGCAAAGAAAGAAAGAAGCTGGAGTGAATCTGATTCCTCAACATCAGATTCTGAAAATGAAGAGGAAGCCTACATTAGGCTATTTGCAGCAGAAGAAGATGAAGACTACCCAGCTGCAAAGGTTGGAATCAGGGCCCCTCTATCACACTCAGATAGTGACATATTGGAGGATGATGAAGACAATGTTCAGATAGGTCTTATGGCCTTCACTGATGAGGAAGACAGTCAGAATAGTTCTGACAAAGATCAGGTATTAATTTCCTCCATTTCTCTTTCTGATCATGATGCATGTCCAGAATCTGAAGCACCTTCATCAATTGGTGGAAGTGGTTCAGAAACTGAGGAAGTTGTCAATCAATTGATTGACAAGTATGGTGCTCTTTTGGAAGCTTTGAAGAAGAGCAAGAAGCTTGCCAAGAGGCAAGCCCAGGAAATTGTTTCCCTTAAGATGACTAAAAATGACTACACTGAACCTACCACCCTGGTGGCTCAGATGAGTAGACAGATTAGCCATTTATAGGGGCTAACAATTGTGCAATTAAGCACTATTTCCCTGAAGAACAAGGTCATCAAGGACCTTGAGGAGAAGCTTGTGAAGGAGAAGAGCCTGGTGGCTCAATTCTCCAAGCCCAAATCTGTGCTTCCTATTATTGACACCTTCTCCTCTCAAACCAATAGGAGAGGACTAGGATTCAATAAAATGGAAGTAGGAGAAGGGAGTGGAGAGAAGAGAAAGGGGAAGGCTAAGCCTTAAACCACCTTTCAAAAGGTGTTACTTCCTTCCAACAGGTATGACCATGAAAGCATTTATGGTCACTGGAAGAATGGGAGTTGCTATAGGAAGGAAAATGCTCCTTCCCATAGTGGAAGAAAGGGAATAAGATTGAGTGTAATGAAGTCTCCCCATGAGGAAATTCAAATGTCCCAACCTGGACCATTTGTATTTGATACTTCAGCCCCTGCATTCAAGAATAAGAAGGCAAGCCCTTCTAAGGTTGAATCAGCCAAGAAAATGGCTGCTGTCAAATCAGTAAACATGTCTGATTTCTCAGTGTCATATGCCATTAAATCTTGTATGGCTGCCAAGCCATTGCAAGCTGATGCCATCAGGACAAAGAGCATCAAGACAGCTCATAGATTGACATTCAGTCAAATCATTGCTGAGAGGAACAAGAAGAATGCTGCTGTCTCTCCTCCTGAACATGTAGACTATGCTGCACACCCCTCAAGAAATGTTCAAAAGAGGAGATACAACATTCATGAATGTTGGTGCTGTGGTAAGGTAGGACACTTTGCCATAGATTGTTGGCACAACCCTAATGTGCCATGTGCAAAGATGAGCCTTCCTACAAGGGGTGCAGCTAGAGTAAGGTTATCTCATCATGCTAACAAGTTCCTAGGACCCAAAGCTAATTGGGCTCCTAAGGATAACTAAACTTCTTGCAGGTTAGTCCAAGTACCAACCTCAACCAAATTTGGTACTTGGACAGTGGGTGCTCAAGGCACATGAAAGGAAGAAGGTATACATCATGGTGAAGCAATAAACAAACCAGCATGACCATATCCTCTGCTGGGTCTGAATACATTGCTACAAGAAGCTGTTGTGCACAACCATTGTGAACTCAACATTGATTAGAGGATTACAACCTCAAGGTAAGTAACTATCCTCAATATTGATTTGAAAGTAGAAATAATCATTGTGAATTCAACATCCAATGCTATCTCTATTAATTTTAAAGTAGAATGATCAGCTTAACCAGAACAATCTGCTTAAGCTGAGCTTCAAATTGCTCTTAAATAGCCGGGAAAAGTCTGGGTTCGATGAACTCTTTCATGGGTTCGACGAACTCTTTCCTGGGTTCGACGAACGTCGAGTTTGAGTTCGACGAACTCAGTCTTATGTTGAAGTTGTAGATAAACTTAGTTGTGTTCGACGAACTCAGCCCTAGGTTGAAACTTTAGATGAACCCTCTCAGCTGATCCGCTGAGTCGATTAGGTTAACACTAAGACCTATTATATAAATAACCGTCTGTGTTAGATGACTCTTCACATTCACTTGCACCACTCCAGCCGCCGAGATGAAACTTCTTCTCTTTGTCCCAGCGTTCTTCTCTTCGACAAATGGCGCCCAAGATAGCAAAGGAGTTGCTAGAAGGATGCGAGCTAGTGAGGGATGGCTTTCTCCATGCCTCACCAGAGATTTTAAATGTCATCTTCCTCATCTCAGAAGCAGGTCTAGAATTCGTGTTATCTGAACCCTCTCAGATATTCAGGCATGAAGTGCTAGAATTTTATGCAAACGCCAAACAGTCATCTTCTAAGAATGGCATATCTTCTAAAATTGGAGAGTTTAGGGTGAAGCTGTCTCCTAAGAGATTAGAAAAGGTTCTGCTCCTACCTAGAGTGGAAGAAGAGGAGTTGTCAGCATCCGACAAGGAGCAAGATTTAAGATGGTGTGAATACAGTGATTCCCAAACCTCATCTCTGAAGAAGAAATTCTTCAACCAAAAGGGGAAGCTGTTATGTGATATTATAGGTAAAGCTCTTCTGTGCAAGCCAGGCTCTCATGATACAATTTCACAACCAATGTTTGAGCTAATAGTAAGAATCATCATGAAGACAAGAACATGCTGGGGAAATGTTCTTTACCTAAGGAGAAAGCAATGTATGCAGGCTCCTAACTTAGGAAGAATCCTTTCACTCTTCCTGCTGAAGGCATATCCAAGCCAATTCTCCTCCGTCAAGGGTGTTAATATCCACTACCTGAAGAGATTGGATATTAAGACATTGGACAGATCAACAAGAGTCCTCCCCATGAGCCAACCCTCTATGGTGGCTGAGCTGAAGGAGAAGAAGAAAGCAAGGAAGAATGAAGAAGAAGGTGCTGAGGGCTCCAAGAAAGATGATGATCCTCATGTGCACATGGTAGGTGAGGGAGGTGAAAATGTCCCCAGTACATGTAGGGATGAGGAACCCCAGGGAAGAGTTGAATCTACTTCTAAGCCAACTCAGATTGATACTGATCCAGCTATTCCTCAAGTTGAAGATGATCTACTAAATTCACCTATCCATGGTAAATTAGGATCTCAGTTAGGCTTCTCCCCTCTAACAATAGTCTAGTATAGGTATCTAACTAACTCATTTTTCAGGTTTCCCTAGACAGAGTTCTCCACATATAGATGCCCAAAGTGAGGGGGAGCATAGCTCTCACTTTGGAGAAGGTGGTGGGGGTGCTAGTGAGGGGGAGCACAACCCAGATGGTGGAAGAGCCAAAGCTCAGAATGGTGAAGAGATCATCAGGGTAGATGACAACATGCAAGTTCTACCTTCCTCTGAAGAATTGCCCAGACAAGAACCTGTTAAGGAGAAGGGCAACAATGGAGCTGAAGAGGTGGTGGAGAAAGAAGTGGCCCAGGTAAGGCCAGCAGATGGGCTAGACACTTCTGACCTGCTGAACTCAATAAAATCCTTCATTGAGGGTCAGATGTTGTCTGTGAAAGAGCTTGTTGCTGAAAAGGTTCAAGGTGTAACTGTTCAAATAAGGGAGGAGTTATATGCTACAAGAACAACATTGACTCAGGAGATCCAAGCTAGTGAGCAAAGAATGGAATTAAGGGTAGCTGCAGTAAGGACTAAGCTGAATACCCAAATTCATGATGTCACAACTGCAACTGCTCATATTCTCCAACAAATGACCAAATGGTTTGAGATGGCCAAAGGCACTGTTGCTGCCCAGCACACTATTCTGAAGCAAATTGCAGATCATCCAGGGGACTCCACAAAGGACATTACATATGTAAAGAATCATCTGTACAAGAATGAAAATGTCTGGGAGAAAGCAGTTTCCAGGATGGCTCAAGTAGCTAACACATCTAGCAGGCATGTCATGTCCCACATTGACAAGGCAAAGGAAAACATTCTGGAGGATGTGGACAACACTTTTCAAATACTCTCCCAATCCATAATGGATCAACACTCTGAAATAGAGAAAAAAGATATTTGAAGAAGGCAAAAAGGGGGAGGAGAAAGTTGCCAAGCTAAGTGCTAAACTAAAAGGAGCTCACATAAGGTTAAATACCAACATGGAGAATGCCCACCACCTGCTACTCACTAACTAGGAAGCAGCCCACAAGCAAGTGGTGGAAGAGGTCAATAATACATCAAATGCAATTCATGAAAATCTTCTAACTGTGGTTAAGAAGATAAATGATGATCATTGGATCACTAGTCTAAAGGTGTTACAAGGAACAAGAATTGCCTTAAACCTTCCTGTATTGAATCCAAACAGACCTGAAGATTTTGACTTTCAAGGTCAATCTGAACTGATTCAAGATGAGAGGGAATCAAAGAGGAGAAGGAGAGAGGGCATTCAGACTGCTGAAGTATATATGGCCAAGAAGAGAATGGAAAGATTAGATGATCCACTCTATGAGGATGACAATCTGGAATTGGACACAATTGTAGTCAACACCTGGGTCAGCCATGGCAATCCACTCAAGTATATTGACCATGTCTACTCATCTGCTGAATGGATCAAGCACCTAGAGAGGGAGTCTCTAAGGGAAAGGATTCTCAAAGAAAATATGGTAAGAAGGGAAACTCCTATAAGGATTCCCCCAAGATACCTTCCCAAGCCATTTCTATACTTCAAAGTGAAGGAAAAAATGAAGGCTGCTGCTGAAGATAGGAAGAGAAAATCTGAAGAAAAAGGAGAAAGCTCTTTACAGGGACCATCCAAGAAGAATTTACTCTTTGAAGCTCCTTAAATTATTCAATGTATAAATATGACTTGAACTGATTGTTTGTCTGTTTTGATCATTTAAATGAAATGATACTTCATCTTCTGAAAATCATATGTGTCATTTAATGTTAGTATATGTATGTTGCACTTGAATATCTGTGTTTCTATCTTCAGTAATCTGTGCTATGTATTTACAGTAATGAAGAAATGCTGAATCTTCACTTAATGAACATAAATGTAATACATCTTTATGTGTAGTTGACATTTGTATCTACTGATAATTCGCATAGGTAAGAAACTGTTAATGTCAACAGAAATCTTCTTTATCTTCATATGTCATGAAATGCAATAACTCTCAATATCTGTGATATGACATATTCTTTGATTAAGTTGCTACTTAGCATTGGCAGGTATTTTTCCCTCTTCAAATAGGGGGAGATTGTTGGGAATTTGCCCTCAAATTCCCTTGATTTGAAGAGGGGTCATCATGCAATGCTAAGTACATGTTGTATTTGATAAAGCCATATTTCTATAAGAAATATAGGTTCAGGTAACTCAAGAGAAAGGGTCAATCATGCCCTTAGTTCAGGAGAAATCAACTCCTGAGAGATGAAGAATTGTCTCAGCAGAACCGCTGAGACGAAGGGTCAAATCCGCTGAGACGAGCTCACTGTCTCTGCGGATCCGCTGAGATGGGGAAGGAGCTACAGATAGAAGAAACCGCTGAGATGAGCTCACTGTCTCAGCGGATGCGCTGAGACGGGAAGGGAATTGCAGATAGAAGAGATCTGGCGTGTTCGTCGAACGGAGAACACAGTTCGTCGAACGCAGAGACAGAACAGAAGCAAGCGCTGAGATTTGGCGTGTTCGTCGAACTCAGAAGGCAGTTCGTCGAACGCAGAGCATGAAGAGTTCATTGAGCGCAGAGTATGGTGAGTTAGTCGAACTCAGAGCTTGGCGTGTTCGTCGAACACAGAGTTGGGCAAGTTCGTCGAACACAGTATGGCGAGTTCGTCGAACGCAGAGTGTGAGATCTGCCCGTAGCGCAAGCTGCAGAAAGGCAGTGTGGGGTCCACCAGTCTCTCCCATACTTGTCAGAAGGTCAGCTAAGAGCCGTTAAAGATCAAGGGAGTACAAAAGAAAGTGTTAGTGCACTTTTGAAGGAGCTGAAAAAAGAACGAACATTTCACTATTCCATTGACGATCGTAGCTCTCGTTTTTCTCCTCCTGCTCACTAAACAAGGAAGAAGAAACAGAAAGAGAAAGTTAGCTCCTTTACAAGAAGGAGCAAGGTGATCTTCCATCCTTCATCTGAAGAGGAAGATCAGATAGTAGCTACCATCAACATCTCCAGCTACAAGGAAGCACAAGCTGTGCAGGTACTACGGGAGACTTCCTTCAACTGCTGTCTGCTGTAGTAAGATTTAAACTCACTTTTCTGTAGGCCAACTTGCCTGAGTTTGTAGGACCATTTGGTCTGAGATTGTAGGAATCTTTGTGTTCTGAGTTGTAGGGCTGAAGGCCTGAGTTTGTTGGATCTGTTGATCTGAGTTGTAGAGCTGTGAGGACAGCTTGATGTAGGATCTGTGAAGATCTGAGGTATGGCTGTTTAGCCTGAGTTGTAGGGCATGATTGCCTGAGCTGTAGGAGGAGGATTCCTCTGAGGTAGGACCTGGAAGGGGTCTGAGTTGTAGGAGGTGGATTACTCTAAGGTAGGGTTGTTTGGGCCTGAGATTGTAGGACCTGCTGTGGTCTGAGTTGTAGGATCAGTGGATGATCTGAGGTAGGGTTTGGGAAAACCTGAGAGATCCTGAGGGATCTGTGTTGTAAGCTCTTGGAGCTGAGATTGGAGGAGTTGGCCCTATCTAACACACTGTTAGAAGGGTGAAGGGGGAAAGTGGACTACCCATAGACACACTGTCTTGGGGAACCACTATAGATGCGTGTGTGCTTTTTGTGTGTTTGATCATTTGCTTGCTCTAAACCAGACAAAAGAGACAGACTAATTAAAAGAAAATAAAAGAAACCTATTCACCCCCCTCTAGGTGATTTAGACTACATCCTTTATAAACTTACAAAGACTTATCAGGGTGTAAAGTAGTGCTTGGGGGATCACAAATATTTTATCTTTTCTTTTATTTAATTGTGATCCGGTGTACAAGAAGAGTAGTGTATAAAAATAGTTCGCACAAGACACTTTACAATTCTCTCTAAGGTGCTCAACCTCACAATGCACATTATGGATTATTAGGAGGGTGAGTAGTGCTTGTGGAGTTATCTTTGTCATATATTCATTTGATTTTTATTTTGTGACATAGTTCTCCGAATTCACTTGTTTTTGCAAACATAAGAGTTTTTGCAAACATAAGAGTTTTTGAATTAAAAACAATACTTCTTCAAAAAAAAAGTGTGCATGAAAACAAATTTTTATGAAGTGTAGGTGATGAGTCTCATTTATATACACTTTTATGGACTCATCCGGGCTAGTTTTCACTCTTGTGCACATTCTATTCAAGCTATTATTGCTTGTATTTCTCTTATAATCACTTCTGCGATATGTGCACTATTTAGGCCCGTTTTGGTTTGCTTTTGTGTTTCTTGTTGTTGGGGGTAAGCACATGGTGCTCCCTAACCTTTTATTTTGTATTTATATTGAGCTGGAAGGGTATCCCCAGCTGTGATGATGTCTTTGCAGGTGGATGGATCATCCTTTTTACCCATTTTTTATGTCTGCATACATCACACGATCGTGCGTTTTCCTTGATGCACGGACGGCTGCGGTCGTGCGCCCTCATCTGGGGTAGAAAATGATGTTCTGTCATTGATCGTGCATTTTTACGCATGGGCAGTTGCTCGTGCGTGAAGAAAATGCATGATCGCCTGTTAAGCCTAGTATTTCGGCCATTTGGAATTGGTCGTGCATTTTTACGCATGGACGGCTTCAACCGTGCGTGAGTAAGACGCACGGGCGCTGCTGCTTCTTCCGCAAGGCACTGCTCTTTCGTTAATATTGCACGGTCTACACACGGTCCTGCGTTCGACCGTGCATCGCTTAATTTCTGCTATTTTTTGTTTATAAGCGAGGAAATCTGCCGGCTGAAGGGTTCTTCTTCCATTCCGCGATTTTAAGCTCCGCCCAACGCCATTTTCGCTCCTCCTCCATCTCCACTCATCTCCTTAATCCGGGAACCATTCTCCAGTGAAACCCTAGCAGATTCCAAGAGTTTGGAAGCATTCCCGGCCATCAACAACACCATTGCCGAGTTGTGCAACCTCAGTTTGGAAGAAGTAGAAGAAAACATGACGAATGAAGACGACGGGGCAAGATCAGAGATAGTGACAGTCTCTTGATCCCGGAAGCATACTTCGACCGAACCCGGAAGTGGTTTGACAACCCACTATTCCGGTCGAGATTGATGGCTAGTCTTCTGTATTGGTTTACTCTTCCCCTTTCCTATTGTTGTTATTTGTTTGTAAAGAACATGAATACTCTCATTTGTCTATGAATGAAAGTGTTTATTGCTTTTCTAAATCTTGGATTGTGTGTTGTGTTGCGCTTCATCACCACTCACCCGCATCCGCTCCATTCACTCACTTGAGACTCACGTTAGCAAAGGTTAACGACGATTAGTGAAGAGGTGATTGCGACCCTCACATTCCACACTTTCTTTCCGTCCGCTCGCCTAACGAATCCCGGCATAGCGGTCGACGCATTCATCTCGCCAAGCGAAGCGGTGACTTCGACCCGCATCTTTATTTTCATGTTTGTTAGTTTAGACCAACCAACCAAAGCCCCCTTGTTTTACTTATTTCGCTCTTTGTAACAATCGCTTCACGACATGAATTACTTCACCACAACCTGCATTCCTCAAGAGATCGACATTCGGGGAAGCTATTCCCATTATTACTTGACAGCGACCGATGCACTTGCCAAAATCGCATCAAGTTTTTGGCGCCATTGTCGGGGAATGCAGGCGTGATGAATTTATGTCTGTGAAAAAATCATTGCAAGAGCTATTGTCTCTATTCTCTTTGTTTACCTCTGTTATTTTCTTATTTTGTCGGATACACACATTTAGCTGCTTGCATTCTTTTAATTGTGCGCTAATCCATTGTTTTGCAAGGAAGTTTTCATGACTACTATTAAGCAACATATCTACCGGGGGAGTTTGAATGATCTCAGGCTTCAGGCGAGAAGGAATAATCATGATTCCGAGATTCCCACGGACATCATTGAGTATATATCTGAGAACTGCAAGTTCAGTGGGGGTGGACATGAAGACACAATGTACCACGTGCAGGAATTCTTAGAAATCTATTACACACGTATATTCAACGAAGTCGAAAATGACCAAAACAAATCCTGGCATTTTCATTCTCTCTACACGATAAAGCCAAAAGCTGGTACTGGATTATTCAGAAGAGAGAGACGACTTCATGGAGGCAGTTCGAAGGTAGATTCCTGTATTACTTTCAACACCGTGTGCAAATTATGGATAAGTACAAGGAACTCATTGTCTTCGCTCAGGGAAAGGAGGAGATGTTAGTTGACGCATGGGAGTGTTTTCAATCCCTGCACATGGAATGTTATCGAGATGACTTATCAGAAAACTTCCTAATTCAGATTTTTTTATTTTGGCGTGCTGGAAAGATTCCGACCGCTATTTGATGTAGCAGCTGTAGGCGTTTTGTTTAATAAATCAGGGAAGGATGCCTGGGAAATAGTCATGAATGTAGCTCAGACTAGTCAGCATTGGAGTCATTTTATTCACCCCTCCAGCGCAGCCGAAGTCAACACTATAACACTCAATGGAGCAGTGAATTGTCTGCCGTCACAACAGATGGAGCAGTTTTTAACTTTTGTGGTCGATATGCTTCAGACAATGAATAACCAGTCCGCAACGATTCAGCAACTTCACTCAACCATAAGGATTCTCGCAGATGTCGTTTCCGGTATTGCGGATCAACAGCTAGAGCCTATGAACACCAAGAGGTTAAGAAGTGGCAGAAGTGTAGAAAATTATCCACGACAGGAACAACCTACGAATTCTACGGACAAGCTTAATGTAGATGCGGCAGAGGAACTTACACCTACCCCAGCTGAGCCGAACCCTGTTAGTGTGCCATAACCCTTGAAGAGTATTGTAAAACCCCCATTCCCCCACAGGTTACGGAATGAGAAGGCCGAGAAGCAATTTCATAAATTTGTGGAAATGATGAGGGGAGTGCAAGTAAGTATACCACTGATTGAGGCCATCTCCCAGATACCGGGTTACTCCAAATTTTTGAAAAACCTGATTTCAAAGCGCAAATTATTGGAGGACCTCAAAACCGTTGAGCTCACTGAGGAATGCTCCGCCCTGATTACCAACTATGTTTCGGTAAAGTGCAAGGACCCTGGCAGCTTTACTATTCCTTGCAGAATCGGTCATCACCGATTCAGTCAGGCGCTCTGTGGTCTGGGAGCCTCAATCAACTTAATGCCACTTTCCATTTTTTGAGAGCTAGGTGCAGGGACTTTGAATCCAATGCAGGTGATGCTACAGCTAGCTGACAGATCGATCAAGAAACCAGTAGGGATGGTGGAAGACCTTACCATAGTGGTTAACGACCTTGCCTTCCCAGCTGATTTTATCATCCTCGACATGAAGGTTGATGCAAAGGTCCCTATTATCTTGGGGCGCTCCTTTCTTGCTATGGCTCACGCCATCATTAATGTTGAGCAAGGGGGGCTCACGCTTTGATTGTGATAGGACGCTATATCCTTCAATGTTCACGATCCGCCACAAAATTTTGAAATCACTGACTGCGAACCGGTGGAACCGGCTGATGAATTTGAGGGTCAGATTGATATGGCTCTGGATGATAGCGAGGCATTGTGGCAGCAAGAAGGCATGAGCAGTGAAGGTATACATTCAAATGAGTCCAAAGGTCCGCATATGATTAGAGAGTCACCCATTGCTTCAGCAGATCTAAAACACCTCACTAGCCCTCAAGCAATTGCCTGATTCTCTGAAATACATCTTTCTAGGAGAAAATACTACACGCCCGATCATTATTTCAGCAACTCTGTCAGTAGCCAACGAAACTGTGTTGGTAGGTGTGCTAAGAAGATACCAAAGTGTTTTTGGACGTTCCCTCACAGATATTAAGGGAATCAGCCCCACTGTCTGCATGCATAAGATCCCTCTCGAAGATTAGTACAAACCTACGGTGCAACCCCAAAGGCGGCTAAACCCGAAGATGCAAGATGTAGTAAAGATGGAGGTGATAAAGATTTCGGATGCTGGTATTATCTAACCAATCAGCGATAGCAAGTGGGTCAGCCCAGTTCAGGTGGTGCCAAAGAAGGGAGGGATCAATGTTGTCGCCAATGAGAAGAATGAGTTGCTACCCACCCGAACGATCACCGGGTGGAGAATTTGTATTGATTACCACAAACTAAATGATGCAACGGGCAAAGACCATTTCCCGCTCCCTTTCATTGATCAGATGCTAGAAAAGTTGGCAGGGCAAGACTATTACTGTTTTCTGGATGGATACTCAGGGTACAATCAAATCCTGATCGATCCTGAAGATCAAGACAAAACAACATTTACCTGCCCTTCAGGCACCTTCGCGTTTAAGAGAATGCCATTTGGACTTTGCAATGCCCCTGCAACTTTCCAACGATGCATGCTCGCTATCTTCGCCGACATGGTGGGAGATTTCCTCGAAGTTTTCATGGATGATTTCACTTTATTTGGCAGTAGCTTCGATTCGTGCCTCGCCAATTTAGCCAAGACCTTGAAGCGTTGTGAGGTTACCAATCTCATCTTGAATTGGGAAAAATGCCATTTTATGGTACGAGAGGGAATCGTGCTGGGGCATAAGGTTTCCCGACAGGGGCTCGAGGTGGACCAAGCAAAGGTAAGTGTTATCAGGAACCTTCCTCCGCCGTCGTCTATGAAGGGTCTCCGCAGTTTTCTGGGACACGTGGGATTTTATCGGAGGTTTATTAAGGATTTTCATTCATTTTGAAACCTCTTTCTCACTTGCTAGCCAAGGATGTCCAATTCAACTTCGATGATGCATGTATGCGATCCTTTGAGACCTTAAAGGGCCAACTTATCTCTGCCCCGATCATGGTGGCACCTGATTGGAGTTTGCAATTCGTTATCATGTGTGATGCAAGTGACATGGCCGTAGGAGCAGTGCTCGGTCAAAGGAAAAATAAAATATTCCACACCATATCTTATGCCATTCGGACTCTCAACAACGCCCAAGCAAATTACACCACCACGGAGAAAGAATTCTTAGCCGTGATTTTCGCGTTCGAAAAATTCCACTCGTACTTGATGCTATCAAAGGTAATAGTGTACACGAACCATGCCACACTTAGGTACCTGTTCAAGAAGAAAGAGGCCAAACCACGTTTAATCCGCTGGATTCTCCTTCTACAAGAGTATGAGCTAGAAATCAGAGATAAGAAGGGGGTGGAGAATGTGATAGCCGATCACTTATCACGATTGGATCATGACAAGTTGGCTGAAATCTCCAACAACAAAGGGGAGGAAATGATTGATTATTTCCCGGATGAGAAGCTATTCGCAATCACTGCGCATGCTCCAACAACCCCATGGTATGCTGATATTGCAAATTATCTTGTGTGTAAAACATTCTTGCCTAATCATTCCCCTCAGCAGAGACGAAAGTTGTCTTCTGACTCGAAATACTATTTATGGGAAGATCCGCTCTTGTTTCGCATATGCAGTGACAGGATTATTAGGCGCTGCATCGCAGAAGTTGAGTTTCAATCTATTCTGCAATATTGCCATGACAGGGAAGCCGGTGGACATTTTGGAGCTAACATGACAACACAAAAGGTATTGCAATGTGGGTTTTATTGGCCCACTCTCTTCAGGGATGCTCACGCCGATATCTCCAAGTGTAACGCGTGTCAAAGAACTGGGAATATATCACGGAGAAACGAGATGCCTCTTAATAATATGTTGGTGTGCGAACCATTCGATGTTTGGGGAATAAACTTCATGGGTCCTTTTCCAATGTCACATGGTAATCAATATATAATTTTAGATGTGGATTATGTGTCAAAGTGGGTGGAAGCCGAAGCAGTTGCAGCTAATAATGAGCGCACAGTTCTAAACTTCATTCACAAAAATATCTTCTCAAGGTTCGGGGCACCGAGGACTATAATTAGTGATGGAGGTAGCCAATTCTGTAATAAGCAGTTCATGCAATTGATGAAGAAATTTGGGGTCAGCCAAAAGGTGTCTCTAGCTTATCACCCGCAAACATGCGGGCAAGTGGAAGTGTCCAACCGCGAACTCAAAAGAATAATCGAAAAATCTATACATTCAAATAGGAAGGAGTGGGCTAAAAAGGTTGACGACGCTTTATTGGCATATCGTACTGCCTACAAAACACCCATTGACATGACACCTTTCCAATTAGTTTATGGGAAAGCCTGCCATCTGCTCGTGGAGCTCGAGCACAAGGCACTCTGGGCAACCAAAATGCCAAACATGGATCTCAAGGCCGCTGTTGATAAACGCCACACACAATTAAATGAGTTAGACGAACTCAGACTCTTAGCTTATGAAAATGCGTGCATCTATAAGGAAAAAACAAAGCGATGGCATGACCGGCATATCATCCCAAAGGAATTCAAGCCTGGCGACCAAGGACTACTCTATAATTCTCGCCTACGTCTATTTCTAGGGAAATTAAAGTCGCTTTGGAGTGGCCCCTTTGTTGTCACGGGAGTCTCTCCTTTCGGTGCTATTGAAGTAGTTGGGAAAAATGGAGACAACTTCAAGGTTAATGGGCATCGTCTGAAGATATATGATAGCGGGCCAATCGTCGAAGAATGCCAAAGTTTGATTCTTGTAGATCCAGAGCAGGAATAATTGATGTTATCCTGATTTGGTTGAATTTTTGTTTGTGAACTTGTTTATAGAGTTCAAGAAACTGAAAACAAAAGGTTGAATGCAAATGTTTGTTTGTGATTTGGTTGAATGTTTATCTGCGTATAACTGAGCTTAGTATTCTTTCTTGATCTATGAATGTGTGTTTGTGAGCTTGTTTTTGAACTCTTCTCTCTTAAAATTGCTTAATACTGGTATTTGGTCCACCTTAAGGACATTAAACAAAAGGGCTCATGGGAGACAACCCAATGGGGGACCCTTCGGTTCCCAATTTTTTTTGCTATTCTGCTTATGCTTCTATTTTCTTTCTATTTTTTGTCTCTGGTGTGATTAATTCGTAGGAGCAGTACTTTTTTGGGCGGCAAACCTGGTGATTTCCAAGGACTAACGCCAATCTTCTGGTATGCTCATATCTGAGCATAGTTACCCTCTTCCTTAGCAATTCTTATTTTCATTGTCAAAATTCATATGATTGTCTAATTCAAGTTGGGGGGGGGGGGAGAGTGACCGAGTGTTCACTACATGTGTTCACATTTTAGCTCACCAGAAGTATATTTTCATTTGTCATATTATAGCATACACCAATTCACCCGCACAAGCGCGCACTCACTTGTTTGTGTGCTTCTATTCACGCTTATCTTGGTTTGGATTTTGAAATAGGATGTTAGCTTAGGAATTGCAAGTCAGAATGCAATGTTGACTCTTTTAGTGCTCTAGCCGCATCTGCATGCTCCAATATAAATTTGAGTAAAATTAGATTATCTCTATGCTTTTAATTTGCAATTAGTGTTTTATCGTAGCTTTTGATTTATTCTATTCATTTGGTGAATGTGAATAAAATTTAGCACAATGTTGTGTGTAAGAGAGCGCTAGTTGTGTGTTGCTCGAGTCGGAAGGAAGGTTTATCTTTCTCGTGGGCTAAGAACTTGCCCCAAGCGACTCTTGAAGCATGGGTGAGAGCGACTCAATAAGTTGAGCGTGACGTAGGCCATCTAGTTGGCTAGTTTGAGCTTTGATTTCCATGACCTGTGCGCTTACCTTTGCAAGCCAATTTGTGCCTACCTATCCTTTGTTTCAGCTCTTCCGTCAATCACCAAAGCCTGAAGCTTATCCCACTTTCGCAACCAAGTATTTGAGCTAACCAAGAGTATAATTTTCGTTGGGTGTGATGTGTGTAAATTTTGTGATGATGAGAAACTATTATGCTGAATATTTTGGTGAACCAGATGGGGGATTCAAATAAAAAGAAAGCAGAAAGCAAATGAAGTTAGAAGTAAAATCTGAAAAAAATTGAAATGAAAAGAAATCCCCTTGGGCGTAATAGAAAAGTTCAGTTGGTATTTGTTTGGAGTAGGATGTGTGCACACCCAGTTTTCAAGCTAAGTCTGGGGGTGTGTCACACTAGCGTTATTGTGGGCTTGTTCCAGGTAAGCATATTGTTGTTGCTCATTTGGGTTGCGTAGCCTTCATGTTTATCTTTGTATATCATTCCGTAACCTAAGCCTCATAAAAACCCGAAAGCCCTACTGATTCACCTTATGAGTTCGCTAAGCACCGTGGAGAGAGTGTGAATGGGCAAGCTTATGGCTCACGACGTTGATGGATTTCAGCGGAGTTACCCCTGAATTCCGGTCTTTGGCAACCCCTCCTTAGTGGCTTGTTTACTTTCACACTGGTGCACGTTTGAAAAATTCACCATGATTCACCATCTGAGTAAACTTAAATTTTTTACTTACGCATTTATACTACTGTAAATTGGTTAGTATAGTTAGAACCTTCTTTTACTGAATTTCTATTTTGCATGGGTATGGTACTTTGCATCTTACTCCCTCTTTGCAATTCTCTACGCTAACTACCATTTTCATATCCCGCCGGATTTGTTTGCTCGGGACACGCAAATAGGTAAGTATGGGGGTGTGATGAGTCTCATTTAAATACACTTTTATGGACTCATCCGGGCTAGTTTTCACTCTTGTGCACATCCTATTCGAGCTATTATTGCTTGTATTTCTCTTATAATCACTTCCGCGATATGTGCACTACTTAGGCCCGTTTTGGTTTGCTTTTGTGTTTCTTGTTGTTGGGGGTAAGCACATGGTGCTCCCTAACATTTTATTTTGTATTTATATTGAGCTGGAAGGGTATTCCCAGATGTGATGATGTGTTTGCAGGTGGATGGATCATCCCTTTTTACCCATTTTTCATGTCTGCATACATCGCACGGTCATGCGTTTTCCTTAACGCGCAGACGACTACGGTCGTGCGCCCTCATCTGGGGTAGAAAATGATGTTCTGTCATTGATCGTGCATTTTTATGCACATGCAGTTGCCCGTGCGCGAAGAATATGCACGATCGCCTGTTAAACCTAGTATTTCGGCCATCTGGAATTGGTCGTGCATTTTTACGCATGGACGACTTCATCCGTGCGTGAGTAAGATGCACGGGCGCTGCTGCTTCTTCCGCAAGGAACTGCTCTTTCGTTAATATTACGCGGTCTACGCACGGTTGTGCGTTCGACCATGCGTGGCTTAATTTCTGTTGTTTTTGTTTATAAACCAGGAAATCTGCCGGCTGAAGGGTTCTTCTTCCATTCCGCGATTTTAAGCTCTGCCCAGCGCCATTTTCACTCCTCCTCCATCTCCACTCATCTCCTTCATCCAGGAACCATTCTCCGGTGAAACCCTAGCAGATTCCAAGAGTTTGGAAGCATTCCCGGCCGTCAACAACACCATTGCCGAGTTGTGCAACCTTAGTTTGGAAGAAGAAGAAGAAAACCTAACGAACGAAGACGACGGGGCAAGATCGGAGATAGTGGCAGTCTCTTGATCCCAGAAGCATAGTTCGACCGAGCCCGGATTTGGTTTGACAACCCACTATTCCGTCCGAGATTGACGGCTAGTTTTCTCGATTGGTTTACTCTTCCCCTTTCCTATTATTGTTATTAGTTTGTAAAGAACATGAATACTATCATTTGTCTATGAATGAAAGTGTTTATTGCTTTTCTAAATCTTGGATTGCGTGTTGTGTTGCGCTTCATCACCACTCACCCGCATCTGCTCCATTCACTCACTTGAGACTCACGTTAGCAAAGGTTAACGACGATTAGCGAAGAGGTGATTGCGACCCTCACATTCCACACTTGCTTTCCGTTCGCTCGCCTAACGAAGCCTGGCATAGCGTCCGACGCATTCATCTCGCCAAGCGAAGCAGTGACTTCGACCTGCATCTTTATTTTTGTGTTTGTTAGTTTAGACCAACCAACCAAAACCCCCTTGTTTTACTTATTTCGCTCATTGTAACAATCGCTTCACGACACGAATTACTTCACCACAACCTGCATTTCTTAAGAGATCGACATTCGGGGAAGCTATTCCCATTATTACTTGACAACAACCGGTGCACTTGCCGAAATCGCATCAGTAGGTAAACTAATCACACATCTAATAATGTTAAGTTGTTACACTACATAATCATGTAAGAGTATGATTAAGTACATATGTAGATTATCAAAGAGGTGAGTGAGTAAATCATTATAAAATATGAAACTTTACTCATACTTAGAGGCATGTTTAAGCAATTCTACATATGAATTCTATAATCAATTTCATTGCACATTACAAGATAATGTTCAAGCCATGACCCAAAACAATGTATTAAGATACTTGTAATTTGAATTTAACATTGTATTTTAATTTTGAAAAGATAAACCTAATCATCCTTGAGACATTTCAATGAATAGTAATCAGCTTTATAATTTTTGATTTAAATAAATACAAAATAGTAAGCACTCATAAAGAAATAATAAGAAAATCATATATTTGTTCTTTGAAATTTGTTTTGAAATTTTGTATTTGTTTTTTCAATGGTCAAATTAAAAACTTGTTTTTGATTGATTTTGATTAGTTTTTCACATTTTTTTGTTTTAATTATTTAAAGAGCAAACAGGAATTAAACAAAAATAATTAACTGTAAAAATATGTTGAAGAAGCTGGATATTAGACTACCGCCAGCGGTAAGACACTACCGCCGCGCGTTAGTAATTGAACTCGTGTTTTTCAGAAAAATGCCTATTTTTTGGAATTTTTCACCGGATTATGTTTGTTTAGAGTAAAAGCTATGTAGTGGAGTCAAGAAATCAGACAAATATACACACATGTGAGTTTTATCATTTTTAAGTAAAGATGTCCAAAACCCCTAATTCTAGTCTAAGTAGAGCAAATCGTGCATCGGGTAGAGGTTTGGTAAAAATGTCCGCAAGTTAAGATTCAATTCCTATAAAGTTTACATGAACATGTTCCTTTTTATGTGATCCATAATGAAATGATGTCTTACGTCTATATGTTTGGATCTTGAGTGATGCACGAGGTTGTTTGTTAGGTCAATAACACTCTTGTTGTTACATTTTAATTCAATATTGGTTAGATGAATTCCAAAGTCTTCTAGGGTTTGAGTCATCCATAATGCTTGTGCACAACAACTTCCTAGTGCAATATATTCGGCCTCTATGGTGGAGAGAGCAACCAAATTTTGTTTTCTACTTGACCATGCAACTAGTGAAGGGCCTAAGAAATGACATGTGCCACTAGTGCTTTTCCTATCTAGTGAGCATCCCGCATAATCAGAATCAGAAAAACATGTAAAATAAAAGAATCATTGTTTAGATACCATAGTCCTAATTAAGATGTTCTGATTAAATATCTAAAAATTTGTTTTACCGCTTTTAAATGCGATTCTTTTGGATTAGCTTGAAATCTAGCGCATAAACATATGACAAAAGTAATGTCAGGTCTAGAAGCACTTAAGTATAATAAAGATCCAATCATTCCTCTATACAAGGTTTGATCAATTGATATTCTAGCTTCATCTTTTTCTAATTTTAGTGATGCGCTCATTGGTGTACTAGCTAGTTTTAAATTTTCAAATCCAAAATGTTTTAGCATATCATGTACATACTTGGTTTGATAAATAAAGATTCTATCATTTCTTTGTGTGATTTGAAAACCTAAGAAATATGTGAGTTCTCCAACTAAGATCATCTCAAATTCATTTTGCATTACTTGTACTACTTCATTACACAACTCTTCATTAGTGGCTCCAAAGATAATGTCATCAAAAAAAATTTGTAAAATGATTACATCATTATTTATATGCTTAATAAAGAGTGTGTTATCGACACTACCCATTTTATAATCATGCTTTACTAAAAAAAGATGTTAAGCCATCTATACAAGAGACCGCCTGCCTCTCTAGCAGTCTGGACCTTCTCTCTAAGAGTTTGTTCGCCTCTCCAGGAGTCCACTCTCCTCTCCAGTAGTCCAAGCTATCTATACAAGAGACCATCTGTCTCTCCCGGAGTCCGCGTATCTCTCAAGAGGTCCGCCTACCTCTCCAGGAGTCGGCCCGCCTCTCCAGTAGTCCGGGCAGTCTCTCCAGGAGACCGTCTGTCTCTCCCAGAGTCAGCCCATCTCTCTAGGAGTCTGCCCGCCTCTCCATGAGTTTGCCCGCTTCTCCAGTAGTCTTGGTCGTCTCTCTAGGAGTCTGCGCTGTATCTCTAGGAGTTTTCCTGTCTCTCCAAGAGTCCGCGCAGTCTCTTCTTTGACCTCCCACCACCCGACTTTTCATGTTCTCGGGTGGATGGGCATTTAATGTTGGATTAAATTCTCCGACCATTCGAGCAGCCTATCCACAAGTATTAATGGAGGGCCAGGGGTGCTCGAAGGGGACAGAGGACTCGGGCCATAACCTACCTGGTTGTAGGCCCGATCACAGTTCCTAGTGTCCGCCGGTCACTTAGAATCCTCTCCTATTCATCCCTTGTAATAGTTTGTAATATTGACTTTTGTGGAATGCTAAGTGCCCGCAGCAAGTGGGATTCATCGTTGCAGGTAAATCTAGTGTCCGTCGCTGCTAGCGACGACCTCTCTTTTTGTGCTCTGTTCGCTCGACCCTCAAGGGCTAGTAACTGACCGTTTGCTCTTCTCGATCCCGTTCTCTTAGTCCCCCAGCGTGTTCGCTGAGTTTGGAGAGTTGGTGATGATTTTGGCACCAACAAGAGAGAATAACCAAATGAAGATTTGTGCTTGGTGGAAGACGTATCAAACACATCAAGCTGAAGGGAAGATGAAAACAAATTTGTGGAAGAGGAATGCCAAGAAGATGTCAATGGAACTTTATGTTCAAATCGTGCCTCATTCGAGAACACTGTAAGTATAAATTCCATTTTTGCTACAACG
Organism: Dactylorhiza incarnata; assembly: GCA_033032865.1. Classification (NCBI taxonomy): domain Eukaryota; kingdom Viridiplantae; phylum Streptophyta; class Magnoliopsida; order Asparagales; family Orchidaceae; genus Dactylorhiza; species Dactylorhiza incarnata. The sequence goes on from JAWHQI010000031.1 coordinate 10,944,323, forward strand.
TCTATTTCTACATTGCGTGTGTTAGAAACGGCTAGACGTAGAATTAAGAAATTAAAAATATTAATTCAAAACTATGGCAAATCAATATAAATTTAAAAGCACAACTTAACATAGAATCTAATTTTGGTGTGTCTAGTTCTTCTTCTTGCTCTGTACTTAAGATTGCTACACCTTGTATTGATTGTGAATTAAATGAAAAATTCAAGGTCCATGACAATGATCTTCTCATTACAGAAGTGAATAATAACAAATTGATTAATGAAAATAATACTCTGACATATAATCTAAATTCATTAAAATCTCTTGTGCAAAAATTGTCAAATAATAAAAAATCTCTAATGACAATTATAAATCAAAACTTCAAAAGCTTTACTCCCCAACATGAAATTATGTCTAAATGAAAGAGTGGAAATGAAAAACACCAAATGAATAAACATGAATTATCTAAACTTTATTATGAATCTATTCGTAAGAAAAATTTCCACTCTCCTGTATTTCCAAAAAATCACTATTCTAAGAGTCTTTATGTTAAGCAACATAAGTCTAACTTGGAAAACAATTTCAACATATTTAAATCTTCAATGCATTATTTTTCAAACAAATATCACCGCATGACGACTCTAAATAGTCATTATGGAAATTTGAAATATAAAAATAATATTCATCCGAAGTATGAATGGAGGCCCATTGTTAAAAACAACACATTAAATCCATTAGAAAGGGCTCATTCATCCTTCCCTCCCCAAGGATCATCACGCTATATTTGGGTACCCAAAAGAATCGTCACACTTGGTATCTTTTGGATACCTAAATCTCTTATTCTCTAGTATCCAATAAATTGCATGAAGTAGAAACAAATCAAAATGAAATACACAACACTCTACTTCACGATATGCTCAACATTTTTTTTACGTTTGCTTTTGCAAGTTTGTTTTTGTTGTTTGGTTTGAGCCAACGAGTTTCATGATCACATCATTTGTAAGATGCGATATGACTTACACACATTAAGATTAATTCTTTAAAGAATCAAATTGAATGAAAATGAATAAAAAGTCATATCATTACTGTGGGATCTGGAGGCGCCCTTAGAGGGGGTGGGGGGGGGGGGGGGGGGGGGGTGAATAAGGACTTTTCGATTTTTGAATAAAACTTTGTAAACATTTCTGAGATCAAAGTTGGAAAGGGAAAAATCGGTTCTGTCACTACCGCCGGCGGAAAAGTTAATGCCCGACGCTAGTGCTCCTGAAATTCAGAGCTTTTCACAAAGTTTGCCAAAGTGATTTTTCTTAAAAAAACCGCTGAACGAAATAAAATCCTAGAAAATAAGATAAGATGAAAATTGATTTTATTTCACAAGATAATTGATGCACAAAACTATGCCTGCAAACGACAATGACAAGTGTACCGTATCGAGTGTAGAATAGGTTTAAAGAAACCAAGGTCGTATTAGACTCGAGGCGGTTGAGTAATTCTTCTTTGAAAATCACTATTATTTTATCAATAGAAATTTGGTTTGGTTTGCAAGAGAATAAAAATATTTATTTCTATGAGGATAAAACGATGAATTAAAAGCTAGTACTTGGTTTTCGAATCACCATGGAGAATAAGAAAATAGAGGGGTGCAGTAGAGTTCAATTCTCTTGTTAAAGAGTCTTTGACCATGGAGGTTCCTGAAGCATGAACACTCCTCTTTCGAGGTTTAGGTTCATCTAAGTTTAGGTGTATCGACCGAACTTTCGTTCTCAAATCGCATCGCCTAAGACTTGCCTTAGGTTGTGAACCTCGCTATTGAATTTTACTCCAATCCGGAAGAGTTGCGTTGTCCTCTCTCGAGGGTTACATTCTACTCTATTTACCAATGAGTGAGTGATTCGCCTTACGAGCCTCTCGGCCAACTAAAGAGCAAAAATTATTATGAAAACTATATAAAATATATAGCCTCAATGAATTGACCAATGGTAAATCATAAGGTTTTAACAAAGGAGAGGAGGAATTCTAAAGCATCGCAAGACTACTGCATTCTTGGATCATCTAAACCGAGTACTAAAAGGAGTTAGTTACTCATGGAGATGGATGAATCATTCGCATAAAAATATAATGTCATTTAAAAAAAATGAATAAAACCTTAAGCAAGAGAGAGATGAGATTTTATTATGAGTAGGGAAGGGGTTACAAGAGATCAAAAACGAGAAAGATGCGAGGTTACAAGTTCAAGAAAAATTCTCATTTAAAAGACAAGAGTGCAAAATTATAAATAACTAACAAAGGTAAGAGCACATGGATTCGGGCTTGATACTTTTTCTCCTCCTTTTTTTCCTTAAATGCTGTAGAGGTGAGGTATTTATAAACTTCATTAGCACAAACGGCTGAAAATAATTTCATTTGGACATTACTGTTCTTACTACAGTACTCGACCGAATGAAATTAATTTCAGCGTTACTATTGATCCTCTCTCTTCCGGGTGAAACCGCTGATGCGTCAGTGGAGGGATTTCCTGGGCCACGTCAGCGGCGGCGGACGTGCATGGATAGGCTGACGTGGAGGGAGAGCTAGACGTGGACCTCGGGCTGCTGCTGCGTGGAGATGGCCGGAAGTTGTTTTAACGGTGGTGGTTGAGTTAGATCGGGTAGTTGCATGGAGGAGGTGGCCGAAAGATGCATTGACGATGGTGATTGGTCGCGACATCTTTGTGAAACGACAGGGCTTGGCTGGAGGAGGCGCACATGGAGGAGCTCGGGCTGGAGGCGGCATCTTTGTGAAACCCAAGGACTTGGGCGGAGGAGGCGCACATGGAGGAGCTCAGGCTGGATTGCTGACGTGGAGAGAGAGAGAGAGAGAGAGAGAGAGAGGGTTCAGGCAGGAGGTGTTACTATGCGTGGAGGAGGCGGAAGTGGCTGAGCAGACCATCCATGCAAAGGTGGTGATGCTGCATGGTGGTGGCCTGCATACATGGTGGCGCTACATGGTGGCAGCCTGCATACATGGTGGCGGCGGTGCTGTTGGATATATATATATATATATACATATACAAATGTATATACATGTACATATACCTATGTATATACATATACATATACATATGTATATACATATACATATACATATGTATATACAAATACATATGTATATACATATACATATACATTCGTATATACATATACATACGTATATACATATACATACGTATATACATATACATACGTATATACATATACATATACATATGTATATGTATATACATATACATATACATATACATATGTATATGTATATACATATACATATAAAAAATGGCAGCTTGCGAGCCTTGGACGTGACAGCGGGACATTGCACATAAATTCCGCCCAGGCCTGCCGAATTCCTACAAAATAGAAAATATGCGCGTGAGACCTTAGAATATCATTTTTCGAAATGTTTTATAAAATCCACGAACAAATGCAAATATCTAATAAGATATTGGCCCTAAATGATGACTAAAATACTAGTCATCAAACACCTCCATACTTACTCGTTGCTCGTCCCGAGCAAACCATTCTTTATAAGGGTAGGAAAAACTAATGCTAGATAGAATCTTGAAAGCTAGAGAGTAAAATGCGAAGTTTTATGCCGGCATGCGTAGATATTTTTGTAGAAAGATGTTCTTGGCATAAATACTAATTTATGAAATAATTTAAAATGCGTTTCAAGTATTTATTATCACTTTTAAAATGAGTCGATGGTCAATTCCCAAGTTATGTAAAGGGAGAAAATAGCGTGATCACTGAGATTTAAATTACTAGATGTTGACGCTCGGGGTGACCTCCAAAGAAGTCTATAGGCTTGCCTGTTTGCACCTTCTCTACTACACATCATACTAAATCAACTCTTTGGATCTTTAGGACTTAAATATGATGTAACTTAAGGCTTGAGTTTAAGGGCGAGGTAAACAATGATAAACATGAAGTGTAATCCACTTAGACAACAGGTTTTGAGCTAATAATAAAAAATGACAATCATAGAAGCTACACCACCATACTCATGTTTTGTTAAGGGGAGCACCAATTTTCTCTTCATAGTTGGTATCATTCCAAGTACGCATATGCATACTTAGGCCACATATCACTATGAATTTTTTTTGTTTTTTTTGAATAAACACCCATTTTTTCTTCATAGTTGGGATCATTCCAAGTATGCGTATGCATACCTAGGCCACATGTCACTATGAAATTTTACTTCTTGAATCAACACCTTTTTTGTCCAATAATTTAGCTCAAAATTTAAGTGGTCATTTGGGTTTGGGCTTTTTGATTTTGGTGGCTAAATGGTGAGGGTGGATCAAATAAAAGTAAAAGGCTCAAATTTGTGTGAACAATGGTAGTAATTTCGAGGTTGGGTGCAAGAGCTCAAACTATCCAAAGAGAGGCCTAAATCATTTCCGTAGAGTTAATTATTCTAAAATGTAAGAGTTTCAAAGATAGCTAAGGGCAAGTTCTAGACAACAAGAAATGATACCTGTATAACCTGTAATTCTTCGAGATCAGAAAAGCAGTTCCATCAGAGAACCCTCCCCTCTATATATAGAGTCCATGCGTTGGTCAGCGAGATGCCGACTATTGTCCCGATAATCGCCCAAAGCAGCTTGTCGAATAAAGGTTGGATGATTCTTTTCGAGCAACTTCGTTGCTCGCAAAGAGCGGGGATTGTGCACAAACCTTATTCTCTGAGGATAGGACCCATTCAAGGTCGCGTAGGCAGAAGTCAAAGTCAAAGGTCAACACAGAGGATAAGAGTCAGAGATTGAAGCCAGCAGAAGCAGCAGAAGGCCTGTATGAGTATATGCGAGCATGTGTGAGCTGCCCCTCATACTCACCAGGTGGGCGACCATAGCAGATGCTTGCCAAAGCCAGACGAGATCCCCTCAATGTTGCGCAGTCGCCAGGCAGGGTTAGGTCTATAAATAGCCCCCTACCCTTTGGTTTTCCTAAAAATAGGACCCCAGGGGTACTTGGATTGGGACCTTAACTTGAGCTTTCAGAACCCAACTTTCGAATTCTCGGACCCGTCATCCTTGGTCGCTACTCTTGATACTCGCCAAGTCAGTACCGTCCTCGTACCCTGCTCGACCATCTTTGGTTGTGGAGGGGAAGTCTCTTCTGAGCTTCCGGGTACGTGGTGAGACCTCCCTGCCGCAGCGCCCGGGGTCCTGTCGTTTCCTTTCTAGTTCCTTCGTCGTCGCCAGTCAAGCCGTCTAGCCGGACCACTGGGCGAGTAGCCTCCGACTGCTTTGATCTGAATTTTAGAGCCTAGGATTTTTCTGGCTTCAACAATACCCTTACATTCGAGTCAAGTAATAGCTTTCTAATGATTTTCTACACACTCACCTAAACTACTTTTGGATAAGACCAGATTCGAATTAGACGTAAAATAAATTATTTCTACGCAAATTAACAAATCATAATTTTAGCTCTATGCCAAGAATTTAATTCTACACCAATACTACTCAAACACAGACATTTGACTAGGAACACTACATGAGTCAACAATTTTACTCAAAAGTTTCAAAAATACTATTATAACACAAAAAAATTTCTTAGCCCAAATGAATAATTAAATCTACTTTATAACTTACAATTGAGTAAACTAGGAAGTTTTCATAAACTAAGCAATTAGAACAATTCCTAATAGTTTTTTAATTCCTAGACTTCCCGAGGTCTATCCTGTGAAGGGTTCACAATGGTACTATGAGATATGATGAGATGACATGCCCAAACCTCATTTTCTAGGAGTAGATTTTTGTTAAAAAGAAGGAAAAATAACAATTAAAAAGTGCAACTACACGACACCCCCATACTTAAAATTTAACATTGTCCCCAATGTTTAAAGCTAAATATGAAGTATAACAAAATTTAGAAAAAAGAAAAAGGATTATAATGAAGCTTCCCTGATTTGTCTTCGGGGTTGCTGCTCATAACTTTTAAAAAAGAAATCCTGCAAAACATGTTAATGCAAGAGAAAAATATAAAAAGATAACTATGAGGTGCCTCCCATAAGCGCTAAAAAGAAGTAAAGCCTTGGTGAAGTCTCAGGCTGAGAAAATTGAAATCCTTAAGCTATTTAGATCTCAAGTTGATGAAAAAAAAATTGAGATAACTAAGATGAACTTTGAGTTGGTTGAGCTCAAGCAAAAACACCCCAAAAGAAAAAGCAATCAAGGTTGGAGGACAAGCTTCTTATAGAAAGAAAGATTGTGGCAAATTTTTCTAAGCCACAAACTGTCCTCCCCATAATAGATACCTTTTCGGCTCCCTATATAGGAGGACTAGGTTATAACAAACTCATTGACAAAGGGAAGTCACCAATGCATCAGACAACCTTTCAAAAGGTCTTGCTGCCATCAAAAAGCTATGACCAAGATAGTGCATTTGGGTATTTGAAAAATGAATTCTCCTCTAGTGGAGCTAAGAAAACAAAAAACTGGAGAGGAGAAAGGATGTTGGACTGAGTGCATTTAAGGCACCACATGAAGAGATCGCCATGAAGAATCATGGATCCTTTGTGCATGGAACCTTGCCCCAACACCTAAAGGATATGTAAGAATAAACATACAAAATCTAGGTGCCAAGAAAGGACCAGTGGCTGTGCTGCCTCATGCACACATCCACAGGGCATTCAATCATGTGGCAGTGACTCCTGATGCCATCTCTTCTGCTCACTCACATTTTAGAGCCAACCAGAAGAGAAGGTACAATAAGTGAAAGAATATAAGGTTTGAAGTCTAAGTCACCTAGAGGGGGGGGGGGGGGGGGGGTGAATAGGTCTTTTAAATTTTACTTGATAGCTTTAGATGTTTTCAGAGTTGGTTCAAGCAAATCAGCAAACACAAAAAGCACACAATAATTTATAGTGGTTCCCCAAAGACAGTGTGTCTATGGGTAGTCCACTTTCCCCCTCCACCCTTCTAACAGTGTGTTAGACAGGGCCAACTTCTCCAAATTCGGCTCAAATGAGCTTACAACACAAGTTCCTCAGAACTTCTCAGATCAAGAATGATCCTACCTCAGGACATAGGTCCCTACAACTCAGAGCTATCACCAGCTCCTACCTCAGGCACAACTGCTCTACAAACTCAGAGGATAACACCTCCTACAGCTCAGATAATAATGTCCTACAACTCAGACCTTTCCCAGGTCCTACCACTCAGAGGACTCCTCCTCCTACAGCTCAGACCAACTCCTGGTCCTACCTTAGGCTGTTAAGCCCTACCTCAGATCTGCTCCAGATCCTACACTCAGGCCTTCAACCCTACAGCTCAGAGCCCTCAGGTTCCTAGAAACTCAGACCAAATGGTCTTACAGCTCAGGCAAGATGCCCTACAGATAAATGATTTAGAAATTTATTCTACAGTAGAGGTACTCTCCTGTAGATCCTGCACGGTCTGTGCTTCCTGTTGCTGAAGATATTGATTACATCAACTAACTTGATCTTCCTCTTCGACAGAGTGATGGAAGATCACCTTGCTCGTACTTGCAGAGGAGCTGACTTTCTTTCTCGGTTTTCTTCTTCTTGTTCAGTGAGCAGGAGGAAGAAGACGAGAACTTCAGCCGTCAATGTAACAGTTGATCTGTTCACAACGGATGATTGGCGGAGAGAGCTTTTTCAAATGTGCCCTAACACTTCCTTTTATACATCTCTGATCTCCAACGGCTCTTAGCTGATCTGCTGAGAGGTATGGGAGAAGCTGGTGGACCCCACACAACTTTTCTGCAACATGTCCTAGCCGCAGGTCCCGCCGCCCTACTTTTCCATAGAGAAGGACTGCGCTCGATGAACGTGGAACACTCTGCGTTCGATGAACCAGTTGTCCCCTGCATTCGACGATCTTGCCAGCTCAGCGCTCGACAAACTTGCCTTGTGTGTCTTCTCAGCAGATCCGCTGAGACGGCTCCTCGTCTCAGCGTTTGCCGAACGACGTTCAGCGTTCGACAAATCTTGCCTATTGTGTCTTCTCAGCGGCTTTAGCTTTCATCTCGTCTCAGCGGTTTCTGCCTCGACCTCGTCTCAGCGTTTGTCGAACGACGATCGAAGAAGGTCGAGCCCAGTTCGACGACCACGCTGATTCTCAGTGTATAATGAACTTCTCAGCGGAGGCACCTTCTTCTCAGCGGATACGCTGAGACGACTCCTCATCTCAGCAGTTTTGCCCCCCTTCGTCTCAGCGGTTTGGCTGAGATAAAACTTCATTTATGGGAGATGATTTCTCCACATCTAAGGGCATGTTTGGCCCTTCCTTTTGAGTCACTTGCACCTGTATATCTTACACAAGTATATCTCATCAAATACAATATGTCCTTAGCATTGAGAGAGATGTCTCTTAAAATCAAGGTACTATTGAGGGCAATGTACCCAACAATCCCCCCTATTTGAAGAAGGCAGAACATCCCCAATGCTAAGGTACATTAATAACCAAAATCATATCACAGAAAAAAGAAAAATGATCTGTGTAGCATAGGCCCTATCTCCCTCTTGCTAATATCCTAAGCATAGGTTCTTACTTAGCAATGGCTCTTTCTTCCCCTTTCTGGTTTCTTCAACTAATTATCCCATTAGGGATTGGGAGGCAACATCTATAGATCCCTTTGGATCAACTTATAGGACAACCTATACAATCTTGGCATTTGCCATCTCCCCCTCAACCTGAGCAGGGAATTTGCTCCCCCTTAATTGGTGAGCAATTTCTGTAATAACTGAACCTGTTCAAATTGAACATCCCATTCTAGCTCCTGAATACTAAAGATAAAGGTACAGAGTACATATAGCAATAGTAACAATCACAACATTATGATCAAAAGATGAAATATCATTTTAATTTAAATGTTTAGTACAGATATTTCAAACAATACAACTGATGATTAAAAAAAATATTTCAAGGCATGGTCTTCTTAGATGGACCCTGGGAAGAGCATTCTCCATCTTTGGACTTCCTCTTCCTAGCTTCAGCAGCAACCTTGACCTTCTCCTTTACTTTGAAGTATAGAAGAGGCTAGGGAAGATATCTTGTGGGAATCCATACTGGATTTTCCCTTCTCACCAAGTTTTCTTTGAGAATCCTTTCCCTTAAGGATTCCCTCTCAAGGTGCTTATTCCATTCATTAGCTGAGTAGACATGGTCAATGTCCTTCATTTGATTGCCATGGCTCACCCAAGTATTGAAAACAATTGTATCTAACTCCAGATTGTCATCTTCATGGAGTGGATCCTCTAATCTTTCCATTCTTTTCTGGGCCATATATTCTTCAGCAGTTTGAATGCCCTCTGCCCTTCTCCTCTTTGCTGCTCTCTCATCAGCAATCAGATTTGATTGACTTTGGAAGTCAAAGTCTTCATTTCTGCTAGGGTTCAAGATTGGAAGATTCAAAGCAATTCTTGTTCCTTGCAGCACTTTTAAGCTTGAGTCCCACTGAGTATCAGTAACCTTTTTGACCATGGTTAGGATATTTTCTTGAATAGAACTGGAAGCATTGCTGACCACTTCCACCACTTGCTTGCTGGCTTCTGCTTGATTGGAGAGTATCAGCTTGTGGGCAGACTCCATGTTGTTATACAGCTTGATGTGAGCACCCTTCATCTTAGCATGTAGATTGGTAACCTTCTCCTCCCCATCTTTGCCACTTTCCATTATCTTCTTCTCTATTTCAGAGTGTTGATCTATTGTGGATTGGGAGAGAGTTTGAAAAGAGCTGTCCACATCATCCAAAATGTATTCCTTTGCCTTGTCAATGTGGGACTTGACTTGGCTGCTTGATGTGTTGACCACTTGTGCCATTCTGACAACTGCATTTTCCCAGACATTTTGGTTTTTGTAATGATGATTCTTTACATATGTGATGTCTTTGGTGGAGACCCCTTGATGATCAGCAATTTGCTTCAGTACAGTGTGCTGAGCACCAACTGTGCCTTTGGCCATTTCAAACCATCTTGTCATTTGCAGGAGGATATGATCTGATGCAGTTTTGACATCATTAACCTGGGCATTCAGCTCAGTTCTCACTTCAGCCACTCTTGACTCCATTCTTTGCTCACTGGCCTGGATCTCCTGAGTCAATGCAGCTCTTGTTGCATATAACTCATCCCTTATCTGAGCAGAGACATCATGGACCTTTTCAGCAACTATCTCTTTCATAGACAATATCTGACCCTCAATAAAAGATTTAATTGAGTTCAGCAGATCAGATGTGTCTAGCATAGTAGCTGGCCTTTCCTGGGCCACTTCTTTTTCAACCACCTCTTCAGCTCCACTATGAATAATATCTCTTCCATCATCAGGGATCTGCTCCCCCTCAGATGGGGCATTAGGTGTACCTTGAAGATTTGGGGGGGGGGGGGGGGGGTTGGTTCCTGTTGATGTTCCCCCACACTAGCATACCCACCTCCACCTTCATAGGCAGGGCTATGCTCCCCCTCACTTGGGGTATCCATAGGTGGAGAATTTTGTCTAGGGTCACCTGAAAAATGATTGATGAGTTAAACACCTAGACTAAACTATAGTTAGAGAGGAGAGGCCTAACTGAAATCCTAATTTACCATGGATAGGTGAATTGGGAAATTCATCTTCAGCTTGAGGAACAGCTGGATCAGTATTCATCTGAGTTGGCTCAGTAGAATCAACTCTTCCTTGAAGAGCACCATCTTCACCAGTCCTGGGGACATCTTCTCCTTCTTCATCTTCCATGTTCTCTTGAGGATCACCTTTCTTCTTGGAGGATTCAGCACCTCCTTCTCCACTCTTCAGAGCTTTCTTCTTCTTCTCCTTCAACTCTGCCAACACATAGGGTTGACTCATGGGGAGAACCCTAGTGGATCTATCTAGTGTCTTAATATCCAACCTTTTCAAGTAATGGATATTGATACCTTTGATTGAGGAGAATTCTCTAGGATATGCCTTCAGTAGGTAGAGGGAAATGATCCTTCCTAGGTTTGGAGCCTGCAGGCATTGCTTAATCCTTTGGTACAGGAGATTTCCCCAGCATGTCCTTTTCTTTAAAATGATCCTTACAATCAGCTCAAACATGGGTTGAGAGATTGTGTCATGTGAGCTTGGCTTGCACAGGAGTGCCTTTCCCACAATGTCACATAACAACTTCCCTTTTTGATTGAAGAATTTCTTCTTCAGTGATGAGGTCTGGGTTGCACTGTATTCACACCACTTCAAGGCATGCTCCTTGTCTTCAGCAGATATTTCCTCTTCTTCCACTCTAGGGAGGTGCAATACTTTTTCAAGTCTCTTAGGGGACAGTTTCACCCTAATTTCACCAACCTTAGATGTTAAGCCATCCTTAGAAGATGACTGCTTGGCATTTGCAAAGAACTCTAGCACTTCTTGCTTGAATATCTGAGAGGGTTCAGACAGCAAGAAGTCTAATCCCGCATCAGAAATCAGCAAAATAACACCCAAAATCTCTGGTGAGGCATGGAGAAACCCATCCCTCACCAACTCACATCCTTCTTGCAATTCCTTCGCAATCTTGGGTGCCATCTTAGTCGAATGAGAAAAATGAAGACGCTGGGACGGAAGAGTAGAGGTTTCGTCTCGACGGCCAGGGTGGTGCGAGAGAATGTGAAGGGTCATTTAATCCCGTCGAGGGTTTATATAGTGGGCTAGAGTGTTGACCTAATCGACTCCGCGGTTCAGCTGAGACGGTTCAACTAATGCTCCAACCTGGGCTGAATTTGTCGAACTGAGCTCGACATTTGTCGAACCCAGACTTTACCTAGATTTTAGGCGAATTTGAAGCTTAGCTAATGCATATTGTGCTGGTTAATTCTATCATCCTATTTTAACACTATTATAGATAGTATTTGATGATAAATTCACAATAGGGATACTTACCTTGAGGATTTAGTCCTCTACTGATGTTGACTTTAAGAAGTCAACTTTCTTCCTTATTTGTGTCATGGGCACTCACTGTCCAAGTACCACTTATGTATGAGACTGGTACTTGAACTATCCTGCAAAATAGAGTTTAATATCCCTTAGGAGCCCAAGGTGACTTGGGTCCTAGGTTCTTGTTAGCATGATCAGATGACCTGACTCTGGCAGCTCCCTTTACAGGAAGGCTCTTCTTTGCATTAGGTACATTGGGGTTGTACCAACAATCTATGGCAAAGTGTCCCACTTTACCACAGCACCAACATTCATAAATGTTGTATCTTCTTTTCTGAGCATTTCTTGAGGATTGTGTAGCACAGTCCTTATGTTCAGGAATAGATACAACAGCATTCTTCCTGTTCCTCTCATCAATTATTTGACTGAATGTCATTCTGTGAGCAGTCTTGATGCTCTTTGTCCTGATGACATCAGCTTGCAATGACTTGGCAGCCATACAAGATTTGATGGCATCTGACACTGAGCATTCAGACATGTTTACAGAATTGGCACCAGTCATGTTCTTGACAGATCCAACCTTAGAAGGGCTTGCCTTCTCATTCTTGAATGAAGTGGCTGAAGTACCAAAAACAAATGGTCCATGTTGGGCCATTTGAATTTCCTCATGGGGAGCCTTCATGGCACTTAATCCCATTCCCTTTCTTCCACTATATGAAGGAGCATTTTCCTTCCTATAGCACCTCTCATTCTTCCAGTGACCATAAATGCTTTCATGGTCATAACTGTTGGAGGGAAGTATCACCTTTCGAAAGGTGGGTTGAGGCTTAGCCTTCTCCTTGCTCTTAACTCCACTCCCTTCTCCTACTTCCATTTTCTTGAATCCTAGTCCTTTCCTATTGGTTTGAGAGGAGAAGGTGTCAATGATAAGAAGCACAGATCTGGGCTTGGAGAATTGAGCCACCAGGCTCTTCTCCTTCTCATGCTTTTCCTTAAGGTCCTTGATGACCTTGTTCTTCAAGGAATAGTGCTTATTTGCACCATAGTTAACCCCTGTAAATGACTAAATTGTCTGCTCATCTGAGCCACCAGGGTGGTAGGTTCAGTGTTGACATCCTTAGTCATTTTGAGATCAACAATTTCCTGGGCTTGCCTCTTGGCAAGCTTCTTGCTCTTCTTCAGAGCCTCCAAAAGAACACCATATTTATCAATCAATTGATTGAGTTCTTCCTCAGCATCCATGCCCCTTCCATCAATTGATGAAGGTGCAACAGATTCTGGCCTAGTCTCACAATCAGAAATTGAAGTAGAATGAGATAGTACCTGATCATTGTCAGAAGCATTCTGACTCCCTTCCTCATCAGTGAAGGCCATAAGGCCTAGCTGAGCAATGTCTTCTTCATCCTCCTCTTCATCACTATCTGAGTGTGAAAGAGGGGCCCTGATTCCAACCATTACAGCTGGATAGTTTTCATCCTCTTCTGCTGCATATAGCCCAATGTTGGCTTCTTCTTCATTGTCTGAACCTGATGTTGAAGGATCAGACTCACTCCAGCTTCTTTCCTTCTTTGCTAGGAGTGACTTTTCTCCCTTCCTATCCTTATGGTGATGATGATTTGTTTCACCACTATCCTTTCTTTTGACTGGACAGTCAGCTATGACATGTCCAGGTTTGCTGCAGCTATAGTAGATTATATTATTAGTAGAATGTTTACTGGGTTTTGAATCATACCTGTCACCCTTTGGGTGCAGTCTTTCAGATCTGCTGCTGTTTTTTTTGTAGTGTGATGATGAGGAGGGCATGTTCCTCCATGGCTTCCTCTTCATCCTCCTCTTGAACTGCCTAGAGAAGGCAGCAAATTCTTCATCAGAGGAAGAGCCTCCTGAGGTGCTGACTTCAGGTTCAGCTCTTCTCCTTGGAGGAGACACTATCCTCCCTTTGATTCTCTTGGAGCTGTCAGCTTTGAGAGCTACAGAATTCTCCATTGCTTTTGCCTTTGAAGAGGTGTCCTCTTCCTTCCTTGCAGACAGCTGCATTTCATAGGAAAGCAGCTTCCCAAACATAGTGTGAGTTGGGGTCTCACCAAGCTTGGCCACTTCCCTGATGGCACATATCTTTGTGTCCCAGTCTCTTGTGAGAGATCTAAGGAACTTGTCATTCAGCTCATAGTTGGTGAAAGCCCTCTCATAGGTTCTCAGCTCATTGACTATTCTGAAGAACCTCTCATAGCACATGGATATGCTTTCCTGGCCCTGCTGCCTGAAGGCTTCATACTCCTAATTTAGGAGTGACTTCCTGTCATCCCTAACTTCAGCTGTCCCTTCCATATATACTATTAGAGTATCCCACATTTCCTTGGCAGAAGTGTAGTGTACCAAGTTTTGAAAGGTGGAATCATCAATAGTATTGACAATGATGTTCTGGGCCCTCTTGTCCATGGTGAACAACTCAAGTTCATCCTTGGTCAGATCTTTGAATAGTTTGGCCACTCTTCTTGTTGGATCAATAGTGGATGCAGTGTGAAAGGTGAAAGGTCCTTCTTCAACTGTAATGAAGATTCTTGGATCAGATGCTTCCATAAACAACCTGATCCTTTGCTTCCATATGCCAAAATTCTCTTTGTTGCATATGGGCAATTTCATGGACCTCATTTCCATTTGCAACCCACTGGAGGCCATTGGGATTTGACTAGACTAAACCTTTTAGGATCTGGTCAGACTGTTAAGTCCTTTTTGACCAACCTAGCTTTGATACCACATGAAAGAATATAAGGTTTGAAGTCTAAGTCACCAAGAGGGGGGGGGGGGGGGTGAATAGATCTTTTAAATTTTACTTGATAGCTTTAGCTGTTTTCAGAGTTGGTTCAAGCAAATCAGTAAACACAAAAAGCACACAATAATTTATAGTGGTTCCCCAAAGATAGTGTGTCTATGGGCAGTCCACTTTCCCACTCCACCCTTCTAACAGTGTGTTAGACAGGGCCAACTTCTCCAAACTCAGCTCAAATGAGCTTACAGCACAAGTTCCTCAGAACTTCTCAGATCAAGAATGATCCTACCTCAGGACACAGGTCCCTACAACTCAGAGCTATCACCAGCTCCTACCTCAGGCACAACTGCCCTACAAACTCAGAGGATAACACCTCCTACAGCTCAGACAATAATATCCTACAACTCAGACCTTTCCCAGGTCCTACCACTCAGAGGACTCCTCCTACAACTCAGACCAACTCCTGGTCCTACCTCAGGCTGTTAAGCCCTACCTCAGATCTGCTCCAGATCCTACACTCAGGCCTTCAGCCCTACAGCTCAGAACCCTCAGGTTCCTACAAACTCAGACCAAATGGTCTTACAGCTCAGGCAAGATGCCCTACAGATAAATGATTTAGAAATTTATTCTACAGTAGAGGTACTCTCCTGTAGATCCTGCACCGTCTGTCCTTCCTGTTGCTGAAGATATTGATTACAACAACTAACTTGATCTTCCTCTTCGACAGAGTGATGGAAGATCACCTTGCTCCTACTTGCAGAGGAGCTAACTTTCTTTCTCTGTTTTCTTCTTCTTGTTCAGTGAGCAGGAGGAAGAAGACGAGAACTTCAGCTGTCAATGTAACAGTTGATCTGTTCACAACGGATGATCGACGGAGAGAGCTTTTTCAAATGTGCCCTAACACTTCCTTTTATACATCTCTGATCTTCAACGGCTCTTAGCTGATCTGCTGATAGGTATGGGAGAAGCTGGTGGACCCCACACAGCTTTTCTGCAACATGTCCTAGCCGCAGGTCCCGTCGCCCTACTTTTCCGTAGAGAAGGACTGCGCTCGACGAACGTGGAACACTCTGCGTTCGACGAACCAGTTGTACCCTGCGTTCGACGATCTTGCCAGCTCAGCGCTCGACAAACTTGCCTTGTGTGTCTTCTCAGCGGATCCGCTGAGACGGCTCCTCGTCTCAGCGTTTGCCGAATGGCGTTCAGCGTTCGACAAATCTTGCTTAGTGTGTCTTCTCAGCGGCTTCAGCTTTCATCTCATCTCAGGGGTTTCTGCCTCGACCTCGTCTCAGCGTTTGTCGAACGGCGATCGATGAATGTCGAGCCCAGTTCGACGACCATGCTGATTCTCAGCGTATAATGAACTTCTCAGCGGAGGCACCTTCTTCTCAGCAGATACGCTGAGACGGCTCCTCGTCTCAGCGGTTTTGCCCCCCTTCGTCTCAGCGGTTTGGCTGAGACAAAACTTCATTTATGGGAGATGATTTCTCCACATCTAAGGGAATGTTTGGCCCTTCCTTTTGAGTCACCTGCACCTGTATATCTTACACAAGTATAGCTCATCAAATACAATATGTCCTTAGCATTGAGAGAGATGTCTCTGCAAATCAAGGTACTATTGAGGGCAATATACCCAACAATAAGTTTGAATGTTGGTGCTGTGGCAAGGTGGGCCACTTTGCCATAGTCTGTTTGTACAATCTAACAATTCATAGGGAAAAGAATATTAAACTTGCTAATAATGTAGTTGTAAAGCTTCCAACAGTTATGAATAACAGGAACCAAGGACCCAAACCTTGTTGGGTTCCTAAGGTAAACTAACTTCTTCTTGCAGGTATGTCCAAAGATCAACAAAATGCATATCTGGTATTTGGACAATGGGTGTTCCAGACATATGTCTAGGACAAGAAGCCTTGTAAAGAACTTCACCTCTGTGGAAGATGGAGCCAAAGTAATTTTTGGTGGATCTGATAGAGGCATCATTAAAGGCTATGGTATGATCACAAATGACATAGTTTCTATTACAAAAGTGGCTAGTGTGGAAGGGTTGCAACACAACCTTATAAACATAAGCCAACTATGTGATTTAGGCTATAACATTCAGTTCCACAAGGATAATTGTCTGATCAAAAACTCTGTGGACCTTGAATTGGTCTTATCAAGCACTATGAGTGGAAATATTTATTGTTTAAACTTTTTTTATATTTAGATTCGTCTTGACCTGTATGCCTTATAGAAAATGAGAGAGACTCTCTTTGTGTTCAATCCCACAAGAAACTTATTGGGAACAGTGCCCACAATGTTCCTGATTTGAAGAAGCCCTCACAATATAGATGAACACATTTGTATTTGATGTGTGTGCTTTCTTGTTGTAATGATTTCAGGAATATAATTGTACAAGCTCAACATAGGGCTGGACTTAGTGTCATCAGACATAGTTTGCCAATATAATCCCTCATTGTGCAAGACACCATGTCGACCTAAGTTCTAGACTAGGTTGTACTTGTATTTACTCTCTAAAGGTAAATAAACAAGGTCTGGAAGTTGGGTGAATGAAAAGGACTCAAGTAGAACAAAATAAAATTTGCCTAAGTCTAAATTCGATTAGACGTCTAGTCGAACGCTTAGACAATTTAATAGATCGTGATGAAGAGTTATGCTGAATTGTGTAGACATCAACTGAAAGCAAGAACTCTCTTAAGGTGCCGATTCGACAAGATAACTAACCAAATGTGCATAAGAGTCTAAAAGAATTATGTGAAAGAACTCTGAGAAATGCCTAAGTATAGATTCGACCATAAGATCTGATCATTCGTGCAGAAGAATCAAAGTCATTTATATTGAAGACTCATAAAGGCAAAAATCTGCCTAAGTGCAGATTCGTATAGATATCAGAATGATCATGCAGAACTATCAAGACAATTTGGGCTGATGTACATATACCGTGAAAGTGCACAGTGAGTCCTCTGAGTATTCTCTAGAGGGAGGGGGGGGGGGGGGGGGGGGTGAATAGAGTTTTAAACACTTTTCACAAAATATGCACAAAATTAATAAAATAATCGAACAAATATGTATTCAGAAATCCACCCAGAATAAAACAAACACAATGATAGAAATAGAGAAGAGGGACAACAAAGAAAATTCACAGCACAGATGACACAAGATCTATAGTGGTTCCCCAAAATATGGGTACTCCACTCTTCTACCACCTTGGTAGGAATACACTATCCAGTGCCTGAGTCTTTTGATAAGGAGACTCTTAAAACCAGGGGCTGAGTATCTTGTAAAGGAGACTCTCAGAACCAAGGTCTGAGGCTTTTGTTAACGAGACTCTTAGAACCCAGCTAGATCTTTTGATAAGGAGATCTTGAACCAGTGCTAAATCTTTTGTTAAGTAGATCTTGAACTACTGAATCCTTTGAAGAGGGATTCTAAGGACTCTTTACTTAATTTTACAAAAGTAGAAGAGAGAGTAAATAAGAAGAAGAAGATTAAGATGGTTCTTCTTTGGATTAATCCTCCTGCAGTAATCAATGAAGATTATTGGCACTTAGTATTTTTCTGGATCTTTGTTCAGTAGATGAATCCTTGCTTGAGAGAGAGAGATGCAAGGATTATGAAAACTCTGATCCTAATGATGATCTCTGTCTATTTGTAAGCTTCTTTCTATGAGAAGAAAAAGAAGCTTTTTGTGTATTATACAGTACAGAGATCTGTTCTGTATATTTCTGTCTCAGAGAAACCTGGAGAAGAAGAAGACAAAATTTTTTTTGTTCTCTATTCCATTCAGTATACTTATTCTTTTGTCAAATAATGTTGAATTACTTTCCTCTTCTATTGTTTCCCTAGTAGGAATGTCTAGGAGGTAGTATTGCTCTCTTTCCATTTCGGTTAACATTCCATCCAAAACCTTTTTAAATAACTTCCAAATATATCTTTTTGCATCTCTGGAGTTCTTCTTTCTTTTCTGGGTTATGAATGACCCGTTAGAATTCAGATAACTTCCATTTATAACTTCTGAATAAGCTTCAGAATCGAATCCAGGAAGTATTCTAAATATGTGTCTTTATTTGACGTTGCGTCGAATACATTTGCCTTCTAATTGACACACTTCTGAGTTTTAATAGAAGCTGCTTCGACATCTTACTCAGCTTTGAAATGAACGCTGATATTAACATTACGAGAGTCCTTATCAACGTATCCGTTGAGATGAAGACCTAGAATTTGAGATCTGCCTTCTGCGTCAGATATAATTCGAAGTTGCTGCATTAAATATTGCTTTGACTAACTCTGCCTTCTGCGTCAAATACAATTCAATGTTTCATCGACTACAACTGATACATTGACTACCAGTATGAGTTATCCTTCTATTCAAATTTACTTCGACTTGAAGTCAAAGCTGCGTTGACTTCAAGTCGACGCAGAATTAACACAACTGAATTTTTGCACTCTTTTGGACTGGTCTTTGACACCCTAATATGAGTGTGACATCCTATGACATCTAATGACCATATTACCCTCACTATACATTGTGGGTAATGAATCCTAGATGATGAAATAACTTTTACATAATTTGTATAATAAATCCAGAGGATGTTGTTTCCTAACAAAATGCAAGGAGTCTGTGAAGATTCGACTGAACATCAGATTGATCGCGCAGATGAATCAAGACGATTCGTGTAGATGACAAGTAAAGATAAAACAGAAGTATAAAGCTCATGTAGATCATTGATAAGTAGTATTTTTATAACTTTTTAATAGAAAATTTTGTAAATATTTAATATGAATTTTCCTTTTTATGATAATTTTAGGTTATAAGTAGTTCTTTTTGTAATTTTGATTCTAACTTAGCTTAATTTCGATATTTGCAGATTTTTGGGACAAATCGGGAAAAATGGCAAGTCACGCCCTCGGTCACGCCCGTGACCAAGGGCGTGTAACCTGAAGATCAGTCCAGAATCGATGCCGCGCTGTTTGAACCAGTCCACACCAAGTCACGCCCCAGGTCACGCCCGTGACCCAAAGTCACGCCCGTGACCGGGGGCGTGTAATCTTAGAATCTTCCACGTGGAGCCGCCGTCGAGACGAGGAGATGCTGTCGAGAAGTCAACCTAAGTCACGCCCGTGACCCACATGTCACGACCGTGACTTTCCAGCGTGATCCCTGCTCTGCCGCCGCGCCGAATTCCAGCCCACGCCATATTTAATGCACACGTCCAAAGTCACGCCCGTGACCATGTTACACGGGCGTGTAATGTCCAACTTTTCTGCCGCCGACATGCCAAGCCCACGCTGCCGCCGGATCCAATGTTACAGTGATTACACGCCCTTGGACACGCCCGTGACCGAGGGCGTGTAACTTGAAAATTTTGCCTATAAATTCAGTGGCTCTCCTTGAGTCCAGGGTGCAGAATTTTGGAGTGGGGGAGGTGCTGTTGGAGCCAATCTTGAGTATTTTTCCACTTTCATGTTTATGTTCATGTGTCTTTACTTTCATGCTCTCTTCCTTTTCTCATGCAATGTACTAGTTTCCTTTCAATGCAATAGTTTAGTTTAAGCTTGTAACTTGTTCTTCCTAGCTTGCAATTTCTTCTCTTAAGACTTGTAATAGTTTTCATTTAAATAAAAATTAGTTGTTCTCTTTATTTTGTCTCCTCCTTAGTTAAATTTTCTTATTATGCATTTTTACTTTTCTTCCTCTTTCCCCTCCACCATGATTAACAAATGCTCATTAGTACTCGATCAAAATGATCCGAGGATGAGTTAGACAAGTTATGATTTTCTAAAGTTTTCTTTTTTCATTTCTATAAACACTTGAATTACTCTTGATTTTTAATTAGTGAGACCATATTTTCGATATATGGTTTTCGCTTATGTTTTCATATTTAGTTAGCCGAGAGGCTCAAAGTATGAATCGATCACTCAAGGGTAAAGAGAGTTGCACGCACCCCTCGAGAGAGGATGACGTAAATCTCCCGGATTGGAGTCAAATACAATAGCGGGGTTCACTTCGTAAAGCAAGCTTTAGGTAATCGATTATAGGGCGAGAGTCTGGTTGATTTTTCCTAAACTTAGTTGGGCATTAACCTCGAGAGAGGCATGTTCGAGCTTCGGGAACCTCCACGGTCAAGTAGTTCAATTTAAACGGAATTAGATTTACTCTTTTCACTTGTCTATTCTCACTCCAAGGTGACTTTTGATTGAGTACTAGCCTTTTTTATCATCATCTAAACCCTTAAGTTAGCTTGCAATTTCTCTTTTTCTAGCTAAGTAACCAAAACCCCAAAATATCATTAGATAAGATAATAGCGACTTTCCTCAAAGTAGAAGTAATCAACGCGCCCCGTGGAATACGACCTTGGTATTTCTTAATATCCTATACTATAGACGATAAGGTATACTTGCCTTTATCGGATATAGTTTGGAGAAAAATCCTTAACCTTCGCTTAATTTAAAAAACCTCAAAATCAATATCAAGTTTTTGGCGCCGTTGCCGGGGACTTTTGCGTAGATATTTTGAAACAAGGATAGCTATTAATTTTATCATGTTGTTTTTATTTTAGTTTTTCTATTTTTGAAAATCTTAAGGGTGAAATTTAAATCTTGGAAAGGGACGTTTGGGGTGTCATCCCATCTCACCTCCTAGTACCTTGCAAACCCTTCACCGGGTAGATCTTGGGAAGTCCAAGACTAACTTAATACGCCTAAAAGAACAAAAAAAAAATATTCTCTCTTTTTCTTCTTCTTTCCTTCTCTTTTTAGTGTATGACCCGTGGTAGCACTTCGATTCTTCCTTTTGATCCGGAAATCGAGCGAACCCATTTTAGGCACCGCCGTTCTCGTGATCAAGGAAATCAAGTAGAACCCGAAGAGTCGATCGGGGACACTAACGCAACAAATATGGATCATAATCTTAATCCTCCTAATCTTAACGAGCCAAATCCTAATGAGGACGCGCAACGGACCATGTCCTATTATGCGCGGCCGAATTTGGAAGGCACACAATCGAGTATTGTTCGCCCCACGGTGGCGAACAATAATTTTGAGATCAAGTCCAGCATCATACAAATGGTGCAGCAATCGGTGACCTTTGATGGTCAACCGGACGAGGATCCAAATTCACATATCTCTTACTTCCTTGAAATTTGCGACACTTTTAAGATCAATGGCGTCACCGATGATGCCATTCAATTGCGTCTTTTTCCTTTTTCTTTGCGGTCTAAGGCCAAGCAGTGGCTGGGCTCCCTACCTAGGGGATCCATCACTACGTGGGCCGAAATGGCGGAAAAATTTCTTAATAAATATTTCCCGCCTTCAAAGACCGCTAAATTGCGCACGGATATTGCATCGTTCATGCAAATCGACTCGGAGACTCTCTATGACACATGGGAGCGCTTCAAGGAACTTTTGCGTCGATTCCCTCACCACGCACTTGCCACTTGGCAACAAGTGCAAATATTTTATAATGGCTTAAATCTCCAAACGAGGCAAATGATTGATGCGGCCGCCGGGGGGACATTAAATAACAAAACCCCGATCACCGCTCAAGAGCTTTTCGAAGAGATGGCCACAAATGCGTATCAATGGAATATGCCCCGAGCGCGGCCTAATAAGCCGGCCGGAATTTTTGAAATAGACGCTAACGCAAATTTGGCTTTACAAGTTGAGCGCTTAACAAAGCAAGTGGCGGAGATGTCTGCTTCCTCCGCCACTCCTCCTTGGGCTAATAATATTTTACTTGAAGAGCAAGTTGATTACATGGGAAATCCGCCTCGGCCTTCCTATAACCCGAACACCGCTCCGTATAATAACATCTACAATGCGGGTTATAGGAATCATCCGAATTTCTCATGGAGCAATCAAGGAAATGCTCAGCGTCCCTTAAATTTAAATCAACCTCCAAATCAACTTCTTAATTTAACTCCCCCTCCAAATTTTAATCCACCCGGTTTTCCACCGCAACAGCAAAAACCCTCTCCGCTTGAAGAGGTTTTTGCAAAATATGTTGCTACAAATGAAGCGAACATCCGAAACCTCACCGGATCGATAAAAAATTTAGAGAACCAAGTGGGCCAGCTAGCAAAGATAATCTCCGAGCGACCACAAGGAGCCCTTCCGGGAAACACGGAGCCAAACCCAAAGGAGAGCGCAAACGCGATTACACTCCGAAGCGGGAAGGAGGTGGTTTTTAAGCAGGACGAACCCATGGTAACTTCCTCTCCTCCTCCTCCTCCTCCTATTTTATCTTCAATTTTACCTACTACGTTAGCTCCGCGCGCTTCTACTTCTAATATTCCGTATCCATCTAAGTTTAAAAGCGAGAACGCCGAAAAGAATTATAAAAAGTTTTTAGATATTTTAAAGAAAATCCACATTAATGTACCCTTCTGCGAGGCTATCTCTCAAATGCCTAAATATGCGAAATATCTTAAGATTTGCTCTCCAATAAGAAAAAATTAGAAGATATTTCACATATTTCTTTGAACGCAGAATGCTCCGCGGTTGTACTCAACAAATTGCCTAAAAAAGTGAATGACCCGGGACGGTTTTCCATCCCTTGTTTATTTGGCAATTCGTTAGTAAAACATGCTTTAGCGGATCTGGGAGCAAGTATCAATCTCATGCCTCTTTCACTATTTAAAAAGCTAGGTCTAGGAAATCCTAGCCCCACTCGCATGAGTATTCAATTAGCGGACCGCTCTTTAAAATATCCAGTAGGAATAGTGGAGGACGTGCTCGTCAAGGTCGACAAGTTCACCTTCCCGGTGGACTTTGTCATTCTTGACATCGAAGAGGATGCCGAAGTACCCCTCATACTCGGCCGCCCCTTCCTTGCCACCTCCCGCGCCATTATTGATGTAAGTAACGGAAAGATCCTCCTACGGGTTGGAGACGATGAAGTTTCTTTCGGAATAAATTCCTCGATGCGGAACACATTAGAAAACGACGATTCGTGTTTTTACCTGGAAGAGTGTTGGGAATTCGATTCACCTACCGAGTTAGTCTCTACCTCGAGTCACGAGTCCGAGCTCGCCGAGCTCTTTAGTCTGGAAGAAGAAGAAGTCACTCGTTTCACACCACCCGAACCACTTTTTTTAGAAAAATTGAAAATCAAAACTTCTTATGAAGAGCCACCCATTTTAGAACTAAAGCAACTCCCCCCTCACCTTAAGTATTTATTTTTAGAAAAAGAGTCGAAGCTACCCGTCATCGTTTCATCCGAACTTAGCAACTCGGAAATTTCTGAGTTAGCTATTATCTTAAGAAAGCACCGCCACGCAATTGCATGGCAAATTTCGGATATTAAGGGTATAAACCCTTCCTTCTGCACCCATAAAATCTTTCTCGAAGATAATTCCCGAAATTCGGTCCAGCCTCAACGGCGGCTAAACCCTAACATGAAAGAAGTCGTTAAGGCCGAAGTGATCAAACTATTAGACGCGGGAATTATCTACCCGATATCGGATAGTACTTGGGTTAGCCCAGTACAAGTCGTACCAAAGAAAGGAGGCATTACGGTAGTAGCTAACGAGAATAACGAGTTGATCCCAACCCGTACCGTTACGGGTTGGCGGATGTGCATCGATTACCGAAAACTAAATGATGCCACCCGTAAGGATCACTTCCCTCTACCATTTATTGATCAAATCTTAGAGCGCCTTTCAGGTCACTCCTACTACTGTTTTCTCGATGGTTTGTCGGGATATTTTCAAATCCCAATTTCGCCCGACGACCAAGAGAAAACCACTTTCACTTGTCCCTTTGGCACCTTCGCTTATCGAAGGATGCCATTTGGTCTTTGCAACGCACCAGCTACATTTCAAAGATGTATGCTGGCGATATTTGACGAGTTAGTAGAGGAGGTGATGGAAGTGTTTATGGATGACTTTTCCGTATTCGGAAACTCATTTAAAAATTGTTTAAAAAATCTTGAGCGTGTGTTACAGCGATGCGAGGAAACGAATTTAGCACTTAATTGGGAGAAATGCCATTTTATGGTCAAGGAAGGATTAGTCCTTGGTCATAAAATTTCGGGCATGGGGATCGAGGTCGATAGGGCCAAGATTGAAGTAATTGAAAAACTCCCCCCTCCAACAAACGTAAAAGCTATTCGTAGTTTCTTAGGGCACGCAGGGTTCTATCGGCGCTTTATACAAAATTTTTCCAAAATCACAAAGCCGTTAACTCATCTTCTTGAAAAGGAATCCTCATTTATTTTTAGCGATGAATGCCATTTGGCCTTTAAACTTATCAAAGAAAAACTTATAAACTCCCCGATTCTAGTCGCGCCGGATTGGTCGCTCCCTTTTGAAATCATGTGCGACGCGAGTGACATTGCGGTTGGTGCCATTTTAGGCCAACGGGTGAGTAAGTATTTCCACCCTATTTATTATGCGAGCAAAACACTCACTTCGGCACAAGCGAATTACACCACTACCGAAAAAGAGCTTCTAGCGATCGTTTTTGCCTTCGATAAGTTTAGGTCATACATCACCCTCTCGAAAGTTATCGTCTTCACGGATCACTCCGCACTTAGGTATCTTTTAAGTAAATCGGACGCCAAGCCTCGTCTTTTGCGATGGATCCTCCTCTTGCAGGAGTTTGACTTAGAAATCCGGGACAAAAGAGGAGCCGAAAACTTGGCGGCCGATCATCTATCCCGTTTAGAAAACCCCGCCTCGGAAGTATTGATAGAATCTGACATCGTTGATAAATTTCCCGAAGAGTGCCTCCTCGCTCTCGAAAATATTAATTCATCGTCTACTCCCTGGTTTGCAGATCTGGCTAACTATTTAGTAGCCCGGGTCCTGCCGAAAGAATTCTCGAGTCAGCAAAAGAAGAAATTCTTTTCTGATTTAAAGAATTACTTTTGGGAGGACCCCTTTTTATTCCGTGTATGCGCAGACCAAGTGGTGAGACGATGCGTCCCGAGTGAGGAGGGTCTCAAAATTTTACGACATTGTCACGAGGGACCATCCGGTGGTCATTATCATTCAAACCGAACCGCGAGGAAGGCGCTGGAGGCGGGCTTTTATTGGCCCTCACTATTCAAAGATGCTCACACCCTTGTGAGTACTTGCGACAGCTACCAGCGGTCGGGGAACATCTCACGCCGGGATGAGATGCCCCAAAATATTTTCTTAGAATGCGAAATTTTCGATCTTTGGGGCATTGATTTCGTTTGTCCTCTCCCTCCTTCGTTTTCAAATAAGTATATTCTAGTGGCGGTCGACTACGTGTCGAGGTGGGCGGAAGCGCAAGCTCTCCCCACCAACGATGCGCGAGTCGTCGTTAACTTTTTAAAAAAATTATTCTCTCGATTTGGCACTCCGCGCGCTATTGTGAGTGATCGGGGCACCCATTTTTGCAATACTCAATTCACAAAAATCTTAGCAAAATATGGTGTCACACACAAATTATCCACTGCATATCACCCACAAACGAGCAGCCAAGTCGAAGTTGTTAATCGAGAATTAAAACAGATTTTAGAAAAAACAGTTTCTATTAATCGGAAGGATTGGGCAATAAAGCTCGATGACGCGCTATGGGCCTATCGAACGGCGTACAAGACCGCTATCGGTTGTACACCATATCAAATGGTCTATGGCAAGGCTTGCCACCTTTCGGTCGAATTAGAACACCGCGCATTTTGGGCGCTTAAATTTTTAAATCTTGATTCTACTTTAGCAAGCGAACAAAGAAAATTTCAAATGAATGAATTGGATGAGTGGAGAGCGAATGCGTATGAGAGTAATAAATTATATAAGGAGCGAACAAAGTTTTATCACGACAAACATATAAAATTTCCAAAAACTTTTTCACCAGGCGATCTCGTCCTCCTTTATAATTCTCGTCTTCGCCTTTTTCCGGGAAAGCTGAAATCTCGATGGTCCGGACCTTTTATTGTTAAAGAGGTTTGGTCCTATAGGACAATTCTAATTTCCCACCCGGAAAAAGGCTCCTTCAAAGTTAACGGGCACCGCCTTAAATTGTATCTTCCGGGAGACTTACCTAATGACAAGAGTGATGCGATATTTCTTCATAATATAACATGATTGGCAAGTGGGTCAAGCTACGCGACCTTAAACAAAGCGCTTTTGGGAGGCACCCCAAAGTTATCTTTTTATTGTCTTCTCTTGTTCTTTAATATATTTTGTAGGTAATCGTCGTTTCCCCGCGCAAACTTCAAAAATCAGGGAAGCCCCTTCTCTTTCTTCCTTCTCTTTTATCATGCATTTCCTTTTTATTTTGTTTTGGACTTTTTTTCTCTTTTACTTCATACTTAGTTTTAAACATTGGGGACAATGTTTAACTTTAAGTATGGGGGTGTAAATAGTTTTTTTTTGTAAATAATTGTTAAATTAGAAAATTTTCAAAAAAAAAAAAAATATATATTTTCTTATGTTTTCTTCTATTTTAGCACTTGTAAAACCCAAAAACTCAAAAAAAAAATAGAAAACAGAAAAATTTAAATCTTGGAAAGGGACGTTTGGGATTTCATCCCATCACACCTCCTAGTACCTTGCGAACCCTTCACCGGGTAGCCCTTGGGATGTCCAAGACTTAACAAAAATTATTAAATTTTAAAGCTAGTTTCCTTTCTTTGTAAATAGTTTTAATGAGAAAAATTCAAAAAAATTTTAATATAAAAAATTCAAAAAAAAGATAATATCAAAATTTCCAAAAAGTCTCATATCCCTCCCTCTTGTTGTTTTTGTGATTTCTTAGAAATCTAGTTGAGAATGTTTATAAGCATGTTTAAGTTTTTAATTGTCTAAAATTTTGCTTATCATAGTTTGTTAATTTTAAATTTAAGGTAATCTTGATTTAAGAATCATCTTATGATTTTAAATTGATTAGAGAATTTTGTTAGCATGACTTCTCTTTTTATTTTTAAATGGCTTCATTTTGTAGTTAATTTCCTAAACCTCTTTAGATTTCAATTATATTTTCTTCTAACTTCTTAGATCTTAGGAATTTTAATTTTACTAGAATTTGCTCTCAATATGATTTAAAACTAGCTAGATTTATTTTCCCCTACCCTTCCCCCTTTGATGGCATAAAAAAATGTATTAAAAGATCATATGTCATGGGAATAAGAGGATAAAATTCATTATTCCCTAAAACATATGCACCTAAAATATTTGAAAAGATTATATGGCATGGAGTAAGAGGATAAAATTCATTACTCCTAAACCATATACATTTTGGGTTTTTATTAGAAGAGAAAAAAAAAGAAAGAAAAAAAAAGAGAAGGAAATTTCATGATAAATTCAATTTCCTCCATTCAAAAATTTCTCTTCTTATGCCAAATTTTATGAAATCCCCCTTAGCCAATTATCATTGTTCTAGTTTTAGTTGAAAATTATGGAGAGAGCAATATTTAGTAATTTACTTTTCCTTAAGATTCTTTTAAGATAGAGTTCTTATAATTTTAATTTAATTTAGTTTTATAATTTCTACAATTTTGTCAAACTACTTAATTTACTTGAGAAGTTCTTGCCTAAACATTTTTCCCTCTTTTCAAATCATCATCATAATTTAGGACTTAACTCCCCCTTGAATTTACTCTTAACTTAACTTTTGGTTAAATGAAATTTTAGTTTTAAATTAAAAATTTTTAAGGATGTCTTATAAATTATGTCTCACACTTTTGCTCTGGAATAGCAAAACCTCAAGTATGGGGGTATTTGATAAGTAGTATTTTTATAACTTTTAATAGAAAATTTTGTAAATATTTAATATGAATTTTCCTTTTTATGATAATTTTAGGTTATAAGTAGTTCTTTTTGTAATTTTGATTCTAACTTAGCTTAATTTCGATATTTGCAGATTTTTGGGACAAATCGGGAAAAATGGCAAGTCACGCCCTCGGTCACGCCTGTGACCAAGGGCGTGTAACCTGAAGATCAGTCCAGAATCGATGCCGCGCTGTTTGAACCAGTCCACACCAAGTCACGCCCCAGGTCACGCCCGTGACCCAAAGTCACGCCCGTGACCGGGGGCGTGTAATCTTAGAACCTTCCACGTGGAGCCGCCGTCGAGATGAGGAGATGCTGTCGAGAAGTCAACCTAAGTCACGCCCGTGACCCACATGTCACGACCGTGACTTTCCAGTGTGATCCCTGCTCTGCCGCCGCGCCGAATTCCAGCCCACGCCGCATTTAATGCACACGTCCAAAGTCACGCCCGTGACCATGTTACACGGGCGTGTAATGTCCAACTTTTCTGCCGCCGACACGCCAAGCCCACGCTGCCGCCGGATCCAATGTTACAGTGATTACACGCCCTTGGACATGCCCGTGACCGAGGGCGTGTAACTTGAAAATTTTGCCTATAAATTCAGTGGCTGTCCTTGAGTCCAGGGTGGAGAATTTTGGAGTGGGGGAGGTGCTGTTGGAGCCAATCTTGAGTATTTTTCCACTTTCATGTTTATGTTCATGTGTCTTTACTTTCATGCTCTCTTCCTTTTCTCATGCAATGTACTAGTTTCCTTTCAATGCAATAGTTTAGTTTAAGCTTGTAACTTGTTCTTCCTAGCTTGCAATTTCTTCTCTTAAGACTTGTAATAGTTTTCATTTAAATAAAAATTAGTTGTTCTCTTTATTTTGTCTCCTCCTTAGTTAAATTTTCATATTATGCATTTTTACTTTTCTTCATCTTTCCCCTCCACCATGATTAACTAATCCTCATTAGTACTCGATCAAAATGATCCGAGGATGAGTTAGACAAGTTATGATTTTCTAAAGTTTTCTTTTTTCGTTTCTATAAACACTTGAATTACTCTTGATTTTTAATTAGTGAGACCATATTTTCGATATATGGTTTTCGCTTATGTTTTCATATTTAGTTAGCCGAGAGGCTCAAAGTATGAATCGATCACTCAAGGGTAAAGAGAGTTGCACGCACCCCTCGAGAGAGGATGACGTAAATCTCCCGGATTGGAGTCAAATCCAATAGCGGGGTTCACTTCGTAAAGCAAGCTTTAGGTAATCAATAATAGGGCGAGAGTCCGGTTGATTTTTCCTAAACTTAGTTGGGCATTAACCTCGAGAGAGGCATGTTCGAGCTTCGGGAACCTCCACGGTCAAGTAGTTCAATTTAAACGGAATTAGATTTACTCTTTTCACTTGTCTATTCTCACTCCAAGGTGACTTTTGATTGAGTACTAGCCTTTTTTATCATCATCTAAACCCTTAAGTTAGCTTGCAATTTCTCTTTTTCTAGCTAAGTAACCAAAACCCCAAAATATCATTAGATAAGATAATAGCGACTTTCCTCAAAGTAGAAGTAATCAACGCGCCCCGTGGAATACGACCTTGGTGTTTCTTAATATCCTATACTATAGACGATAAGGTATACTTGCCTTTATCGGATATAGTTTGGAGAAAAATCCTTAACCTTCGCTTAATTTAAAAAACCTCAAAATCAATATCAATCATCTATACAATAGTGCAACAGGTCAAGGTGATTTGAACAGAAGAAGCAGAGAGGAATTAAGCATTAGACAAATATGCGCTAAGTAAGATTTCGACTGAATGAGAAGCAAATTACACTAGATGAGTCTGAATCGACTAAAGAAGACTATGAAGAAGGAAATTGACTGAACAAGAAGGATTTTACCAGATGTGTCGAATTCGACTAGAAGCAGATTGTGAAGACAGAACTCGATTGAATAAGAAGAATTCGACCAGATGTGCCGAATTCAACTAGAAGTAGACTGTGAAGATAGAACTCGACTAAATGGGAAGAAATTCGACTAGACGTCTAGTCGAATCATGCGACATGCTGAAAGGGCACAGTGTGCCTCTTAGAATCCTCTAGAGGGGGGGGGGGGGGGGGAGGGGTGAATAGAGATTTAACAATATTTCTATCCTAACTGTGTAATCAATATACTAATCTAAGGATATATGCTTAAACAAGAACTCAGACAGAATAAACTTGTGCTGAAATATAAAACACAAAGCAGTAAAGTAAACTAGCTATAGAGACAACACAGAAAATTTATCCAACCAGAAGATACACATATTTTTTATAGAGGTTCCCCAAAATATGGGCACTCCCCTCTTCTACCACCTGGTAGGGATGCACCAACAGTGCCTGAGTCTTTTGATAAGGAGACTCTCATAACCATCAGATCTTTTGATAAGGAGATCTTGATCCACTGAATCCTTTGAAAGAGGGATTCTCAAAACTCTCTACTAGATCTTTTGATAAGGAGATCTTGAACCACTGAATCCTTTGAAGAGGGATTAATAAAACTCTTTTACAGAATGAGAAAGAAAGAAGAGAAAGAAGGTTGTAGGAATTCTGTTCTCTGTTCTATTAGATGAGGAACAATAAGAGCTTTTCCTTTTTGTTTCTCTTTTCTGTATATCAGTTCCTGAGAAAGAAAGAAGAAGAGGAAGCCCTA
This sequence comes from Dactylorhiza incarnata, assembly GCA_033032865.1. Classification (NCBI taxonomy): domain Eukaryota; kingdom Viridiplantae; phylum Streptophyta; class Magnoliopsida; order Asparagales; family Orchidaceae; genus Dactylorhiza; species Dactylorhiza incarnata. The sequence continues at coordinate 10,975,367 of JAWHQI010000031.1, forward strand.
GCAAGAAGGAGACGACTAATTGTGATGAATGCCTTCTTTGTTTCTTTCTTCTCTTCTCCTTTTATTCTCTCTATTCAATTTCAAATTTATTTCCCTTCTTGGTATGCCTTGAAAAGGTAATCTACTGATGACATTCTCTTTCTTTCCTCTTTAATTCTCGTCCTGACCACCTACAAGGAATATGGTTCCAAGAAATCTTTTGTGTCCTTCTTTAATGCTCCTTTCTATTTTAGGTAATTACTGAGCCGTTGGGGAACGGTCTTGAAGGATGTGGACCATGAAAGAAGGATCAGAGAGACAACTGAAAAGATTACCTTTTACAGACTGTATTCGATGTAGCGTTGAATTCATTTCTTCTCTGATCGACGTAGCTTCGAGTTCATCTAGGAGCTGCTTTGATTTCATCTGTGCTCCAACTAAACTCTGCTAGTCGACATTGCATCGATATCTTATCGACGTGTACATCGTGTTGATCTTCCTGGCTCTGAGCTTCATCTTTTGTGTCGAGATGAAGTCGATGTCACGTCGACTTTAGATGGCTTTGACAGATAACATCTTCTGCGTCCAGTTGAAGTAGAAGCTGCGTCGACTTCACCAGTTACTCCGACAAGTCCCTGCCCTTTACGTCGATATCTATTCGACGTAACTTTGACTTGAGTTACTTCGAGAGAAGGGTTGATCCACCTGTACTTCTAGTCAGAACAGCATCGATATGGACTCGATGTTGCGTTGAATTCTATTCGACGCAAATGTTAATTTAGCCATATTTTTCTTCCCTTGATCTGGTCCTGATACCCTATGTTGAGTATGACATCCTAAGACATCTAATGACCAGATTACCCTTACTATACAATGGGTAATTTATTCCTAGAGGATAAAATCACTTTTAGTTAATTTGTTAAGTTAAATCAAGGGTTTTTCCCAACAATCTCCCCCTATTTATCTTAACAAATTTTACAGTTTGTTCAGAGTGATTTTATACAGTTTTCATTTCATAAATAATAATACATGTAATATAAAATAGCACACACATTAAATTGATAACCAATATGAGCTAATAACATAGATAGTACCAGATTAGTCTGATGTTTGACATAGTTTACTCAAAAATGAGTATCACTTCTTCTCTCTGAGGAATAAAGATAAATCTTCATATACTCTCCTGTATTTTCTTTCCACATATTTAAAATTTACTTGAGTAGCTTTTTTTGGATTCCTCTATATCTTCCCATGGCCTTTGAAGAGCTTATCCAGATCCATTTCTGTGTTAGGATGAACATCCTCGAGTGTAAAGCCCAGTCCAAAAACTTTAGCTGTCATCAGATTTATAATTTCTAGATTCAGGTCAGCTGATTCAGGGGCCTTCCCTAATATGGATTCAACACGCAGTACTTGTGATTCACTGACAATAGCTTGTTCCTTTCCAGAAATTGAAGCTTTTGTGAACATGATATTTCTTTTCTCTATCTCCTCTTTAGGTTACTTCTCTCCTTTCTTTCTTTTCAGGGGTAGTTGTACTGCATCCTTTGGATTACACCCAATTCCCCCTCTGTGGAGTTGCCCTGCTACTTCTAGCATTTTAGCCTGAGGATTCTTTGTAGTGTACATTGTATGATCAAATAAAGTGGATTTGATTGGGATTGCTTTGGCCAATTCTTCTTTCTCAACTACTTCTTTTCCTCTTTGTAGAATATCAATGAACCTCTTCCGCTTATCTTCAATTTCTTTCTGAGCAGCCTCAAACTCATACTTATCCCTTTCTCTATGCTCATCTAGAATCTTTTCAAGATCTGGATTAATATACTCATGCATAGTATTTTTAGGAAGTGCAACCTTTTCATAAGTCTTATTATATGATTTATCCTTCTTAAATTGTTTTCTTTCCTCTTTAGAATACCTTTCCCAAATAGGTACAAATCTTCCTCTTCCTCTATAAGGAGGTCTCCCCCTGAAGACAGGTGTTGGAAGAATTGGTTTAGTTGTTTGACTTGGAGCAGGTATTGAAGATGAGGGCTGAGCTGGAGGTATTGATTGAACTGGGACTGGATCAGGTGAGATAGGATCTTGAACAGCTGTATTGACTGGAGAGGGTGCTGTGGATGAATCTTCAGAGGACATTTTGAATGAGAGAGGATCAGGGGTGGATGGTTCAGTAACTTCATGAAATTCTTGAAGTGACTTGAGATACATCTGATCATCTGAAATTGAGGGGACTTCCCCCTGAGTTGATGGCTCCTCCTGAGAAAAGGGCAGAGTTCTTGGAAAGATCACCTCCCCCTGATGTACTGCCTCTGAAAGCTGAAATTTGGATGAGACAGCCATCTCTCCTTCAGTGGTTAAGGAGAGAGGGATCGCTGTCGTGTAAACTGAATCTTGAGGAATCTTTTGATGAGTTTGCTATCTGCTGACACTGCTCTCCCCTGCTTTATAAAGCCATCAGTAGACACTGCTGCCGATCTCATATCCCTGTCAAAGACCTCTAGGTCAGAGGTAAGGTCTTGCAATCGCTTATGTTGACGTCATAGTTTTCGATAACAGTTCGTGGAGAAGTCCAGAATAGAGCGAACCAAACTTGGATAGGACTGTCTCAAGAGCTAGGTTGACCGCCTCCATAATATCTTCATGACTGGGTGGAGAGGCCATTGAGACACTGCGCATACCTGCACTAAGACAAGGAAAATAGACGAAGAGAGGGAAGAAGGAAGAGAGCAGGAAGGGGAGGATTCGAATAGCACAATAGAACTAAACACAAAAGTTGCTTTGAGTAGATGAATCGCCGCAGCTTAGGGTTTTATTCAAAGCAACGTCGAGAGAAGAACAGAATTCAGCGCGCCAAAATATGTCAATGCGCGCGACTTGTCAAGTCGATGTAGCGTTGAGTTGATGTCGATGTGGCTTCGAGTTATAGTCATCAATAATGATGTCGACGTAAGCGTCGATAAGTATTCGACATTACGTCGAATGGTATTCAAAGAATCATCCCCATAGAGCTCTCAAAGCTGACGTCGAGTAGAAGTCGATGTGACGTCGATTTGAATTCGATGCAGCTCTGATAAAACAGTTATGTTTTTCTTTAACATTTTTGCTATTTTTCCAAGCAATAATTTTCTACAGAAAATAGATCTTTATATATGATAATAGGGGACCTACAAAGCTCCATCAAGCATCCCCAGTGCATTGATGAGAAACTTGTGTTTACTTTCATCAAGGGGTTTAGTGAAGATGTTAGCCCTTTGATTGTCAGTAGATATGTATTGAAGGTTGATCTTACCCTTCTCTATATTGTCTCTGAGAAAGTGGTGCCTTATCTCTATGTGCTTAGTTCTGCTATGGAGAACAGGATTGGAAGTAATTGAAATAGCACTAGAGCTGTCACAATAAATTGTGGAATTGGCAAGTGTAAAGTTGCAGTCCAACAATTGATTTTGCATCCACAAAATTTGTGAGCAGCAGCTTCCTGCAGCTATGTACTCATCTTCAGCTGTAGAAGTGGAGACTGTGGTTTGCTTCTTGCTAAACCAGGAGATCAGTCTAGCACCCAGAAACTGGCATGTCCCTGAGGTGCTTTATCTATCCAGCCTGCATCCAGCATAGTCTGCATCTGAATATCCAATCAATTCAAATCCAGATTCAGCTGGATACCATAAGCCAAGCTCAGGAGTGCCCTTTAGATATCTAAAAATTCTTTTGACAGAACTCATGTGGGATTCTTTTGGGTCAACCTGAAATCTTGCACAAATACATGTAGCAAACATTATATCAGATCTGCTAGCTGTTAGGTAGAGAAGAGAGCCAATGGCTGCTCTATAAGTCTTCTGATCAAATGACTGACCTTTTTCATCTCTATCTAGAACTACATTAGTAGCCATGGGAGTTTTCATAACAGATGCATTTTCCATTCCAAACCTCTAAATGAGTTCTTTGGTATATTTGGTTTGAGATATGAAAATGCCATCTGGAGTTTGTTTAACCTGGAGTCCAAGGAAATAGGATAACTCTCCCATGCTACTCATTTCAAATCTTGACTGCATTAGAAAAGCAAACCTTTTGCATAAAGATTGATCTGTGGACCCAAATATAATGTCATCCACATATATTTGTACAAGAAGTAGCTGATTCTTGTGTGCTCTTGTGAAAAGGGTTTTATCCACTTTCTTCCTTTCAAATTTGTGTTCCAGGAGAAAAGTGGATAAGGTTTCATACCAAGCTCTTGGAGCTTGCTTGAGACCATATAGTGCTTTATCTAGTCTAAATACAGAGGAGGGAAAAGTTGGATTGACAAAACCTGGTGGCTGTTCCACATACACTTCTTCTTGTAGTTTACCATTGAGAAAAGCTCTCTTGACATCCATCTGATATACATTGATCTTCATGTGGGCAGCATATGCTAGGAACAATCTAATTGCCTCTAGTCAGCTACTGGGGCAAAAGTCTAGTTGAAATCAATGCCTTCCACTTGCCTGTATCCTTGGGCCACAAGTCTAGCCTTGTTTCTGATTATGACCCTAGTTGAGTCCATTTTGTTCTTGAACACCCACTTTGTTCCAATTACTAGGTAATTCTTTGGTCTCTCAACCAGAGTCCAGACCTTGTTCCTTTCAAACTGGGTCAATTCCTCTTGCATAGCTGATATCCAGTGAGGGTCACTGTCTGCTTCTTCAAATTTCTTGGGTTCATATTGTGACAGAAAACACTGCAACATTATCTCACAAGTTAGTTGTTTCCTTGTCTTTACTCCTACTGTCAAGTCTCCTATTACTTGAGTTAGAGGATGATCTTTTTGTGTCATCCTGGATCTTGTTGGATGATCTAGGAGACAGTCTTCTTCCCGAGCTACCACCTGCTCAGAGATAGTAGGAGATTCATCCTCATTCACTTGAATGATGACTATGACTGGTAGCTCAGGTGCTGCAGTTTTCTCTTCTTCTGCTACATTGTCTTCACCTGAGTCAGTATCAATGTACTGATACACAGTTGGATGATCCACAATGCTCATCCTTTCAACTTGCTCTGCTAGTTGATCTTCTTCCTGCAGGATAGAACTGGTGGAAGTTTCCTTCCCCTTGTAAACCATATTAGTTTCATCAAAAACCACATGCATAGACTCCTCAATTTTGAGAGAGCTTTTATTGAAACACCTATAGGCCTTGCTTGATGAGGAATATCCTAAGAATATCCCATCATCAACCTTCTTGTCAAATTTGGCAAGGTGGCTTTTCCCATTGTTGAGGATAAAGCAAGTACACCCAAAGATTCTAAAATAAGTGACTATATGTGCCTTTCCCTTCAACAACTCATAGGGAGTCTTTAATTTAGTCTTGTGGATGAGACTCCGATTCAGAACATAATTAGCAGTATTTACTGCCTCAGCCCAGAAGGGCTTTGGCAAGTTAGATTAAGCTAACAATGTCCTTCCTGATTCAATTAGGGTTCTATTTTTCCTTTCAGCCATCCCATTCTGTTGGGAGGGTTCTAGGAGCTGAAAAGCTTTTCTTGATACCTTCATCCTCACAGAATCTACACATTAACTAATTCTCAAACTCAGTGTCATGATCACTTCTGATCACAGCAACCTATGTGTTGAATTCAGATTGAATCTGTCTAATGAATCTTGAGAGGATCTTGAAAGTGTCTTACTTAGCTTTTAGAAAGAATACCCAGCTGAACCTAGAGAAATCATCAACAACGACTAATGTGTTGGACTTTCCTGCTATGCTTTGAGTGGAGACAGGGCCAAACAGGTCCATGTGCAACAGGAAAAGGATTCTAGGATAATCATTCTTACCAATTGGTTTGAATGAAGCTTTGATCCGCTTACCTAGTTGGTAGGCTCTACATGGGTGGTCTTTATTGAATTTACCAGTTGGTAAACCCTCGACTAGGTTGAGTTTGGAGAGTTTAGCTATGGTCTTAAGGTTAAGATGACTAAGTCTCCTATGCCACAACTCACTATTTTCTAACTGAGAGTTAAACATGCAGATCTCAGACTTTGTGTACTCAAAGTATACAACATACACCTTACCCTTTCTGAGACCAGTCAAAACTGTTTGATCAGTCTAAGAGCTGACTATATGACACAAGGACTTGGTGAATACAACTTTGTATTCACCATCACACAGCTGACTAATGCTGATCAAATTATGTTGAAGTCCTTCAACATAAGCTACTTTAGCAAAGGAGATTTATCCAATCCTGAGCAAACCATATCCTTTGGTTTGAGCAGAGTGGGAGTTCCCAAAAATTACCTTGGGCCCTTCCTTGGCCTTGAAATTTTCCAGCAGATCTCTTGCTCCAGTCATATGCATGAAGCATCCACTGTCTAGATACCAGTGCTAGTTTGTGGTTGAACAACCTTCCCTCTGCACATGTAAATTAAACATTAATAAAGACCCTCTCATGCTGGGGACTCTTCCTTCTATCATCAAATGGAGATATGAAAGAGTGAGATGGTCTTCCATTGATCTCCCTTAGGTGAAAAAGTGCTGCATTATTATGCCAACAATGTTTGGCAGTATGTCTTTGCTTGTAGCAGCAAAGAGATCTTAAGATATACAAAGAAGGTTTTGATGTTTGATCATTTTGTGCATGAAGTATGCGTCGAGAATAATTGACGTAGTTTTAGAGTTCCGTCGAGTGCAATTCGACATATCTGCGTAGTCCCGTCGATAATCATTCGAAGTAAGATATTGGTTACGTCGAGTGTAGTTCGATGCACCCACATAATTGCTTCGAGATGATGTCGACGCATATGCTAGAGTCCGTCGAGATGCATTCGACCTATTCCTAAAATTGCGTCGAGTTCTATTCGACGTATCATTCATATCATTCAGTGTTTGTGAGTTTGAATTTATAATTTCCTTAAGCAAGTTAATTTCTAACCTTAATTTATCATTTTTGATCATTAAGTCTTGTCTAGCTTTATAGTAGGCATTTGTGCTGTTGTTAAGGGTAGAAATGACAGAGTTAATGTGTGCTTGGTAATCATTTCTATATTCCTCAAAGGTTTCATCCATCTCTTCTATTTCAATTTTATAATTTCTACATGTAGCACACTCATTTTTCAAAGCTAAATTTCCTAAGCGTTGTGTGCCTAGGATTTCTGGTTCATCACTAGTGTCTACCCTATTAAATATGGTGAGTTTATTAGGATTATCTTTCTCATGTTCTTTACATGATTCTGATATATTATTTGGTCTAGACCTAGGGGATGTTACTGATCCATCACAAGCAAGTTTGCTAATGAGTGATTGTGAATCTGAATTAAGATGATTAAATCTCCTGGAGAGATTTTGTGAAATCTCTTTGATCTTTTGGCTCCTCCAATTTAGGGAGTCTTCAAAGGTTTTTGCCATTGAGAGTTCTTTCCTTAGGTATGAATTTTCATTATCTAAGATATCTATTTCTTTTTCTCTCTCAAGCAGTTCACATCTCAGATCATTGTTAACTGAGGATGAGGGATCTTTACTAAGAACTTTTATTTCAGATTTGATTGTTTCAAGTTCCTTTTGTTTGTTTATAAAATCTTTGCAAAACTTTTGAAAGCATTCTTTGAAATCTGTTGAGGAGAAGTCAAGGTATTCAAAGATGCTTACCTCAACATCATTAGTGGAATTTTCAAAGGACATCAGACAAGCTTCTCCTGGTTCACCTTCTTCTTCATCATCAGATGAGGGGGAGCTTGATTCAGTGTCTGAGTCACTCCAGGTCTCAGCTATGAACCCTTTCTCTCCTCTCTTTACCTTTCTCATGAGGAATTTTCTCTTGTGTTCCTTCTTTTGCTTGTTCTTCTTGTTCTTTTCATCTTCAGGACATTCAGTAGAGATGTGTCCTGGCTTCCTGCAAGAGAAACAGATAACCTTCTGGTTAAGAGTTTTATCATACCTTGGCTTGCTTGAACTCCTCTCTCTTCTCCTGGACTCTTCTGTCCTAGCCCACTTTTTGAATCTCTTAGCCAAGAGATTAAACATTTCCTCTTCAGTGGAGGAGGACTCTGCTTCTACAGCCTTTAATGTAAGAGTCCTCTCTTTAGGAGTTGGTGTCCTCTCATGGGCTTCTGACTCAACTCTGCTTTTCAGTAGAAGCTCAAAGGATTTGAGCTTTCCTAAGAGAGCATTGATGAGTCCCATTTATATACACTTTTATGGACTCATCTGGGCTAGTTTTCCTGCAATTGCACTTCACTTTTAGTTCATTAATGCTTATATTTCACTGGTTCACTCCTCTCACACGAAGTGCACTTTTTGGCCTATTGTGGTGTGCAATTATGCGCTTTGTTATTGGGGGCAAGCACAATGTGCTCCCCATTCTCTTTATGCATTTATGCTTGAGCTGGAGGGGTATTCCCAGCTGTGTTGTGGCTGATGCAGGTGGACGGTTCATCCATTTTTATCCAGAATTTATGTCTGCATATATCGCACGGTCGTGCGTTTTCCTTAACGCACGGTCGTATGTGATCGTGTGTTCTCTTCTGTGGTGGAAAACGATGTTCTGTTGTTGATCGTGCGTCTCTACACATGGGCAGTTGCACGTGCGTGAAAGAATCGCACAATCAACCTGTTTAGCCTTGTTTTTGGCCATCTGGATTTGTCCGTGTGTTTTTACGCACGGTCAACTTCGACCGTGCATGAGTAAAACGCACGGGCGCGCCTGCTTCGTCTTCCTGGTCTTTTTTCTTGATTAATATTGCACGGTTCACGCACGGTCGTGCGTTCGACCGTGCGTGACCAAATTTCTTACCTTTTTCTATAAAATCTGCAGATCTCGACCTAATCGGGAGTTCGCCCGATCAATCGTCTTGCCCGCTCCCAGAGCTCCAGTTCCGCCCCTGTTTCGCCGCTCCATCGCCGCCCACCTTAATTAAGGAGGAGCTCCGACCACCATTTCCTTGCAAATCCAAAGCCAGAGCATCCTCTCGACCGCCTCCATCATCCAAGTGCTTCAAGGAGAGAATTCCACCCTCATCTTCATCACCAAGCAAAAAGTTCTTCGCATCGGACGTGGCCGGATTGTAGTTTACCGGAGAAGACGGGTCCATTGGGAGGAAGTGACAGCCCTCTTCTACCCTGGAAGATAGTTGGGACCGAGCTAGGATGCAGATTGACAACCCGACGATTCCTACCGAGAATCTACAACAAGCCTCCAGATTCGGTCGTATCTCTTGCATTTTTCTCTACTTGTGTGAATGTATTTGGTTGTGTTCTTCATTTTATTGATGTTGTTGTGCTATAAACATATTTGCTCTTCCTGATAATTTATGTTTATGAAATGTTGTTGTATGTTTATTAGTCACTAGAGGTGTGCCACCAAATCCACTCCACCCTCCACTTCATTCCGCTAGCCTACTCGCCCATTCCGTGTGCCTACTCTTTCATCCGCCAAGCTAAGAGGTGCTAACGGCCCTCAAACCTTTCCGCTAGTGTGAACCACTCCATTCGCTTGCCTTCTCGTCCATCTGCCCTTGTGAAGTAGTGCATTCAAGGCCTACGTAGTTTTCCATCTCGCCAAGCGAAGCATTGCATAGCGACATTGCATATGAGTAGTTGTAGTTATTTTATTTTATTTTCCATAATCCAAACCAAATCTTCCGCATTCCATTCGATTAAAGGACTTCAATCTCAAGTCCTTCCTCAAGAGTAAACTCCACCTTACTGTGTTCCTTCGAGATCGATATTTGGGGATTCACTCCCACATTTTATATTACTTGAACGATCGGTACACTGCCGTTTCGTGCCGCAGTCTCTCTACTACCTATAGCGGTGTGCTAGATTAGCGCATCAAGCATCTGTTGCTATCTCTCTGAGACATCTAGAATCTCTGATGGCCCAGATTCTAGAGTCCCTTGTGCTGGGAAAGCACATGAGAAGCTTTTCATTAATCTCTGTCACAGAGATTTCGTTGTCAAGCCCTCTCAGCTCATTTATGATGAGGCTGAATCTGTCATATATTTCTGTAATGCTTTCATCAGCCTTTTTCGTGAAATTCTCATATTGAGATATGAGAAGAGCCTTTTTATCTTTTCTCTCATCAGAGCTTCCTTCAACTAGTCTGGAGAGAGATTCCCATATCTCTTTTGCAGAGTTGCAATCAGCAACTTTCTAAAATATGTCATCAGACATAGTTGAGACCAGTATGTTCATGGCCTTGACATCACATGCCTTGACCTTCTTCTCATCAGCAGTCCATTCTGCTTTAGGGATTGAAGTTTGTATAACCTTTCCACTGGTGTCCTTCCTTATTGGAACTAGGGGACCTGTGAGGATGACATTGAAGATTTCTTCATCAATAGAATTCATATATAGTTTTATTCTGGCCTTCCAGAGTGTAAACTTGTTTAAGTTACACATTGGAGGTCTTGTTGAGGCATAATCCTTAGAACTAATTTTCCTTTATGAAATATATGTGTATAAAGGAAAATAAGAGTAGGAGGCCTTTTTGATCAAGGTGTTAACCTCTTAATGATCAACCTCCCTCTGATACCAATTGAAAGTGCACAGTGTGCCTCTGAGAATCCTCCAGGGGGGTAAATAGAGATTTAAAAATATTTCTATCCTAACTGTGTAATCAATAAACTAATCTAAGGATATATGCTTAACCAAGAACTCAGACAGAATAAACTTGTGCTAAAATATAAAATACAAAGCAGTAAAGTAAACTAGCTATAAAGACAGCACAGAAAATTTATCCAACCAGAAGACACACAGATTTTTTATAGAGGTTCCCCAAAATGTGGGTACTCCCCTCTTTTACCACCTGGTAGGGATGCACCAACAGTGCCTGAGTCTTTTGATAAGGAGACTCTCAGAACCACCAAATCTTTTGATAAGGAGATCTTCAACCACTGAATCCTTTGAAAGAGGGATTCTCAAAACTCTCTACCAGATCTTTTGATAAGGAGATCTTGAACCACTGAATCATTTGAAGAGGGATTAATAAAACTCTTTTACAGAATGAGAACGAAAGAAGAGAAAGAAGGTTGTAGGAATTCTGTTCTCAGAATTCTTGAGAGGGCTATATGAAGAACAACCAATTATGTTCCACAGGATCTACTCTTGATTAGCCCCTGCTTCTGATAGTGATGAGTTGCAGGTGCTTTGTATGTCAGATCCTTTTTACTTCTGCTGATTGAGATCTGGCTACTATAAGATTGTGATGAAAAGCAGCTTTCAGATCCTCTATTCTATTAGATGAGGAACATCAAAAGCTTTTCCTTTTTGTTTCTCTTTTCTGTATATCAGTTCCTGAGAAAGAAAGAAGAAGAGGAAGCCCTAGCAAGAAGTAGATGGCTGATTGTGATGAATGCCTTCTTTGTTTCTTTCTTCTCTTCTCCTTTTATTCTCTCTATTCAATTTCAAATTTGTTTCCCATTCTGGTATGCCTTGAAAAGGTAATCTACTGATGATATTCTCTTTCTTTCCTCTTTAATTCTCGTCCCGACCACCTACAAGGAATATGGTTCCAAGAAACCTTTTGTGTCCTTCTTTAATGCTCCTTTCTATTTCAGACAATTATTGAGCCGTTGGGGAACGATCTTGAATGATGTGGGCCATGAAAGAAGGATCAGAGAGACAACTGAAAAGATTACCTTTTACAGACTGTATTCGATGTAGTGTCGAATTCATTTCTTCTCTTATCGACGTAGCTTTGAGTTCATCTAGGAGCTGCTTCGATTTCATCTGTGCTCCGACTGAACTCTGCTAGTCGACGTTGCATCAATATCTTATCGACATGGACGTCGTGTTGATCTGCCTGGCTCTGAGCTTCATCTTCTGCGTCGAGATGAAGTCGACGTCACGTCGACTTTAGATGGCTTCGACAGATACCATCTTCTGCGTCCAGTTGAAGTAGAAGCAGCGTCGACTTCACCAGTTACTCCGACAAGTCCATGCCCTTTACATCGATATCTATTCGACGTAACGTTGACTTAAGTTATTTCGACAGAAGGGTTGATCCACCTAAACTTCTAGTCAGAGCAGCATCGATATGGACTCGATGTTACGTCGAATTATATTCGACGCAAATGTTACCTAAGCACAATTTTTCCTCCCTTGACCTGGTCCTGATACCCTATGTTGTGTATGGCATCCTAAGACATCTAATAACCAGATTACCCTTACTATACAATGAGTAATTTATTCTTAGAGGATAAAATCACTTTTAGTTAATTTGTTAAGTTAAATCAAGGGTTTTTCCCAACATAGGCTGTATTCAATTTTAAGCGCGGGTTGGTGTCTTCTCATTTAATGTCACCGCAGATTGGGCAAATCAATCATGTCCATTAAGGAAAAAGATCTCTGACAAAATGTCAGCCCTAGAATCGACTGTTAGACATCTTGGTCTTCTAAAAGGAATGCGATGGAAATAGCTAACCCTAATTGACTAGAATGCATTCGAGCTTTTCCGCCGGTAACCTTTTGAAAACACCGTTCCATTGAAAAGCTCAAGAAGAAAGGAGAAGAAACACATGGAAGCTATTCTATTACTTCTTCAAGATGAATAGTCGATTCACCCTTGCTGATTCAATATTTCAAATTATATCTTAGCAAAAAGAAAATTTTTCATCAGAGCAGAAGAAACATTCGCTTCTTTATCAAAGTTCTCTGCCAGAATATTTCAGAAGGAGTCGATCATCAACAGGCTCTTAGAAGACTCTAGATCTTTCAAAGATATATTGAGTCTATAGAAATTTTGTAACTGAACTTATTAAAACTGTAGGATCTATCTAAGAACTGAACTGTAGGATTCCCTTGTATGATCTGAGTTGTAGGGTCCTGCGTGACCTAAGGTAGGAGACTTTGTCTCTGAGGTAGGAAGCCAATCAATGCTTCTGAGGTAGGGTCTTGCATGACCTGAGGTAAGAGACTTTCTCTCTGAGGTAGGATGCTAGTCAGTGCTTCTGAGGTAGGGTTCTAGTGACCTGAGGTAGAAGGTTAGTCAGGACCTCTAAGGTAGGAGACGAGGTCACTGAGTTGTAAGATCTACGGATCTAAGTTTGGTTGGAGATTGCCGAGTCTAGTACACTACTAGATAAGCGAAGGGGGATAATGGACTACTAGTGACACATCTTCTTGGGGAACCACTATAAATTTCTTCCGTCTGTGATGTGATTTCTATGTTTCTCGTGCTTAGATTTATGATTCCACATTATTTTCAAAAACAAGCCGTCATCACCTATTCACCCCCCTATAGGTGAAGAGACATCCCTTGACTTTCAAGTGATAATAGAGCTAGGTTGATCAAAAAGAGCTTAACAGCTTGAACAGATCTACCCCAGGGAGTGTCAACTACTCACCATGGATCCAGGAGAAAACTACAAAGAGTTAAGCTCCTTGAAGCTGCCTATTTGCAAAAAGAAAAATTTTCCATCTAGAAGGAGAGGGTTAAGCTTTTCATGAAGGCCTCTAACCCAAGGATCTTCAATGTTGTATAAGAAGGCCCATTTGTGCCAACCGAAGCCTCAACCATCGATCCAACCATGCTAGTTCCAAAGAGGTACAATGAGATGGATAGAGATGAGATTGCACTGGACATCATGGACAAGAGGGCAAAAAATATTTTGGTTAATGCAATCGATGACTCAACCTTTCAAAATCTGGTGCCCTACAAGACTACTAAAGAGATGTGGGATTCTCTCATTATCATTATGGAAGGTACAAAAGAAGTCAGGGATGATAAAAATCCCTACTGAATCAAAAATATGAAGCCTTCATGCAGGACAAGAAGGACTCCTTCTCAGATTGCTATGAGAAGTATTTCAAGATAGTGAATGGTCTCAAAACATATGAAAGAGAGTTCTCCAACTATGATTTAAATGATAAGTTTCTCAGACCATTAAATAAAGAATGAGATATAAAGATCTGTTCCATCAGAGAGATGGGGATCCTAGTCAGGATGAAACCTCATAATCTTTTTGGAAAGTTACTGTCCCATGAGATCCAGCTGAACACCAGAAAGGCTGAAGAAGAAAGCAACAAATCGATCAGCAGGGAGAAGTATATAGCTCTCAAGGCTGAGAGATCAAGAAGAAGTAGAGAGGAATCACCCATTCCTTATGAAAGACATGTTGAACAAGACTCTGAACCCAGCACATGTAGGTCAGAGTGGTCTGATGGAGATCTAACCTTATTCTCCAAACAATTCAAATAGATGTTCAACAAAAGAAGACAACGGAAGAACAGACCTTCCTCATCCAAATCAAGGAAGTCTCGCTTCCATAATGAGAAGCACAAGCACAGGGAAGACATGTATGGCTCTAAGCACAACAAACACTTTTCTACTAATGTTGTGTGTTATGGTTGCAAGAAGATAAGACACATCATATCGGATTGTCCCTCAAGAAGAAAGGAGAATGAAAAGGATGAGGAGAGGAGGTCACACAGAGGCAAGAAGCAGGAGAGGAGTTTCATTGCCGAAGAAGTTCAAGACTCTGAGTGACATCAGTAGTAGCACCTCAAACTCTGAAGAAGAAGCCTATGTTGGGCTAATTACCTTGTCTGATGATGGGAAACATGATGACTATGCTGCTACCAAGGTGGGGATAAGGTAACCCCTCACTCTATCAGACAATGAGTTTGAGGATGAATATTTCTATGAGCTTATGGCCCTATCTGATGAAGAAGATCAAGAGGATTCACATCCTACTTAGGTTTGCATCCAATCATCAGTATCATTATCTAATTCATGTTTAAAGGCTAAGAGTACATCAGATGCCAACTCATCATCTGATGAGGGTGATTCTGATGCAGAATCAGAAGATTGCTCATCATGCAATATGAGAATCATTCTGATCTAGTGGAGTAATTTGGTGCTCTCTTGGCTGCTCTTAAGAAGAGCAAAAAGTTGGTCAAAAATCAAGCTGAGGGGATAGAAATTCCCAAGCCCTTTAGATCCCAAGTGGACGAGAAGATCATAGAAATAAATAAGATAAACTTAATTTGGCTTGTTTAGCTTCAAAAGAAACTTGGGGCACAAGCCAAAGTATTAAATCAAAAAGAAAAGGATATTAAAGCTTTGGAGGACAAGCTCCTCATTAAGAGGAAGCTAGTGGCCAAGTTCTCTAGGCCCCAGACTGTCTTACTAATAATAGACAGATTTTCTGCATCTTATAGAGGAGGTGTAGAATATGCTGTGGAAGAAATTAAAGAAAACAATAATGAAAAGTCTCCAGGGCACAAGATCATATTTCAAGAGGTCATTCTGCCAACAAATACATATAATCTAGATATCTCATATGGATACTTATCCAATGAGTGCCCTAGTAGTGGAACAAAGAAGCCACTAAATCCTAGAAATAGAGCACATATTGGATTTAGTGTTTTCAAAGCACCTCATGAGGATATCCAAATGAGAAATCATGGACCATTTGTAGTTGGTTCATCATCACCATCAACTAAAGGCAAGGAAAAGGCCTTGATTCAAAATCCTATTCCTAAGGAGAAGATTGTGACTGTGATGCCCACTTTCCGTCCTACACACAGTCACAATGCCAAGAACAGAAATGTTCAATATCCAGTAGTCTGGTCTTTTAGTCTCCAGAATACAGACTCCACTCCTCAGGTGGCTCAGAAGAAAAGGTATAATAAATTTGATTGCTGGTGCTGTAGGAAGATTGGGCACTTTGCTATAAACTATTGGTTCAACCCAACAATGCCTAAAGCTAAGAATGTAAAACATGCCTGTAATAGTGTGATAAGAGATTCAAATGATAGAACCAATAACAATCTAGGACCCAGAAACCTTTGGGTTGCTAAGAAAAGTTAATCTTGTTTTGCAGGTATGTCCAAATACTACCTAAAAGCCGAAATGATATTTGGATAGTAGGTTGCCCAGGGAGCTGATTGCTTTAATGACACTGAAGTGGAAAAACTAATCAGGTTGACCTATCAAGTAGTAATAAGTTGGTGGTGTCATACTCCTGGGTACAAGTAAAATTGTTCCATTCAAAGTTGAGCTTGGTACACTCAATACTGAATGAGGTCATATTGCTCTCTTAAGCACACGGTCGTAGTAGATAAATTAGAAAAAGGTCATTTTCTTATCAAAGATTTATATTGATTAGAAAGAGGAATTAGAAATTAATTCCTTAGGTCAGGATATAAAGCTAATCTATTCAACTCCAAAAAATTTCTAATTGTTAACAAGCTTGAGTTGAGGTCAGGTCAAACGTGTAGAAGTCTAGTCGAATCAAAACTGATTCGACAGAACGTGCATTCTTCACGACGGAAAGATTCGGGTAGAAGTCTACTCGAATGTGAAGTAGCGCAGGAGAATCAATAATGTTTCGACCTGAAATGTCTTCTAACCGAAATGGCTAATCCTGGACATCCATCTCAATGTAATAAAATCAGGTGGTTCAGATCTGGTCAGACAGGTACGCTCTCTTTGGCATTCTCAAACTTTTATATATAAATTGAGCCAAATGTTAGATTAGGTTAAGCTCTCATCATTCCTAATCCCTTCCACTAAAACTTCACAAACCCTCCCCCGCTCTCTCAAGAATCAGTCGTTAATGGCGCCAAAGAAATTAGCAGTGGTATTCAATGTTGGATGTGAGCTTGTATGAGGAGGCTTTAACAAAGCAGAAGCAAATATAAAGGAAGTAATAGAACAGTGCACGAATGATGGACTAGAGGTCATTCTCCCCAAACCTACTAAAATTTTTGAGCGAGAAGTCTTTGAGTTATTCCAGAAGGAAGAGGTCTCTTCGATGGGAAATGTACTTCGATCAAAAGTCGATGGACATCGAGTAAAGATCAGCGCATGTGCCTTAACAAATATTCTTAAGCTCTCAGAAGTTCCAGAAGGGGAGGAAGAAGAGGAAGTGAGTCTTAGTGACAATGAGCAAGCCATGGAGTGGTGTGGGTACCTGGGACTCCCACCCGAATTTTATACAGAAACAAGATGTCAACTAAAAGAAAATTAATGGTGAACATTGTAGGAAAGGTTATCATCTGCCAACCAGGGTCTCACGATAGAATTTCCAAAGAGATGTTTGAGCTAATGGTGAGGATCATTCTGAAGAATAGAACTGAATGGGGAATGGTACTGTTTGAGAAGATGAAGGATTCCATAAAAACCCCTAACTTTGGAAGAATTATTTCCCTATTCCAATACAACTTTGCAGTGGAATTGGAGCTAAATTAATCCTTGGGAACATCAATCCACTACAGGAAGAGAATTGACCTGAAGGCTCTGACTAAGTGGGGCCATGCCTTCCCAAAGGCTGTAGAAAACTTAAAGGCAAGTAACTCCAGTGTGAATAAGGATATCAGGAAGAAGAGGAGCAACATGGAGTAAGAGAGGATGGTGCTGAAGTTATGAACCTAGATATCCTTGCAAACACTGAGGGGGAGACTGGTCAGGGAGATGTCCAGGTTGAGGCGGAGACTCAAGTTGATCTCTCTGCTCAAGGGATAGCTGATGTTGAGGGGGAGACTCACTTTGAGTTCTCTGCCCATGAGATAATTTCTGAAGTTCTAACTGTTCTGGCTGAGGGGGAGATTAATCCAACTGAAGAAGCTACAATGGAAGAGAACAGTTACAAAACATTTGATGTGTTGTCAATATCCCCAGAAGAAAAAAGGAGCAAGTCCAATTCTTATATCTGACTCTCCATATACAGAATATGATGGATCAGCCCTAGATGCTGCTTTGGAAAAGCAAACAGAATTACCAAGCTCATCTGGTCCTGCTACTCATGAAGAACCATTTGGTTCCATCATTGATCAAATGAGGTTGTTGTTAGGGGAACAAAGAGGATATTTTGAAACTTTTGTGGATATAGTTAAAGAAGTGAAGGATGAGCTAAAAGAAGAGGTAAAAATGATAAAGGATGATATTGACCATATCAATACACAACTCAATAGCTGGTTTACAAGGGTTGGGGGAGTTGTGGAGAAAAATGTCACAGTCTGAAAAGCTTAAATGATAAGATGGAAGAATCAACTCATATCACTGATCAGATGAATAAATCACTAATCCTGCACACAAATCTGGAGAGTGCAGTAAATTGGTTTCACAGTAAAATTTTAGACAGCCAATCTGAGATTCTAAATCAAAGTGCTGAACAGTTAGAGCTTTGCAATCAAGACTTGGTTATTAAGATGGAAGAATGCAGAATGGAGCTCAATAACACAGTGGTTGAAGAAGCTAGAAAGGGGGAGAACAAGAGGGCAAACTGTTGGAAATATTGCCCTCAATATTTCTTTGATTTGAAGAGGCATCACTCACAATGCTAAGTACAAGATGTATTTGATAAAGACACATTTTTGTAAGATGTATAGGCTCAGGTAACTCAAGAGAAAGGGCCAATCATGCCCTTAGATCAGGAGAAATCATCTCCTAAGAGATGAAGATTTATCTCAGCTGAACCGCTGAGACGAGGTCAGGAGCTGCTGAGAAGGCTTCTGGTCAAGATGAGCTACAGATAAAAGAAACCGCTGAGACGGGAAAGAAGCAGCAAGCAGTTGGGAAAGATTTGGCAAGTTCGTCGAACGCAGAATGCAGTTCGTCGAACGCTGAGACTTGGCGGGTTCGTCGAACAAAGAATGAAGTTCGTCGAACGCAGAACTCAGTTCATCGAACGCAGAGACAGGACAGAAGCAAGCGCTGAGACTTGGCGTGTTCGTCGAACGCAGAACTCAGTTCGTCGAACAAAGAGACAGGACATAAGCAAGAACTGAGACTTGGCGTGTTCGTCGAACGATGAATGAAGTTCGTCGAACGTAGAGACAGTACAGAAGCAAGCGCTGAGACTTGGCGTGTTCGTCGAATGAAGAATGAAGTTCGACGAACGCAGAATGTTGTTCGTCGAACACAGAAACTTCTCTGCAGATTGATGAAATCCGCTGAGAAGAGGAAGCCATCTCAGCCCAACCGCTGAGACAGTTCAAATGTGACATGGCGGGTTCTGCCCTTGGCGCAAGCTGTAGAAAAGCATTGTGGGGTCCACCAATCACTCCCATATATGTCAGAAGGATGGCTGAGAGCCGTTGAAGATCGGGGATGTATTAAAGGGATAAATTAGGGTTGAGCAAACACTTCTGCGAGTTCTCCAGCACGCGAAATCGAGAACATAACTGTTCTAATGTTGGCAGCCAACAACTGAACACACACTAGGCTGCAAGGAGAAAAGAGATAGCTCATCTTGATTCATCTTAAGATAGAGCAAGTAGAACCAGTCCTTCATATGAAGTGCTGATCAAGAAGAACAAGTTGGAGCTGCTCTTCTGCTCTCTGGTTCAATTCTGCAACAGCAGCTGAAAAGAAGAAGAAGAACAAGCTTGATCTTTTCTTCCTTCATTCTGTAAACCTCATTATATTATCTGTAGGAGCCTCTGGGTTCTGATTTTGTAGGGCCATTTGTCCTGAGATTGTAGGACCTGCAGGTGGTCTGAGTTATAGGAGGTGGATTCCTCTGAGGTAGGATCTGTGTGATCTGAGGTAGGACCAGGAGGTGGTCTGAGCTATAGGAGGTGGATTCCTCTGAGGTAGGATCTGTGAGATATGAGGTAGGGCTGCTGTGCCTGAGGTAGGGTTTGGGAAAACCTGAGAGATCCTGAGGGATCTGTGTTGTAAGCTCTTGGAGCTGAGTTGGAGAAGTTGGCCTTGTCTAACACACTGTTAGAAAGGTGAAGGGGGAAAGAGGACTACTCAAGACACCCTGTCTTGAGGAACCTCTATAAATGCTTGTGTGTTTTCTGTGTGCTTGATTAATTACTGATACTAAACCATAAAACAGCTAGGCTAACTAGGATAAAATTTTAAGAAACCTATTCACCCCCCCTCTAGGTGATTTAGACTACATCCTATATAAACATACAAGTGGTATCAAAGCAAGGTTGGTCAAGAAAGACATAACTGTCTGACCAGATCCTATAAAGGAATAGTCAAATTTCAATCTAATGGCCTCCTCTGGATTGAAGAAGGAAATGTGATGCATGAAGTTTCCCATATGCAACAAAGAAAACTTTGGCATATGGAAGCAAAGGGTCAGACTGTTTATGGAAGCATCTGATCCAAGGATTTACATTACCGTCCAGGAAGGACCTTTCATCTTTCAAACTGCCTCCACTATAGATCCAACAAGAAGAGTGGCCAAGGCATTCAAGGACTTGACCAAGGATGAACTTGAATTGTTCACCATGGACAAAAGGTCCCAGAACATCATAGTTAATGCTATTGATGATTCCACATTTCAAAACTTGGTTCACTGCACTAATGCCAAGGAAATGTGGGATACATTAGTAGTATATATGGAAGGGGCAACTGAAGTAAGGGATGATAGAAAGTCACTCCTTAACCAATAGTATGAAACCTTCAGGCAGCAGAGCCAGGAAAGCATCTCCATGTGCTATGAGAGGTTCTTCAGAATAGTCAATGAGCTGAGAACCTATGAGAGAGTGTTCACTAATTATGAGCTGAATGATAAGTTCCTCAGATCTCTAACAAGGGATTGGGACACAAAAATCTGTGCCATCAGGGAAGTGGCCAGGCTTAGTGAGACCCCCACTCACACATTGTTTGGAAAGCTGCTCTCTTATGAGATGCAGCTGTCTACAAGAAAGGAAGAGGACACCTCAACAAAGGCTCAGGAAAGGGAGAAATCTGTTGCTCTCAAAGCTGACAACTCCAAGATAAGCAAGGGCAGGATGGTGTCTCCTCCAAGGAGAAGTGCTGAATCTGAAATCAGCACCTCAGATAGCTCTTCCTCTGATGAAGAGTTTGCTGCCTTTTTAAGGCAGTTCAAGAAGATGATGAAGAGGAAGCAATAGAAGAACAAGCCCTCCTCCTCATATCATAATAAGGAGGACATCAATGAGTCAAAGCATCACTACAGGAATGACAGGTATGGCTCTAACTCTAAATTTAATTTCTCTAAAGTTGTTTGCTATTGCTGCAGCAAGCCAGGGCATATCATTGCTGACTGCCCAGTCAAGAGAAAAGAGAAGGATGAGAAGAAGGCTCATCAGCCAAGAGGCAAGAAAGGAGAAAAATCCTTTCTAGCTAAGAAGGAAAGGAGCTGGAGTGAATCAGACTCCAGCTCATAAGAATCTGAAAAGGATGAAGCGCTCATTGGGCTGGTTGCTGTTGAAGAACCTGTTGCTGGGAGAATTGCAATCAGGGCCCCTCTATCTCACTCTGAATGTGATGATGAGGTGGATGAAGATGTTGAAGAATATATTGGCCTAATGGCCTTAAAATCAGATGATGAAGAATGCTCTGTAGCCAGAGAAAGGATAAGAGCACCTTTGACTCTCACAGACTGTGACTCTGAGGATGAGGAAGTCTTTGGGTTGATGGCTCTATCAGATGAAGAAAATCATGATGAATCACATCATGATCAGTATGCATCACTCACACACCTTTACTACTTGCTTCAATTAAGAAAACCAAGAGTGCATCAGATGATTACTCATCTTCTGGATATGATGCAGAAGACTGCTCATCATGCAACAATAAAAACCATGCTGATCTAATAGAGCAGTTTGGTGATCTCTTGGGAGCTCTGAGAAAGAGCAAGAAGCTTGTTAAGAAGCAAGCTAGGGAGCTAGACTCACTTAGACCCATTAAGTCTGAGATGAATAAAGAAAAGGGTATGTCCCACAATGAGGCCACCAACTCCTGTGAGGTCAAGAAGATCATAGGAAAGCTTCATGATGAGAGAAACCAAAGGGAGGAGCTCATCAGGAAACTTGAGAATGATCTTCTTAAGGAAAGAAGCTTAGTGGCTCAATTCTCTAAGCCCAAAACTATACTGTCCATCATTGACACCTTCTCCTCCTATGGAAATAAGAGGGGATTGGGTTTCAATGAATGGGAAATAGGGGCTGGGAATGGAGAAAAGGGGAAAACTAAAGCTGAGCCTCATACCACCTTTCAGAAGATAGTACTTCTCTCTAACAAGTATGACCAGGACAGTGTCTATGGTCACTGGATGAATGAAAGCTCCAATAGCTTGGGAAATGCTCCTAACTATGGGAGAAGAAAGGGCATGGGGATGAGCGCATTGAAGGCTCCCCATGAGGAAATCCAAATGGCCCATCATGGACCATTTGTGTTTGGTGCCTCAGCCCCCACCTTCAAGGGTAAAGGAACAACATCTTCCCAATCTCTTCCAGATAAGAAGCAGACTGGTAGCACAAGTACAATCAACTCTCACTTGATCATATCTGATGCCATCAACACCATGTCAGCTACCAGGCTGACATCTGTTACTGACAAACAGATAAAGTCAAGAAGAAATAACTATACTAGAGCAGCTAGTCAGTTCTTGGCTGAGAGAGATAGGAAGAATGTTGCTGCCTTCTCTACTGAACATAAACATTGTGATTCTACACCCACTTCAAAAATTGTTCAGAAAAGAAGGTACAACATCCATGAATGTTGGTGCTGTGGCAAAGTGGGACACTTTGCCATTTACCATTGGCACAACCCCAGTGTGCCTAGTGCAAAGGAGAGACCTCCTGGAAGGGCTAAGGTGAGTAGAAGAATTACTTATTATACTCACGAGAACCTAGGACCCAAGTCACCTTGGGTTCCTATGTGATACTAAAATCTGTCTTGCAGGGTAGTCCATTTGGCCAATAAAAAACAAACAAGGCTAATGGACAATAAGTGCTCCAGGCTCAACTCTGGACTAAGAAAAAACTCACTACATGCCAAGATGTACTGGTCAAGGGGGAGCTAAAAGTAATGATAAGTGGACATCCCATCAAGGGGGAGCTACTAGCTCAAGAAGATATTAAAGCTAAGGTGAAGATGCAGATTTTGCAGGTTGCAAAGAAGACAGGAAAATCAAAAGTGGCACTTGTCAATTCATAGGAAGAAGATCGACATCATGGTGCAGCAATAAGCAGACCAGTGTGGCCATATCCTCAGCTGGGTCTGAATACTTTGCTGCAGGAAACTATTGTGCACAACCATTGTGAATTCAACATCAATTAGAGGACTACAACCTTAAGGTAAGTAACTCTCCTCCTTATTGATTTTAAAGTAGGATAATCAGCTTAACCAGAACAATCTGCTTCAGCTGAGCTTCAGGTTGCACTTAAAAAGCTGGGAAAAATCTGTGTTCGACAAACTCTTGCCTGGGTTCGACGAACGTCGAGTTTGAGTTCGACGAACTCAGGTCTGAGTTCGACGAACTCAGCTTTATGATGTAGTTCAGTTGAACTAAGCCTAGTGTTCGACAAACTCCAGTTTAAGTTCGACGAACTAAGCTCTGAGTTCGACGATCTCAGCCATATGATGTAATTTCATTTACTCTTACAAAAATAAGAACAATACTAATGCTCCAAGTGAGGGGGAGCTAGAAATGGTTATTCAAAATGAACAAGAACAACTAATAAGGCTAATAGTACTCACATTGAGGGGGAGCAAGTTCCTGCTCAGGTTGAGGGGGAGATGGCCAATGATAAGAGAGTCAGAGAAGATGAAGGATGACCTAAAGGGGGATTTGGAAAATGCTGCCTCCCAATCCCTAGAGGGAAAAATAGTTGAAGAAATCAGAAAGGGGGAGATGGCCAATGCTAAGACAAACTCAGAGTCAGCTTTGAGTACAAGGACTGTCCTCTGAGTTAGTCAAAGCTTAATATAAACAATCATGAGTTTTAATAGAATGCTTAAACAATCTTATCTTCTAAAATCAATGTTATCATGAATGCTATATAGATCATTTTCATGATAGGTCTTTGTTGGCTATGTACCTTAGCATTGAGAATGTTCTGCCTTCTTCAAATAGGGGGAGATTGTTGGGAATATTGCCCTCAATATTCCTTTGATTTGAAGAGGCATCACTCACAATGCTAAGTACAAGATGTATTTGATAAAGCCATATTTTTGTAAGATGTACAGGCTCAGGTAACTCAAGAGAAAGGGCCAATCATGCCCTTAGATCAGGAGAAATCATCTCCTAAGAGATGAAGATTTGTCTCAGCTGAACCGCTGAGACGAGGTCAGGAGCCGCTGAGAAGGCTTCTGGTCAAGATGAGCTGCAGATAGAAGAAACCGCTGAGATGTCTGTCTGTCTCAGCGGATCCGCTGAGACGGGAAATAAGCAGCATGCAGTTGGGAAAGATTTGGCGAGTTCGTCGAACGCAGAATGCAGTTCGTCAAACGCTGAGACTTGGCAGGTTCGTCGAACGAAGAATGAAGTTCGTCGAACGCAGAACTCAGTTCATCGAACGCAGAGACGGGACAGAAGCAAGCACTGAGTCTTGGCGTGTTCGTCGAACGCAGAACTCAGTTCGTCGAACGCAGAGACGAGATAGAAGCAAGCGCTGAGACTTGACGTGTTCATCGAACGAAGAATGAAGTTCATCGAATGTAGAGATGGGACAGAAGCAAGCGCTGAGACTTGGCGTGTTTGTCGAACGAAGAATGAAGTTCGTCAAACGCAGAATGCTGTTCGTCAAACACAGAAACTTCTCTGCAGATCGACGAAATCCGCTGAGAAGAGGAAGCCATCTCAGCCCAACCGCTGAGACAGTTCAAACGTGACATGGCGGGTTCCGCCCTTGGCGCAAGCTACAGAAAAGCATTGTGGGGTCCACCAATCACTCCTATATCTGTTAGAAGGACAGCTGAGAGTCGTTGAAGATCGGGGATATATAAAAGGGATAAATTAGGGTTGAGCAAACACTTCTGCGAGTTCTCCAGCACGCGAAATCGAGAACATAATTGTTCTAATGTCGGCAACCAATAATTGAACACACACTAGGCTCCTAGGAGAAAAGAGATAGCTCATCTTGATTCATCTCAAGATAGAGCAAGTAGAACCAGTCCTTCATATGAAGTGCTGATCAAGAAGAACAAGTTGGAGCTGCTCTTCTGCTCTCTGGTTCAAGTCTGCAACAACAGCTGAAAAGAAGAAGAAGAACATGCTTGATCTTTTCTTCCTTCATTCTGTAAACCTCATTATATTATCTGCAGGAGCCTTTGTGTTCTGAGTTTGTAGGGCCATTTGGCCTGAGATTGTAGGACCAGCAGGTGGTCTGAGTTGTAGGTGGTGGATTCCTCTTAGGTAGGATCTGTGTGATCTGAGGTAGGACCAGGAGGTGGTCTGAGATGTAGGAGGTGGATTCCTCTGAGGTAGGATCTGTGAGATCTGAGGTAGGGCTGCTGTGCCTGAGGTAGGTTTTGGGAAAACCTGAGAGATCCTGAGGGATCTATGTTGTAAGCTCTTGGAGCTGAGTTGAAGAAGTTGGCCTTGTCTAACACACTGTTAGAAAGGTGAAGGGGGGAAAGAGGACTACTCAAGACACCCTGTCTTGAGGAACCTCTATAAATGCTTGTGTGTTCTCTGTGTGCTTGATTAATTATTGATACTAAACCAGAAAACAACTAGGCTAACTAGGATAAAATTTAAGAAACCTATTCACCCCCACTCTAGGTGATTTAGACTACATCCTATATAAACTTACACAAACCATGCCACTTGATTAATGAATGAAATTCACATAGCCCTCTGTCATCCTCCTTATGTGCCACATGAAGGGCAAGCATCTGAGCAGGATCAACCCTACCATTTCTCTCTAGTGCAGCACCATTACTTCAGCCCTGACCAACATGAACCTGAAGGTTACTATGTGCATCCTGACAGTTATGACACTAATTATGTTACGATCACCTACTCTGACAAGGGAAAGAAAGTAGCTACTCATGATAGTGAAGTACATGCCATGAAGAGGATTCATAGAGATGAAATGGAGAAAGACCCCAATTTTAAAATGTGGAGCCCTCAATCAAGAAACATCATTCTGTCCACATGGAACACTTACAATAAAGGGGGTCTGAACAGGGGCATGTCTTACAGTTCAGTGGAGTGGAGGAAACATGAAGATTCAGAGACAAAAAGAAGACTCCACTTCAAGAATAAGAAGCCTCCTCCAGTCCCTCATAGATACTGTACTAAGCCCTTCAACTATTTTGAGAGACAAAAATAGAAGAAGGAAGAGGTTGAAGCTAGAGCTGCAAAGAGAGAAAAAGGGTTATGGGGTGTGATCATTAGGGAGAAGGAATGAAGTAGCTAAATCTGTTCAAGAACATTTTGAACTATTAATATATGAAATTGTGGAATGCTTTTAAAACCGTGTTCATTTCATTTATCATGTCTATGTGAAATCATCAACATCTGAGGTCCCGACTTCTTCAAACAGGGGGAGATTATTGGGAATAGTGCCCACAATGTTCATGATTTGAAGAAGTCCTCACAATGTAGATGAACACATTTGTATTTGATGTGTGTGCTTTCTTATTATAATGATTTCAGGAATATAATAGTACATGCTCAACATAGGGCTAGACTTAGTGTCATCAGACATAGTCTAGCCAGTATAATCCCTCATTGTGCAAGACACCATGTCGACCTAAGTTCTATACTAGGTTGGACTTGTAATTACTCTCTAAAGGTACAAAATAAGGTCCGGAAGCTGGGTGAATGAAAATGACTCAAGTAGAACAAAACAAAAATTGCCTAAGTCAAAATTCGACTTGACATCTAGTCGAACGCTTAGACAATCTAACCGATCGTGCTAAAGAGTTAAGCCGAATTGTGTAGACATCAACTGAAAGCAAGAACTCTTTTAAGGCACTGATTTGACTAGATAACTAACAGAATGTGCATAAGAGTCTAGAAGAATAGTGTGAAAGAACTTTGAGAAATGCCTAAGTATAAATTTGACCAGAAGATCTGATCATTCATGCAGAAGAATCGAATTCATTTATATTGAAGATGCATAATGGCAAAAATTTGCCTAAGTGCAGATTCGACTATACATCAGAATGATCGTGCAGAATTATCAAGATGATTCGGCTGATGTACTTAGAATGCAAGGAGTCGGTGAGGATTCGACTGAACATTAGACCGATCATGCTGATGAATCAATATGATTCATGCAGATGACAAGTAAAGATAAAACAGAAATATAAACCACGTGTAGATCATCTATACAATCGTGCATATAGGTCAAGGCGATTCGACCAAAAGAAGCACAAAGGAAGTAAGCATTTGACGAATGCGCCCTAAGTAAGATTTCGATTGAATGAGAAGCAGATTCGACCAGATGATTCTGATTTAACTAGAAGTAGATAATGAAGAAGGAATTCGACTAAACATGAAGGATTCAACTAGATGTGTCGAATTCGACTAGAAGCAAACTGTGAAGACATAATTCGACTGAAGAAGAAGAATTTGACCAGATGTGCCGAATTCGACTAGAAGCGGACTACGAAGACAGAATTAGAATAAATGGGAGGAAATTTGGCTAGACGTCTAGTTGAATAATGTGACATGCTGCATTCAATTTAAAGCGCGGGTTTGGCAACTTCTCATTTAATGTCATCGCAGATTGGGCAAATTTGTCTTGTCCATTAAGGAAAAAGATCTCTGACATAATCTCAGGCTTATAATCGACCGTTAGACATCTTGGTCTTATAAAAGCAATGCAATGGAAACAGCTAACCCTAATCGACAAGAATACATTCGAGTTTTTTCGCCGCTAACCTTTTGAAAGCACTCTTCCATTGAAAAGCTCAAGAAGAAAGGAGAAGAAACATAAGGATCTAATCTATTACTTCTCCAAGAAGAAAAGTCGATTCACCCTTGCTGATTCAAAAGTTCAAATTATATCTTAGCAAGATGAAGAATCTTCATCAGAGCAGAAAAAACATTCACTGCTTTATCAAAGTTCTCTTCCTGAATATTTTAGAAGGAGCTGATCATCAACAGGCTCTTAGAAGACTCCATATCTTTCAAAGATGCATACATTGAGTCTAAGAAAGTTTGTAACCGAACTTATTAAAACTGTAGGATCTCTCTGTAATCTGAGCTTTAAGATTCCCTAGTGGGATCTGAGTTGTAGGGTCCTATGTGACTAAAGATAGGAGACTTTGTTTCTGAGGTAAGAAGCCAGTCAGTGCTTTTGAGGTAGGTTCCTGCGTGACCTGAGGTAGGAGACTTTATCTGTAACATCCCCCAAACATCTAGACCCCTATGATGGTTTTGTCATGACTAGGGCATGACAAAACCATAGGAAGCACAAAGGGAGCATAAAAGCTTATGAAGGAAGGAGGAAACCATAGTGGACTGCAAATAACAATTTCCAATTACCAAGTTTAGCGTTGGAATTTAGGGCCTTACCTTGGTCCTTTGACCCCAACATAACATCCCTAACCCATTAGGGGTTCCCTTAGAGCACCAAGGACCCATTGGGGTCAACCAAAGTGGCAAAGTTGACCATAGTCAACCTTAACCTTAAATTGGTCAAAGTAGCCTAATTAGGGTCAATTGGCCTCCACCATGCAAAATTGACCTTCCCCTACCCTTATAAGGATATTAGGACCCAATGGACCAAAAAGCCCCATCATGGGGCCACCAATTTGGCCAATTTGACCTAAGTCAACTCAACCCTGTTTTGGTCAAATTGCCCTATTATGTGTCAATTGGCCTCCACCTTTCCAAATTGATCCTATATAGACCTTCCTAACCCTTAGGGGAGGCCAATGAGTCACTAGCTACCCACTGGGGTCAACCCAAATGGTCAAATTGACCAAAGTCAACTCCTCCCTAAATTTAGGTCAAAATGACATATTTTGACTTAATCAAGCCCAATCCACTTGGGCTAGACCCAATTGAGGTGGTCCTCTAGCTAATGGGGTTGGGAGTTACTAAAATTGCCACTCAATTTCAGAGAATTCGACTAGGAGAGAGAAAAACCATTTTCCCCAAAAATGGTGGAGAGAGAAAGAGAGGATTAATGACATTCATGGCAAAAGGAGGCCAATTGATCTCCCAATTGACGGGGATTCATCTCCTCTAGCTGTTACAAGAAATTTAGGAGTTTTTCCAGCCCACATGGGGGTTGAATTGGGGGGGGGGGGGTTCACCATGGCCGAAAATGGCTATTAATGGCCTTCATGGCAATTGCTGCCATGGCCCTCCCTCTCCCCAAATTGGCTAATTTAAAACCTTCAGAGGTCCGAGAGGAGTGTTTTCCCCCATTTACTTGGAGAAATCAGGCAACTTGGTGTGGAGGATGCAATGGATCCAAATCTCCAAGGTCGGCCATGGCTAATCGGAAAACGTTAAGGAATCTCCCCTCCACTAAGGTCCGATCCTCCCTTCCTGCCATAATGCTTGTTCTTCATCTGGTTTGGGGCTTGATTCGAGCCAAATCAGGCTCGAATCAAGCTCCCGAAAGGGCTCGTTTACGAGCCTATTTCCCACACAAGAACTCCCCGTTCCGGCCACCTCCGGCCAGCCAACCACCCCTAATCACCGGCCACCACCTCAACGGAGGTGGTGGTGGCATTGGCCGGCCGGGGCGACGCTCAGATGGCCGGGAAAATGGGACTGAAGATGGCCCAAGTGCGAGAGATCGGGGCCATTGGTTAACTGGAGAAGACGTCCCGATGCCGTCGATTTTGCGCCAAGATCCGTGCCGTGTGATGTCATTAAATGATTATATGTTATTTCATTTCTATCATATATTATGCAGTGTTTTAATTTAATTATTAGAAATACTTACTGCCTTCTGATGAAAAAGTAGCCAACAGCAAAGTTGTAGCACTTGGTGTGTACGTTAAGTTAAAATTTATTTCAGCCCAAAAGGAGCCATGTAGATCCCTGTAGGGCCAT
Source organism: Dactylorhiza incarnata (assembly GCA_033032865.1). Classification (NCBI taxonomy): domain Eukaryota; kingdom Viridiplantae; phylum Streptophyta; class Magnoliopsida; order Asparagales; family Orchidaceae; genus Dactylorhiza; species Dactylorhiza incarnata. The sequence goes on from JAWHQI010000031.1 coordinate 11,004,999, forward strand.
TTTGGTGGGACTGGTCCTTAGGGTAGGACAACCACTATTTCTTGAATAACTTTTGATTGGATAATGATATTGACTTGAAATTTGAAACATAGGCTTTTTATACCTACACCCATAACATATACAAAAATGGGAATTTTGGGAGAACAGTTTTCTAAGGTTTTTGTAAAAATTTAATAATTCATAAATTAATTAATTATAGGGTCTAATGACATCCAATCCCGTCCAAATTTTGGTGAGTGGTCCTTAGGTTCATGATATGGCACTGGTAAAAGTTTCATCCCATTTGGGACTGATTTGGTTGGGTAATTAATTAACCCAAGTTTGGTCAAACTAGGCCTATTTAGGTCAAAAATGCGCTTGGTGGATTTAAGGGGCCAACCCTCATCCAAAAGTGATGAAACTTTGGTCACTGGCTTAGAATCATATAAAACACCCCCATGAGTGGTTTGGGATGATTTGGGGTGGATATGCCCTAGGACCCTAGTTCAAACCCTAGGGTTGCAGTTTGGGCCTTGTGAAGGACATAAGGTCATATGTCCTTGAGTGGACATGGAACTTGGTAGATAAGTTAATAGGGTGTAAATATGTCCTAGGTAATTTTATGAGGATTTTAGAATCACTTGTTCCCTCTGAATTATGTTATAACCTTTTTGGGGCTCTTTCTTATAAGAGGAATTTACATGCTCAATTTATCTTGGATACTGATGAAAGTTTGGTAGTGCTCATATATTTATGATGTAAACCTCTGGTAAATTTTGTGTAATTTTTGAATTGAGTTAATTAGTACTTCATTCAAAAGTCATCCATGTTGCCTTAAGATTATGATAAGTAAATGAGAGCCAAATATTCTCTAGATAATTGTGAAACTTGGTGATAGGACATTGTAGGGCATTAGGAAGCTCTGTGAATTTTTGTATAATTTTTGGAATCATTTATCAGTAGGTTACATCACAATGTGCCCTAGTTTGGATTATCTGGAAATATTTATTTATGTGACTAAATAGTTTTGAAAAATTATAAAACTCAGTCAGTGAACTTTTCTGATCATTATTGAGGTCTCTAAATTTTACCATAATTTTTGAATAAGTATTTTTGATGGTTCCCTCATTAGCCTCCAATTTTGGATAACAATTCCATATTACAACTAGAGGCCAATACCTTACTGTAAAATTGTGATACCTCTGTATTTGCTGTTGTTTTGATATCATAAATTTTCCATAAATTTGTGTAGGTCATATCATAAGAAGATCTTACACTTCATGTTTAATCTCATGCTTGGCCAATGTTGGAGAAATTATAATAAATGCCAAATAAATAAGGAAAATTATGATCTTCTGGATTTAGTCTTATAATATCATAATAGACTCCCAGTAATAACCTTGAGTCATTCAGATGACTATTTGGAGTACCTCCTCTCATACAACTCATATAACCCATTTGGTCTGCGTATAGTAACACTATAAGACCTGAGTAAACTGAAGACCATTAGGTGGGAATGGAAGGTAGATGGTGTACCTAGTCTGGTTGAGAAGATGTGAGGTCACCAAAAAGAAGTCTATATGTTGAGTGTGACAGGTAGTTAAGGGGCAAGGTTGTGCTCAGGATTGACAAAAGATCGTCTTTCCCTTAGTGGGTCATAAAGTGCTTAAGGTTAAACCAAGTGTAATGATAAAAGGGGTATCCTTATGGGTAGTTACCAATAACATTAAGTGCCTTGGAAAGGGAGCTTTGGGGTGTCATCCTATCATAGCTCCTAGTACCGCTACTAGCCCCTCACAGGGTAGTCCTCGGGAAGTCCATGGTTAACCCTAAACTGCATGAGTAAATGGTTGTGCAAGATTAACTTAATAATACACACACCCACACCCCGTGATTATGGGAGGATAGTTGGTTTGGCCTCACGGGTGGTAGGCTCGGTGGTTTTAACAGCGGACTAATTAGTCTGGTGAGCTTGTGACTCAAAAATGGTTGTTGGTACGGACGGGTTGGTCCGGCGAGCCAGTGGCTCAAAAGGTTATGGTGGCGGGCGGGTTAGCCCGGGGAGCTTAAGGCTCGGAGATAGATGGTAATCATAACTGTATGTGCATAAAGATGGCGGGTCTTTGGTATTAGCGGTCATTCACACCGACGTTAATACGCTGACTCGGCAAGTGTGGATTTGCACTTAGCCAAGGAAAAGTCTGGTGGTCCAGCCTGTAAGAGTACGCAGATGCTCCGCAGTTTTGCGTTGAGGCATACAATAGGTCTAGGTTAGGTAGTGTGAACACCAACCTAGAGGTGGGTAAGTCCCAACCCACCACTTTCGTTTGCCACTACGAGAGTATCCTGGGAGTCTTGCTAGCTCCAAAAAGGGAGAACTAAAGGTCTGTGCGCATAGAGTCGAAGTGTGCGAGTTGCACTTGTGTGAACATAGCATAAACTGTATAAACCTGCATGCCATGGCATGAGCATTGCATTTCAACCCCTACCCCTATCGTATAAATCGGTATGGGACTTTTTATACGATAGGCCTTGCTAAACAACCCCTTGGTCTATAGGTTTGTATGGGCATTCCTATAAATCAATGGTTACTCTTCTAGTATGTACTTATCTTTACTTGCTGTTCTTTACTTGCTCTTTACTATGCTCTATTACTGCTTCATTTATATATATACACACCTGTGTAGAGTAGCTATTCCTGTAGCTAGGCCATGTCACCTGCCTTGATATATACCTCTTGCTGTCCTCCGCTTCATCCTTCCCGCACGGTGCCTAGGAGTCATCGGGGGAGGGGCGGGGGATTGTCTTAGTCATTTTGACTAACAGTCGGTGGACCTTATCATTTTAGGGGACCGAGGAGACGCAGCCTCACTAGAGGCCGGTGCAGATGGAGACGGGTCAGTCTAGCACAGGAGCACCAGTTTCAGGATCAGTGAGTGAGTAGTAGTTTGCTTCCGCAAGTGACCTTGTAGTGAGGACATGATGTACATGACATGAGCCCTTTATTATTGTAACCTTTGTTATTTTAGTTATACCATGTGGACACTTATATATATATAACATGTGATTTGTGGACTTGAACTCCTATTTGTTTGTTTTTTTACTTTTCTTCTTCTGTGATCGATATGGCCGGCAGGATCGACATTTTGTAGTGGCGACCTTCCCGAGAGTTGGTGTCACCGTAAAGCAGCGGTTCTGGGTATAAGACCCAGTTTTGTAGCGAAAAATGGGGTCTTACATTATCTCTGAGGTAGAAAGCCAGAGAGTGCTTCTAAGGTAGGGTCCTGCGTGACCTGAGGTGGGAGACTTTGCCTCTGAGGTAGAAAGTCAGTCAGTGCTTCTGAGGTAGGGTTCTGCATGACATGAGGTAGGATATCTTATCTTTGAGGTAGGAAGCCAGTCAGTGCTTCTGAGGTAGGGTCCTAGTTGTTGGAGCACGCATTCCGCATCTCTTGATTTGAGAATAACAAATCCCATTGTGTATTTGATCATGCTTGTTGTGTGTTTATAATGTGCGAATCTTGAACACCGCTATAGGAAGGAGAGAGAATGCGGTGCAAAATGGCAGTGTACTGATCATTCAAATAATATAAAATGGGAGTAATCCCCAAGTATTGTAACATTCCAGTTAGCGCTAGCCCACTCATGAGTGTTTTGTGTCACCGGGAGTTGACCTGAACAAGGTAGAATCCCAAGGACCCTGAGGTGGTCAGGTTTGAGTCACGGTCAACAAGGGTGGGTGTAGCGCTCCCACTCCCTAAAGATAAGAAATAAGGAAAAAACTTGTAGAAGAGAGCTAACGCTGGGCGGTAGCGATACCGCCGACGGTAGCCTTAAAATGATGTATAGCCTCACAAAACGATATGGGTACCTTGTCGTTGAGAAGGGTGCCTTGTCATCGAAAAGGTGCTAACGCCGGGCGGTAGTGATACCGCCGGCAGTAGCCTTGAGAACGATGTGTGGTCTCATAAAACAATATGGGTACCTTGTCATCGAGAAGGGTGCCTTGTCATCGAGAAGGTGCTAACGCCGGGCGGTAGCCTTCAAAATGACGTGTGGTCTCACAAAATGATATGGGTACCTAATCATCGAGAAGGGTACCTTGCCGCCGAGAATGGTACCTTGTCGTCGAGAAGGGGTAAGCTTCTCGATGATATCGTATTGTCAAGAGCTAACGCAGGATGGTAGTGATACCACTGGTGGTAGCCTTCAAAATGATGTGTGATGTGACACTACTCCTTTATTATACCCATACCTTATCCTTGCTCATTTCAAGGCTGGGAGGTGGCTTAGATCAATAAGAGAGTGACACATGGATGGATTGTCCAATCCAAAGCATGGGAAGTATATTTCCCATAATTTTAAGTCAAATCAGTCACCATTTTCTCTCTCATCTCTTAGCCTTGAACTTCATTCCCTCTTACAAGAGCTGATCACTTGTCTTCCTCTTCCTCATACCTCAAGAAGCTAACCACCAACTTCCTTGAAGGAACAAGGCTAGGGAGAAGGATTGAGGCTTGGCCGACCGCCACCATGCCGCCAAGAAGACAAACCCGGTCGATGGTTGTAAATCAGGTGACTTCCGCCCCCTCTCCCTTGGTGCTAGATCTTTAGATCTGATTTAGGAGAGATGTCGTCTCAAAGAGCTTGACCATGGTGAGTTTAATGGAGTTTTCTAGGAAGAGACAACGCTAGAACTTCTGTTCTTGGGCATCGTTCGCCAAAAGAATCTCTTCAATCAAGTCCTCTCTTCAACACGAAGCTGTAGGAACTGATTTCGTGAAGAATGGTGGTCTATTGAGGGAGTATTGGAGGAGAGAAGGCAAAATAATATATTTGTGTGCTGGAGGAAGAAGATGAACAGATGATGTTCATCTGTCTTAAGATCCGTGCAGATTTTATAATATTTAGATAGAAATCTATTTATGCACACGACGGACTTCAAGCCTATTTTTAGGCATGATCCGACCACATTCAGGTCCTGCGCTCAACACAAAAGTTGTATCCCTCGGAAAGACCTTTCCAACGAGTGGTTGTGGATTTTTAGGGGAGCTCTGTAGCTCCGGAAAAGTAAAATAAAAAATGGCTGTGCAGAAAATGATCTGGTGTATGTACAGGACAACTTGCTGTCCAGATTTACTCTGCTGGGTTCAAACCCAATTTTATATATGTTAGGCATAGATCTGGACCTTGGTCTCAACACAAAAGTTGTAGCCCTTGGTGATACCTTTTTGGAATCGGGTGGCACATTATTTTTGGTCGTCTGTAGCTCCCAGAAATCTTGTTTTAGTAAACATTAATGGATATGTATAGAGTTTTAATGTTCTACTGTTTTCTCTCAAAATATTTATCGGATGCGTACAAAATTTGGTAGAGATGTGCCTGAAGATATTGTTGAAAGTGCACAGTTAACCTCACTAGATTTCTCTAGAGGGGGGGTGAATAGAGATTTGAAATATTTTGTGCAAAGTTAATATATATATATATGTATGATCACAGATTAGAGCTTCCCACACACACCAACAAGAATTAAAACAATAAAGCAAATGTAAGAAAGAAAATCCACAGCACAACACAAGAAAATATAGTGGTTCCCCAAACTTTGGGTAGTCCACTCTTCTACCCCCTTGGTAGGAATTCACTAACTTGCACTGAGTCTTTTGATAAGGAGACTCTTAGAACCACCCTGAGTCTTTTGATAAGGAGACTCTTAGAACCAATACACTGAATTTTTTGAAGAGAGATTCTAAAAACTCTTTTACAATAGTGAATAAGAATGAAAAGGAAAGAATGGAATAAAGCCAATAATGAATCTTCTTCCTAGCAAGAAGATTTGAAGCACAAGTTAAGAATTGAATCTTTCTTCTATAGAGAGAAGAAGATTTGTAGCCTTTCTCTCTTTTAGTGAGAGCAATCAGATTTTGCAGCAGTGATCAGTGAGCAGAAGCAGAAGTAGAAATGGATGAAAGTTGCTGCAGAGCTTTTTCTCAATATCTCTCTTTTCTTTTGGGAGCTTTTCCTCTATATCATAAAATGTGTGGTGGATCACTCTTCTTCTTTTTCCTGCCGACTTGCTCTTTATTTTATAGCTCTGTGTAATAAGATAGTACTATAGGAGAGGAATCAATTAGCAGCCAGAGATTTAGGTAGAGAGAAATATTTCCATAGCAGATTTAATCATAAATGGAAAATATTAATTTAGATTTCAAATAATATCCAAAACAGATTTCATCAATTTAGCCAAGAATCAAATAGAAGGAAAAAATGATTCAGAACGGCTATAAAATATTAACATCATTCTATATAAATCAGATCTTCAGAAAAGAAGGAAAGAGATCTGGCGCAGATTCAAATCTGTCAAACAAATCGACGTGCGTCGATTACTATTCGACGTAAGCGTCGAATTTATCTTAGCCCAACGTCGAGAGGGATATAAGGAATGTGCGTCGACAAAGGTGCGTCGACTTCTTTGTATGCGTCGACTAGAAATCAGAGTAGCGTCGATAGGACCTACGTCGAAATCTTCCTAAAGTTACTTCGACATATCCTGAAGAAGACGTCGACTCTATTTCGACGTAGCGTCGAATACCATTCGACGCATATTTACTTTGTCTTTGTTATTCATTCATAAAACTCTTTCTTTAACTCATTTCTAGGGGTTAAGAGAAATCATTTTCCCAACAATCTCCCCCTATTTGTCTTAACCCTTTTTAAGGAGAAATTGTCTTAGCATAAAATCAACTCAGCATATAATTTGAAAAGATAAGAAGTATGTCACTTAATCAAAAGTGAAATTTAGAGAGGGAGATCATATAGACAGATATTCCAGAATCATATAGACAAATTTCATATTTATACCAGTTCTTTTTCAATAAAATATATATCAGCATTGTTCTCAAATACTACTCAGGTGGTGTAGGAGGAGTCTTTCTTTTTCTTTTGAAGACCTTGGTGGGTTGCTCATCAGCAGTTAGTATTCTCAGCTCCCCCTGAGTTACAGCAGTTGGCTCCCCCTGAGTCCCAGCTTCAGTTAACACAACTTTTTGCTGCTCTTTTTCATTTGCAGCTGTATTCACAAACTCAGCTCCCAGTTCCTTGATTAGTTCATCAGTTAGTATAGCTTCCAGCTCCCCCTGAAGTTCACCATCTATCCTTACAGCCTCATTTTCTACTCTGTTATCCTCCCCTTGTAGTATTGTCACTTGTTCTGCAACCTCTCTTGCTATGCTGAGTACCTCTATTGTTTGTTCATAATTAAGAGGCTCAGGTACTGTCTCATTCCCAAGGATCTTGTCAGAATTTTGAGGAGAGGACTTGTGAGAGAGAGATTTAGGATTGGAAGGTTGCTCTTCATCTAGATTCTCCCCCTTCTTGACCTTCTTGGCTAGGGAGGTTAAGAAAGACTTAGTCACTCTAGAGGAAGAGAGAGATGACTTTAGAACTTGCACAGAGGCACTGACCCCATCTATTTGGGTGTGCATGTGAAGGATGGAGGAATGAAGTTGGGAACAGTGCTCATCTAGCATTGCTTGGAATTTTTCAGCTGCTGATTTTATGCACTGAGTGATGAGAGCCTCAGTGGATGTAGATGATTCTTGGTGTGAAGGGTGTGAAGGAGATGGAGGAGGAGTAGATAATGAGTGTGGAGAGGTGAATCTATCATCTGGAGGAGGTAGAGGAATAGAAGAATGCTGAGCAAGGGATTGAGGTGGTATTTGTGTGGATGATGATGGGAGAGAGGAGAGATTTGTTTGAGGAGGTGAAGGAGTCCTTTCAGGAATGGAACCAGGCTTAGGGATTTGCCTGGCCCATTTAGAAAATAGGGCTATGGACATCCTTTTTCCTGGAGGGATGGGAATTCCTTTTGACCTGCAGAGGTCAGGGAAGGAATGGAAGAGAACCTGACTCATGATTCTCATATAAGCATTTTCTTTGTGGTAATATTTGGAGGCTATCATTTTGAGAAGACAGCTGGCCCAATCCACCTTCTTCTTCAGCACAAGAGCCCCCATGATGTTCAGCTGCTGTTTGGGCACTGCATCATGGGCTGAGATCTTGCACAGTAGAACTTTCCCTACTATATCAGCCAACAGCCTATATTCATCAGAGAAGTCTATCTTTTTCAGATGGATTGGTCTTTCTTTTGAGAATTTCATGGTGATGAGTAATTGCTTGACTTCATCAGGTGTGAGCTCAATGGATTCATCACCTAATAGGGGAATAATTTTATACTGGTTGAGTCATTTATAAAAAGCTTATTTTCTTTTCCTATTTTATTGAAATGAGGGTGACATTAGGATATACCTGATGGGAGGTCAAAGGTGGCCCTAATGTGGTCTGCAGAAATGGAGACTGGAGTCTCATAGAGGGTTCCTTGGATTTCTCCTTGTTCGGAAACCTGAACATGAGTTATGAGCTCAGTGAGCTCAATTTCCAGGAGCTTGCATCTAGTGGAGATGAGCTTGTTCAGTCCTGCTTCAGTGAAGAGAGAAATGATGCTTTTATAGTTCTCTGCTGCTGCTTGGAAGGATTCGAGGTCGATGTCGAAACCCGAGTTGATTTTGGGAGCCATTGAAGATTAGAGAAGTAAGAAGGATTGGGTAGACAACGGAGCACGGAGGATAAGAGATGCAGAGAAGAGGAAGTTTCTGAAGAGTCTTTTTAAGTCAGGTGAAGCGTCGAGACAGGGCTCAATTCGAGGCTTTTTCGGTATTCCAGTGGATGTGACCAAAAAAATATTCTAAAGTTGCCGCCCTTTATCATAAAGTCGACGTTACGTCGAGTTGAATTCGACGTCGGGTTTAGGGTTTTCCATCGACGTATGCGTCGATTTTAATCGATTTTGGTTTTCGACGGTGCGTCGATTAGAAGTGACCAAAAAAAAATCTTTATTTCTCTTTATTTCTTTCTTGGCCTAATGTTTTCTAAGATAGTTTTGAACTAGATTTTATAGAGAGTTTGATTAATTGTACCAGCATTGCTTGGTAGTGTGGCCAGCTTTGTTACATACATAGCACTTGATTATCCTAGTATTAAGGGAATTTAAATTTAGAGTATGATAAATGTTTTGGTTAGGATAAAGATGTTGATTTGAATATAGATGGGATTTTTGGTTAAGATTAATATTTTGTTTGGGATTGAAATGTTTATTTGGACAAAATTCATGATTAGGATGACAGGTTCCTGAATGAGGGTTAGGATGAAAGACTTTTGGAGAGAATGTATTGGTGCGTCGATAACTATTCGACGTATGTTGATAATTGCGCTGATTTGTTATCGACGTATTCCTCAGATTGCGTTGATCTGGTGTCGACGCATGAGGAAAGTTGCGTCGAATTGATGTCGACTTGTCTTTATTCAAGCGTTGAGTAGAGGTCGAGGCATCCGAGAGGTTACGTCGAGAATAAGTCGACGCATTATCGTGCATGCGTCGATATGAAGTCGACGTATCTGTGTCTTCACAAATTTTCATTTTGCCTTTCTCTATTTTTGCTCCTTTATGTGTTGTTCTTCTTGGATTGATTGTTTCTTCAGATGAAGTATGTGAATCATCAGCTGAATAGTAAGATGTTTCATCAACTTCCTTGGTTCCTTTTTCTCCCTTATCCTGTGGGTCTTTTTCTTGGTTTAACAAATTTACAGGTTTAGTGAATTTTACAGGGCTCATCCAAGCAGGTTTGTTGGATGAAGTTAGGCTGATTGAAGGATCAGCCCCTAGCCCAAGATGTTTGGGTCTTAGTGTTTGTTTTTCAGTAATTTCCTTAAGAGTTTGGCTTCTTATTTTTATTGACTCTTCAAAAGCTTTTGCCTGGGATATTTTATTCTTAAGGAACTGATTTTCTATATTAGCCCTTTCTGTTTCCTTCTTTATTCTGCTAGCTATTGATTCATAATCTTTAGAGGAGTTAATTTCTATGTTTTTCTGATTTTTAGCTACAATGATTTGTTCTTTTAGATCCTCAATTTCTTGATTTGTTTTTAGGTGATCTAGGTACATTTTCATAAAATCATTTTTAAAGCTATCACTTTGAAAGTCAATATCATCAAACATACTTACCTCATCCTCATTCTCAGATTCCTCAATGAGAATGAGGTTCTTTTCTTTTTCATCATCAGAGGATAGATCTTCTTCTGATCCTGTTTCACTCCATGATTTATCATCAATCTTTGTATTTTCAAGGGCCATCAAGCAGATGTCTTCTTGTCTGGATTCTTCATTGTCACTTTCAGAGGATGAACTATCCTCAGAGTTTGTTTCACTCCAGGCTTCAGCAATGAAGCCTCTTTCTTTCTTCTTTCCCTTTTTCTTCAGATCTTTCTTTTTCAGATCCTTCTCTGTTTCAGCATTCTCTGGACATTCTGGGGCAATGTGTCCAGGTTTTCTGCAGGAATAGCAAATTATTTCTTTAGTAGGTGTTTTGTCATACCTTGGTCTTGACTCCCTCCTTTTTGGTCCATCTTTCTTGACCCATTTCTTAAACCTTCTGGCCAAGAAACTGAATAATTCTTCTTCAGTGACAGGGGTTCCTTCTTCTGTTGCCTTTAGAGCAATGTTCCTGCTTTTTGAGGAACTTGGGGTGTTTTCTCTTCTCTCCTTCTCCTCTCTAGTTTTCAGCAACTGCTCATAGGATCTGAGTTTTCCTAAGAGAGCATCTGTTGAGATCTCTTTTTGTCCTCTTGTATCTCTTATTGCCCAAATTCTTGAGTCCCATGAACTAGGGAGACTCATCAGTAATTTGTCATTTATCTCAGTGAGAGAGATTTCTCTATCCAAGTCTCTGAGTTGATTGATGATCAGACTGAATCTGTCATACATTTCAGAGATGCTTTCTTCAGCCTTCTTTTGAAAGTTCTCATATTGAGAGATCAAAAGGGCCTTCTTGTCTTTCTTTTCATCAGCACTTCCTTCCACCATCTTTGTGAGGGCATCCCAAATTTCCTTGGATGATTCACAGTCGACAACCTTTTGAAAGATATCATCTGAGAGAGTTGAGACAAGTATGTTCATGGCTTTTAGATCATGAGTTCTTGCCTTCTTCTCATCTTCTGTCCATTCAGATCTTGGAACAAGTGTTTGTGTGATGTTGCCATTTGCATCCTTTCTATAGGGCTTTGGTGGACCTGTTACAGTAATATTGAACAAGTCAGTGTCAATGGAGTTCATATAGATTCTGATTCTTGTTTTCCAAATTGCAAACTTTTCAAGATTGCACATTGGTGGTCTGGTGGAAGCATAATCTTTGATTTGTGCCATGTGAAAAATAGTTTTGAAAAATATATATATATGGGGTAGGACCTTTTTGATCAAGGAGTTATCCTTTTTAGATCAACCTCCCTCTGATACCAATTGAAAGTGCACAGTTAACCTCACTAGATTTCTCTAGAGGGGGGGTGAATAGAGATTTGAAATATTTTGTGCAAAGTTAATATATATATATATGTATGATCACAGATTAGAGCTTCCCACACACACCAACAAGAATTAAAACAATAAAGCAAATGTAAGAAAGAAAATCCACAGCACAACACAAGAAAATATAGTGGTTCCCCAAACTTTGGGTAGTCCACTCTTCTACCCCCTTGGTAGGAATTCACTAACTTGCACTGAGTCTTTTGATAAGGAGACTCTTAGAACCACCCTGAGTCTTTTGATAAGGAGACTCTTAGAACCAATACACTGAATTTTTTGAAGAGAGATTCTAAAAACTCTTTTACAATAGTGAATAAGAATGAAAAGGAAAGAATGGAATAAAGCCAATAATGAATCTTCTTCCTAGCAAGAAGATTTGAAGCACAAGTTAAGAATTGAATCTTTCTTCTATAGAGAGAAGAAGATTTGTAGCCTTTCTCTCTTTTAGTGAGAGCAATCAGATTTTGCAGCAGTGATCAGTGAGCAGAAGCAGAAGTAGAAATGGATGAAAGTTGCTGCAGAGCTTTTTCTCAATATCTCTCTTTTCTTTTGGGAGCTTTTCCTCTATATCATAAAATGTGTGGTGGATCACTCTTCTTCTTTTTCCTGCCGACTTGCTCTTTATTTTATAGCTCTGTGTAATAAGATAGTACTATAGGAGAGGAATCAATTAGCAGCCAGAGATTTAGGTAGAGAGAAATATTTCCATAGCAGATTTAATCATAAATGGAAAATATTAATTTAGATTTCAAATAATATCCAAAACAGATTTCATCAATTTAGCCAAGAATCAAATAGAAGGAAAAAATGATTCAGAACGGCTATAAAATATTAACATCATTCTATATAAATCAGATCTTCAGAAAAGAAGGAAAGAGATCTGGCGCAGATTCAAATCTGTCAAACAAATCGACGTGCGTCGATTACTATTCGACGTAAGCGTCGAATTTATCTTAGCCCAACGTCGAGAGGGATATAAGGAATGTGCGTCGACAAAGGTGCGTCGACTTCTTTGTATGCGTCGACTAGAAATCAGAGTAGCGTCGATAGGACCTACGTCGAAATCTTCCTAAAGTTACTTCGACATATCCTGAAGAAGACGTCGACTCTATTTCGACGTAGCGTCGAATACCATTCGACGCATATTTACTTTGTCTTTGTTATTCATTCATAAAACTCTTTCTTTAACTCATTTCTAGGGGTTAAGAGAAATCATTTTCCCAACAATTGTGATCACCCATGTTTAGTTTCAGAATTTTCGGATACATATTTACCATGAAATTGCTTGTCATATCATATAAAAGTAGAGCACCATAAATAAGTATTGCATAATATAATGAGGTCGAAATTTGGTGGGAATGATTCAGGCATTAATTATAACTTATGGTAGAAGTTTCAGCGGATTTGGCTTTGAATTGAGTCCTTAATTAAATGTGTTGTTATAATTTATTAAGCTGAATTAAAATGTTACAGTGCTAATTTAAACAAGGATTTTGGAAACGTGACATAAAACGCACAAGTAGTCCAATATGATCAAAAAGAGTATTTCCCTTATATACACATGCACAACACGAGAGTTATGACAACTCAGTATGAGGAGCGGTGATGGTTTGTGTGGATTATAGGATATGAAGTATCTAGTTGCCTACCTAAATCACCTAGAGGGGGTGAATAGGTGAGTTCTGCGTCTTTTGCGGAATTAAAACTTGATGAAAAATAGAACACAGAAAAGCAAATCACAAACACAAATGACACGAATTTTATTGTGGTTCCCCAATATAAGGTACGTCCACTTTCCCGCCTTGCCTATCTAGCACCACAGCTAGCCTCAACTACTTCACTATATCTCGGATCAAAATAATCCTACAAACTCGGAGTCACAACTCCTACACCTCGGAGACAACACTCCTACAAACTCACAGACAACGCTCCTATAACTCGGATGATAAACTTCCTACAAAGAAATAAATGTTTTTGTACGAGTAAACAGATAAAATACAAGTACAAATCTGAAATATTTTGATCTTCTTCCTTCTTGAGACTTGGAAAACTTTGGCTTGAATTTGAGGAAGAAAATTTGAAATCTCAGATCTGAACTTTTAGGACACGTCAAGATCTAATAGACTTATGTAGAAGTTAGATCACTGATCTGTCAAATATTTTCCTTCAAATAGATCGTCTGATTGAGAGAGATGAAGCTCTTCGAAAATGGCAGAAGGCGTGCGGCTATTTTTGGTTTCAGAAAATACGACTCTTTGAAAAGTTAGGGTTAGACGATTTCTGAAAATGACCTTTTATAAGCAATCATGTCTAACGTTAATAAGTCCTTGATTTAAGGCTAAATCTCCTTAAAATAAGTCATACGTGGCACTGTCATAATCATAGAATGATTTGAAATCCCATCAGATTTGGACTTTGAAAATAGTACCTAAAATTTTATTATTTCTCGACAGCTAAAGAACTTCTCGAGAAATAACATGATTTCTCGAGAGAAGGTCTCCTATTTCTCGAGAAATGGCTTAGAAGGTCTCCACTGGAAATCTGAAAAGAATTTTTCGAGAACTGAATGGTCTTCTCGAGAAGTGAACTTGATTTCTCGAGAAAGGATTTGGATTCTCGAGAAATGGATTTGATTTCTCGAGAAACAGATTTGATTTCTCGAGAAACAAATTTGATTTCTTGAGAAATACACTTAGAAAAAAATTCTGAACTTTTTTCTTTTTTTTTCTCTCTTGACAACCAGCAATCCTTCCAACTTCCAAACATCAAAGGTACTTGAAAATGAAGTGTATCTCAATAGATAGATCACACATGAGTCAGCACCATGTTCCACACAATGAGGGATTACATTGTATGATACCGTGTTTAATGACTCACTGTAATCTGACATTGGTCTACACTTGGCAATAATAACCTGCAAGTACACAACTAGAAAACAACATCAAATACTTAACCAATTCAACTTAGTTCACGAGTGACTTCTTACAAATCTTGGCTATTGTGGATACACTACTCAACAAGATATATTATATCGTAAGGTGTTTGTTAAGGACCCGGTTGTTAGGTCCTTGTATGTTAAGTATCATCGATTGAACTTGTAATGGTAACTATGCTATGGACTTGGTTAGGAATCCTTGGGTGCTTGATAGTATGGGTTGAACATGGGAATTACTTGGGTGCTTATAGTTCTCTCATGATTGCATAATGATCCTTGATGGAGGATTGCTTGTGGCAAGTCTACGGGCACGCCAGTCGTCACACCGATCGGAGCTGGCAGATAGATCTTGGCCGGTTGGGCTGTGTTCTTTGTGCTTACTTCCAAAGACCCCTTCTGTGCCATTAACCGGTTGGGATGGGCTTTTGGTGTTTACTTCCCAAGACCCCTTCCGTGTCCAGTACGCAGGTGCTCCGCTGTTGTGTTCTTAGTGTCGAGACGTACGTGAGTCCTAGGTCTGGTAGTGTGTATACCCACCTAGTAGTGGAGAGCCCGATCTACTGTCAACGTTTGGCCACGAAGGGTGATGCCTGAGTGGTTAGTTACCCTCAAAAATTGGGAAGTATGAGTCCATGTCGACATAGCAAATCAGAGTGCGTGAGTAAATCATGGGTGAGTCATCATACATACATCCATTACATTGCATTGCATTGCACCGCATAAAGATCTTCATCATATAAACTTGTATGGGCACTTTTATATGACGAGTTACTTATTATTATTACAAAAGACCCTTAGCTTATAAGCTTGTATGCACATCCTTATAAGTTATGTTTAATTCAGTTCTTTACCTACACTGCTCTTTTCATACTCTGTTGCTGACTATTCTGCTAGAATAAATGTGTTCTTATACTCTTGATATATCTGTTATGATTACAGTCTTCCTTGCCACCTGCTGTATTGTATATACTGATTATATTGTAGTGTTCTCTTTCTTCCTTCCTCCTGGTGCCTAAGAGTCGCCGGGGGAGAGGATGTGAAGCCACTTAGTCTTTATGACTAACAGTTGCTACATCACTATTTTTAAGAGGACACCCAGCGGAAGGTAAAGCGACAGCATACGACGCTGGATTATAGCCAGGCCAGGGCGTCAGGGCCTGAGACTACCATACCTTCCCTCCCGTCAGTGACCGATGTGAGTGAGAGCTTGATATGTAGCCCTTGAGGCAATTCTATACTCTGATATTTTGCAGGAGCTTTTGTAGCTACCTGTCATTTTGTATAATTTGTTAGGACACTTTTACTTTTGTGAATCTATGGCTTCTGTTGTTTTCTATTATTGGTGGGTTGGCATGATGATATTAGTTTAGCCGACAGGATAGACATCTTGGGGTACAAGTTAGCCCGTGTGCCGACGCTACCGCAAGGTTGCTATTTTGGGCATAGGACTTCGCTCGGCCATGTCTTGTGTTTCGAGAGGGGGGGGGGGGGGGGGGGGGGGGGGGGGGGGGGGGGCTTATAAATGGTATCAGCTTGCACCGATTTTGAGATAAATAAGTCCATTACCTCATGGTGCCACCCTGTGCTCCTCTTTAGTTTGAGGACAAACTGAATGAGCGGAAGCAGTGGTGTGCCCATGTGTCATTCACATTAAGTGTGTCCATTTCCTTTCTTTAAGTAGCCAACCTAACCCAAACTTCTACCTTACGTGTAGGTTCCGGTACGTTTAGAACCAGGAGATAGCACCCCCGTACCTCCAGAGCCTACTTCTTTCCAGCAGTCTGACCTGGGACAGACCTTGATGGCTATCTTGGATGCCTTCAGGTCTCAGCAGACCCCGGTGCAGCAACATGCCCCGAGCTCGAACTGGTTAAGCACTTTCTGAACTCTCTCTCCTCCCATCTATCATGGGACAGAGTCGGATGTCCACACAGAGGAATGGCTAGACACTGTATAGGAGTTATTAGCGAGGATTCGATGCCCTGCCAGCATGGAAGTTACATTGGCAGTCTCGTCCCTAAATTTGCATGCAAGGAGGTGGTGGAAGTCCCTTACGGGCTCCACCTTTGAGGGACGTCACTACACTGACATAAGTTGGAGTGAGTTTTCTAGTGAGTTCCTGGAGCACTGATGAGCTCGAGGAGAGGTTCCTGTAGGTAAAGCAGGGATCAAGATCAGTAGTGGAATATCAGCGGGAGTTTCAACACCTTGCCAGATTCGCAGACTCCTACGACTTAGATGATCGCGATTATGCAAAGAGGATCTACAAAGGTATGCGAGACCCCCTTAGGCGGGCTCTTCTTTTCATCGCTGTTTGGAGGCTTGCACAAATCATAGAAATGGCAAAGAAATTAGAGGCGGACCACCTGGGGGTCCAGGCTGGTGCTAAGAGACCTGCAGAGAGAGTGATGGAAGTGGGACCCAGTTTTGGGAGGAGGCAGAGTACCAGAGGCAGAGGAAGAAATCAGAGAGGAGGTGGTGGGCATTTTCGTCAGGACATCGCGACAGAGCAGCCAACCCAACAGTTAGCATTACCCCCACCTCAGCATGTCCAGCCGTATCAGCAACCCAGAGGGCCTTTCAGGGATGGTTGTTTTCATTGCCATCAACTGGGCCACATTCGGCGCTTTTTCCCCCAGTTGCAAGGGAATGCTCCAAATCGCCCCATGGTTCCTCCAGTAGCCCCTCAACACAGCAGGGCTGAGGCCGAGGGCAAGGTTGGGGCCGAGGACCTCTCACGGTAGAGGTCAACGACTGGAGCAGATGTCTGCACTGGATCTCATGGAGCCCCGGAACTTTGAGGAGGTCTTCACATGTACTTCAGTGTTTTCCTTATGATTACTTAGTGTAACATACCCAAAAAAACTAGACCCATAGAGTGGTTTTGTCATGACTAGGTCATGACAAAACCCAAGGAAGCTTGAAGAGACCACTTGGCCTTAGCCAAGAAGAAGGAAACCACAGTGGTCTGCAAATAGCAATTTCTAGTTAACAAGCCTAGGGTTGGACTTAAGGGCCTCACCTTGACCCTTTGACCCCACCATATCATACCTAACCCTTTAGGGGTTCCCTTAGATCACCAAGGACCCATTGGGGTCAACCAAAGAGGCCAAATTGACCAAAGTCAATCCTAACCTCAAATTTGTCAAAGTAGCCTAATTAGGGTCAATTGACCTCCACAATGCCAAATTGACCTTGCCCCTACCCTTATAGAGATATTAGGGACCCAAGGGACTAAAAAGCCCCATCATGGGGTCACCAATTTGGCCAATTTGACCTAAGTCAACTCTAGCCCTGTTTTGGTCAAATTCGCTATTATGGGTCAATTGGCCTCCTCTTTGCCAAATTGACCCTACCTAGACTTTCCTAATCCTTAGGGGAGGTCAATGGGTCACTACCCACCCATATGGGCCAACCCAAATGGTCAAATTGACCAAAGTCAACTCAACCCTAATCTTAGGTCAAAATGATCTATTTGACCTAATCAAGCCCAATCCACTTGGGCTAGGCCTAATTGGAGTAGCCCATTAGCTTAGGAGGCTGATAATTACCAGGAGTTGCCACTCAATTTCTATAAATGATGACTAGGAGAGAGAGAACTCATTTTCCCCAAACATGGAGGAGAGAAAGAGAAGGAGAAATGACATTCATGGCTTAAGGAGACCAATAGCCACCAATTCCTCTTCTAGTGTCTCATTCAGTTTCCCCAATCAATTTGGAGGAGTTTAATGGCCATTCCCAGCCACATAGAGGTGGAATTTGAGGAGATTTCACTTGGCCGAAAATGGCCATTAATGGCCATTCATGGTAATTGGGAGTTACACCCCCCTCCCCAATTAAACCATATAACTCCTTCAGTGGATGGAGAGGAGGAGTTTCCCCACCTTACCTGAAGAAGTCGAGCCCCCAAGATAGGAGTTGACATGGCACCCAAAAGCTTGAGGCCGGCCATGGAGGACCACCCAATCGACAAGCTTCAAGGCTCCACATAGGTCTGGTTCTTCCCCTCTCTCTCTCTGTGTGGATAGATCCCATCAGGTTGGCTAGAAGGATTGGGTCCAATTGGTCCCCAATCGGGTAGGCTGAAAGCTCCATTTTTGGAGCTTTAGTCCCGCCTCAATACCCCTGTTCCGGCCACCTCCGGCCGGCCAACCACCGCTAATCGCCGACCACCACCTCAACGAAGGTGGTGGTGGCATTGGCCGGACAGGACGGCGCTCAGGTGGCCGGGAAAATAAGGTGCAAGGCATCCCAGGTTGGGGCAATCCCAGCCGTTGGCTGGAGGAAGAAGATGAGCACGACTCATCTTGCTTCAAGATTCATGCTGGAATCATGCATATGATTGAAATGAATGTTATAATATTATTTGTATTTATGTCACATTTCATGCAGTACTTTAATTTAATTACTAAAAATAATTGGGCCCCTCTGATGAAAAAGTGTCCAACATCAACGTTGTAGCCCTTGGTGTGAAATTTATTTTAAAATTTGTTTCAGCCCAAAAAGAGTATTGTAGCTTCCTGTAGAGCCATTTTGGTGGGACTGGTCCTTAGGGTAGGACAACCACTAATTTTGGAATAACTTTTGACAGGGTCATGGGATTGATTTGAAAAGTGAAACATATGCTATTTGTACCTACACCCTTAACATATCCAAAGAGTGGGAATTTTAGAAGAATATTTTTCTAAGGTTTTTGTAATAATTTAATAATCCATATATTAATTAATTATAGGGTCTAATGACCTCCAATCCCCTCCAAATTTTGTTGGGTGCTCTTTAGGGTTATTATATGATCCTGGTAAAATTTTTACCCCAATTGAGACTGATTTGGTTGGGTAATTAGTTATCCCAAGTTTGGTCAAACTAGGTCAAAAGTGCACATGTTGGAATTAGGTGGTCAAACTTCATCCAAGTGGTGTGAAACTTTGGCCACTGGCTTAGGACCACTTAATACACCCCCTTGAGTAATTTGGGGTGATGTGGGGTGGATATGCCCTAGGATCCTAGTCTTAACCTTAGGGTTGCACTTTAGGCTTTGTGAAGGACATAGGGGCATATGTCCTTGGAGGGTCATGAAACTTGGTAGATAAATTCATGGGGTGTAAATATTCCCTAGGAAATTTTAAGAGAATTTTAGGACCTATTATTCTCCCTGAATTGGGTTATAACCTTTTTGGGGAATCTTCTTATAAAAGGAATTTACATGCTCAAATTATCTTGGATGTTGATTGTACAACCCCGATATTTGCCAGGAGGTAGGCAAAGATGCAGGAAATCAGCAGGCGGAGGAAGTGACAGGAAAAGCGAGCCGGAACCTCGGAGGTAGCTCGCAGGATGGCGAGCGAGCCGAGCACTTGCCATAGGCCCGCAAGGAAGTGGGCGAGCCGAAGTGGGCGAGCCGGGTTATCACGGACCGCTCATAGGAGGGCGGGCGAGCCAGATCATCGTGATCGGCGAACTCGCCATTCAGTTCGATGAGCTCCCATTGAGATCGACGGACTTCAATTTGAGTTCGACGAAGGACGTTCGGCGTTCGACGAGCGTCATGCTCCAGTTCGACGAAATTACCTTCTGGCCCTACGAGCTCACTTGTCTAGTAAGTTCATCAGATCTTCACAAGGCCGAGGGGAGCTCATAGTAAATGCGTGCGAGAGCAGGCATTGACTTGAGGGGTCAACCGGAAGGCGAGCCAGAAGCTCAAAGGTCGCTCGCAATAAGGCGGGCGAGCTGGGTGCCCGTCGATCGCTCGTGAGGAAAGTGGGCGAGCCAGATCCTCACGGCCCGCTTACAAGTGGTCTTTTGTAGAAGTTAGTCTCTTTTCAAGTTTTCGGGCTCGATGAACTTAAATTCGAGCTCGACAAAAGCCGTTCTTAGTTCGAATGCCACACTTCAGCCCCGACGAAATCATCTCAGCGGCTGGGCTGGGAGGGTCGGCCGTCTCAGCAGCTATTTCTGTCCCATCCCAGCGGACCCGTTGAGACAAGCAATTGTCTCAGTGGGCTCAAGCACCTTCTCAGCGGCTCCCGGCCCTGTCAAGGCGGGGAGGAGCTCGCAGGAAGGCATTCGAGACCTGGCCTCGGTGACTATCATCAAAAAATGCGCGAGCGGGGCCTCCGCAGAGTGCTCGCCTATAAGGGGTTTTTTGCGAGCCATCCTCGCGAGGAGACTCACGGGAGCTCTCACGAATTGCGTTCTCATATGTCGTTTACCCATAGGCTAAAGAGGTGAAATTACCCCTTTGCCCCTGGTGGTCTGCAGGTAACCCCTCCAAACATCGGAGTTTGGCTGTTAGCAAGCCAAATTGGTGGTGCGTTTAGTAAAACCAAAAGGCGGAATTCCGCTATTGACAGACCATGAGCAAGAAAACTATAAATAGACCTTGAAGGGCACCTTGGGAGAGCATTCCAATCTCATTTCTCTGAGCTTCTTTTTCCCTCGGTTACTTTGGTATCAGCTCTCTAGCTCGCCAAGGTGCCCAAGTCTCAGCTTTGGCTTGGGAGGGGAAGCGTTCAACGATCTTCCGAGTTTGTGGTGGGACCTCCTCGCTGTGACTAAGGTTTTAGTCTGTTTCCGAGTCCCCAGTCTGCTCCTTTCGAGGGACTAGTAAGGGCTAGCTGCCCCTAAAATTGTTGAGGGCCCGAGCTTCACAAGAGACCGAGAAATCGGTTTCAACATTTTGGTGCAGTGAGCGTGGAGCGTGGCTGGTCCAAGAAGATTCCAAGAAAGGAACATGGCAGGAGATGAAGTGCAGGGCGAGGAGTTCAGCGGGTCGCCCCCGGCGGTGATGTAGAGAATATTCTCGGACTTCAAGCGAGAAGTCCTCGATACCCTCGGGTTCGCGGTCGCAGCACTGCGTAGTGAGTTCACGACCCCAGCGGTTCAAGCGTCCCATCCTCCGGCAGCAGTTGGCGAGGATGCCCCGGGAGGAAGGGCTGGAAAGGAGGTGGCTGGAGGGTCGGTGCCGGACCTGGAGGGGCGAGTGCTATTCGCCATTCCGGTGAGCTCGGTGCCAGCAAGCATAGCGCAGGCGAGTGCGGCACATGAGAGTGCGGCACAGGCGAGTGCGGCGCAGGCAAGCACGGTGCAGGCGAGCGCTATTCTGGCGGGCGTGGCGTCCGTAGGAGCGGCTTCGGCAAAGGTGGCTCTCACGAGCAGTGCTCTAGTAAGCTCAAGCCAGGTGAAGGAGCTCGGGGGGCGAGTGGAGTAGGAGAAGACAGCAGGTAGGGGAAGCCCCTTCTGCGAGTTAGTGCTTTCTGCACCCATTCCAGAAGGGTTTGGGGAGTGGGACAAGGTCTACTACCATGGTCGGGACGACCCAGTCCAGCACCTGCAGTCGTTTGAGGACTCGGTCTCTATCAGACCGATGTCGGACGCCTTCAAGTGTCGGCTCTTCGCCATCACCCTAAAGGAGAAGGCCCGAGTGGTTGCACCAACTACCTGTCAGATCAATCTACGCATTTGAAGATTTACGCAGAAGTTTCTTGTTGCATTTTTCAACTTCGAAGAAGAGGAAGAAGGATGCTGAGTCCCTCTTCAAGGTGAAGCAGGAGCCCAAGGAGTCGCTGTCTCATTATGCAGACTGGTTCCAAGAAGAAGTGTTGCTCACCCAGGAGATGCCCGAGTTTGCCCTTCAGCTCTCCTTCACGTTGGGGCTGAAGGAGTGTTTCTTCAAGATGGATCTGAAGAGGAAGGCACCCGTCTCCTACGAGGAGTTGATGGAAAGGGTGGCGGAGGAGGTCGAGAGTGAGGAGGCCAATCTGGAGCTTACCAAGAGGCTAGCAAAGCTCAGTGAGCCAGAGGTCAAACAGCATGAGGTAAGGAGAAGGGAAGAGCCCCGAGCCCCGGAGGTCAGGGAAGAGGCTACGCCCCAGGAGGGGGTAACTTCTATGGGGGGCAAGGAAGACCCCAACAGTTAGGATGGAGTCAGGGTCCGAGGCAGTTGCCTCCCCCGCCTCAGCAGGCTATGTCGATCAGACGAGGAAGAGGAGGAAGAGGAAGGAGAGAAGGAGAGAAAGCAGGAGCAGGAAGGAGAAGAGGAAATAGGGCGGCGGAGGCCGAGAGGGTAGAGGTGGCGTTGCCGTACTGTGACTTCCATGATGAGGAAGGTCACGCAACGACCACCTGCCCCGAATTCTTAGAGACAAACAGGGCTAGAATGCTGGCGCCACGGCAGTAGCAACAAGTAAGAATCGAGGAGGTCCTACCTCAGGAGGATGAGGAGGAAAGGTGCGAGGACCCGGATGATGTGGGGACTCGAGGAGGGATCGGGGTGATCCACGTGGGAGTAGGGGTAAAGGCAACCCGCAAGGAAAGCCTCCATACCATCTACCGCCGGAGCGTGGCTTCGACATCCACGGCTCCACCCCCAGCAGAAAAAATCACTTTCTCTCAAAAGGGCAAGCAGGGCCATAAGGACCCTTTCTGCGACGCCTTGTTCATCCAAACCGCCATCGAGAACTTCACGGTGTCCCGAATTCTCGTGGACAATGGGAGCTAGGTCAACGTCATCTTCAAGAGGGTGTTCGACGAGATGAAGGTGGAGGCCAGAAGGATGTTGGCCTCGGATGGCCCTCTGTTTAGGTTTTCGGGGGAAAGGAAGGAAGTGGAAGGCGGAGTGGGACTCCATGTAACCTTGGGGGGGGGGGGGGGGGCAGTCCCGGAACTACCACTTCGTGATAGTGGATGCCCCTAGCAGCTACAGCGCCATCTTCGGACGACCTCTTATTAGCACGTTCCGATGCGTCCCGTCTACCTTCCACCAGTGCCTCAAGTTCAGTACAGGTGGAATCCAGATCCGGGTCCGGGGAGACCCCAAGGTGGCGAGGCAGTGCTATGTGACTGCCGTCATCACCATCTCTTGGATGGAAGAAGCATAAGAGTGGGATAAGGTGATGGAAGAGGTGGCCGAGGCCGAAGAGGAGGAGAGGTTGGAAGGAAGGATGGGTGAAGGAGTAGTTCATGCCCAGGAAGGGATCGTTTAGGGGCCCAGGGCGGAGGAGGGGGAAGACGGAGAGAAAGAAGAGGAGGCCCCGAGAGGAGGGGCGGAGGAATTGATGGTGGTAGGAGAGGAAGAGATGGGGAAAGGAGCCAAAGTGCTCGCTTGTGGCGGAGAGGAGGACAGTGCCTGGGGGTAACAATCCAGGTTGGAAGCTTTGGAGGAAGTGGTGGAGGTGACCACCAAGGCTGGAACAATCGAGAAGATCAGGATCAGCGGGGAGCTCAGCCCGGAGGACTGATGAGTCCTGATCATATACACTTTTAAGGACTCATCTGGGCCATTTATTTAGTCATTTCACCGCACTTTAGCCCTGTTATAGTTCATATTGATCAGTTTATGCTAGGTGCACTTCTAGGCCCATTCTGGTGTAATTTCGTATCTATCTTTGTTATTAGTTTTCCTGCGATGTTAAGTCCCACTTTCAGTGGCTAGACTGGTGTCGTACGCTGGAACAGGTGTCGTGCAGGTGTTTCCGGTACAATTCTGTACAGGAACACTGCGCACGATGACCGGTTCTAATGCGCACGACCACTGTTCGTGCGCCGCTGATCGTGCGCACTTAACCTTATTTGCTGAGTTCTGTTTCAAGCAGTGCGCACGACCATCTACGATTGTGCGCACGACCACCGGTCGTGCGCCACTGTTCGTGCGCACTTATCATCAATTTTATGAGTTCTGTTTCGGCTAGTGCGCACGACCACCTACGATAGTGCGCACGACCACCGGTCGTGCGCCACTGGTCGTGCGAACATGTTATTTTATAATTTCTGCCTTTGCAGGTTCCATCCAGGCAGAGCGCACGATCACCGAATTCTAGTGCGCACGACCACTGGTCGTGCGCCAACGACCGTGTGCACTGTTTATTCCAGCGCCTATAAAACGACCTGCTCGCGAATTAGGTCGGGGGATCCGCATTTTTCCGCCGTTTCTTGCGCAGTTCTGCCCAGTTTCGCCCCTCCACCGCCGCCCACCATCTAGAGGTGCTCCGGGCTTGTTCTTCATGCCAATCTTGAGCTGGAGTTTCCTCTCGGCCTCCTCCTTCATCCAAGAGCTCCAAAGGAAGGTTTATCCGCCATCGCCATCAAGCAAGAGGAAGTTTGCAACCTCTACCGGATCGTGACACGAAGAAGATGGGTCCATTGGAGAGTCGTGACAGCTCTCTTTACCCCGGACGTAGTTGCGGACCGAGCTTGGACGCGGATTGACAACCCGGCTATTCCAACCGTGAATCTACAACGAGACTTCGGATTCGGTCGATTTCTTGCCTTATTCTTCTCTTTTTGATGTATATGTAGCTAGATCTAATCATGATGATGAAGTGGCACTTGAATTAGTTATATTTACATATACATTTCATGTCTATGTGATTGTGTAATTTATCTATTTGAGTTGCTTGAGGTGCGCCGCCGTCCATTTCCATCCCGCCGTCACGTTCGTGTGCCGCACTAGCAATTTCTAGTGGCGTGCTTGTCGAAGAGGTGCTTGCGACCCTCAATCCGTTAGCCTACTCGTCCATCCGCCTACCGAAGCGTGGCATCGCGGCCCGTATTCCATCCCGCCTAACGAAGCAGCGCGCTCAAGGCCTGCATAGTTCGATCCGTTTGCCTACTCGTCCATCCGCCCTTGCGACGCAGCGCGCTCAAGGCCTGCCTAGTCTCCATCCCGCCAAGCGAAGCATTGCATAGCGGCATTGCATAGGAGTAGTTGATAGTTTTTATTTTATTTTCACAACCCAAATCCCTTTCGTCCGCATTTCACCTATCGCTGGACTTCGATCTCAAGTCCTTCCTCGAAACCTAACTCCACCTTACTGTGTTCCTCAAGAGATCGATACTTGGGGATTCATTCCCATTTTATATTACTTGAACGATCGGTACACTGCCGTTTCGTGCCGCAGTCGAGCTACCGCCTATAGCGGTGTGTGAGATTTGCGCCATCAAGTTTTTGGCGCCGTTGCCGGGGAACACAGACGTGTGAGTTTTCTTGAGAGGGAGAGCCGAGAGATAGTAGTTCTTCCAGTGTTTATAGCCACCTTTTTATTTTTGTTTGCTTTTTAAATTTATATTGTTTGTTATTATTTCTTCTCTCCTATTTTAAAGTTTTAAGCAAGTTCAATCCAAGGAGTTTTATTAGTTTGTGTAGATTTCCTTGCAAAGAATTTCAGCCTCTTTATATCTGCTTTTATTATTGAAAATGTCTTCATGGGATATCTCTCCTGGCACTTACGACATGATGGACTTTTACTTAGACCAAATGAATGAATTAAATGCCAGGCAGTGTAGGAACGTTGTTTGCTTGTTGTGTCGAGGAGAGGGTCATGAATTGAAGGACTGTCCTAGTCTTTTCAATCCTGACCGCCGCTCCTCCACTCATGACAACATTGTCCCTATCACTCATTCTTTACCCATGGAGGCAATTGTGCCCTCTACCCCCGAGCTTGTCTCGTGCATGGACTCTTCACTCCCTGTGTTTGGCTTCACTCCTAGTGATGATGATCACTCATCTGTTGGCCAACAAGGAGAGGAATGGGAGATCATAGATGCACCTGAGTATGATGAGGAAAGTATTCTTTCCATCGGGGAGGCTTTAGCAGATCTTTTTGTGGAGGAACCGAATCTTTTTGTCCCTCCAGTTTCTTTGCATGATTTTTCTACACATATTCTTTATGATCCTTTCGAAGTAAAGGAGCTGGGTGATGCTTCTGACTCGGAGGGTGCTCCAAAGTGGGATGAGGATGTCATTTTCCCTGAGGGGGAGAATGAATACTTTGAACACGATAATGCACCTCGGTGGGATGAGGAGGATACTCTCTCTGATGAGGAGGTTTGCACTTCTTCATGGGACGAGGAGGTCCAAATCACCACTGAGGCTCCTGAGTTCTCAAGTCCCCCTTGCTATGATATTTACGATGATGATAGTGATCTACCCTTGGATCTTGCTGGGAGTGAAAACGGGATCACTCCCCAGATTGTTGATGATTTACGTTTTTCTTCTCGTTTCTTTCTGGACCCCCCTTCTTCTTCCGAGCCTGTGCAGGTTGAATCTTTACAGGTGCCCCAGGAGGACTTGGAGCTTCTTGCTCAAGTCAATATTAATTGCGTCCTTATATGCGAGGAGGTTGATCTTTCCTCCATTAAGGAAGCCTCATTCTTTGCCTTTTCTTCCTGCGGACCTGTTGTGGATGATACCTTGCCAGGCAAGGATGTGTTTTGTGAGATGAGTGAGGACCAGGCCTCCTCCTCTTCTTACTTTCTTTTCCCTCTACCTGTGAGGAGCAGGTATTTATATTCGGGTAGAGGCGTGACTGCCTTATCTCCGTATCGGTACCAGCTACCGAAACGGATAATGGAGCAGCTACCTGTGCATTTTCTTTTTCATAGGCTCATTAGCTAGAACAGTTTCAATTTAGAATAAGTCATGCTGGGATGACAATAACCCCAGTAGTTATCTTACTTTTCATGCATTTTATTTTATTCAATCCTGTTTAGTTAGCTGTAGTATTGTAGTTTATCTTTTTCTGTTTCTTTTGTTTTGCGGAGCTGACCCCTGCAGGTACTTCTTCTGGAGGGCGGATGCTGCAGCTTAGTCGTGGTTTAAACGCCAATCTTCTGGTATGCTCACTTGCTGAGCATTGGGTACTCTCTTCCCCTAGCCCTATTTTGATTTTCATGTCATATATTATGCGGATTGTTTAATTTAAGTCTGGGGGAGAGTAGTTTTGTTTACCCGCTCACGTGCACTACTGCACTGCATGCTAGAAGATTTCATTTAAAATGTTTTGTTTATTTTCATTGCACACCACATCACCCACTTGAGCGCGTACTCATCTGTTTGCTTGCTCTGTTGTGAATTTAATTCTTCTGCTTATTTGGGAAAGTCTAGGTGATGGCTTAGGACTATGTAGCAGAGTAAAATGTTGACTCTAGTAGTGCTCCTAGCCGAGTGCTCGGTTGCATAGAAATTTGTGTGATTAGACTTCTCCTTATACTTATGGTGTTATATTTTTTTTCTATTAGTGTAAATGTTGTTTACTCTACTCAAATGGTGAATCCGGTGGAATCAAACGGTAGCATAGGGATGTGTGTAAACGATCGCTAGATTCGTATTGCTTGAGTCGGGAGAAAGGAGAATCTTTCTCGGTGGCTAGAACTTGCCCCAAGCAATTCTTGAAGCATGGGTATACGGTTAGTCAATTGCGTGAATGTGATATAGGCCATCATCTTGGCCCGGTTGAGCCTTTGTGTCATTCCTATCATCATTTCTCCGCTAGCCCAGTTGTGCCTACCCCATTCTTTTGGTTCAGCCCCACTATTGTTCACCAAAGCCTAAACTCCAATCCTAGTCGCACACCCAAAAAGCAAGCATTTTGTTTAAATTTCAAATTGGTGGTGTTAATTGTGGTAGTACATTGTGAAAATGTGGTTGTGCATCTTTGAAAAGTTGCTGAAATTGTTAAAAAAAAAAGAAAAAGGAAAGAAGAAAAAAATTTGTAAAGAAAAAGAAGAATGAAAAGTTTAATTGAAAAAAAATCTGTTTGAGATTTATATTTGGGAGTAGGCGGTGCACACACCCATGCGTCTAAGTTTAAGTCGGGGGTGTGGTGCATCCGCGTGTTTTGTGGCCACTTGGATAATGTTATGCATTTGCTCATTTGGGTTTAATATTTGAACCATCGTCTTTATCATTGTATACCTCACCTAAACCCAAGCCCCATTTAAAACCTAAAGTCCTATTGATTCACGCATTTTAGTCAAACCAGTGCCGTGGAGAGAATGTGACCGGGCAAGCTTATGGTCACCGACACTGATGGATTTCAGTGGAGTTTTTCCCGCATCCCGATCTTGAGCAATGCTCGTCTCAGCGCTTAGTTTACTTTCTCCGTATGCATGACCGAATGATTCACCGTTGTTCATCATTTTGAGTAGTTGTAATATGCTTTTACTCTTTTAGAAATATATAAACTGTTTTTATAATCAGAAATCTTTTCTACTATTTTTCTTATGCACGTGAGCATGCGACTTCGCATGATACTCTGTAGTGTAATCAATAAGCCATCTACTGTTCTTTCCTAGTTCGCTTAGAATTTGTTTGCTCGGGACGCGCAAACAGTTAAGTCTGGGGGTGTGATGAGTCCTGATCATATACACTTTTATGGACTCATCTGGGCCATTTATTTAGTCATTTCACCGCACTTTAGCCCTGTTATAGTTCATATTGATCAGTTTATGCTAGGTGCACTTCTAGGCCCATTCTGGTGTAATTTCGTATCTATCTTTGTTATTAGTTTTCCTGCGATGTTAAGTCCCACTTTCAGTGGCTAGACTGGTGTCGTACGCTGGAACAGGTGTCGTGCAGGTGTTTCCGGTACAATTCTGTACAGGAACACTACGCACGATGACCGGTTCTAATGCGCACGACCACTGGTCGTGCGCCGCTGATCGTGCGCACTTAACCTTATTTGCTGAGTTCTGTTTCAAGCAGTGCGCACGACCATCTACGATTGTGCGCACGACCACCGGTCGTGCGCCACTGTTCGTGCGCACTTATCATCAATTTTATGAGTTCTGTTTCGGCTAGTGCGCACGACCACCTACGATAGTGCGCACGACCACCGGTCGTGCGCCACTGGTCGTGCGAACATGTTATTTTATAATTTCTGCCTTTGCAGGTTCCGTCCAGGCAGAGCGCACGATCACCGAATTCTAGTGCGCACGACCACTGGTCGTGCGCCAATGACCGTGCGCACTGTTTATTCCAGCGCCTATAAAACGACCTGCTCGCGAATTAGGTCGGGGGATCCGCATTTTTCCGCCGTTTCTTGCGCAGTTCCGCCCAGTTTCGCCCCTCCACCGCCGCCCACCATCTAGAGGTGCTCCGGGCTTGTTCTTCACGCCAATCTTGAGCCGGAGTTTCCTCTCGGCCTCCTCCTTCATCCAAGAGCTCCAAAGGAAGGTTTAGCCACCATCGCCATCAAGCAAGAGGAAGTTTGCAACCTCTACCGGATCGTGACACGAAGAAGACGGGTCCATTGGAGAGTCGTGACAGCTCTCTCTACCCCGGACGTAGTTGCGGACCGAGCTTGGACGTGGATTGACAACCCGGCGATTCCAACCGTGAATCTACAACGAGACTTCGGATTCGGTCGATTTCTTGCCTTATTCTTCTCTTTTTGATGTATATGTAGCTAGATCTAATCATGATGATGAAGTGGCACTTGAATTAGTTATATTTACATATATATTTAATGTCTATGTGATTGTGTAATTTATCTATTTGAGTTGCTTGAGGTGCGCCGCCGTCCATTTCCATCCCGCCGTCACGTTCGTGTGCCGCACTAGCAATTGCTAGTGGCGTGCTTGTCGAAGAGGTGCTTGCGACCCTCAATCCGTTAGCCTACTCGTCCATCCGCCTACCGAAGCGTGGCATCGCGGCCCGTATTCCATCCCGCCTAACGAAGCAGCGCGCTCAAGGCCTGCATAGTTCGATCTGTTTGCCTACTCTTCCATCCGCCCTTGCGACGCAGCGCGCTCAAGGCCTGCCTAGTCTCCATCCCGCCAAGCGAAGCATTGCATAGCGGCATTGCATAGGAGTAGTTGATAGTTTTATTTTTTTTTCACAACCCAAATCCCTTTCGTCCGCATTTCACCTATCGCTGGACTTCGATCTCAAGTCCTTCCTCGAAACCTAACTCCACCTTACTGTGTTCCTCAGGAGATCGATACTTGGGGATTCATTCCCATTTTATATTACTTGAACGATCGGTACACTGCCGTTTCGTGCCGCAGTCGAGCTACCGCCTATAGCGGTGTGTGAGATTTGCGCCATCAAGGACCAGAGGAAGGTCTCAGCTTGCGTCCAAGACAACGAGTATGTCTTCGCATGGAGTGCTGCGGAGGTGCTGCGGATCGATGCAGATGTGGCGTGCCATCGCCTCAACCTCGATCCTGGCACTCGCTACATTCTCCAAAAGAAGAGGTCCAACGCGGACAAACTGGAGGTGCCTATCCAGGAGGAGGTCAACAAGCTCATCAAGGCCGGATTTGTATCGGAGATCCAGTACCCAGGCTGGGTCTCCAATGTAGTGATGGTGAAGAAAGTGGATGATTCGTGGAGGATGTGCGTTTATTTTTCCTAACTTAAAAAATCATGCCCCAAGGATTATTACCCCTTGCCTAGAATCGACGCGCTGGTTGACTAGGCCGTCGGTTTCTCTGTGATGACTTTTTTAGATGCTTTTTCAGGTTACCACCAAATTCGCATACACCCTCCCGACATCAAGGATGTATCTTTCATCACCGGGGATGGGTGCTATTGTTATAAAATGATGTCGTTCAGCTTGAAGAACGCACGAGGCAATATACCAGCGAATGATGGATATAGTGTTTCACGAACAGAAGGGCAGGAACCTGGAGGTCTACGTAGACGACCTGATGATCAAAAGTTGGGACTTTGAGTCCCACCTCAGGGACCTCGAGGAAACCTTTGGGACTTTGAGAAAATTTAAAATCAAGCTTAACCCCTTAAAGTGTGTCTTCGGAGCTAGCCGAGGGAAATTCTTGGGTCATTTGCTCACCACCCTCGGGGAGGAGCCAAACCCGGACAAGGTGAGGGCGATCCTCGAGTTGGGATCTCCAAGGAATGCGATGGAGGTTCAGCACCTAACAGGGAAGCTAGCCGGGTTAAGTAGGTTCCTTTCCAAGGCGGGAGAAAAATGTTCTTCTTTCTTCAGGGTACTGAGGGGTAACCAGAAATTTGAATGTATCCCTGAGTGCGAGAAAGCTTTTCAAGTACTAAAGGAACAACTGACCCAGGCCCCGCTGCTGCAAGGGCCAAGACAAGGGGAGGATCTATACTTGTACTTAGGGGTGGGGTCGGAAGCGGTCAACTCGGTGTTGGTGCGAGAAGAGGGGAAGAAACAACTCCCCATCTAATATGTTAGCAGGGTGTTGAGGAAGGCCGAGCTCAGATACCCTATCTTAGAAAAGTTAGCATTTGCCTTGGTGATGGCGGCTAGGAAGCTCCGACCCTACTTCCAGACAAACTCAATCAAAGTAGTGACTGACCATCCCCTTCGACGCATCATGGAGGGGGTGGAGCACTTCGGGAGATTGGCCAAGTGGTCAGTAGAGCTGAGTGAGTTCAATATTTCCTACGTGCCCAGGGTATCCATAAAGGCGCAAGCGGTGGTGGATTTCATGGCTAATTATGTGACTGAGTTAGAAGAGTCTGAACTACCCCACCCAGTGGCCTGGAATATGCTAGTGGATGGCGCGTTAGAAAAGCACTCCTTCGGGGGAGGGGTGGTATTGGTAAGTCCCCAGGGCACTAGGATCGAGCAAGCCATCAACATTCATTTCCCCCTCACCAACAACCAGGCAGAGTATGAGGCCGTGATAGTAGGCCTCCGCTTAGCTCGGGAGTTGGGAGTGTAGGACGTGGAGGTCCAGACGGACTCCATGTAGTGGCTTGCCAAATCAAGGGGGAGTTCGAGGTCAAAGAGCCGACTCTCCAACGGTACCTGGAGAAGGTCAAGGGGGTCGTCGGGCAATTTTGCACTTTCTCCATCAAGCACGTCCCAAGAGAGGAGAGCGCCCAGGCGGACCTCCTGGCCAAGTTCGGTCCCCGGGCAGGGGGGACAGTGTCGGAACTCTTCCGGCCTTCTATTGAGGAGGGAGAACTGATGGAGGTGGATCGGCTGGAGTCTTGGATGGTTCCCTTCATCACTTATTTGACATCAGGGAAGTTCCCCGAGGAGGGGGTAGACAAGCGGCTACTCAGGTACAAATCGGCATATTACTCCTTACATGCAGGGTTGCTATACCGCAAAACTCTCTCGGGGCTCCTAGCTCATTGTGTCTCGGAGGAGGAGGCCCCGAGGGTCCTGGAGCAGATTCACTCGGGGGAGTGCGGCAGTCACTCAGAGGGCATGACCCTGGAGGGAAGAGTGCTCATGCAGGGATACTTCTGGCCCACCCTCAGCAAAGACGCGACGGAGTTTTCTAAGAGGTGCTCTAAGTTCCAGCTCTACCCCCCCACCCCCCCCCCCCCCCCCCCTCCAGCTCCTTCCAGCTCAGAGACTCCGGACAATTACAGCCCCCTGGCCCTTTGCGATATGGGGGTTGGATTTGGTGGGACCCTTCCCCCATGCAAGCGGCCAAAGGAAGTTCCTACTAGTGATGATAGACTACTTTTCCAAATGGGTCGAGGTGAAGGCGCTGGCCAAGGTAACATCCCAGGTAGTGAGAAATTTTGTTTGGGGTGAAATAATTTGCAGGCATGGGCTCCCTCTAGCCATCATGACGGATAACGGACCCCAATTCGCCAGCGAAGAGTTTGTTACTTTTTGCACCCAACTCGACGTAGACCTCAGGTTCACGTTAGTCCACCACCCAAGGAGCAACGGTCAGGTAGAAGCGGCGAACAAGATAATTGTCAACCTACTGAAGAAGAAGGTGGAGAATCTCAGAGGCAATTGGGTGGAGCAGCTTCCCTCGGTCCTATGGGCCTTGAGAACTACTCCAAACACGGCCATAGGGGAGACCCCCTTCAAACTATCTCATGGGTCTGAGGCCGTCCTCCCGATAGAATTTGAAGTAAAGACCCCCAGGGTGACCACCACAGGCGAGGGAGATGAAGAATGGCTAGCGGAGAATGATGCAGAGCAAAGGTTGTCTCTGGACCTGGTAGAAGAGCTCCGAGACCTCGCTACGATTCGACAGGAGGAAGTCAAGAGGCGGATGGCCCGGTACTTCGATCAGCATATCAGAGTAAAGCAATTTGAGAAAGGAGACCTGGTCCTAAAGAAGGTAGATGCGGCGGGGAGAGGAGTCGTTGTAGGTAAATTAGATTCCAATTGGGAAGGGCTCTACATTGTAAGCGAAGTGCTCAAGTCTGGGGGGTACCACCTCCAGGATGTGGAAGGGGTATCTCTCGGCCGAGCCAGGAGTGGTGATGATTTGAAGAGATTTTATCCTTAGCAAATTTTTGGTAACTAACTTTCGTATGTTTCCTCCTCAATACATATACTTTAAATAATTCTTGAGCAGGTTACAAGTCCTTTGGTGCTGGAATGCCCCAGATCGATTCCGCTGCCGGGCTCTCATAGACGGTGGGTCTTGTTGATCTCTGGAGAGGCTGGCAAGGTTACAAGTCCTTTGGTGCTGGAATGCCCCAGATCGATTCCGCTGTCAGGCTCTCATAGACGGTGGGTCAGGTTGATCTCTGGAGAGGCTGGCAAGGTTACAAGTCCTTTGGTGCTGGAATGCGCCAGATCAATTCCGCTGCCGGGATCTCATAAACGGTGGGTCAGGTTGATCTCTGGAGAGGCTGCAAGGTTACAAGTCCTTTGGTGCTGGAATGCCCCAGATCGATTTCGCTACCGGGCTCTCATAGATGGTGGGTCAGGTTGATCTCTGGAAAGGCTGGTAAGGTTACAAGTCCTTTGGTGCTGGAATGCCCCAGATCGATTCTGCTGCCGGGCTCTCATAGACGGTGGGTCAGGTTGATCTCTGGAGAGGCTGGCAAGGTCACAAGTCCTTTGGTGCTGGAATGCCCCAGATCGATTCCGCTGCCAGGCTCTCATAGACGGTGGGTCAGGTTGATCTCTAGAGAGGCTGGCAAGGTTACAAGTCCTTTGGTGCTGGAATGCCCCAGATCGATTCCGCTGCCGGGCTCTCATAGACGGTGGGTCAGGTTGATCTCTGGAGAGGCTGGCAAGGTTACAAGATCTTTGGTGCTGGAATGCCCCAGATCGATTCCGCTGCAGGGCTCTCATAGACGGTGGGTCAGGTTGATCTCTGGAGAGGCTGGCAAGGTTACAAGTCCTTTGGTGCTGGAATGCCCCAGATCGATTCCGCTGCCGGGCTCTCATAGACGGTGGGTCAGGTTGATCTCTGGAGAGGCTGGCAAGGTTACAAGTCCTTTGGTGCTGGAATGCCCCAGATCGATTCCGCTGCCGGGCTCTCATAGACGGTGGCTCAGGTTGATCTCTGGATATGCTGGAAAGGTTACAAGTCCTTTGATGCTGGAATGCCCCAGATCGATTCCGCTGTCGGGCTCTCATAGACGGTGAGTCAGGTTGATCTCTGGAAGGGCTGAAAGATAGATGACTCCTAGTAGGGGACTGATGAGTCCTGATCATATACACTTTTATGGACTCATCTGGGCCATTTATTTAGTCATTTCACCGCACTTTAGCCCTGTTATAGTTCATATTGATCAGTTTATGCTAGGTGCACTTCTAGGCCCATTCTGGTGTAATTTCGTATCTATCTTTGTTATTAGTTTTCTTGCGATGTTAAGTCCCACTTTCAGTGGCTAGACTGGTGTCGTACGCTGGAACAGGTGTCGTGCAGGTGTTTCCGGTACAATTCTGTACAGGAACACTGCGCACGATCACCGGTTCTAATGCGCACGACCACTGGTCGTGCGCCGCTGATCGTGCACACTTAACCTTACTTGCTGAGTTCTGTTTCAAGCAGTGCGCACGACCATCTACGATTGTGCGCACGACAACCGGTCGTGCGCCACTGTTCGTGCGCACTTATCATCAATTTTATGAGTTCTGTTTCGGCTAGTGCGCACGACCACCTACGATAGTGCGCACGACCACCGGTCGTGCGCCACTGGTCGTGCGAACATGTTATTTTATAATTTCTGCCTTTTCAGGTTCCGTCCAGGCAGAGCGCACGATCACCGAATTCTAGTGCGCACGACCACTGGTCGTGCGCCAACGATCGTGCGCACTGTTTATTCCAGCGCCTATAAAACGACCTGCTCACGAATTAGGTCGGGGATCCGCATTTTTCCGCCGTTTCTTGCGCAGTTCCGCCCAGTTTCGCCCCTCCATCGTCACCCACCATCTAGAGGTGCTCCGGGCTTGTTCTTCACGCCAATCTTGAGCCGGAATTTCCTCTCAGCCTCCTCCTTCATCCAAGAGCTCCAAAGGAAGACCTAGCCGCCATTGCCATCAAGCAAGAGGAAGTTTGCAACCTCTAACGGATCGTGACACGAAGAAGACGGGTCCATTGGGAGGTGTGACAGCCCTTCTCTACCCCGGACATAGTTGCGGACCGAGCTTGGACGCGGATTGACAACCCGGCGATTCCAACCGTGAATCTCCAACGAGCCTTCAGATTCGGTCGATTTCTTGCCTTGTTCTCCTCTTATTGATTGTTGTAATAGTTAGATCTTTTGTATTTTGATGAAGAACAATATAGACCTTGCTATTTAAAGTTATTTCATGTCTATGTGAAATACCCTTTTTGTTTATTTGTGTGCTTGAGGTGCGCCCCATTCCATCCTCCATCCCGCCGTCACGTCCGGTGCCGCACTAGCAATTGCTAGTGGCGTGCTTGTCGATGAGGTGATTGCGACCCTCAATCCATTAGCCTACTCGTCCATCCGCCCTTGCGACGCAGCGCGCTCAAGGCCTGCCTAGTATCCATCCCGCCAAGCGAAGCATTGCATAGCGGTACTGCATAGGAGTAGTTGTAGTTGTTTTATTTTATTTTCCAAAAGCCAACCCAACTCCCCCGCATTCCATCCGACCCTTAGGACTTCGATCTCAAGTCCTTCCTTGAAAGTTAACTCCACCTTACTGTGTTCCTTCGAGATTCGATACTCGGGGATTACTCCTCGTTTTATATTACTTGAACGATCGGTACACTGCCGTTCCGTGTCGCAGTCGAGCTACCGCCTATAGCGGTGTGTGAGATTTGCGCCATCAAGTTTTTGGCGCCGTTGCCGGGGAACACAGACGTGTGAGTTTTCTGGAGAGGGAGAACCTGAGAGAGAAGCCCTTCCATTTGTAAATTGCATTTCTTTGTCTTATTTCTTTTTATTCCATTTTCCTGTTTTAATTAGGTTGCTGTAGTAATTTTTGTTAGGTGTAGTATTTGGCACAATAACATTTTTATCTTGAATCATTTTATCTTCACACTATGTGGGCACATCTCAATTTCCGTTTCCGTTGGTGTGGAGCTACCTCCCACTCTAGTGATGATGCCCTACGGAGAATAGTAGGCATAATTCTTATAGCCCAGCATATGGAGCACCGACTTCGTCTGGTACTCCATATGGTGCGCGTAAGTCTTATGGCTACTCTGCTGAGCCTTTACCGTCATACTTCTTTTCGGCTTCAGCACCCGCTGTGCCAAAGAAGCCTGCTAGGCAGTGCCGGTTTTGTCAGAGAACTGATCATGTCTTGAAGGACTGTGCCGAGTATCTTCGCCAATTGGACGAGGATGACGAGCCGGACATCCGGATCGTCCCAACTCCTAACTCTGGCGGCACACCTTCACCATCCGGTTATGTGTCTTTGTCACCTTCACATCTTGAAGGGTATGGCATGGATACGGTCACCGGATGTGTGGCTGATCTGGGCACCGACATTGCTGAGCCCATTCTCCCAGTGCATCCACCACCTCTAGTGGATTCGATTCTTTGTGAGGAATCGGTGCTCGACTTTTATCTGAGCACTATTCCTCTCCCCGTTGTGCATACTACACTCGTCCCTGACGACATTGTTGATGATGTGTCGCAAGAGGAGGCGGTTGATCTTAGTATTGTGCCTACTCCTATGGAGGAGGACAACCTTCTAGGTGAAGAGGAGTTTTCCTCAGCACCGGTGGAGGAAGTCCAAATCCTAAGCTTGGCCACCGTTGATCCCGCCGAATCTTGTAGCATTGATGACAATGCAAACATTATTTTACTTCCCCAACCTAATGGGAGTGAGACCGGGACCACTCCCCCGATTTTTGATTATTTATGTCATTCTTCTCTTTTATTTCCTGACCCCCCTTCTTCATCTGAGCCTGTGCAGGTTGAGTCTTCACAGGTACATCAGGAGGACTTGGAGCATGATGCTCAAGTCAATGATGAGAGCATCCTCTCATGTGAGGAGGTTGATCCCCCCTCCGTAGAGGAAGCTCCACTCGTTGCCTTCTCCTCCTGCTGCCTTCCTGGAGATGACACCTTGCTGGGCAAGGATTTAGTTTGTGGTGAGATGAGTGAGGACCAGCTCTCCTCCTCTTCTTACTTCCTATTCCCGCTACCTGTGTCAAGCATGTATTTTTATTTAGGTAGGGGAGTAACTGCTCTATCTCCGTATCAGTACCTGCTACCGACACGTGTATTAGAACAGTTACCTGTCCATTTCCTTTTTCATAGGCCCATTAGCTAGAACCTTCATGTTTTTGAATAAGTCGTGCTGGGATGACAATAACCCCAGTAGTTATCTTACTTTTCATGCATTTTATTTTAGTCCATCCTGTTTAGTTAGCTGTAGTTTATTGTAGTTTATCTTTTTCTGTTTCTTTTGTTTTGCGGAGCTGACCCCTGCAGGTACTTCTTTTGGATGGCGGATGCTGCAGCCTAGTCTTGGTTTAAACGCCAATCTTCTGGTATGCTCAC
This sequence comes from Dactylorhiza incarnata, assembly GCA_033032865.1. Taxonomy (NCBI): domain Eukaryota; kingdom Viridiplantae; phylum Streptophyta; class Magnoliopsida; order Asparagales; family Orchidaceae; genus Dactylorhiza; species Dactylorhiza incarnata. The sequence continues at coordinate 11,042,733 of JAWHQI010000031.1, forward strand.
TTGCTGAGCATTGGGTACTCTCTTCCCATAGCCCTATTTTGATTTTCATATCATATATTATGCGGATTGTTTAATTTAAGTCTGGGGGAGAGTAGTTTTGTTTACCCGCTCACGTGCACTACTGCACTGCATGCTAGAAGATTTCATTTAAAATGTTTTGTTTATTTTCATTGCACACCACATCACCCACTTGAGCGCGTACTCATCTGTTTGCTTGCTCTGTTGTGAATTTAATTCTTCTGCTTATTTGGGAAAGTCTAGGTGATGGCTTAGGACTTTGTAGCAGAGTAAAATGTTGACTCTAGTAGTGCTCCTAGTCGAGTGCTCGGTTGCATAGAAATTTGTGTAGAGTAGACTTCTCTTTATACTTATGGTTTTATATTTTTTCTTATTAGTGTAAATGTTGTTTACTCTACTCAAATGGTGAATTCGGTGGAATCAAACGGTAGCATAGGGATGTGTGTAAACGATCGCTAGATTCGTATTGCTTGAGTCGGGAGAAAGGAGAATCTTTCTCGGTGGCTAGAACTTGCCCCAAGCGATTCTTGAAGCATGGGTATACGGTTAGTCCATTGTGTGAATGTGATATAGGCCATCATTTTGGCCCGGTTGAGCCTTTGTGCATATCCCTACCGCTATATCCTCGCTAGCCCAGTTGTGCCTACCCGTTCTTTGATTCAGCCCCACTTTTATTTCACCAAAGCCCAAAAGCCAATCCTAGTCGCACACCCAAATCTGAGCTTTAGCTTTTTATTATTTTCATGAGTTGGGCTGTTGATGTGGTAATATGTTTGTGAAGATGTGGATGTGTCCTTTTGTTTATTTGCTGAAAATGATAAGAAAAGAAAAGAAAAAAAAATGAGAAAAAGAAAAGAAGTTAAAAAGAAAGGAAAGAGAAGGAGTGTTTAATTGAAAATCTTTATGTATAGATTTATGTTTGGGAGTAGGCGGTGCACGCACCCGTGCTGTTAAGTTCAAGTCTGGGGGTGTTGTGTACCCGCGTGTTTGTGTGGTGAATGAGGATAGTTTCCTGCATTAGCTCATTTGGGTTTAGTGCTTGAGCCGTCGTTTTTATCTTTGTTTACCCTCACCTAAACCCAAGCCTCATTTAAAACCTAAAGCCCTATTGATTCACACATTTGAGTCAAACCAGTGCCGTGGAGAGAATGTGACCGGGCAAGCTTATGGTCACCGACACTGATGGATTTCAGTGGAGTTTTTCCCGCATCCCGATCTTGAGCAATGCTCGTCTCAGCGCTTAGTTTACTTTCTCCGTATGCATGACCGAATGATTCACCGTTGTTCACCATTTTGAGTAGTTGTAATATGCTTTTACTCTTTTAGAAATATATAAACTGTTTTTATAATCAGAAATCTTTTCTACTATTTTTCTTATGCACGTGAGCATGCGACTTCGCATGATACTCTGTAGTGTAATCAATAAGCCATCTACTGTTCTTTCCTAGTTCGCTTAGAATTTGTTTGCTCGGGACGCGCAAACAGTTAAGTCTGGGGGTGTGATGAGTCCTGATCATATACACTTTTATGGACTCATCTGGGCCATTTATTTAGTCATTTCACCGCACTTTAGCCCTGTTATAGTTCATATTGATCAGTTTATGCTAGGTGCACTTCTAGGCCCATTCTGGTGTAATTTCGTATCTATCTTTGTTATTAGTTTTCTTGCGATGTTAAGTCCCACTTTCAGTGGCTAGACTGGTGTCGTACGCTGGAACAGGTGTCGTGCAGGTGTTTCCGATACAATTCTGTACAGGAACACTGCGCACGATCACCGGTTCTAATGCGCACGACCACTGGTCGTGCGCCGCTGATCGTGCGCACTTAACCTTATTTGTTGAGTTCTGTTTCAAGCAGTGCGCACGACCATCTACGATTGTGCGCACGACCACCGGTCGTGCGCCACTGTTCGTGCGCACTTATCATCAATTTTATGAGTTCTGTTTCGGCTAGTGCGCACGACCACCTACGATAGTGCGCACGACCACCGGTCGTGCGCCACTGGTCGTGCGAACATGTTATTTTATAATTTCTGCCTTTGCAGGTTCCGTCCAGGCAGAGCGCACGATCACCGAATTCTAGTGCGCACGACCACTGGTCGTGTGCCAACGACCGTGCACACTGTTTATTCCAGCGCCTATAAAATGACCTGCTCGCGAATTAGGTCGGGGATCCGCATTTTCCCGCCGTTTCTTGCGCAGTTCCGCCCAGTTTCGCCCCTCCATCGTCGCCCACCATCTAGAGGTGCTCCGGGCTTGTTCTTCACGCCAATCTTGAGCCGGAGTTTCCTCTCGGCCTTCTCCTTCATCCAAGAGCTCCAAAGGAAGACCTAGCCGCCATTGCCATCAAGCAAGAGAAAGTTTGCAACCTCTACCGGATCGTGACATGAAGAAGACAGGTCCATTGGGAGGTGTGACAGCCATTCTCTACCCCGGACGTAGTTGCGGACCGAGCTTGGACGCGGATTGACAACCCGGCGATTCCAACCGTGAATCTCCAGCGAGCCTTCGGATTCGATCGATTTCTTGCCTTGTTCTCCTCTTATTTATTGTTGTAATAGTTAGATCTTTTGTATTTTGATGAAGAACACTATAGACCTTGCTATTTAAAGTTTTTTCATGTCTATGTGAAATACCCTTTTTGTTTATTTGTGTGCTTGAGGTGCGCCCCATTCCATCCTCCATCCCGCCGCCACGTCCGGTGCTGCACTAGCAATTGCTAGTGGCGTGCTTGTCGATGAGGTGATTGCGACCCTCAATCCATTAGCTTACTCGTCCATCCGCCCTTGCGACGCAGCGCGCTCAAGGCCTGCCTAGTATCCATCCCGCCAAGCGAAGCATTGCATAGCGGCACTGCATAGGAGTAGTTGTAGTTGTTTTATTTTATTTTCCAAAAGCCAACCCAACTCCCCCGCATTCCATCCGACCCTTAGGACTTCGATCTCAAGTCCTTCCTTGAAAGTTAACTCCACCTTACTGTGTTCCTTCGAGATTCGATACTCGGGGATTACTCCTCGTTTTATATTACTTGAACGATCGGTACACTGCCGTTCCGTGTCGCAGTCGAGCTACCGCCTATAGCGGTGTGTGAGTTTGCGCCATCAGGGACCTGGCTCGCAAACAACTTCAAGTCCCGGACGAGGCGAGACCAGGAACCCGCTCGCATAAGAAAACAGCTCGCGACAGAGCGACTGAGCCTGTGGTTCGCAAGGCGCACTGAGCCAGGCCTGAGTTCACAAATTTTATTAATAAAATTTCGATAACGTGAATAAAAGAAGCGAACCAGGACGGGTTCGCCTGCACGTCAACCCATGAGAAGCAATAGAAGCTTGCGAGAGGCAAGAGCGAGTAGGGATGAGGTAAGGTGGACCCCGCTCGCAATGTTTCCCTACAGGGTATCGCCTAAACAAAGATGGAGTTCTAAAGGGTGATAGCCTTCTCATAGCCGCAGAAGAATAAGGCGCGGGAGCAATCTAGATACGACACCGAAATGGGCGAATTATTAGGCAAGGGGAGGCGAACGCGAGTGCCAAATGAAGACGTTAAGGCACGAGCGCAGGGAAAGAAAAAGTTTAGAAAGTCAGAATTGCGCGAGCATGAATGAATGTGCGAGTGCGTGCGAAAGGTAAAAAAGAAATCACACTTAAAAATGGACAAAATATTTCCTCCATTGCCCAAAGTTATTTACAATTAACGGCGAACTCGCCAGTCGAAAACAAAATGTTACATTTGGCAAAAGAATGAAAACCCCAAAATAGCGCACCAGAGAAGTCTTCAGTCGCTCTCGCGATCCTCCATCTCAGAGACTGGCGCGAACAGATCGGGGATGACTTCCTCCACAGTGAGTTCCATGGCGTTAGGAACGATCAGATCCGCCCCCTTAAGGGTGTCGAAGACGAGCTCGGCGATCTCCATTGATTTTTTGCGGGCGGCCTCCTTTTCGTCTCGCGACTGGCCGCGAGCTCCAGCTCGCGGAGGAGGAGGGGGAGCACCGCCAGGGTCAGGTCGCGAACCTGGGCCTTGAGGCAAGTGTTCTCCATTTCCAGGTTGGCGATCCTCACGTTTAGTTGGCCGACGGACTCGACATCCTGCAGAAAGGAAGTTAGCAAAGGCAAGGCGAAGCGAGACAGAAAAAGGTTTGTGCAAACATTACTTACCAGGCCTCCCTGAAGGCTGGCGAGGAGGCCCTCAGACAAAGCCTCCTTTCCCTTGAGATCCGCGACCTCATCCACGGACTTCCGGAGCTCGACGTTGAGCTCCCTGATTTCCCTGTCCGCGGTGAAGTACCGGCGGCCCACCATGTGGGTAAGCTCCGTAGCCCGGAATTGGGGTCGCATGGCTTCATAAATGAGCCCTATCGGCGTGAAGGTCCAGAAGAGGGAGGCGTCCTCACGGCCGTAGAGCCCAAAGGCGAGAGCGAATGCCTAGCCTCCGATATTGTCACTCTCCACCCAGGACGGGAGGAGGGAGGAGCAGACGATCTTATTCTGCTCGGGATCCCATGCGAGCAACGGCTCGCCAACTGCGTCCGAGAGCTTCGCGCCGAGCCCGAAGTTCTTGTGGCTCATCGGCTTAGGCTTGACGGCCGCTTCCTCAGGCTCGCTCCTGATTCGCCAGCGGGGAAGGAGGGGGCTCAGATCCGGAAAGGTAGACAATGTTTTTCCCCTTAATAGCAAATGGGGCCTTCTTGGCCTCTTCGCCGATCCCTGCGAGGCGGGCCGGCTTGGAGGGCGAGGGCGCTTCTTTCCTAAAGAAGAGCTCGGGAGGTCACGAAATGCCTCGGCAGCCGCGTTCGTGAGCGGGCCAGTGGCGAGGGAGGAAGAAGGAGCGTGCGTAGGGTTGAGCGGAAGGTCGCGCTCTCCTGCAACGGTAACTAAGGACATTAGCTAACAAAAAGGGGGGAAGAGGAATAAGGAAGTTTGCGAGTGCGAGTCAGACCTTCCCTGTAACAGTACTGGCTAGCCTGACCCGGGCCCCTAGCCCAGTACTGCCGGCACCGACGGCCCAGGCCCATTCTGGGATGGCCTGACTAAGCCCATCCGGGTCACTGGCCCCGCCCTAGGACACTGTACCTCCGGTTCAGCCTGACCACAACTAGTCAACAACAAGCCTGCAGGCCGTACACCCCAACGCCTCTCTGGCCCTGTTTCTCAGGCGCAGCGGGTTGTTGGAGGGAGGTTTCGAACCCACAACCTCCCTTGATAAGAACCTCTTCAAACAGGTCTCATCACCAACTGAGCTGCAACTCAGTTGGTGATGAGACCTGTTTGAAGAGGTTCTTATCAAGGGAGGTTGTGGGTTCGAAACCTCCCTCCAACAATGCGCTGCGCCTGAGAAATAGGGCCAGAGAGGCGTTGGGGTGTACGGCCTGCAGGCTTGTTGTTGACCAGTTGTGGTTAGGCTGAACTAGCGGACCAGTGTCCTAGGCGGGGCCAGTGACCCGGATGAGCTTGGTCAGGCCGTCCCAGAATGGGCTTGGGCTGTCGGTGCCGGCAGTACTGGGCTAGGGGCCCGGGTCAGGCTAGCCAGTACTGTTACAAAAAGTGCACTTTTTGTAACAGTACTGGCTAGCCTGACCCGGGCCCCTAGCCCAGTACTGCCGGCAGCGATGGCCCAGACCCATTCTGGGACGGCCTGACCAAGGCCATCCGGGTCACTGGCCCCATGATGGTGCAAATCTCACACACCGCTATAGGCGGTAGCTCGACTGCGGCACGAAACGGCAGTGTACCGATCGTTCAAGTAATATAAAACGAGGAGTAATCCCCGAGTATCGAATCTCTCAAGGAACACAGTAAGGTGGAGTTAACGTTCGAGGAAGGACTTGAGATTGAAGTCCTTAAGTCGGATGGAATGCGGGGGAGTTGGGTTGGCTTTTGGGAAATAAAATAAAACAACTACAACTACTCCTATGCAATGCCGCTATGCAAAGCTTCGCTCGGAGGGATGGAAGACTACGTAGGCCTTGAGCGCGCTACTTCATAAGGGCGGATGGACGAGTAGGCATGCGGATCGAACTATGCAGGCCTTGAGCGCGCTGCTTCGTTAGGCGGGATGGAATACGGGCCGCGATGCCACGCTTCGGTAGGCGGATGGACGAGTAGGCTAACGGAATGAGGGTCGCAAGCACCTCGTCGACAAGCATGCCACTAGCAATTGCTAGTGCGGCACCGGACAACCAACAATCCACACCACAAGGCACACCTCAAAATAATAAGCAAGAATACTCTAATCACATAGACATAATCAAGTATAAATGCTAATAATAAAGCACGCTTCATCATAATGTTAGATCTAACTACATATACATCAATAAGAGAAGAATAGAGCAAGAAATCGACCGAATCCGAAGGCTCATTGTAGATTCACGGTTGGAATCGCCGGGTTGTCAATCCGCGTCCAAGCTCGGTCCGCAACTACGTCCGGGGTAGAGAGAGCTGTCACTACTCTCCAATGGACCCGTCTTCTTCGTGTCACGATCCGGTAGAGGTTGCAAACTTCCTCTTGCTTGATGGAGATGACGGCTAGGTCTTCCTTTGAAGCTCTTGGATGAAGGAGGCGGCCGAGAGGAAACTCCGGCTCAAGATTGGCGTGAGGAACAAGCCGGGAGCACCTCCAGATGGTGGGCGGCGATGGAAGGGCGAAACTGGCGCGGAACAGCGGAAGAACGGCGGAAAAATGCGGAAGATATGACCTAAATCGCGAGCAGGTCGCTTTATAGGCGCTGGAATAAACAGTGCGCACGGTCAGTGGCGCACGACCAGTGGTCATGCGCACTAGAATTCGGTGATCGTGCGCTCTGCCTGGACGGAACCTGCAAAGACAGAAATTATAAAATAACATGTTCGCACGACCAGTGGCGCACGACCGGTGGTCGTGCGCACTATCGTAGGTGGTCGTGCGCACTGATTGAAACAGAACTCAAGAAATTGATGATAAGCGCGCACGAACAGTGGCGCACGACCGGTGGTCGTGCGCACTGGCGTAGATGGTCGTGCGCACTGCACCAAACATAACTCATAAAAAAGGGTTAAGTGCACACGATCAGTGGCGCACGACCAGTGGTCGTGCGCAATAGAACCAGTGATCGTGCGCAATGTTCCTGTGCAGAATTGCACCGGAATCACCTGCACGACTCCTGTTCTAGCGTACAACCATGAATCCAGCTACTGAAAGTGGCACCTAACAGTGCATGAAAACTACTAATGAAGATAAACATGAAAACACACCAAAATGGGCCTAAAAGTGCACTTAGCTTGGAATAACAGGTAGAGAACAAATATGAGTGATTATGGATCTAAAATGTAGTGCATTGACTTAAATACCGGCCCAGATGAGTCCATAAATGTGTATATAAATGGGACTCATCACACCCCCAAACTTACCTGTTTGCGCGTCCCGAGCAAACAAATTCTAAGCGAACGGGGAAAGAAAAGTAGATGGCTTAGAACTACAATATAGAGTACCATGCGAAGTCGCATGCTTACGTGCATAAGAAGAATAGTAGAGAAGATTTCTGATTATATAAACAGTCTATATATTTCTAAAAGAGTAAAAGCATATTACAACTACTCAAAATGGTGAACTACGGTGAATCATTCGGTCACGCATACGGAGAAAGTAAACTAAACGCTGAGATGAGCATTGCTCGAGATTGGGGTGCCGGATAAACTCCACCAAAATCCATCGGTGTCGGTGACCATAGGCTTGCCCGGTCACATTCTCTCCACGGCACTGGTTTGACTCAAATGCGTGAATCAATAGGACTTTAGGTTTTAAAATGGGGCTTGGGTTTAGGTGAGGTATGCAATGATAAAGACGATGGCTCAAATATTTTACCCAAATGAGCTAGTGCAGAAATTCTCCTCATTCGCCACACAAACACACGGGTACATCACACCCCCAGACTTGGACTTAACAATATGGGTGTGTGCACCGCCTACTCCCAAACATAAATCTATACATAAAGATTTTCAATTAAACACTCCTTCTCTTTCCTTTCTTTTTAACTTCTTTTCTTTTTCTCATTTTTTTTCTTTTCTTATCATTTTCAGCAAATAAACAAAAGGACACATCCACATCTTCACAAACATATTACCACATCAACAACCCAACTCATGAAAATAATAAACAGCTAAAGCTCAGATTTGGGTGTGCGACTAGGATTGGCTTTTGGGCTTTGGTGAAATAAAAGTGGGGCTGAATCAAAGAACGGGTAGGCACAACTGGGCTAGCGAGGATATAGCGGTAGGGATAAGCACAAAGGCTCAACCGGGCCAAAATGATGGCCTATATCACATTCACACAATTGACTAACCGTATACCCATGCTTCAAGAATCGCTTGGGGCAAGTTCTAGCCACCGAGAAAGATTATCGTTTCTCCCAACTCAAGCAATACGAATCTAGCGATCGTTTACACACATCCCTATGCTACCGTTTGATTCACACCGGATTCACCATTTGAGTAGAGTAAACAACATTTACACTAATAGAGAAAAATATAAAACCATAGTATAAAAAGAGATCTAACCCACACAAATTCCTATGCAACCGAGCACTCGACTAGGAGCACTACGGGAGTCAACATTTTACTCTGCTACATAGTCCTAAGCCATCACCTAGACTTTCCCAAATAAGCAGAAGAATTAAATTCACAACAGAGCAAGCAAACAGATGAGTACGCGCTCAAGTGGGTGATGTGGTGTGCAATGAAAATAAACAAAACATTTTAAATGAAATCTTCTAGCATGCAGTGCAATAGTGCACGTGAGCGGGTAAACACAACTACTCTCCCCCAGACTTAAACTAAACAATCCGCATAATATATGACATGAAAATCAGCAACGGCTAGGGGAAGAGAGTACCCAATGCTCAGCAAGTGAGCATACCAGAAGATTGGCGTTTAAACCACGACTAAACTGCAGCATCCGCCATCCAGAGAAGATACCTGCAGGGGTCAGCTCCACAAAAACAAAAGACAAAAGAAAACTGAAATGAAAATACGACTAACTAAACATGATTAGATGAAATAAAAATGCAGAAAAGAAGATAACTACTGGGGTTATTGTCCTCCCAGCACGACTTATTCAAACTTTAAGAGTTCTAGCTAATGGGCCTATGGAAGGAGAAGTGGACAGGTAACTGGCCTAATATCCGTGTCGGTAGCGGGTACCGATACGGTGATAGAACAGTCACGCCTCTACCTGAATATAAATAATACCTGCTTGACACAGGTAGAGGGAAAAGAAACTAAGAAAAGGAGGAGGCCTGGTCCTCACTCATCTCACAAAACACCTCCTTGCCTAGCAAGGTATCGTCAACAGGGGGTCCGCAGGAGGAGAAGGCAACAAGTGGAGCTTCCTCTACGGAGGGGGGATCAACCTCCTCACATGAGAAGATGCTCTCATCATTGACTTGAGCATCATGCTCCAAGTCCTCCTGATGTACCTGTGAAGACTCAACCTGCACAGGCTCAGATGAAGAAGGGGGGTCAGGAAATAAAAGAGAAGAATGACATAAATAATCAAAAATCGGGGGAGTGGTCCCGGTCTCACTCCCATTAGGTTGGGGAAGTAAAATAATGTTTGCATTGTCATCAATGCTACAAGATTCGGCGGGATCAACGGTGGCCAGGCTTAGGATTTGGACTTCCTCCACCGGTGCTGAGGAAAATTCCTCTTCACCTAGAAGGTTGTCCTCCTCCATAGGAATAGGCAAAACACTCAGATCAACCGCCTCCTCCTGCGACACATCATCAACAATGTCGTCTGAGACGAGTGTAGTATGCACAACAGGGAGAGGAATAGTGCTCGGATAAAAGTCGAGCACCGATTCCTCACAAAGAATCGAATCCACTAGAGGTGGTGGATGCACTGGGAGAATGGGCTCAGCAATATCGGTGCCTAGATCAGCCACACATCTGGTGACTGTGTCAACGCCATACCCTTCAAGATGTGAAGGTGGCAAAGACACAAAACCGGATGTTGAAGGTGTGCCGCCAGAGTTAGGATTCGGGACGATCCGGATATCCGGCTCATCATCCTCATCCAATTGGCGACGAAAAGCAGCACAATCCTTCAGGGCATGATCTGTGCTCCGACAAAACTGGCACTGCCTAGCGGGCTTCTTTGGCACAGCGGGGGCTGGAGCCTAAAAGAAGTATGATGGTAAAGGCTCAGCAGAGTAGCCATAAGACTTACGCGCACCATGTGGAGTACTAGACGACGTCGGTGCTCCATATGCTGGGCTATAAGAATTATGCCTACTATTCTCCGTAGGGCATTCATCACTAGAGTGGGAGGTAGCTCCACACCAACGGCAATGGAAATTGAGATGTGCCCACATAGTGTGAAGATAAAACGATTCAAAATCAAAATGCTATTGTGCAAAATACTACACCTAACAAAAATTACTAAAGCAACCTAATAAAAAACAAGAAAACAGAAAATGAGGAAATAAAACAAAGAAATGCGATTTACAAATAGAAGGGCACCTTTCTCAGATTCTCCCTCTCCAGAAAACTCACACGACTGTGTTCCCCGGCAACGGCGCCAAAAACTTGATGGCGCAAATCTCACACACCGCTATAGGCGGTAGCTCGACTGCGGCACGAAACGGCAGTGTACCGATCGTTCAAGTAATATAAAACGAGGAGTAATCCCCGAGTATCGAATCTCTCAAGGAACACAGTAAGGTGGAGTTAACGTTCGAGGAAGGACTTGAGATTGAAGTCCTTAAGTCGGATGGAATGCGGGGGAGTTGGGTTGGCTTTTGGGAAATAAAATAAAACAACTACAACTACTCCTATGCAATGCCGCTATGCAAAGCTTCGCTCGGCGGGATGGAAGACTATGTAGGCCTTGAGCGCGCTACTTCATAAGGGCGGATGGACGAGTAGGCATGCGGATCGAACTATGCAGGCCTTGAGCGCGCTGCTTCGTTAGGCGGGATGGAATACGGGCCGCGATGCCACGCTTCGGTAGGCGGATGGACGAGTAGGCTAACGGAATGAGGGTCGCAAGCACCTCGTCGACAAGCACGCCACTAGCAATTGCTAGTGCGGCACCGGACAACCAACAATCCACACCACAAGGCACACCTCAAAATAATAAGCAAGAATACTCTAATCACATAGACATAATCAAGTATAAATGCTAATAATCAAGCACGCTTCATCATAATGTTAGATATAACAACATATACATTAATAAGAGAAGAATAGAGCAAGAAATCGACCGAATCCGAAGGCTCGTTGTAGATTCACGGTTGGAATCGCCGGGTTGTCAATCCGCGTCCAAGCTCGGTCCGCAACTACGTCCGGGGTAGAGAGAGCTGTCACTACTCTCCAATGGACCCGTCTTCTTCGTGTCACGATCCGGTAGAGGTTGCAAACTTCCTCTTGCTTGATGGAGATGGCGGCTAGGTATTCCTTTGAAGCTCTTGGATGAAGGAGGCGGCCGAGAGGAAACTCTGGCTCAAGATTGGCGTGAGGAACAAGCCCGGAGCACCTCCAGATGGTGGGCGGCGATGGAAGGGCGAAACTGGCGCGGAACAGCGGAAGAACGGCGGAAAAATGCGGAAGATATGACCTAAATCGCGAGCAGGTCGCTTTATAGGCGCTGGAATAAACAGTGCGCATGGTCAGTGGCGCACGACCAGTGGTCGTGCGCACTAGAATTCGGTGATCGTGCGCTCTGCCTGGACGGAACCTGCAAAGACAGAAATTATAAAATAACATGTTCGCACGACCAGTGGTGCACGACCGGTGGTCGTGCGCACTATCGTAGGTGGTCGTGCGCACTGATTGAAACAGAACTCAAGAAATTGATGATAAGCGCGCACGAACAGTGGCGCACGACCGGTGGTTGTGCGCACTGGCGTAGATGGTCGTGCGCACTGCACCAAACAGAACTCATAAAAAAAGGTTAAGTGCACACGATTAGTGGCGCATGACCAGTGGTCGTGCGCAATAGAACCAGTGATCGTGCGCAGTGTTCCTGTGCAGAATTGCACCGGAAGCACCTGCACGACTCCTGTTCTAGCGTACAACCACGAATCCAGCTACTGAAAGTGGCACCTAACAGTGCATGAAAACTACTAATGAAGATAAACATGAAAACACACCAAAATGGGCCTAAAAGTGCACTTAGCTTGGAATAACAGGTAGAGAACAAATATGAGTGATTATGGATCTAAAATGTAGTGCATTGACTCAAATACCGGCCCAGATGAGTCCATAAATGTGTATATAAATGGGACTCATCACCCCACCCTAGGACACTGGTCCGCCAGTTCAGCCTGACCACAACTGGTCAACAACAAGCCTGCAGGCCTTACACCCCAACGCCTCTCTGGCCCTATTTCTCAGGCGCAGCATGTTGTTGGAGGGAGGTTTCGAACCCACAACCTCCCTTGATAAGAACCTCTTCAAACATGTCTCATCACCAACTGAACTGCAGCTCAGTTGGTGATGAGACCTGTTTGAAGAGGTTCTTATCAAGGGAGGTTGTGGGTTCGAAACCTCCCTCCAACAACGCGCTGCGCCTGAGAAATAGGGCCAGAGAGGCGTTGGGGTGTACGGCCTGCAGGCTTGTTGTTGACCAGTTGTGGTCAGGCTGAACCGGCGGACCATTGTCCTAGGGCGGGGCCAGTGACCCGGATGGGCTTGGTCAGGCCGTCCCAGAATGGGCCTAGGCCGTCGGTGCCGGCAGTACTGGGCTAGGGGCCCGGGTCAGGCTAGCCAGTACTGTTACATTCCCCCTGGGGGACAGGCATCAACGAGTCCACCCACTGCTGGAGGTAGACAACCTCAAAGTTCTTCCCTTAAAGGTATTGATACAACTTCGCGTCATCGCCCCCTAGTGTTGCGGGAGGGCATAAAGTGGCCTCGTCTCGCTGAAGGGGGGTGTAAGAGAGGTTGCCGAAGGGACCCTTCACCAGGATGTACTTCTGCGTCCAGTAGTGGGACTTGTTGACGGTTTCGCAGAGGGTGACGTGTTGGCTCGCAAAATGAGCTGTCCCTGTACAACCCCGATATGCGCCAGGCAAGGGTGGGCATTTTGAGAGGTCAACATTATGAAGAGAGTAATAGGGGGAATAAGCCAGACAAGTCCTCGCAAGAGTCGGGCGGGCGAGACAAGCCCTCGCCGACTATTCACTGGTAGGCCGGCGAGACGGGTACCCGCCGTGCAAACGCGAGAAGGGCTGCCGAGCCAACCACTCGCGAGCCGCTTACAGCATTTTTCTGGGTTCAACGAAAGGCGTTCGAAAAAATCGAGCGTGCTCGACGATGTGTATTCTGCATTCGACGAACTCACTTCTCAGTTCGACGAATGTCAAGTTCAAGCAGAAGCTTATCTCAGCGATTGGGCCGAGAGGGTTTATCGTCTCGGCGGCCCAGTCTCATCCCAGCGGATCCGCTGGGAAAGGCAGTCATCTCGGGGGGACCAGGGTGAGCTCGCAGGAAGGCGTGCGAGACCAGGTCTCAGTGGATATCGCCAGAAGGGTCCCAAGCAAGGTCTTAATGATGCGCTCGCCAGGGGGGATGTTGCGGAAGAGATCCGCAAGGAGGCAGCGAGAGCTCTCGCAAGTAATGTTCTCGCAAACCCCTTGCCCGAAGGTTGATAGGGAAGGATTACCTTTTTACCCCCGATGGTCTGCCATTAGCCTCCCCAAACAGCGGAGTTCGGCTGTTAGCAGACCAATTTTGGGGTGCGGATAGTAAAATCAAGAGGCGGAATCCTGCTATTTGCAGGCCAGTTCAGAAAATCTATAAATAAGACCCAAGGGGCACCTTTGGAGAGGACTTCTTTTTTAGAGCTTCTCTCTCCTCAGGCTTTCCTTGGTTGGCATTTTCAGAGCTCTCCAAGGTGCCCGGGCTTCAGCTTTGGATTGGGAGGGGAAGCGCTCTAAAGATCTTCCGGGTGTGTGGTGTGTCCTCCTTGCTGAGTCTAAGGGTTCGTGTCCAGTTCCGAGGCTTCAGTCTGCCCCTTCGTGGGATTAGTAAGTTCCAGCCGCCCCAACTTGTTGGGGGCCCCGAGCTCCACAGAGACCATTTACTGGTTTCAATATTTTTGGTGCGGTGAGCGTGGAGTGCAGCTGGTTCAAGAAAATCTCAAGGAGGATGCATGACAGGAGAGGACGAGCAGGATGCGAGACCTGGAGGGTCGCCACCCCCAGGAGTGCCCGCAACGGTGGAAATGCTGGCAGACCTTAGGCGAGATCTTCTTGGAGCTTTTCAGAGCATTCTCGTCACGGCGCTCGGTGGTCTCGCGACCCCAGTGACCAAGGTGGCTCCTCCGCCGGGGGTGGGCGAGAATGCCCCAGCTCCGCGAGCCGGAAGGGAGGCGGCGACCCAAGGTGCGGGGTGAGGCCTCTCCAGGCGAGAACTTTTCCTCAGCCCGGAGAGCGAGCGAGGTCCCGGCGAGGGTCGCCCAAGTGGAAGGGGTCCCGACCAGTGGGGCCCCACCGAGCGGTCCTTTGATGAGCCCGAGGTCGGCAGGAGCAGGGTCGCCAGGGGAGCTCGCAGGGAGAGTGGAGCAGGTCCATAGGGTGAGTGGGGGGAGCCCTTTTTGCAGATTGGTGCTCTCGGCACCACTCCCTGAGGGATTCAGGGAGCCGGCCATGACGCTGTATACCGGCAAGTATGACCCCGTTCAACACTTGCAATGGTTCGAGGATATGGTTTCAATCAGACCTATATCGGACGCCTTCAAGTGCCGACTTTTTGCTACCACCTTGAAGGAGAAGGCGAGGGACTGGTTCCACCAGCTGCCCTCGGGGTCGATTTATGCCTTCGAGGACTTGCACCGGGGTTTTCTCTTGCGCTTCTCCACCTCAAAGAAAAGGAAGAAGTATCCTGAGTCACTCTTTACCATCAAGCAGAAGTCCGGAGAGTCGTTAGCTCAGTATCTGGAGCGGTTCAGGGAGGAGGTTCTCCTCGTCCAGGAGGTGCCAGGGTACACCCTCCAGCTTGCCTTCACTCTGGGGCTGCGGGAGGGTTTCTTCAAGATGGATCTCAAGAGGAGGGTTCCTCTGTCATATGAGGAGTTGATGGAAAGAGCTGCGGAGGAAGTGGACGGGGAGGCAGCAAACCCCAAGTTCACGAAGAGGTTAGCACGGCTGAGCAAGCCGGAAGGCAGGCAGGTAGAGCCGAGAAGGAGAGAAGAAGCGAGGGCCCCGGAGTTGGGGTGGAGGCAGCAAGGTGGGAGAATGCGGGATCCAGGAAGGGGGTTCCCCCACGGAGGCGGTAACTTCCAAGGAGGGCAGGGAAGGCCACATCAATTGGGGTGGAGGCAAGGTCCTAGACCACCTCCCCCCCACCTCAACAAGCAATGGAGATATGAGGAGAGAGAATAGGAGGAGGAAGAGGGGCAGAGGGTAGAGGAGCCGGGTCCCGAAGAAAGAACAGGGGAGTAGGAGGAGAGGAGAGGGGGGTGGCGCTGCCGTACTGTGATTTCCACCAGGAGGAAGGTCACACAATAGTCACCTGCCCAGAGTTCTTAGAAGCAAGGAATGCAAGGGTCCCAGCACCGCAACCACATCAGCGATCAGTGAGGATATAGGAGATTCCACCCCAGGAGGATGAAGATGAAAGGTGTGAGTACCAGGCCGATTTGGGGTCCCGAGGGGGGATCGGGGTTATCCATGGGGGGGGGGGGGGGGGGGGGTAGGGATTGAGGCGACCCGGAAGGCGAGCCTCCATACTATCTATCGTCGTAGCGTGGCTTCGACGTCCCTGGCCCTGCCCCCAGCAGAGAAGATTTCCTTCACCCAAAAGGACATGCCGGGTTATGAAGACCCATTCTGCGATGCGCTAGTCATTCAGACGGCGATCGAGAACTTCACCATTTCCCGAATACTTGTGGACAACGGGAGCTCAGTCAACGTCATCTTTAAGAAGGCGTTCGATGGAATGGGGGTAGAGGCAAGAAGGGTGTTGGCCTCGGACGGTCCGTTGTTTGGATTCTCCGGGGAGAGGAAGGAGGTCGAAGGAGGAGTAGGACTCCATGTGGTTTTGGGAGGGCAGTCCCGGAACTGCCGCTTTGTCATAGTGGACGCCCCCAGCAGCTATAGCGCTATCTTCGGACGGCCGCTCATCAGTGCGTTCCGGTGCGTCCCCTCCACATTCCACCAATTCCTTAAATTTAATGATGTAGGGGTCCATGTTCGGATCAGGGGAGACCCCAAGGTGGCGAGGCAGTGCTATGTGACTGCCGTCAACACCATCTCTTGGATGGAAGAAGCGGAGGAGTGGGACAAGGTGATGGAAGAGGTGGCCAAGGCCGAAGAGGAGGAGAAGCTGGAAGGAAAGATGAATGATGGAGTGGTTCATGCACAGAGAGGGGTCGTTGAGGGGCCCAGGGCGGAGGAGGGGAAAGAGAAAGAGGAAGAAGAAAAGGCCCTGGGAGGAAGGGCAGAGGAATTGATAATGATGAGAGAGGGAAGAGGTGGAGGAAGGAGCCAAAGCGCTCGCTTGTGGCGGAGAGGAGGACAGTGCCTTGGGAGAGCAATCCAGGTTGGAGGCAGTGGAGGTGGAGGTCACCACCAGGGCTGGAACAATCGAGAAGATAAAGATCAGTGGGGAGCTCAGCCCCGAGGACCAGAGGAAGGTCTCGGCTTGTGTCCAAGACAATGTGGATGTCTTCGCATGGAGTGCTGCGGAGATGCCAGGGATCGATGCGGATGTGGCGTGCCATCGCCTCAACCTTGATCCCGGCACCCGCCCCATTCGCCAAAAGAAGAGGTCCATCGCAGACAAGCTGGAGGTCCCTATCCGGGAGGAGGTGAACAAGCTCATCAAGGCCGGTTTTGTATCGGAGATCCAGTATCCAGGCTGGGTCTCCAATGTGGTGATGGTAAATAAGGGTGATGGTAAGTGCCGTATGTGTGTTGATTTCTCTTTACTTAATAAATCTTGCCCCAAGGATTGCTACACCCGCCTAGAATCGACGCGCTGGTTGACTCAGCCATTGGTTTCTCTGTGATGTCTTTTTTAGATGCTTTTTCAGGTTATCACCAAATTCGAATGCACCCCCCGACATCAAGGATGTATCCTTCATCACCGGGGATGGGTGCTATTGTTATAAAATGATGCCGTTCGATTTGAAGAACGCAGGGGCAACATACCAATGGATGATGGATAGAGTGTTTCGCGAACAGAAAGGCAAGAACCTGGAGGTCTACGTGGATGACCTGATGATAAAAAGTAGGGACCTTGAGTCTCACCTCAGGGACCTCGAGGAAACCTTTGGGATCTTGAGAAAGTTTAAAATGAAGCTTAACCCCTTAAAATGTGTCTTCGGGGCAAGCCGAGGGAAATTCTTAGGTCATTTGCTCACCCCGCTCGGGGTGGAGCCTAATCCAGACAAAGTGAGGGCAATCCTTGAGTTGGGGTCTCTAAGGAATGCGAAGGAGGTTCAACGTCTAACTGGGAAGCTAGCCGGGTTAAGTCGTTTCCTTTCCAAGGCAGGAGAAAAATGTTCTTCTTTTTTCAGGGTGCTGAGGGCAACCAGAAATTCGAGTGGACCCCCGAGTGCGAGGAAGCTTTTCAAACGCTAAAGGAACAACTGACCCAGGCCCCGCTACTGCATGGGCCGAGGCAAGGGGAGGACCTATACCTGTACCTGGGGGTAGGGTCGGAAGCGGTCAGCTCCGTGCTGGTCCGGGAAGAAGGGAAGAAACAACTCCCCATCTACTATGTTAGCAGGGTATTGAGGAAGGCCGAGCTCAGATATCCTATCCTGGAAAAGTTAGCATTTGCATTGGTGGTGTCGGCTAGAAAGATCCGGCCCTACTTCCAAGCACATTCAATCAGAGTAGTGACCGACCATCCCCTTCGCGGCATCATGGAGGGGGTGGAGCATTCCGAAAGATTGGCTAAGTGGTCGGTGGAGCTGAGTGAATTCAATATCTCCTACGTGCCCAGGGTATCCATAAAGGCGCAGGCAATGGCGGATTTCATGGCTGACTATGTGACCGAGTTGGAAGAGTCTGAATTACCCCACCCAGTGGCATGGAAAATGTTGGTGGATGGCGCATTAGGAAAGCATTCCTTCGGGGGAGGGGTGGTATTGGTAAGTCCGTAGGGCACCAGGATAGAGCAGGAAATTAACATTCACTTCCCCCTCACCAACAACCAGGCTGAGTATGAGGCCATGGTAGCAGGCCTCTGACTAGCTCGGGAGTTGGGAGTATAGGAATTGGAGGTCTCGACGGACTCCATGGTAGTGGCCTGCCAGATCAAGGGAGAGTTCGAGGTCAAGGAACCAACTCTCCAGCGGTACCTGGAGAAGGTCAAGGGGGTAGTCGGGCAATTTCACACGTCTTCCATCAAGCACGTCCCAAGAGAGGAGAACACCCGGGCAGACCTCCTGGCCAAGTTCGGCCCCCGGGCAGGGGGAACGGTATCGGAACTCTTCCGGCCGTCTATCGAGGAAGGAGAGCTGATGGAGGTGGATCGGCGGGTGTCATGATTGGACCCCTTCATCACCTACTTGATGACAGGGAAGTTCCCCGAGGAGGGGGTAGACAAGCGGCGGCTCAGGTACAAATCGACATATTACTCCTTGCATGCAGGGTTGCTATACCGCAAGACTCTCTCGGTACTCCTAGCCCATTGTGCCTCAGAGGAGGAAGCCCCGAGGGTCCTGGAAGAGATTCATCCGGGGGAGTGCGGCAGTCACTCGGGAGGCAGGACCCTGGAAGGAAGAGTACTAAGACAAGGCTACTTCTGGCCCACCCTCAGCAACGATGCGACGGAGTTCTCTAAGAGGTGCTCCAAGTGCCAGCTCTATGCCCCCTCCATCTCCTTCCGGCTCAAAGGCTCCGGACCATTACGGCCCCCTGGCCCTTTGTGATATGGGGGTTGGACCTGGTGGGACCTTTTCCCCAGGCGAGCGGCTAGAGGAAGTTCCTACTGGTGATGATAAACTATTTCTCTAAATGGATCGAGGTGAAGGCGCTCGCTAAGGTAACATCCCAGGTAGTGAGAAATTTTGTTTGGGGAGAAATCATTTGCAGGCACGAGCTCCCCCTAGCTATAGTCACAGATAACGAGCCGCAGTTTGCCAACGAGGAGTTTGTTAACTTCTGCACCCAGCTAGGCATCGATCTTCGATTCGCGTCAGTCCACCACCCTAGGAGTAATGGGCAGGTGGAAGCGGCAAACAAGATCATTGTCAACCTACTCAAGAAGAAAGTCGAAAATCTCAGGGGGAATTGGGTGGAACAACTACCTTCTGTCCTCTGGGCCATGAGGACTACTCCAAAAACGGCCACAGGGGAGACTCCCTTCAAGCTGTCTCATGGGTCCGAGGCCGTCCGTCAGATCGAATTCGAGGTAAGAACCCCCAGGGTGGTTGCCGCGGGCGAAGGGGATGAAGAATGGCTAATGGAAAACGACGCGGAACAAAGGTTGTCCCTGGACCTGGTAGAAGAGCTTTGAGACCTCGCTACTGTTTGGCAGGAGGAAATAAAACGACGAATGGCTCTGTACTTCGACAAGCACATCCGAGTAAAGCACTTCCAGAAAGGAGACCTGGTCTTCAAGAAGTTCGATGCGGCCGGAAGAGGGGTCGCGGTGGGTAAGCTTAATCCCAATTGGGAGGAACCATACATTGTAGGTGAAGTACTCAAGTCGGGAGGGTACCACCTCTGGGATATGGAAAGGGTACCCCTTGACCGAGCCAGGAGTGGGGATGACTTAAAACGATTTTATCTTTAAGAAGTTTTATCATTTTGCCTATTGAATGTCTCATTTTCGGCATACTACTCATAGCTACTCGAGCAGGTTGACAAGTTCTTTATGCTGGATTTCCCCGGATGATTCCGCTGCCAGGCTCTCGCTAGCCGGTGGGTCAGTTTGATCTCATGGAGAGGCTGGCAAGGTTGACAAGTTCCTTATGCTGGATTGCCCCGGATGATCCCGCTGCCGGGCTCTTTCTAGCCGGTAGGTCAGGTTGATCTCGCTGAGAGGCTGGCAAGGTTGACAAGTTCTTTATGCTGGATTGCCCCGGATGATCCCGCTGTCGGGCTCTCGCTAGCTGGTGGGTCAGGTTGATCTCGCGGTGAGGCTGGCAAGGTTGATAAGTTCTTTATGCTGGATTGCCCCGGATGATTCCGCTGCCGGGCTCTCGCTAGCCGGTGGGTCAGGTTGATCTCGCGGAGAGGCTGGCAAGTTCTTTATGCTGGATTGCCCCAGATGATCCCGCTGCCGGGCTCCCGCTAGCCGGTGGGTCAGGTTGATCTCGCGGTGAGGCTGGCAAGGTTGATAAGTTCCTTATGCTGGATTGCCCCGGATGATCCCGCTGCCTGGCTCTCGCTAGCCGGTGGGTCAGGTTGATCTCGCGGAGAGGCTGGCAAAGTTGTCAAGTTCTTTATGCTGGATTGCCTCGGATGATCCCGCTGCCGGGCTCTCGCTAGCCGGTGGGTCAGGTTGATCTCGCGGTGAGGATGTCAAGGTTGATAAGGTCTTTATGCTGGATTGCCCCGGATGATTCCGCTGCCGGGCTCTCGCTAGCCGATGGGTCAGGTTGATCTCGCGGTGAGGCTGGCAAGGTTGATAAGTTCTTTATGCTGGATTGCCCCGGATGATTCCGCTGTCGGGCTCTCGCTAGCCGGTGGGTCAGGTTGATTTCGTGGAGAGGCTGGCAAGGTTGATAAGTTCTTTATGCTGGATTGCCCAGAATGATTCCGCTGCCGGGCTTTTGCTAGCCGGTGGGACAGGTTGATCTCGCGGAGAGGCTGGCATGATTGATAGGTTCACGGTGCTGACAAGGGGGGGGAGGTCTCTGGCTGGTAAATCTTCAGTACCGACCACGACCTTCTCGCTCGATGAAAGGAAAACACCTCGCATGAAAAAGGGGGGGGGGGAACCCTACCGGTGCACTCTCGGCGGTTAGCGTTCGGCAAGCGAGTAATCGCTGGAATCAAGCAAGGCGAGAGTTCGGCAAGGGGTATCGCTCGAAAAGGCTACGAGGGTTATCGTTCGCAAAGGATCACCCTTCTTTAGGTCGAGAGGAAAGGGTGGTCCGAAGAACCTGCAATACAGGGGGAAAATAATGAAAAGCGAAGGCAATAAAAAAATGAGTTCTACGCCAAAGCTGTCCGACTACGTAATACGCGAGAATGAATACCACGAGAACATTAAAGAGTATCCGAGAACAAGACACAAATATAGAAAAGACTAAGGCAAAAAGAATGATCACAATACAATGACAAAAATCTGCATTTACATTTCGCAGTATAATTACCAGGAGCGGCGATCTCGCCAGCCAAAAAATGTGAACGAAATCAAAATAAAAATACAAGGTTTCAGAGGTCGCTCGCGGACTCCCCCTCACTGTCGCTGCTCTTCACCGGCGAGAGAGGGATGAAGAGCTCAGGAATGATGTCCTCAAGAGTCAGGTCGGCAGCATCGGCAGACAGCAGACCGGCCCCCTTCATCGCCTGGAAGATGTAGCGCGCTGACTGGGTGGACTCCTCACGGATCTCCTCATTTCGGGCTCGCCTCTCTTCCTTCAGGCGGCGAGGAGAGGGGGGACGCGCGCATGGGCCAATTCGCAGTTGTGGGCCTTTAGCCCAGCGATCTCGCCCTCCAAACTGAGGATGCGGGCTCCAGACCTCTCGACCGCCTCGACGTTCTGCACGAGAGAGAAAAGTTTAGAAAGTAAAAGCATAGAAGGGAAGAAGTAGCGAGGTCTTGAGGACTCACCACACCACCTTCGACGACAAGCAGCTTCTCCTTGAGTTGCGCATTTTCGGCGGAGAGCCCCTGGTAGGCTTTTGCGAGCTCCACGTTTTGGCGCCCGAGCTGCAAGCATAGCCTTCCTGTCATATGGGCAAGCTCCAAGGACCGCAACTGAGACCTCGCGCTCTCATATGCGAGAGTCCTCGTGGTCTCGTCCTTGTAGGCCCCGGCATCCTCGCGCCCATAGAGGGGGAAGGAGAAGTCGAAGGTGTGGTCGCTGACAGTCGTCTTCTCCACCCACGAGGGGAGGATGGTGGAGATGTCAGCTTTGTTGACCTCCGGCCTCCAGCACACCAAGAGCTCGCCGGAGTCGTCTTTACGCTTCTGGCCAAGGCCGAAGTTCCAGTGGTTGACTGGAATGGGCGGGTCGGAGGTCCGGACGGCCTCCTCTCTCTACTCATCAACCTCCCCATCGGAAAGGATGGTGAGGTCGATCTCGCCGAGGGGAACCTCGGCATGCTCCTTCCACTTCGTGGAGGGAAGCGGGCCCCGACTCTTCTTGGTCTTCTTCTTTGGCGGAGACTTGGGGGCTGGGTCCCGGCTACTGGAGGCCCCCGATCTCTTGCGAGAGGATGGTGGAGGCGGGGGGATGGTCTCACGGTAGGCCTCCGCTCCCATTGTTGCGAGAGAGAGGGTGGAGGAAGGTTTCCTCCTGCTCGAATAAGGGGGGTTGACTGGAAGATCTCGCTCCCCTGTAATTAAGAAAGATAAGAGGCAGCAAAAAATTGGAATCATGCAAGTTAGCGAGCAGGGTTATTACCTTCCCCAGGAAGAACTGGAAGCAGTGAGTCGAGGTTCCGGCGAAGATGGACCACCTCGATGTTCTTCTTGCAGAAGAACTGGTACAAAGCAGCATCGTGGCCGCCGAGAGTCGGCGGCCGGTAAGTGATCTCGCAGTGCTGAACTGGCGAGAAGGGGACATTGCCGAAGTTCCCCTTCACGAAGAGGAACTTTTGGGCCCAGTAGTGGGCCTTGTTTACGGTCTCGACAACCTTAGGACCCGAGCCCACAAAGTAGGCAGTTCCGTCTTTGTATGCTCGGAAGGAGAACAACTTACGGAAGACCGGCAGGCTGAATTCAATGCGCTCCTCGCGCATATAGCAGGCGAAGGCTATGATGACCGCCATGGAATTGGGGTTGAGCTGACCTGGAACGACGCCATAGTGCTTGAACACCTGGCGAGCAATAGAAAGCGAGATCAATACGCTGCGGGCGAGGTTGATTCAACAGAAGGAGAGGGTAAGCGAGATTAATCGGTACCTGGCGGACTTCAGGCCATAGAGGCAGGCGCGGGACCACCGCGAAATGGGCCGTCGAGATGGCTAGCTCGTCGGCAAGGAGGGAGTTGATCGCTTCATCCTCGCGAGGGCGACGAGCTGAGAAAGCGGGGGGGGGGGGGGGGACGAAGTCGGCGACCGCAGTGAAGTACTCTTCCTCGGTTAGGTTGCAGTTGAAGAAAGAATGATTGGCGAAAGTCCAGGCACACTTCCGCCAACCCTCAGAGGGAGAGGCGGCGAGATCTCTCGAGCAAGGGAAGAAGAAGGGTTGACGATGAATGTGGTAGGTGGCTCTCAATTATGACCCTATTTATAGCAAAACCAAATTGGCGGGAAGAAGTTGAAGCGCCGATGGGTGCGGTTAGCAAAACATCACCGCATGACCGCGCGCGAGAAACACTTTGCTTCCAAAAAATAACGTACGGGCGAGATCTTCTTACGAGGTCAGTATGAATAGATAATTGGCGAGGACGAAATAGCCTACGACAGAAATAAAATAAGAAAAGGGCATAGCCATAAGAATCGCGAGCGAGAACCCATAAATGACTGTCAATAACGGCTACCAAGCAAGAATCCATAAATACAAGCAGCAAATAGTTACGTGATTGTCCATTATAAGAAGAAACAATAGTAAATAGGAAAAGTTCGCAGAAGGGAGGCGGGCCCGCGAGACTAGTGGGGCAACCATTTCCATCTGCCACCACCTCGCGAGCCGGTCCGTGGCGGTACCCTGGAGTTGTAATAAACCTGGGCCGCCCGGCCCTCCTTGTCCATAAGGTAGGCGTAGTCCCTCATCCTCGCAATATGCACCTCCGGCGGCATGACAGTCTCGTCGTGGTCACGAGGCAGCGCGACTCGGAGTCTTGCGCACTCATCCATCAGGGTGGCATGCCTCTCCTCGGCAGCCTCTCTATCTCGTCTCGCCTGAAGGTTGAGATCCAGCAGCATCCGACCTTGCTTCTGAAATAATTCGGCGCTTCGTCGCTTCATCGCCTCGGGATCTCGCGGATCACCCAGGAAGTCCTCCATCTGTTCGGGGAAGGGGGACATCTCTTCGTCCCCAAAATCCGAGTCGGCGTGCGGGGTATCGGAGTTCTCTGCAAAAGAGAATAAGTAGTTTTAGCAGTGAGAGGAAATCCCCATATATCATGAGGGTCCAGAAACCCTCACCCAGAGGAGGGTGAAAGGGCCCAAGGCGAGAAGATCCGGGATGACCCTCGAAAACATTGTCGTAGAGAGGGAAGTGAGATTTTCCTAAACCAGGAGGGCATGCCGCGCTGTTGATTAGGGGAATCTTTGGCGGTCTTGAGCCGCCAGAGTCCTCGCTCGCCAGAAGTTTGAACTCTGGCATCTTTAAGGTCGTGTCGAGGACCGGCGATAGAGGTCGCGAGTCTTGATGAGGCAGGGTCTTCTGGGGCGAGACTGCGAAGAGTAAGAAACCAGGAGCCATTAGTCAACAAAATGAGTGTGAGCGAGCGAGAATAGCGGCGTACCTGCAGCCTTTTTGCCAGCGGGATCTGTGCTCGCTAGGGGAACGAGGCGAGACCCAGTTTCAGGCTCGCCATAGCCATTGTTGGTGGCATGGTCCTGCGATCAAGAAAGATTCAGAGAGATCAATTCAGGAGCCTGGCTAGTTATGACTCCTACCTTCTCGGGTGAGCGGTTGTCTGGGGGAGATTCCGATGGCGCTGACTCGTCCCCGGTTCGTCGAACCATTTTCGCCTTCTTCGTTGTCGGCACCGGAGCGGGAGGCGGACGATTCACCCATGCAGGAATTTTGGCCATGGAAGACTGCTCGCCGTCTTTGGAGGCCTGTAGGCGAGTCTCCATCTCCTTGGAAAGCGGCATCTTTCAACAGCTATAGTAAGGGGACATGGGGAAGAAGAAAATAATATTGCGTGTCACGGTGGCTCAAGGCGATATTTATAGATCTCAGGTGGGCCCTACCAAAGATTCCTGACAGATCATCAAGAAGTTGGCGAATACCCGGGGTTGGACGTTTCTTCGCGAGCCTATATAGCCTCACGAAGAGCGGGGATTGTGTACAACCCCGATATTCGCCAGGCAAGGGTGGGCGTTTTGAGAGGTCAACATTGTGAAGAGAGTAATAAGGGGAACAAGCCAGACAAGTCCTCGCAAGAGTCGGGCGGGCGAGACAAGCCCTCACCGACTGTTCGCTGGTAGGCCGGCGAGACGGGTACCCGCCGTGTATACGTGAGAAGGGCTGGCGAGCCAACCACTCTCAAGCCGCTTACATCAATTTTCTGGGTTCGACGAAAAGCGTTCGATGAAATCGAGCACACTCGATGATGTGTATTCTGCGTTCGACGAACTCACTTCTCAGTTCGACGAACGTCAAGTTCAACCAGAAGCTTATCTCAGCGGTTGGGATGGGAGGGTTTATCATCTCGGTGGCCCAGTCTCATCCCAACGGATTCGATGGGAAAGGCAGTCATCTCAGGGGGACCAGGGTGAGCTCGCAAGAAGGCAAGCGAGACCAGGTCTCAGTGGATATCGCCAGAAGGGTCCCAGGCGAGGTCTTAACGATGCGCTCGCCATGGGGGATGTCGCGAAAGAGATCCGCAAGGAGGCAGCGAGAGCTCTCGCAAGTAATGTTCTCGCAAACCCCTTGCCCGAAGGTTGATAGGGAAGGATTACCTTTTTACCCCCGGTGGTCTGCCATTAGCCTCCCCAAACACCGGATTTCGGCAGTTAGCAGACCAATTTTGGGGTGCGGATAATAAAATCAAGAGGCGGAATCCAGCTATTTGCAGGCCAGTTCAGAAAATCTATAAATAAGACACAAAGGGCACCTTTGGAGAGGACTTCTTTTTTAGAACTTCTCTCTCCTCAGGCTTTCCTTGGTTGGCATTTTCAGAGCTCTCCAAGGTGCCTGGGCTTCAGCTTTGGCTTGGGAGGGGAAGCGCTCTAAAGATCTTCCGGGTGTGTGGTGGGTCCTCCTTGCTGAGTCTAAGGGTCCGTGTCCAGTTCCGAGGCTTCAGTCTGTCCCTTCAAGGGATTAGTAAGTTCCAGCCGCCCCCCAACTTGTTGGGGGCCCCGAGCTCCATTGACACCATTTACTGGTTTCAACAGTCCCATCCATGTAGGCGCGGAATGAAAACACCTTGCGAAAGACGAGAAGACTAAACTCAATCCTCTCAGCTCGCAAGTAGCTGGCAAACGCGACCATGACGGCGATCACATTCGGTGTCAATTGTCTGAGTAGTACACCAAAGTACTTGAGTACCTAGAAGAATCTTTAAGGGTTAGAACGCCGCTCGCGAGGCGAGCCAGGAGGAAATACTAAAAATGTTCTTCGCTAGGCGAGCTAGAAGGATATACCTGGTGCATTTCGGGCCATATCGGGAGTCACAACCCATTCTCAAAGTGAGCAATGGGGATGGCGAGCTCGTCGGCGGGGGGATCATTGATGGTATCTCTGTCGGAGGGGCAGCAGGCCATGAACCCAGAGTGCAGGTATCTGTCCACTGTGGCTAGGTATTCCTCTTTAGTGAGGTTGGCGCAGAAGAAGGGGTTCTCGGGAAAGGTTCCAGCACATTTGGCTCGCCCCTCTGTCTCCATGTCTGCGACCATGGCGTTGAAGGGCCGCGAGCCAGAGAATTTGCGAGAGCGAGCTAAGGTTTGCGAGAGAGTTAGAAGAGGGAAAACGCGAAGGAAGAATAGTAAATGCGGTGGTTGGAAGGTAAAGAGGCAGACTATTTATAGAAATGAAAGGGGCGGGAAGAATGCGAAGCACCGGTAGCTGCGGATAGCGGATGCGCGCAGTATTTTTCCGCCTCCAGGTGCCCTATCCGCTCCTAGCGAGTTGGCGTCTCGCTAAAATCCCTCCCGCTAGTCATCGGCGAGCTAGGGCTAGATAAAGAAATAAAGTGAAACGCGAGAGCAGGTTGCGACAATGAGCGATAAAAGTATAATAATCGGCGGAAATATTCAATGAGTAAGCGAGCCAGACATAGCAAAGAAAAAGATAAATAAAAGTAGAAAGCACGGGCTCGCAGGCGAGTCAAAAATATCATTATTACAGACTATTGAATTATTTGCGACCCCTCCCTACGAAGGGGAGGGGAAGTAAAAATAAAAGGCAAACTGCGAAGAAAGAGCTTTTAATAGCGCAACCACTTCCAGTGACTGCGACCCCGCACACCAGAGCGGGGGGGGGGGGGATTCGTGGGTAGTGATACTCGCGAAGCGACTGGCCCGGTTGGGCCATCAGCCGCGCTTAATCTTCAATCCGAGCAATGTACACCCCGAGGGAGGTCACCTCGCCATAATTGATCGGCCGCACCTCGGAGGGGATGCGCGCGTTCGCGTCCTTCATCGCATCGAATCTTTCCTCATACGCGAGCCGATCTTGCCGATTTTATTCATGCAAATCCCGCAGCAGGGAGGTATGCTTATGGAATATCTCGGTGACCTGCCTCTTCATTTGTTTTGGATTATCGGGGTCCCCCAAAAAATCCGCGACCTGACTCGGCGAGGGTGGTGGACACATCTCCAACGCTCCAGGCTCCGACTCGGTGAGCGGGGTCAGGGGATGGCCTGCGAGGTAAAAATCAGCAAGGAGGTAAAAATGGCACTCGACAAGGATGGCTTATCCTGGTGGGAAAGTTTGGGTACTAGGCCTCTGGTGAGATGAGACTGGCTGACCCTTGAACGCTTCGACGAAGGCGGGGGTAACGGCCTTCCCCAGACCGGGAGGGAGCGTGGTCTTGGCGGCGATTCCGGACTCGCCCAGTAATGTCCCTCCAGGGCTCCTTTGTCCCATAACGCTGAATACAGGAGTGATGATAGTCTGATTCGGCGGGGCCGGCGGGTCCGCGGGAGGAGGAACTTCTCCTCCAGGTTCGCAAGAGGGGACACTGCATGAGGAATAAGGGTGATTTAGTGATTAAAGAAGTATGAAGAAAGGCAAGGCAAACCACTCACCTCGTCGCGAAGGCGGGTCCCGCAGGACGATGACCCTCGCGTCTGCGAGAAGAGTACCAACCCCGCCGGTGAGAGAATTGTGGGTTTTTGTGATTGTTTTCCCCAGGGTATTCTCTCCCGGGGAAGCGTTCTGCGAGTGAAGAAGCAATGTCGAAAGAAAAAGACATTAAATCGGTGAACTTGACAATAGTACCTGACAGACGAGCCCGTCATGGGAGGAGGGAGACAAAAAAGAGGACCCATCCTCGCCAGGCGAGCGCCGAACAGCATTCGCCGTTTTGATGGAGGGCAGAGGCGGGGTACGCTGCGGAGAAGCCCAAGAAGCGATAGCGGCGACCTTCCCTTTCTGGGCCGCTTGCGAGGCCTTCAGGTGAGCCAATATTTCGTCTTTCTTAGACATCGCATTGGGGCTCGCGACAAGTAAGAAAAGGGAGAGAAGGATAAAAAGTTTGAATGCCAGTCGGGAAGGGGGGTATTTATAGTGGTGGGCATGGGACCCACCAAAAGATTCGCGCCACGTAGTCGAAAGGCTGGCGAATATCCGAGGTGGATGATTCTTCGCGAGCCAGGGAGCCTCGCGAAGAGCGGGGATTGTGTACAACCCCGATATTTGCCAGGAGGTAGGCAAAGATGCAGGAAATCAGCAGGCAGAGGAAGTGACAGGAAAAGCAAGCCGGAACCTCGAAGGTAGCTTGCAGGATGGCGAGCGAGCCGAGCACTCATCGTAGGCCCGCAAGGAAGCTGGAGAGCCGAAGCGGGCGAGCCGGGTTATCGCGGACCACTCATAGGAGGGCGGGCGAGCCAGATATTCGCGATCGGCAAACTCGCCGTTCAGTTCGACGAGCTCTCGTTGAGATCGATGAACTTCAATTTGAGTTCGACGAAAGACGTTCGGCGTTCGACGAGCGTCATGCTCCAGTTCGACGAAATTACCTTCTGGCCCTACAAGCTCACTTGTCCAGTAAGTTTATCAGATCTTCACAAGGCCGAGGGGAGCTCACAGTAAACACATGCGAGACCAGGCATAGACTTTAGGGGTCAACCGGCAGGCGCGCCAGAAGCTCAAAGGTCGCTCGCAAGAAGGCGGGCGAGCTGGGTTCCCGTCGACCGCTCGCGAGGAAAGTGGGCGAGCCAGATCCTCATGGCCCGCTTACAAGTGGTCTTTTGTAGAAGTTAGTCTCTTTTCAAGTTTCCGGGCCCGATGAACTTCAATCCGAGCTCGACGAAAGCCATTCTTAGTTCGAACGCCATGCTTCAGCCCCGACGAAATCATCTCAGCGGCTGGGCTGGGAGGGTCGGCCGTCTCAGCAGCTATTTCTGTCCCGTCCCATTGGACCCGCTGAGACAAGCAATTATCTCAACGGGCTCAAGCACCTTCTCAGCGGCTCCCGGCCCTGTCAAGGCGGGGAGGAGCTCGCAGGAAGGCATTCGAGACCTGGCCTCGGTGACTATCTTCAAAAATGGCGTGAGCGGGGCCTCCGCAGAGTGCTCGCCTATATGGAGTTTTTTGCGAGCCATCCTCGCGAGGAGACTCGTGGGAGCTCTCGCGAATGGCGTTCTCATAGGCTGTTTACCCATAGGCTAAAGAGGTGAAATTATCCCTCTGACCCTGGTGGTCTGCAGGTAGCCCCTCCAAACAACGGAGTTTGGCTGTTAGCAGGCCAAATTGGGGTGCATTTACTAAAACCAAAAGGCGGAATCCCGCTATTGACAGACCATGAGCAAGAAAACTATAAATAGTTGAAGGGCACCTTGGGAGAGCATTCCAATCTCAGTTCTTTGAGCTTCTTTTTCCCTCGGTTACTCTGGTATCAGCTCTCTAGCTCGCTAAGGTGCCCAAGTCTCACCTTTGTTTTGGGAGGGGAAGCGCTCAACGATCTTCCGGGTTTGTGGTGGGACCTCCTTGCTGTGACTAAGGTTTTAGTCTATTTCCGAGTCCCTGATGAGTCCCATTAGTATACACATATTTGGACTCATCTGGTCTTATTTTCATGCATATGCACTTCACTTTAAGTCTTTTATTGCTTATATTTCACTTGAACACATTTCTTCACAAAGTGCACTCTTTGATCCCATTTTGGTGTGCAATTGCGCGCTATGTTTGTTGGGGGTAAGCACATGGTGCTCCCCAACCCTTTTTCTGTATTTGGATTGAGCTGGAAGGGTATTCCCAGCTGTGTGATTGCTATTTGGTGCTGTGCAGGTGGGTAGAACATCCATTTTGCCCAGATTTCATGTCTGCATGAATCGCACGGTCGTGCGTTTTCTTGACGCACTGTCGACTGCGATCATCCGCGTTCATTTGCGGCCCAAAACAGCATTCTGAATTTGGTCGTGCATTTTTACACACGGTCGTGCATTTTTACGCACGGTCGTGCGTTTGGTCATGCAATAACAAAATTCTGCAACTTTTCTATTTAAACTGCGATTTTTTAGGTTTTGGAGGCCAATTTTGTTCCGCAATTTCTTCCGCCGGAAGGGACGACAGCTCCGTTTTCTTCCCTTCTTCCTCCACCTTTTGCCCAAGGCCACCTCACATCATCCAAGCGCTTCAAGGAGAGGATTCTACACTCATCTTCATCGCCAAGCTAGGAGTTCTTTGCAGCGGACGTGGCCGGATTGTAGTTTATCGGAGAAGACGGGTCCATTGGGAGGAAGTGACAGCCCTCCTCTACCCCAGATGATAGTTGGGACCGAGCTAGGACACAGATTGACAACCCGACGATTCCTACCGAGAATCTACCGGAAGCCTCCGGATTCGGTCGTATCTCTTGCATTTTTCTCTTCATAGGTTATTGTTGCTTGCAGTGTAATCTTCTATTTTATGATGATGTTTGTACTCTACACTTGATTTGATTTTTATTTCATTGTTATGCAATGATATTATTTGTGTATGAGTGCTTGAGGTGAGCTCTTGTGGTGATTATGGTGTGAGCAATTTGGGTTGTTGCACTAGCAATTACTAGGTGTGAGCTTTGTGACGAGGTGCTTGCGACCCTCATTCCGTATGCCTACTCGTCCATCAGCCTAGCGAAGCACGACATAATGGCCCATGTAATCCATTCGCCTAACGAAGCAGCGCGCTCAAGGCATGCATAGTTCGATTCCGCTTGCCTACTCGTCCATTCGCCCTTACGAAGCAGCGCGCTCAAGGCCTGTCTAGTCTCCATCCCGCCAAGCGAAGCATTGCATAGCGGCATTGCATAGGAGTAGTTGTAGTATTTTATTTTATTTCCACAAACCAAATCACCCCCTTTCGCACCCATCCGACCTAGAGGACTTCGATCTCAAGTCCTTCCTCGATAATTAACTCCACCTTACTGTGTTCCTTTGAGATTCGATACTCGGAGATTCACTCCTTGTTTTATATTACTTGAATGATCGGTACACTGCCGTTTCGTGCCGCAGTCTAGCTACCGCCTATATCGGTGTGCGAGATTTGCGCATCAAGTTTTTAGCGCCGTTGCCGGGGAACAAAGTCGTGTGAGTTTTCTGGAGAGGGAGAGCTGTGAGATAGAAGTTCTTTTCCATTTGTATATCGCATGTGTTTTAATTTCGTGTTTGTAAATTCTCTTTTTATCTGTTCTTAAGTATTTCAAAAATCAGGTTTCCGTCGTTTTAAACTTTATTACGTGCATATTGAGATCAATTTCTGTTTATATTAGTTATTAATCCTTCTTTACACCAATATGTATTCTTATCAACAATGTAGGTGGTGTAGAGCGTCTAATCACTCTAGTGATGAGTGCTATTTAGGAAGCCATAATTATAATCCATGTAGTTCATCGTATGGAGAATCTAGAACTTCATACAATGAACTTACGTATTATAAGTATGCGTCCCCATCGCGAGCATCGCCTTCACCGGGTGGTTTGGCTTTTCCACAGTTAAAACCTACCAGGAAGCGCTGCTTGTGTTGTCAGAGTTTTGATCACGCGCTGAAAGACTGTGAGCAATGGAAATTGCAATTGGGAGAGGATGATGAGCCAACACTTATCTCCATTCCACTGCCTTCCTATGCCACCGCTCCTTCCATCGCTGATGATACATACGTTAGGCCCCCGGGTCATCTTGGGAGCACAACGAATGCGTCGAACAGCATCGCTGTTGATCATTATGACGACATTGTGGAGTTTTCTTCCTCCATTGTGCCATCCTTTCCTGTGGATTCTGTATATGAGGATATTTCTTTACTCCTATCAGACTCATATCTTGAGTCCTATTTCTACTCAGATATTTTCTTGTATCAGTATGCATGTATCTTCTGCTCTTATTGACAAGTTTTTAGATGTGCAGGATAAACCTATGGAGCCTGAAGCTATACTGAGTTGCACTGAGAAGGACATTTTCCTTAGTGATGAGGTTTCTACCTCATCACCGGAGGAGAAGGTCCAACTCATCATTGAAGTTCCTAGTTGCTCATATTATGCCTGCAGTGATTCTATTGCAACCGACATTGAGTCTTTTGTGGAACCTGCCAGAAGTGAAACCGGGATCACTCCTCCTTTGTTTGATTCTTTTAGTTCTTCGTCCATTTTATTTCCTAATCAACCTTCTTATAATGCAGATATTGATAAGTTCATCCTTCCTGCTTCCCCTCCTGCTTTAATTTCTAATATTGCACATATTCCTTTGCAGGTGCATGAATTTATAGACCCATTCTTGGGTAATTTCGAGAGGCAGTCATGGAAGGGAAAGCAGATGGCAATGATGAAATTAATAACAGATTCTCCCTCATCATCATTGCTTGCGTTTTCCTTGAAAGACTGGGTGCAGGGTGGTAAACGCTACTTCATCCATGATCGCCGATTGGAGGAGAGGAAGAGGATGAAGAAAGATGAAATATGGAGATGGAAAGCTCCTGATCTTCTGGACTGCTACTGCTGGGTCTTTGGACCCATTTCCTTTATTTATAGTTACTACTTTAAATCAACATATAGTTGATTTCTCCGCTGGTTGTGTAATAATAATTAGTAGACTTTATTAACTTCTGCTTTTATGCTTTGACAATATTTTAAACTGCATAATACAGGTATTTAGTCCAGCTTAAGGACGGTAAACAAAAGCGCTACTGGGAGACAACCCAAGTTTCTGTGCTTTTAGCTTTCTCTAACATGCTAATAGTTTAGTTTTACATATATATTTTTGCGTGGAGTCTTTTCCTGCAGGTGCACGGCGATTTTCTAGTTTGGCGGAAATGGGAGTGGATTCTTTAGTACATGTCAATCTTCTGGTATGCTCACTTGCTGAGCATTGGGTACTCTCTTCCCCTAGCTCTATTTTCGATTTCCATAGTTACATATTGTGTTGGATTGTTTAGTTTAAGTCTGGGAGGAGCTATTTTTTGTGCCCGCTCACGTACACTATTGCATAGCATACTAGGAGCTTCTATTTAAGTTATTGTTCATTTTCATTGCACTTCACTGCACCCACTATGCACGCACTTACTTGCGAGTGCTACCGTGCCAAACTTCCTTTTGGAATGGAGCCGGGAAGTCAATTGTGTTAGCTAAGAATTGTGGTTTGGAGTACGATGTTGACTCCAGCAGTGTTCTAATCGAATACTCATGTTTTGCATAGAATTTTGTGTAGAAGTTATCGCTATTTTCATGCTTTGTACCTTTATTCTTATCTAATCTAGTAATTAGAGTTTTATTTTACTCAAATCATGAACCTGTGCCTATCTTCCGGTAGTGTAGGTGAGTTGGTATCGAATGCTAGATTCGTATTTCTCGAGTCGGGAGAAAGAGTTATCTTTCTCGGTGGCTAAGAACTCGCCCCTAGCGACTCTCGAAACATAGGCACCGGGTAGTTCTAACGCATTAGCATGATGTAGGCCATTCTTTGGGCCGTTTGAGCTTTGAGCCAAAACCAGAAATTCACCATTGCTAACCAATTTTGAGCTTATCCCTCCTTTTCTATTTAGCTCCACCGCTCTCGCTTAAGCCAAGATTTCCAAACCTGTATGCGCACGTGTTTCGAGCTTTATAGTATAACTGATTATAGTGTTGTGCTGTTATTTATGGATAGACATTTGGATTGCTTTTGAAAAGATTAGCGCTTCAAAAGAAAAAAATTATGAAAAAAAAATCCGAGCTTTATATTCTAATTCAGAAATTCTGAATTGTTTGATAGGAATTACTTTATATTGGGTGTTGGCGATGAACACATCAGCTTTATTTGTTGTCGGGGTTTACAAATTATATTGCTCAAATGTGTTAGGTGCGTTAGCCTCCGAGTTTATCATTGTATATCCTACCGCAACCTAATTCACATATTTACCCGAAAGCCATATTGACTTGTGTGTAGTTTTACCTAATGTTGTGGAGAGAGTGTGAAAGTGCGAGCTTATGGCTCCCGACACCGATGGATTTCGGTGGAGTTAGTTCCGTATCCCGTATTTTTTGAAATACTCGTCTGAGCACGTCTCTACATTCTCCCTACACGCGACTGGCAGATCACACTTGGTTCAGCTTTTGAGTAAACTAATCTCTTATTTACTATTTTAGATATTTGTAAATTACTTTGCATAGTAGAAATTTCTTCTACGAGAGTTTTATGCACATGATTATTTGATTTCGCATATTATTCCTAGACACAATCACCTTTCTAACCCTTGTTTTTCCCGTCCGCCGAGAGTAGTTTGCTCGGGACGTGCAAACAGGTAAGTCTGGGGGGGGGGTGATGAGTCCCATTTATATACACATATTTGGACTCATCTGGGCTTATTTTCATGCATATGCACTTCACTTTTAATCTTTTATTGCTTATATTTCACTTGAACACATTTCTTCACGAAGTGCACTCTTTGATCCCGTTTTGGTGTGCAATTGCGCGCTATGTTTGTTGGGGGTAAGCACATGGTGCTCCCCAACCCTTTTTCTGTATTTGGATTGAGCTGGAAGGGTATTCCCAGCTGTGTGATTGCTATTTGGTGCTGTGCAGGTGGGTAGAACATCCATTTGCCCAGATTTCATGTCTGCATGAATCGCACGGTCGTGCGTTTTCTTGACGCACGATCGGCTGCGATCGTGCGCGTTCATTTGCGGCCCAAAACAACATTCTGAATTTGGTCATGCATTTTTACGCACGGTCGTGCGTTTGGTCGTGCATGTACAAAATTCTACAACTTTTCTATTTAAACTGCGATTTTTTTAGGTTTTGGAGGCCGATTTTATTCCGCGATTTCTTCCGCCGGAAGGGGCGACAGCTCCGTTTTCTTCCCTTCTTCCTCCACCTTTTGCCCAAGGCCATCTCACATCATCCAAGCGCTTCAAGGAGAGGATTCTACACTCATCTTCATCGCCAAGCTAGGAGTTCTTCGCAGCGGACGTGGCCGGATTGTAGTTTACCGGAGAAGACGGGTCCATTGGGAGGAAGTGACAGCCCTCTTCTACCCCAGACAATAGTGGGACCGAGCTAGGACGTGGATTGACAACCCGATGATTCCTACCGAGAATCTACAGCAAGCCTCCAGATTGGGTCGTATCTCTTGCATTTTTCTCTTCTTAGGTTATTGTTGCTTGCAGTGTAATGTTCTATTTTATGATGATGTTTGTACTCTGCACTTGATTTGATTTTTATTTCATTGTTATGCAATGATATTATTTGTGTTTGAGTGCTTGAGGTGAGCTCTTGTGGTGATTATGGTTTGAGCGATTTGGGTTGGTTGCACTAGCAATTGCTAGGTGTGAGCTTTGTGACGAGGTGCTTGCGACCCTCATTCCGTATGCCTACTCGTCCATCCGCCTAGCGAAGTGCGGCATAGCAGCCTGTGTAATCCATTCGCCTAACGAAGCAGCGTGCTCAAGGCCTGCACAGTTCGATTCCGCTTGCCTACTCGTCCATCCGCCCTTACGAAGCAGCGCGCTCAAGGCCTGCCTAGTCTCCATCTCACCAAGCGAAGCATTGCATAGCGGCATTGCATAGGAGTAGTTGTAGTATTTTATTTTATTTCCACAAACCAAATCACCCCCTTTCGCACCCATCCGACCTAGAGGACTTCGATCTCAAGTCCTTCCTCGATAGTTAACTCCACCTTATTGTATTCCTTTGAGATTCGATACTCGTGGATTCACTCCTCATTTTATATTACTTGAACGATCGGTACACTGCCGTTTCGTGCCGCAGTCTAGCTACCGCCTATAGCGGTGTGCGAGATTTGCGCATCAGTCCCCAGTCTGCTCCTTTCGAGGGACTAGTAAGGGCTAGCTGCCCCTCAACTTATTGAGGGCCCGAGCTTTACAAGAGACCGAGAAATTGGTTTTAACATTGATGGAAGTTTGGTAGATCACTTAAAATCATGATATAGACCTCTGGTCATTTTTGTTTAATTATTGAATTGATTTAATTAGCACTTCATTCACAAGTCATCTATTTTGTCTTAGGAATATATTAAATAAATGAGAGCCAACTATACCTTGGAAAATTATGAAACATGGTGATTGGACATTTTAGGGCATTAGAGAGCTCTGTGAATTTTTGTATAATTTTTGGAGTTATTTATCAGTAGGTTACTTCACAATTTTCCCTAGTATGGGTATGCTTGGAATATTTATTTATGTGACTAATTAGTTCTGATAAATTCTGAAATTTAGTCAGTAGACTTTTATGCTCAATATAAAGGTTTGGTAATTTTCCCATAATTTTTCAACAAATATTTTTGGTGGTTCCTTCATTAATTTCTAATTTTGGATAAATGTTCAATATTATAATTAGAGGTCAATCCCTTACTGCAAAATTATGATATAATGTATTTACTGTTATTTTGACATCATAGATTTTCCATAATTTTATGGGTGCCATATCATAAGAAGATCTTACACTTCATGTTCAATTTCATACTTGGCAAATGTTGGAGAAATTATAATAATGCCAAATTAAATAAGGAAAAATATGATTCTCTGGATTTAGTCTTAAAACATCATGATCGACCTCCAGTAAATAGCCTGAGTCAGTTGGATGAATATTTGGAGTACCTCCTCTTATGCAACTCATGTAAGTCATTTGGTCTGCGTATAGATGGCCCGGTAAAACATGAGTAATTTGGGGATCATTAGGTGGGAATGGAAGGTAGAGGATGTACCTAGACTGGTTGAGAGATTGAAGGTCACCAAGAGGAGTTTATGTGATGTTAGTGTGCTTGGTGAGTTATGGGAAAGCTTGTGTCCAGGACTGACGAAAGATAGTCTTTCCCTTTAGAAGGTCATAAAATACGTAGGGTAATCCAAGTGTAATGATAAGGAGGGTATACTTATGGGTATTCACCAATAATACTAAGTACCTTGGAAAGGGAGCTTTGGGGTGTCATCCCATTATAGTTCGTAGTACCGTAGCGAGCCCCTTTCAGGGTAATCCTCGGGAAGTCCAGGATTAACCATAAATTGTAGGGATAAGTCGATGTACAAGATTAGCTTAATAATATGCACACCCACACCCCATTGTTATGGGAGTTTAGTTAGTTGGTCTTATGAGCGGTAGGCTCGGTGGTTGTAGTAGCAGACTAATTAGTCTGGTGAGCTTGTGACTCAGTAATGTTTGTTGGTGCGGACGGGTTGGTCCGGCAAGCCGGTGGCTCGGAAGGTTATCATGATGGGAGGGTAGACCGGGGAGCTTATGGCTCGGAGATAGATGGTAAACATGTTTGCATGTGCATAAAGGTGGTGGGTCTTCGGTATTGGATGGTCGTTTACACCGACGCCAATACGTAGACTCGACAAGTGTGGAATTTGCACTTAGCCATAAAAGTCTGGTGGTCCAGCCAGTAAGAGTATGCAGATGCTTCGCGGTTTTGTGTTGAGGCATACGATATGTCTAGGTTAGGTACTGTGAATACCAACCTAGAGGTGGGCGAGGCCCAACCCACCGCTTCCGTTTGCCACTGCGGGAGTATCCTGGGAGTCTTGCTAGCTCCAAAAAGGGGGAACTAAAGGTCTGTGCGCATAGAGTCGAAGTATGTGAGTTGCACTTGTATGAACATTTCATTAAACTGCATAACTCTGCATGTCTTGGCGTAAGCATTGCATTTCAACCCCTACCCATATCATATAAATTTATTATGGGACTTTTTATACGATAGGCCCTGCTAAACGACCCCTTGGTCTATAGGTTTGTATGGGCATTCCTATAAATCAATGGTTACATTTCTATTGTGTACTTATCTTTACTTACTGTTCTTTACTTACTCTTTACCATGCTCTATTACTGTTTCAATTATTTATATACACATGTGTAGTTGTAGACATTTCCTGTAGACAGGATCCGCCGTCATCTCCTTGTTTTATACCCCTTACTGTCCTCCGCCTCATCCTCCCGCACAGTGCCTAGGAGCCATTGGGGGTGGGTTGGGGAACATAAGGCTTAGTCTTTTTGACTAATGGTCGGTGGAACATATCATTTTAGGGGATCGAGGAGACGCAGCAGCACCAGAGGCCGGTGCAAACGGAGGCGGGCCAATCTAGTACAGGAGCACCAGTTTCTAGGATCAGTGAGTGATTAGTAGTTAGCTTCCGCGAGTGATCTTGTAGTGAGGACTTGACGTACTGGGCATGAGCCCCTTTATTATTGTAACCTTTGTTATTTCAGTTATACCATGTGGACATTTATTATGTATAACATGTGATTGTGGACTTGAACTTCTTTTTGTTCGTTGATGCGCAAAACTATATCTGCAAATGATAACGGCAAGTGTACATATCGAATGTAGTATAGGTTATACAAACCAAGGTCGCATTAGACTCGGGGAGGTTGATTACTATTACTTCGGAAAATCTCTATTATCTTATCGAATAAAACTTGTGGTTGGTTGGTTGTAAAAAAAAGAGAAATATCTTATTTTAAATTAATGAGTTAAAGGCTAGTACTCAACCTTGAATCACCTTGGCAAATAAATATAAAAAGAATTACTTC
Organism: Dactylorhiza incarnata; assembly: GCA_033032865.1. Taxonomy (NCBI): domain Eukaryota; kingdom Viridiplantae; phylum Streptophyta; class Magnoliopsida; order Asparagales; family Orchidaceae; genus Dactylorhiza; species Dactylorhiza incarnata. The sequence continues at coordinate 11,081,631 of JAWHQI010000031.1, forward strand.
TAATTCTCTTAAGAAATTACTTGACCGTGGAGGTTCCCGATTTATGAACACACCTCTCTCGAGGATACGCTCAACTGAGTTTAGTTTGATCAATCGAACTTTCATTCTAGAATCAAAATCCCTAAAACTCGCTTTATCGTAGTGAACCCCTCTATTGGATTTGACTCCAATCCGGAAGAATTATGTCATCCTTGCTTGAGGAGTGCATTCAACTCTCTTTATCCTTGACATGATCGATTCGAATTCAAAACCTCTCGGTTATTAGATTACGAAAACAAGAATGAGAAATATATATCGATAATATAATCTCAATCCAAATAAGTTCAAGGATAAATCTAAGTATTCTAAGGAAGAGAAAGAGAAGCTAGAAATTAAATCACGAATTATATTTCCCTTGGATCATCTCGGTCGAGTAGTAATGGAATTTAGCTACTCATAGAGATGGAGGAAACAACAAAATAAAAGAAGTGCATGATGAAAAGTGAGAGTAGAATAAGAGAAAAGTAACTATTTTATTAATTTGCAAATGAAATTACAACTAGAAATTGGAAGTTACAAGCTTGGGAAATAAAAGTGCAAGAAAGAAAAGACATACAAGAGTAAGAAAACAGTGCAAAAAAATAAGCTAGAACCACCAAAAACTTCATCCCTAAACATCTGCTGGAGCTGGCTTTATATAGCTGAAAAGTTGAGGTTACACGCCCTTGGTCACGCCCGTGACCAAGGGCGTGTAATGGGCGTGTAAGAAGCAGCAGCGGAGAGGGCGCTTTCTGGAGTAAATGCGAGCGTTTCATCCGTGTCACCCCTAGGTCACGCCCGTGACTTGGGGTGTGTAATCTTAAAATTTGGCTTCTGGCGGGAATCTTCGGCAGGAAAGAGCGTTGTTGAACATTCGTCGAACTCTCGCTTGTTCGTCGATCTCCTAAATTTTCGTCGAACGCAGCAGCCAAGCGTCGTACGTCGAATGCAGCAGCCAGGCGCCGTACGTCGAACACAGCACTTTCGTCGAACGCAATAGCCAGGCGTCATTCGTTGAACGCGGTACTTTCATCGAACGCAGCAATCAGGCGCCGTTCGTCGAACGCAACACTTTCTATTCGTCTCAGCGGTTCGGGGCCGTGACATTGGGGTACGCCCTTGGTCAAGCCCGTGACCTGGGGAGTGTACTTGGTGAACTCTTCACGGAACTACCCCGGGGTGGCAGAAGCAGGTCTGGAACACCGCGCAGGTTACACGCCCATTGTTCACGCCCCTGACCTGGGGCGTGTAAATATAATTTTTGCTCCAAATGTCCAGAAAACCTAAAAACACAAGATAAACTTAAGTTAGCTTATGAAATTAAAATAGGAAAAATTTATATGATAAAATTTATATAAATAACACAATTTCATATTAAAATAATAATAAAACTATACTAAAAGATGAGTAAATAAATTACTCATCAAACACCCCCATACTTGCTCGTTGCTCGTCCCGAGCAAACCATTCTTCATAAGGGTAGGAAAAACTAATGCTAGAAAGAATTATGAAAACTAGAGAGTAAAATGCGAAGTATTATGCTGGCATGCGTAGATATTTTAGTAAAAGGACGTTCTTGGCATAAATACTAATTCATGAAATAATTCAAAAAATGCGTTATAATTATTTATTATCACTTTTAAAATGAGTCGACGGTCAATCAAAAAGTTATGAAAAGGGAGAAAATAACGTGATTGCTGAGATTTAAATTACTAGACGTAGACGCTCGGGGCGACCTCCAAAGAAATCCATCAATGTCGACGGCCATAGGCTCGCCCGTTTGCACCTTCTCCACTACACTTCAAACTAAATTAACGTTATGGATCTTTAGGACTTGAATAGGGTGCAATTTAAGGCTTTGTTTAAGGGCGAGGTAAACAATGATAAACATGAAGGCGTATTCCACTTAAACGAAAAGTTTTGAGCTAAAAGAAAATAATGACTACCACAAAATAGAGAAGCTTTACCCCCATACTCATGTTTTGCTAAGGGAAACACTCTCATTCACCAATATTTATATCATAATTCTTCATAATTGGGATCATTCCAAGTATGCATGTGCATACCTAGGCCGCATATCATTATGAGATTTTTGCATTTTGATATAAGAATATTTCTTTTGAATTGATACCCATAATTTTTTTCTTCATAGTTGGGATCATTCTAAGTATGCATAAGCATACCTAGGCCGCATATCACTATGCATTTTTTTCTTTTTAAACAACACCCAAATATATTCAATCATTTAGCTCAAAACTGCAAGTGTTCATTTGGGGCTTGGGCTTTTTGGTTTTGGTGATGAAATGGTGAGGGTGGTTCAAATAAAGGTGCAAAGCTCAAAATTGTGTGAACAATGGTAGTAAATTGAGGTCGAGTGCAAAGGCTCAAACTATCCAAAGAAAGGCCTAAATCATTTTCGTAAGGTTAATTTTGACTAAAGTGCACATGCTTTGAAAATAGCTTAGGACAAGTTCTAGACATCGAGAAAGGACACCCTTTTGTTCAATTCGAGTAATAGCTTTCTAACAATCTTCTACACACTCACTTAAACTACTTTTGGATAAGACCGTATTCGAATTAAAAGTAAAATAAATTATTACTACGTAAATTAATTAAAACATAATTTTAGATCTATGCCAAGAATTTAATTTTACACAAACACTACTCAAAGACATGCATATGACTAAGAGCACTACATGAGTCAACAATTTTACTCAAAAGTTTCAAAAAAAAGCAACTATTCTAGCACAAAAAATTCTTAGTCCATATAAAAATAAGTCTACTTTAGAACTTACAATTTTAGCAAGCATGGACGTTTTGATAAAAAAAAAAGATCATTAATATTTTTTTTAGTTCTTGGACTTCCCAAGGACAACCCGGTGAAGGGCTCGCAAGGTACTAGAGGCTGTGATGGGAATTCAAGCCCAAAGCGTCCTTTCCAAGAAATTTAATTTAAATTTTTAATTTTTTTGTTTTTTGTTTTTTTGTTTTTAGAAAAAATAAAAATACAAAGGAAGCTATGCTACACCCCCATACTTAAAATTAAACATTGTCCCCAATGTTTAAAACTAAGTATGAAGGATAAAACTAAAAATGACAATAAAGAAAATAAAGATAAATGACTAAAGTGTAAAGAGGGCTTCCCTGGTTGGTAGTCGGGGTTGCCGGTCGAACACCTGCAGAATTAAAGTAGAAAAACAAACAAGAAAAGAGAAAAATAAAAAAATAAAAAGGTTAACATTGGTTTGCCTCCCAAAAGCGCTTTGTTTACCGTCGCGTAGCTTGACTAAGTGTCTTTTTCTTAAATATTTGGTAAGTGCATTGTTTCGATGTTTCCGGTCGCTGGGGCCGGGGTGGTTTAATTTTAAACGTTGTCCGTTAACCTTAAAAGAGCCTTTTTCCGGGTGCTCTATAAGCATGGCCCTATATGGCCAAACTTCTTTTACTCTGAAGGGACCGGACCATCGGGTTTTCAATTTGCCCGGAAAAAGCCTAAGTCGCGAATAAAAAAGAAGGACAAAATCTCCTGGTGAAAACATTTTTGGATGTTTAATTTTTTTATCATGATAGAACTTCGTTCGCTCCTTATAAAATTTATTATTTTCATAGGCGTTTGCGCGCCATTCGTCTAGTTCATTAATTTGTATTTTTCTTTTTTCAAAGGCTAAGTCTAAATCCAAATTAAAAAATTTCAGCGCACAAAAAGTGCGATGTTCTAGTTCTACCGGCAAATGACAAGCTTTACCATAGACTAACCAGTACGGCGTACATCCGATGGAGGTTCTGTACGCTGTCCGATAGGTCCATAGTGCGTCGTCTAGTTTTAAAGCTCAATCCTTCCTATTAACGGACACTATTTTTTCTAAAAAAAATTTTAGTTCAATATTTACCACCTCCACTTGGCCATTTGCTTGTGTGTGGTAGGCGGTTGATAGCTTGTGTGTAATTCCATATTTTGCTAAAATTTTAGCAAGTTTGGTTGTTACAGAAATGTGTGCCCCGATCACTAATTAGTGCTCGGGGTGTGCCAAATCGTGAAATAATTTCTTTAAAAATTGTACGACGACTCTCGCATCATTGGTGGGAAAAGCTTGTGCTTCTGCCCACCTTGACACGTAATCGACCGCGACAAGAATATATTTATTATTACAAGAGGAGGGTAAAGGACCTACGAAATCTATTCCCCATAAATCAAAAATTTCGCATTCTAAAAATATATTTTGGGACATTTCGTCCCGGTTAGAAATGTTACCTGACCGTTGGCACCGATCGCAATTTCTCACAAAATTGTGAGCGTCTTTGAATAAGGAGGGTGTTGGGACCATTGTCCACAATGTCTTAGATTTGGAGAAGTCCATTCCTAAGTCAAAGATATACCTCAGAATGTATTTGATATACTTTCTAGAATCATTATGCAGAAGATCAGGTCAAGCAAAGTGCTCAAGGAATTCATCTAAGTTCACAAGCGTCGAGACACTACATATCGCTCGACGCCTGTGACCCAGAAGCATCGACCCATGTCTACTGATCAAAAAGACTAGGTCGCCGCTGAAGATTTGAGACCAAGTTTTGAAGCGTTGAGCCAAGGAATATCGCTCGACGCCGTGGAATAAGAAGTGTCGACTAAACTCCAGTTAGCTCAACACCAGCAAAAAGAGTCGAGATATGAAGGCAAAGTTTAAAGCGTCGAGACACTACACATCGCTCGACACCTTATAGAAAAAGTGTCGACAGAGATACACCGTGTTCAACGCCTTTTTCTGAAAAGCTCTGAGCTGAGAAATGTATAACAGTTCATCTACAGCTAGTTGAGCCTTTGTCTGTTCTGAAATAATTAAAGACCGTTGAAGACTTAATGTCATGCTGACGTGGAGGAGCGTGCCAGATGTCGCGGATGACAGGCTATAAATAGAAAGGATAACCTATGATTCAGCAGAGAACACTCCTATTAAAATCCATCATCTTCTCCGTCGTTCAAAAGAAAATCTGAGGAAGAATCTGAAGAAGCCATATCCTCTTTCAGAATCGTACTACAAGAAATTCTTTAGCAATCTGGTGCTGAGACTATTTTCTGAAGAGAGAAGGTTAAGAAGGAAGAATCTGTCTTCCTAAAGAAGAACAATCATCCCAGTCTGTGCAAATCAAGAAGATCTTTTTGCTGATGCTGTTCTGCTGAAGTTTTCTATCTGATCTTTCAGATAGATCAAGAAGACTCAATACATTGGTGAATCTGAGTCTAAGTATTGTTTCTACTTCTTTCAAATTCTGTAGGATCTCAGTTGTCAGATCTGAGTGTAGGATCTTTCAAGGATTTGAGGTGTAGGATCAGGAGTGATCTGAGTTGTAAGATTCAGGGGTGAATCTGAGTGTAAGCCTATTGTTATAAAGGCTGAGGTAGGATCTGCTGAGATCTGAGTTTGTAAGATCTGCTGAGATCTGAGAGGGTAAGATCTGTTGAGATCTGAGATTGTAGGATCTATTGAGATCTGAGCTGTAAGACCTGTTTGGTGGTCTGAGATCTGGAGGAGATATAAATCCTATCTAGCACACTGCTAGAGGGGAGAAGGGGGAAAGTGGATTACCCAAGATAAGGGGAACCACTATAAAATTTTGTGTGTTTGTGTTTATTTTCTTGAAAGCTCTGATCATTCATTTAGGTTTTAATCATGAATTGCAAATAGATTTTAAAATAACCTATTCACCCCCCCTCTAGGTGATTAGCTACCCTTAAATAAAATCTTTCAGAGAGCCAATAGAAGCCCGCCTCTAGCGCATTCCTTGCGGTCCGGTTTGCTTGATAGTGACCACCGGTTGGTCCTTCGTGGCAGTGCCGCAAAATTTGGACGCCTTCTTCGCCCGAAATACACCTTCTTATCACTTGGTCCGCGCAGACACGAAATAAAAAGGGGTTCTCCCAAAAATAATTTTTCAAGTCTGAAAAGAATTTCTACTTTTGCCGTCTTGAAAAATCTTTTGGTAGGACCCGGGCCACTAAATAGTTGGCCAAATCCGCGTACCAAGGGGTGGAAGAAGTCGTTACCTTTACGATGGCGAGAAGGCGCTCTTCAGGGAATTTGTCGTCAATTTCGGCCTCCACTAGCGCTCCTGCAGCCGGATTTTCTAACCGTGAGAGGTGGTCGGCTGCAAGATTCTCCGCTCCCAATTTGTCCTGAATCTCCAAATCGAATTCCTGTAGTAGGAGGATCCACCTTAGCAGTCGAGGCTTTGCATCTCCTTTTTGTAGTAAATATCGGAGAGAGGAGTGATCTGTAAAAACAATAACTTTCGAAAGCGTTAAATAGGATCGAAATTTATCAAATGCAAAAATTATTGCCAAAAATTCTTTTTCCGTTGTTGAAGTCCTTTCCAAGAGAGTCAAAAGAGGAATAGAGATCAAGGAACCTGAACAACATTAGGATTTTAATCTTTATTAAGAATTCTCAGAGAAATGTATAACTTTGAACAATCTTGATGTGCTCCCAGAGCAAACTATCTTTTATTATCATATATATATATATATATATATATATATATATGCCTGTGATGTGATTCTTTCCTTATCTTGACATGATTTATTCTGAACTGCTTGTGATTTTGTGCTCATATGAGAAATCATGTCTGAGATAATTTCTTTTGTTAGAATGTTTTGGTAATCTGATTTTATAAGGTATTATACTCATTACATTTTGATTACCTGTATAAAAAACATTGATTATCTTTGTAAAGAGGGATATATCATTGACTGAGGTTATGACTTCTTCAAATAGGGGGAGATTGTTGGGACCATTGTCCACAATGTCTTAGATTTGGAGAAGTCCATTCCTAAGTCAAAGATATACCTCAGAATGTATTTGATATACTTCCTAGAATCATTATGCAGAAGATCAGGTCAAGCAAAGTGCTCAAGGAATTCATCTAAGTTCACAAGCATCGAGACACTACATATCGCTCGACGCCTGTGACCCAGAAGCGTCGACCCATGTCTGCTGATCAAAAAGACTAGGTCGCCGCTGAAGATCTGAGACCAAGTTTTGAAGCGTCGAGCCAAGGAATATCGCTCGACGTCGTGGAATAAGAAGTGTCGACTAAACTTCAGTTAGCTCAACACCAGCAAAAAGAGTCGAGATATGAAGGAAAAGTTTAAAGCGTCGAGACACTACACATCGCTCGGCACCTTATAGAAAAAGCGTCGACAGAGATACACAGTGCTCAACGCCTTTTTCTGAAAAGCTCTGAGCTGAGAAATGTATAACAGTTCATCTACAGCTAGCTGAGCCTTTGTCTGTTCTGAAATAATTAAAGACCGTTGAAGACTTAATGTCATGCTGACATGGAGGAGCGTGTCAGATGTCGCGGATGACGGGCTATAAATAAAAAGGATAACCTATGATTCAGTAGAGAACACTCCTATTAAAATCCATCATCTTCTCCATCTTTCAAAAGAAAATCTGAGGAACAATCTGAAGAAGCCATCTCCTCTTTCAGAATCGTACTATAAGAAATTCTTTAGCAATCTGGTGCTGAGACTATTTTTTGAAGAGAAAAGGTTAAGAAGGAAGAATCTGTCTTCCTAAAGAAGAACAATCATCCCAGCCTGTGCAAATCAAGAAGATCTTTTTGCTGATGCTGTTCTGCTGAAGTTTTCTATCTGATCTTTCAGATAGATCAAGAAGACTCAATACATTGGTGAATCTGAGTCTAAGTATTGTTTCTACTTCTTTCAAATTCTATAGGATCTGAGTTGTCAGATCTGAGTGTAGGATCTTTCAAGGATCTGAGGTGTAGGATCAGGAGTGATCTGAGTTGTAAGATTCAGGGGTGAATCTGAGTGTAAGCCTATTGTTATAAAGGCTGAGGTAGGATCTATTGAGATCTGAGTTTGTAAGATCTGCTGAGATCTGAGAGGGTAAGATCTGTTGAGATCTGAGATTGTAGGATCTATTGAGAAAGACCTGTTTGGTGGTCTGAGATCTGGAGGAGATATAAACCCTATCTAGCACACTGCTAGAGGGGAGAAGGTGGAAAGTGGATTACCCAAGATAAGGGGAACCACTATAAAATTCTGTGTGTTTGTGTTTGTGTTTATTTTCTTGAAAGCTCTGTCATTCATTTAGGTTTTAATCAAGAATTGCAAATAGATTTTAAAATAACCTATTCACCCCCCCTCTTGGTGATTAGCTACCCTTAAATAAAGTCTTTCAAGTGGTATCATAGGGAGGTTGTTCAAGAAAAGGTTTAACAGCCTGAACAAGATCTCCTAAGGGTAGATTTGTTAAGTTGTGATGGCTAACAATGAAGGAAACAAGGAATTCACATCAATGAAGTTACCAATCTGTAGAAAAGAAAACTTTGGGATTTGGAAGGAAAGGGTCAGATTATTCATGGAAGCCTCTGACCCTAGGATATACATCACTGTACTAGAATGACCTTTTGTTCCAATGAAGGTCTCATTCACAAATGGAAGTATCAAGACTCCCAAAACATACTCTGAGATGACTAAAGATGAAGTGATTCTGGCCTCTATGGATAAGAGAGCTCAGAATATCATTGTGAGTGCAATTGAGGATTCAACCTTTCAGAACTTAGTACACTGCAAAACTGCTAAAGAAATGTGGGAATCTCTCATTGTCTATATGGAAGGGACTGTGGAAGTCAGAGATGATAGGAAGTCTCTTCTAAATTAGCAATATGAGGCTTTCAGACAAGATAAGAAAGATTCAATAGCAATCTGCTATGAGAAATTCTTCAAAATTGTAAATGGTCTGAAAACCTATGGAAGAACTTTTACAGATTATGAGCTGAATGATAAATTCTTAAGATCCCTGAACAAAGAATGGGATATCAAGATCTGTGCTATCAGGGAAATGGGAAATCTGGGAAATATTCAGCCACAGAATCTATATGGGAAACTATTGTCCCATGAACTTCACCTAAACACCAGAAAAGCTGAAGAAGGACACAACAAGGAAAATCCTATGGCTCTGAAGGCAGAAAGTTCCAAGAGAAGCAAAGAAAGAATGTCATTATCCCCTAGGATACCATCTGAATCTGAAAAATAAGAGACCAGTAATTCTGATTCTGAAATATCAGATGGTGAACTGGCACTCTTCACCAAACAGCTGAAAAGGATGCTCAGAAGAAAACAACACTGGAAAACTAGACCCTCTCAGTCATCCAGATCTAAGAAGCACTCCAATTCTTCAGAAGGATTTAAACAAGATTCCAAGAAGGACAGGTATAACTCTAAACATAATAAATCTAATTCAGAAGAAATTGTGTGCTTTGGATGCAGGAAATTTGGACACATGATTGTTGATTGTCCTTCAAAAAGAGAGAACAACAAGAAGTCTGATGAAAGGAGGCACAAATCTGAAAAGAAACATGAGAGGAGAATAATAGCCAAGAAAGGCAAAGTCACTCTCAGTGACAGTGAATCTCAATCATCTGATTCATATAGTGAAGAGGCACTCATAGCTCTGGTGGCTGTCAATGAAAGTGAAAACATTCTGAACCATAGACCTATGATAAGAGCCCCACTATCAAGGTCTGATAGTGAAGAGGATGAAGAAGAAAATATAGGACTCATGACTCTCAGTGATGAAGAGGATCAGGAGACAATCTCTAATGTTAAGGTACTTGATAAAACTCCTTTATCTGAAACTGAATCTGAACCTAAAATTATTTCTAAACCTGAGACAAATTCATTTTCTTCTGATGAGAATGACTCAGAATCTAACTTTTATGAAGATGAAATTATTGAGAAATATGAGTCACTTCTTAAAGCCCTTAAAAAGAGCAAAAGGCATAACAAAAAGCTACATAAAGAAATATCTGAATTAAAGCAAACTAACTCCCAATACTCTGAGGCAGCTGAGAGGCTGAATCAGGTAAGTAAGGAGCTTAGCAAATTAAAAGTCATGTCTATCATTCACATTCAAACTTTATGCACTAAGGAGAAATTAATAAAAGAACTTGAAGAAAAACTCTTAGCTGAAAGGAAGCTTGTGGCAAAGTTCTCAAAACCACAAACTATCCTTCCCATAATAGACACATTTTCTGCACAATACAGATCTGGCATAGGATACAATGGAAAGGCAGAAAATAAATCTAAAAATAATGACAAGGCACCTATGCAACCTATAAAATTCAACAAAGCTATGCCTATCACAAATGAGCATGATCTAAAAGTTGTGCATAAGTTTTGGAAGGGTGAGTGTTCAAATAGCAAAGATGACTCAATTCAACCAAGTATCAATGATGCCAAATCTCTATACAAAGAAAAAGAATTAACTCATCATGACTCCTTTGTATTTAAAGCAAACACCAAACTCAAAGGAGAGGAACTAAGACTAGTAGTGAAAACCACTGCTGTCAAGGAAACTAAATCAGTAAATTTCATTAAAACTCTTTACAAAGCTCCATTGAATAAGGCAATTAAACAACATGTAAGTCAACCCAAAGAAGTGAGAAGAGCTCAAAGGAGATATAACATATATGAATGTTGGTGCTGTGGAAAGGTTGGCCATTTTGCCCTTGACTACTGGTTCAATCCAACTGTTCCAAGATTTAATTCTAAGAAACCACTACTCAGACCTGTGGCAACACACACAGCACAAAGATTCAAACAACAAGTAAAGACACCAGCTATTACTAACAAAGTTCTAGGACCCAACTCTGTGTGGGTTCCTAAGAAAAAGTAATTTTCTTATTGCAGGTTTGTCCAAAGACCAATCAATTTCCTATATGGTATTTGGACAGTGGGTGTTCCATGCACATGACTGGAATAAGAAGTCTACTGAAAGACTATACCTCTGTGAAGAATGGACCAAATGTTGTATTTGGAGGATCTGACAAAGGTAAGACTAAAGGATATGGCAAAATCACAAATGGAATTGTCACCATCACCAAAGTTGCTTATGTTGATGGATTGCAGCACAATCTCATCAACATAAGTCAATTATGTGATCTTGGGTATGACATTTCATTTCACAAGGATGAGTGCTTGATTAAGAAAGAGAATGATATAATTCTCTCACGCACTAGGAGTGGCAACATTTACTATTTAAATTTCATATGTTTTGATCAAATAAATCCCATATGCTTAGTTGCTGAAAATAAATTATCCAGTAGTGTACAATGGCACAAATGGTTAGCCCACATAAACTATAAGACTATAAATAAGCTTATTTCAGGAGATCTAGTGATAGCAGGGCATAAGTGGAAGTGTGTTCAGGATGGTCCCTGTCATGCTTGTCAAATGGGTAAGCAAACCAAGTCATCCTTCAAACCAATAGGTGAGAAGGATTCCATTAGATGTCTATATCTACTTCACATGGACCTATTTGGACCAATGCCAATTCATAGCCTAGGAGGAAAGATTTACACCTTTGTAATTGTTGATGACTATTCTAGATTCACAAGGGTATTCTTCCTAAGACACAAGTCAGATACTCTAGAAGTATTCACTAGCTTTGTTAAGCAAATCAAAAAAGAAATAGGAAATACAGTAGTCAAAATTAGAAGTGACCATGGAACTGAATTTCAGTCAGGAGCAATGACCAAATTCTGTGAAAATCTTGGCATCTCATAAGAGTTCTCATCTGCTAGAACACCCCAACAAAATGGGGTTGCTGAGAGAATAAATAGAACTCTCATTGAAGCCAGTAGGAGCATGCTTAGTGACTCCTCTCTTCCTGAGTATTTCTGGGCTAAAGCTATAAACACAACATGCCATGTGCAAAATAGGGCACTTATCAACAAAAGACTGAATAAGACCCCTTATGAGTTGTTGAAAGGTAGAAAACCCACTTTAGCCTACTTCAAAATATTTGGAAGTAAATGCTTTGTATTAAATAATGGAAAGCACCATCTCACTAAGTTTGCTGAAAAAGCCCATGAGGGAATCTTTGTTGGCTATAGCTCTCAAAGTAGAGCTTATAGAATCTTCAACAAAAGCTCAAATAAGATAGAAGAATCTATACATGTTGTATTTGATGAAACCAGCCTTATTTATAAGGATCTGGGAAGTTTATCTAGTAATGCAGGTTCTACACAGAAATTGAAGGAGATGAGTATCAATGAACAACATATTGAAGACAATGAAGAAACTAATGGGACTGTGATTGTGAATAGAGAGGATGCGTCTCAAGAAGAAGACAATCATGAAGAACCAACTGCTGTTGAAGAACCACATCATCCAGAACCTCTAGAACAGCCAACTCAAACAGATGCACCAGAATCACAAAGAGAGAATGAAAGGTGGAAGAATGCAACCAAACATCTGAAGGATCACCCAAAAGAACAGATTATAGGAAATCCAAATGAAGGTGTGCAAACCAGAAGAGGTAACTCAATACATGAGGCATTGCATCACAACTTCCTATCCAAAATAGAGCCTAAGAAGTTTGATGAAGCCAATAAGGACCATTCATGGATATTGGCCATGCAAGAAGAGCTAAATCAATTTGAAAGATGCAAGGTCTGGATATTGGTTCCTAGACCAAAGAAACACAAAGTCATAGGGACCAAATGGGTATTCAGGAATAAGCTAGATGAAAATGGTGTGATTGTCAAAAACAAAGCAAGGTTGGTTGCCCAAGGATATAGACAGGAGGAAGGCATAGATTTTGATTAAGTGTTTGCTCCTGTGGCAAGATTGGAGGCAATCAGGCTATTCCTGGCATTTGCAGCACATATTGGATTCATAGTTTATAAAATGGATGTGAAGTCAGCATTCCTTAATGGAACAATACTGGAGGAAGTATATGTAGAACAACCCCCAGGTTTTATTGATTCTACTCATCCAAACCATGTCTATCTTTTATTAAAAGCTTTGTATGGTCTACAACAGGCACCTAGGGCCTGATATGAGACATTATCTAGATTTCTCATTGAGAACAAATTCTAAAGGGGAAAGATAGACAAAACATTGTTTCTTAGGGTAGTTAAAGGTCATATTATTCTAGTGCAAATATATGTAGATGCCATAATTTTTGCCTCAACTGATAATAACTTTTGCAAAAGGTTTGCAAGCCTTATGCAAGGGAAATTTGAAATGAGCAGCATGGGTGAGCTCAAATACTTCTTGGGACTACAAGTGAAACAGTCTGAGGAAGGAATCTTCATTTCTCAGACCAAGTACACCAAAGAGATCTTCAAGAAGTTTGGAATGGAAAATTCCACTGTCATGAAAACTCCAATGGCATCCAATATGTCACTGGACAAGGATGACAAAGGGAAACCTATTGATGAAACCTTGTACAGAGGTATCATTGGGTCATTGCTTTACCTAACTGCTAGCAGGCCAGACATTATGTTCTCAACATGTGTGTGTGCTAGGTACCAAGTGAACCCTAAAGAATCTCACTACACTACTGTCAAAAGAATCCTGAGATATCTGAAGGGTACTCTTAATCTTGGCCTTTGGTATCCTAGAAGCAATGACTTTGAACTGACTAGTTTTTCAGATGTTGATTTTGCAGGATGCAAGGAGGACAGAAAAAGCACATCAGGCACCTGTCAATTTCTTGGCAAAAGACTAATATCTTGGAGTAGCAGGAAGCAGACCAGTGTAGCTATCTCTACAGCAGAATCTGAGTACATCTCAGCTGGAATCTGCTGTGCTCAGCTACTTTGGATTCAACATCAACTCCAAGACTATAAAATCAAGCTAAGTAAATCTCCTTTATATTGTGATTCAACTAGTGCTATTACTATAGCTAATAATCCTGTATCACATAGCAGAATAAAGCACGCAGAAATTAGATATCACTTTATTAGAGAACATGTAGAAAATGGAGACATCATAATTGAATACATTCCTACAGACAAACAAGTAGCTGACATATTCACTAAACCCCTGGATGAAACAAAATTCAATAACTTCAAAATTGAATTAGGAATGCTAAAAATGGAATAAAGTTAGAATAAATGACAATTCTCAAATAAGTACAGAAAATGAAATAAATAAATGAAAATATTAATTTAGTCCTAAAAGGTGAGTGGAGTTATATCTGGTGTCGTGCAAGGATACCTGGCGTCGAGAGAAGATTCCTGGCGTCGAGCGAAGATAAATGGCGTCGAGCAAGGCTGTCACGACAGGGTAAATTTGAACCGTTTGATCAATCTTGTTAAATAAGTCCGGCGCGCGGCTATTCATCTTCTTGAACTAGAAAGTCTATAAATAGGGAAGACACTTCTTCAGTACATATGCCCTAGAATTCTCAATTCGAAATTATCTGCGCTAGAAAATCTTTCCATCAATACTCTCAATCTACAATCAACAACAACAATTCCTCCCAATAGCAGTGATTACCTTTACAAAGGAGGCGAGCTAGTTCGCAATGAATTACAAACAGCACCAGAGGAAATCACGTCAACCATCGAGCTAATCTACAAAGTAGGACTAGAATTCATTTTATCTGAATCGACTCTAATTTGGAAACGAGAGGTATTAGAACTTTTCTCCAATACAGTAATAGACACCGCCAATTCTAAGCTGAAAACTACTGTAAATGGTAAGAAGATTAAAATTTCTCCTTCAAGACTTGCAAAGGCACTAGAACTGCCAAGATTCAAAAGTAATGAAGAAGAGTGTCACAACCCGCATTTTTCCCAAAAATATAATACGTAATATCAGAGCAAGGGAAAAATACGCGTCGTGATGCCACGCCTGCAGGAGACGACTACAGACGCTCAGGCAAACACTCTTTACGATAATTTTATAAAAGACATATATGTGATTGGATTAAAAGAGAAATTTTCATTTTTAGCTTAAGACCGCGTCCCTCGGTCCGGTGGATCATCTAGTCCACAAGTAGAAAACTATATATACGCAGCCGAAAATAGGTTTGTTTTTAGCCTACATGAGCAAGAAAATAAGCAATTCCAGAAATGATATGAATATATCTATGTTTAGTATAGTAGGAAAAGATTTTTCTTCGATTTTCAAAATATGTGACATTTGTTAAAAATCATGATGTGCAAGGATGACATTTTTATATCAATAAAGTAACTACTACATCTTAGCAAAGAGCTTCCCAGAGAGCAAGTAGGTAAAGTACCCAAAAGTAACAGCAATACTACTAGCAAGTAATCTAAAGGTACAAGCCATACGGGCGCCAACAACTGACACGAACCCGCAGGAAAGAAGGAGAACAACAAAAAAAGAAACTGCCTCTTACCTAGAAGAGGGGAAGGGTCTCGACAGGAGACCTGAACGACGCTGCTCTAACACCTGCGGCAGCTAAAGACCTGAACCTGAGACATTCATAAGAAAAGAATGCCTCAGCCCAAGAGGGTGCAAGAAAACCAAGATTAGCAGTAAGAGAAATAATAGAGTGCAGAAAGGAAAACTAAGCAGGTAAACATCTATAATCTTACAACAACCCGAGCCAGCTCAAACGAGTGAACTCGGTAAGAAGAAAAGCCTGCACCAGAAGGTAATAGTCAACACAATCAAAGCCCACCACGTGTCCGCCATTGCGGCTCAGATGAGATAGTCATACATATACTATCATAATACACATATATAAGCATATGTGCTTAAGAACTTGAGACTGATCAGCTCGAGGGAAAAGCGTCCCCCAAAAGAAGGCACTGCGACGGTGGTATCTTCCACCAACGCCCGCAGCCCAAAACAGGGTCGTGGTCCTTTATCCACTGCCACCAAAAAACCAAATCCGGGTGGTGGTACTCTATCCACTGCCACCCAAAACTACCCACCGTGCAAGGCTTAAGACAAAGGTTCTAAATAATCAAATTAAATTTCAATTAAGACACGGGACGTAACCCGAGATATCAGCACCATAACACCCAAAGGATAGGGTCACAAAGAAATAAACACTACTCAACGATTCATTTGAAAACAATTGGTGAGTCCAAACTTGACTCCCAACGAACTTTTCGAAACCGTGCAATGAATCGGGCACGACAAGACACCATAAATGAGCACTTTTCTGTAAGAATGAAAGTTTCAATAATTGGAACGGGTGAAGAGCTTAAAACCCAAAATGCAACCACACAACTATCCACATTAGCAATAAATGATTTCGTTGTGTCATCGAGAACTAGCAAAAGAAATTCCCAGGGAGTTTATCATCTAATTCCCCGTACCCGTCGGGAATTAGGAAACAAAATCCCAGGGAATTTAACCGGCTAGACCATCAGAACATAGCCAACAAAAGAACAGTGCAGGATTTGGAGATTTACCGAGCAAGACCACTTATGCTTAACTAAACAGATAAGTCCAAGATTTAACCAATAACATAAATACCAAGGAGAAACCCCGCATAAAACTAAGAGTTGACAGGCTCAAACTCTCCCAATAGAACGAAATCTCTAGCATATAGCCTATGAAATTTAGCTTTGCATAAACCTAAGTAAATACCTAGCCCTCAAACTTAAACCCAGAAAATTTACGAATCGGTAATTTACTTAAGTTTATACCAAGAAAATTTCCTAGCGTATAGGCGCAGAGCTTCGTATATCAAGAGTATGAACTAGGAGGAAATCAAGGGAAAATAAAATGAACCAGTAGTTACCATGTTAAAATCAAGGAGGGGACAGCCACAAAGACATCACAAGGAACCTTGCCCACAACCAAGAAGATCACCACAACATAATACTATTAGGTAGGACCATGAATAGAGTAGCCCCAAATCGACAGGTTTTATAAAGCAGCCCCCAAAACAAAGCAACATTCCCCAACTAGATTGCATACATAGCAGCCCACTAATGGCAAATATAACAAAAAGAAGTCAAAAAGATAACAGCCCCTTAACAAACAAACCAAATTCCTTTGCTAACACGGAACAACAACTAGAGGAGCAAGCCCCAATGATGCTCCAAGAGATTTGCCAACAGAAATTCAAGCTCAAGGCAGCCCCTATAATGATCCAAACAAATTTGCCAACATAGATTCAGAAATGGAGCTGTAAGACCACCCCTAAATAATCTTAATCAGAACATATGCAAGCAGCCCCCGTCTAGGGATTCTATATACAGTAGCCCACCAGTTAAAGCAAAAAACAAAACAGCTACCCCTAATAACAAGGAGCATGCTAGCTGCCAACCGAATCCAAGGGGAAAAAGAAAAACATCTTGAATACTCACAGGATTTTAGCCAAATTAACAAAGAAATGCTCCAACATAACTAGCCAGGTATTTGCATTTTTAAAAAAAAAATTCGCAAAACCATCCAGGTCAAACCAGAGAAATTTTCTGAACGGAAATCTTTGATCGGGGCCATGGGTCAGCTAAGTAAGAAGGAAGAGATGGGGGAAAAGAGGAGGAAGAGTTTTCTTGCCTCTAAATCAACCGGCGATCCGCCGGGTTGCGACAAGCTCGCTGAAAACCCTAGCCCGGCGCCGAAATCCAGCCCTGCCAACGAAGACTAGCTCCGGCCACCCCACCTAAGCTCCACCGACGGTGCAAGCCTCCGACCTCCGGCGCCACCGACGAAGCCCTAGGTCGCCTCTACCAGCACCCTCGGCAGAAGAAGAAATCGCTAAAAAAAAAGGGGAGGAGGGTTATCGGGGCACGGGGAGAAGAAGAGAATGGCTGGGAGGGGGGGTTTAGTTATAATATATGTATGTTTATATATATTAATAAACTCTTTTTTTTTTCTTTATATATATAAAAAAAATAACTTATATTTATATATACATATGAAATTTATAAGCGTAAAACTTATGTATACTTGTACAACCACCCGCATATAAACATAAAGCCTAATGTATCCCAAATCTTATACGCATATACGCATACATATATATGTTGTATTTATGTTTGTATAAATCTTTATACGCCACTATACGCACCAACATAAACCCTTATACAACCCCTAGCACAAATACAAATACATATACACACTTATATAATTTTCCTACTTATAAACTTATATATCTAAACATTTATATCTATAACTATATAAGCCTATTTACTTATAAACTTACCTATATAAAAACATAACCGCATAGATGACTCAATCAAGGATTAACTCGCCGGGCGACGACGATCACGAAAGGTAACGCCCCTACGCATCGACACCCTAAATTAAATCTCGCTTGCGAATAATTATCATAAATTCCATATGTTTTAAACAAAATAATTATAAGGAAAAAACCCGGGGCGTTACAGTCACCCCATCAAGAAGGAAGTTTCGTCCCGAAACTTAGAATCAAAACTTAGAAGGCATCGAATGAAAGGTATGAAGGGAGAGGTAAACTCACACTCGCTAGAAAGGAACGCTAACCGAAAAGGGCTAGGAAAGCGGATGCGGATATGACTACCCCAAAAGAAAAGGACATTACCAAGAACTCGATATGTCCAGACCGAGAACAGAAAACAGATCGCTGAACATCTGACAAGCGGATCACCAACTAAAGGAAGCCTACACGAAGATCAGCGAAAACACCGAACTAACTTCCTTCTTTACGAACAGGATGAGAGCACTCCAGGGCGAGGAACTAGGCCAGAAAAAGCCACCCTGCAACCACCCATCTATCTGAGTGCGGAACTCTCGCAACACACGCGGGGCCAAAGGTTACGCTGCCCTAGCAACGGGACGGGTACCCGGCTCAAGGTCAGAAACAAACACCTCAACTCTCACCGTAGAAAACCAGGGAGACAACGGCGAAGACATCAGCAAAATCTCGCACCACAGGGAAGATCTTCAATACACAACAAACCGAAAACGGTTTCTAGCGTAGAAACAAGGTAAGAAACGCCATTAAAACTAAAGGCTCCTGGCACACACCGCGGAAATAACCGGGGAAAACATAGCGCGGAAAACCAAACACGCTCGAGGGTTGACCGATGTCCAGCTCAAAGACCAAACGCTTTACCTTGCGTTGGATAACAACATCAAACCTGGACAACTAGCCCAAACCCAAAAAAAAATCACGACGAAGGCCCAAATGAGGATAAGATGCTTACTCAGTACTCAATCTTACGTCTCCAGAACATAAACAGACTCTTTGACATAGAAAAGATTAGGCCGAACATAAATATCGAGCTAGGGGCCAGATAACCAAAACACAAACTTTCACGACTGGCTCACGTGAAACACACCGTGAACACTAGGGAAAGAAGCAGGAAAATACAGCTTAACTGCAGATGTTCTGATGCACTCAACTCTGGCATCAGAGAAACCATCAAGAAACCCATGCCCCCAACTCCGAGCTCTAAATTAGCACTCCGCTAATTGCAAATCTTTCATAACACACCTGAGCCAACTGTAGCTCTCCACGGATAAGTGATACCGCTACGCTCGAATCCACCGAAGCTTCCAAGATCTGCCTCAAAATGTTGACAGACACAACATTTAGATATAAGGCTTACTAAGCCAACTTGAACTTCCTACCACCAAACCATTTCCTTCAGATCACGATACATTCCTTTTGAAATCAAAATGGTAGGCAACGCTAGAACTTTATGCTTCGCCACAAATCCTTGCCCGAATATCCTCAATAGCAGGAATATAATATTTACTTCTAAATTTCTACGTGATCATATCTTTCTCCAGAAGTCCAGAAAATCTTTGCATTAGGATTAACCCCGAATGAAACACAATTCCAATTTATAAAGAAAAACTCTCCCAACCCTAAGCTGGTCAACAATAATATTGCTTCCAACGGTTGCCAATGAAATTCTCTCTGCCAGCTACTACACTAGAACACTAATGATGAGTGTAGGGTAATTCTTCCTATAAAATTTCAAATTCCATGAACCATTCGCAAGCACAATCCCTGTCTACGCCAAAACAGAACACCCAAACCATGATCAAAATTCACGACAAGGTCTTCTAAATTCAACACTTCCAAATCAACCTAACGATGACCGCCTGCAAAGCTCTATAGCCAAAACATCGAGTAAAACTCAAATCAAAAAGAAGGCACGCTCAACATCCTCTACCTTAACTCGCACAGAATTGAGATAACAAAAATCCAAATCCACATTCGCAAGACAACGAATAAACTAGGTCAAAACCTTAACCTGAAAACACCTCAAAACACCTAGCTTAAGACGCAACAGCTAGGAACCAGAATTTCCTAACTCGATACAGATCAGAAAGGAGTAGATACTTGCTCTTGCTGTTACCTTGCTCTGGGAATTTATGAAATGATGTTATGCTAAACTTAGGATGATACACCATCATCCTATCAACTTATGTGCATATAAAATAATGCATGAATGCCAAATTTTTATTTCAAATCATGTGTGTACGAGCGTCATCATGTATGTCTTTAGCTTGGCACGTGTGCAATGCTATGTTATGATGTTTATGCAGTGCTATGCAATCTAAAAAGGCCTTAATGCATGTTATGAGCGGCGTACACATGCGATCTTATGCATCCCATACTACATATTATCGCATGTAACGAAAAGGAAAATCTAATGGACACGCATGCGACCTACGTTACGCATCCCATACTACATAACAGTCGTATGTTGTCACCTATGAGGATCCATATACAAACACATATTATGCATCCCATACTACATAATATGCCCCGTATACTTCTTATCATGCTATGAGTGTAGTGTTCATGCTTCAGCCAAGACATACTGATGACCCTTCGGTGTGTGTATGCAATGAATGACGATTCTCACCAAGCGGTTAACCGGGCAACCAAACTATCACAGCAACCCGGCTAACCTAGCTCTAATACCAACTGTCACAACCCGCATTTTTCCCAAAAATATAATACGTAATATCAGAGCAAGGGAAAAATACGCGTCGTGATGCCACGCCTGCAGGAGACGACTACAGACGCTCAGGCAAACACTCTTTACGATAATTTTATAAAAGACATATATGTGATTGGATTAAAAGAGAAATTTTCATTTTTAGCTTAAGACCGCGTCCCTCGGTCCGGTGGATCATCTAGTCCACAAGTAGAAAACTATATATACGCAGCCGAAAATAGGTTTGTTTTTAGCCTACATGAGCAAGAAAATAAGCAATTCCAGAAATGATATGAATATATCTATGTTTAGTATAGTAGGAAAAGATTTTTCTTCGATTGTCAAAATATGTGACATTTGTTAAAAATCATGATGTGCAAGGATGACATTTTTATATCAATAAAGTAACTACTACATCTTAGCAAAGAGCTTCCCAGAGAGCAAGTAGGTAAAGTACCCAAAAGTAACAGCAATACTACTAGCAAGTAATCTAAAGGTACAAGCCATACGGGCGCCAACAACTGACACGAACCCGCAGGAAAGAAGGAGAACAACAAAAAAAGAAACTGCCTCTTACCTAGAAGAGGGGAAGGGTCTCGACAGGAGACCTGAACGACGCTGCTCTAACACCTGCGGCAGCTAAAGACATGAACCTGAGACATTCATAAGAAAAGAATGCCTCAGCCCAAGAGGGTGCAAGAAAACCAAGATTAGCAGTAAGAGAAATAATAGAGTGCAGAAAGGAAAACTAAGCAGGTAAACATCTATAATCTTACAACAACCCGAGCCAGCTCAAACGAGTGAACTCGGTAAGAAGAAAAGCCTGCACCAGAAGGTAATAGTCAACACAATCAAAGCCCACCACGTGTCCGCCATTGCGGCTCAGATGAGATAGTCATACATATACTATCATAATACACATATATAAGCATATGTGCTTAAGAACTTGAGACTGATCAGCTCGAGGGAAAAGCGTCCCCCAAAAGAAGGCACTGCGACGGTGGTATCTTCCACCAACGCCCGCAGCCCAAAACAGGGTCGTGGTCCTTTATCCACTGCCACCCAAAAACCAAATCCGGGTGGTGGTACTCTATCCACTGCCACCCAAAACTACCCACCGTGCAAGGCTTAAGACAAAGGTTCTAAATAATCAAATTAAGTTTCAATTAAGACACGGGACGTAACCCGAGATATCAGCACCATAACACCCAAAGGATAGGGTCACAAAGAAATAAACACTACTCAACGATTCATTTGAAAACAATTGGTGAGTCCAAACTTGACTCCCAACGAACTTTTCGAAACCGTGCAATGAATCGGGCACGACAAGACACCATAAATGAGCACTTTTCTGTAAGAATGAAAGTTTCAATAATTGGAACGGGTGAAGAGCTTAAAACCCAAAATGCAACCACACAACTATCCACATTAGCAATAAATGATTTCGTTGTGTCATCGAGAACTAGCAAAAGAAATTCCCAGGGAGTTTATCATCTAATTCCCCGTACCCGTCGGGAATTAGGAAACAAAATCCCAGGGAATTTAACCGGCTAGACCATCAGAACATAGCCAACAAAAGAACAGTGCAGGATTTGGAGATTTACCGAGCAAGACCACTTATGCTTAACTAAACAGATAAGTCCAAGATTTAACCAATAACATAAATACCAAGGAGAAACCCCGCATAAAACTAAGAGTTGACAGGCTCAAACTCTCCCAATAGAACGAAATCTCTAGCATATAGCCTATGAAATTTAGCTTTGCATAAACCTAAGTAAATACCTAGCCCTCAAACTTAAACCCAGAAAATTTACGAATCGGTAATTTACTTAAGTTTATACCAAGAAAATTTCCTAGCGTATAGGCGCAGAGCTTCGTATATCAAGAGTATGAACTAGGAGGAAATCAAGGGAAAATAAAATGAACCAGTAGTTACCATGTTAAAATCAAGGAGGGGACAGCCACAAAGACATCACAAGGAACCTTGCCCACAACCAAGAAGATCACCACAACATAATACTATTAGGTAGGACCATGAATAGAGTAGCCCCAAATCGACAGGTTTTATAAAGCAGCCCCCAAAACAAAGCAACATTCCCCAACTAGATTGCATACATAGCAGCCCACTAATGGCAAATATAACAAAAAGAAGTCAAAAAGATAACAGCCCCTTAACAAACAAACCAAATTCCTTTGCTAACATGGAACAACAACTAGAGGAGCAAGCCCCAATGATGCTCCAAGAGATTTGCCAACAGAAATTCAAGCTCAAGGCAGCCCCTATAATGATCCAAACAAATTTGCCAACATAGATTCAGAAATGGAGCTGTAAGACCACCCCTAAATAATCTTAATCAGAACATATGCAAGCAGCCCCCGTCTAGGGATTCTATATACAGTAGCCCACCAGTTAAAGCAAAAAACAAAACAGCTACCCCTAATAACAAGGAGCATGCTAGCTGCCAACCGAATCCAAGGGGAAAAAGAAAAACATCTTGAATACTCACAGGATTTTAGCCAAATTAACAAAGAAATGCTCCAACATAACTAGCCAGGTATTTGCATTTTTAAAAAAAAAATTCGCAAAACCATCCAGGTCAAACCAGAGAAATTTTCTGAACGGAAATCTTTGATCGGGGCCATGGGTCAGCTAAGTAAGAAGGAAGAGATGGGGGAAAAGAGGAGGAAGAGTTTTCTTGCCTCTAAATCAACCGGCGATCCGCCGGGTTGCGACAAGCTCGCTGAAAACCCTAGCCCGGCGCCGAAATCCAGCCCTGCCAACGAAGACTAGCTCCGGCCACCCCACCTAAGCTCCACCGACGGTGCAAGCCTCCGACCTCCGGCGCCACCGACGAAGCCCTAGGTCGCCTCTACCAGCACCCTCGGCAGAAGAAGAAATCGCTAAAAAAAAAGGGGAGGAGGGTTATCGGGGCACGGGGAGAAGAAGAGAATGGCTGGGAGGGGGGGTTTAGTTATAATATATGTATGTTTATATATATTAATAAACTCTTTTTTTTTTCTTTATATATATAAAAAAAATAACTTATATTTATATATACATATGAAATTTATAAGCGTAAAACTTATGTATACTTGTACAACCACCCGCATATAAACATAAAGCCTAATGTATCCCAAATCTTATACGCATATACGCATACATATATATGTTGTATTTATGTTTGTATAAATCTTTATACGCCACTATACGCACCAACATAAACCCTTATACAACCCCTAGCACAAATACAAATACATATACACACTTATATAATTTTCCTACTTATAAACTTCTATATCTAAACATTTATATCTATAACTATATAAGCCTATTTACTTATAAACTTACCTATATAAAAACATAACCGCATAGATGACTCAATCAAGGATTAACTCGCCGGGCGACGACGATCACGAAAGGTAACGCCCCTACGCATCGACACCCTAAATTAAATCTCGCTTGCGAATAATTATCATAAATTCCATATGTTTTAAACAAAATAATTATAAGGAAAAAACCCGGGGCGTTACAAAGAGGAAGAAGTGAGTTCTGAGCAGATTAGATTAGCCCAAGTCTGGTGTGGGATATAAACATCACATGAAATTTCTGGGAGTATACTAAGGAAAGGGTTGAATTCAAGAGGAAAACTGCTGACAGATGTGATTGGAAATGGACTACTATGCAAGACTGGGTCCCATGATAAAATCTCCAGGAAAATGTTTGTTCTTCTGACAAGGATTATTCATTCATTAAGAACTGATTGGGGAAAGGTGGTGTTTGACATAGTGATTGAATGTATCCAGGCACCCAACTTGGGTAGGATATTGTCTCTATATTTAGTAAAAGTCATTCCAGATTCTTTAAATAACAAACTTGGATCCAAGATAAATCATATGAAGAAAATGGACATCAGAATGATAGAGAGATGGGAAAAAATTTTGTCAAATCATCCACCAACAGAATATTCTCCCAAGCAGAAGAAAGTTCAGAAGAAAAAGAAGAAGAAGGTCTCTTCTAGCTCATCAAGCTCATCATCATCCAAAAGAAAATCAAGATCCTCTCCAATTCATGATCCTAATGTCACATCATCTGAAGAAGAAGGGAACAAATCCAGGGACAGTATTCCTGACACACCAACAGGTACTGATCCAATACTGGAAGGGATTGACAAGATCAATAAAGAAAAAGATGAGAATGAGGAAGAAGAGGAAGTGAGAGGAAGTCAACCAGGATCCCCTGCTAGAGATAAGGAGAAAGCTCAGATTGAGGGGGAGGCTCCAGATGAGATCCCTGCTCAGAATAATACTGAATTTAACATGGCAGCAGTTGAGGGGGAGGCTCAGGATGAGATCCCTGCTCCAGACATTTCTGATATTAAAAATGCAGACATTGAGGGGGAGTCTCAGCATGAGATCCTTGCCCCTGAGAATTTTGATTTAGCCAATGCACCATTTGAGGGGGAGTATCATCCTGAGGTCCCTGCTCAAGAAAATCCTGCTGTTGATGCTATGGATTTGGAAGGAGAGCCTGAAGCCACAAGGAAAGAGGCTGAAAAGGTGATTAAGATAGAATCTTCTTGCTCACATATGAGCCAGAGAGATGACTCTTTCATCAGAGAGGAAAGTAGTAGAAGTGATGGAATGGCAAGAGAAATCAATGTGGATCTAAGTCCAATACTACCTCAGCTGGAGGTGTTGCTTAATAATCAAAGAAGATTATTGGAACAATATATTGAAGAAAATAATACAAAAATGAAAAATGAAGTAGATTTTCAGATGAAATTGGTAAGATTTGAAGTCAATCATCAAATGAATGCACTGAGAAAGGAAATGATAAAATTTTTCAAAAGAGCTGGTGCTTCTGTGGATTATACAACTGAACAACTGGATGTAATCAAGGAGACTTCAAAGGAAATCAAAGAAAAACAAGCAGGTATTGCAAAGACTACAAATGATGTACAAGTGAATCAGGGAATTCTAAGCAACAATATGCAAGTGTTGTACAAAGAACAAGTTGCACAGACTCTTACAGGTGCAACTAAGATAAAAGCTAGGCTGCAACAGCATGATGCTGCTATACTAGCCAAGATTGATGAGAGCTCCTCAATTCTAAAAGATCAAGTAAAGTTAAAAACAGATACTATAGATGACATCTTCTTAAGGTCAAGAAAACCATTGAAAGTGGAATACATCATCTGGAGGGCCAAGTTAGATTTCAGAAGGATGTTCTAAGAGATCATATAGTTGAAGAAGTCCTAAAGGGGGAGAGGTCAATGATTCAAGCCAGCTCTGAGCATGCGGTGTGGACCTCTAATTCTATAAGAGAAACTTTTGGCTATCCTCCCATAGATTATAATAATGATCAAGTTTCTGAGACCAAGCCAGCATCTCTTACACAAATCCAAAAGCAAATTGCCAAGATGTACAGTCCTGAGGATAAAACCAAGAGAAAGAACTTTACCAGTGAACAAGTAGAATGTAACGCCCTGCCAGTACGAAAGGTATAACAGCAGGTCCGGCCGGGACCCCACGCCATACAAACCACACTAGCTAGGAGTTAAAAGGTGATAACCAGAAAAGTAACAACTAAACGAGAGTACAAAACGTAAGCGGAAGCATTAATTAAACCATTCAAAAAGAACTGTCCACTATCATAGGAATGTAACCTGAATAAGAGTTACGGCCTTAAGGCCTTACATTCACCCAATGCACAAAACTCCAAAGCATACATCGGCACGCAGGTCGGCCAAACATGAAAAACAGGAAAAGGGCTGGCCTTCGAGGGCCAACACTGCAAAGGGCCATCGCCCGCTATTTCCCGCTAGGATCACCTGCACCTGCATAAGAACATTCCACCAAGCGGTGGCAAACAAAGTAACGGTCAGCACAGCTGACCAAATTATAACGACCCCACCCCTTTCCCGGGGTGGCGGAGATTCTACCCTGCAAGCAAGCCATACTAGCACAAGTACTAAAATAAAGAAAGTGCAACTACACAAGGTGAGGTTTCAAGCATATTCAATCTTCTAGGTTGAGCATCAAAAAGGGAGGGAACCTAGGTATGCACATGATGTTGGTTGGGTTCACCCGAAGGTTCCCCGCAACCGCCTAAACAACCGCATGAGGCTAACAACATCAATTCCACAAACACTCCACCGTAAGGGCCATCGCCTTATGTGGGAAAAAGAGCTTTTGGTCGGTCTAGGTAAACCACCTTCCACGACCTCTCCCATGATCACACCGCTACATGAGGTAGGGACCTCTTACAGATCTGCATGGAAACGGGTTCGGTTTAGCTTTGCCCGTGCTCTAATCGTCGCGATCTATCGCACGACGCGGGTACGGCTTCGCCTCGGCCCGTAAGGGTTTAGCACCTTCAAGTGCTACACAAATATAAGCTACGCACCTAATCCCTTCACAAGGATCTAGGCTTCAAAAATACTCAAAAAGGGGAGGTATAATACGCTCCGCATCAATTTCGCGGTGAAGGTTTGCCTTCATCCAATCTCAAAGCATGGGGCTTTCGTTAGGATCTTCACAAGACGCCTACACTTAAATCCCGCACTACTATAGATGATTTCACGGAGTCATTCTCCGGCACGCATTCTAGGCTTAACCTAAATGCAACGTCGCAATCCAAGCATCACCGATTCGGGCTCACGGCCACGAATAGGCTTCACACAAAATGCCTAAATCCGCACGACTACCAGATTTTCTACATGCAATATGCCGGGGATGGACACAATCGACCCGGAGTTCCGGAGAACTTGAGGGAATCCTACACTTCACCCATTTGGTGAAAGGGATCCCTCATGCAAGCATAGAGAAATGAAGGAGAGGACAAAAGACAAGTCCAAACAACGGGAGAAGAAATCGTTACCCTAGGAGCGTTCTTTTTTGCCATAGATCCGAGATTCTACACGGAGAGAAACGACCGCACCGGGCTGCACTCTCCAAATCTGGAAACGGCTCGCGAAACGGAGCTCCGGAGCTCCGTCAATGCCGGGATCTACCTTCTTCTTCCTTGGCTCCTCCTTCTTTCTCTAGGGTTTGGAGAGAGAATGGCTTAGAGAATATGAGGTTTAACCCTCTCTCATCAGCCCTAATGGTCTCCCGCAACTAAACCTAGCCGTCGGATCAATTTCCAAAAGACTTGGATGGTCCGATCTTCTTCTTCGCTCAAAATTGCGGAACAGAATAAACAGGGCGCACGATCACAGGCGCACGGTCAGTGGTCGTGCGCGAAGAGGGAAATGGTCGTGCGCACTGTCCGAGACAGAACTCGATTTTCTTCTGAATTAACGCACGATCGCTGGCGCATGATCACCGGTCGTGCGCGATGAGGACAATGGTCGTGCGCATAAGCCGAGACAGAACTCCGATTCTTTGCGGGTTATGCACGATCATTGGCGCACGATCACTGGTCGTGCGCGAAGAGGACAATGGTCGTGCGCATTGACCTGATCTGGAATTTTGAGCCTATCCCGAGCGCAACACTACCATTCCGCCTACCTCGCTGAACCACGATCTTTGGGGTGTTACAACTCCACCCCCCTTAAAAGAATTTCGTCCCGAAATTTCGAAAACAGTAATAGCAGGAATTTACAGTTTTTAAAGAAAATTTACCTGAGAGAAATAGCTCGGGGTACTCCGCAAGCATCGCTTGCTCTCTCTCCCAAGTTAGCTCCTCTCGGCCGCAATTATCCCACCGGACCTTTACCATCCGAATGGACTTGTTCCGCAACTGCTTTACCTCGGTATCCTCGATGTGTAAGGGTTTGACTTTCGTCGACAACCCACTATCCACCGACACTTTGCCAACCGCAACGATATGAGTAGGCTCTTGCACTGCCTTCCTCAGAACTGAAATGTGAAACACGTCGTGCAGACCGCTCAGCTCTGCAGATAGTGCAAGCCGATAAGCCGCATCACCAACACGTTCCACAATCTCAAACGGTCCTAAGTACCTTGGACTGAGCTTTTTCAAGCGTCGGATCCTTGATACCCCTTTGAACGGTTTGATCTTCAAGTAAACCAGGTCACCGACGGCGAACTCTAGGTTCCTATGCTTGGCGTTGTAATATTTTGCTTGCCTATCCTGGGCAATCAATAGCCTTTCTCGAATAGTTCGGATCGTCGAAGTTGCTTCCTCAACATCCTTTCGCTTTAATAGCTTAGTATCGCCCGTTTCTGCCCAAGACAACGACGTACGACACTTCTTACCATAGAGGGCCTCGAAAGGAGCCATCTTTATACTGGCTTGGTAGCTATTATTGTAGGCGAATTCGATCATATAGAGATGATCTTCCCACTTCTTTCCAAAATATAGAGCGCACATTCGGAGCATATCCTCCATAGTCCTGTTGGTCCTCTCGGTCTGTCCATCCGTTTGCGGGTGGAAGGCCGTGCTAAATTTCAATTTAGTGCCCAACAGTTCATGGATAAGCCTCCAATCTTTCGATGTGAAACGCCCGTCACGATCGCTGACGATGCTACGAGGGACACCGTGCAGCCGCACAATACTATCGACATAGAGCTTCGCCAGCTTTTCTACTTAATCATCCTTCCGGTTCAGAATAAAATGCGATACTTTTGTTAGTCTGTCCACGATCACCCTGATGGCGTCGTTTCCATGCTGCGATCTCGGCAATCCGTGCACGAAATCCATCGAAATATCGTCAAACTTCCATTCCGAAATCGGCAAGGACTTCAAAAATCCACCGGGACGTTGACATTCCACCTTCACCAACGCGCAGGTGTTGCACTTGGCCACGTAGAGGGCAATGTCCTTCTTCATACCCGGCCACCAGAAAAGTTTCTTCATGTCCATGTACATTTTCGTGCTCCCCGGGTAGATAGAGTACTTGGTATGATGAGCCTCGTACATCAATTCCTCCCGTAGAGTACCAATGTTTGGGACGCACAATCTGCCATTCTTCCACATAAGGCCATCTTCGAAAGAGAAATCAGCGTTTAACCCGTCAACGGTTTCCGCTTTGTAGCGTTTCATGCTCTCATCCAGCTCCAATGCCTGTCGAACTCGGTTGGCAAGGTGGTATTGAACCTCCGTCCAGTTCAAGCATGCTGAAGTAGACGCTCTTCGATCAACGCAAATGATCTCCATTTCTTCCAGCTCATGGATTAGACGCTCATCGTGCATCAAAATCCAATTTGCTCGAGCGGGAGCCCGACGACTCAACGCGTCCGCAACTACATTTCCCATTCCAGGAGTATATTTGATGTCGAAGGTGTAGTCCCCAAGGAACTCCAACCACCTCCTCTGTCGCATATTCAACTCCCTTTGATCTAGCAAGTACTTGAGGCTCTTGTGGTCGGTAAAGATGTCGATCTTCACGCCATACAAATAATGCCTCCAAAGCTTAAGAGCAAATACCACGGCCGCTAGCTCCAAATCATGGACCGGGTAATTCCTCTCATGAACCTTCAACTGCCGGGAGCCGTAGGCAATTACCTTACCGAACTGCACTAGGACACAACCCAAACCACTCCCTGAGGCGTCGCTGTAAATTTCGTAGCCTTCCGTACCACATGGAGAGCATAGAATGGGCGCCGTGGTCAGACGGCTCTTCAGTTCTTCAAAAACTCGTGCGCACTCGGGCGACCAAACGAACTTATGATCTTTCCTAGTCAATTTAGTGAGAGGAAGTGCAATCCTCGAGAAGTTTTCCACAAAGCGCCTATAATAGCCGGCAAGTCCTAAGAAACTTCGGACTTCCGCTACGTTTTTCAACAAATGCCAGGCTCGGATCGCTTCTATCTTCGACGGATCAACCGCAATTCCATCTCCACTAACGACGTGACCAAGGAATGCTACTGACGGTAGCCAAAACTCGCACTTGGAGAACTTGGCATATAGCTGACTCTTCCTCAAGGTACCCAGAACTGCGTGCAGATGCCCTACATGCACCTCTTCCGATTGAGAGTATACCAAAATGTCGTCGATGAAGACGATCACAAATTGATCCAAATACTCACGGAATGTCCTATTCATTAAGTCCATGAATACCGACGGTGCATTAGACAGACCGAACGGCATCACCGTGAACTCATAGTGCCCAAAGCGGGTACTGAACGCTGTCTTTGGAATGTCACATTCCCTAATCCGCAGTTGGTAATAGCCGGACCTTAGGTCCAGTTTGGAGTATACCGTCGACCCAACCAGCTGGTCGAATAGATCGTCGATTCTTGGAATCGGATATCGGTTCTTCTCGGTCAACTTGTTTAGCTCTCGATAATCGATACATAGACGCAAGCTCCCGTCCTTCTTTTTCACAAAGAGGACCGGTGCACTCCAAGGCGAAGAACTTGGACGTACGTAGCCTTGCTCTAGCAGCTCTTGCAATTGAACCTTCAGCTCAGCCAATTCCTTTGGCGCTATCCGGTACGGTGAGCGGGCCACAGGTTTGGCACCTGGCACCAAATCGATACAGAAATCGATCTCTCGCTGAGGCGGAGCCCCAGGGAGTTCGTTAGGAAACACGTCGGCGTACTCCGCTACAACTGGGACATCACATAACCTGGGCTTTGGCTCCGAAGCCTCCAATAAGGTGAAGAACAACTCGGCGCCTTTTCTCACCGCCTTAACCACTTGGAGAGCAGACATCAGCGTCTTGCTCGCTCCACGCATACCGGCAAACGTGGTTTCTCCATCGCTGTTCCTTCCCAGAGTGATCTCCTTAGAATTGCAATCTATGTATGCACGCTGCTCTGAGAGCCAGTCCATGCCGAAGATCACATCGAATTCAGCTAACGGTAATAACGATGCTTCCAAATCAAAATCTTGATTTCCGATCCGCACCTTCACACGGCTCTTCCTATCCGCAGGCATGCAAGATCCATTGGGTAGCACTACTTCTAATCTATCCTCTACGAAGGTAGATGGCACTCTGATTCGCACCACGAAGTCCTCAGACAGAAAAGAGTGCGATGCACCCGTATCAAATAGAGCTCTCGCCGGATAGTTGAGAATTAGGACAAAGCCTAATTGCACACAAAAAAAACATACAGTTGCACAACAGTATAATCACAAATAGCTATGTAAAAGCTAATTTTTTAATTCATACCTGTGACAACATCAGCTTGTCGTATGGCTTCTTGCTGGCCAAGCGAGTAGACTCTCGGCTGAGTCGGAGTAATGTGCTGGGAAGCCGAAGACTCCACAGCTTTACCCTTTTCCGCAGCTCGAGCATAGTCCAAAGCTCGATTCTCTGTCTTCGGGGGACCACTTCGACACACTGCGGCCTTGTGTCCCACCTTCCCGTAGGTGAAACACGTGATAGGGCTCCGCACCGTCATTGCTCCCGAAACATTTGAGCGGGTTTGCTCCGCCGGTTTGAACTTCCTTTTGTTCTTTCTGAATTCTGACTTAGACTGAGAGACCGGCACATGAAACTCAGGTTTCTTTGCCACGGCTTTTGCTTGTACCCTCTTCATGTCCAACTCTAGGGATCTGGCAGTTTGGACCATCACCTGGAAACCTAATGTCATTGGGCCTGCCAGGAGCAGCCTCAACTCGTCCCGAAGACCTTCATAGAACTTGTTCGTCTTTGTCTCTTCGTCTTCCATCATAGGCCCCGCATAACGACCCAGTTTAGTGAACTCGTGCAAGTACTCATCCACTGAGCTGTCGCCTTGAGTTAACTTCAGAAACTGGTTCTGCAACGCAATGCGTTGGGCAGAAGGAATATACCTTTGAAGAAAAGACTTTGAGAACTCCGCTATCGTGATCTCGGTAATCTCCCTGCCTCCGAACTTGTGCACTTCCTGTTCAGCCAACCAACGCTCTGCCTCTCCGTTAAGGAGGAAGGTGGCTAAAGTGACCATCATAACTTCTTCTGTTGCTGTCGCCCTTAGAATCTTCCTAACCGTTGACAGCCAGTCCTCCGCCTCCGTTGGGGATCCGGTCCCCGAGAAAGTTGGAGGATGGAAGCTTAGAAAGTGTTGCAGCTGTTGATCACGCGCTCGCGCAACAACTACACGCTCTACCGGACGCTCCACCCTTTGCACCGCCGCAGGTTCCACTGCAGCCACTGGCACAGGGGCCTCAACCCTTGGTTCCACCGCAGGTTCCACTGCAGGTTCGATCACCGGGGCCGCATCTGTATTAGGCGTAGCAGGCTGTGCAAGCCTTTGCGGTTGAGCATTGATCATCGCGAAGACAGCTTCTGCGATTAACCTGATCATCTCAGCAGGAGGAGTGGTCGCTGGCACTTCAGCCGACCCACTACTTTCAGCGGTGTTACGGGGTTGAGACGGCCCCGCACCACTTCTAGTCGCCTATAATCGTGTAAGACACAATTTAGTGACTGAAAACATAGCAAACAACAATCATGGAACGCTCAGGTTCCGCAAACAAGTATGATTTCCCATTCCTAAGTGGACATTCTTATTAGTTTTTGTCGTTTTAGGTGAATGCACATCCCGTGCACACCACCCCTTAAAAGGAATTCGTCCCGAATTCGCTAAACTACGGATCGACACCTTAAGTCCGATACCAAATTGTAACGCCCTGCCAGTACGAAAGGTATAACAGCAGGTCCTGCCGGGACCCCACGCCATACAAACCACACTAGCTAGGAGTTAAAAGGTGATAACCAAAAAAGTAACAACTAAACGAGAGTACAAAACGTAAGCGGAAGCATTAATTAAACCATTCAAAAAGAACTGTCCACTATCATAGGAATGTAACCTGAATAAGAGTTACGGCCTTAAGGCCTTACATTCACCCAATGCACAAAACTCCAAAGCATACATCGGCACGCAGGCCGGCCAAACATGAAAAACAGGAAAAGGGCTGGCCTTCGAGGGCCAACACTGCAAAGGGCCATCACCCGCTATTTCCCGCTAGGCTCACCTGCACCTGCATAAGAACATTCCACCAAGCGGTGGCAAACAAAGTAACGGTCAGCACAGCTGACCAAATTATAACGACCCCACCCCTTTCCCGGGGTGGCGGAGATTCTACCCTGCAAGCAAGCCATACTAGCACAAGTACTAAAATAAAGAAAGTGCAACTACACAAGGTGAGGTTTCAAGCACATTCAATCTTCTAGGTTGAGCATCAAAAAGGGAGGGAACCTAGGTATGCACATGATGTTGGTTGGGTTCACCCGAAGGTTCCCCGCAACCGCCTAAACAACCGCATGAGGCTAACAACATCAATTCCACAAACACTCCACCGTAAGGGCCATCGCCTTATGTGGGAAAAAGAGCTTTTGGTCAGTCTAGGTAAACCACCTTCCACGACCTCTCCCATGATCACACGGCTACATGAGGTAGGGACCTCTTACCGATCTGCATGGAAACATGTTCGGTTTAGCTTTGCCCGTGCTCTAATCGTCGCGATCTATCGCACGACGCGGGTACGACTTCGCCTCGGCCCGTAAGGGTTTAACACCTTCAAGTGCTACACAAATATAAGCTACGCACCTAATCCCTTCACAAGGATCTAGGCTTCACAAATACTCAAAAAGGGGAGGTATAATACGCTCCGCATCAATTTCGCGGTGAAGGTTTGCCTTCATCCAATCTCAAAGCATGGGGCTTTCGTTAGGATCTTCACAAGACGCCTACACTTAAATCCCGCACTACTATAGATGATTTCACGGAGTCATTCTCCGACACGCATTCTAGGCTTAACCTAAATGCAACGTCGCAATCCAAGCATCACCGATTCGGGCTCACGGCCACGAATAGGCTTCACACAAAATGCCTAAATCCGCACGACTACCGGATTTTCTACATGCAATATGCCAGGGACGGACACAATCGACCCGGAGTTCCGGAGAACTTGAGGGAATCCTACACTTCACCCATTTGGTGAAAGGGATCCCTCATGCAAGCATAGAGAAATGAAGGAGAGGACAAAAGACAAGTCCAAACAACGGGAGAAGAAATCGTTACCCTAGGAGCGTTCTTTTTCGCCATAGATCCGAGATTCTACACGGAGAGAAACGACCGCACCGGGCTGCACTCTCCAAATCTGGAAACGGCTCGCGAAACGGAGCTCCAGAGCTCCGTCAATGGCGGGATCTACCTTCTTCTTCCTTGGCTCCTCCTTCTTTCTCTAGGGTTTGGAGAGAGAATGGCTTAGAGAATATGAGGTTTAACCCCCTCTCATCAGCCCTAATGGTCTCCCGCAACTAAACCTAGCCGTTGGATCAATTTCCAAAAGACTTGGACGGTCCGATCTTCTTCTCCGCTCAAAATCGCGGAACAGAATAAACAGGGCGCACGATCACAGGCGCACGATCACAGGCGCACGGTCAGTGGTCGTGCGCGAAGAGGGAAATGGTCGTGCGCACTGTCCGAGACAGAACTCGATTTTCTTCTGAATTAACGCACGATCGCTGGCGCACGATCACCGGTCGTGCGCGATGAGGACAATGGTCGTGCGCATAAGCCGAGACAGAACTCCGATTCTTTGCGGGTTACGCACGATCATTGGCGCACGATCACTGGTCGTGCGCGAAGAGGACAATGGTCGTGCGCATTGACCTGATCTGGAATTTTGAGCCTATCCCGAGCGCAACACTACCATTCCGCCTACCTCGCTGAACCACGATCTTTGGGGTGTTACATAGAATCTAGCAAAAGGAAGTTCAGGGAAGAAGTTCAATCAAGGGTTGATTATGAACATTGGTCTCCCTCTTCAAGAGAAATGATTCTGGCAGCATGGGAAGCTGTGAAAGGTAATCCAGAAGAAAGAGTGAAATGGTACTCTGAAGCTGAGTGGTTGAAGCACAGGGATCAGGAGGAGCTGAAGATAAAATTCAAAGCTGACAAATTGGCTGGGAAAGTTCAGGCAGGTGATAAGGAGCCAATCAGATATTTTCCAAAGTCGTTTGGCTATTTCAAGAGAAGAAAAGAGGTTGCTGAAGTCCTTTCCAAGAGAGTAAAAAGAGGAATAGAGATCAAGGAACCTGAACAGCATTAGGATTTTAATCATTATTAAGAATTCTCAGAGAAATATATAACTTTGAACAATCTTGATGTGCTCCCATAGCAAACTATCTTTTATTATCATATATATATATATATGCCTGTGATGTTATTCTTTCCTTATCTTGACATGATTTATTCTGAACTCCTTGTGATTTTGTGCTCATATGAGAAATCATGTCTGAGATAATTTCTTTTGTTAGAATGTTTTGGTAATCTGATTTTATAAGGTATTATACTCATTATATTTTGATTACCTGTATAAAAAACATTGATTATCTTTGTAAAGAGGGATATATCATTGAATGAGGTTATGACTTCTTCAAATAGGGGGAGATTGTTGGGACCATTGTCCACAATGTCTTAGATTTGGAGAAGTCCATTCCTAAGTCAAAGATATACCTCAGAATGTATTTGATATATTTCTAGAATCATTGTGCAGAAGATCAGGTCAAGCAAAGTGCTCAAGGAATTCATCTAAGTTCACAAGCGTCGAGACACTACATATCGCTCGACGCCTGTGACCCAGAAGCATCGACCCATGTCTGCTGATAAAAAAGACTAGGTCGCCGCTGAAGATCTGAGACCAAGTTTTGAAGCGTCGAGCCAAGGAATATCGCTCGACGCCGTGGAATAAGAAGTGTCGACTAAACTTCAGTTAGCTCAACACCAGCAAAAAGAGTCGAGGTATGACGGAAAAGTTTAAAGCGTCGAGACACTACACATCGCTCGACACCTTATAGAAAAAGCGTCGACAGAGATACACAGTGCTCAATGCCTTTTTCTGAAAAGCTCTGAGCTGAGAAATGTATAACAGTTCATCTACAGCTAGCTGAGCCATTGTCTGTTCTGAAATAATTAAAGACCGTTGAAGACTTAATGTCATGCTGACGTGGAGGAGCGTGTCAAATGTCACGGATGACAGGCTATAAATAGAAAGGATAACCTATGATTCAGCAGACAACACTCCTATTAAAATCCATCATCTTCTCCGTCGTTCAAAAGAAAATCTGAGGAAGAATCTGAAGAAGCCATCTCCTCTTTCAGAGTCGTTTTACAAGAAATTCTTTAGCAATCTGGTGTTGAGACTATTTTCTGAAGAGAGAAGGTTAAGAAGGAAGAATCTGTCTTCCTAAAGAAGAACAATCATCCCAGCCTGTGCAAATCAAGAAGATCTTTTTGCTGATGC
The DNA here is from genome assembly GCA_033032865.1 of Dactylorhiza incarnata. Taxonomy (NCBI): domain Eukaryota; kingdom Viridiplantae; phylum Streptophyta; class Magnoliopsida; order Asparagales; family Orchidaceae; genus Dactylorhiza; species Dactylorhiza incarnata. Next base: position 11,118,487 of record JAWHQI010000031.1, read on the forward strand.
TGTTCTGCTGAAGTTTTCTATCTGATCTTTCAGATAGATCAAGAAGACTCAATACATTGGTGAATCTGAGTCTAAGTATTGTTTCTACTTCTTTCAAATTCTGTAGGATCTCAGTTGTCAGATCTGAGTGTAGGATCTTTCAAGGATCTGAGGTGTAGGATCAGGAGTGATCTGAGTTGTAAGATTCAGGGGTGAATCTGAGTGTAAGCCTATTGTTATAAAGGCTGAGGTAGGATCTGTTGAGATCTGAGTTTGTAAGATCTGCTGAGATTTGAGAGGGTAAGATCTGTTGAGATCTGAGATTGTAGGATCTATTGAGATCTTAGCTGTAAGACCTGTTTGGTGGTCTGAGATCTGGAGGAGATATAAACCCTATCTAGCACACTGCTAGAGGGGAGAAGGGGGAAAGTGGATTACCCTAGATAAGGGGAACCACTATAAAATTCTGTGTGTTTGTGTTTATTTTCTTGAAAGCTCTGATCATTCATTTAGGTTTTAATCAAGAATTGCAAATAGATTTTAAAATAACCTATTCACCCCCCCCCCCCCCCCTCTAGGTGATTAGCTACCCTTAAATAAAGTCTTTCAGAGAGCCAATAAAAGCCCGCCTCTAGCGCATTCCTTGCGGTCCGGTTTGCTTGATAGTGACCACCGGTTGGTCCTTCGTGGCAGCGCCGTAAAATTTGGACGCCTTCTTCACCCGAAATACACCTTCTTACCACTTGGTCCGCGCAGACACGAAATAAAAAGGGGTCCTCCCAAAAATAAATTTTCAAGTCCAAGAAGAATTTCTTCTTTTGCCAACTTGAAAAATCTTTTGGTAGGACCCGGGCCACTAAATAGTTGGCCAAATCCGTGTACCAAGGGGTGGAAGAAGTCGTTACCTTTACGATGGCGAGAAGGCGCTCTTCAGGGAATTTGTCGTCAATTTCGGCCTCCACTAGCGCTCCTGCGGCCAGATTTTCTAACCGTGAGAGGTGGTCGGCTGCATGATTCTCCGCTCCCCTTTTGTCCTGAATCTCCAAATCAAATTCCTGTAGTAGGAGGATCCACCTTAGCAGTCGAGGCTTTGCATCTCCTTTTTGTAGTAAATACCGGAGAGCGGAGTGATCTGTAAAAACAATAACTTTCGAAAGCGTTATATAGGATCGAAATTTATCAAATGCAAAAATTATTGCCAAAAATTCTTTTTTCGTTGTTGTATAATTTGCTTGCGCGGATGTTAGCGTTTTGCTTGCGTAATAAATCGGGTGAAAATATTTATTCACCCATTGGCCTAAAACTGCACCTATAGCAAAATCACTCGCATCACACATGATTTCAAACGGAAGAGACCAATTCGGTGCGATTAAAACAGGAGAATTGATAAGTTCATTTTTAATTTTATTAAACGCTTTTAAACATTCGTCATCAAAATTAAATGCGGATTCTTTTTCTAAAAGATGAGTTAGCTGTTTTGTAATTTTTGAAAAATCATAAATGAACCGCCTATAAAAACCCGCATGCCCTAGGAAACTCCTAATAGATTTTATATTAGTAGGAGGGGGGAGTTTTTCTATGACCTCGATCTTGGCCCTATCGACCTCGATCCCTTTACTTGAGATTTTATGCCCAAGGACTAATCCCTCTTGGACCATAAAGTGGAACTTCTCCCAGTTGAGTGCCAAATTCGTGTCTTCGCAGCATTAAAGAACACGATCAAGATTATTTAAACAGTTTGTAAAAGAATCGCCAAAAACAGAAAAATCATCCATGAAAACTTTCATGTCGTCTTCTACAAGTTCATTAAAAATTGCCAACATACATCGTTGAAATGTTGCCGGCGCGTTGCAAAGACCAAATGGCATCCTTCGATATGCGAAGGTGCCGAACGGACAGGTGAAGGTGGTTTTCTCTTGGTCTTCGGGCGCAATTGGGATTTGTAAATATCCCGAAAGACCATCGAGAAAAAATAGTGTGAATGACTGGATAAGCGTTCTAAGATTTGGTCAGTAAAGGGTAACTGAAAATGATCCTTGTGGGTAGCATCATTTAATTTTCTGTAATCGATGCATACTCGCCAACCCGTAACAGTACGGGTCGGAATCAACTCATTATTTTCATTAGTGATTACAGTTATTCCGCCCTTTTTAGGCACGACTTGCACTGGGCTAACCCAAGTGCTATCAGAAATTGGGTAAATAATTCTCGCATCTAATAATTTTATAATTTCGGCCTTAACGACGTCCTTCATATTTGGATTAATTCATCGTTGAGGCTGAATAGCACTGCGAGAATTATTTTCTAAATTAATTTTGTGCATGCAAAATGAGAGGTTAATCCCCTTAATATCCGAAATTTGCCATGCAATTACATGGTGGTGATTATTTAATATTTTAATTAATTCGGAAATTTTTGAATCGTTAAGTGCGGAAGATATTATTATGGGCAATTTTGAATCTTTTTCTAAAAATATATATTTTAAATGTTCCGGCAATTGTTTTAATTCTAAACTCGGTGGCTCCTCGTAAGATGTTTTTATTTTAGAAATGTTCAATTTTACTTCTTCAAATTTGAGCGGCCGAGTTATTTCTTTTAGACAAAATAAATTTTCAATTTCCGGATTTTCAAATAAAGGTGAAATTATTTCAGAAAATGACGTTATTTCCTCTTCAAAATTTGATTTTATGGTAAAACAAGAGTCGTCATTAGAAAAAGAATTTCTCATAGAGTTGTTTATACTAAAAGTCACTTCTTCATCCCCAACTCGTAGGAGAAGTTTGTCATTACTAACATCAATAATTGCCCGAGAGGTGGCGAGGAAAGGACGTCCGAGTATAATAGGGACTTCGGCGTCTTCCTCAATGTCTAGGATGACAAAATCTACCGGGAAGATAAATTTGTCAACCTTGACAAGCACATCCTCAATGACCCCTATCGAGTATTTTATTGATCTGTCCGCTAGTTGGATGCTTATATTGGTTGGGCTTGGGGTGCCCAAACCAAGATTCTTAAATAATGAAAATGGCATCAAATTAATACTTGCGCCCAAATCCGCCAAGGCGTGTTTTATTAAGAAATTACCGAAGAAGCACGGGATGGAGAACCGTCCCGGATCGTTTAATTTGTGTGGTAATTTATTTAATAAAACTGCCGAGCATTCCGCGTTTAGAGATATGCGCGAAATTTTTCAAGTTTCTTTTTGTTAGACAATAAATCTTTTAGATATTTAGTGTATCTGGGCATTTGGGCGATCGCTTCGCCAAATGGCACATTTATTTGAATTTGTTTTAAAATTTCAATAAATTTCTTATATTGCTCCTCATTTCGTTCATCTTTAAATTGAGAAGGATAAGGAATAGAAGGATTTTTAAGAATACGCGGAGCTAAAGTATAAGAAGGTAGAGTAGAATAAATAACTTGCGGAGTTGAAGTTGAAACGTTTACCTCGGGCTCGACCAACTTTGAAGAAGTTACCTCCTTTCCACTACGGAGGGTAATTGTGTTGGCTCTCTCCCGTGGGTTGGGCTCAGTATTGCCCGACAGAGCTCCTTGTTGGCGTTCGGAGAACATTTTGGCGAGCTGTCCAATTTGACTTTCCAAGCTTTTTATGGATCCGGAAAGGTTCCGGATATTGGAATCAGTAGAGGCGACGTATTTGGTGAAGACCTCTTCAAGTGAAGGGGCCTTTGGTGGTTGTGGTGGAGCAAATCCGGGAGGATTCGCTTGTGGGGGGCGTTGAGCGTTATTGGGGTTGCTCCATGAAAAATTTGGGTGGTTCCTTAAACCCGGATTATAACTATTAGGAAGATTATTATTTGGGTTATAAGGAGGACGGTAGGAGTTCCCCATATAATCTACTTGCTCTTGATTAAAATTATTATTATAATTATAATAATTATTATTATAGTTATTAGCCCCATTAGTGGCGGAGGAAGCAGACATCTCCGCCATTTGCTTAGTGAGCCATTCTACTTGATATGCTAAATTCGGGGTGCCCTCGACTTCAAAGAGTCCGGTCGGTTTGTTAGGATGCGACTGTGGCGCATTCCACTGATAAGCATCCATGGCCATCTCCTCAAAAAGCTCTTGAGCGGCATCTGGGGTTTTGTTATTTAGAGTTCCCCCGGCTGCCGCATCATTCATTTGCCTCATTTGGAGATTCAAACCATTGTAGAATGTTTGAACCTATTGTCATAAAGGAAGGGCATGGTGAGGACATCTCCGCAATAATTCCTTGAAGCGCTCCCATGTGTCATAGAGAGACTCTGAGTCTATTTGCGTAAACGAGAGAATGTCCGTACGTAATTTAGTGGACTTCGCCGGAGGAAAATATTTCATTAAAAATTTCTCCGTCATCTCGGCCCATGTAGTGATGGAACCTCTAGGAAGAGATCACAACCATTGCTTGGCCTTAGTCCGCAAAGATAATGGAAATAAACGCAAACGAATGGCGTCATCGGTGACGCCATTGATTTTAAACGTATCGCAAATTTCCAAAAAATTTAATAAATGTAAATTTGGATCTTCATCTGGTAAGTTGTCAAAGATGACGGTTTGCTGTACCATTTGAATGATACTCGTTTTAATTTCAAAATTATTATTCGCCACCGCCGGGTGAATAATACTAGATTGTGTTCCCTCCCAATTTGGCCTCGCATAATAGGACATGGTCCGTAGCGGTGCCTCATTATGGTCGGGATCTTCCATTACTCCCTCTTAGTTTCTCCGATTGACTCTTCTCGAATTATTGGTAGATCACTAAATCGGAGACGTCGCCGCAAGGTGCGCTCGATTTACGAATCAAAACACAATTCAAGATTATTTGAAGAGTTCCCTCGGGTCATAAACCAAGATAAAAGGAAAGAGAAAAAAAGTGTGAGATGAAATAAAAAGATAAAATAATTTTTTTTTAGATAAATATATTTATTTATATATATATTTATTTTTTATTTATTTTTATTTAGGTGATTTAAAATTAGTCCTGGACTTCCCAAGGTCAACCCGGTGAAGGGCTCGCAAGGTACTAGAGGCTGTGATGGGAATTCAAGCCCAAAGCGTCCTTTCCAGGAATTTAGTTGCACCATAAAAATAAGAAAAGAAAAGATAAAATTAATAGATATTCCGTTTTTCAAAATATCAACCGTAGTCCCCGGCAACGGCGCCAAAAACTCGATGCGCAAAACTATATCTGCAAACGATAACGGCAAGTGTACCATATCGAATGTAGTATAGGTTATAAAAACCAAGGTCCTATTAGACTCGGGGCGGTTGATTACTCTTACTTCAGAAAATATCTATTATCTTATCGAATAAAACTTGTGGTTGGTTGGTTGTAAAAAAAGAGAAATAGCTTATTTTAAATTAATGAGTTAAAGGATAGTACTCAACCTTGAATCACCTTGGCAAATAAATATAAAAAGAATAACTTCTAGTTCTCTTAAGAAATTACTTGACCGTGGAGGTTCCCGATTTATGAACACACCTCTCTCGAGGATACGCTCAACTGAGTTTAGTTTAATCAATCGAACTTTCGTTCTAGAATCAAAATCCCTAAAACTCGCTTTATCGTAGTGAACCCCTCTATTGGATTTGACTCCAATCCGGAAGAATTATGTCATCCTCTCTTGAGGAGTGCATTCAACTCTCTTTATCCTTGACATGATCGATTCAAATTCAAAACCTCTCGGTTATTAGATTACGAAAACAAGAATGAGAAATATATATCGATAATATAATCTCAATCCAAATAAGTTCAAGGATAAATCTAAGTATTCTAAGGAAGAGAAAGAGAAGATAGAAATTAAATCACGAATTATATTTCCCTTGGATCATCTCGGTCGAGTACTAATGGAATTTAGCTACTCATAGAGATGGAGGAAACAACGAAATAAAAGAAGTGCATGATGAAAAGTGAGAGTAGAATAAGAGAAAAGTAACTATTTTATTTATTTGCAAATGAAATTACAACTTGAAATTGGAAGTTACAAGCTTGGGAAATAAAAGTGCAAGAAAGAAAAACATACAAGAGTAAGAAAATAGTGCAAAAAAAAAAGCTAGAACCCCCTAAAACTTCGTCCCTAAACATCTGCTGGAGCTGGCTTTATATAGCTGAAAAGTTGAGGTTACACGCCCTTGGTCACGCCCGTGACCAAGGGCGTGTAAGGGGCGTGATCGAAGCGGCAGCGGAGAGGGCACCTTCTGGAGTAAATGCGAGCGTTTCAGCCGTGTCACTCCCTAGGTCACACCGGTGACCTGGGGCGTGCAATCTTAAAATCTGGCTTCTGGCGGGAATCTTTGGCGGGAAAGAGCGCTGTTGAACATTCGTCGAACTCTCGCCTGTTCGTCGATCTGCCGAATTTTCGTCAAACACAGCAGCCAGGCGCCGTACGTCGAACGCAACACTTTCGTTGAACGCAGCATCTAGGCGTCGTTCGTCGAACGCAGCACTTTCGTCGAACGCAGCAACCAGGCGCCATTCGTCGAACGCAGCACTTTCTATTCATCTCAGCGGTTCAGGGCCGTGACATTGGGGCACGCCCTTGGTCACGCCCGTGACCTGGGGCGTGTACATGGCGAACTCTTCATGGAACTACCCCGGGGTGGCAGAAGCAGGTCTGGAACACCGCTCAGGTTACACGCCCATTGGTCACGCCCATGACCTGGGGCGTGTAAATGTAATTTTTGCTCCAAATGTCCAGAAAACCTGAAAACACAAAATAAACTTATGTTACCTTATGAAATTTAAATAGGAAAGATTTATATGATAAAATTTATATAAACAACATAATTTTATATTAAAATAATAATAAAACTATACTAAAAGATGAGTAAATAAATTACTCATCATTCGTTTATACTTTTCTTCTTCTGTGATCGATATGGCCGGCAGGATCGGCGTTTTGTAGTGGCGACCTTCTCGAGCGAGAGTGTCACCGCAAAGCGGCGGTTCTGGGCATAAGACCCGGTTTTGTAGTGAAAAAAATGGGGTCTTACAAACTGGTATCAGAGCCAAAACTCGATCCGAAGAAAAGAAGTCCACAACCCTGGGTCAGCCCGCGCGAGTTTAGTTTGAGGACAAACTAAGCAACGAAAGCAATGGTGTGCCCATATGGGGAAATCACATGAAAAAGTCCGCTTTTAACTGAATCTTTTTTAGCCAAATCTCCCTACAAGTGACAAGTTTTCTTTTGTATCATGCGGTGAACCCTGACCCCAGCAGGGAATACCTCCGGCTGCAAAGATCTCTTTTGTAAGACCCCCCTCCCGGAACACAAGACACGGCCGAGGGGAGTCCTATGCCCAGGACAGCCGCCTTACGGAAGTGCCAGCACACGAGCTAGCCTCCCCCACAAGACGCCTATCCTGCCGGCCAAACCAACTGAACAGTTCCAACCCATCAATAATGTAAAAGCAAGAAGCCATATATTCACAATTAAGCAACAATGTCCAAACAGTACCAAAAGACATGAAGCTAACAAGATCCTGTATATCATCAGAGTATAAACTTGCACTAAGGCTACGTCCTAACCACTCGCTCAAATCTGCCACTAACGGTAGCGAAGGTATCGTAGTCACCAGCACTGTCACCCTGGCCTGGCTGTCCTCCTGTGTAGTACGCTGCTGCTCCTAAAAGTAGTGGTGTAACAACCTTTAGTCATAAAGACTAAGTGACTTCACATCCTCTCCCCCGGCGACTCCAAGGCACTGGGCGGAAGGGAATGAAAAAAAGCTGCAATATAGTCAGTAGTAGCAAAAATAGGTGACAAGGAAAGATGTAATTACAGCAGTGTATCAAAAGTATAAGAAGTACATATAACAGGTAAAATGACAATGACAGAGTATAAGCAAGTAGTGAAACAACACAGAAGAAGTAAGCAGTTCAAATCGTACCTTAACTTATATGAATGCCCATATAAACTTATAAGTTAAGGTTTCCATGCTGGAACCCATCATATAAAAGAGCCCATACTAATTTATATGGTGGGCCCAATGCGGTGCAATGCTATGATTATGAATGATGAATGCAATGCAATGATTATGATATGATGACTCACCCATGCATAGTTGTTATGTCGACATAGACCTACAGTTCTCACTTTTTGAGAGGTAGCTAACCACTCAGGCATCTCCCGTCGTTGTCAGATGGAGACAGTGGAACGAGCTCCTCCACTACTAGGAGGGTATGAACACTACCAGTCCTAGGCCTCTATACGCCTCGACGCTAAGAATACACAGCGGAGACCCTGCGTACTGCTCGCATCATGCTGAGCCTTCAAGGACATAGAAGGGGACTTGGATAGGTGAGCACCAAGAGTCCAACCCAACCGGTCTAGAGTCTAACTGCCGGATTCTGTTGGTGTCACGACTAGCAAGCCCGTAGACCCGCCACAAGTAATCCTCCAACCCAGATCATTACACCACCATGTGTAAACCATGCACATTCATGTAATTCCCTTGCACATCCGTGCAATCAAGCACCCAGGGACTCACAGATGGAGCCTTCTTACCTTTCCCATCATAACAGTCCAACAGATGCTAATTAGTATCCAAGGCCCCCCAACAACCGGGTCCTTAGCATTTCACCACAACAGAAGGGGACTTGGGTAGGTGAGCACCAAGAGTCCATCCCAATCGGTCAAGAGTCTAACTGCCAGCTTCTGTCGGTGTCACGACTAGCAAGTCTGTAGACCCGCCACAAGTAATCCTCCACCCAGGATCATCATACCACCATATGTAAACAATGCACATTCATGAAATTCCCATGCACCAACCATGCTATCAAGTACCCAAGGACTCGCGTAAGGAGCCTTATTCCATTTCTCCTCATACAATCGGTGCCAATGCTAATTAGCATCCAAGGACCTACCAACCGGGTGTAAGACCCCCCCAGAACACAAAACACGGTCGAGGAAAGTCTTATGCCCAGGACAGCCGCCTTGCCGAATCGCCAGCTCACGGGCTAGCCTCCTCCACAAGACGCCTATCCTGCCGGCTAACAAATATCATCAATGCCAACCCATCATATAAAGTAAAACAAGAAGCCACCAGATATATATATCCGCATAAGTACAGTCCAAATACACACCAAACGAGTGCATAATATCAGAGTAACAAAATAAAATGCCACAAGGGCTACAACAAAACTCGCTCACATCTGTCACTGACGGCTGCGACGGTATCGTGGTGTTCTGCCCTGTCATCCCGGCCGAACTATCCGTCTCCAGCGCCGTGCGCTGCTGCACCAGGGTGCGCCGCTGCTCCAGGTTGCCCTGCTTCTCCAGGGCGCGCTCCTAAAAAGGGGACGTAGCAACTGTTAGTCATAAATACTAAGTGGCTTCACATCCGCTCCCCCGGCGACTCCAAGGCACCGGGCGGAAAGGAAGAAAAAGAGCTGCAATATTAGCAATAATAAACAAGCAGGTGACAGGTAATAGTTGTTCATATGTGTCGGTTGTTTAAGTGCCCACACACTTTCAGTAGCATTATCCAATATGTTCGTAAGCATAAGAGTAGCAGTGGTTATATATATGTGTAGGTATAAGTAGCAACAGACATAAGCAGAGTAATAGAGAGAACTAAATTGAACTTAACTTATAAGGATGCCCATACAAGCTTATAAGTTAAGGGTCTGCGTATAAAGGTACCTCATCATATAAAGGTGCCCATACAAGTTTATATGATGAGGTTCCACTGCGGTGCAATGCAATGTTTATGATATGAATGCGGTGCAATGATTATGATATGAATGCGGTGCAATGATTATGATATGATGACTGACTCATGCACAATTGCTATGTCGACATAGACATTCAGTTCCCACTTTTCGAGGGTAGCTAACCACTCAGGCGCCCCCCGTCGTGGCCAGACGGTGGCAGTGGCACGGGCTTCTCCACTACTAGGAGGGTATGAACACTACCGGTCCTAGGCCTATGTACGCCTCGACGCTCTTGTTCATAGCGGAGTCCTTGCGTACTACCCGCATTCCTACGGTGTCTTCAAGATGCGGAGGGGATCTATTGGGTAGATGGACACCAAGACATTCCAACCCAACCGGTCTGAGTCTAACTGTCGGCTTCTGTCGGTGTCATGACTAGCGAGCCCGTAGACCCGCCACAACCTATCCTTCCACGAGCATCTATACCACCATGCGCAATTATGTTCACCTACGTAGTTTGAAAATGCCATGCGTGCTATCGAGCACCAAGGACTCGCTCCATGAGCATTACCACTTTCCTCCTCGCGCGGCAATAATCGATGCTAACTAGCATCCAAGTCCCCCAACAACTGGGTCCTTACCTTTTCACCACTGGCTATAACTATAACTTGTGACCCGCACTAAGTTAACCGTGCCCCCCGTTCCGAGTTGATTACTCGTGTGCAGTGGTGTGCGTATAACATGGACATTATTAAACCAATTCATTGGACTATGGACTACTTGCGCACATGAGGGCATAACATATTATTTAACTATGGAATCTATTCAAGCCAAGCTACTGGACTTCCACCATCAGTCGTAATTTAATTAAAAATCCTATGACAGAGGATTATTTATCATCTCCTCCATATGGGGATTAGATCATTTCACCCCCACCCCCCCTTTTTATTTAAATCCCTAAGTCATAACAGGGAACTAACATGTGTATATATATAATTAAATTCCCATAACAGGGAACTAACATTTCAATCTCATAATCAGCAGCAACAGAACATATATATATATATATATATATATATATATATATATATATATATATATATATATAATGAAATCCCAACTACATGGAACTACTTCTCAAATCTAAATCAACAGCAACAGATCATATATATATATATGTATAATGAAATCCCAATTACAGGGAACTATTCATTTTCATCCTAAATGAAATTTAGGGCCACCACCTTCTCTCCTCCCAAGCTCCCTCATGAGGCCACCACATTTCACGGGATCAACATCCTTGCATTCGTATTGAAGCGGGGAGTCGAATGAGGGCATTTTCGCGGCGATCGGCGCCCTACGGCGAAAAACCCTAACGCGGCCTCAACCTACGGAACTTCATTTCGCTCCCAAATCGACTCAATTGAGTTCGATATCTCGCCTAGGGGGTCTAAGATACTAGCACCAAGGGAGAGGGGTCGGAAGTCACCTGAATCCGGGCCGACGATCGCGGCGGCATGACGGCGCTTGGACGAACTCAACTTTTTCCAAGCTAGCTCTTCTTCCAACGGACGTACGAGCTTCTCCACGAATTTTCTTGGCCAAAACACTAAGTGGGGTGGGGGAGAGGTGGAGACAGAGAATGAGAAAGAGAGGGAGGAAGATGGAGTTTTGGGAAGAAGATGATGAAGAAGAAGAAGAGAAAATGAGATGGCTCAACCCTTTCTTTTTGGTTTGCATTAATCGGCCTTGGGACTCCAAACATAGGTTTCATCTCCTTATTGGACTTTATTCCACTGGCTCCCCAAAGATAAAATAAACAAAGAGCAGCCAGGCTCTTTTTTTTTTCTCGGGAATATGATAAGCCTTCCCGTTCGACGTTCGTCGAACGGGAGCAGCTCCCCGTTCGTCGATCGCTGAACGGGAGCTTTTCTAGCTTAGCGCTCCCCGTTCGACATTCGTCGAACGGGAGCAGCTCCCCGTTCGTCGATCGATGAACGGGAGCTTCTCTAGCTGAGCGCTCCCCGTTCTACATTCGTCGAACGGGAGCAGCTCCCCGTTCGACATTCGTCGAACGGGAGCAGCTCCCCGTTCGTCGAACGACGAACGTGATAATTCTCATAGCGGAGAGCTCCCCGTTCGACATTCGTCGAACGGGAGCAGCTCCCCGTTCGTCTATCGATGAACGGGAGCAGCTTTCGTTCGACGAATTCGACGAATTCGTCGAACGGGAGCTGCTAACCGAGAATTTTTTTCCAAAACTTAATCAGCAGCAACAATATCTGCTCCTCCAGGATTGGGATGTTACAAATCCTATAAACAAAAAAAACAATTTCGCCCCCGAAATTTAGTTGGGGTCACGAGGGTCACATAAACCATAGCAGCAGCACAGTTGAGAACCACCCATAAACCATAACAACAGATCTATTCTGAACACAAACAGAAGTTGCTAATGGTAAGAACCATAGTAGCAAGTCTATTCTGAACAACAAACAGAATTTGATAATGGTGAGGGGTAGCAGGAAAATCAATAAGAGAGAGAGAGAGAGCCCATGTAATAAGACTTCACATATATATGTGTATATGTACATATGTATATGCTCCAAACCCCTCCATCCAACCCTGCATAACAAATTTCTTCCAACAGCAACCTTAGCAGAAGTAACTGATAAATCAAGACAAGAACTCCAAAAATAAGAACAGCAAGAGGAACAACAACAACCAGACACTATAGTAGCTGCTAACAATAAGGAATCCTATGATTCGAAGCTAGTACGAAGTAACGAGGTTGTCGCTCTCGAGGGAAAAGAAGAAAATTTTCTGAATTGACCCTCCTACAGCCACCATAAATTTATATACGTCGTCCGATGCATCGACACATGTGTCTCCCAGACCACGCGTTGGACGAGATGGATAGCCAACAAGGCTTCTACATGGGTTTAGTGCATATTTGTATGATACTAAGTTTAGGCTATGGTATTAAATTAAGGTATGACAAACAAGTTTAGGCCATACCTGGGGAAAACAATCCCGGGTAATGCTGCCGCATAAGGTCCATCGGCTCCCAAGTGTATTCCTCCCGTCCATGGTTGGACCACAACACTTTCACCAACGGAACACTCTTCCTCCGCAGCACTCAGGTCTCGGTGTCTACTATCCGCAAAGGCTCCAGCTGGACAGACCTGTCGGACTCCACAGGACCAGACGTAACTACCACATGTTGATCAGGGCGAAGCAAGGCCCTCCGAAGGGAGGACACATGGAAGACGTCGTGTAAATTCTCCAATTCTGGCGGTAACATCAAACGATAAGCTAAGGGGCCAATTCGCTCCAGGATGGTATAAGGCCCCATATAACGAGGGCTGAGCTTTTTCCTTCCCCAAACCCGAGACACACCGTGCATCGGCCTGATCATCAAGAACACTTTGTCCCCAACATGGAACTCCACGGCCCTGTGCTTTTTGTCATAATATTTTGCCTGCCGGCTCTGTGCTTCAAGCATACGGTCTCGTATCAGTCTGACCATCTCATCGGTATCATCGATGAATTTCACCCCTAGCGCCTTCGGGTCCTCATCTTGGACCCACGACAAAGGTGTCCTACACCTTCTTCCATACAATGCTGCATAAGGAGCCATGCCAATGCTCGCCTGGTGACTGTTATTATACGAGAACTCCACCAAGGGCAGGAGTCTCTCCCATGTCTCTCCTCGATCTAAAACACAAAGGCGCAACAAATCTTCAAGGGTCCTGATCGTCCGCTCTGACTGACCATCCGTCTGAGGGTGGAAGGCCGTGCTAAAGGTCAAACGGGAACCCAAATAAGCTTGCACTGCTTTCCACTCCCTGGAGGTAAAGCGACCATCACGGTCCGAAACGATCGTTTTGGGCACCCCATGATAGCGAACAAACTGCTCGACGGAGAGTCTTACCAACACATCAACATGCGAATCCTTCCTCATCGGTATAAACCTTGCGACCTTTGTCAGACGGTCCACGATCACCCAAACAGAGTCACTCCCGGAGCGGGAACGAGGCAGCCCGTGAACGAAATTCATGGATATGTCTTCAAACTTCCACCAAGGAATGGACAACGGCTGCAGCAACCCCGTTGGACTCCTACACTCTGCCTTTACCTTCTGGCACGCCTCGCAGTGAATGACGAAATAAGTGACATCCTTCTTCATCCCAGGCCAAAACATCGTCCTTCGCAGATCAGTGTACATCTTGACAATCCCGGGGTACACCGAGTATTTTGTGCAGTGAGCTTCCTTCATAATGTCCTCTCGAATTCCTCCACATGCGGGTATGTATAACCTGCCATGGAAGTGATCCAGATCCTCCTGCATGGTGTATTCCTCCGCAGAACCAGCCTCCACTGCTCGAAGAATAGGTTCCAGGGCAACATCTTTCCTCTGCTCTGCTCGAATGCGATCTCGGATATCACAAACTATGCTCATCGCGAACAGGTACTCGGCGAAAACCTCTGGATCGGCTTTAGACACGAGCGTGATCTGCATTTCCTCGAGCATCCTTACCAACTCCATGGCCATCAGCCGTGACCCCGGGCTGGATGTCCTCCTGCTCAGAGCATCGGCCACCGAATTTGCCTTCCCTGGGTGATAGTTTAGCGTGTAATCATAGTCACACAGGAACTCGATCCACCGCTGCTGCCTCAAATTCAGATCCTTCTGAGTGTGTATATACTTCAAATTCTTGTGATCGGTGAATATCTCGCAGTGGACCCCATATAAATAGTGCCTCCAAATCTTCAAGGCAAATATCACTGCACCCAGCTCCAGATCATGCACCGGATAGTTTACCTCATGCTTCTTAAGCTGCCTCGAAGCATAAGCAATCACGTGGTCATATTGCATCAGTACGGCACCCATCCCCTGCAAGGACGCATCCGTGTAAATTTGAAATCCTTCTCTACCAGACGGAAGAGTAAGGACCGGGGCTGAGGTGAGGCGATCCTTCAGCTCCTGAAATGCGGCCTCACACTCAGGCGACCACACAAACGGCACCTCCTTTCTGGTCAGCTTAGTGAGCGGGAGAGCAATCTTCGAGAACCCCTCGACAAATTTGCGGTAGTACCCGAAAAGCCCCAAAAAGCTGCGCACATCTGCGGCTGACTTCAACGGCTGCCATTCCTTCACAGCACGAACCTTAGCAGGATCTACGACCAATCCCACACCGCTGATAACATGACCCAAGAAAGCCACCTTACGGAGCCAGAACTCGTACTTGCCAAATTTTGCGAACAACTGATGCTCCCTCAGTTTTGCCAACACCAGCTCTAGATGCTTCCAATGGTCCAGTAATGACTTCGATTAAACCAGGATGTCGTCGATGAATACGATCACGAAGTTGTCCAGATAAGGCGCAAACACCCTGTTCATCAGGCTCATGAACGCAGAAGGTGCATTAGTGAACCCAAAGGGCATAACCGTAAATTCATACAACCCGTACCTCGAGCTGAAAGCAGTCTTCTGGATATCCTCCTCCTGAATCCTCAACTGATAATAGCCAGAGCGCAAGTCGAGCTTGGAGAACCATTGCGCTCCTTCCAACTGATCAAAGAGTTCGTCGATTCGCGGCAGAGGATAAGTGTTCCGGACCGTCAGTCGGTTGAGCTCCCGATAATCTATGCACAAGCGGAGCGAACCATCCTTCTTCTTCACGAACAGAACCGGGGCTCCCCAGGGTGACGAGCTAGGGCGAACGAACCCTGAGTCCACCAATTCTTGCAGTTGTACACGGAACTCTGCTAGCTCCTTGGGCGCCATTCTGTACGGGGCCCGTGAAACAGGCTTAGGTCCCGGTACCAGCTTAATTTGGAAGTCTACCTCCCTAGGTGTGGGTAATCCGTGTAGTTTTTCGGGGAAAACATCCGGAAAATCTCGGACTACCGGTACATCCTTCATTTCAGGCCCTATCTCCTTCATCTCAAAACAGATCACGAACACCTCATCGCCTTGCTCGTGAGCCTTCAAAACCTGTATAGAAGACAACAAGTTTCGTGATACGGATCTTATACCTTGAATTACCACCTCTGAGTCATCATGCCTCAGCGTGATCCGCTTCGCCACACAGTCGATCTTCGCGTGATTCCAGTGCAACCACGTCATGCCCAATATTAGATCAAGGTCGGGCATCCGCAACACCGTTGCCGGTTTCTCAAATTGCTTCCCACCGATGGATATTACCAAGCTACACCTGGAGGTAGATCGTATCTCCGAGCCATCCGGAAGGCGCACCCTCCTGGGGGCTCCCCTGAAGCACTGTACTGCATCCAGTTCATTCACAAATTCTTCTGATACGAACGAATGAGTGGCACCCGTGTCAAAAAGTGTAAGAGCGGGTTTACCGCAAACGAGCACGGTACCTGGGGTTAAAATCATGCGAACTTAAGCACCTTAGTTATGAAAAGAGGAAAATACAAACATAATTACCTGTGATGACCTCCTGCGGGTCTCGCTCCTGAGCTAGATCCAAAGCGTATACCTGCTCCGGAGCAGGTCTGGGGTTCCTACCCTGCTGACCCAGGCCTCGACCTCGGCCTCTTCCTCGCTGCGCTGCCGGAGGAGCCATGGGGCGATTCAGAGCGTTTCCTTGCAGCTGCGAGCAGTATCTACGAATGTGGCCGAGCTGGTTGCAATGATAACACACCGCTCGAAAGTGCTCTCTCGGTGGGTGAAGCGCCTGACCCTGATGTGGTGGGGGCAATGGTAGCGGTCGCGCTGGCTGCTCCAACCTGAAGTTTGGGCGAAGACGCCCGCCATCTCTCTGTTGGCCTCTGTCTCTGCCCCTGGTGTTCTGCCTCCTCCTGAAGCTGGGCCCCGCCTCCATCTCTTCCTCTACGGTCCTCTTATTCCTGGTCTGGACCCCCAAGTGGTCCGCCTCCAACTTCTGTGCCGTCTCTATAATCTGCGCGAGGCTCGAATCGGCGACGAAGAGGAGAGCCTGCCTCAGAGGATCTCGCAGGCCCTTGTAGAACCGCTTCGCGTACCCGCGATCATCTAAATCATAAGAGTCTGTGAATCTGGCTAAGTGCTGAAATTCCCAGTGGTACTCGACCACCGATCTCGACCCTGCTTCAGCTGCAGAAATCTCTCCTCAATCTCGTCCCTGGCCGTAGAAGAGACAAAGTGCTCCAGGAATGCGTCCGCAAACTCGTCCCAGCTTATGTCCAGGTGGTTGCATCCTACGAAGGTGGAGCCCATCAAGTACTTCCACCACCTCTTCGCATGTAGATCCAAGGCCGTGACTGCCAATGTGAATGCCATGTTGCTCGGGCAACAGATCCCTGCCAGTAACTCCTGCACTGTATCCAGCCACTCCTCCGTCTGAACTGCAGACTCCGTCCCATGGTAGGTGGGAGGGGAGAGAGCACGGAAGGTGCTCAACCAATTGGAGCTTGGGGCCTGCGGCTGCACCGGCATCTGCTGAGACCTGAAGGCATCCAGGATTGCCGTCAGAGTCTGGCCTAGCTCTGATTGTTGAAAAGGAGTAGGTACTGGAGGCACGGGAGTGGCCGTCGCCGGTTCTGAATGTACCGAAATCTACATGCAAGATAGATGTTGGGGTTAGGTTGGCTATTCGAAAGAAGGTAATAGACATACTTAATGCGAATTACACATGGGCACACCACTGCTTCCGCTCATTCAGTTTGTCCTCAAACTGAAGAGGTGAGAGGGGTGCACCATGCGGAAGTGGACTTCTTGACCTCAGGATCGTTGCAAGCTGATACCATTTGTAAGACCCCCCCCCCCCCTGGAACACAAAACACGGCCGAGGGAAGTCTTATGCCCAGGACAGCCGCCTTGCCGAAGCGCCAGCTCACGGGCTAGCCTCCTCCACAAGACGCCTATCCTGCCGGCTAACAAATATCATAAATGCCAACCCATCATATAAAGTAAAACAAGAAGCCACCAGATATATATATCCGCATAAGTACAGTCCAAATACACACCAAACGAGTGCATAATATCAGAGTAACAATAGAAAATGCCACAAGGGCTACAACAAAACTCGCTCACATCTGTCACTAACGGTTGCGACGGTATCGTGGTGTTCTGCCCTGTCGTCCCGTCCGGACTATCCGTGTCACAACCCGTATTTTCCCGAAATATATTATAATATCAGAGTAAAGGGAAAAACACGCGTCGTGATTCCACGTCCAGTAGGGGACAACTACGGACGTTCAGGCGAGCAATCAAACGAACTTCTTCACAAAAAAATGTGAATTTATAAAAGAATTATCTTTTAAGATTATTTTCATTAGATTAGGAAGCCGTGTCCCTCGGCCATGCGGTTTATCTAGCCGCTCCTTATAAAAGACAAGCATACGCAGTGGAAGAAAATAAGTCCACTTTATACCTAACGGCGCTGAAGACCGGAGACGTCTCCAGGGCGATCGCCGATCTACATTTAGTATATAATAAAGAAATATCGTTATATTCTGTTTTACGATTTGCAAATAAGTGATACTTAATAGTAATGCTGTTGGATTTTTCTAGAACCATACATCAAATGTAGGCGCAGCGGAAATAAAGAGAAACAACCCAAAAATGCTTGGATCGGCCATGAATGTTGAATCAAGAAGTTAAGTAAAATACTAGGTATGAATTACCTCAATGGGGTTGGATCAAATCCAACCTTGATGCTCCACGAAGAAGATTGCTGTTGGCGGCAAGGAGAGTTCTCACGTAGAATTATGTCTACGTCTCTACAGCAGTCCACACGAGCCGGGAAAACACCAAGTCACGTCGCACGCAACTCGGAAGGAAGAACGGCTGCACCTTGCACTTCCACGGATTGCTAGATCCGCTTCAGGAAGAACAATGCCGGCGACAATCGACGGAGAGGAGGTCGGCGGAGGCGAATGAACGACGGAACTCCTTCCGTCTAGGGTTCGGACGAGATCGGAACACTTCCGTCGAGGGCGAGCGGAACTCTTCCGTCGGCTTCTATTTCATCGGGTAATGAGAACCCTAAAAGAAGTCCTATTTATACCCAAAGGATAAACAGCTTCAAGAAGAATCGCTATCCGCAGACCACACAGCAGAATGGGGCTTCTGTTACAATTCGTCGGGATTCCACGGAACAGCATTCGTCGAGATTTCACGGGACAATCCGACGAATTCCGACGAATCACAACAGACGGCAACAATTGCCTAGTCAAGGCTCTCTGTGATAATTCGTCGAGATTCCACGGAACAATCCGACGAATCCCGACGAATTCCGACGAATCCAGACAGACGACAACATTTTGCCGAGTGAAGGATCTCAGTCACAGTTCGTCGAGTTTCCACGGAACGACCCGACGAATCCCGACGAATCCGACGAATCCTATCCGTGTAAACCCGACGAATTCCGACGAATCATATCCGACGAATTCAGAGAGCAACATTTGCTGGACTTCCCCATTCTATATGGTGATTGGTAACCTTTACCAACACAGTCAATCTTCCAACTTCTCCACATGCTCTTATGTGCGACCCTGCAGGCTCATATCGCGTTGGCAGTGAGATTACATGTTTGACCACTTCTAGATCACAATGGCAACTCCAACAAATGCAACAAACAGTTAAAAGGTTAACTTTTTATAATGCCAAAAGAACTGCATTAATAATCAGCAAAATCGGCTTTTCCCAGAGTGTACATATTCAAATAACCAAGTAGCAGTAACGGAAAACTAGCAGTAGTAGCAGCAAGTAAACCAAACAACAAGCCGTACGGGCGTCAACATCTGACACGAACCCGCAGGCGAACAAGCAACAGGCAAAAGGCAAGCTACAACAAAAAGGAGCTGAATCCTTACCCACAAGAGAGGGAAGGCCTCGACAACAAACAGAGCGACCCTGCTCAACTCTAGCGGCAGCTACTAACCTGAACCTGAGGCATCCATAAGAAAAGAATGCCTCAGCCCAAAGGGTGCAAGAAAACAGCATAGGTAAAAGTAAGAGCAGGAGAAGTAACCAGTGACATATCCAAGCTGAAAGGGGTATATAAATACATATATATACATATACCCATATATATAACTATATATATATACGCTTATATAAAGATTTCAGTAATAGAAGGTTAGGAAGATCCCGCATAGAACCAGCCCGATAAGCAAAAGCATGACTAAACTTGGCATATAATGCAAACATGGACAGGTGGTGGCGGACCCAAAACAATGTCACTATCCACCCACATAAAGGGGATGTTCACCCCAAAAAAAAAGGCGCCATGGTGGTGGTGGGGGAACCCAGTGTTCCCTGTACCCATCCTACCAACCACTATTAAAATAACTATGATGGAGGACCCCATTGTTCCCTATACCCATCATTCCAATGCAAACAAGTCCAACAATATTTAGCCAAGTAAATATGCAGAATTTAAACACGTAATCACGATTCGGGACTAGCATAACCAAACTCAAGGAGCAGCCCCCATGTAACAACAGCCCTTTAAGTAAGATAACAACAAACCAGCCCCAAAATAAACCCCCAACAGGGATAATTATAAAACAGCCTCAAAGGAGACAGAAATCGGAATTTGACACAAGCCAAGGCCCAAGAAGCACACCCCAGCAGCAACCCCCATTAGGCCAAAGGACATAAGAGCAGCCCCTATTAAATTGCACAAGAATAAGAGTAGCCCCCCATAAGGAATTCATAACAGCAGCCCCTCATAAAGACATTATGACAGCAGCCCCTCATAAAGACATTATGACAGCAGCCCCTTATATAAAGGATTATAACAACAGCCCCTTATAAAGGATTTATAACGGCAGCCCCAACTAAAACAAACAGCAACAGCCCCAACTAAAGCCACAGCAGCAGCCCCTTAAGAGAAGAAAACAAAGCAGCCCCTCATAATAAAAGTACAGCAGCAGCCCCCAACATAAACCCAAGTAGGATGGATATATAACTATATAGCAGCCCCTAGCTGGGATTATATAACCAACCCCAACGTAATCCAAGCAAGATTAATGTAAAGTAGCCCCCAAGTAGAAAAACAAACAGCAACCACTAAAGTGGGATAATAGCAAACCAGCCCCAAGCTAAGCACAAAAGCAGCAGCCCCCTATAAAGGCGGCAGCAGCCCCACAAGAAAGGAAAACCAAAAGGGCAACCCCAATTAAATCAAGCAGCAGCAACCCCTCACAAAGGCAGAATTTCGAAAGTTCAAGTGCAGCAAGCCTAACATAAATCCAGCCTGGGATTATACATAACGGCCCCTCCATATAAAGTAAACCCCCAACTGGACAATACACAGCAGCCCCCAACCGAAAGCAAAACCCCAACATTTTTTTTTACCAACCAAGCTAAGGAGAGGCAGCCACAAAGATTTGAAAAGAGCCTTGCCAACAACCAAGGGAACACTACTAATCAAGAAAAAGAATACAGAAAAGAGACGAAGAGGAAGAGAGTGAAGAGTTTTCTTGCCTCGCACTACCCGGCGACCCGACGGAGCACGATCAACACACCGAGAGCCGAGCAAGCTCTAGCCCCGGCGACGAGGACGATCTCCGGCGACTCTAAGCTTCCTCTTACGGCCAAAGCCACGGATGATCGGCGGCTCCGGCGCAACCCTAGCCCGCCATCGCGCGCACCCAGGAAAGAACTGGAGCTATCGAGGGGAAGGGGAGGAATGGAAATAAAATGAATAATGATCTGCCGAATCAGACCTCCCCCTTATAAATAAAAATCTCCCCCACATGAATAATCAGCCCTAATAACTACATTAATAATAAATTTTTTTTGTTTTGATCAACACTAATATGAACATGCATGTGCACACACACACACAAAATGCACATAAGCCACATACACATTTATATATATACATATGCATACTCTCGTATAAAATCCCCCCCCCCAAACCTTCTCTGCATATTTTTTTGTATTACGCATACTAACAAGCGCAAGTTTATACGTATATGTCTACCCGCATGGAAATTCTCCAGGACGAAAACATAATCATAATAGCTTGCCTCTTGATGAAACAACCGAAAGGGAAGGGAAAACCTCAAATATGCACACTTATGTAGTTATGCTGCAAATGTGGCTCGATTCAGAATTACTCGCCGGACGACGACGACGACGACGATGCTCCCGCAACGGTAACGCCCTTTCGCACCGACGTCTTAAATTAATATCTCGGTTTCGAATAATTATTCTAAATTTCACGTGCTTTGTTAAAATAATCAAAAGAAGAATCTGGGGCGTTACAGTCACCCCTCCTCACAAAAAGTTTCGACCCGAAACTTGCGACGACAATTCAAAACGAGGAAAGCACGAAAAAGAAAGAAAACTCAGGAGGTGAAAACTTACCGGGGAATCTAGTCGAAAAGGTGAGGATAGGATTCCTTCATAGCTGACTCTAGCTCCCAGGTCGCACCCCGAACATCCTGATTGTCCCAGAGGATCCTGACCATAGGAATGGTCTTCCTCCGCAACACTCGATCCTGTCTTTCCAAAATGCGAACAGGCTGTTCTACAAACGATAGATTGGGCTGCAGCACGGGCACGGAATCTAGAACATGGCGAGAGCACTCCAGGGCAAGGAACTAGGCCAGGAAAAAGCCACACTGCAACCACTCTTCTATCTGAGTGCGCAACTCTCGCAACACACGCGGGGCCAAAGGGTACGGTGCCTTAGCAATAGGACAAGTACCCGGCTCAAGGTCAGAAACAAACTCCTCAACTCTGACAGGTAGAAAACCAGGGAGACTAACGACGAAGACATCAGCGAGACCTCGCACCACAGGGAAGTAAATCCTCGATACACAACAAACTACTACCAGTTTCTAACATAGAAACAAGGTAAGCAACGCCATAGAAAACTAAAGGCTCCTGGCACACACCGCAGAAATAATGGGGGAAAACATAATAACAAATGGTTTTAACCATAACTCAAGACGAGAGAATCAGGGAACACCGGATTCAGCAATTGATCAATATATTAATATTCAACTTACAACAAGGTCAAAGATTTCAGAAAGACGACACCATGCAAGGCTTGGTGTCGGAATAAGACGGAGGTAAACTTAACACACAAGGCCAAACACCAGAGCCACACTCAAAGATCAAAAGAAAACACTTGGTGAGTCTTAACTTGACTCCCAACGAACTTCTCGTAACAGTACGATGAATAAGGTACGACAAGACACCACAAATGAACACTGGCCAATTACGAGGCAACTCAAAAATAGAGCTTAGCTTAGTTTGACGGTCAAGGAAGGTCTCATGATCAACACAGGGAGATGAACTAAACATTCGCTATAAGAGAGCAAAGCTGCCGGTCACTGGAGCAGGTAAAGGACCCAAAATCGAAATTCGTCCACTTATCCTCCAAATTAAACAATTGCTAGCCCCGCTAGGTCACCGAGAACTAGGAGAAATCTCCAGGAAATTTAGCCCACCGCAATAAACAACTTAGCCAACTAAAGGAAGAAATGCAAGATCTGGAAATTTGCCGAGCAAGACCACTTGTGCTTAACTAAATTAAATAAGCCTAGATAAAACAATTAGCCGACAAGCTCAACCTTCCCCACGAAAACAGAATCTCTAACGTTTGCACCTTAAGTATAAAGCCATGTAATAATATTTGTTCACTTATCTAGAGAGCGAAGCGGCAAATGGTTTGAAGCAGTTATAAAGCTCGAAACCGAAATAAATCTACATAACCTCCGAGTTTAACGATTTACAACTTTGCCAAGAAGAAAAATTCGGGAAGAACAAAAGAGATTCCTAGGAAATTTAGCACCTAACTCTCAAGCCCGTCAGGAATTAGGAAACAAACGTTCCGGGGAATCCAAGACCTAATGCTTCCCAACCCCACTAGAGATTACAAAATAGATTTCCAGAAAGATTAGCCCGCCCAACCACCAAAACCTTTAGCTAGAGAAAAACGCAAAGTTTGCAACCATCCCAATCTTCTGCTACCAAAATAAGCAAGATTAGCCAAGCGCAAAGGCAGAACTAACCAAGTGATCCAACCATATAGCCATTCGGAGCTAGCTAAACACAAACCCAGTGCCTGGCCAAGATAACCCCAAAATAGGACGATAGCTGAAACTAGGACCACTGCTAGCACACCCCACAATAGATGTTAACAAAAATTTGGAGAAAACTACTAGCGTAATCCACATAACTATCAACGGAAACTTGAAGGAAGCTGCTAACATGATCCAACATAAATGTTAACAGGTACTTGGGGAGTCCTTCTGGCAAGATTTAGCATAAAGCAGCCTAATGTTTCAGCATATTAGGCACACCAACAAATTTCAGATAAGGAGATTTCTAACGAAATTTCCTAATTAGATTTCACGATCCCCATACCCGAACAACCCATCAAATTTGAAAAAACTCCTTTGAGCCGAAAGTATCAAGTCAAATTCGATAAATAGATTTCTATATATATCCTGGAACTAAGCCTCAAGAAAAACTGAGGGTTCACAACTTTGAAAGCTTCGCCGGATTTCTGTTTCCACAAACATAAGTGCTGAACAGACTGAAGATTTTTGGGAAATAGGAGAATGAGAGAAATCATAATAAAATTGAAATAATCAGGTTTTACCGCACCTGGAATAGCTATATCTAAGATAATATGAATCTAGTTATGCTGCCGCTAAGGGAAGCCTAAACCAGAAATAGAAATTCTAATTTTGGATACACCCAAAAAAAAACCCCATAGCAAAACAGAAACGAAACAGACACGGCCATCATACTCCGCCAAGGCCTGGGCACAGACCACTAACCTAACTGAGGAAGTCTGACGCGGGAAGCCAAACACGCTCCTGGGCTGGCCATCATCCCTCAGGAAATCTAGATGCTTATCCCTGCACTGGATCACGACGTCATAACGGGCTAGCCAATCTATGCCCAAGATCACGTCAAAATCCTCCAAGTCGATCACCTTCAGATCTGCATGCCCCAAAAATCCATCCAACACAATCGGACATTGCCTCACGCACAGATCTGACACCACTGACTCTCCGGACGGGTACTTGACACAAAAAGGATTACCAACTCGCTCCAAAGCCCAGTGATGTCGATCAACAAACCTCTTGGCCACGAAAGAGTGGTGGCACCAGAGTCAAAAAGGACATGCGCCGAACAACCTCGAACCTTAAACTCGCCTAACAAATCATTATAGTCAAACGACATAACAAAGATAGAACGCTGCTATAGCGACTAAATTACCATAGAAAGATTGGACTACAACAAAAACGAGGAAGAACCTGATACAAACTGCCTGTTAAGATTGAACTCAAACCTCTAGGAAGGGAAGACATACAAATACTTGTTTTTGCTACTGCTTTTTCTCTGGGAAAAGTAAATACATAATATCACGCTATACTCAGGATGGTGTGCCATCCTTTACCTCTCGTGCACCTCACTCGTATGCACATAAGTTTAAAATTTTACCTTTTTAAATCATGGGTGTACATGTGTCATCGTGTAGATCTCTAGCTTGGCACGTGTGCTTATGCAATATTATGCTATGCATGCAGTGCTATGCAAACTAAGAAAAGGCCTTAATGCATGCTATGAGAGGCGTACACATGCGATCTTATGCATCCCATACTACATATTATCGCATGCAACGAAAAAGAAAATTTAATGGACACGCATGCAACCTAAGTTATGCATCCCATACTACATAACAGTCGTATGTTGTCACCTATGAGGATCCATATACAAACACATATTATGCATCCCATACTACATAATATGCCCCGTATACTTCTTTCATGCTTATGAGTGTAGTGTTCGTGCTTCAGCCGAGATCTACCGATGACCCATCGGTGAGTGTATGCAATGATTAACGATTCTCACTGGACGGTTAACCGGGCCAACCAGAACATTTCGAGCAACCCGGCTAACCTCCCTCTGATACCAACTGTCACAACCCGTATTTTCCCGAAATATATTATAATATCAGAGTAAAGGGAAAAACACGCGTCGTGATGCCACGTCCAGTGGGGGACTACTACGGACGTTCAGGCGAGCAATCAAACGAACTTCTTCACAAAAAAATGTGAATTTATAAAAGAATTATCTTTTAAGATTATTTTCATTAGATTAGGAAGCCGTGTCCCTCGGCCATGCGGTTTATCTAGCCGCTCCTTATAAAAGACAAGCATACGCAGTGGAAGAAAATAAGTCCACTTTATACCTAACGGCGCTGAAGACCGGAGACGTCTCCAGGGCGATCGCCGATCTACATTTAGTATATAATAAAGAAATATCATTATATTCTGTTTTACGATTTGCAAATAAGTGATACTTAATAGTAATGCAACAAACAGTTAAAAGGTTAACTTTTTATAATGCCAAAAGAACTGCATTAATAATCAGCAAAATCGGCTTTTCCCAGAGTGTACATATACAAATAACCAAGTAGCAGTAATGGAAAACTAGCAGTAGTAGCAGCAAGTAAACCAAACAACAAGCCGTACGGGCGTCAACATCTGACACGAACCCGCAGGCGAACAAGCAACAGGCAAAAGGCAAGCTACAACAAAAAGGAGCTGAATCCTTACCCACAAGAGAGGGAAGGCCTCGACAACGAACAGAGCGACCCTGCTCAACTCTAGCGGCAGCTACTAACCTGAACCTGAGGCATCCATAAGAAAAGAATGCCTCAGCCCAAAGGGTGCAAGAAAACAGCATAGGTAAAAGTAAGAGCAGGAGAAGTAACCAGTGACATATCCAAGCTGAAAGGGGTATATAAATACATATATATACATATACCCATATATATAACTATATATATACGCTTATATAAAGATTTCAGTAATAGAAGGTTAGGAAGATCCCGCATAGAACCAGCCCGATAAGCAAAAGCATGACTAAACTTGGCATATAATGCAAACATGGACAGGTGGTGGCGGACCCAAAACAATGTCACTATCCACCCACATAAAGGGGATGTTCACCCCAAAAAAAAAAGGCGCCGTGGTGGTGGTGGGGGAACCCAGTGTTCCCTGTACCCATCCTACCAACCACTATTAAAATAACTATGATGGAGGACCCCATTGTTCCCTATACCCATCATTCCAATGCAAACAAGTCCAACAATATTTAGCCAAGTAAATATGCAGAATTTAAACACGTAATCACGATTCGGGACTAGCATAACCAAACTCAAGGAGCAGCCCCATGTAACAACAGCCCTTTAAGTAAGATAACAACAAACCAGCCCCAAAATAAACCCCCAACAGGGATAATTATAAAACAGCCTCAAAGGAGACAGAAATCGGAATTTGACACAAGCCAAGGCCCAAGAAGCACACCCCAGCAGCAACCCCCATTAGGCCAAAGGACATAAGAGCAGCCCCTATTAAATTGCACAAGAATAAGAGCAGCCCCCCATAAGGAATTCATAACAGCAGCCCCTCATAAAGACATTATGACAGCAGCCCCTTATATAAAGGATTATAACAACAGCCCCTTATAAAGGATTTATAACGGCAGCCCCAACTAAAACAAACAGCAACAGCCCCAACTAAAGCCACAGCAGCAGCCCCTTAAGAGAAGAAAACAAAGCAGCCCCTCATAATAAAAGTACAACAGCAGCCCCCAACATAAACCCAAGTAGGATGGATATATAACTATATAGCAGCCCCTAGCTGGGATTATATAACCAACCCCAACGTAATCCAAGCAAGATTAATGTAAAGTAGCCCCCAAGTAGAAAAACAAACAGCAACCTCTAAAGTGGGATAATAGCAAACCAGCCCCAAGCTAAGCACAAAAGCAGCAGCCCCCTATAAAGGCGGCAGTAGCCCCACAAGAAAGGAAAACTAAAAGGGCAACCGCAATTAAATCAAGCAGCAGCAACCCCTCACAAAGGCAGAATTTCGAAAGTTCAAGTGCAGCAAGCCTAACATAAATCCAGCCTGGGATTATACATAACGACCCCTCCATATAAAGTAAACCCCCAACTGGACAATACACAGCAGCCCCCAACCGAAAGCAAAACCCCAACATTTTTTTTTACCAACCAAGCTAAGGAGAGGCAGCCACAAAGATTTGAAAAGAGCCTTGCCAACAACCAAGGGAACACTACTAATCAAGAAAAATAATATAGAAAAGAGACGAAGAGGAAGAGAGTCAAGAGTTTTCTTGCCTCGCACTACCCGGCGACCCGACGGAGCACGATCAACACACCGAGAGCCGAGCAAGCTCTAGCCCCGGCGACGAGGACGATCTCCGGCGACTCTAAGCTTCCTCTTACGGCCAAAGCCACGGATGACCGGCGGCTCCGGCGCAACCCTAGCCCGCCATCGCGCGCACCCAGGAAAGAACTGGAGCTATCGAGGGGAAGGGGAGGAATGGAAATAAAATGAATAATGATCTGCCGAATCAGACCTCCCCCTTATAAATAAAAATCTCCCCCACATGAATAATCAGCCATAATAACTACATTAATAATAATTTTTTTTTTGTTTTGATCAACACTAATATGAACATGCATGTGCACACACACACAAAATGCACATAAGCCACATACACATTTATATATATACATATGCATACTCTCGTATAAAATCCCCCCACCAAACCTTCTCTGCATATTTTTTTGTATTACGCATACTAACAAGCGCAAGTTTATACGTATATGTCTACCCGCATGGAAATTCTCCAGGACGAAAACATAATCATAATAGCTTGCCTCTTGATGAAACAACCGAAAGGGAAGGGAAAACCTCAAATATGCACACTTATGTAGTTATGCTGCAAATGTGGCTCGATTCAGAATTACTCGCCGGACGACGACGACGACGACGATGCTCCCGCAACGGTAACGCCCTTTCGCACCGACGTCTTAAATTAATATCTCGGTTTCGAATAATTATTCTAAATTTCACGTGCTTTGTTAAAATAATCAAAAGAAGAATCTGGGGCGTTACAGTCACCCTCCTCACAAAAAGTTTCGACCCGAAACTTGCGACGACAATTCAAAACGAGGAAAGCACGAAAAAGAAAGAAAACTCAGGAGGTGAAAACTTACCGGGGAATCTAGTCGAAAAGGTGAGGATAGGATTCCTTCATAGCTGACTCTAGCTCCCAGGTCGCACCCCGAACATCCTGATTGTCCCAGAGGATCCTGACCATAGGAATGGTCTTCCTCCGCAACACTCGATCCTGTCTTTCCAAAATGCGAACAGGCTGTTCTACAAACGATAGATTGGGCTGCAGCACGGGCACGGAATCTAGAACATGGCGAGAGCACTCCAGGGCAAGGAACTAGGCCAGGAAAAAGCCACACTGCAACCACTCTTCTATCTGAGTGCGCAACTCTCGCAACACACGCGGGGCCAAAGGGTACGGTGCCTTAGCAATAGGACAAGTACCCGGCTCAAGGTCAGAAACAAACTCCTCAACTCTGACAGGTAGAAAACCAGGGAGACTAACGACGAAGACATCAGCGAGACCTCGCACCACAGGGAAGTAAATCCTCGATACACAACAAACTACTACCAGTTTCTAACATAGAAACAAGGTAAGCAACGCCATAGAAAACTAAAGGCTCCTGGCACACACCGCAGAAATAATGGGGGAAAACATAATATAACAAATGGTTTTAACCATAACTCAAGACGAGAGAATCAGGGAACACCGGATTCAGCAATTGATCAATATATTAATATTCAACTTACAACAAGGTCAAAGATTTCAGAAAGACGACACCATGCAAGGCTTGGTGTCGGAATAAGACGGAGGTAAACTTAACACACAAGGCCAAACACCAGAGCCACACTCAAAGATCAAAAGAAAACACTTGGTGAGTCTTAACTTGACTCCCAACGAACTTCTCGTAACAGTACGATGAATAAGGTACGACAAGACACCACAAATGAACACTGGCCAATTACGAGGCAACTCAAAAATAGAGCTTAGCTTAGTTTGACGGTCAAGGAAGGTCTCATGATCAACACAGGGAGATGAACTAAACATTCGCTATAAGAGAGCAAAGCTGCCGGTCACTGGAGCAGGTAAAGGACCCAAAATCGAAATTCGTCCACTTATCCTCCAAATTAAACAATTGCTAGCCCCGCTAGGTCACCGAGAACTAGGAGAAATCTCCAGGAAATTTAGCCCACTGCAATAAACAACTTAGCCAACCAAAGGAAGAAATGCAAGATCTAGAAATTTGCCGAGCAAGACCACTTGTGCTTAACTAAATTAAATAAGCCTAGATAAAACAATTAGCCGACAAGCTCAACCTTCCCCACGAAAACAGAATCTCTAACGTTTGCACCTTAAGTATAAAGCCATGTAATAATATTTGTTCACTTATCTAGAGAGCGAAGCGGCAAATGGTTTGAAGCAGTTATAAAGCTCGAAACCGAAATAAATCTACATAACCTCCGAGTTTAACGATTTACAACTTTGCCAAGAAGAAAAATTCGGGAAGAACAAAAGAGATTCCTAGGAAATTTAGCACCTAACTCTCTAGCCCGTCAGAAATTAGGAAACAAACGTTCCGGGGAATCCAAGACCTAATGCTTCCCAACCCCACTAGAGATTACAAAATAGATTTCCAGAAAGATTAGCCCGCCCAACCACCAAAACCTTTAGCTAGAGAAAAACGCAAAGTTTGCAACCATCCCAATCTTCTGCTACCAAAATAAGCAAGATTAGCCAAGCGCAAAGGCAGAACTAACCAAGTGATCCAACCATATAGCCATTCAGAGCTAGCTAAATACAAACCCAGTGCCTGTCCAAGATAACCCCAAAATAGGACGATAGCTGAAACTAGGACCACTGCTAGCACACCCCACAATAGATGTTAACAAAAATTTGGAGAAAACTACTAGCGTAATCCACATAACTATCAACGGAAACTTGAAGGAAGCTGCTAACATGATCCAACATAAATGTTAACAGGTACTTGGGGAGTCCTTCTGGCAAGATTTAGCATAAAGCAGCCTAATGTTTCAGCATATTAGGCACACCAACAAATTTCAGATAAGGAGATTTCTAACGAAATTTCCTAATTAGATTTCACGATCCCCATACCCGAACAACCCATCAAATTTGAAAAAACTCCTTTGAGCCGAAAGTATCAAGTCAAATTCGATAAATAGATTTCTATATATATCCTGGAACTAAGCCTCAAGAAAAACTGAGGGTTCACAACTTTGAAAGCTTCGCCGGATTTCTGTTTCCACAAACATAAGTGCTGAACAGACTGAAGATTTTTGGGAAATAGGAGAATGAGAGAAACCATAATAAAATTGAAATAATCAGGTTTTACCGCACCTGGAATAGCTATATCTAAGATAATATGAATCTAGTTATGCTGCCGTTAAGGGAAGCCTAAACCAGAAATAGAAATTCTAATTTTGGATACACCCAAAAAAAAACCCCATAGCAAAACAGAAACGAAACAGACACGACCATCATACTCTGCCAAGGCCTGGGCACAGACCACTAACCTAACTGAGGAAGTCTGACGCGGGAAGCCAAACACGCTCCTGGGCTGGCCATCATCCCTCAGGAAATCCAGACGCTTATCCCTGCACTGGATCACGGCGTCATAACGGGCTAGCCAATCTATGCCCAAGATCACGTCAAAATCCTCCAAGTCGATCACCTTCAGATCTGCATGCCCCAAAAATCCATCCAACACAATCGGACATTGCCTCACGCACAGATCTGACACCACTGACTCTCCGGACGGGTACTTGACACAAAAAGGATTACCAACTCGCTCCAAAGCCCAGTGATGCCGATCAACAAACCTCTTGGCCACGAAAGAGTGAGTGGCACTAGAGTCAAAAAGGACATGCGCCGAACAACCTCGAACCTTAAACTCGCCTAACAAATCATTATAGTCAAACGACTTAACAAAGATAGAACGCTGCTATAGCGACTAAATTACCATAGAAAGATTGGACTACAACGAAAACGAGGAAGAACCTGATACAAACTGCCTGTTAAGATTGAACTCAAACCTCTAGGAAGGGAAGACATACAAATACTTGCTTTTGCTACTGCATTTTCTCTGGGAAAAGTAAATACATAATATCACGCTATACTCAGGATGGTGTGCCATCCTTTACCTCTCGTGCACTTCACTCGTATGCACATAAGTTTAAAATTTTACCTTTTTAAATCATGGTTGTACATGTGTCATCATGTAGATCTCTAGCTTGGCACATGTGCTTATGCAATATTATGCTATGCATGCAGTGCTATGCAAACTAAGAAAAGGCCTTAATGCATGCTATGAGAGGCGTACACATGCGATCTTATGCATCCCATACTACATATTATCGCATGCAACGAAAAAGAAAATCTAATGGACACGCATGCAACCTACGTTATGCATCCCATACTACATAACAGTCGTATGTTGTCACCTATGAGGATCCATATACAAACACATATTATGCATCCCATACTACATAATATGCCCCGTATACTTCTTTCATGCTTATGAGTGTAGTGTTTGTGCTTCAGCCGAGATCTACCGATGACCCATCGGTGAGTGTATGCAATGATTAACGATTCTCACTGGACGGTTAACCGGGCCAACCAGAACATTTCCAGCAACCCGGCTAACCTCCCTCTGATACCAACTGTCACAACCCGTATTTTCCCGAAATATATTATAATATCAGAGTAAAGGGAAAAACACGCGTCGTGATGCCACGTCCAGTAGGGGACAACTACGGACGTTCAGGCGAGCAATCAAACGAACTTCTTCACAAAAAATGTGAATTTATAAAAGAATTATCTTTTAAGTTTATTTTCATTAGATTAGGAAGCCGTGTCCCTCGGCCATGCGGTTTATCTAGCCGCTCCTTATAAAAGACAAGCATACGCAGTGGAAGAAAATAAGTCCACTTTATACCTAACGGCGCTGAAGACCGGAGACGTCTCCAGGGCGATCGCCGATCTACATTTAGTATATAATAAAGAAATATCATTATATTCTGTTTTACGATTTGCAAATAAGTGATACTTAATAGTAATGCAACAAACAGTTAAAAGGTTAACTTTTTATAATGCCAAAAGAACTGCATTAATAATCAGCAAAATCGGTTTTTCCCAGAGTGTACATATACAAATAACCAAGTAGCAGTAACGGAAAACTAGCAGTAGTAGCAGCAAGTAAACCAAACAACAAGCCGTACGGGCGTCAACATCTGACACGAACCCGCAGGCGAACAAGCAACAGGCAAAAGGCAAGCTACAACAAAAAGGAGCTGAATCCTTACCCACAAGAGAGGGAAGGCCTCGACAACGAACAGAGCGACCCTGCTCAACTCTAGCGGCAGCTACTAACCTGAACCTGAGGCATCCATAAGAAAAGAATGCCTCAGCCCAAAGGGTGCAAGAAAACAGCATAGGTAAAAGTAAGAGCAGGAGAAGTAACCAGTGACATATCCAAGCTGAAAGGGGTATATAAATACATATATATACATATACCCATATATATAACTATATATATACGCTTATATAAAGATTTCAGTAATAGAAGGTTAGGAAGATCCCGCATAGAACCAGCCCGATAAGCAAAAGCATGACTAAACTTGGCATATAATGCAAACATGGACAGGTGGTGGCGGACCCAAAACAATGTCACTATCCACCCACATAAAGGGGATGTTCACCCCAATAAAAAAGGCGCCGTGGTGGTGGTGGGGGAACCCAGTGTTCCCTGTACCCATCCTACCAACCACTATTAAAATAACTATGATGGAGGACCCCATTGTTCCCTATACCCATCATTCCAATGCAAACAAGTCCAACAATATTTAGCCAAGTAAATATGCAGAA
The DNA here is from genome assembly GCA_033032865.1 of Dactylorhiza incarnata. Classification (NCBI taxonomy): domain Eukaryota; kingdom Viridiplantae; phylum Streptophyta; class Magnoliopsida; order Asparagales; family Orchidaceae; genus Dactylorhiza; species Dactylorhiza incarnata. The sequence goes on from JAWHQI010000031.1 coordinate 11,151,927, forward strand.
TTTAAACACGTAATCACGATTCGGGACTAGCATAACCAAACTCAAGGAGCAGCCCCCATGTAACAGCAGCCCTTTAAGTAAGATAACAACAAACCAGCCCCAAAATAAACCCCCAACAGGGATAATTATAAAACAGCTTCAAAGGAGACAGAAATCGGAATTTGACACAAGCCAAGGCCCAAGAAGCACACCCCAGCAGCAACCCCCATTAGGCCAAAGGACATAAGAGCAGCCCCTATTAAATTGCACAAGAATAAGAGCAGCCCCCCATAAGGAATTCATAACAGCAGCCCCTCATAAAGACATTATGACAGCAGCCCCTCATAAAGACATTATGACAGCAGCCCTTATATAAAGGATTATAACAACAGCCCCTTATAAAGGATTTATAACGGCAGCCCCAACTAAAACAAACAGCAACAGCCCCAACTAAAGCCACAGCAGCAGCCCCTTAAGAGAAGAAAACAAAGCAGCCCCTCATAATAAAAGTACAGCAGCAGCCCCCAACATAAACCCAAGTAGGATGGATATATAACTATATAGCAGCCCCTAGCTGGGATTATATAACCAACCCCAACGTAATCCAAGCAAGATTAATGTAAAGTAGCCCCCAAGTAGAAAAACAAACAGCAACCTCTAAAGTGGGATAATAGCAAACCAGCCCCAAGCTAAGCACAAAAGCAGCAGCCCCCTATAAAGGCGGCAGCAGCCCCACAAGAAAGGAAAACCAAAAGGGCAACCCCAATTAAATCAAGCAGCAGCAACCCCTCACAAAGGCAGAATTTCGAAAGTTCAAGTGCAGCAAGCCTAACATAAATCCAGCCTGGGATTATACATAACGGCCCCTCCATATAAAGTAAACCCCCAACTGGACAATACACAGCAGCCCCCAACCGAAAGCAAAACCCCAACATTTTTTTTACCAACCAAGCTAAGGAGAGGCAGCCACAAAGATTTGAAAAGAGCCTTGCCAACAACCAAGGGAACACTACTAATCAAGAAAAAGAATACAGAAAAGAGACGAAGAGGAAGAGAGTGAAGAGTTTTCTTGCCTCGCACTACCCGGCGACCCGACGGAGCACGATCAACACACCGAGAGCCGAGCAAGCTCTAGCCCCGGCGACGAGGACGATCTCCGGCGACTCTAAGCTTCCTCTTACGGCCAAAGCCACGGATGACCGGCGGCTCCGGCGCAACCCTAGCCCGCCATCGCGCGCACCCAGGAAAGAACTGGAGCTATCGAGGGGAAGGGGAGGAATGGAAATAAAATGAATAATGATCTGCCGAATCAGACCTCCCCCTTATAAATAAAAATCTCCCCCACATGAATAATCAGCCATAATAACTACATTAATAATAATTTTTTTTTGTTTTGATCAACACTAATATGAACATGCATGTACACACACACACAAAATGCACATAAGCCACATACACATTTATATATATACATATGCATACTCTCGTATAAAATCCCCCCACCAAACCTTCTCTGCATATTTTTTTGTATTACGCATACTAACAAGCGCAAGTTTATACGTATATGTCTACCCGCATGGAAATTCTCTAGGACGAAAACATAATCATAATAGCTTGCCTCTTGATGAAACAACCGAAAGGGAAGGGAAAACCTCAAATATGCACACTTATGTAGTTATGCTGCAAATGTGGCTCGATTCAGAATTACTCGCCGGACGACGACGACGACGACGACGACGATGCTCCCGCAACGGTAACGCCTTTTCGCACCGACGTCTTAAATTAATATCTCGGTTTCGAATAATTATTCTAAATTTCACGTGCTTTGTTAAAATAATCAAAAGAAGAATCTAGGGCGTTACAATCCGTCTCCAGCGCCGTGCGCTGCTGCACCAGGGTGCGCCGCTGCTCCAAGTTGCGCTGCTGCTCCAGGGCGCGCTCCTAAAAAGGGGACGTAGCAACCGTTAGTCATAAAGACTAAGTGGCTTCAAATCCGCTCCCCCGGCGACTCCAAGGCACCGGGCGGAAAGGAAGAAAAAGAGCTGCAATATTAGCAATAATAAACAAGCAGGTGACAGGTAATAGTTGTTCATATGTGTCGGTTCTTTAAGTGCCCAAGCACTTTCAGTAGCATTATCCAATATGTTCGTAAGCATAAGAGTAGCAGTGGTTATATATATGTGCAGGTATAAGTAGCAACAGACATAAGCAGAGTAATAGAGAGAACTAAATTGAACTTAACTTATAAGGATGCCCATACAAGCTTATAAGTTAAGGGTCTGCGTATAAAGGTACCTCATCATATAAAGGTGCCTATACAAGTTTATATGATGAGGTTCCACTGCGGTGCAATGCAATGTTTATGATATGAATGCGGTGCAATGATTATGATATGAATGCGGTGCAATGATTATGATATGATGACTGACTCATGCACAATTGCAATGTCGACATAGACATTCAGTTCCCACTTTTCGAGGGTAGCTAACCACTCAGGCGCCCCCCGTCGTGGCCAGACGGTGGCAGTGGCACGGGCTTCGCCACTACTAGGAGGGTATGAACACTACCGGTCCTAGGCCTATGTACGCCTCGACGCTCTTGTTCATAGCGGAGTCCTTGTATACTACCCGCATTCCTGCGGGGTCTTCAAGACGCGCGGAGGGGATCTATTGGGTAGATGGACACCAAGACATTCCAACCCAACCGGTCTGAGTCTAACTGCCAGCTTCTGTCGGTGTCACGACTAGCGAGCCCGTAGACCCGCCACAACCTATCCTCCCACGAGGATCTATACCACCATGCGCAATTATGTTAACCTACGTAGTTTGAACACGCCATGCGTGCTATCGAGCACCAAGGACTCGCTCCACGAGCCTTACCACTTTCCGCCTCGCGCGGCAATAATCGATGCTAACTAGCATCCAAGTCCCCCAACAACTGGGTCCTTACCTTTTCACCACCGGCTATAACTATAACTTGTTACCCGCACTAAGTTAACCGTGCCCCCCGTTCCGAGTTGATTACTCGTGTGCAGTGGTGTGCGTATAACATGGAATTATTAAACCAATTCATAGGACTATGGACTACTTGCGCACATGAGGGCATAACATATTATTTAACTATGGAATCTATTCAAGCCAAGCTACTGGACTTCCACCATCGGTCGTAATTTAATTAATAATCCTATGACAGAGGATTATTTATCATCTCCCCCATATGGGGATTAGATCATTTCACCCCCCCTTTTTATTTAAATCCCTAAGTCATAACAGGGAACTAACATGTGTATATATATAATTAAATTCCCATAACAGGGAACTAACATTTCAATCCCATAATCAGCAGCAACAGAACATATATATATATATATATAATGAAATCCCAACTACAGGGAACTACTTCTCAAATCTAAATCAACAGCAACAGATCATATATATATATATATGTATAATGAAATCCCAATTATAGGGAACTATTCATTTTCATCCTAAATAAAATTTAGGGCCACCACCTTCTCTCTTCCCAAGCTCCCTCATGAGGCCACCACATTTCACGGGATCAACATCCTTGCATTTGTATTGAAGCGGGGAGTCGAATGAGGGCATTTTCGCGGCGATCGGCGCCCTACGGCGAAAAACCCTAACGCAGCCTCAACCTACGGAACTTCATTTCGCTCCCAAATCGACTCAATTGAGTTCGATATCTCGCCTAGGGGGTCTAAGATACTAGCACCAAGGGAGAGGGGTCGGAAGTCACCTGAATCCGGGCTGACGATCGCGGCGGCATGACGGCGCTTGGACGAACTCAACTCTTTCCAAGCTAGCTCTTCTTCCAACGGACGTACGAGCTTCTCCATGAATTTTCTTGGCCAAAACCCTAAGTGGGGTGGGGGAGAGGTGGAGACAGAGAATGAGAAAGAGAGTGAGGAAGATGGAGTTCTGGGAAGAAGATGATGAAGAAGAAGAAGAGAAAATGAGATGGCTCGGCCCTTTCTTTTTGGTTTGCATTAATCGGCCTTGGGACTCCAAACATAGGTGTCATCTCCTTATTGGACTTTATTCCACTGGCTCCCCAAAGATAAAATAAACAAAGAGCAGCCAGGCTCTTTTTTTTCTCGGGAATATGATAAGCCTTCCCGTTCGACGTTCGTCGAACGGGAGCAGCTCCCCGTTCGTATATCGCTGAACGGGAGCTTTTCTAGCTTAGTGCTCCCCGTTCGACATTCGTCGAACGGGAGCAGCTCCCCGTTCATCGATCGATGAACGGGAGCTTCTCTAGCTGAGCGCTCCCCGTTCGTCGAACGACGAACGGGATAATTCTCATAGCGGAGAGCTCCCCGTTCGACATTCGTCGAACGGGAGCAGCTCCCCGTTCGTCGATCGATGAACGGGAGCAGCTTTCGTTCGACGAATTCGACGAATTCGTCGAACGGGAGCTGCTAACCGAGAATTTTTTTCCAAAACTTAATCAGCAACAACAATATCTGCTCCTCCAGGATTGGGATGTTACACCGGGTCCTTCACCTCTCAGGATATAACCATACCCTAGAAGCCTCACCAACCATCACTGCTTCACATACAGAGTTGTCATAACTCTCTTGCAGTGGCATGGGTATATAAGGGAATTACTATCTTTGATCCTATAGGACTACTTGTGCGCGCAATTCTATGTTCGAGTTCACTATACCAATCTGGCCATACACATTAACCCTCACAATCCTTGAGCTTGATTCACAACCTACATCGATCATGACTAACTTCATCAGCATCATTAATGCCGGAATCATTGCTCCAGATGTCGACCTCTTTGAATTATGCAACACGTATTTACTGTGCTCTACTATTATAGGGTCGTTATACCCGATGCTACACATTTCGAACTCACCCAATTTCCATGCTAGTACCCTCACCATCAACTATCCCATGTACTTCTTACGGATCCACCTAATCTAATAATTGACGGTTCATTTAAGTAGTTATCTCATCAGGAATGAATCTAACATCATTATCACAAGTCAATACTAGCATGTACATGATTCATACAAACATCGGCCCAATCGGGCTTCACATTCAGTAGGGGTGAACATATGGTTATCTCAAATCTAATCATCCGATAGATTATCAAACGATGCGAGCATTTATATAAACACCTCCTCTAATCGTTCATTCAATTGTGCATCGCAATGTCCCATTTCAGAATCATAACATTCAACTACACCTCACCCAGTTGATATGGGAACCCAGGAACTCTTACCCCACCCAAGGGGGGAGAACCAAAGGTTCTCTGGTTGCTCGTATTGGCGGTAGCGCTACCACCAGGCGCTAGTGTTCCTGTAATAATTACATTTATTATTATTTTGCATGAAATCCTTTGAGTGAGTTCGAAGAACTCTGCGTTCGATGAATTGGAGGTGCTTTCGACGAACAGACTGTGAGCTGCGACAAACAGAAGGTGAGCTGCGTTTGACGAACTGGAGGTGAACTACGTTCGACGAACTGGAGGTGAACCGTGTTCGACGAATTGAAGGTGAGCTGCTTTCGACAAACAGAAGGTGAACTACGTTCGATGAACTGGAGGTGAACTGCGTTCGACGAACTGGGGGTGAACTGCATTCGATGAACTGAAGGTGAGCTGCATTCGACGAACAGACGGTGAGCTGCGTTCGAGGAAGAGATGGTGAGCTGCGTTTGATGAACAGAAGGTGAGCTGTGTTCGACGAACCGAAGGTGAACTGCGTTCGACAAACAGACGGTGAGCTGCGTTCGACGAATAGAAGGTGAGTTGCGTTCGACGAACAGAAGGTGAACTTTGTTCGACGAACTGGAGGTGAACTGCGTTCGACGAACAGAAGGTGAGCTGCGTTCGGCGAACAGAAGGTGAAATGCGTTCGACGAACTGGAGGGGAACTGCGTTCGACGAACTGGAGGTGAACTGCATTCGACGAACAGACGGTGAGCTGCGTTCGACGAATAGACATTGAGCTGCGTTCGATGAACAGAAGGTGAGCTGCGTTCGATGAACAGAAGGTGAACTGCGTTTGATGAACAGACGGTGAGGTGCGTTCGACGAATAGAAGGTGAGCTGCATTCGACGAACAGAAGATGAACTGCGTTCGACGAACATACGCTGAGCTGCGTTCGATGAACAGAAGGTGAGCTTTGTTCGACGAACAGAAGGTGAACTGCATTCCACGAACTAGAGGTGAACTGCATTTGACGAACTGGAGGTGAACTGCGTTCGACGAATTGAAGGTGAGAACAAACTGAAGGTGAGCTGTGTTCGACGAACAAAAGGTGAACTACGCTCGACGAACTGGAGGTGAACTGCATTCGATGAACTGAAGGTGAACTGCGTTTGATGAACAGATGCTGAGCTGCATTCGACGAACAGACGGTGAGCTGCGTTTGACGAACAGAAGGTGAGCTGCGTTCGACGAACTGGAGGTGAACTGCGTTCGACGAATTTCCTTATTAGTCGACAGGAAGCAGATCCTTGTCAATCACCACCAATTATTCTTCCCTGGCAGTCCAGCCCCGCAACCCTTACAGATTCTCTCTTTACTAATGGTTGGAACTTCATTTCTATTCACGTGAATGTAATCAATATGATTTTTGTCAACATTTATCATTAATAGCCTCTTTTAACCTAACTATTCATCATCTTCCCCAATTTAGAAATTAGGGCATTACTCTTTCTCTCCTCCAATACTCCCTCATATGACCATAGATTTTCACGAAATCAAATCCTATCCCTTCCTTTTGGAGAGAAGAAATGATTGAAGGAACTTTCGCGGCAATCGGTGCCCTACGATGAAAGATCCGGTTTGGTCCTTTCCTAAGAATCTCCACTAGCTCACAAGCCAAACTCTTTTGAGCTCAACACCTCTCCTAATATCTCTACGATCTAGCACCAAGGGAGAGGGGTCGGAAGTCACCTTATATTTCGGCCATTGTTGGAGCTCATCTTCATGGTGACAAGGTGGTGGTCGGCCAAGCTCCAACCCTTCTCCAAGGTTGCTCCTTCAAACTTCTAGGTTGAAACCATTAGGTGAAGGAAAAGAAGAAGATTTCCTTCTGATTGAATCTATCTCAGCCCACTTGGCTATTAAAGAAGGAGAGAGAGAGAGAGAGATAACATTAATGGCATTAAATGCAAATTCCCACTTCCCAAGACTTATGTTGAAATTTCCTTCCTAAGTGTCGGCTGATTATATGTTTTTAATTTCCACATTTGACTTAGATTTAGGTAATTAGGCCTCTTACCAAATAAAATGTCACGGGCATTGATTTGGCCGCTACCGCCGGCGGTAGCTCTAACGCCAGGCGCTAGCTCCCTGCTACCCATTTCTTGTCATTTGCTTCTTAACTTCAACAGAGGAGGGGTACATCCACTCCTAGGGATCGGGGCACATCCATGGCACCATTAGGATCTCCAGACTCCTACCTAGCCCAAGCATCTACAAATGACTCGTGTCGTTCGAGGGTTCTAGCTCGAGTTGGGATGTTACAAATCCAATAAACGAAGAAACAATTTCGTCTCCGAAATTTAGGTTGAGGCTATGGGGATCGACAGTCGGACTATGTAAAATCCAAATTCAGAGTACACCAGACGAGGTTATTAGTTTAGTGTATCCTGACTCCCACGTAACCCTAGTGTGTGGCCTTACTTGCCCACATTGCATCGCACATCACCCCAAATTTCCTCCATGTGCACCTTTATAATTCTCCACAAAAGTCGTAATCAAAATTACGTACTAGAAGACGCTTGAACGTCTCTTACCGTGATGCAGACCATCGTTGTTGGTACAGGTAGGGACTTGTAACTATGCTCATCATGATCAAATTTGTTTCTCCCTCAAATATGCACGAGCAGTTGGATGCCCCAATTATTTACCATTCATACACGCACATGCGGTTCTCACAGCCAAGTCACGCTACCAAGCACTCAAGGACTTCCCCCGAGTCCTCACTCAATTCTTATTTATAAGTACATCCAGTGCTAATTAGCACCCAAGGACCTACCACTCGGGTCCTCACCATATACCCAGGATAGCATCCCATCCTTCCAATTACACTAAACCGTCATCGTTATCAATATCGAGCTGTCACGACTCTAATGCGGTGAAATGTATAGGTCATGGAATCACTCCCTATGATCCCTTCGAACTTGTATCATGACGCACAATTTGATATTTAGCAATTTGACCTTTTGGTAGTTCCCTCTATTCGAGTATGTCAACTCAGGTACCTAGTTGAGGAAAACAGGTCAGTGGATCGGGCTTGTCCACTCCTAACCCCGTATGACACCTCCCATCCTAGACCTTACGTACGCCCCTAAGAACACACAGGGTATCCGCGTACTACTTGATACATCAATGCCTTTAAGTGAAACCCCAAGCTCTTGGCTCAGAGGACTCGACCAGTACTTCTTGTATAACATAGAACCTACCTTTTGCAGGACAGTCCCAGTCCTCCCAACATGATCTCGAGTCTACCGCTCGCAAGACTATCTCAGACTTTCCTTATATCTCAAGCCTACCACTCGCAGGACTAACTCAGTCCTTCCTTATATCCCGATGCTATTAATCACGTGCACGTCACGTTTATTCCGCACTACAAGGTGGAGATTTATATCCTCCAACAAGTTACACTGATTTGATAACTTCAACATATAAGTTTCTGATATCCGTACTTCAAGTATGTGCGACCTCTTTACAGATCAAACACCAAAGTGAATACTATTGTGAACTCCTTTTCCAACCTCCACAATGCCTTAATCGCCGACCAAGCTTGCTCATCATCGTTCACGTATTACATAAACAAAACCTTGATGCCGTACGTCGGCAACACACCATTTCACAATGAGATTTAGGGGAAAAACTCAAGTCGGTACGTGGATAGTCCAATAAACGAAGCGATAAGCCCCCGTACAATTGGACTAGGTTTATTCAACAACCCATATGATACATTCATCTCGTGTTTGGGTAAGCTCCTTAGGGGCATATACTCCTCGACTTAGGGTTCTTACCCTATAAATCCCTGTACCGACGCACTTGTATTTTAGCCGTGATGTAGAAAATCGGAGTTTCGGCGGCAACCACGTTGCATCTCATAGTACAGAGAGCACGTACAAATAACATCCAATCAATCAGTACCTTCTATGTATGTTTGAACTTGACATGAACCAAGGTGCAAGGTTCGAGATGATTTCCCTTCGACACGGGTTATGCGGACACCGAAGGTAAGGCATAATTCCCACTATGATAAACCAATCCCATAAATTCTAAGCTCTCTGCCAATGACCGTTCAAGACATGTCTATTTTCAGATAAAGTTGAGATGTCAAATCGCCCAACAAGTTGTACTAATCGTGTTATCTTCATCATGAATGATTATCGATTAAACTTCTAAGCTTAAGGGAATCATGCTCTCTCAGTAACTCCGACAATCTGGAGCTCTTCCTAGGGCAGGTACGGTGATCTGTAACAACCCCCAAATCCTTGGGTAATTATCCGGAGAGGGAATTCAAAGCTTAAGTTCATGTTACTCATAACTTAGGCATGCATAGTCTCTCTCTAGGTTGAACCCTCCAAAATTAATGTTGTTTTAATTTCCTAGTCTCATGCTACCACGTCTTATTACTACTTAACATTGTCATCATCACCCAAATCATCCATAATCAGAATTTTATTATATCCTCTTGTATGTACAAAATCTCATCAAGTCCCAGGGGATCATAAAGAGACAATGCTTATCCTTGGAACGTTCTATTTTCTTATTCTGATAATGAAGTTTTCTCAGATCAAAAACATGGTGCTAGCAGTTCGCCCTGCTCAAAATGAACCAATCGTTCCAGGATTACCGCCTTCCAGTGTTGAAGATTGTGAAGATTTGTAATTCCCTGAGCAATCTCCAGTCGGAAGGTCACTAGCCCAATAAACGAAGAGATAAGCCCCCGTATCTCTTTGGCTGAGTTTCTTCTACATAATTAGAAGGGGGAGGTATCCACATACCGTATAAAAGGCATGCTTAGTGGTCTCTTACTAAGCTGATAATAGACTACATGCACCAATCTCATTGAGATTGCCCTAATATTTTGGGTAAGGTGATAATATCACTCCATATCTGAGATAGAAATCTCAGGGTGCGAGTCTCTAGCATTTACACTCACGTTAAACTCTTCCCTTAGTCACTTTAGGTCACTTTTGCTTGGCCACATCATCCCTGAGATCGGTATATGGTTAGGGTATGTCACGACATATCCTGCTAAGTCGACCAAAATGGTATCCTAGTTAGGTTGGCATCAATCCTATGCCAAACCAACTCTGACTGTTGGAATGGGAATACCAATTACTGTCTCAGAATGAGCCAGCATCTAAACGTAAGGGTACGAGTTTGGCTTAGGTTGGCACTTTCTATAGGAAAAAATGGACATACTTAATGTGAATCACACATGGACACACCACCGCTTCCACTGCATCAGTTTGTCCTCAAACTGATTTAGCTAGCAGGGGTGGCCTAGTGGTTTAATGGACTTCTTTATCTCAGGATTGTTGCAAGCTGATACCATTTGTAAGACCCCCCTCCTGGAACACAAGACACGGCTGAGGGGAGTCCTATGCCCAGGACAGCCACCTTGCGGAAGTGCCAGCACACGAGCTAGCCTCCCCCATAAGACGCCTATCCTGCCGGCCAAACCAACTGAACAGCGCCAACCCATCAATAAAGTAAAAGCAAGAAGCCATATATTCACAATTAAGCAACAATGTCCAAACAGTACCAAAAGACATGAAGCTAACAAGCTCCTATATATCATCAGAGTATAAACTTGCCCTAAGGCTACATCCTAACCACTCGCTCAAATCTGCCACTAACGGTAGAGAAGGTATCGTAGTCACCAGCACTGTCACCCTGGCCTGGCTGTCCTCCTGTGTAGTATGCTGCTGCTCCTAAAAGTAGTGGTGTAACAACCGTTAGTCATAAAGACGAAGTGGCTTCACATCCTCTCCCCCGACGACTCCAAGGCACCGGGCGGAAGGGAATGAAGAAAAGCTGCAATATAGTCAGTAGTAGCAAAAATAGGTGACAAGGAACAATGTAATTACAGTAGTGTATCAAAAGTATAAGAAGTACATCTAACAGGTAAAATGACAATGGCAGAGTATAAGAAAGTAGTGAAACAACACAGAAGAAGTAAGCAGTTCATATCGTACCTTAACTTATATGAATGCCCATACAAACTTATAAGTTAAGGTTTCCATGCTGGAACCCATCATATAAAAGAGCCCATACTAATTTATATGATGGGCCCGATGCGGTGCAATGCTATGATCATGAATGATGAATGCAATGCAATGATTATGATATGATGACTCACCCATGCATAGTTGCTATGTCGACATAGACCTACAGTTCTTGCATTTTGAGAGGTAGCTAACCACTCAGGCATCTTCCGTCGTGGCCAGACGGAGACAGTGGAACGAGCTCCTCCACTACTAGGAGGGTATGAACACTACCAGTCCTAGGCCTCTGTACGCCTCGACGCTAAGAACACACAATTGAGACCCTGCATACTGCTCGCATCATGTTGAGCCTTCAAGGACATAGAAGGGGACTTGGGTATATGAGCACCAAGAGTCCAACCCAACCGGTCTAGAGTCTAACTGCCGGCTTCTGTCGGTGTCACGACTAGCAAGCCCATAGACCCGCCACAAGTAATCCTCCAACCTGGATCATTACACCACCATGTGTAAACCATGCACATTCATGTAATTCCCATGCACACCCGTGCAATCAAGCACCCAGGGACTCACAGATGGAGCCTTCTTACCTTTCACATCATAACAGTCCAACCAATGCTAATTAGCATCCAAGGCCCCCCAACAACTGGGTCCTTAGCATTTCACCACAATAGAAGGGGACTTCGGTAGGTGAGCACCAAGAGTCCAACCCAACCGGTCAAGAGTCTAACTGCCAGCTTCTGTCGGTGTCACGGCTAGCAAGCCCGTAGACCCGCCACAAGTAATCCTCCACCCAGGATCATCACACCACCATATGTAAACCATGCACATTCATGAAATTCCCATGCACCACCCATGCTATCAAGTACCCAAGGACTCGCTTAAGTAGCCTTATTCCATTTCTCCTCATACAATCGGTGCCGATGCTAATTAGCATCCAAGGACCTACCAACCGGGTCCTTCACCTCTCAGGATATAACCATACTATTGGAACCTTAGTTTTGATTTGAGTTAGGATCCACCTTTATTGTCTAAGTTTCTATCACTACATATCTTATAACTTAGAACAAATCCCATTAAGAAAGAAGGCTGATAAGAGATTGATGAGTAATTTATTTACTCATCTTTTAGTATAGTTTTATTATTATTTTAATTCGAAATTATGTCTTTTATCTAAATAACATCATATAAATCTTTCATATTTTAATTTCATAAGCCAACTTATGTTTATTTTATGTTTTCAGGTTTTCTGGACATTCGAAGCAGAAAATTCAGTTACACGCCCCAGGTCACGGGCGTGACCATGGGCGTGTAACCTGTGTAGTGTTCCAGACCTGTTTCTGCCACTCCGGGGATGTTCCGTGAAGACTTTGCCAAGTACACGCCCCAGGTCACGGGCGTGACCAAGGGCGTGACCCAATGTCACGGCCACGACCCGCCACAAGCATCCGGAGCACGCTGCCACATCAATTAAAATTACACGCCCTCGGTCACGGGCGTGACTGAGGGCGTGACACATGTCACGGGCATGACTCACCCAGCGCGCCTTCCCGCCGAAGTTTCCCGCCAGCAGCACTTAATTGAGATTACACGCCCTAGGTCACGGGCGTGACCTAGGGCGTGGCACATCCGAAACGCCTGCATTGAAGCCAGAATGCGCCCTCTCCGCACCAGCATCGATCACGCTCCCTACACGCCCTTGGTCACGGGCGTGACCAAGGGCGTGTAACATCAAATTTCTGCCTATTTAAAGGGAGCTTATCCAAATCTTCAGGGACGAATGGCTAGGACTTAGGCTTTTCATTTCATGTCGTTATTTTCATATTTTAGTAGTTCTTGTACTTCTTTTCTTCTTGCAATTGGTACGTTCAATTAAAATAGTTTGTAATTTTCAATTCCTAGCTTGTAACTTTCTTAGCAATTCAATAAAATAGTTCTTTTCTTCTCTCATTTCCTCTCTCTTTTATGATGTGCTCTTTTATTTTCTTTTAATTCCTCAATCTCAATTAGTACCTAAAATCTCTATTGGTACTCGATCGAGATGATCCAAGGAATAATATTGGTTTTGAAGTAATTTAGAATTGCTCTTTCTCTTTTCTAAAAACGCTTAAGATTTATCCTTGATTTTAATGAAATGAGATTATACTTTCGAATTATAATTCTCGTTCTTGTTTTCGTTCTTTAGTTAGCCGAACAAGCTCGTAAGGCGAATCGATCATTCAAGGATAAAAAGAGTAGAATGCAATCCTCGAGAGAGGACGACGTTACCCTTCCGGATTGGAGTAAAAGCCAATAGCGGGATTCACTTCGATAAGGCGAGTTTTAGGGGTTTCGATTCTAAAACGAGAGTTCGATTGATCAACCTAAACTCAGGTGAGCGCATCCTCGAGAGAGGTGCGTTCATAATTCGGGAATCTCCACGGTCAAGGCTATTTTATTAAGAGAATGCGCTTTTATTCTTCGTTCTTATTTTATCTCCAAGGTGATTCAAAGATCGAGTGCTGACCTTTTTACTCGTCGTTTAATTTAATCTTATTTTTTATTTTCCGTTTGCAAAATCACTCCCAAGTTTTATTTGATAAAATAATAGAGACTTTCTTGAAGTAAGAGTACTCAACCGCCCCGAGTCTAATACGACCTTGTTTTAATAACCTATACTACATTCGATACGGTACACTTGCCGTCATCGTTTGGAAGCATAGTTTTTGCGCATCAAGTTTTTGGCGCCGTTGCCGGGGACACGGTTGATATTTCGAAAAAAGAAATATTTATTAATTTTATCGTTCTCTTTATTCTCCCCCTTCTCTTTAATTTTATATATATATATATAAAAAAAAATCTTAAAAGGCGCAATCTAAATTCTCGGAAAGGACGCGTTGGGCTTGAATTCCCATCATAGCCTCTAGTACCTTGCAAACCCTTCACCGGGTAGATCTTGGGAAGTCCGGGACTAATTTAACCCGCTTTTTGAAAAAAAAATTATAATAAAAATATTTATAAAATTCCATTCATTTAGGTAAAGGTTGTTTCCTTTTTATTTATTTTTTTTATTATGAAATTATCCGAATTGGCCGTTAAGGTTGCCGAGCTTACAAACCAAGTTTATATCTTACAAGCTGCACGAAAACGGCAAATTAGTTGTTATTATTGTGGTGCGCCTCATCAAAGTGAGGAATGTTATTTACATTCTTATTCCCAAAATAATTATTATGAAAATAATTATCCTCAATATTATGCAAATAATTTTGATAATAATTACGATCATAATTTTTCATCTTTTAATGAAAATAATTTTTCAAACTTTGATGAAAATAAATTTTCTAATTTTAATGAGAATAATTTTTCGGCATTTAATAATTGTTCTTCTAGCTCCAAAGTTGATTATTCCTCGTGGCAAGCTCACCCGGATAGTTCCCGGAGCAACGAAGATAAATCTTTAGATCCGGATTTTTGTTTTTCTTCTTATACACCGCAGTCTTCGTTCTCTAATTTGGGGGAAATTTCGCAGATCCAAATAGATAATTCCCCCCAAAATTTAGAGGAAAATATTTTTTCTAATTTTCATGAGAATAATTTTTCGGCCTCTAAAAAGTTGTCTTCTAGCCCCGAAGTAGATTATTCTTGGTGGCACGGTCACCCGGATAGTCTTCAGGGCGATGAAGATAAAACTTTAGATCCGAATTCTTGTTCTTCTTTTGCGCCGCAATTTTCGTACTCTAATTTTGGGGAATATCCGCTTTTTCAATTTGATACTCCACCCCAGAATTTAGATGATAATTTTCTTTCTTCTAGTGTTTTTTCCTCGTCTTTGGAAAATTTAGTTATGGAGGAACATGATTGCTCATGTACTCCCATAGTTTCTTTTCCCAATTATGAAGAAAAATTCTCTTACCAAGAAATTCTTAATGTTTCAGGCACCCCGGATGAACTAGAAGAAGAACTAGTTTCCTCTCCTACTTCACCCGGATCTTCTTTTCTTTATCATGAAATTTCGCAAATCGCTTCTATTCTAATTCAACCAGAAATTCATGAAATTTTTGTGTCCGAAAATCTCATCCCGCTTGGTAATACGCTAGATTTTCCTAATGAAAATTTTATTTTGGAAAAGGAACAACCGGAGCTTAATCATTTATTTTCGCAAGCGCCTCCTCCTTGCGAAATATTATATGACAAGTTTAATTGTGATTCTCTTTATACTAATAATTTCCAGGTTGAAAATGAGCCGTTGCTACCCCAATTAATTGATGATCCATATGCCGCTCATCTTTATAAATTCAAATCACCTCAGGTATGTATAGGTGATTTGGATTTACATATTCAAGTTCAAGGACAAAAGGAGAGTCACAAGATAAACGGAGGAGTAGCCGTGCTACTGACGCCGGCACATTCACCTACGCGTGAATTAGGGGAGTTGCCTGTTCACTTCTCTTTTTATTTTCCGTTTTCTTAACAATAACCGTCTAGCTTAAAGACGGGAAAAAGAAAGCGCTCTTGGGAGGCACCCCTTGCTTATCTCTATTTTTATGTATTTTTTTTTCTTTTAAAATTTTATTTTCTTTCAAATATCCTTCATACTTAGTTTTAAACATTGGGGACAATGTTTAATTCTAAGTATGGGGGTGTATCATTGCTTTCGTTATATTTCTTTTTATTTGAAAAAAAAAATAACATAAATATTTTCTATCTAACAAAAATAAAATTTCTTGGAAAGGACGCTTTGGGCTTGAATTCCCATCACAGCCTCTAGTACCTTGCGAGCCCTTCACCGGGTTGACCTTGGGAAGTCCAAGAAGAAATTTTTTTTTTTAATTAAAATTTGTTGCCGAACTTTTATACTTACTTATTTGCAAAATCCTCAGTAGATTTGCTTTTGTATAGTGTCGTAGAGAATTTTTATACTTCATTAGATTTTGAATTTTGGAATAAAATTGTTGACTCGTGCAGTGTTCCTAGTTAAGCGCACACATTTGTAGAATTTTATGTCAAATTAACTATTCAGCATAAAATTAGATTTATGATTTTCTAACTGCGAGAAAACATTTTTGTTTTACTCTTACCTTGAATCCGGTAGAATTTGAGAATAAAGCAAGAGTGTACGTAGAAGCTTACTAGAGAAATATTACACATTTTGAATGGAAGGGTATTCTTTCTCGATGGCTAGAACTTGCCTCTAGCGATTCTCGAAACATTTGCATAGGTTTGTCATAGTTTTTAGAAGTGATTTAGGCCATCTTTTGATCGCTTGTGCCTGTTTGCCCACCTTTAAAAAAATTTCATTGTTTAAACACTTTGGGCCTTTCCTTATTTCCTTTGCTACCTCCACCTTTCATTTTCACCAAAGCCAAAACATCCACCCCATGATCACACTAAATATTTGAGATTAATTAAAATTCTGCAATGGGTTCAATTGTGAAAATAAGGAATTTACAACTTCCTATTCGGAGCTATTAAAAAAAAAAGATATAAAAAAAATATGAAAAATCATTGGCCAATTGTGAAAAAGAAAATTATAAAAAAAAGTATTCATGGCCTCATTTTTTGAAAATTATGAGAGTTTTGCTTCATAACAACTCTTATGCGAGGTTTAAATTTTTGATAATTATTCGGAAACTCTCACCTTGGTTTAGTGTGATCCTTAGCCGTAATATTCTATCTTTTTGATTTCCAAATCCAAATCATATACCTAAACCAAGTTTCACTCCTAATGAAAGCCCTTTTGATCTTTAAGCTATAACATTACACTTGTGTAGTGGAGAGAGTGCGACCGGGCAAGCCTATGGCCATCGTCATTGATGGATTTCTTTGGAGGCTATCCCGAAACTCAATTTTGGGTAATATTGATCTTAGAAAACACGCTACCCGCTCCTTGAATAGCATTCGAGAATTTACCGAGCTTCCAACTTAAAAGCAAAAGCAATATGTTAAATTGCATTTTTGAAAATTATAAGCTAATCGTTATGCTGAATAGGTCTTTCAACAAGGATCTCTACGCGTAGGCGTAAGACTTCGCATTTTTATTCCTTGAGTTCAAATTTCTTTTTCTAGTATTTAAATTTCTCTACACCTATGAAAAGTTGTTTGCTCGGGACTAGCAAACGAGTAAGTATGGGAGTGTTTGATGAGTAATTTATTTACTCATCTTTTAGTATAGTTTTATTATTATTTTAATTTGAAATTATGTCTTTTATCTAAATTACATCATATAAATCTTTCATATTTTAATTTCATAAGCCAACTTATGTTTATTTTATGTTTTCAGGTTTTCTGGACATTCGAAGCAGAAAATTCATTTACACGTCCCAGGTCACGGGCGTGACCATGGGCGTGTAACCTGTGTAGTGTTCCAGACCTGTTTCTGCCACTCCGGGGACGTTCCGTGAAGAATTCGCCAAGTACACGCCCCAGGTCACGGGCGTGACCAAGGGCGTGACCCAATGTCACGGCCACGACCCGCCACAAGCATCCGGAGCACGCTGCCATGTCAATTAAAATTACACGCCCTCGGTCACGGGCGTGACTGAGGGCGTGACACATGTCACGGGCGTGACTCACCCAGCGCGCCTTCCCGCCGAAGTTTCCCGCCAGCAGCACTTAATTGAGATTACACGCCCTAGGTCACGGGCGTGACCTAGGGCGTGGCGCATCCGAAACGCCTGCATTGAAGCCAGAATGCGCCCTCTCCGCACCAGCATCGATCACGCTCCCTACACGCCCTTGGTCACGGGCGTGACCAAGGGCGTGTAACATCAAATTTCTGCCTATTTAAAGGGAGCTTCTCCAGATCTTCAGGGACGAATGGCTAGGACTTAGACTTTTCATTTCATGTCGTTATTTTCATATTTTAGTAGTTCTTGTACTTCTTTTCTTCTTGCAATTGGTACGTTCAATTAAAATAGTTTGTAATTTCAATTCCTAGCTTGTAACTTTCTTAGCAATTCAATAAAATAGTTCTTTTCTTCTCTCATTTCCTCTCTCTTTTATGATGTGCTCTTTTATTTTCTTTTAATTCCTCAATCTCAATTAGTACCTAAAATCTCTATTGGTACTCGATCGAGATGATCCAAGGAATAATATTGGTTTTGAAGTAATTTAGAATTGCTCTTTCTCTTTTCTAAAAACGCTTAAGATTTATCCTTGATTTTAATGAAATGAGATTATACTTTCGAATTATAATTCTCGTTCTTGTTTTCGTTCTTTAGTTAGCCGAACAAGCTCGTAAGGCGAATCGATCATTCAAGGATAAAAAGAGTAGAATGCAATCCTCGAGAGAGGACGACGTTACCCTTCCGGATTGGAGTAAAAGCCAATAGCGGGATTCACTTCGATAAGGCGAGTTTTAGGGGTTTCGATTCTATAACGAGAGTTTGATTGATCAACCTAAACTCAGGTGAGCGCATCCTCGAGAGAGGTGCGTTCATAATTCGGGAATCTCCACGGTCAAGGCTATTTTATTAAGAGAATGCGCTTTTATTCTTCGTTCTTATTTTATCTCCAAGGTGATTCAAAGATCGAGTGCTGACATTTTTACTCGTCGTTTAATTTAATCTTATTTTTTATTTTCCGTTTGCAAAATCACTCCCAAGTTTTATTTGATAAAATAATAGAGACTTTCTTGAAGTAAGAGTACTCAACCGCCCCGAGTCTAATACGACCTTGTTTTAATAACCTATACTACATTCAATACGGTACACTTGCCGTCATCATTTGCAAGCATAGTTTTGCCCCATCAGAGATATAATTAATAAGCAGAAAATAAGAGAAAGAATAAAATTTACATATGTTCTCTGCGTTCGACGAATGGCCATCTGTGTTCGACGAACGACGCTCTGCGCTCGACGAATGGTATTCATTCTGTGCTCGACGAAATCCAACCATCTCAGCGGTCGACGAAGATCTCCTATCTCAGCGGTCGACGAAGATCTCCTATCTCAGCGGTCGACGATCCCGTCTCAGCGGTTCAGCGGTCGACAAACAGATTATCTCAGCGGTCGACGAACAGACCCCAGCTCAGCGGTCGACGAAATCCTGCGTTCGACGAATAGCTCAATATTCAGCGGTCGACGATCTAGCCCGTCTCAGCGGTCGACAAATCCTTCCGTTCGACGAACCCAAGTCTACGTTCGACGAATATTTAGCAGATGTTCAGAACAGTGAATCAAATGTTCAGGTCAACGAATCAAATGATGAGCTCGACGAACTTGAAGCTCAGCTCGACAAAATATCTGCAGTATTATTTTATATCATTTAGCTCGACTAAATTATTATATATGCTGTCAGTTTTATTAAAGCAATATTTATTATTTCTATTTATATATTTCTATATATATATATATATATTGCTGATTTAACCTTACAGCCGAGCAAGCATTAAATGTTATAGCCGTTGGCAGCAAAGCAATAAATGTTGTAGCCGTTGCAGCAAGCTAAAAAGGAAATTGTTCTGCTCGAGGATCTGGGAAATAAAAGATATATTATTTCTTTCCTCTTCCGTTGGCAAGGATTCAAATCAGCCCAGGAAAGAGGATAATAGTTTTACACGACAGTAGGAGTCAACTCTTCATTACAGCAGATTAATATATAGCAGATAATATAGAGCTGTTTTCTCAAGACAGATCAATACACAGAACATATCACATTTGCTGTACAGGAAAAGAAAGAGGAAGAGAAACAAAGGAGCAAAAAGAAGAAGCTGATCAAAATATATTATGTCTTCTTTTTGCCTAACTTCTTCTTTGCAGATCATATACAACCTGAGACACCAATCTATATCAATTGCTCAGGGATCAAAACTTCAAGAAGAAGAACAGAGGAATTGCAATCTAGAGAAGGAGCTCCATCCACAAGTTGTCATCAAACTAAATCAGACAGGGGGAGCTCTCTTCAACATCATCATCAAGATCCAACTCAACAACCCATCAGGATCTTCAAGTGTCTTCTCATCAAAAGAGAAGAACAACATAATATCTTTTGTTTTCTTTATTTCTCCCATCTTGTAAAGGGTTATAACTCCCTTCAAAAGTTAACTCCCGGTGACAGGCCACCTTAGCAAAAACCTGCATCTTGGTTTTTAAGCACCTTATTAAAAGCTTATAGGTGATTTGAGCACCAGATCAAACCTCCATTGGTGTGTGGACACCTGAACAAAAACATCTTGGTGTGAGGGCACCTTATCAACAACCTCCAGTGGATTCCTACTAGTGGGTAGAAGAGTAGATGTACCCAGGTTGATTGGGGAACTACTATATATCTTGTGTCATCTGGTTGTGTGGTTTTGCTTGTTTATTTTATTTCTTATTTCTTGCTGTGATTACTTATGCACTCTTACTGTTTGATTTTATTACTCACTCAACACACTCACTTATATTTATATATATCATTTATTTTGAAGTAAAACTTAAACAAGACCTTTAATATATTAAGAACTAAAACACTCTCCTTTCAATTGGTATCAGAGGTAGAGATAAAATTTGAAGATACCTCTTTTATTCTAACTTGCCATAAATCAAATATATCCAAATTACATATTGGTGGATCAGAAAATGAAAAATCTGCAAGTGCCATTTAGAAAAACCTTTTTAAAATAAATAAGAACTAAGTGATCTTTGTGATTTCAGGTGTTAGCCTGTGTGAAAAATCTACTTCCCTCTGATACCAATTTAAATCTGTTTTCAACTCACCATGTACAGGTTTCATAAATTTTGAAAATAGAATCAGAAAAGAGTTAATAGAAATAAATGTTTTAACTCCTGAATATAACAAGCCTAAAGAAAATTTTAAATTATCTAAAGAACAAATTATCTGTTTAAAAAATAAGTTTATTAAAACTGATAAGTCTAAACAAACTTTTAAAGAAAAAAGAAAATTTTATGTTCAGCAACATCAAAATAAATTTTCAAATTTATACTTTAATGAAATAAAGAGGCCAACATATCTAATTATAAAGCATTTGATTTTTACCTATTTTAAAACATTTATAATTAAACAGCAATTATAAGATTCTTTGAAATTTTTCTATTTTAAAGCAATATCAGATAACTTCACATTCTTACAGATTTTCTCCAAAATTAGTTTGAGCATTCTACTCAAATAGCATAGATCAGAAATGATCAGAGCTCTGAGTGTGAGTCTCTTCTGATTAAGGGGATTCTATAGAAAGAAGCTATCAGGCATTGTATTTCTGATTTTAAAATTCTAAGAATCTAATAACAGTTAGCAATTCATTTCATTAAAATTCCTATTAAATCAAAACTTAAGAAATCTGAAATTGCTCAAATGTTTTTCAAAAGAAGAAAATAATCTCTGTCCCTAAAGCTTTAAAGACTTTTTATGCTTAGGTATCCTAAACCAAATAGGGGGAGATTGTTAGAACCTAGTCTTAATTTGGATTAGGATCCCAACTCAAATAGGGGGAGATTGTTGGAACCTTAGTTTTGATTTGAGTTAGGATCCACCTTTAATGTCTAAGTTTCTATCATAACATATCTTATAACTTAGAACAAATCCCATTAAGAAAGAAGGCTGATAAGAGATATAATTAATAGGCAGAAAATAAGAGAAAGAATAAAATTTACATATGTTCTCTGCGTTCGACGAACGGCCATCCGCGTTCGACGAACGACGCTCTGCGCTCAACGAATGGTATTCATTCTACGCTCGACAAAATCCAGCCATCTCAGCGGTCGACGAAGATCTCCTATCTCAGCGGTCGACGAACAGATTATCTCAGCGGTCGACGAACAGACCCCGGCTCAGCGGTCGACGAAATTCTGCATTTGACGAACTCAAGTCTGTGTTCGACGAACAGCTCAATATTCAGCGGTCGACGATCCAGCCCGTCTCAGCGGTTGACGAATCCTTCTGTTTGACGAACCCAAGTCTGCGTTCGACGAATATTTAGCAGATGTTCAGAACAGTGAATCAAATGTTCAGGTCGACGAATCAAATGATGAGCACGATGAACTTGAAGCTCAGCTCGACGAAATATCTGCAGTATTATTTTATATCATTTAGCTCGACTAAATTATTATATATGCTGTCAGTTTTATTAAAGCAATAATTATTATTTCTATTTATATATTTCTATATATATATTGCTGATTTAACCTTACAGCGGAGCAAGCATTAAACGTTATAGCCATTGGCAGCAAAGCAATAAATGTTGTAGCCGTTGCAGCAAGCTAAAGAAGGAAATTGTTCTGCTCGAGGATCTGGGAAATAAAAGATATATTATTTCTTTCCTCTTCCGTTGGCAAGGATTCAAATCAGCCCAGGAAAGAGGACAATAGTTTTACATGACAGCAGGAGTCAACTCTTCATTACAGCAGATTAATATATAGCAGATTGAAAGAATATAAGGTTTGTAGTCTAAATCATCTAGAGGGTGGATGAATAGGTCTTTTAAGTTTTACTTGATTAGCTTTAGCTGTTTTTAGAGTTAGATCAAGCAAATCAGCAAACACAGAAAGCACACAATAATTTGTAGTGGTTCCCCAAACACAGTGTGTCTATGGGTAGTCCACTTTCCCCCTCCACCCTTCTAACAATGCGTTAGACAGGGCCAACTTCTCTAATCTCGGCTCAAATAGCTTACAGCACAAGTTCCTCAGAACTTCTCAGATCAAGAATGATCCTACCTTAGGACACAAGTCCCTACAACTCAGAGCTATCACCAGCTCCTACCTCAGGCACAGATGCCCTATAAACTCAAAGGATAACACCTCCTACAGCTCAGACAATAATGTCCTATAACTCAGGCTGTTAAGCCCTACCTCAGATCTGCTCCAGATCCTACAGCTCAGACCATTCCCAGGTCCTACCACTCAGAGGACTCCTCCTCCTACAACTCAGACCACCTCTTGGTCCTACCTCAGGTTGTTAATCCCTACCTCAGATTTGCTCCAGATCTTACCTCAGGCCGTTAAGCCCTACAACTCAGAACCCTCAGGTTCCTACAATCTCAGACCAAAAGGTCTTACAGCTCAGGCAAAATGCCCTACAGAAAAATGATTTAAAAATATTATACAGTAGAGGTACTCTCATGTAGATCCTGCACCGTCTATGCTTCCTGTAGCTGAAGATGTCTATGCCAGATACTAACTTGATCTTCCTCTTCGACAGAGTGATGGAAGATCACCTTGAGATCCTGCACTGACTGTGCTTCCTGTTGCTGAAGATGTTGATTACAGCAACTAACTTGATCTTCCTCTTCGACAGAGTGATGGAAGATCACCTTGCTCCTTCTTGCAGAGGAGCTAACTTTCTTTCTCTATTTTCTTCTTCTTCTTGTTCAGTGAGCAGGAGGAAGAAGACGAGAGCTTCAGCCGTCAATATAACAGTTGATATCTTTCGCACGTTGTCGAGTATTTCAAATATGCCCTAACTCTTCCTTTTATACATCTCTGATCTTCAACGGCTCTTAGCTGATCTGCTGAGAGGTATGGGAGAAGCTGGTGGACCCCACATAGCTTTTATGCAACAAGTCCTAGCCGCAGGACCCGCCGCCCTACTTTTCCGTAGAGAAGGACTGCGCTTGATGAATGTGGAACACTCTTCGTTCGACCAACCAGCTATTCCCTGTGTTCGACGATCTTGCTAGCTCAGCGCTCGACAAACTTGCCTTGTGTGTCTTCTCAGCGGCTCCGCTGAGACGGCTCCTTGTCTCAGCGTTTGTCGAACGTCATTCAGTGCTCGACGATCTTGCCTAGTGTGTCTTCTCAGCGGCTTCAGCTATGATCTCGTCTCAGCGGTTTCTGCTTCGACCTCGTCTCAGCGGTCGACGAACGACGTACAACGTTCGACAAATGTCGAGCCCAGTTCGATGAATGTCGAGCCCAGTTCGACGACCACGCTGCTTCTCAGCGTATAATGAACTTCTCAGCGGAGGCACCTTCTTCTCAGCGGATACGCTGAGATGGCTCCTTGTCTCAGCGGTTTTGCCCCCCTCGTCTCAGCGGTTCGGCTGAGACAAAACTTCATCTTTTGGAAGATTATTTCTCCACATTTAAGGGCATGTTTGGCCCTTCCTTTTGAGTCACCTGCACCTGTATATCTTACACAAGTATAGCTCATCAAATACAATATGTCCTTAGCATTGAGAGTGATGCCTCTTCAAATCAAGGTACTATTGAGGGCAATATACCCAACAATCTCCCCCTATTTGAAGAAGGCATAACATCCCCAATGCTAAGGTACATTAATAACAAAAATCATATCACAGAAAAATGATCTGTGTAGCATAGGCCCTATCACCCTCTTGCTAATATCCTAAGCATATGTTCTTACTTAGCAATTGCTCTTTCTCCCCCTTTCTGGTTTCTTCAACTATTTATCCCATTAGGGATTGGGAGGCAACATCTATAGATCCCTTTGGATCATCTTATAGGTCAACCTATACAATCTTGGCATTTGCCATCTCCCCCTCACCCTGAGCAGGGAATTTGCTCCCTCTTAATTGGTGAGCAATTTCTGTAATAACTGAACCTGTTCAAATTGAACATCCCATTCTAGATCCCCCTCAATGTGAGTACTAGTCTACACTCAACATCCCTAGTTCTATCTTGAAAGCATTAAACTTGGCCTCATCCAATGGCTTAGTGAAGATATCAGCTACTTTATTGTCTGTAGGGACATATTCAAGTTTGATATTTTCACACTCTACATGCTCCCTAATAAAATGATACCTAATTTCTATGTGCTTGGTCCTGCTATGGGAAACAGGATTTTTAGCAATAGAAATTGCACTGGATGAGTCACACAGCAGGGGAAAATGTCTTACCTTGATGTTGTAGTCTTCCAACTGATGTTGGATCCACAGAATTTGAGCACAACAGCTACCTGCTGCAATGTACTCTGACTCAGCTGTGGATATGGCCACGCTGGTTTGCTTTTTGTTGCTCCATGAGACCAGCCTCCTCCCTAGGGATTGACAGATGCCACTTGTGCTTTTCCTATCCTCTTTGCATCCTGCAAAATCTGCATCTGAGTAGCCTATCAGTTCAAAATCATTGTTTCTAGGGTACCAAAGGCCATGATTCAGGCTTCCCTTGAGGTATCTCAAGATCCTCTTCATAGAGGTGTAGTGAGACTCCTTAGGACCGGCCTGATACCTAGCACAAACACATGTAGAATACATAATGTCTGGCCTACTCGCAGTTAAGTACAACAGGGATCCAATGATACACCTGTACATGGACTCATCAAAGGCCTTCCGCTTTTCATCCCTGTCTAATGATACATTAAATCCCATGGGTGTCCTCATGGTGGAAGAAGATTCCATCCCAAATTTCTTGATGAGCTCCTTGGTGTACTGATAAGTAATAAAATATATGTATTTTTAGTATAATTATTAGTATAGTTTTAATTAATATTGTGAATTTTCTATGTAAATTAATGAATAAATTGCTTCTTTATTAATTCTGGTTTCTAACTTAGTTTTATTTTTGTTTTTGCATTTTTTGCAAATTTTTCACAGGTCACGCCCTCGGTCACGCCCGTGACCAAGGGCGTGTAATTTTAAAGACCAAATATCAACGGGACGGCTCAATTCAGATCAAATCCCGACAAAACGCCCAAGTCACGCCCGTGACTTTACAAGTCAAGCCCGTGTTCCAGAAGAGTCACGCCCGTGAGCCGCCAGCGCGTCACGTCTCGAAGCCGCGCCCATGCTGCCGACATCAGCCACCCATAGTCACGCCCGTGACTCACCAAGTTACGCCCGTGACATACCAAGTCACACCCGTGTGCAGCCATGTTTGACGGCCAGATCTTCCAGAAGGCGGCGAATACAGCCGAGCAAATGTCATGCCCTAAGTCACGGCCGTGACATTCAAGTCACGCCCGTGACCTAGGGCGTGTAAAACTCAAATTTTCCGTATAAATAGAGGGGCTCGGCTGAAGTAATTTTCATCCAAATTTTGAGTGGTTTTTGTTGTATTGTGAGTTCTTTTGAGTGATTGTGAGCTTCTCTTCTGCATTTCAGTTTAAGTTCGTTTGTAGTTTTTTTCGTCTTCCTAGTCTAGTTGTAATGCTGATTTCAGAAATAAAATGATGTTTTTCTCATTTGGATCATCTTCTTTTTATTAATGTTAGTGTGTGTGCGTGTATGAGTTTAGCTTTATTGCTTTCATAATTTAGTTTTATTGCTTTTATAGTTAGTTTTATTGCTTTCATAATCTAGGTTTACTGTTTTCATAGCTTAGATTTACAAGCTTTCATAAAATAGTTTTATCGTTTTCTTTTTTGCCTTATTTTATCGCTTTCATTTTTAAACGCTTTCTTTTTCAGTTTCTTTTAGAGTGTGTGCGTGTATGAGATAGTATTTTCCTTTTTTGTAACTTAGTTTTTATTTCAGTCTTTATATAACTGCTATATACCACCCCCTTCTCAAATAAGAGGCTAATTTACTTTAGCACTTATTTAAGTCGGTTGGGACGGATATTATTTCTGCACCTTTATAAGTCTTTTCATTTCTATACCACCCCCTTCTTGAATAAGAGGCTAAGAACTTTTTAGCACTTGTTTAAGGTGGTTGGGACGGATATTATTACTGTTTTTATATAAGTCTTTTTATTTCCTTTTTATCCGCTTATATCCGCTTTAATTATTAAACATGTATTTTTCAACCGATAATGCCGTCTCCATTCCGATGAGTGGCTAATTTCCTTTAGCGCACGACGTCGAAGAGCATTGGGACACAAAAATAGTTTTTCTATAAAAATTAAAACATCTCTTTCTAAAATAATTAACGCTTAAGGTTTACCCGAGAATCACGTTGAGTGGAGCCACATAATCGATGTGTGGTTTTCATTTCTGTTTTCGTACCTAGTTAGCCGAGAGGCTCGTGTGTACGGACTGATCACTCACGGGCAAAGAGAAGTGCGCTCTACACTCGAGAGAGGACGAGGTAACTCTCCCGAATTGGAAATAAAAACCCAATAGCGGGGTTCGCAACATAAAGCGAGTATTAAGAAGATTCGATTGTAGAACGAGAGTTCGGTCGAATATTCCTAATCTCAGGTGGGCGTACCCTCGAGAGAGGAGCGTTCATAATTATGGAACCTCCACGGCCAAGTCATCTTAATATTTTGAAAAGTCATCACTTTTAATTCTACAAAAAATCTATTTTCGTCTCAAGGTAATTCGACGTCGCGCGCTATATTTCTCATCACTTAGAACTCTAGTAAATCGCTTAAATCATCTTTCGCATTTTATCATTTAGAACTCTAGTTAAATCAACTAAAAATATTATTCTGATAAAATAATAGTTCGTCCCTCGAAGTAGCATAATCAACACGACCCGCGGAAATATACGATCCCGATATTTTCTAAAAATATCCTGTATTACTTGCGATAAGGTATACTTGCCTTTATCAAATGATTAATTTGGACTAAAAATTCAAACACAGCTTTTCAAACTCATTTAGTGCAAAACTCTCATTTTCTAGTTTCTACTATTCAATTCAATAGAATTCGGCATTGTAGCCGAAGCGTAATTGTCAATATTCCGAAAGAAGAAAAAGATCGTTACTTCTATCCTTCGATAGGATAACGGTTAATTTCTCAAAGTAGGAGTACTTGCGAGACTCTTCGAAAATATCCGCCAATTCTAAACTCTTAATATAAAGGTTATCTTTTATTTATAAAACAAAAAGAAGAAGTCCAAAGCAAAATCATCAAGTTTTTGGCGTCGTTGCCGGGGATGATTTGTGTTGTTATTTGAAAGTAGGAACTGCTATTAATTTTATTCCTTATCTATATATTACTAAAAAAAATAATAAAAAAAAAACACAAACAAAAAAGGGTTACAAACAGTAATATAAAAAAAATATATATAAAAACTTATATTTAAAAAAAATTAATAATAATAATAATAATAATAAACAGAAAATCCAAAAATATTGCTTTTAGTATATGACCCGAGGAAACTCGTCGGACGATTCGACTATTCCTTTTGACCCCGAAATCGAGCGCACTCTTCGTGAGCGCATCCGATCTCGTGATCAAAACTTACTCGAAACCCCCGAAGAGTCAATCGGGGATACTGTAAATATGGGCGATCCAATTCCAAATGCGGCCCCGGCCCGGACCATGGCATATTATGCCCGGCCGAATTTGGAAGATACAGGATCCAGTATTACTCGCCCGACAGTTAATAATAATAATTTCGAAATAAAATCCAGCATAATTCAAATGGTACAACAGTCGATTCAGTTCGACGGTTTGCCAGATGAGGACCCAAATCAGCACCTTTCAAACTTTTTAGAAATATGCGACACCTTTAAAATTAATGGCGTCACTGATGACGCCATTCGTTTACGCTTATTTCCATTTTCGCTACGGTCAAAGGCCAAATCATGGTTGACTTCTCTTCCGAGAGGGTCCATAACCACGTGGGCCCAATTGACGGAATTTTTCTTAACTAAGTATTTTCCTCCGTCAAAAACCGCAAAACTACGCACGGATATCACATCCTTTGTGCAATTCGATTCCGAGTCTCTTTATGAGACTTGGGAGCGTTTTAAGGAATATTTGCGTAGGTGTCCTCATCACGCGCTACCAACTTGGCTACAGGTCCAAACGTTTTATAATGGTTTAAATTTTTCTACACGGCAGATGATTGATGCGGCTTCCGGGGGAACGTTAAACAACAAAACCCCAGAGACCGCTCAAGCTCTGATCGACGAAATGGCCATGAATGCGTACCAATGGAACGTGCCAAGGTCGCGTCCTACTAAACCGGCTGGTCTTTTTGAAGTGGACGCCACTACTTTCTTAGCCTCACAGGTAGAGCGGCTAAGTAAGCAGGTGGCGGAGATGACTGTTTCCTCCTCCACTCCCGCTTGGAATAATAATAATAATAATAACGTAATCGAAGAATCGGTGGATTACCTCGGTAATCCGGTTAGGCCCCCCTTCAACCCTAATAACAACCCGTATAGTAATACTTATAATCCAGGTTGGAGGAGCCACCCTAATTTCTCCTGGAGCAATCCTAACAATACTCAGAGGCCCCCAAATATGAATCCTCAGGGATTTCCGCAAGGATTTCCGCAGGGATTCCAGCCTCCTCCTCCAAAACCTTCGCCGCTCGAAGATATTTTGTCTAAATACATCGCGTCCAACGATTCAAATATCCGGAATCTTACCGGATCGATTAAAAGCTTGGAAAACCAGGTTGGACAACTTGCAAAGATGGTCTCCGAGCGGCCATACGGAGCTTTACCAGGGAATACAGAGCCAAACCCAAGGGAAAATGCCAACGCTATAACCCTTCGAAGCGGCAAGGAGGTCGTCTCCCCATTGCGGGTTGAGCCTAAGGTATGCATTTCGCCTCCGACCCCTCCACCCTCTTCTTCGATTCTAATTGCTCCAGCTTCTCCGGTTGTGCCAAATGTTTCGAGTCCTCGAATTCCTTACCCGTCTAAAATTAATAAAGAGAAGGAGGACGAAAATTATCAAAAAATTTTGCGTATTTTAAAACAAATTCAAATAAATGTCCCCTTCTGCGAGGCACTCTCCCAAATGCCGAAATATGCGAAATATCTTAAAGAGTTGCTTTCTAATAAAAAGCGACTCGAGGATGTTTCGCGTGTTTCCCTTAATGCGGAATGTTCGGCTGTTCTCCTTAACAAATTGCCGCCAAAACTAAACGACCCGGGACGGTTCTCCATCCCGTGTCTCTTTGGCAATATGTTAATAAAATACGCTCTTGCAGACTTAGGCGCCAGCATCAATTTGATGCCTTTTTTCTTTTCAAAAAACTCAATTTAGGCGTCCCGAGTCCGACAAAAATGAGCATCCAACTCGCGGATCGCTCGGTAAAGTACCCAATCGGGGTAGCGGAAGATGTTCTGGTCAAGGTTGACAAGTTTATCTTCCCGGTAGACTTTGTCATCCTGGACATAGAGGAGGACGTCGAGGTACCCATCATCCTCGGTCGCCCCTTTCTCGCAACCTCCCGCGCGTTAATCGATGTCAGTAACGGTCGCCTCCTCCTTCGAGTTGGAGACGACGAAGTTACTTTACATATCAACCCTTCCATGCGGAACTCACTATCGAATGATGATTCATGTTTCAATTTGGAATCCGCGTTTGTGGACGAGTGTTCTTCTCTTTCAGAATTGCTATCCTTAATGATAGACGATTCGGATCTGGCGAATCAACCTCCTTTAGAAGAATTACCACCAGATTCGCCTTTCGAGCCTTTCAACTCAAAAGATTTAAAAATCTCCACTTCCTACGAAGAACCTCCGGTCTTGGAGCTTAAGCAACTCCCCGACCATTTAAAATATGCTTTTCTAGCCGCGAACTTAAAACTTCCGGTTATAATATCTTCTACTTTAACTGATTCAGAAACATCCGAATTGGTTGAAGTTTTATCTAAACATTGCCGTGCAATTGCATGGCAAATTTCCGATATCAGGGGAATTAACCCCTCATTCTGCTCCCACAAAATTTTTCTCGAAGAAAACCCCCGCAAAACAATTCAGCCTCAACGACGACTTAACCCGAACATGCGGGAAGTCGTTAAGACTGAAATTATTAAACTCCTTGATGCGGGGATTATCTATTCTATTTCCGACAGTACGTGGGTAAGCCCCGTACAAGTCGTCCCGAAAAAGGGCGGTATAACGGTCGTGGCAAACACGAATAACGAATTAATCCCAACTCGTACTGTTACGGGTTGGAGGGTGTGCATCGACTACAGAAAACTAAATGATGCCACCAGAAAAGACCACTTTCCGTTACCGTTTATTGATCAAATCTTAGAGCGTCTCTCCGGTCATCCTTTTTATTGCTTCCTTGATGGTCCCTCGGGATTTTTCCAAATCCCTATTTCACCCGAGGACCAAGAAAAAACGACTTTTACTTGCCCTTTCGGCACCTTCGCATATCGAAGGATGCCGTTTGGCCTCTGTAACGCACCAGCTACATTCCAAAGATGTATGCTGGCAATATTTGGCGAGCTAGTAGAAGACATAATGGAAGTCTTCATGGATGACTTCTCCGTCTTTGGAAACTCTTTTAAAAATTGTTTAAAAAATTTAGATAGAGTCCTCCAACGGTGCGAGGAGACGAACTTAGTCTTGAACTGGGAGAAATGCAACTTCATGGTCCGAGAGGGTTTAGTCCTCGGCCATAAAATTTCTTCCAAGGGGATGGAGGTCGATAAGGCCAAAGTCGCTATAATTGAGCAACTTCCTGTTCCTTCGAACGTCAAATCAATTAGAAGTTTTCTTGGCCACGCAGGTTTTTATCGGCGGTTTATTCAAGATTTTTCAAAAATAACCAAACCGCTAACTCACCTCCTGGAAAAAGATTCCCCATTCATTTTTGACACGGCCTGCGTAGAGGCGTTTGATTTTATAAAAAAGCAACTTATCAATTCTCCAATTCTGGTGGCGCCAGATTGGTCTCTTCCGTTTGAGATTATGTGCGACGCGAGCGATATCGCAGTAGGAGCTGTCTTAGGCCAACGCGTAAATAAATATTTTCATCCAATATATTACGCTTCTCGCACACTCAATGCCGCACAGGCTAACTACACCACAACGGAAAAGGAACTTCTCGCCGTCATCTTTGCTTTTGATAAATTCCGACCCTACGTAACCCTTTCACATGTAATCGTTTTCACTGATCACTCCGCCTTGAAATATCTTTTGGCCAAAGTTGATGCTAAGCCTCGCTTACTTCGATGGATCCTCCTTTTACAGGAATTTGACTTAGAGATCCGGGATAAGAAGGGGGCTGAAAATTTAGCAGCCGACCACCTCTCACGTTTAGAACACCCCGTCGCAGAAGCGCTCGTCGAACCCGAAATAGACGATCGATTTCCTGAGGAGCGCCTTTTAATCATAAATAATACCAAAACTTCTTCTACCCCTTGGTTCGCAGATTACGCAAACTATTTAGTCGCGCGGGTCCTTCCAAAAGATTTTTCGACTCAGCAGAAGAAGAAATTCTTCTCTGACTTGAAAAACTACTTTTGGGAGGACCCCTTTCTCTTTCGAGTCTGCGCAGACCAAGTGATACGAAGATGTGTTTCCAGCGAGGAGGGTGCGCAAATATTGCGACACTGCCATGAGGGGTCGGCTGGAGGGCATTATCAAGCCAACCGGACCGCGCGGAAAGCGTTAAAGTCAGGCTTTTATTGGCCCACTCTCTTTAAGGATGCTCACACTTTTGTGAGTATATGCGATAGCTGCCAGCGGTCGGGTAACATCTCCCGTCGTGACGAGATGCCCCAAAATTTTTATTTAGAATGCGAAATTTTCGATTTGTGGGGCATAGACTTTGTAGGCCACCTACCTCCTTCTTTTAATAATCGCTATATCTTAGTGGCGGTCGACTATGTATCTAGGTGGGCGGAAGCGCAAGCTCTGCCCACCAATGATGCGCGAGTCGTCGTCCATTTTCTAAAAAAATTATTTTCTCGCTTTGGCACGCCCCGTGCAATAGTAAGTGATAGGGGCACGCACTTCTGCAACGCTCAGTTTTCAAAAATTTTATCTAAGTAACGCGTCACGCATAAGCTCGCCACCGCCTATCACCCCCAAACGAGCGGCCAAGTAGAGGTAGTAAATCGCGAGATAAAACGCATTCTGGAAAAAACCGTCTCTTTAAATAGGAAGGATTGG
Organism: Dactylorhiza incarnata; assembly: GCA_033032865.1. NCBI lineage: Eukaryota > Viridiplantae > Streptophyta > Magnoliopsida > Asparagales > Orchidaceae > Dactylorhiza > Dactylorhiza incarnata. Next base: position 11,184,779 of record JAWHQI010000031.1, read on the forward strand.
TCCTCAAAACTCGACGACGCGTTATGGGCGTATCGTACGGCATACAAGACCGCTATCGGTTGTACGCCCTATCGATTAGTCTACGGCAAAGCGTGCCATTTACCGGTAGAATTAGAACACCGCGCTTTTTGGGCCTTAAAATTTTTAAATCTCGATTCGAACTTAGCCTCCGAGAATAGGAAATTCCAACTCAATGAACTCGATGAATGGCGTGCGAACGCTTATGAGAGTAATAAATTTTATAAGGAGCGTTCTAAGTTCTACCACGATCGAAAAATTAAATTTCCAAAAACTTTCGCGCCGGGCGATCTTGTCCTTCTTTATAATTCACGTCTTCGTCTTTTTCCGGGTAAGCTCAAATCCCGCTGGTCCGGCCCCTTTGCAGTCAAAGAGGTTTGGCCGTATGGGACCGTTCTTATCTCTCACCCCGAAAAAGGCGATTTTAAAGTCAACGGCCACCGTTTAAAACTATATCTTGCGGGCGATCCGGTGGACGGACACACAGAATCTTTAACCCTCCCCAATTTATAATCTCACCACGCCAAATGCGTCAAGCTACGCGACGGTAAACAAAGCGCTCGTGGGAGGCACCCCATATTTATCTAATATTTTTATTATGCTTTTTCTCTATTTTCGCAGGGTTTCTTCCGACCCCGCCAGCTTTAATTCAGGGAAGCCTTTTTGCTTCCTTTTTCCTTTTGTATATATTGCATTGTTATTTTCTCTTCTTCATACTTACATTACAACATTGGGGACAATGTTGGGTTTTAAGTATGGGGGTGTATTTCCCCGTTTTCAAAAAAAAAAAAAAAAAAAATAAGTTTGTATTTTTTTTGTATTTAAATAATATGTATTTTTTTTGTAGTTCTCAAAAAAAAAAAAAAGCTCCAAAAATAATAAACCCTACTTTACTTTTATTCTTAAAGCATTTAGTTTCGAGAGTATATGTTTGTGGATTTTCATAATCGCTTGTTTTACTATTTGTTTGTTTATCTAAGATCGATAGATTTAAACGTTCGGGGTTAAGTTTTAAAGAATATCTTGTGTATTTAATTTAAATAGAGGCTTTGTTATCAAGCACTACTTCTACTAGCTAAAATAGAGACATGTGTATTATGTTGGCAAAACAACTTTAGACTGCAATTATCCCTACTTTATGTCTTCAGGAATCTAGGAATATTCAACTTACTAAGGTTGCTCTCAAAACTTTTTTTTATTATTCTAGAATTTCTCTTGAAAACCCCTTGTATACACCAATTTAGCATGGCAAAAACACAAAAAGAAGAAAAAAAAGATCTTATATCAATGGGAATACAAAAATTCCGTAAACATAGGCACCCAATATTTGTTAAAAGAAATCCTATGTCAATGGGAATTGCAAATTCCGTAAACACAGCATTGGGTTAATTAAAAGGTCAATTTTCCCTCGTACACCAACGATGGGAGTCAAAGGAAACTATAAAAGAGGGGTGAGATGATACAATTCATCACCCCCAATTCAAGTACTCTTCTATTTGCCAAGGCTTTTTACCCCCTTTTCCCTTAACCAAATTATTGTTTCTAGTTTTAATTCAAAAAATCATTTGAGAGCATAATTAGTAACTTATATTTTTCCTTCATGTTTCTTTAAACAAAGGTTATTATAATTTCGATCTAATCTCGTTTACTAATGATTGCAATTTTGTTTGCTATTTGGTTAATTAAGAAGTCTTTTGGCCAGGACATTTCTTTCTACTTAAATCAATTGCATAATTTAGGACTTAACTCTTATTACTCCGAATTTTTATTTTTCAGTCTCTTATGATTAAAATAAAACGATAGCCAAAAATTAGAACTTATGTTAATCCCGTATAGATCTCTCTTACTTTTGCTCTGGAATAGCAAAAGCTTAAGTATGGGGGTATTTGATAAGTAATAAAATATATGTATTTTTAGTATAATTATTAGTATAGTTTTAATTAATATTGTGAATTTTCTATGTAAATTAATGAATAAATTGCTTCTTTATTAATTCTGGTTTCTAACTTAGTTTTATTTTTGTTTTTGCATTTTTTGCAAATTTTTCACAGGTCACGCCCTCGGTCACGCCCGTGACCAAGGGCGTGTAATTTTAAAGACCAAATATCAACGGGACGGCTCAATTCAGATCAAATCCTGACAAAACGCCCAAGTCACGCCCGTGACTTTACAAGTCACGCCCGTGTTCCAGAAGAGTCACGCCCGTGAGCTGCCAGCGCGTCACGTCTCGAAGCCGCGCCCATGCTGCCGACATCAGCCACCCATAGTCACGCCCGTGACTCACCAAGTCACGCCCGTGACATACCAAGTCACGCCCGTGTGCAGCCATGTTTGACGGCCAGATCTTCCAGAAGGCGGCGAATACAGCCGAGCAAATGTCACGCCCTAAGTCACGGCCGTGACATTCAAGTCACGCCCGTGACCTAGGGCGTGTAAAACTCAAATTTTCCCTATAAATAGAGGGGCTCGGCTGAAGTAATTTTCATCCAAATTTTGAGTGGTTTTTGTTGTATTGTGAGTTCTTTTGAGTGATTGTGAGCTTCTCTTCTGCATTTCAGTTTAAGTTCGTTTGTAGTTTTTTTCGTCTTCCTAGTCTAGTTGTAATGCTGATTTCAGAAATAAAATGATGTTTTTCTCATTTGGATCATCTTCTTTTTATTAATGTTAGTGTGTGTGCGTGTATGAGTTTAGCTTTATTGCTTTCATAATTTAGTTTTATTGCTTTTATAGTTAGTTTTATTGCTTTCATAATCTAGGTTTACTGTTTTCATAGCTTAGATTTACAAGCTTTCATAAAATAGTTTTATCGTTTTCTTTTTCGCCTTATTTTATCGCTTTCATTTTAAACGCTTTCTTTTTCAGTTTCTTTTAGAGTGTGTGCGTGTATGAGATAGTATTTTCCTTTTTTGTAACTTAGTTTTTATTTCAGTGTTTATATAACTGCTATATACCACCCCCTTCTCAAATAAGAGGCTAATTTACTTTAGCACTTATTTAAGTCGGTTGGGACGGATATTATTTCTGCACCTTTATAAGTCTTTTCTTTTCTATACCACCCCCTTCTTGAATAAGAGGCTAAGAACTTTTTAGCACTTGTTTAAGGTGGTTGGGACGGATATTATTACTGTTTTTATATAAGTCTTTTTATTTCCTTTTTATCCGCTTATATCCGCTTTAATTATTAAACATGTATTTTTCAACCGATAATGCCGTCTCCATTCCGATGAGTGGCTAATTTCCTTTAGCGCACGACGTCGAAGAGCATTGGGACACAAAAATAGTTTTTCTATAAAAATTAAAACATCTCTTTCTAAAATAATTAACGCTTAAGGTTTACCCGAGAATCACGTTGAGTGGAGCCACATAATCGATGTGTGGTTTTCATTTCCGTTTTCGTACCTAGTTAGCCGAGAGGCTCGTGTGTACGGACTGATCACTCACGGGTAAAGAGAAGTGCGCTCTACCCTCGAGAGAGGACGAGGTAACTCTCCCGAATTGGAAATAAAAACCCAATAGCGGGGTTCGCAACATAAAGCGAGTATTAAGAAGATTCGATTGTAGAACGAGAGTTCGGTCGAATATTCCTAATCTCAGGTGGGCGTACCCTCGAGAGAGGAGCGTTCATAACTATGGAACCTCCACGGCCAAGTCATCTTAATATTTTGAAAAGTCATCACTTTTAATTCTACAAAAAATCTCTTTTCGTCTCAAGGTAATTCGACGTCGCGCGCTATATTTCTCATCACTTAGAACTCTAGTAAATCGCTTAAATCATCTTTCGCATTTTATCATTTAGAACTCTAGTTAAATCAACTAAAAATATTATTCCGATAAAATAATAGTTCGTCCCTCGAAGTAGCATAATCAACACGACCCGCGGAAATATACGATCCCGATATTTTCTAAAAATATCCTTTATTACTTGCGATAAGGTATACTTGCCTTTATCAAATGATTAATTTGGACTAAAAATTCAAACACAGCTTTTCAAACTCATTTAGTGCAAAACTCTCCTTTTCTACTATTCAATTCAATAGAATTCGGCATTGTAGCCGAAGCGTAATTGTCAATATTCCGAAAGAAGAAAAAGATCATTACTTCTATCCTTCGATAGGATAACGGTTAATTTCTCAAAGTAGGAGTACTTGCGAGACTCTTCGAAAATATCCGCCAATTCTAAACTCTTAATATAAAGGTTATCTTTTATTTATAAAACAAAAAGAAGAAGTCCAAAGCAAAATCATCATGTACTTAGTTTGGGAAATGAAGATTCCATCCTCAGACTATTTCACCTGGAGCCCAAGGAAATATTTGAGCTTACCCATACTGCTCATCTCAAACTCCCCATGCATTAGATTAGCAAATCTCTTGCAGAGGTTGTCATCAGTAGAACCAAAAATTATGTCATCAACGTATATTTGGACTAGGAGAATCTTGCACCTTGTTTCCCTAAGAAACGATGTGCTATCTATCTTTCCCCTCAAGAACTTGTTCTTGATGAGAAAGCTAGACAATGTCTCATACCAAGCCCTTGTGGCTTGCTTAAGACCATACAGGGCTTTCTTAAGAAAATAGACATGAGAAGTGAGAGTAGGATGGACAAAACCCGATGGCTTCTCTACATATACTTCCTCTTTCAGATTTCCATTTAGGAATGCTGACTTGACATCCATTCTTTGCTCACTGGCCTGGATCTCCTTAGTCAATGCTGCTCTTGTTGCATACAACTCATCCCTTTTCTGAGCAGAGACATCATGGACCTTTTCAGCAACTGTCTCTTTCATAGACAACATCTGACCCTCAATAAAAGATTTAATTGAGCTCAGCAGATCAGATGTGTCTAGCATAGTAGCTGGCCTTTCCTGGGCCACTTCTTTCTCCACTCCAGGTTCTAGTCTATGCAGATCTTCAGCACTTAGGTTGTGCTCCCCGTCACTAGCACCCCCACCAATATCACCAAAGAGAGGGCTATGCTCCCCCTCACTTGGAGCATCCCTATATGGAGAATTTTGACTAGGAGAACCATGGATAGGTGAGTTCATTGGTTCATCTTCAGCAGAGGGAATAGCTGGATCAGTATCAATCTTAGTTGGCTCAGTAGAATCAACTCTTCCTTGGAGAGCACCATCTTCACCAGTCCCGGGGACATCTTCTCCTTCTTTATCTTCCATGTGCTCTTGAGGATCACCTTTCTTCTTGAAGGATTCAGCACCTCCTTCTCCACTCTTCAGAGCTTTCTTCTTCTTCTCCTTCAACTCTGCCAACACAGAGGGTTGGCTCATGGGGAGAACCCTTGCGGATCTATATAGAGTCTTAATATCCAATCTTTTCAGGTAATGGATATTAATACCTTTGATTGAGGAGAATTCTCCAGGATACGCCTTCAGTAGGTAGAGAGAAATGATCCTTCCTAGGTTAGGAGCCTGCAGGCATTGCTTAATCCTTTGGTACAGGACATTTCCCTAGCATGTCCTTTTCTTGAAAATGATCCTTACAATCAGCTCAAACATGGGTTGAGAGATTGTGTCATGTGAGCCTGGCTTGCACAGGAGTGCCTTTCCCATAATGTCACATAACAACTTCCCTTTTTGATTGAAGAATTTCTTCTTCAGTGATGAGGTATGGGGAGCACTGTATTCACACCACTTCAAGGCATGCTCCTTGTCTTCTGCAGATATTTCCTCTTCTTCCACTCTAGGAAGGTGCAGTACTTTTTCAAGTCTCTTAGGGGACAGCTTCACCCTAATTTCACCAACCTTAGAAGTTAAGCCATCCTTAGAAGATGACTGCATGGCATTTGCAAAGAACTCTAGCACTTCTTGCTTGAATATCTTGAGGATTTAGTCCTCTACTGATGTTGACTTTATGAAGTCAACTTTCTTCCTTATATGTGCAATGGGCACTCACTGTCCAAGTACCACTTATGTATGAGGCTGGTACTTGAACTATCCTGCAAAATAGAGTTTAATATCCCTTAGGAGCCCATGGTGACTTGGGTCCTAGGTTCTTGTTAGCATGATCAAATGACCTGACTCTGGCAGCTCCCTTTACAGGAAGGCTCTTCTTTGCATTAGGTACATTGGGGTTGTACCAACAATCTATGGCAAAGTGTCCCACTTTACCACAGCACCAACATTCATGAATGTTGTATCTTCTTTTCTGAGCATTTCTTGAGGATTGTGTAGCGCAGTCCTTATGTTCAGGAATAGATACAGCAACATTCTTCCTGTTCCTCTCATCAATTATTTGACTAAATGTCATTCTGCGTGCTATCTTGATGCTCTTTGTCCTGATGGCATCAGCTTGCAATGACTTGGCAGCCATACAAGATTTGATGGCATCTGACACTGAGCACTCAGATATGTTTACAGAATTGGCACCAGTCATGTTCTTGACAGATCCAACCTTAGAAGGGCTTGCCTTCTCATTCTTGAATGATGTGGTCGAAGTACCAAAAACAAATGGTCCATGTTGGGCCATTTGAATTTCCTCATGGGGAGCCTTAATGGCACTCAATCCCATTCCCTTTCTTCCACTATATGAAGGAGCATTTTCCTTCCTATAGCACCTCTCATTCTTCCAGTGACCATAAATGCTTTCATGGTCATACCTGTTGGACGGAAGTATCACCTTTTGAAAGGTGGGTTGAGCCTTAGCCTTCTCCTTGCTCTTAACTCCACTCCCTTCTCCTACTTCCATTTTCTTGAATCCTAGTCCTCTCCTATTGGTTTGAGAGGAGAAGGTGTCAATGATAGGAAGCACAGATCTGGGCTTGGAGAATTGAGCCACCGGGCTCTTCTCCTTCTCAAGCTTTTCCTCAAGGTCCTTGATGACCTTGTTCTTCAGGTAAATAGTGCTTATTTGCACCATAGTTAACCCCTATAAATGACTAATTTGTCTGCTCATCTGAGCCACCAGGGTGGTAGGTTCAGTGTTGACATCCTTAGTCATTTTGAGGGAAATGATTTCCTGGGCTTGCCTCTTGGCAAGCTTCTTGCTCTTCTTCAGAGCCTCCAAAAGAACACCATATTTTTCAATCAATTGATTGAGTTCTTCCTCAGCTTCCATGCCCCTTCCATCAATTGATGGAGGTGCATCAGATTCTGGTCTAGTCTCACAATTAGAAATTTAAGCGGAATGAGATAGTACCTGATCATTGTCAGAAGCATTCTGACTCCCTTCCTCATCAGTGAAGGCCATAAGGCCTAGCTGAGCAATGTCTTCTTCATCCTCCTCTTTATCACTATCTTAGTGTGAAAGAGGGGCCCTGATTCCAACCATTGCAGCTGGATAGTCTTCATCTTGTTCTGTTGCATACAGCCCAATGTAGGCTTCTTCTTCATTCTCTGAATCTGATGTTGAAGGATCAGATTCACTCCAGCTTCTTTCATTCGTTGCTAGGAGGGATTTTTCACCCTTCCTATCTTTTTGGTGATGATGCCTCTTATCATCATTTTTTCTTTTGGCTGGACAGTCAGCTATGACATGTCCAGGCTTGCTGTAGCAATAATAAACTATGTTATTGGAAACATGTTTACCAAGTTTGGAATCATACCTGTCACCCATTGGGTGCTATCTTTCAAATTTCCTGTTATTTTTCTTGTAGTGTGATGATGAGGAGGGCATGTTCTTCCATTGCTTCTTTTTCATCATCTTCTTGAACTGCCTTAAAAAGGCATCAAACTCTTCATCAGTGGAAGAGCAATTTGAGGTGCTGGTTTCAAATTCAGCACTTCTCCTTGGAGGAGTCACCATCCTGCCCATGCTTATCTTGGAGTTGTCAGCTTTGAGAGCTACAGATTCCTCCTTTGCTTAAGCCCTTGAGGAGGTGTCCTCTTCCTTCTGTTCTTCTTCTGTGGGAGTTGATTTGACTAAACCTTTTAGGATCTGGTCAGACTGTTAATTCTTTCTTGACCAACCTGCCTCTGATACCACTTGAAATAATATAAGGTTTGTAGTCTAAATCACCTAGAGGGGGGGGGGGGGGGGGTGAATAGGTCTTTTAAGTTTTACTTGATTAGCTTTAGCTGTTTTCATAGTTAGATCAAGCAAACTAGCAAACACAGAAAGCACACAATAATTTATAGTGGTTCCCCAAAGACAGTGTGTCTATGTGTAGTCCACTTCCCCCCCCCCCCCCCCCCCCCCCACCCTTCTAACAGTGTGTTAGACAGGGCCAACTTCTCCAATCTCAGCTCAAAGAGCTTACAGCATAAGTTACTCAGAACTTCTCAGATCAAGAATGATCCTACCTCAGGACACAAGTCCCTACAACTCAGAGCTATCACCAGCTCCTACCTCAGGCACATCTACCCTACAAACTCAAAGGATAACACCTCCTATAGCTCAGACAATAATGTCCTACAACTCAGACTGTTAAGCCCTACCTCAGATCTGCTCCAGATCCTACAGCTCAGACCTTTCCCAGGTCCTACCACTCAGAGGACTCCTCCTCCTACAACTCAGACCACCTCCTGGACCAACCTCAGGCTATTAAGCCCTACCTCAGATCTGCTCCAGATCTTACCTCAGGCTGTTAAGCCCTACAACTCAGAACCCTCAGGTTCCTACAATCTCAGACCAAAAGATCTTACAGCTCAGGCAAAATGCCCAACAGAAAAATGATTTAGAAATATTCTACAGTAGAGGTACTCTCCTGTAGATCCTGCACCGTCTGTGCTTCCTGTAGCTGAAGATGTTGATGCCAGCTACTAACTTGATCTTCCACTTCGACAGAGTGATGGAAGATCACCTTGAGATCCTGCACTGACTGTGCTTCCTGTTGCTGAAGATGTTGATTACAGCAACTAACTTGATCTTCCTCTTCGACAGAGTGATGGAAGATCACCTTGCTCCTTCTTGCAGAGGAGCTAACTTTCTTTCTCTGTTTTCTTCTTATTCTTGTTCAGCGAGCAGGAGGAAGAAGACGAGAGCTTCAGCCGTCAATGTAACAGTTGATCTCTTTCGCACGTTGCAGAGTATTTCAAATGTGCCCTAACTCTTCCTTTTATATATCTCTGATCTTCAACGGCTCTTAGCTGATCTGCTGAGAGGTATAGGAGAAGCTGGTGGACCCCACACAGCTTTTCTGCAACTAGTCCTAGCCGCAGGACCCGCCGCCCCACTTTTCCGTAGAGAAGGACTGCGCTCGACCAACGTGGAACACTCTGCGTTCGACGAACCAGCTGTCCCCTGCGTTCGACGATCTTGCCAGCTCAGCGCTCGACAAACTTGCCTTGTGTGTCTTCTCAGCGGCTCCGCTGAGACGGCTCCTCGTCTCAGCATTTGTCAAATGGCGTTCAGCGTTTGACGATCTTGCCTAGTGTGTCTTCTCAGCGGCTTCAACTTTGATCTCGTCTCAGCGGTTTCTGCTTCGACCTCGTCTCAGCGGTCGACGAACGGCGTACAGCATTTGACGAATGTTGAGCCCAGTTTGACGAATGTCAAGCCTAGTTCGACGACCACACTGATTCTCAGCGTATAATGAACTTCTCAGCAGAGGCACCTTCTTCTCAGCGGATACGCTGAGACGGCTCCTCGTCTCAGCGGTTTTGCCCCCTCGTCTCAGCGGTTCGGCTGAGACAAAACTTCATCTTTTGGAAGATGATTTCTCCACATTTAAGGGCATGTTTGGCTCTTCCTTTTGAGTCACCTGCACCTGTATATCTTACACAAGTATAGCTCATCAAATACAACATGTCCTTAGCATTGAGAGTGATGCCTCTTCAAATCAAGGTACTATTGAGGACAATATACCCAACACAGATAATATACAGCTGTTTTCTCAAGACAGATCAATACACAGAACATATCACATTTGCTGTACAGGAAAAGAAAGAGGAAGAGAAACAGAGGAGCAAAAAGAAGAAGCTGATCAAAATATATTATATCTTCTTTTTTCCTAACTTCTTCTTTGCAGATCATATACAACCTGAGACACCAATCTATATCAATTGCTCAGGGATCAAAACTGCAAGAAGAAGAATAGAGGAATTGCAATCTAGAGAAGGAGCTCCATCCATAAGCTGTCATCAAACTAAATCAGACAGGGGGAGCTCTCTTCAACATCATCATCAAGATCCAACTCAACAACCCATCAGGATCTACAAGTGTCTTCTCAGCAAAAGAGAAGAACAACATAATATCATTTGTTTTCTTTATTTCTCCCATCTTGTAAAGGGTTATAACTCCCTTCAAAAGTTAACTACCGATGACAGGCCACCTTAGCAAAAGCCTGCATCTTGGTTTTTAAGCACCTTATCAAAAGCTTATAGGTGATTTGGGCACCTGATCAAACCTCCATTGGTGTGTGGACACTTGAACAAAAACACCTTGGTGTGAGGGCACCTTATCAACAACCTCCAGTGGATTCCTACAAGTGGGTAGAAGAGTAGATTTACCCAGGTTGATTGGGGAACTACTATATATCTTGTGTCATCTAGTTGTGTGGTTTGCTTGATTGTTTTATTTCTTATTTCTTGCTGTGATTACTTATGCACTCTTACTATTTGATTTTATTACTCACTCAGCACACTCACTTATATTTATATATATCATTTATTTTGAAGTAAAACTTAAACAAGACCTTTAATATATTAAGAACTAAAACACTCTCCTTTCACATACCTTAGAAGCCTCACCAACCATCACTGCTTCACATACGGAGTTGTCATAACTCTCTTGCAGTGGCATGGGTATATAAGGGAATTACTATCCTTGATCCTATAGGACTACTTGTGTGCGTAATTCTATGTTCGAGTTCACTATGCCAATCTGGCCATACACATTAACCCTCACAATCCTTGAGCTCGATTCATAACCTACATCGATCACGACTAACTTCATCAACATCATTAATGCCAGAATCATTGCCCCAGATGTCGAACTCTTTGTATAATGCAACACATATTTACTGTGCTCTACTATTATATGGTCGTTATACCCAATGCTACACATTAGAACTCACCCAATTTCCATGCTAGTACCCTCACCATCAACTATCCCATGTCCTTCTTATGGCTCCACCTAAACTAACAATTGACGGTTCATTTAAGGAGTTATCTCAACACTAATGAATCTAACATCATTATCACAAGTCAATACTAGCATGTACATGATTCATACAAACCTCGGCCCAATCGGGCTTCACATTCAGTAGGGGTGAACATATGGTTATCTCAAATCTAATCATCCGATAGATTATCAAACGATGCGAGCATTTATATAAACACCTCCTCTAATCTTTCATTCAATTGTGCAGCGCAATGTCCCATTTCGGAATCATAACATTCAACTACACCTCACCCAGTTGACATGGGAACCCATGAACTCTTACCCCACCTATGGGGCGAGAACCAAAGGTTCTCTGGTTGCTCGCACCGGCGGTAGCGCTACCGCTAGGCGCTAGTGTTCCTGTAATAATTACATTTATTATTATTTTGCAAGAAATCCTTCGAGTGAGTTCGAAGAACTCTGCGTTCGACGAATTGGAGGTGCGTTCGACGAACAGACGGTGAGCTGCATTCGACGAACAGAAGGTGAGCTGCGTTCGACGAACTGGAGGTGAACTGTGTTCGACGAACTGGAGGTGAACTACGTTCGACGAACTTAAGGTGATCTGCGTTTGACGAACAGAAGGTGAACTGCATTCGATGAACTGGAGGTGAACTGTGTTCGACGAACTGGAGGTGAACTGCGTTCGACGAACTGATGGTGAGTTGCGTTCGACGAACAGACGGTGAGCTTCGTTCGACAAACAGACGGTGAGCTGCGTTCGACGAACAGAAGGTGAGCTGCGTTCGACGAACAAAAGGTGACCTGCGTTCGACGAACAGATGGTGAGCTGCATTCGACGAACAGAAGGTGAGCTGCATTCGACGAACAGAAGGTGAACTGCGTTCGATGAACTGGAGGTGAACTGCGTTCGACGAACTAGAGGTGAACTGCATTCGACGAACTGAAGGTGAGTTGCGTTCGACGAACAGAAGGTGAACTGCGTTCGACGAACTGGAGGTGAACTGCGTTCGACGAACTGGAGGTGAACTGCGTTCGACGAACAGATGGTGAGCTGCGTTCGACGAATAGACGGTGAGCTGCGTTCGACGAATAGAAGGTGAGCTGCGTTCGACGAACAGAAGGCGAACTGCGTTCGACGAACAGATGGTGAGCTGCGTTCGACGAACATAAGGTGAGCTGCATTCGACGAACAGAAGGTGAACTGCGTTCGACGAATAGATGGTGAGCTGCGTTCGACGAATAGAAGGTGAGCTGCATTCGGCGAACAGAAGGTGAACTGCGTTCGACGAACTGGAGGTGAACTGCGTTCGATGAACTGGAGGTGAACTGCGTTCAACGAACAGAAGGTGAACTGCGTTCGATGAACAGGAGGTGAACTGTGTTCGACAAACTGGAGGTGAACTGTGTTCGACTAACAGACGGTGAGCTGCGTTCGACGAACAGACGGTGAGCTACGTTCGACGAACAGAAGGTGAGCTGCGTTCGACGAACTGGAGGTGAACTGCGTTCGACGAATTTTCTTATTAGTCGACAGGAAGCAGACCCTTGTCAATTACCCCCAATTATTCTTCCCTGGCAGTCCAGACCCACAACCCTTACAGATTCTCTCTTTACTAATGGTTGGAACTTTATTTCTATTCACGTGAATGTAATCAATATGATTTTTGTCAACATTTATCATTAATAGCCTCTTTTAACCTAACTATTCATCATCTTCCCAATTTATAAATTAGGGCATTACTCCTTCTCTCCTCCAATACTCCCTCATATGACCATAGATTTTCACGAAATCAAATCATATCCCTTCCTTTTGGAGAGAAGAAATGATTGAAGGAACTTTCGCGGCAATCGGTTCCCTACGATGAAAGATCCGGTTTGGTCCTTTCCTAAGAATCTCCATTAGCTCACAAGCCAAACTCTTTTGAGCTCAACACCTCTCCTAATTTCTCTATGATCTAGCACCAAGGGAGAGGGGTCAGAAGTCACCTTATATTTCGGCCATTGTTGGAGCTCATCTTGATGGTGACAAGGTGGTGGTCGGCCAAGCTCCAGCCCTTCTCCAAGGTTGATCCATCAAACTTCTAGGTTGAAACCTTTAGGTGAAGGAAAAGAAGAAGATTTCCTTCTGATTGAATCTATCTCAGCCCACTTGGCTATTAAAGAAGGAGAGAGAGAGAGATATTATTAATGGCATTAAATGCAAATTCCCACTTCCCAAGGCTTATGTTGAATTTTCCTTCCTAAGTGTCGGCTGATTATATGCTTTTAATTTCCACATTTGACTTAGATTTAGGTAATTAGGCCTCTTACCAAATAAAAAGTCACGAGCATTGATTTGGCCGCTACCGCCGGTGGTAGCTCTACTGCCGGCGGTAGCTCTACCGCCAGGCTCTAGCTCCCTGCTACCCATTTCTTGCCATTTGCTTCTTAACTTCAACAGAGGAGGGGTACATCCACTCCTGGGGATCGGGGCACATCCATGGCACCATTAGGATCTCCAGACTCCTACCTAGCCCAAGCATCTACAAGTGACTCGTGTTGTTCGAGGGGTCTAGCTCGAGTTGGGATGTTACATATTTAGATAGTCCTTTAGTCAATGAGTTAGACTCGACCCCACTAGGACACATGACTTACCATGACAATTGATACCATTCCCTAGTCTGAAATAGACCGTAGGTATAAATTTGATTAAGGTACGAGGATACCCCAAAGAGGTTAAAGGAGGAGCTCAGTGCAGGAACGACCACCTAAGACATAAACTCAGTTGTCCCTACCTCACATACCAAGGATTATCCAAATTGATAAGACTGCCTTAAGGAGATTGACACATACGCAGAATGGTATGGGACTCATAGACTCAACCCTCATACCGGTGACATGATTACATTGAGACAACCACCACGATAAACACCGAGGGTCGGATGAGAATTCAAGTTCAGAAGAGACCCGTTTGGGATTGGGTCACATGTTGACTCTGATAAGGTTGTCATAGAGGGTAACTTGAAGAGTCTAAAGTATGGAGTACACCAACAAGTCTCAATATAAAACCTCAAAGTCTAAGGTTGTGTGACCTAATGATTGTTTGCATACTTGGGATGAATATAACATGGCAATATTGAAGATACTTAGCCCAAAATAGATAGTGGCTTATCTTTTGTTTATTGGGGCTTATCTTTTGTTTATTGGGGGCTTACCCTCTTGTTTATTGGGCAAATTAGCCACTGAGATATAATTTAGAAAGTGTTGAGTCGTGAGCATGATGATTTTGAAGTCGATCTTATTCAATGGACGAAGATGAGATGGTTTAACAGTATGTTTGGAATCATGATCTGTAGTATTACCAGGACAATGGATAGACATCGTTGATCGAACAACGACTTGACCTTAGTTGAAGCATTAGAAATGTAAAGTTGCCAGGTCTGGTCACTTAGGGATGCAGATGTCTCATTCTAGAAGTTATGAACGAAACTAGGTCATACAAGTTGTAGTTATATTTGAGGATAATTGTGACGCCTGACAATCTGATCAGTTCCATCAATGTTAAGGACTGGATAAGTCATAGAGTGGAGTTAATTGATCATGACTAGGTCATGATCAATACCCCAAACAACTAGACTCCCAAGTTGGTTTTGTCATGACTAGGTCATGACAAAACCATAGGAAGAGCTTAAGACCATGTGAGACCCCATTTTTTTGTAAGACCCAGTCTAGGTCTTCATGATGTTGTACAATAGGTCATGACAAAACGGGTTTACAGAGCTTATACCTTAGAAAGAAATACTAGATCTCCAATATTTTCATAAAGGCATGCTGACTGAGTTTCACAATTTATGAAAATCATCTTCTCACCTAATTAAATATTCCAAATAAATCCTAATATGAACATGTTGTGAAGTAGCCTACTGATAACAATCTCCAAAAATTATATAAAAATTTACAGATCTTCCTAGTGCCCTGGAATGTCTTATAACCAAGTTGCACATTTTTCCAGAGAGTATTGGACCATCAAGTATTTTTCTTAAGATTAAGACCAAATAAGTACCTTGTGAATGAGGTACTGGTTAAATAATTTAATTAATTACACAAAAATTTCCAGAGGTCCATCATATGATTATAAAGGCACTACCAATGATTCATCACCATCCAAGGCCATTTGAGCATGTAAATTTCCTTTACAAGAAAAAGCCCTACAGGGGTTATAATCTAATTTAGGGGGAATAAATACTCCTAAAATTCTCTCAAAATTCCCTAGGGTATTATTACACCCCATGAACATATCTACTAAGTCCCATGACCATTCTAGGACTTTTGACCACATGACCTTCACAAGGCTCTATATGCACCCCTAGGGATAAAGCTAGGGTCCTAGGGCATATCCACCTCCACACCACCCCAAATCTCTCATGGGGGTGTTTTAGGTGATCCTAGACTAGTGGCCAAGGTTTCACATCATGGTGATGAGTTTTGACCACCATACCCCAAGATAAACACCATACCCCAATTTTGACCTAACTTGACCCTACTTGGGTTAACCATTTACCTAACTAAAATAGTCCCAATTGGGCTGAAATTTTTACCAAGGTCATATAATAATCCCAAGGAGCACCCACCAAAATTTGGAGGGCATTGGAGGTCATTTGACCCAATAATTAAATAGTATATGAATTATGAAATTATTACAAAAACCTTAGAAAAATGTTCTCCTAAAATTACCATCTTTGGGTATGATGTGTGTGTAGGTGTAAATAGCCTATGTTTTAAATATCAAGGCCATACCATTTACCAATAGAAAGATATTTAAGAATTTGTGACTGTCCTACCCTTGGGACCAGTCCCACCAAAATGGATCTACAAGGAGCTACAGTGCCCCTATTGGCCTGAATTTTTTTTTGGATTAATATACACCCCCAAAGATACAACTTTGATGTTGGGCACTTTTTCATTTGAGGGGTCCTAGTATTTTTAATATTTAAAACAAAACTCTGCATAATGTGTGACAGTATTATACAAAACATTTCATTCATTTAAATGAATCTGCACAAATCTAAAAGCAGGAATGGATGGCATCGGGTTATCCCCTTGGATTGCCCGTGCCTGGGTGAGCTTTGTCCCCATTTTCCCGGCCACCAGAGCGCCTCCCCGGCCGGCCAATGCCACCACCACCTTCGTTGAGGTGGTGGTCGACGATAGGTGGTGGTTGGCCGGCCGGAGGTGGCCGGAACAGGGATATTTTGTGGGGGAAAGAGGGCTCGAAATGAGCCCTCTTAGAAGTGCGATCCAAGTCCAATTGAGCTCGAATCAAGCCCTGAAACATCAGAATATCTAGCAGTAGAGGAGAGGAAGCGGATCAGACCTATGTGCGGGCTTGGTGGCACGTATTCCGGTGAGTCGCCATGGCCAGAGGTTGAGATTTCAGCTCCATGTCAATCCTAGCTTCTGGTGCTCGATTTCTTCATGGAAGAGGGGGGTTTCACACCTTTTCGACCTCTGAAGGTGTTAAAGAGATCAATTGGGCGAGGGGAGGGGCCATGACATCAATTGCCATTAATACCATTAATGGTGATTTTGGCCAACTCTAATTCTCCCCTAATTCAGCTCCCTTGGCCATAAAAACTTCAGGATTCTATTTGTAACTGAAGGGGGAGGTGAATGCTCATCAATTGGGGAGGGATTGAAGGGTCCAATGCATTCAATCACCATGAATTTTCTCCTCCTCTCTCCAATTTGGGGGAAACCTCCATTTTCTCTCTCCTAAACATCATTTATAGAATTTGAGTGGTAATTTCAGTAATTACCAAGCCCACTAGGTGGTGGACCACTTTAGTTGGGCCTAGCCCAAATGGATTAGGTTTAATTTGGGCAAATTGGGTCATTTTGACCTAATTTAGGCTAAGGTTGACCTTGGTCAAATTGACCATTTGGGTTGACCACAATGGGTGGATAGTGACCCCTTAGACTCCCTTAAGGGTTAGGACGGTCTAGGTAGGGTCAATTTGACAAGGTGAGGGTGAATTAACCCTTTATAGGGCACTTTGATCGATATTAGGGCTAGGGTTGACTTAGGGTAAATTGGCCAAATTAGAGGTCCCATGATGGGGATTTTTGGTCCATTAGGTCCCTAGTAACCCTATGAGGGTAGGGGCAGGGTCAATTTTGCATGGTGGGGGCCAATTGGCCCTTATTGAGTTAGTTTGACCAATTTAGGGTTAGGGTTGACTTTGGTCAATTTGGCCTCTTTGGTTGACCCCAATGGGTCCATGGTGCTCCAAGGGGACCCATAATGGGTTAGGGATACTATGACGGGGTCAAGGTTCAAGGTGAGGCCCTAAAGTCCAACTCTAGGATAGGTATCTGAAAACTGCTATTTGCAGACAACTTGGGTTTTCTTCCTCTCTCCCAAGCTCACATGGTCTTAAGCTCTTCCTATGGTTTTGTCAAGACCTAGTCATGACAAAACCAACTTGGGGGTCTAGTTGTTCGGGGGATGTTACCTATCCCAATACATAAAAATAAAAATTTTGTCCTCGAAATTCAGGTTAAGCCTGTGGGGTTTTTACTATAAGTAAGAAAATGTAACATCCCAGAAAAATTAAATTATACCTGCTGCAAAGAGCTCCGGGTGCTTTTGCTGCATCAGGTCCAATGGCTCCCAGGTGGGCTCCTCTTATCCATGGTTCCTCCATAGGACCTTGACTAGCAGAACCTTCTTGCGCAAAAAGACTCGCAACTCGGTGTCATTTATCCGAACCGGCTCCAGGCGAATCGATCGATCAGTAGCTACCAGCCCTTCTGCAGTAGATATCTGCTGCTCTGGCCGTAGTAGAGCCTTCCTAAGTGATGATACGTGGAAAACATTGTGCAGTCCCTCCAACTCTGGTGGTAGCTCCAGTCTGTAAGCCAAGGGACCGATCCGCTCCAGGATCCTGTAAGGCCCCATATATCTCAGACTGAGCTTCTTTCGCCCGCGAACCAGCGAGACTCCATGCATCAGACGTATCTTCAAGAAAACCCGATCTCCCACCTAGAACTCTACCATATGATGCCGTGCATCGTAATACTTGCCCTGCCTGCTCTGGGCCTCCAGCATCCTGTCTCAAATCAGCCGCACCTGAGCCTCCATGTCTTCCATGAACTCCGAGCCAAGTGCCTTAGGATCCTCGTCTTGGATCCAAGACAAAGGGGTCTTGCACCTCCACCTGTATAAAGCCTCATATGGTGACATGCCTATACTGGCCTGGTGACTGTTTTTGTACGAGAACTCGACTAACGGTAACAGCTTCTCCCATGGCTCCCCGCGGTCCAGAATATATAGACGTAGGAGGTCCTACAAGGTCCGGTTGTTGCGCTCTGTTTGACTGTATGTCTAGGGGTGGAATGCAGTGTTGAACGTCAATAGTGTTCCCAAGTAGGCCTACGCCGCTCTCCACTCCCTAGAAGTAAACCGTCCATCCCATTCTGACACGATCGTCTTCGGCACCCCATGGTACCGGACAAACTGCTCCACAAACCTCTGTACCAAAACACCGACCGGAGCGTCCTTCCTGACTAGAATGAATCTAGCCACCTTCATTAATCTGTTGATGATCACCCAAATTGAGTCATTCCCCGCATGTGATCAGGGAAGACCGTGTATAAAGTCCTTCGCGATGTCATCGAACTTCCACTCCAGCACCGGAAGTGGCTGCAGTAGCCCAGCTGGGTTTCTGCACTTTCACCCTTCACGAGTTGGCAAGACTCGCAGTGGGTCACAAAATAGGTGATGTACATCTTCATGTCTGGCCATTACATAGTCCTCTTCAAATTCGCTGTCATATTGGTGATACCGGGGTGCACGAAATATCTACTGCAATGAGCCTCTATCATAATATCCTCCCGAATCTGGCTCCTACCGGTATATACACTCGGCCTCTAAAACTCAACAGGCCATCCTTCAACGATTAGTCTACAGCTGAGCTTGCCTCCTAGGCTCTGAAAATTGGCTTTAGCTTGGCATCCTGACTCTGCCCATCCCTGATGCGGTCTCGAATGTCATATGTGGTGCCCATCACCGCTAAATACTCCTCGTATAGCTCCAGATCGTCCTCGAATACTAAGGAGATCTGCATGTCCTTGAACATCCATACCAGCTCCATGGACATCAACTTGGGCTTTGCTGCCGATGTGGTAGCTCTCCTGCTCAGAGTGTCAGCTACTATATTCGCCTTCCCTGGGTGGTAATGCATCGTGTACTAGTAGTCTGATAAAAAATCCACCCATCATCTTTGCAGGATGTTCAGCTCCTTCTGCGTATCTACGTACTTCAGATTCTTGTGATCTAAGAATATGTCGCAGTGGACACCGTAGAGGTAGTGTCGCCAGATCTTGAGAGCGAATACCACTTCTCCCATCTCGAAGTCATTCACCGGGAAATTCCGCTCGTGATTCTTCAACTGGCGGGAAGCGTATGCTATCACATGCCCGTTCTGCATCAGAACGGCACCCATCCCATGGTATGACGCATCCGTGTACACCTGGAATCCTTCCCTCCCTGATGGAATGGAAAGGATGGGGGCCGTAGTAAGTCGACCCTTCAGCTCCTGGAAGGCTGCCTCACACTACGACGTTCATGTAAAAGCAGTGTCCTTTTTCATCAGGGATGTGAGCGGGAGGGCTATCTGAGAGAACCCCTTCACGAACTTCCGGTAATAGCCGGCAAGTCCTAAGAAACTCCTCACGTCGGTGGCCGTCTTTAGCGGTAGCCAATCCCGCACTGCCTGGATCTTTGCTGGATCCACTGCTAGACCAACTCCACTGATAATGTGTCCTAGGAAGGCCACCTCCTTCAGCCAAAACTGGCACTTGCTGAACTTTGCATACAGACGATGCTCCCGAAGCTTCTCCAAAGTTAGTGCCAAATGCCGTGCATGATCCTCCTCCGTCTTTGAATAGATGAGGATGTCGTCGATGAACATGATGACGAAGATGTCGAGATAAGGCTCGAACACCTGGTTCATCAGGATCATAAATGCTGATGGTGCATTCGTGAGTCCGAACGACATCACCGTGAACTCATATAATCCGTATCGGCTGCTGAAATCCGTCTTCGGGATGTCCTCCTCCTGATCCGTAGCTGATAATATCCTGATCTCAAATCCAGTTTCGAGAAGCAGTGGGCTCCCTCTAGCTGGTCAAAAGTTCGTCAATCCTTGGTAACGGGTACGTATTCCGAACCGTCAGCCCGTTCAGGGCTCTATAGTCGATGCACAATCTGTGCTTCCTATCCTTCTTCTTCACGAATAACACTGGGGCTCACCAAGGTGAGGAACTCGGCCTAACGAATCCTGCTTCTTCCAACTCCTGCAGCTAGCTCCGAAACTCTACTAGCTCCTTCGGGGCCATTCGATAAGGAGTTCTAGATACCGGCTGAGCTCTAGATAATGAACATATTATAAGAAAATGATTTCCATAGTTGATTGATTTGTAACATCCCCCAAACAACTAGACACCCAAGTTGGTTTTGTCATGACTAGGTCATGACAAAACCATAGGAAGAGCTTAAGACCATGTGAGCTTGGGAGATAGGAAGAAAACCCAAGTGGTCTGCAAATAGCAATTTTTAGATACCTATCCTAGAGTTGGACTTTAGGGCCTCACCTTGAACCTTGACACCACCATAGTATCCTTAACCCATTTGGGGTTCCCTTGGAGCGCCAGGTACCCATTGGGGTCAACCAAAGAGGCCAAATTGACCAAACTCAACCCTAACCCTAAATCGGTCAAACTAACTCAATAAGGGCCAATTGGCCCCTACCATGCCAAATTGACCCTGCCCCTACCCTCATAGGGATACTAGAGACCTAATGGACCAAAAAGCCCCATCATGGGACCTATAATTAATTCACCCTCACCTTGTCAAATTGACCCTACCTAGACCTTCCTAACCCTTAAGGGAGTTCGAGGGGTCACTATCCACCCATTGTGGTCAACCTAAATGTTCAATTTGACCAAGGTCAACCTTAGCCAAAATTTGGTCAAAATGACCCAATTTGCCCAAATTAAACCCAATCCATTTGGGCTAGGCCCAACTAAAGTGGTCCGCCACCTAGTGGGCTTGGTAATTACTGAAATTACCACTCAAATTCTGTAAATGATGTTTAGGAGGGAGAAAATGGAGGTTTCCCCCAAATTAGAGAGAGGAGGAGAACACTCATGGTGATTGAATGCATTGGACCCTTCAATCCCTCACCAATTGATGAGCATTCACCTCCCCCTTCAGTTACAAACAGAATCCTGAAGTTTCTATGGCCAGGGGAGCTGAATTAGGCGAGAATTAGAGGTGGTCGAAATCACCATTAATGGTGTTAATGACAATTGATGCCATGGCCCCTCCCCTCCCCCAATTGATCTCTTTAACACCTTCAGAGGTCGGAAAGGAGTGAAACCCCCCTATTCCCCCAAGAAATTGAGCACAAAAAGATAAGATTGACATGGCGCTGAAAGCTCCACCTCTGGCATGGCGACTCGCTGGAATACGTGCCTCCAAGCCCCGACATAGGTTTGATCCGATTCCTGTCCTCTAGTGCTAGATCTTCTGATGTTTCGGGGCTTGATCTGAGCTCAATTGGGCTCGAATCGCGCTTCCGAGAGGGCTCGTTTTGAGCCCTCTTTCCCCCGCAAAATATCCCTGTTTCGGCAACCTCCGGCCGGCCAACCACCACCTATCGCCAGCCACAACCTAAACGAAGGTGGTGGTGGCATTGGCCGGCCGGGGCGGCGCTCTGGTGGCCGGGAAAATGGGGACAAAGCTCACCCAAGCATGGGAAATCCCGGTTGTTGGCCAGAGGAAGGGGATAACTCGATGCCATCCATTCCTACTTTAAGATTTGTGCAGATTCATTTAAATGAATGAAATGTTTTGTATAATACTCTCACACATTATACAGAGTTTTGTTTTAAATATTAAAAATACTAGGATCCCTCAAATGAAAAAGTTCCAAACATCAAAGTTGTAGCCTTGGGTGTGTAGATTAATCCAAAATTTGTTTCAGGCCAATAGGGGCATTGTAGCTCCTTTTAGAGCCATTTTGGTGGGACTGGTCTCAAGGGTAGGACAATCATAAATTCTCGAATATCCTTCTATTGGTAAATGGTATGGCCTTGATATTTAAAACATAGGCTATTTACACCTACACACACATCATACCCAAAGATGGGAATTTTAGGAGAACATTTTTCTAAGGTTTTTGTAATAATTTCATAATTCATATACTATTTAAATATTGGGTCAAATGACCTTCAATGCCCTCCAAATTTTGGTGGGTGCTCCTTAGGATTATTATATGACCTTGGTAAAAATTTCAGCCCAATTGGGACTGTTTCAGTTGGGTAATTGGTGTCCAAGTAGGGTCAAGTTAGGTCAAAATTGGGGTATGGTGTTTATCTTGGGGTATGGTGGTCAAAACTCATCACCATGATGTGAAACCCTGGCCACTAGTCTAGGATCACCTAAAACACCCCCATGAGAGATTTGGGGTGGTGTGGAGGTGGATATGCCCTAGGACCCTAGCTTTAACCCTAGGGGTGTATATAGAGCCTTGTGAAGGTCATGTGGTCAAAAGTCCTAGAATGGTCATGGGACTTAGTAGATATGTTCATGGGGTGTAATAATACCCTAGGGAATTTTGAGAGAATTTTAGGAGTATTTATTCCCCCTAAATTAGATTATAACCCCTTTAGGGATTTTTTTTGTAAAGGAAATTTACATGCTCAAATGGTCTTGGATGGCGATGAATCCTTGGTAGTGCCTTTACAATCATATGATGGACCTCTGGTAATTTTTGTGTAATTAATTAAATGATTTAACCAATACCTCATTCACAAGGTACTTATTTGGTCTTAATCATAAGAAAAATACTTGATGGTGCAATACTCTCTAGAACACAATAGATAAAATTTTTGATTTGAATCATTTAGGAGTAAGCAGGAGTTGCATCAACTGAGTTATAGCCAAACAACCACAATGCCACACAACAACACAATAGTCTTTATTGAATCACAAAACTTCATTACATTTCGATACATACATGGCGAGACATGATTCATAAGAATCACGAAGGAGAGAAGAACAAAACACACCAAAAACACAAATCTGGCGACCTGACCAAGCAGAGACCGCACAGACCGCTCAACTCCAGAGACCGCCTGGCTTGTCCTGAGACCGCACGAACAAAATACAGGCAAGATGACCTGCACTGCAAGACCGCCACCTCAGACCGCACGAACTGGAGCTTATTGAACTGAACAAAAAACAGAAGCTGTCGCCAGACCGCAACTCAAATCGCCTAACCACAGAAGGTCGCCTGATCGCCGAGCTCGCTGCGAACAGCACAAGAATAACATAAACCAGTTTGCAGACAAGCCTGTAACACCCCGGAATTTTCAGGAATTTTTGATTCCTTCGTTGACGTCACCTTTGACGTCTGGGCGTTACTTTTAACGTCGAGTTAGCGGCGCCGTTCACCTTAGGTGAAATTTTCATTGAGTTCGGCGTTCGTTTAGTTTTTAGCAGAAATATGATAATAATAATAATATCATTTTTTTATTAAAATCATATATATATATATGGTTCGTTCGACGAAAATCCTCCTTTCCCCTATAATGATAACTTAAAAGCACTGTCTATATTTTCTTTTGCAATAATATATATGTTATGATGAAGTGCGACTTCATAATTAATTGTTCGTCGGCGGCAGCATACGTAGTACCAAGGCCATGTTCTCTAATTTATGTAGTTATATGGGAGCTGCGAATAAGGAAAGAAATGATGTGCGGATAGCAGTTGCGTGATTTATCTATATGAGCTGCCAATGCAATTGATATGCTAATAGCCTTGCTAATACATTGTGTGCCAATAGCTATTGTGTGGGTTAATCCTTAATAGCCTAGACTTATGTTGGGCTGCAAATAGACTTCTTGGCTTGAGGTTTTAAGCGGTGGATTCATTCATTCACAACATTTTATCGTCCTCTTTACCAAACTGACGACCTCTCCTCACTTCCTCTCCCTTTCTCGACGGTGTCGCTCTAGGGCATGGCGCCGATCTCCTCCTCCGCTCTCCTTTCCTTCTCTTTCTCTCGGAAAAGCAGTGCTCTTGTGGCTGTTTAAGGACCTGTAGCTGCGGATTTTGGTTGAGCTGGAGCCTGTTCTTCATCGCCGGGGCTAGGGCTTCTCCGAGCTTGTCGATCCGGAGGTTCTCCGGCTCTTTTAGAGGCAAGGAAACTCTTCACCTTCTTCTCCTTCATCCCCTCCCCTTTTTGCTTTACCGAGCTTGGCAGATTTCGTTTTTTTTATGGGGGTCTTCCCTACTGCTATGCTGTTAATGGGGGGGGGGGGGGAGCTTTTACTTATGCTGTTGGGGTTATCTTACTTCTGCTATGCCTTCTCAGTTAGAGCTTTCCTTATGCTGTTTGGGGTTTAATTTCGCCGATAATTGAGGGGGTGGCTGCTCTACTTGGTCAGTTAGGAGCTTAAAAAAATATATAAATCTTGGGGGTTTGTGCTGGCAGTTCTTGCTTAGTTCCCGATTTCCTGCATTCAATTTTTGTTCTGTTATTTGGGAGTCATGCTGTCAGTTTTCTTACCTGAATTCTTAAGCTGGGGGCTTATGCTGGCTGTCCTTATCACCTGACCTCTTAGACCCTGCTACCCGATTAATGCTTGGGGGCTTTTGATGGCAAATCTTCTTTTTTTTGGCTCCTGATATCAGGATCTATTTGGGGTTAAGTATGCATTATGATGGGGGCTGCTTATATTCTTTTAATCTAATTGGTGGGCTGCCTTGTAGAATCGGTATGGGGCTATGATATATATATATAAAATTCCAGTTGGACTTGTTAGGAGTTGCTTTGCATCATTTCTGTTTGAATTATTCCGTCTGGGGCTGCTGTTATAGGCTTTTGTCTAATGAGGGGGCTGCTGTTATATTTATGAGGGGGCTGCTCCTTGCTTTTGTCTAATGAGGGGGGCTTCTGTTATATTTATGAGGGGGCTGCTCCTTGCTTTTGTCTAATGAGAGGGCTGCCTTTCATATGTTCCGATTTGTTTTGGGGGCTACTATATGATTCCAGTTGGGATCTGTCTAAAAGTATTGTTAATTGGGGGTCGTTACCTTCTTTATATTTGTCTAGTTGTGGCTGCCCTACTTATGTTCTAGTCGGATTGGGGGCTGCTGTTGGATCCATTGGATATTTCTTTTCTTTTCGTTTGTTGGCTGAATTTCCCTGAATCGTGCTCCCTTAAATTCTTGGCGGTTTTGGGAACCAATCCTTACATTTTCCTGGAAATTTAGCTTCCTAATTCCTGTCGGGCAGGGGGAACTAGATGCTAAATTTCCTGGGAATGTCTCGTGTTAGTCCCCGAAGTTTTTGGCAAAGTGATTAATTTTCTGTATCTTGGAGGTCGTGTAGATGTATTTCGGTTTCGAGCTTTATAACCGATTCAAATTTATTGGCCGCTTCGCTCTATAGTTAAGTAAACAAATGCTATTATAATTTATACGGCTTTATACTTAAAGTGCAAATGCTAAAGTTTATTTCCCTGTATCAAATATAAAATTTATTATGTTGGGGGCTGCTATGTATCTATCAGTTGGGAGTTTAAACCTGTATATGGGGGTTGCTATGTTCGTATGATCTTTCTTATAGGAGTTAGGACGATTCTATTTAAGCCGTCTTAGGAAGCTAGTCCCGTGTTTTGTTTAGTTGCTGCTATATTAGTTGTGCGTCGGCTAGCTGTTGTGGTCATCTTTTGGCTCTTGTATTGATCCACATTGCCGCCTCGAGCGAGATCTGGATGGTTTGGGTTGGCTATGTTCTGATGGTCTAGCCGGCTAAAATTCTCTGGGAATGTCGTATTTTAATCCCTATAGATTTGGGGAAGTAGAAGCTACATTCCCTGGGAATTTCCCTTGTTAATCCTCGATAACTTACCGAGATTAGTAATTGGCAAGCCGAAAAGTGGTGTAAATGTATTCTGGGGTCGAGCTTTACCCCTGTTCCAAGTTTGAGTAGCTTACTTCTTATGGAAAGGGAAGGTGTCATATGTTCCTTATGGCCTTATACCTATAGCATAGATGTTAATGCTCCTTCTTCCTTCTTTATATGCTAGAATTTCCTTGAGTGTCAAACCCCGTAGGC
Organism: Dactylorhiza incarnata; assembly: GCA_033032865.1. Lineage (NCBI taxonomy): Eukaryota > Viridiplantae > Streptophyta > Magnoliopsida > Asparagales > Orchidaceae > Dactylorhiza > Dactylorhiza incarnata. The sequence continues at coordinate 11,210,986 of JAWHQI010000031.1, forward strand.
TGCCAACGAGTCTCGTAGGATTTGGTTTGAACTGGAGTGTGGGTGGACATAGGGGCCCCCAGCACGGTGGTTTTGGACTGGAGTGTGGGAGGACGCAGGGGCCCCCAACTCAGTGGTTTGGACTGGTGTGTGAGGTGGACATGGGAGCCCCCACCCCAGGGATTTGTCTTTGACTGGTGCGCGGGAGGACGTAGGGGCCCCCAGCACAGTAGTGTTGCTTGGAGTGTGGGTGGACATAGGGGCCCCCACCCCAGTTCCTTGACTTGTTGTGCAGCAGCTTGGTTTGACTCGTGCCTACCTTATGCTTACTTTTCAGCTTCTCCTTTACTTCTGTTGTTTCCTTGCACCCTTTGGGCTGAGGCATTCTTTTCTTATGAATGCCTCAGGTTCAGGTTTGTAGCTGCCGCCGGAGTTCGAGTGGGGACGTTCTGTTCGCTGTTGAGGCCTTCCCTCTCTAGTGGGTAAGGATGTTGTTGGTTCAGTTCTGTCTTGTAGCTTTTCTTTTGGGCTGTTGACCTCTCCCGGCGGGTTCGTGTTAGATGTTGACGCCCGTACGGTTTTTCTTAGCTTACTTGCTTACGCTGCTGCTAGTTCTTTTTGCTGCTTAGTATTTTTGTACTCATTAAATCTGGGAAAAAGCTTATTTTGCTGTATATTAGCGCAGTTCCTTAGCTTTATAAAAAGTTATTCCTAAGGTCGTTTGTCACATTTACTATTAAATATCACCTATTTGCGAAACGTAAACCAAAGTAAAAAAAATGATATTTATTTATTATGTACTAAATTTAGACCGGCGATCGCCCTGGGGACGTCTCTAGTCTCCAGCGCCGTTAGGAATAAAATGAACCTACTTTCTTCCGTTGTATACGCATATTTTTATAAAACGCGGCTTAGTAAACCGCAGGGCCGAGGGACACGGTCTCCTAACCCAAATTAAATAAACCTTAAAAGACAATCCTTTTATTAATTTGTACCTGTTTGTAAAAGAAAAAGCTTGTGTAAGTGCTCGCCTGAACGTCTGTAGTTGTCCCCTACAGGACGTGGCATCATGACGTGTGTTTTCCCCTTCGCTCTGATAATATAAATTATTTCGGGAAAATACGGGTTGTGACAGTTGGTATCAGAGGGAGGTTAGCTGGGTTGCTGGAAATGTTCTGGTTGGCTCGGTTAACCGTCCAGTGAGAATCGTTAATCATTGCATACACTCACCGATGGGTCATCGGTAGATCTCGGCTGAAGCACGAACACTACACTCATAAGCATGAAAGAAGTATACGGGGCATATTATGTAGTATGGGATGCATAATATGTGTTTGTATATGGATCCTCATAGGTGACAACATGCGACTGTTATGTAGTATGGGATGCATAACGTAGGTCGCATGCGTGTCCATTAGATTTTTCTTTTCGTTGCATGCGATAATATGTAGTATGGGATGCATAAGATCGCATGTGTACGCCGCTCATAGCATGCATTAAGGCCTTTTCTTAGTTTGCATAGCACTGCATGCATAACATAACATTGCATAAGCACACGTGCCAAGCCAGAGATCTACACAATGACACATGTACACCCATGATTTTAAAGGTAAGATTTTAAGCTTATATGCATACGAGAGAGGTGCACGAGAGGTAAAGGATGGTATACCATCCTGAGTGTAGCGTGATATTATCTATTTTCTTTTCCAAGAGAAAAAGCAGTAGCAAAAGCAAGTATCTACTCCTTCCTGGTCTGTATCGAGTTAGGAAATTCTAGTTCCTAGCTGTTGTGTCTTAAGCTGGGTGTATTGTGGTGTTCGTTCGTAATTGCAGTCGATGACTTCAGAGCGTCGTGCGTCGGAGTCAGCTCTCCGGTTAGAGGGGGAACCCTTAGGTGCTCTTAGTGAGGCGTTTTTGAGGCAAATGGTTGTGAAACAAGCGCAGTTTTTCTGCCCAGGTGTTCTCAGGTTAAGGTTTTGACCTAGTTTATTTGTTGGCTTGCGAGTGTGGATTGGGATTTTGTTATCTCAATACTGTGCGAGTTAAGGTAGAGGATGTTGAGCGTGCCTTCTTTTTGAATTGAGTTTTACTCGATGTTTTGGCTATAGAGCTTCGCAGGCGGTCATCGTTAGGTTATCGATTGTTGAGCAGTTTTTCCCCCCAGGTGATTCCAGGTTAGATTCTAATCTAATTCTTAACTTTCAGCTTTGGTTCTAATTGTTTTCGCTCGATTGGTTGCGTATTCAATTTTATAGGAGAATTTAAGGTAAAGAACTTTTAGGCGCATGTTCCTTTCGATTCGGGTGTTACCCGCTTGTGCGTGGCTAGGTCTTTGGTAGAGCGTCGTGGTTTGATCCTTGTTTGGGTTGGTGATTCCCTTAGTGTTAAGTTTTCCCCCTGTTGTTTTTGTGCTGTCGAATCAGGGCTTTCAGGGTTGTCTTACCCTCTTAGGCGGTTTCTTAGCTTTTGCTAATCTAAAGGTGCTAGACCTAGAGTTTTCGTCGTGACTTTGGGTTTGGGCTGGTTGTCCAGGTTTGATGCTGTTATCCAATGCAAGGTAGAGCGTTTGGTCATTAAGCTGGACATCGGCCAACTCTCGAGCGTGTTTGGTTTTCCGCGCTATGTTCTCCCCGATTTTTGCCGCGATGTGTGTCGGGAGCCTTTTGTTTCCAATGGTGTTGCTTATCTTGTTTCTATGCTAGGAACCATTTTCAGTTTGTTGTGTATCGAGGTTTTTCCTGTGGCGCGGGAGTTCCCTGATGTCTTCCCAGTTAATCCCCCTAGTTCTTCTACCTGTGAGAGTTGAGGAGTTTGTTTCTGACCTTGAGCCGGGTACTCGTCCTATTGCTATGGCACCGTACCCTTTAGCCGCGTGTGTGTTGCGAGAGTTGCGCACTCAGTTAGATGAGTGGTTGCAGTGTGCTTTTTCCTGACCTAGTTCCTTGCCCTAGAGTGCTCTCGTCTTGTTCGTAAAGAAGAAAGTTAGGTCGGTGAAATTGGGTGTCGATTGATGTTTTGCTTGATCAGTTGCGTGGTAGTTCAGTGTTTTCGAAGGCTGATCTTCGTTTAGGCTTCCTTTAGTTGGGGATCCGCGAGTCAGACGTTACGCGATCTGCTTTCTATTCTCGGCTTGGACATTTCGAGTTCTTGGTAATGTCCCTTTTCCTTTTTGGGTAATCTTATCCGCATCTGTTTTCTTAGCCCTCTTCGATTACCGTTTATATCTAGCGAGTGAGAGCTTACCTCTCCCTTTGCTCTTTTCATTCGTTGTTTCTAAGTTCCGGTTTTAAGTTTCGGGACGAAACTTCCGTTTAGGTGGGGTGACTGTAACACCCCGGAATTTTCAGGAATTTTTGATTCCTTCGTTGACGTCACCTTTGACGTCTGGGCGTTACTTTTAACGTCGAGTTAGCGGCGCCGTTCACCTTAGGTGAAATTTTCATTGAGTTCGGCGTTCGTTTAGTTTTTAGCAGTAATATGATAATAATAATAATATCATTTTTTTTATTAAAATCATATATATATATGGTTCGTTCGACGAAAATCCTCCTTTCCCCTATAATGATAACTTAAAAGCACTGTCTATATTTTCTTTTGCAATAATATATATGTTATGATGAAGTGCAACTTCATAATTAATTGTTCGTCGGCGGCAGCATACGTAGTACCAAGGCCATGTTCTCTAATTTATGTAGTTATATGGGAGCTGCGAATAAGGAAAGAAATGATGTGCGGATAGCAGTTGCGTGATTTATCTATATGAGCTGCCAATGCAATTGATATGCTAATAGCCTTGCTAATACATGGTGTGCCAATAGCTATTGTGTGGGTTAATCCTTAATAGCCTAGACTTATGTTGGGCTGCAAATAGACTTCTTGGCTTGAGGTTTTAAGCGGTGGATTCATTCATTCACAGCATTTTATCGTCCTCTTTACCAAACTGACGACCTCTCCTCACTTCCTATCCCTTTCTCGACGGTGTCTCTCTAGGGCACGGCGCCGATCTCCTCCTCCGCTCTCCTTTCCTTCTCTTTCTCTCGGAAAAGCAGTGCTCTTGTGGCTGTTTAAGGACCTGTAGCTGCGGATTTTGGTTGAGCTGGAGCCTGTTCTTCGTCGCCGGGGCTAGGGCTTCTCCGAGCTTGTCGATCCGGAGGTTCTCCGGCTCTTTTAGAGGCAAGGAAACTCTTCACCTTCTTCTCCTTCATCCCCTCCCCTTTTTGCTTTACCGAGCTTGGCAGATTTCATTTTTTTTATGGGGGTCTTCCCTACTGCTATGCTGTTAATGGGGGGGAGCTTTTACTTATGCTGTTGGGGTTATCTTACTTCTGCTATGCCTTCTCAGTTAGAGCTTTCCTTATGCTGTTTGGGGTTTAATTTCGCCGATAATTGAGGGGGTGACTGCTCTACTTGGTCAGTTAGGAGCTTAAAAAAATATATAAATCTTGGGGGTTTGTGCTGGCAGTTCTTGCTTAGTTCCCGATTTCCTGCATTCAATTTTTGTTCTGTTATTTGGGAGTCATGCTGTCAGTTTTCTTACCTGAATTCTTAAGCTGGGGGCTTATGCTGGCTGTCCTTATCACCTGACCTCTTAGACCCTGCTACCCGATTAATGCTTGGGGGCTTTTGATGGCAGATCTTCTTTTTTTTTGGCTCCTGATATCAGGATCTATTTGGGGTTAAGTATGCATTATGATGGGGGCTGCTTATATTCTTTTAATCTAATTGGGGGGCTGCCTTGTAGAATCGGTATGGGGCTATGATATATATATATAAAATTCCAGTTGGACTTGTTAGGAGTTGCTTTGCATCATTTCTGTTTGAATTATTCCGTCTGGGGCTGCTGTTATATTTATGAGGGGGCTGCTCCTTGCTTTTGTCTAATGAGGGGGCTGCTGTTATATTTATGAGGGGGCTGCTCCTTGCTTTTGTCTAATGAGGGGGGCTTCTGTTATATTTATGAGGGGGCTGCTCCTTGCTTTTGTCTAATGAGAGGGCTGCCTTTCATATGTTCCGATTTGTTTTGGGGGCTGCTATATGATTCCAGTTGGGATCTGTCTAAAAGTATTGTTAATTGGGGGTCGTTACCTTCTTTATATTTGTCTAGTTGTGGCTGCCCTACTTATGTTCTAGTCGGATTGGGGGCTGCTGTTGGATCCATTGGATATTTCTTTTCTTTTCGTTTGTTGGCTGAATTTCCCTGAATCGTGCTCCCTTAAATTCTTGGCGGTTTTGGGAACCAATCCTTACATTTCCTGGAAATTTAGCTTCCTAATTCCTGTCGGGCAGGGGGAACTAGATGCTAAATTTCCTGGGAATGTCTCGTGTTAGTCCCCGAAGTTTTTGGCAAAGTGATTAATTTTCTGTATCTTGGAGGTCGTGTAGATGTATTTCGGTTTCGAGCTTTATAACCGATTCAAATTTATTGGCCGCTTCGCTCTATAGTTAAGTAAACAAATGCTATTATAATTTATACGGCTTTATACTTAAAGTGCAAATGCTAAAGTTTATTTCCCTGTATCAAATATAAAATTTATTATGTTGGGGGCTGCTATGTATCTATCAGTTGGGAGTTTAAACCTGTATATGGGGGTTGCTATGTTCGTATGATCTTTCTTATAGGAGTTAGGACGATTCTATTTAAGCCGTCTTAGGAAGCTAGTCCCGTGTTTTGTTTAGTTGCTGCTATATTAGTTGTGCGTCGGCTAGCTATTGTGGTCATCTTTTGGCTCTTGTATTGATCCACATTGCCGCCTCGAGCGAGATCTGGATGGTTTGGGTTGGCTATGTTCTGATGGTCTAGCCGGCTAAAATTCTCTGGGAATGTCGTATTTTAATCCCTATAGATTTGGGGAAGTAGAAGCTACATTCCCTGGGAATTTCCCTTGTTAATCCTCGATAACTTACCGAGATTAGTAATTGGCAAGCCGAAAAGTGGTGTAAATGTATTCTGGGGTCGAGCTTTACCCCTGTTTCAAGTTTGAGTAGCTTACTTCTTATGGAAAGGGAAGGTGTCATATGTTCCTTATGGCCTTATACCTATAGCATAGATGTTAATGCTCCTTCTTCCTTCTTTATATGCTAGAATTTCCTTGAGTGTCAAACCCCGTAGGCTGCCAACGAGTCTCGTAGGATTTGGTTTGAACTGGAGTGTGGGTGGACATAGGGGCCCCCAGCACGGTGGTTTTGGACTGGAGTGTGGGAGGACGCAGGGGCCCCCAACTCAGTGGTTTGGACTGGTGTGTGAGGTGGACATGGGAGCCCCCACCCCAGGGATTTGTCTTTGACTGGTGCGCGGGAGGACGTAGGGGCCCCCAGCACAGTAGTGTTGCTTGGAGTGTGGGTGGACATAGGGGCCCCCACCCCAGTTCCTTGACTTGTTGTGCAGCAGCTTGGTTTGACTCGTGCCTACCTTATGCTTACTTTTCAGCTTCTCCTTTACTTCTGTTGTTTCCTTGCACCCTTTGGGCTGAGGCATTCTTTTCTTATGAATGCCTCAGGTTCAGGTTTGTAGCTGCCGCCGGAGTTCGAGTGGGGACGTTTTGTTCGCTGTTGAGGCCTTCCCTCTCTAGTGGGTAAGGATGTTGTTGGTTCAGTTCTGTCTTGTAGCTTTTCTTTTGGGCTGTTGACCTCTCCCGGCGGGTTCGTGTCAGATGTTGACGCCCGTACGTTTTTTCTTAGCTTACTTGCTTACGCTGCTGCTAGTTCTTTTTGCTGCTTAGTATTTTTGTACTCATTAACTCTGGGAAAAAGATTATTTTGCTGTATATTAGCGCAGTTCCTTAGCTTTATAAAAAGTTATTCCTAAGGTCGTTTGTCACATTTACTATTAAATATCACCTATTTGCGAAACGTAAACCAAAGTAAAATAAAAAAATGATATTTATTTATTATGTACTAAATTTAGACCGGCGATCGCCCTGGGGACGTCTCTAGTCTCCAGCGCCGTTAGGAATAAAATGAACCTACTTTCTTCCGTTGTATACGCATATTTTTATAAAACGCGGCTTAGTAAACCGCAGGGCCGAGGGACACGGTCTCCTAACCCAAATTAAATAAACCTTAAAAGACAATCCTTTTATTAATTTGTACCTGTTTGTAAAAGAAAAAGCTCGTGTAAGTGCTCGCCTGAACGTCTGTAGTTGTCCCCTACAGGACGTGGCATCATGACGCGTGTTTTCCCCTTCGCTCTGATAATATAAATTATTTCGGGAAAATACGGGTTGTGACAGTTGGTATCAGAGGGAGGTTAGCCGGGTTGCTGGAAATGTTCTGGTTGGCTCGGTTAACCGTCCAGTGAGAATCGTTAATCATTGCATAGACTCACCGATGGGTCATCGGTAGATCTCGGCTGAAGCACGAACACTACACTCATAAGCATGAAAGAAGTATACAGGGCATATTATGTAGTATGGGATGCATAATATGTGTTTGTATATGGATCCTCATAGGTGACAACATGCGACTGTTATGTAGTATGGGATGCATAACGTAGGTCGCATGCGTGTCCATTAGATTTTTCTTTTCGTTGCATGCGATAATATGTAGTATGGGATGCATAAGATCGCATGTGTACGCCGCTCATAGCATGCATTAAGGCCTTTTCTTAGTTTGCATAGCACTGCATGCATAACATAACATTGCATAAGCACACGTGCCAAGCCAGAGATCTACACAATGACACATGTACACCCATGATTTTAAAGGTAAGATTTTAAGCTTATATGCATACGAGAGAGGTGCACGAGAGGTAAAGGATGGCAACCTGCTGACCGCAAACCTGCGAACACAACAAACAGTCAACTCGCTTCCGAGACCGCCCGACCTCAAAGTTGAGACCGCACAAAACAACCCAGGCTCTAGTTCTTACAGTTCTCATTATGAATGATGGGCCCTGCACCCCTATTTATAGGCGAGAGGACGGATGTTGTCACAGCCGCAAGAGAGGTACAGTCACCACCCATCAGATCGAGAGCGGTCTCACTGAGCAGACCGCGTGATCACACCACTTGGACAACATCCTGTCCAAGACCGCAAATCAGCAGCAGGCCGCGCACAAGCCGCGCGGACACAGATCACTCCTTCCTTAGACCGCCTAGAGCAAACCAAGAACATCTGGCCGACTTCAGACAAGTCGCCAGATCAACCTGCATAAGCCGCCCGGTCACAGTGGTAACTCAAGAACAGACCGCCCGATCTTCTACAAAGAAGATAGAACAACCAAGCAGAACAGACCTAGAAGAGACCGGAATGATACTAGAACAAACCGGCCAACACAGCAGACTGCCAGAGCCAGACCGACAGAGCACCAGCACAGAGACCGCGAGGTCTCTGCGATCACCAATAAACAGACAGCCAACCACCTTCCACTTCACTTCAATAATTTCAACACTCCCCCTTGAAGTGGGAAGTGGAAACTAGCCTGAGTAAACTTCGCAATCGAGTAAACGGTCCCTTTGCCAGCGGCTTTGTGAAGATGTCCGCAACATTGTCCACACTCCGAACATGCTCGACCATAAGAGATCCTCCCAACACCTTCTCACGAATGAAGTGGTGCTCAATCTCAATGTGCTTGGTCCTCGCGTGACAGACTGGATTATTAACCAACTTGAGAGCACTCTCATTGTCCCCGTGTAGCATAGTGGGACCTTGAACCTCCTCATGAACGTCCTTTACCAACCTCCTGAGCCAAACGACTTCCTGAGCTGCCAAGGCCGAAGCCTTGTATTCCGCTTCTGTGGTAGATACAGACACCGAGTCCTGCTTTTTGATGCACCAAGAAATAGCTGTGGTGCCTGTCATAAAGACATAACCAGACGTTGATCTTCGATCATCCATGTCTCCCCCGTAATCAGCATACATGTACCTATGCAACTCTAAGCCTGACCCTCTCCTATATAGGAGACCCAGATCAGAGGTCGACTTCACATACTTCAAAATTCCTTTTGCCGCCAGAAGATGAGGCTTCTGTGGTTCCGCCATGTACCGACTTACCTTGCCAACTGCATAAGCAATATCTGGCATTGTGATGGTCAAGTAGATCAAGCTCCCAACCAGATCTCGGAACACAAACGGTTCAGATAGAACTCTCCCCTCTTCCTTGCGAAGTTTATGATGTTGTTCCAGCGGTATAGAGCTATTCTTCCCTTCCTCCATGCCGAATCGTTGAACGATCCGCTCTGCATATCGAGCCTGAGAAACGAACACTCCGCTCTCCCGCCTCTGAACCTCGAGTCCAAGGAAATGATGAAGCTCACCCAGATCCTTCATTTCAAATCTGATAGCAAGCTCGGCTCTCAGCCTTGCTACTGCCTCCTTCGAGTTCCCGGTGACGATCATGTCATCCACATACAGCAGGACAATAACCCGAAGCACCCCCTCCTTCTTGACGAACAAGCTAGAATCATAGTCTGAAGCAAAGAACCTACAGAATAGATGATACTCCGTGATCTTCCCATACCACGCCCGAGGCGCTTGCTTCAACCCATAGAGGGCTTTCTTCAGTTTGCAGACGTAGTCCGGACAATCCTTCGAGATGAAGCCCGGCGGTTGGATCATGAAGATATCCTTGTCAATCTCTCCATATAAGAAAGCATTCTTCACGTCGAGCTGCCAAATCTCCCATCCACTGGATGCCGCCAAAGCAAAAATAAATCGAACCGAAGTCATCTTTGCCACTAGACTGAACGCCTCATCATAATCTTCTCTATACTGCTCTGAGAACCCGCAAGCCACAAGGCGAGCCTTGTATCGCTCGATCGTGTCGTCAGCTTTCTTCTTGAGCTTATAGAACCACTTGCATGTCCCAGGGGTAATGCCCTTGGGTCTGGGCACTAGAGACCAAGTCTCATTCTTCTTGAGAGCATCCATCTCCTCCTGCATAGCAATGTTCCACTGCTTCACGTCTTTGGCCTTCTCAAAGCTCGACGGCTCACGCTCATCCAAGGGACCAGCAAAGAAACATGAGACAAAGCTCACCATGTTTCCTCCTGTGTATCGATCTGGTGGCTTGATAGTCCTCTTCGACCTCCTAATAGGTTGCACCTGACTAACCACCTCCTCAGCTGCTTCTTCTGTGCTAGCTCCTCTTCCAGGAGAACTTGGAGCATCGCTCCCCCTGCTTCCAGAACCTGAAGCCTCCATCTCTGAGCTTGACACAGCTGGAGCTCCTGGTGAAACAGGCAACTCCACTTGAAGATTTTCTGCAGCCTTGTCTTTTTCATCAACCCTGCTCTCCGGTAGTTCAACTCCTGAACTCCCTTGTAGGAAGTCACCTTATCGAACACCACATCCCGAGATACCACTGATCTCCGTGTCTCAGGATCCATGCATCTCCATCCCTTCTTCCGCTCAGCATATCCAACGAAGACTAGCCTCCTTGCTTTCGCATCTAGCTTTGTCCGAAGAGCATCAGGGATATGCACATAACAGGTTGACCCGAACACCCGAAGGTGTGCAACACTCGGCTTCTCCTTGAACATCAGTTCGTGAGGGGTCTTCATGTTGATAGGACTTAGAGGCATCCTGTTGATGACGTATGCCGCACAAGACATTCCCTCTGCCCAAAAGGACTTTGGGATACTCTTGGCATGAAGCCAGCATTTGCAGGTTTCCGTCAGATAACGGATCTTCTGCTCTGCAATGCCGTTTTGCTGTGGAGTATGGGCACAAGTGATCTCTCTCCGGACGCCATGCTTCCTGCAAAAACTTGAGAACTCACCAGAGGTGAACTCCCCACCATTGTCAGTTCTCAATTTTTTCACCCGCAGTCCTAACCGACCTTCCACCAGCTCCTTGAACTACACAAACTTCGCAAAAGCTTCCGACTTCTCTTTCAGAAAATACACCCAGACATATCTGGTATAATCGTCGATCAACACCAACATATATCTGTTGCCTCCAAGGCTTGCGGTGGCAGTTGGTCCCATCAAATCACCGTGAATGCATTCCAACGGTGCTTTGCATCTTGTTTGTGATTTATCAAATGGATGTCGATGAGACTTACCAAACTGACATCCCGCATAAACATGACCGTCTCCATAGGAAGACAAGCTAGGCAGGCCCTTGACAAGGCCCCTTACCGCCATAGCCTTCAATTTATCCATGCCTACATGCCCCAACCTTTCATGTCAGATAGCCGCGCTATCATTGGTCTTCATCTTGTCAACATAGGTACTTGTCGATAAAACGAACAAGTCCTTTACCCGCTTTCCAACATGAATTACATCTCCCTTTATCTCCGGTTGAGTTTTAAGAAACTTCACTTCTGTTGGGCCAAACAGAACGTTATAACCGGCATCAACCGCATTGGTCATAGAGAAGAGATTCTTCTTCATACCTGGCACGTGATAAACACTCCTTAATGTGAGTGGACCCTTATCACTGCTCAGAGAGACAACACCTTCTTGTTCTACTGAATGAACAAAATTATCAGCCGTAATGATGGCATCGTTACCTGAGTAAGGCGCCAAAGAAGAAAACTTTGATTCATCCCCGGTGAGGTGATGCCCACACCCTGAATCCACGATCCAATCCTCTTCGAAGTTGATGGCAGCCAAGGCCTTAACGGGCATCGCCGTCATATTGGCCGCAAAGGCTCCTCCCCATCCAGCTTCATCAGACTTTGGCTTCTCCTTCTCCGCTGCATGTCCCGGCTGAAGATTAACCCGACAATCCTTCTTGAAGTGGCCGGTCTTATTACACCTAAAGCACCTTGGTCCCTCTCACTTCTTCTTCCCATCAGACTTAGGAGCATAACCCATACCCTGCTGACATGAAGTAGAGGGTCCATCATGACCTGGCTTCTTCTTCTTCTCCCACTTCTTCTTCTTCTTCCCAGAGAACAACACATCACTATTTCCCCTAGAGATAGAAGTCCCCGCCATCTGTCTTGCCAAACTTTCCTGCGAAGCAAGTAAGTTTTCCAGCTTCAACAGGGATGGCTGATTTGCCCAACCCTGAACTGACGTCACAAAGGCAAGATACTCCTTCCGCAAGCCGCGAATGATATGCCTCTTCAGTTTTGCCTCCGAGATGGGCTCATCAGGGTCCAATGCAGAAATCTCTGCTGTGAGGTTCTTCATCTTGAGAAAGAAAGTAGAGATGGAAAGATCACCTTGAGAGGCCTTCTCTAGCTCATTTTCAAGAAACTGTAGTTGAGCTACATTCTTCTTATTGAATAGCCCGTCCAAAGACGTCCAAATCTCAGCAGCAGATTTACATCCAATGATGTGATCGAATAGCTCTGGTGAGATAGACCTCTTGAGTGTGAACTCTGCCTTTGCATTAGTCCTCATCCAAATTCTCACCTCTGCCATATTATCTCCTGTTAGATGAACTTCTTGTGTGTCTTCTCCTCCAACTATCTTCCATAGATCCTCGCCAAGCAAGTAACTCTCCATACACGACTTCCATTTTTTGATGTTAGTCGATGTGAGGAGTTCAATACCAAGCCCTCTTGCGTATCCAGCCTCCATGGCAAACTATGTGGTTTCTTCTTCACAAAGACGATGGCAACTCAAGTTGACCACTGCTTATCCACTCCAACAACCTAGCTCTGATACCATGTTAAAATTTTTGATTTGAATCGTTTAGGAGTAAGTAGGAGTTGCATCAACTGAGTTATAGCCAAACAACCACAATGAAACACAGCAACACAATAGTCTTTATTGAATCACAATACTTCATTACATTTCGAGACATACATGGCGAGACATGATTCAGAAGAATCACGAAGAAGAGAAGAATAAAACACACCAAAAACACAAATTTGGCGACCTGATCAAGCAGAGACCGCACAGAACGCTCGACTCCAGAGACCGCCCGACATGTTCTGAGACCGCACGAACAGAATATAGGCAAGATGACCTGCACTGCAAGACCGCCACCTCAGACCGCACGAACTGGAGCTTATTGAATTGAACAGAAAACAGAAGCTGTCGCCAGACCGCAATTCAGATCGCCTAACCACAAAAGGTCGCCTGATCGCCGAGCTCGCTGTGAACAGCACAAGAACAACATAAACAAGTTTGCAGACAAGCCGCTGCCGAACTATTTATTAAAGCCACTGGGAAATCACCAAGGAAGGAGACCGCAACCTGCTGACCGCAAACCTGCGAACACAACAAACAACGAACTCGCTTCCGAGACCGGCCAACCTCAAAGTTGAGACCGCACAAAACAACCCAGGCTCTAGTTCTTATAGTTCTTGTTATGAATGATGGGCCCTGCACCCCTATTTATAGGCGAGAGGACAGATGTCGTCACCGCCGCAAGAGAGGTACAGTTACCACCCATCAGATCGCGAGCGGTCCCACTGAGCAGACCGCGCGATCACACCACTTGGACAACATCCTGTCCAAGACTGCAAATCAGCAGCAGACCGCGCACAAGCCGTGCGGACACAGATCACTCCTTCCTTAGACCGCCTAGAGCAAACCAAGAACATTTGGACGACTTCAGACAAGTCGCCAGATCAACCTGCATAAGCCGCCCGGTCACAGCGGTAACTCAAGAACAGACCGCCCGGTCTTCTACAAAGAAGATAGAACAACCAAGCAGAGCAGACCGAGAAGAGACCGGAATGATACTAGAATAAACTGGCCAACACAGCAGACCGCTAGAGCCAGACCGGCAGAGCACCAGCACAGAGACCGCGCAGTCTCTGCGATCACCAATAAACAGACCGCCGACCACCTTCCAGTTCACTTCAATAATTTCAACACTTAGTAGATATGTTCATGGGGGTGTAATAATGCCCTAGGGAATTTTGAGAGAATTTTAGGAGTATTTATTCCCCCTAAATTAGATTATAACCTTTTTAGGGCTTTTTCTTGTAAAGGAAATTTACATGCTCAAATGGTCTTGGATGGTGATGAATCCATGATAGTGCCTTTATAATCATATGATGGACCTCTGGAAATTTTTGTGTAATTAATTAAATGATTTAACCAGTACCTCATTCAAAAGGTACTTATTTGGTCTTAATCTTAAGAAAAATACTTGATGGTCCAATACTCTCTGGAAAAATGTGCAACTTAATGATAGGAAATTTCAGGGCATTAGGAAGCTCTGTAAAGTTTTATATAATTTTTGGAGATTGTTATCGGTAGGCTACTTCACAACGTGTTCATATTAGGATTTATTTGGAATATTTATTTAGGTGAGAAAATGATTTCCATAAATTGTGAAACTCATTCAGCAAGCCTTTATGAACATATTGGAGATCTAGTATTTGTTTCATAATTTTTAGAATTATTTAACAATAGGTTCCTTCACAATTTTCCCTTGACAGGGTTTCTTTGGAATATTCATTTATGTGACTAATTTGCCTTTATAAATTCTGAAATTGGGCCCGTAGACTTTTCTGACTAATATGAGGGTCTAGTAATTTTTCCATAATTTTTTGATCAGTAATTTTGATGGTTCCTTCTTTAACCTCCAACTTTGGAAAGATGCTAAATATTATAATTAGAGGACAATTCCTGATTGTAAAATTGTGACACTCTGTACTTACTATTATTTTGGCATGATAGATTTATCTTAATTTTATGAGAGTCATATCATAAGAATACCTTGCACTTCATGTTCATATTCATGCTTGGCAAATATTGGAGAAATTAAAATAAATGCTAAAATATTAAGGAAAAGTATGAATTTTTGGATTTAGTCTTATAATGCCATGATAGTCCTCCAGTAAAAATCTTGTGTCATGGGGATGACAATTTGGAGTGCTTCTACTTATTAGCTTCATGTAGTTAGTTTGGTCTGCGTATAGTAAAAATATGAAACTTGGGTATTTAGGGGCCTACCAAGTGAAAGTGGCATGTAGTTGGTGTACATGGTCAGGATGAAGAGTTTGAGGTCATCAAAAAGGAGTTTAGGAGATAAGAGTGCTAGGTGAGCTAAGGGTAAGGTCATGCTTGTGATTGACGAAAGATCGTCTTTCCCCTAGCGTGTCATAAACCACCTAGGGTTAATACAAGTGAAATGGTAATAGGCTTAGGCATGTGGGTAGGTACCCATAACATTAAATGCCTTGAGAAAAGGAGCCTTGGTGTGTCATCCCAGTATAGTTCCTAGTACCGTAGTGAGCCCCTTACAGGGTAATCCTCGTGAAGTCCAAGGTTAACCATAAATTGTAGGGCTAAGTTCTTATACAAGATTAACTAAGTAATATACTCACTCACACTCCATTGTCATGAGTGTTTTAGCCGGTTTGGTATTACGGGCGGTAGGCTCGGTGGTTGTAGCAATAAACTTATTAGTCTGGTGAGTTGTGACTCAACCATGTTTATTGTGCCAGACGGGTTAGCTCGAGGAGCTTATGACTCGGAGATAGATGTAAACATGTTTGCATGTGCATAAGGGGGTGGGTCCTTAGTGTTGATTGTCGTTGCACCGGCATTAATGATTGGGCTCGGTAAGTGTGGATAACCCTTTACCAAGACAAGTCTGGTGGTCTATCCAGCAAGAGTACGCAGGAGCTCCGCTATTGTGTTCATAGCGTTGAGTCCTACGTTAGGTCTAGGTTAGGTAGTGCAATTACCAACCTAGAGGTGGGTGAGGCCCAACCCACCACTTCTATTTGCCACTACGAGAGTATCCTGGGAGTTTTTCTAGCTCCAAAAAGAGGGAACTAAAGGTCTGTGCGCATAGAATCGAAGTGTGTGAGTTGCACTTGTATGAACATATCATTAAATAGCATAACTCTGCGTGTCATTACATAAGCATTGCATTTCAACCCCTACACCTATCGTATAAATTGGTTATGGGACTTTTTATACGATAAGCTCTGCTAAACGACCCCTTGGTCTATAGGTTTGTGTGGGCATTCCAATAAATCAATTGTTACTTTTCTACTCTTACTTACTGTCCTTTACATGCTCCTTATTATGCTTTATTTACTGCTTTAATTATATATATACACTTGTGTAGTGGTAGTTGTTCCTGTAGCTAGGACATGACATTTGCTTTATTTATACCCCTTGTTGTCCTCCGCTTCATTCCTCCCGCTCGGTGCCTAGGAGTCACCGGGGGATGGGTGGGGGATTGACTTAGTCTTTTGACTAACGGTCGGTGGACCTTATCATTTTAGGGGACCGAGGAGATGCTGTAGCACCAGAGGCCGGTGTAGATGGAGACGGGGCAGTCTAGCACATGAGCACCATTGACGAGATCCATGAGCATCATTTAGCTTTAGTATTTTTGCTTCCGCGAGAGAAAATGTAGTGAGGAATTGATGTACCGGGCATGAGCCCTTTATTTTTATTGTACCTTTTATTCAGATGTTTGATGTGGACACCTCTTTATGATGGTTTTACTTTCTATGTGATATGGACTTGGCTTCTATAAGTCTTTAAGCTTTACTTCTTTGTGATCAATAAGACCGACAGGATCGGCATTTTGTAGTAGCATCCTTCCCGAGTGAGGGTGTCACCGCAAAACGGCGGTTCTGGCATAAGACCCCGGGTTTGAAAAGAAAAAAAAGGCGTCTTACCAAGTGGTATCAGAGAAAACCTCGATCCGAAGAAAAGAAAAGAAGTCCACAAACCCTGGGCCACCCCGCGTGGGCTTAGTTTGAGGACAAACTAGCAGCGGAAGCAATGGTTTGCCCATAAGGGAAATCACATGAAAAGTCCACTTCTAACTGAATATTCTTTAGCTAAGTCCCTTATGAGTGTAATTTTCTTGTGTAGCCCGCGACGAACCCTACACCGCAGCATGGAATTCCACCGACTCCAAACGTCGTTACACCACCACTGACTCCTACCCTGTTCCAGCAGACGGAGATGGGACAAACACTAACTGCCATACTGGAGACATTCAAGGCACAGCAGGCACGAACTCCTCAGCAAAACCCTGGGGCTAACTGGTTGAGCGTCTTCCGAGGCCTCTCCCCCCCATCATACCTCGGGACGGAGGCAGTTGTGAGGACTGAGGAGTGGGTGGACATCATGGAGGAGATGCTGATAGGGATTCAGTGCCCGACATATATGGAGGTGCCACTGGTGGTCTCATCTTTGGAGTCCCATGCAAAGAGATGGTGGAAGAGGTTCCTGGACACATCATATGCAGGACTGGAGGCCGCGGATATTTCTTAGGATGAGTTCAAGGAAGCACTGCTGGAGCATTCTGTGCCGCAGTCTGCAAGAGGCGAGCTGGAGGACAGATTTCTGCAGTTAAGGCAGGGGAGCAGGATAGTTCTAGAGTATCACCGGGAGTTTACCCATCTATCTCGGTTTGCAGTTTCGTATCAGCTGGATGATGCAGCATACGCAAAGAGGTTCTACAAGGGACTTCGTGATGAGCTGAGGCAGACCCTCCTCTTCGTCTTTGACGGCAGTATGACTAAGATCCTGGAGATGGACAAGAAGCTGGAGGTGGACCATCAAACTTTTCATGGAAGGAAGAGACAAATGGAGGACCAGGGACGGGGAGGCAGAAAGGACCAGCCGAGAGGTCGAGATGCTGGGGAAGGAAGGACGGGGGTCCGACCCCGCCAGGAGCAGAGATAGGGGCAGAGGGAGCTGGTAGTGTTGGCTCCGCAGCCTCTACACATGCGGGAGATGCCGAGGATTGGAGGAGGTGGGCCACCTCCGGAGTGCTACCACTGCCACCAGACTGGCCACATCCGGAGGAACTTCCCTCAGAGGAATGCACCACCAGCACTACAGGCTGCCCCACCGGCCCAGCATTTCGGGGGCCAGGGACGTGGACGAGGTCGTGGATTTCAGGGCGGAGACCGGAGACAGAACAGGAAACAAATGTACGACCTGGACCTAGCACAGCCCCGGGACCTGGCAAGGGTCATCACAGGTACTTTGATGTGCCTTTTTATTTAAATGTTAGTACCTTTTAATTTTAGTTCTACCTTAGCATTAAACCAAACAAACAAAAACCACCCAGGTATAGTACTCATCTGCGGCAAGCCCACATACACTTTATTTGATATGGGTGCCTCTCACTCGCTCATCTCGAAAGAATTCGTAGGTGATTTGTGCCAAATCCAACACTTTGAGGGCATCTACAGGAGGGTGCGATTCCCGGATGGATCAGAGATTCTAACAAATGCGAAGTGCAACATGAATGTGGAGATTAGAGGGAAACTGTTCGAAGCTCCGGCGACACGCTTGAAGATGAAGGACTTTGATCTGATCTTAGGTATGAACTGGCTGCACTGGAACCATGCAAAGATTCACTGTCCGACAAGGAGGATCGTTCAAAAGCATGAATATGGTGAAGTAGTAATCGAAGGTATCAAACCCCCCTCCCGTATCTTTTTATCATCAGTTCAAGCCGTCAAGACCCACCTGCAGGGAGAAGAAGTATACCAGGTGCTCTTCGAGGCGACAGAAGTCAAAGATTCGGTGTCGAATATCCCGGTCGTGTGGGATTTTGCCGATGTATTTCCGGAGAAGCTGCTAGGGCTGCCACCGCACCGCGAGAAGGATATTCAAATCCAACTGGTGCCGGGGGCTAAGCCTGTTAAAATTTTTGATTTGACCGTTTAGGAGTAAGCAGGAGTTGTATCAACAAGAGTTATAGCCAAACAACCACAATGCCAAAACCAACAACACAAGAAATCTTTATTGAAATAATACTGCTTTACAATGTGAGGCATACATGGCGAGACATGATTCATAAGAATCACGGAGACGAGGAGAACAAACACACAAAAAACAGAAACCGGCGGTCTGCCAGAAGGAGACCGCACGGACTGCAACAAAGGCTCAGGCCGCCCGGCTTGTTCTGCTGTACTTCTAGACCGCTTGCACAGTCAGACCGCAGAAACACCTTGAGATTGCGCGAACAGAAGCAGACAGACTGCACTGCCAGACCGCAATCCCAGACCGCACGAACTGAAGCTTATTGAACTGAACGAAGAACGGAAGCTGTCGCCAGATCGCAACTCAGATCGCCTAACCGCTGAAGGTCGCCTGATCGCTGAGTTCGATGCGAACAGCACAAGAACAATAAACCAGTTCGCTGACAGACCGCAGACGAACTGTTTATTCGAGCCACCGGAAATCACCAAGGAAGGAGACCGCAACCTGCTGACCGCAAACCTGCGAACACAACAAACGGTTAGCTCGCAACCAAGCCGCGCGAACTCAAACTTGAGACCGCAAGAATCTATCCGGGCTCTTATTCTTACAGTTCTCGTTAGGAATGACGGGCCATGCACCCCTATTTATAGGCGGGTGGACGGATGTCGTCACCGCACAAACTGGGATACAGACACCGCCCATCAGATCGCGAACGGTCACAAAGAACAGACCGCGCGAACACAGCACTTGGACAATATTCAGTCCAAGACCGAAGTCAGCAGCAAGCCGCGCACAAGCCGCGCGGACACAGCGATCACCCTCCCTGAGATCGCCAACATCAGAGAAGCAACTGGCCGACTTGAACCAAGTCGCCAGAACAGCACAACCAAGCCGCCCGGTTTCAGCGGTCAACCAGGAACAGACCGACTAGAACAAGACCGGAAACAACCCGCAACAGGTCGCCAGAACCAGCGACCAAAACCAAGAAGCAAGCTGGCCGATCACACCAGATCGCCAGACCCAAACCGCCAGAGTACCAGCGCAGACCGCGCGGTCTCTGCGATCTCCAGCCTCCAGACCGGCCGGACTCCTTTCCACTTCACTTCAACAATTTCAACACACCCCCTTGAAGTGGGAAGTGGAAACTAGCCCGAGCAACTCCCTTAACCGAGTAAACGGTCCCTTCGCCAGCGGCTTTGTGAAGATGTCTGCGACATTGTCCACACTCCGAACATGCTCGACCATAAGAGATCCTCCCAACACCTTTTCACGAATGAAATGGTGCTCAATCTCTATATGTTTGGTCCTCGCGTGACAGACTGGATTGTTGACCAGCTTGAGAGCACTCTCATTGTCCCCGCGTAGCATAGTGGGACCTCGAACCTCCTGATGAACGTCCTCTACCAACCTCCTGAGCCAAATAGCTTCTTGAGCTGCCAAGGCCGAAGCCTTGTACTCCGCTTCTGTGGTAGATACAGACACCGAGTCTTGCTTCTTACTGCACCAAGAAATAGCTGTGGGGCCCGCCATAAAGACATAACCAGACGTTGATCTCCGATCATCCACATCTCCCCCATAATCAGCATCCATGAAACCATGCAAGTCCAAGCTTGACCCTCTCCTATATAGGAGACCCAAATCAGAGGTCGACTTCACATACTTCAATATGCCTTTTGCCGCCAGAAGATGAGGTTTCCGTGGTTCCGCCATGTACCGACTCACCTTGCCAACTGCATAAGCAATATCCGGCCTTGTGATCGTCAAGTAGATCAAGCTCCCAACCAGAGCTCGGAATACCAACGGATCAGATAAAACTCTTCCCTCATCCTTTCGAAGCTTATGATGTTGCTCCAAAGGTATAGAGCTGCTCTTCCCTTCCTCCATGCCAAATCGTTTCACGATTCGATCCGCATATCCTTCCTGAGAAATGAGCACTCCGCTCTCCCGCTTCTGGACCTCGAGTCCAAGGAAATGGTGAAGCTCCCCCAGATCCTTCATCTCGAATCTGATAGCAAGCTCAACCCTGAGTCTTGCAACAGCTTCCTTCGAGTTCCCGGTGACAATCATGTCATCCACATACAGCAGCACAACCACCCGAAGCACCCCCTCCTTCTTGATGAACAAGCTTGAATCACAATCTGAAGCAACGAATCCGCAGAATAAGAGATATTCTGCAATCTTCCCGTACCACGCTCGAGGCGCTTGCTTCAACCCGTACAGGGCCTTCTTCAATTTACAAACATAGTCCGGATACTCCTTCGAGATGAAACCTTGCGGTTGAGTCATGAAGATATCTTTGTCAATCTCGCCGTATAAGAAAGCATTCTTCACGTCGAGCTGCCAAATCTCCCAACCACTCGAAGCCGCCAAGGCAATAACAAATCGAACCGAAGTCATCTTTGCCACTGGACTAAATGTTTCATCATAATCTTCTCCGTACTGCTGTGAGAACCCGCGAGCCACAAGGCGAGCCTTGTAACGCTCGATACTACCGTCAGCTTTCTTCTTCAGCTTGAAGACCCACTTGCAAGTGACAGGAGTAGTGCCCTTGGGCTTGGGCACAAGAGACCAGGTCTCATTCTTCTCGAGAGCTGTCATTTCTTCTTGCATAGCAATGTCCCACTCCTTCACACCTCTGGCCTTCTCAAAGCTCGACGGCTCCCTTTCATCTAAGGGACCAGCAAAGAAACATGAAACAAAGTTCACCATGTTTCCTCCTGTGTATCGATCTGGTGGTTGAATAGTCCTCTTCGACCTCCTAAGAGGTTGCTCCTGACTAACCACCTCCTCAGCCGCTTCTTCTGTGCAAGCTCCTCTTCCAGATGAACTTGGAGCATCGCTCCCCCTGCTTCCAGAACCTGAAGACTCCATCTCAGAGCTTGACACAACTGGAGCTCTTGGTGAAACAGGCAACTCCACTTGAAGACTTCCCGCAGCTTTTCCACCTTCATCAATCCTGCTCTCTGGTAGTTCAACTCCTGAACTCCCCTTGTAGGAAGTCACTTCATCGAACACCACATCCCGAGAAACAATTGACCTCCGTGTCTCAGGATCCATGCATCTCCATCCCTTCTTCCGCTCATCATACCCAACAAAGACTAGCTTCCTTGCTTTCGCATCTAGCTTTGTTCGAAGAGCATCAGGAATATGCACATAGCAGGTTGATCCGAACACCCGAAGGTGAGCAACACTCGGCTTCTCCTTGAACATTAGTTCGTGAGGGGTCTTCATGTTGATAGGACTTAGAGGCAATCTGTTGATGACATAAGCTGCACAAGACATTCCCTCCGCCCAGAAGGACTTTGGGATACTCTTGGCATGAAGCCAGCATTTGCAGGTTTCCGTCAGATGACGGATCTTCCTCTCCGCAACGCCATTCTGCTGTGGAGTATGGGCACAAGTGAGCTCTCTCCTGATGCCATGCTTCCTGCAAAAACTTGAGAACTCACCAGAGGTGAACTCCCCACCATTGTCAGTTCTAAGTTTTTTAACCCGCAGGCCAAGCCGACCTTCAACCAGCTCCTTGAACTCCACGAATTTTGCAAAGGCTTCTGACTTCTCTTTCAAGAAATACACCCAGACATATCTGGTGTAATCGTCAATCAACACCAACATGTATCTGTTGCCTCCAAGGCTTGGGGTGGCAGTCGGTCCCATCAAATCACCGTGGATGCACTCCAACGGCACTTTGCACCTTGTTTGCGATTTGTCAAATGGAAGTCGATGAGACTTACCAAACTGACATCCTTCGCAGACATGACCGTCTCCATAGGAGGACAAGCTAGGCAAGCCATTAACAAGGCCCCTTACCGCCATAGCCTTCAATTTGTCCATGCCTACATGCCCCAACCTTTCATGCCAGATGGCCGCGCCATCATTTGTCCTCATCTTATCAACATAGGTACTTGTCGATAAAACGAACAAGTCCTTCACCCGCTTGCCGACATGAATAACTTCTCCCTTTATTTATGGTTGAGTTTTGAGAAACTTCACTTCTGTAGGGCCAAACAGAACGTGATAACCGGCATCGACCGCATTGGTCACAGAGAAGAGATTCTTCTTCATACCAGGCACGTGATAAACACTCCTCAACGTGAGTGGACCCTTATCACTGCTTAGAGAGACGACTCCTTCGTGCTCTACAGGATGAATAGAATTATCAGCCGTTATGATAGCATTGTTACCTGAGTAAGGTGCCAAAGAAGAGAACTTTGATCCATCCCCGGTGAGATGATGTCCACACCCTGAATCAACAATCCAGTCCTCTTCATAGTTGATGGAAGCCAAGGCCTTAACGGGCATCGCCGTTATATTAGACACAAAGGCTCCTCCCCATCCAACTTCACCAGATTTTGGCATCTCCTTCTCCACTGCATGTCCCGGCTGAAGATTCACCCGGCAATCTTTCTTGAAGTGCCCGGTCTTATTGCATCTAAAGCACCTCGGTCCCTCTCCTTTCTTCTTCCCATCAGACTTAAGAGCATAGCCCCTATCTTGCTGACCTGAAGTGGAGGGTCCATCATGACCCGGCTTCTTCTTCTCCCATTTCTTCTTCCTCTTTCCAGAGAACATCACATCACTTTCTCCCTCGGAGATAGAAACCCCCGCCATTTGCCTTGCTAAACTTTCTTGTGAAGCAAGAAGGTTCTCCAGCTCTAACAACGACGGTTGATTTGCCCAACCCTGAACTGAAGTTAAAAAAGCAAGATACTCCTTCCGCAACCCGCGGATGATATGCCTCTTCAGCTTTGCCTCAGAGATTGGCTCATCAGGGTCCAGAGCAGAAATATCTGCCGTGAGGTTCTTCATCTTAAGAAAGAAAGTAGAAATAGACAGATCGCCTTGAGAGGCTCTTGCCAACTCATTTTCAAGAAATTGTAGCCTAGCTACATTCTTCTTATTGAACAATCCATCCAAGGATGTCCAAATCTCAGCAGCAGACTTACATCTGATAATATGATCAAACAGCTCCGGTGAGATAGCCCTTTTGAGAGTGAACTCTGCCTTAGCATTCAACCTCCTCCAAAGTCTCACCTCTGCCATATTATCTCCTGCAAGAAACACCTCTTGTGTGTCTTCTCCACCAACTACCTCCCATAAATCCTCGCCAAGCAAGTAACTCTCCATACATGACTTCCACTTTTTAAAGTTAGTCGATGTGAGGAGTTCAATACCAAGACCTCTTGCGAATCCGCCTTCCATGGCAACCTATGTGGTCTCTTCTACACAAAGACGATGGCAACTCTAGTTGATCACTGCTTATCCACTCCAGCAACCTTGCTTTGATACCATGTTAAAATTTTTGATTTGACCGTTTAGGAGTAAGCAGGAGTTGTATCAACAAGAGTTATAGCCAAACAACCACAATGCCAAAACCAGCAACACAAGAAATCTTTATTGAAATAATACTGCTTTACAATGCGAGGCATACATGGCGAGACATGATTCATAAGAATCACGGAGACGAGGAGAACAAACACACAAAAAATAGAAACCGGCGGTCTGCCAGAAGGAGACCGCACGGACTGCAACAAAGGCTCAGGCCGCCCGGCTTGTTCTGCTGTACTTCCAGACCGCTTGCACAGTCAGACCGCAGAAACACCTTGAGATCGCGCGAACAGAAGCAGACAGACTGCACTGCCAGACCGCAATCCCAGACCGCACGAACTGAAGCTTATTGAACTGAACGAAGAACGGAAGCTGTCGCCAGATCGCAACTCAGATCGCCTAACCGCTGAAGGTCGCCTGATCGCTGAGTTCGATGCGAACAGCACAAGAACAATAAACTAGTTCGCTGACAGACCGCAGACGAACTGTTTATTCGAGCCACCGGAAATCACCAAGGAAGGAGACCGCAACCTGCTGACCGCAAACCTGCGAACACAACAAACGGTTAGCTCGCAACCAAGCCGCGCGAACTCAAACTTGAGACCGCAAGAATCTATCCGAGCTCTTGTTCTTACAGTTCTCGTTAGGAATGACGGGCCATGCACCCCTATTTATAGGCGGGTGGACGGATGTCGTCACCGCACAAACTGGGATACAGACACCACCCATCAGATCGCGAACGGTCACAAAGAACAGACCGCGCGAACACAGCACTTGGACAATATTCAGTCCAAGACCGAAGTCAGCAGCAAGCCGCGCACAAGCCGCGCGGACACAGCGATCACCCTCCCTTAGATCGCCAACATCAGAGAAGCAACTGGCCGACTTGAACCAAGTCGCCAGAATAGCACAACCAAGCCGCCCGGTCTCAGCGGTCAACCAGGAACAGACCGACTAGAACAAGACCGGAAACAACCCGCAACAGGTCGCCAGAACCAGCGACCAAAACCAAGAAGCAAGCTGGCCGATCACACCAGATCGCCAGACCCAAACCGCCAGAGTACCAGCGCAGACCGCGCGGTCTCTGCGGTCTCCAGCCTCCAGACCGGCCGGACTCCTTTCCACTTCACTTCAACAATTTCAACAAAGCCGGTATCTAGAGCTCCTTATCAGTTGGCCCCAAAGGAGCTCGACAGTTTCGGAGCCAGCTGCAGGAGTTGGTAGAAGCTGGGTTCGTTGGGCCGAGTTCCTCACCTTAGGGAGCTACGGTGTTATTCGTGAAGAAGATGGATGGGATGCTCAGATTGTGCATCGACTATAGAGCCCTGAACCGACTGACGGTTCAGAATACGTACCCGTTACCAAGGATCGACGAACTTTTTGATCGGCTGGAGGGATCCCACTACTTCTCGAAGTTGGATTTGAGATCAGGATATTACCAGCTACGGATCCAGGAGGAGGATATCCCGAAGACGGCTTTCAGCAACCGATACAGATTATATGAGTTCACGGTGATGCTGTTCGGACACACAAATGCACCATCAGCAATTATGAGCCTGATGAACCGTGTGTTCGAGCCTTATCTCGACATCTTCATCATCGTGTTCATCTACGACATCCTCATCTATTAAAAGATAGAGGAGGAGCATGCACGACATTTGGCACTAACTTTGGAGAAGCTTCGGGAGCATCGTCTGTATGCGAAGTTCAGTAAGTGCCAGTTTTGGCTAATGGAGGTGGCCTTCTTAGGCCACATTATCAGTGGAGTTGGTCTAGCAGTGGATCCAGCGAAGATCCAGACAGTGTAGGATTGGCCACCGCTGAAGACGGACCGACCTGGGGAGTTTCTTAGGACTTGCCGGCTATTACCGGAAGTTCGTGCAGGGGTTCTCCCAGATAGCCCTCCCACTCACATCCCTGACGAAAAAGGATGCTGCTTTTACATGGACGTCGCAGTGTGAGGCAGCCTTCCAGGAGCTGAAGGGTCGACTTACTACGGCCCCCATGCTTGCCCTTCCATTCGGGAGGGAAGGATTCCGGCTGTACACAGATGCGTCATACAAGGGGATGGGTGTCGTTCTGATGCAAAACTGGCACATTATAGCATACATTTCCCGCCAGTTGAAGAATCACGAGCGGAATTACCCGGTGCATGAATTGGAGATGGGAGCAGTGGTATTCGCTCTCAAGATCTGATGACACTACCTCTACGGTGTCCACTGCGACATATTCTCAAATCACAAGAATCTAAAGTACGTAGATACGCAGAAGGAGCTGAACATTCGGCAAAGACGGTGGGTTGAGTTTTTATTAGACTACCAGTACACGATGCACTACCACCCAGGGAAGGCGAATGTCGTAGCAGACGCTCTGAGCAGGAGAGCTACTACGTCAGGAGCGGAGCCCAAGTTGATGGCCATGGAGTTAGTATGGATGTTCGAGGAAATGCAGAACTCCTTAGTATCTGAGGACGATCCGGAGCTATACGAGGAGTACTTAGCGGCGATGAGTACCACTTACGACATTCGAGACCGCATCAGGGATGGGCAGAGGCAGGATGCCAAGCTAGAGCCGATTTTTAGAGCCTTGGAGGCAGGCTCAGCTGGAGACTATTCCTTGAAAGACGACCTATTAAGTTTTAGAGGCCGAGCGTATATACCAGTAGGGATCTGGATTCGGGAGACATTATGGCGGAGGCCCACAACAGTAAGTATTCAGTGCACCCGTGTATCACCAAGATGACAACGGATTTGAAGAGGACTATGTACTTGCCAGGTATGAAGAGGGACATCACCTATTTTGTGACCCACTGCGAGTCTTTCCAACTCGTGAAGGCGGAGTGCAGAAACCCAGCTGGGCTACAACAGCCACTTCCAGTGCCAGAGTGGAAGTTCGATGACATCGCGATGGAATTTATACACGGTCTTCCCCGATCACATGCGGGGAATGACTCAATTTGGGTGATCGTCGACAGATTGACGGAGGTGGCCAGATTCATTCCAGTCAGGAAGGACATTCCGGTTAGTGTTTTGGCATGAAGGTTCGTAGAGCAGTTTGTTCAGTATCATGGTGTGCTTAGGACGATCGTGTCAGATCGAGATGGACAATTTACGTCAAGGGAGTGGAGAATGGTGCAGGCCTACCTAGGCACCCAGTTGACTTTTAGTACAGCCTTCCACCCCCAGATAGACGGAGAGACAGAGAGTACCAACCGGACCCTGGAGGATCTCCTACGCCTATGCATTCTGGACCGCAGGGAGCCATGGGAGAGATTGTTGCCATTAGTCGAGTTCTGATACAACAACAATCACCAGGCCAGTATAGGCATGGCACCGTACGAGGCTTTATACGGACAGAGGTGTAGGACCCCTTTGTCTTGGATCCAGGACGAGGATCCCACGACACTTGGCCCGGGGTTTGTGGAAGATATGGAGGCTCAGGTGAGGCTGATTTGAGAAAGGATGTTGGAGACCCAGAGCAGGCAGGCCAAGTATTATGATGTACGACATCGTTTGGTAGAGTTCCAGGTGGGAGATCGAGTTTTCTTGAAGATACGTCCGATGCATGGAGTCTCGCTGGTTTGCGGGCGGAAGAAGCTCAGTCTGAGATATATGGGGACTTAAAGGATCCTAGAGCGGATCAGTCCCTTGGCTTACAGACTGGATTTACCGCCGGAATTGGAGGGATTGCACGGCGTTTTCCATGTATCCTCACTTAGGAAGGCTCTTGTAACAGTCCTGGCTAGCCTGACCCGGGCCCCTAGCCCAGAACTGCCGGCACCGACGGCCAAGGCCCATTCTGGGACGGCCTGACCAAGCCCATCCGGGTCACTAGCCCCGCCTTAGGACATTATACCGCCGGTTCAGCCTGACCACAACTGGTCAACAACAAGCCTGCAGGCCGTACACCCCAACCCCTCTCTGGCCCACCACAGGGCACATCGGGTTATTGGAGGGGGGGGGGGGGGGGGGGGGGGGGGGGGGGGCACGAACCCACACCCTCCCTTTGATGAGAATTGAGCCAGTTAAGCGGCAGCGCGTGGACTTCCGAGGAGGTCACCCATCCCGTGACTACTCCAGCCCGAGCACGCTTAACTACGGGTTAACAATGTCCACCCGAGCTTCCGGCTCAGGGACCATCACACAAGCTTATCCAACCCATCTCCTTCCCGGAGGAGATCCACACCAGTTTGCATACCCACTTAGGCTACTCTTGCCTACTATTTAGTTAGTGTTATATTTAGGGTGAGTCTTGGACTTCCCGCAGTGTACTCCATAAGGGGCCCCTAACGGTACTACGGATCAATGGGATCAACCCCACCATCCTCTTCAAGACAATTACTTTAGTTGGTAGTTAACATTTGGTTCACCCTCATTATTCCATAGATTTAAAGTGACTTAGCTCATCTCTCGTCCCACCCAATCGGGTTGGACGTACCTTCATTCCTTCTACATTAACTCTATCACAACCCCACAACTATCCCTAGGATTGACCCTCCTTGAATCATGGTGTGCTACATCTCATTTACTGATTGGATATAACTCCCAAACACTACTTAGGGGTCTGAATTGTCTAAAACTCAAAATTCAGTTTTTTACTAAACGCAGACCACCAAGTTGAACTATCCATCAACCCCATAAGGGAACCCTTCTAAATACTCATCACCAAGGTCTCAATTATCAAAGGTTCTCACTGACCTTAATAGGGTATGTTCCAATTTCCATAATTTTCCATATTAAATTGGTATTTAATATAATTTAAAGTAGTTAAGGCCTTAAGTCACATTACACATGAACTACCCTTAAAATGATTCTTCATGCTACTTGAGAATTATAAGTAAGACAATATTCCCTATCAAGGTGGTTCACTGAGTATCATGACCCTAGGATGTCATTTGGCCTACTATATCATCATAATTGTATGATTACCAAAATGCAACTTTAATTAGGAAAAATAGTATTTCACTTCTGAAAATTCTCCAAAAATTACCAAGTGTCAAAATGGGGACCTAGAGTCCTCTGCCAAATTATTGTGTCATTACCATGTGATTTGATATTTTACAATGATTAAACATTCAAAGGTAGCAATTGCCAATTTCTACATGAGGTACTTGAAATATAATTCAACCAGCCTCCACATAATTATCATGGGCATATATTAACCTAAAACTACAGATAACCAAGTATCACATCAATGCCCCATGATTTGATAGTTTAAAAAGATTAAATACTCATAAGGATGTAAAATCCACTTTCTACATGAGGTACATGAAATATAATTCTACAAGCCTCCAAATATTTATCATGGGCATATATTAACCTAAAACTACAGATAACCAAGTATCACATCATTTCCTCATGATTTGATATTTTAAAAAGATTAAATACCCATAAGGATGTAAAATCCACTTTCTACATGAGGTACATGAAATATAATTCTACAAGCCTCCAAATAATTATCATGGGCATATATTAACCTAAAACTACAGATAACCAAGTATCACATCATTGCC
This sequence comes from Dactylorhiza incarnata, assembly GCA_033032865.1. Taxonomy (NCBI): domain Eukaryota; kingdom Viridiplantae; phylum Streptophyta; class Magnoliopsida; order Asparagales; family Orchidaceae; genus Dactylorhiza; species Dactylorhiza incarnata. Next base: position 11,240,350 of record JAWHQI010000031.1, read on the forward strand.
CCATGATTTGATATTTTAAAAAGATTAAATACTCATAAGGATGTAAAATCCACTTTCTACATGAGGTACATGAAATATAATTCTACAAGCCTCCAAATATTTACCATGGGCATATAATAGCATTAAATGACAGATAACCAAGTTTCACAAATTATCCCTATGATTTGGCATTTATCAAAATTAATTTCCCTTAAGCTAGCAAGTACTTAGAATTTCCTACACAAGGAATAATACCCCAAAAAATCATAACAAAATTACTATAGTCCATTTTCATCCCTAATCATCCACTGATGGAGTTTCAACACCATACAAGGTCCTATGACCATGCATTTCATTTTATTAAGGAAAATGTGACAATTTCATTTATTAGGAAGAAAATACTTAAACACCTCTAAAAATTCTCATTTAATTAACTAAGTCATTATATGCACCTACAAACTTATCCACAAAGTTCTGAGCCAAGGCTAGAACATTTGGTCCTAAGTCCTTCACAAATCCCCACTTTGCACCCTTAAGGATTCACCCTTAGGGTTTTAGGTCACACCACCCTAATGGCTCCAAATGGACCATTAGGGTGTGACACAAGCATTTGCATATCCATACCCACATATCCACCATGATGGGAGGAGGCTAACACACTCCACTCCTCAAAATGATCTAAACCCTAATTTGACCCTTAAAGGCCCTCATTAGGGTTTCCTATTTTCCATAGCAAATCAACTCCAAATGGAGTGAAATTTTAGGCAAGCACTATTCATGTACTAAAGAGTATGCCACCAAAGTTTGGTGTCATTTGGACATCAAATGCTCCAAAAATCAACTTAATTTAAATATCGTAACTACCACAAAAACCCTAGGTAAAATTGTCCACCAAGGGCTGTCCCTTTGGCAGGGTGTGCCCCTAGGGTATACCGACCCATGGTTAAAAGGACAGCTCCAAAGATTGAAGGGTTTGACCTAGATAATTTTTCTAATGGACTGACCTAGTGTAGGACCAGTCCTAGTAAAACAGCTCCCTAGGGAGCTGTTGGTCACCAAATGACCTAAACTAAAAGCCAAATGAACGGTAAGACCTAGGCCTACAACTTTCATGTTGGGCACTTTTTCTAAATCGGCCATTAAGTTGCCCTAATTTTTATTTGAAGAGCACTGAGTTTTTGAGGCAGAATAACAAGTATAATGAATTAATTAAATGCAGGAAAAAGGAGATCAGCACGGATCTTGGCGCAATCAGACGGCGGCGGCTCATCTTCTTCCTTGAGCCGATGGCCAGGATTCAACCGCGCTGGGCCGATTTCTTTCCCCATTTCCCGGCCACCTGGTGGCCACCACGGCCGGCCACCACCGCCACCACCTTCGTGGTGGTCGGGGCTACGATTTCCCGGCGACATGGCGGCCGGAGGGGGGGTTTTCCGGCGAGCCTGGGTGGCTCGATTTGAGCCGAATTCCATGAAAACGACGAGTGGATTCGGGCTCAATTGAGCCCGATCCTTCAATATTTTGTGATGAGAAGCTAGCACGAGGGGATGGGAGGAGAAGCGAACCATTGTTGGTGCGTGGCGGCGGCTACGGCGGCGGTTGGCCATGGAAAATCCTTGCTCCGGCGATCCCACTCCCGAACTCGTTTCTTCAGCTAAAGCTTTGCTCCAGATGTGGTTTTCGTCTGCTCTCAGTGCTCTGAAGCTAATGGGATGGCTGAAATGGGAGGGGGAGGCCTCTATAGGGGGTTTTGAAATCGAGCTCCTCGGTTGTGCCCCCTTGCTGCCACCCTCCTGTATTTGCCGGCCTCCTGCTTTCATCTGGGTCAAGCTCAGACCCCCAACAATCAGGGAAGGGTCCAAGACTGATTGGGGAGGAGGAGTGTAGAGGAGGGGAATGCTTTAAGCCTTTTGCTTTATGCTTTAACCTTTTGATCAACTTTTGGTCCCCCCCCCCCCCTCCATTGATTTAATCAAGCTCAAGGTGTAGTTTAGTCTAGGGCTGATGGCAAGGCCTAAGGTCCATGATTGAGGTTAATTGGTTGGTGTTAGGTTTCATTTCAATTTAGGCTTGAAATTAACCTTTAATGGGCTATGTTGACCATGGTTGACTTTGGTCAACCAAGGTGAGTGGGTTGACCCCACTTGGGGGTCATGGGTCCCTTAACATCACCCAACATAGGTTGGTCCATGGCGGGGCTCCAATTGGTTCAATTTAATCAAAGGGTGTAGATTTGACCAAAATTGGGTAAAGTTTGACTTTGGTTAATTGGGGTCAACTGGTCCCACCATGATGGGGCTTTTGGGTGCAATGAGTTCCTTAAAATGTTTAGAGTATGGTGGTAAGGTCAATTTGAACATTTGAGGGTCAATTGCACCCTAATTGACTTGGTTTGGTTAAAGTTGACCTATTGTTGACTTTGGCCAATTTCATGCAATTGGGTCCCACCCAAGTGCACTTCTCATCCTATAGGGCTCCCTTGGTGGTTAGGGCATCATAAGTGAGGTCAACTTGGACAATTGAGGGTCAATTGACCTAGTTGAGGGGCTTAGGGTTAGGTTAGTTTTTGAGCTTTGGTGTGCACTTAGCAATTTCTGCCCTAGCCTAAGGCCCTTGTGGCCACTCACCTCACCCCTATGCCCCAACATTTCCAATGGGTCTAGAAGGATTGGGGATGTTACAGCTCTACTAAGTCCAGAGCAGTAGATATCTACTGCAGAAGTGTCGGTAGCCACTGATCGATCGGTTCGCCTAGAGCTGATTCGGATAGACGACACCGAGTTGCAAGTTTTGCACCGCAAGAAGGTTCCGCTTGTCAAGGTCCTATGGAGGAACCATGGACAAGAGGAGCACACCTGGGAGCCACTGGACCTGATGCAGCAAAAGTACCCGGAGCTCTTTGCAGCAGGTATAATTTAATTTTTCTAGGATGTTACATTTTCTTACTTATAGTAGAAACCCCACATGCTTAACCTGAATTTCGAAGATGAAATTTTTATTTTTATGTATTGGGATTTATAACATCCCCAAACAACTAGACCCCAAATGTTGGTTTTGTCATGACTAGGTCATGACAAAACCATAGGAAGAGCTTAAACCATGTGAGCTTGGGAGAGAGGAAGAAAACCCAAGTGGTCTACATATAGCAGTTTTCAGATACCTATCCTAGAGTTGGACTTTAGGGCCTCACCTTGAACCTTGACCCCACCATAGTATCCCTAACCCATTAGGGGTCCCCTTGGAGCACCAGTGACCCATTGGTGTCAACCAAAGAGGCCAAATTGACCAAAGTCAACCTAACCCTAAATTGGTCAAACTAACTCAATAAGGGCCAATTGGCCCCCACCATGCCAAATTGACCCTTCCCCTACCCTCAGAGGGATACTAGAGACCTAATGGACCAAAATGCCCCATCATGGGACCTCTAATTTGGCCAATTTACCCTAAGTCAACCCTAGACCTAATTTGGTCAAAGCGCCCTATAAAGGGGTAATTCACCCTCACCTTGTCAAATTGACCCTACCTAGACCTTCCTAACCCTTAAGGGAGTCCAAGGGGTCACTATCCACCCATTGTGGTCAGCCCAAATGGACAATTTGACCAAGGTCAACCTTAGCCTAAATTAGGTCAAAATGACCCAATTTGCCCAAATTAAACCCAATCCATTTGGGCTAGGCCCAACTAAAGTGGTCCACCACCTAGTGGGCGTGGTAATTACAGAAATTACCACTCAAGTTTTGTAAATTATGTTTAGGAGAGAGAAAATGGAGGTTTCCCCCAAATTGGAGAGAGAGTAGGAGAACACTCATGGTGATTGAATGCATTGGACCCTTCAATCCCTCCCCAATTGATGAGCATTCACCTCCCCCTTCAGTTAAAAATAGAATCATGAAGTTTCTATGTCCAGGGAAGCTGAATTAGGGGAGAATTAAAGGTGGCCGAAATCACCATTAATGGTGTTAATGGCATTGATGTCATGGCCCCTCCCCTCCCCCAATTGATTTCTTTCACACCTTCAGAGGTAGGAAAGGAGTGAAACCCCCCTCTTCCCCGAAGAAATAGAGCACCAGAAGCTAGGATTTACATGGCGCCGAAAGTTCCACCTCCGGCCATGGCGACTCGCCGGAATACGCGCCACCAAGCCCCCACACAGGTCTGATCCGCTTCCTCTCCTCTAGTGCTAGATCTTCTGATGTTTCGGGGCTTGATCTGAGCTCAATTGGGCTCGGATTGTGCTTCCGAGAGGGCTCAATTTGAGTAATCATTCCCCCGCAAAATATCCGTGTTCCGGCCAACTCCGGCCGGCCAACCACTGCCTATCGCCGGCCACCACCTCAACGAAGGTGGTGGTGGCATTGGCCGCCCGGGGCGGCGCTCTGGTGGCTGGGAAAATGGGGACAAAGCTCACCCAGGCATGGGCAATCCTGGACGTTGGCCAGAGGAAGGGGATAACCCGATGCCATCCAATCCTGCTTTAAGATTTGTGCAGATTCATTTAAATGAATGAAATGTTTTGTATAATACTGTCACACATTATGCAGAGTTTTGTTTTAAATATTAAAAATACTAGGAACCCTCAAATGAAAAAGTGCCCAACATAATATTTGTAGCCTTGGGTGTGTAGATTAGTCCAAAATTTGTTTCAGGCCAATAGGGGCATTGTAGCTCCTTGTAGAGCCATTTTGGTGGGACTGGTCCCAAGGGTAGGACAGTCACAAATTCTTGAATATCTTTCTTTTGGTAAACGGTATGTCCTTGATATTTAAAACATAGGCTATTTACACCTACACACACATTATACCCAAAGATGGGAATTTTAGGAGAACATGTTTCTAAGGTTTTTGTAATAATTTCATAGTTCATATACTATTTAAATATTGGGTCAAATGACTTTCAATGCCCTCCAAATTTTGGTGGGTGCTCCTTGGGATTATTATATGACCTTGGTAAAAATTTCAACCCAATTGGGACTGTTTTAGTTGGGTAATTGGTTAACCCAAGGAGGGTCAAGTTATGTCAAAATTGGGGTATGGTGTTTATCTTGGGGTATGGTTGTCAAAACTCATCACCATGATGTGAAACCTTGGCAAACTAGTCTAGGATCACCAAAAACACCCCCATGAGAGATTTGGGGTGGTGTGGAGGTGGATATGCCCTAGGACCCTAGCTTTATCCCTCGGGGTGTATATAGAGCCTTGTGAAGGTCATGTGGTCAAAAGTCCTAGAATGGTCATGGTACTTAGTAGATATGTTCATGTGGTGTAATAATACCCTAGGAAATTTTGAGAGAATTTTAGGAGTATTTATTCCCCCTAAATTAGATTATAACCCCTTTAGGGATTTATTTTGTAAAGGAAATTTACATGCTCAAATGGTCTTGGATGGCGATGAATCCTTGGTAGTGCCTTTATAATCATATGATGGACCTCTGGTAATTTTTGTGTAATTAATTAAATGATTTAACCAGTACCTCATTCACAAGGTACTTATTTGGTCTTAATCTTAAGAAAAATACTTGATGGTGCAATACTCTCTGGAAAAATGTGCAACTTGGTGATAGGACATTTCAGGGCACTAGGAAGCTCTGCAAATTTTTATATAATTTTTGGAGATTGTTATCAGTAGGCTACTTCACAACATGTTCATATTAGGATTTATCTGGAATATTTATTTAGGTGAGAAAATGATTTCCATAAATTGTGAAACTCAGTCAGCAAGCCTTTATGAACATATTGGAGAACTAGTATTTCTTTCATAATTTTTGGAATTATTTAACAGTAGGTTCCTTCACAATTTTTCCTTGACAGGGTTTCTTTGGAATATTCATATATGTAATTAATTTGCCTTTATAAATTCTGAAATTTGGCCAGTAGAATTTTCTGACTAATATGAAGGTCTAGTAATTTTTCCATAATTTTTGTATAAGTAATTTTGATGGTTCCTTCATTAACCTCCAACTTTGGAAAGATGCTGAATATTATAATTAGAGGACAATTCCTGATTGTAAAATTGTGACACTCTGTATTTACTGTTATTTTGGCATGATAGATTTATCTTAATTTTATGAGAGTCATATCATAAGAATACCTTGCACTTCATGTTCATATTCATGCTTGGAAAATATTGGAGAAATTTAAATAAATGCTAAAATGTTAAGGAAAATTATGAATCTTTGGATTTAGTATTATAATGCCATGATAGTCCTCCAGTAAAAATCTTGTGTCATGGGGATGAATATTTGGAGTGCTTCTACTTATTAGCTTCATATAGTTAGTTTGGTCTGCGTATAGTAAAAATATGAAACTTGGGTATTTAGGGGCCTACCAAGTGGAAGTGGCATGCAGTTGGTGTACTTGGTCAGGATGAAGAGGTTGAGGTCATCAAAAAGGAGTTTAGGAGATAAGAGTGCTAGGTGAGCTAAGGGTAAGGTCGTGCTTGGGGTTGACGAAAGATCGTCTTTCCCCTAGCGTGTCAAAAACCACCTAGGGTTAATACAAGTGAAATGGTAATAGGCTTAGGCATGTGGGTAGGTACCCATAACATTAAATGTCTTGAGAAAGGGAGCCTTGGGGTGTCATCCCAGTATAGTTCCTAGTACCGTAGCGAGCCACTTACAGGGTAATCCTCGGGAAGTACAAGGTTAACCATAAATTGTAGGGCTAAGTTGTTATACAAGATTAACTAAGTAATATACTCACTCACACTCCATTGTCACGGGTGCTTTAGCCTGTTTGGTCTTACGAGCGGTAAGCTCGGTGGTTGTAGCAATAGACTTATTAGTCTGGTGAGTTATGACTCAACCATATTTGTTGTGTCGGACGGGTTAGCCCGGGGAGCTTATGGCTCGGAGATAGATGTAAACCTGTTTGCATGTGCATAAGGTGGTGGGTCCTTAGTGTTGATGGTCGTTGCACCGACATTAATGATTTGGCTCTGTAAGTGTGGTTAACCCTTTACCAAGATAAGTCTGGTGGTCTATCCAGCAAGAGTACGCAGGAGCTCCGTTGTTGTGTTCTTAGCGTTGAGGCGTACATTAGGTCTAGGTTAGTTAGTGCAAATACCAACCTAGAGGTGGGTGAGGCCCAACCCACCGCTTCTGTTTGCCACTACGGGAGTATCCTGGGAGTTTTGCTAGCTCCAAAAAGGGGGAACTAAAGGTCTGTGAGCATAGAGTCAAAGTGTGTGAGTTGCACTTGTATGAACATATCATTAAATAGCATAACTCTGCATGTCATAGCATAAGCATTGCATTTCAACCCCTACCCCTATCGTATAAATTGGTTATGAGACTTTTTATACGATAGACTCTGCTAAACGACCCCTTGGTCTATTGGTTTGTGTGGGTATTCCTATAAATCAATGGTTACTTTTCTACTCTTACTTACTGTCCTTTACATGCTCCTTATTATGCTTTATTTACTGCTTTAATTATATATATACACTTGTGTAGTGGTAGTTGTTCCTGTAGCTAGGCCACACCACCTGCTTTGTTTATACCCCTTGTTGTCCTCCGCTTCATTCCTCCCGCTCGGTGCCTAGGAGTCACCGGTGGAGGGGTGGGGGATTGGCTTAGTCTTTTGACTAACGGTCGGTGGACCTTATCATTTTAGGGGACCGAGGAGATGCTGCAGCACCAGAGGCAGGTGTAGATGGAGACGGGGTAGTCTAGCACGGGAGCACCATTGACGGGATCTGTGAGCATCGTTTAGCTTTAGTATTTTTGCTTCCGCGAGAGAAAATGTAGTGAGGAATTGATGTACAGGGCATAATCTCTTTATTTTTATCGTACCTTTTATTCAGATGTTTGATGTGGACACCTCTTTATGATGGTTTTTCTTTCTATGTGATATGGACTTGGCTTCTATAAGTCTTTAAGCTTTACTTCTTTGTGATCGATAAGGCCGGCATGATAGGCGTTTTGTAGTGGCGACCTTTCCGAGCGAGGGTGTCACCGCAAAACGGCGGTTCTGGGCATAAGAACCCGAGTTTGAAAAGAAAAAAAATGGGGCTTACAAGAACATACTTGAAGGAATAAGAATCTGAACGTGCAGAGAAAATTTTATAGAGGCGTTGTCTACCCGTACAAATAAGAGCTTTAGTCACCGAAGAAATGGTGTTTTCCCGGAACATGTAGCTTCCTGAAATAAAGAAAGACGTCGTAGGTTTGTTATGCACGGTCAGGTTTGTCGACTGGTGAAGACCAAGTGCAAGAGTCTTTGGGGAACTACCACAGTCACTGCCCATGTTATGGAGTGGAAGTTCGAGGACATAATTATGGATTTCACACACAGGTTACCACTCCGAACACAGTTTTATTTGGAACATCAAGGATAGATCAACAAAGGTAGCTAGGGTCACCCTGAGCTGGAAGGACGCTCTCGTTGGTGTTTGATGGGATTTGTTGAGCAGTTTTTCCGTTATCGTGGTGTGACAAGGACGATCGTGTCGGATCGGGATGAACAGTTTATGTCCAAAGAGTGAAGATCAGTCCTAGATTATCTCGACTCTTGGTTGACGTTCAGCACAACTTTCCACCCTCAGAGGGATGGAGGCACATGACTCCACTGTCTTGGACCCAGGATGAGGATCCCAAGGCACTCGGCTCAGAATTTGTGGAGGACATAGATGCCCAGGTGTGACTGATTCGAGTTAGGATGTTGGAATCCCAGAACAGGCAGGCCAAGTATTATGATGCGCTGCATCATGCAGTAGAGTTGTAGGTTGGAGGCAAGGTGTTCTTGAAGATACGTCTGATGTATGGAGTCTCACGGGTACGCAGGCGGAAGAAGCTCAGTCTAAGATAAATGGGGCTCTAGAGGATCCTGGAGTGGATCAGCCTGTTGGCTTATAAACTGGAGCTACCACCGGAGGTAGCGGGTTTACATGACGTCTTCCATGTTTCCTCCCATAGGAGAGCTCTACTACAGCCAGAGCAGCAGATATATATTACAGATGGGCCAGTAACTTCTGACTGATAAGTTTGTGCGGAGCCAAGCAGAGATAGTCGGTGCTCTTCGAGTCAGGAATAACTTCAATTCTTAAGGGATGTTACATACAATCGCTTGCGGTAGAAACCCCGCAGGCCTAACCTGAATTTCAGTGACAAATTTTTTTTTGTTTATTGGGATTTGTAACATACGCCGAACAAATAGACCCCTAGAGTGGTTTTGTCATGACTAGGTCATGACAAAACCCTATGAAGCTTGAAGAGACCACTTGGCCTTAGCCAAGAAGAAGGAAACCACAGTGGTCTGCAAATAGCAATTTCTAGTTAACAAGACTAGGGTTGGACTTAAGGGCCCCACCTTGACCCTTTGACCCCACCATAGAATACCTAACCCTTTAGGGGTTCCCTTAGAGCACCAAGGACCCATTGGGGTCACCAAAGAGGCCAAATTGACCAAAGTCAACACTAACCCCAAATTAGTCAAAGTAGCCTAATTAAGGTCAATTGACCTCCACCATGCCAAATTGACCTTGCCCCTACCCTTATAGGGATATTAGGGACCCAATGGACTAAAAAGCCCCATCATGGGGCCACCAATTTGGCCAATTTGACGTAAGTCAACTCTAGCCCTGTTTTGGTCAAATTGCCATATTGTCGGTCATTTGGCCTCCTCTTTGCCAAATTGACCCTACCTAGACCTTCCTAATCTTTCGTGGAGGCCAATGGGTCACTACCCACCCATTGGGGCCAATCCAAATGGTCAAATTGACCAAAGTCAACTCAACCCTAATCATAGGTCAAAATGGCCTATTTGACCTAATCAAGCCCAATCCACTTGGGATACGCCTAATTAGAGTAGCCTATTAGCTTAGGAGGCTGATAATTACCAGGAGTTTCCACTCAATTTCTATAAATGATGACTAGGATAGAGAGACCTCATTTTCCCAGAACATCGAGAAGAGAGAAAGGGAAGGAGAAATGGCATTCATGGCTTAAGGAGACCAATAGCCACCAATTCCTCTTCTAGTGTCTCCATTTAGTTTCCCCAATCAATTTAGAGGATTTTAATGGGTATTCCCGACCACATAGAGGTGGAATTTGAGGAGTTTTTACTTGGCCGAAAATGGCCATTAATGGCCATTCATGGCAATTGGGAGTTACACCGTCCCCCTCCCCAATTAAACCATATAACTCCTTCACTGGATGGAGAGGAGGAGTTTCCCGACCTTACCTGAAGAAGTCGAGCCCCCAGGACAGGAGTTGACATGGAACCCAAAAGCTTGAGGACGACCATGGAGGACCATGTTGGGTTTTTCTAGAACCATACATCAAATGTAGGCGCAGCGGAAATAAAGAGAAACAACCCAAAAAAGCTTGGATCGGCCATGAATGTTGAATCAAGAAGTTAATAAAATACTAGGTATGAATTACCTCAGTGGGGTTGGATCAAATCCAACCTTGATGCTCCACGAAGAAGATTGCTGTTGGCGGCAAGGAGAGTTCTCACGTAGAATTATGTCTACGTCTCTACAGCAGTCCACACGAGCCGGGAAAACACCAAGTCACGTCGCACGCAACTCGGAAGGAAGAACGGCTGCACCTTGCACATCCACGGATTGCTAGATCCGCTTCAGGAAGAACAATGCCGGCGACAATCGACGGAGAGGAGGTCGGCGGAGGCGAACGAACGACGGAACTCCTTCCGTCTAGGGTTCGGACGAGATCGGAACACTTCCGTCGAGGGCGAGCGGAACTCTTCCGTCGGCTTCTATTTCATCGGGTAATGAGAACCCTAAAAGAAGTCCTATTTATACCCAAAGGATAAACAACTTCAAGAAGAATCGCTATCCGTAGACCACACAGCAGAATGGGGCTTCTGTTACAATTCGTCGGGATTCCACGGAACAGCATTCGTCGAGATTTCACGGGACAATCCGACGAATTCCGACGAATCACAACAGACGGCAACAATTGCCTAGTCAAGGCTCTCTGTGATAATTCGTCGAGATTCCACGGAACAATCCGACGAATCCCGACGAATTCCGACGAATCCAGACAGACGACAACATTTTGCCGAGTGAAGGATCTCTGTCACAGTTCGTCGAGTTTCCACGGAACGACCCGACGAATCCTGACGAATCCGACGAATCCTATCCGTGTAAACCCGACGAATTCCGACGAATCATATCCGACGAATTCAGACAGCAATATTTGCTGGACTTCCCCATTCTATATGGTGATTGGTAACATTTACCAACACAGTCAATCTTCCAACTTCTCCACATGCTCTTATGTGCGACCCTGCAGGCTCATATCGCGTTGGCAGTGAGATTACATATTTGACCACTTCTAGATCACAATGGTAACTCCAACAGTCTCCCACTTGATCTTGAAAGTATCAAACCAAAAATCTCACAAACAATGAGCGGCATCTAGCAATGCATCATTGCTCCCCAAGCAATAAGAGTTCATAACTCATAAGCCTTTATGACCAATGTTCCAGCGTTGTCTTTGTCCCTTTGTCCCTTACATCCGGAAAGAACTAGAGGCATGGACCGTGTCACCCTCATAATAGCTCAATCCAAGTTTCTTGATCTAGAACGGACTTCCAGATAATGGTGAGCTCAATATCACATATTTACTCTACCAAGCATGGCCATGCATTTCTCAGTCCAATTCCATCAAGGGGCCCATGGATGCAACTCCCGTTATATAGGAGGACAAATCCCATATCTGCTCACACCCAAACACCCAAATGATTCGTAACGTACCCAACGACCACCCTTATCATCAACCTTCTTCAAGGAAGACTTTAGATGACATCAAAGCACGCTCTTCCTCACTCGATGAATGCTGTGACTTCAGGTCAAAGGACCACAACACCATTGTCAAATGAGACCTACTTATGACACTTATAAGTAACAATCCACAAAGTAGTCTCAGGTTGGGTCTGTCCAGTACAACTTGTTCACTAACAAGTACCCACGTGATGACTTGATATCACAATATCATGACCTGTGAGAACCGGTCATCAGTCAACACACATGCTAGTCTTAATGTATCATCATCACCCTTAGCTTCTACGATGATACCTCGACCAGGGACCTTTTAAGAATGAAGCTTCAAAATCATAGGCTCTCACATTCAAGTCACGTACTTGATGTCCTATGGAAGCGAACATTCTAAGGGTATTTATCACGAATTTTATTCTATCATATAGAAATAGTATATCGTAATAAAAGAACTTGCCATTAATTGTAAAAAGAAATAATTGGTACACAATTCATCATATGAATAAATAATAAACAGCCAACAGAATATTTATTTTACATGCAACCCACAAGACTCCCACTAGAGTTGATCATTCAGGTATCGTATACCCATTGATCTAGTATGACCATCATGCTTTCTCTGCGCGAGAGGCTTTGTCAGTGGATCTGCAATATTCTCCTCAGTCGGCACTCTGCAAATGTTCACATCTCCTCGTTCGACAATCTCACGAATAAGATGGAACCGCCGAAGTATGTGCTTGGAGCGCTGATGGGATCTAGGTTCCTTAGATTGTGCAATTGCACCATTGTTATCACAGTAGAGAACTACGGGACCAACAATGCTAGGAACTACATCTAGCTCGCCGATGAATTTCCTAATCCATACAGCCTCCTTCGCCGCATTAGCTGCAGCGATATACTCGGCCTCAGTTGTAGAATCAGCAACTGTCTCTTGCTTGGAACTCTTCCAGCTCACAGCTCCTCCATTCAGGCAAAACACAAACCCTGACTGAGACTTTGAATCATCCCTATCAGTTTGGAAGCTGGCATCCGTGTAACCACTTACAACGAGCTCTTCCTTTCCACCATACACCAAGAATACATCCTTAGTCCTTCTCAAGTACTTCAGGATATTCTTTACGGCTATCCAGTGACATTCACCGGGATCAGACTGATACCTGCTAGTCATGCTCAAAGCAAAAGCGACATCGGGTCGAGTACATAACATTGCATACATGATTGACCCAATTGCCGAAGCATATGGAATCAACTTCATGCGGTCCTTATCTTCACAAGATTTTGGACACTGGTCCTTAGAGAGATTCACACCATGAGACATGGGCAAAAATCCTTTCTTAGACTCAAGCATGTTGAACCGCTTCAACACCTTGTCAATGTACGTACTCTGGGTCAAACCCAGCAACTTCTTCGATCTATCTCTATAGATCTTAATACCGAGTATGTAAGTCGCTTCACCCAAGTCCTTCATAGAAAAGCAGTTCCCTAGGTTATTCTTAACAACTTTCAGGGTAGGTATGTCATTCCCGATCAACAGTATGTCATCTACATACAATATCAGGAAGACAACAATGCTCCCACTGATTCGCTTGTAAACACACGGTTCATCCTCGTTCTTGACAAAACCAAACTCTTTGATCTTCTCATCAAAACGAAGATTCCAACTTCTAGAGGCCTGTTTCAGTCCATAGATGGACCTATTCAGCTTGCATATTTTAGTGGCTTCATTTGGGGATACAAAACCCTCGGGTTGTGTCATGTACACTTCCTCAAGGAGGTTTCCATTTAGGAAAGCCGTTTTGACATCCATCTGCCAGATCTCGTAGTCATAATACGCAGCAATAGCAAGCAATATCCTAATGGACTTTACCATGGCAAGAGGGGAAAAGGTCTCATCATAGTCAATACCATGAATTTGCTTGAAACCCTTAGCCACCAGTCGCCCTTTGAATGTCTGTACATTCCCATCCATGTCGGTCTTCTTCTTGAAGACCCACTTGCACCCTATGGGTCGTACCCCTTCAGGTGGTTCCACCAAGTTCCAAACTTGGTTTGTATACATGGAGTCCATTTCGGATTTCATAGCCTCAAGCCATTTGTCGGAGTCCGGTCCATTCATAGCCTCTTGGTAGGTCGCTGGTTCATCATCATGATCCATAAGCAACACATTACCTATTTGAGACACGAGAAATCCATATCTCTCAGGTTCAAATCTTGGTCTACCAGATCTACGTAGGACTTGTGTTTCGTGAGCAGGTTTTCTAGCTACAACATCTTGTAGTCCTGGCTCAGATTCCAATTCTGGTTCATTCACTACTTGTGGTTCTTGAACTTCTTCAAGTTCTACCTTTTGCGTCTTTCTTGACAAGAACTCTTTCTCCAAGAAGACACCCGTCCTTGCGACAAACACTTTGCCCTCAGACGGTAGGTAAAAGTAATATCCTTTCGTTTCCTTAGGATATCCCACCAGATAACACTTATCTGATTTGGGTTCCAGCTTGTCAGGCATTTGACGTCGTACGTATGCCTCACAGCCCCAAATTTTAATGAATGACATACTAGGACGCTTCCTAGTCCATATCTCATATGGTGTCTTTAGAACCGTTTTCGTCGGAGCGCGATTCAGTGTCATTGCAGCAGTCTCTAAAGCAAAACCCCAAAAGGAAACAGGCAAGTCTGCATGACTCATCATCGACCGTACCATGTCTAACAGAGTACGATTTCTCCTCTCAGACACACCATTATGCTGCGGTGTCCTAGGTGGAGTGAGCTGTGATACAATACCACACTCTTTGAGATGATCACGGAACTCATGACTCAGGTATTCGCCACCTCGATCAGATCGGAGTGCTTTAACCTTTTTACCCAACTGGTTCTCCACTTCATTCTTAAACTCTTTGAACTTTTCAAAGGTTTCGGATTTGCACTTCATAAGATACACGTATCCGTATCTACTGAAATCATCAGTAAATGTAACGAAGTAGAAATACCCACCTCTAGCCATAGAACTCATGGGTCCGCATACATCACTATGTACAACACCCAAGAGATCCTCAGCCCTCTCAGTATAACCAGTGAAAGGGGCTTTAGTCATCTTGCCTAATAAACAAGACTCGCATCGCTCAAATGATTCATAATCAAATGAGTCCAATAGTCCATCTTTATGGAGCTTGGATATGCGCTTCTCATTTATATGGCCCAAACGACAATGCCAGAGATATGTAGGATTTGAGTCATTTGTTCTTAGTCTCTTATTATTATCTACATTATAGATCGGATGGTCTAGGTTCAAAACATAAAGACCATTAAACAATTGAGCTACAGCATAACAAACATCATTCTTAAATATAGAACAACAATTGTTCTTAATTATAAAAGAAAATCCAATCATGTCTAAGCATGAAATGGATATAATGTTTCTAGTTATGACCGGAACATAATAACAATTATTAAGTTCTATTACAAGCCCACTGGGCAAAGAAAGACGGTAAACCCCTACGGCTACAGCAGCAACTCTTGCTCCATTGCCGACGCGCAGGTCCACCTCTCCTTTACTCAGCAATCTCCTCCTTCCCAGTTCCTGCACATTTGTACAAATGTGAGAACCACATCCGGTATCCAATACCCAAGATGAAGGAGCAGAAAGGTTTATCTCTATAACATAAATATCCGAAGCGGAAGTCATACCTCCCTTCATTTTCTGCAGACCCTCAATGTACGAAGGACAATTCCTCCTCCAATGACCAGCCTTGCCACAGTGGTGGCATTTCCCTTCCTTCACGGTGCTCTTCCTTTTCAGTGCAGAAGATTTGGGCTCAAGATGTGACTTAGGTCCCACCTTCGTCTTCTTGAAGCCCTTAGCCTTACCCTTACCTTTATGTACCATCAATATGGGACTAGCAGGCTTGGCCTTCTTCATGTTTATTTCGGCAGTTCGCAACATGCCTAGGAGCTCGGGCAGTGTCTTGTCTATTTCATTCATGTTATAGTTCAAGACAAACTGCTCATAACTATCCGGCAACGATTGCAGGATAAGATCTGTGGCCAACTCTTGACCCAGAGGAAAACCCAGTCTCTCCAGGTTCTCTATATACCCAATCATCTTGAGTACGTGAGTACCAACCGAGTCTCGAGCTCCCATTTTGCACTGAAATAGGGCCTTCGTGACATCGAACCTCTCTTGACGAGCTTGCCCTTGAAACATTTTCTTTAGGTGCTCGTCAATCTCCTTGCACCCCATGTTCTCGTGTTGCTTCTGAAGCTCAGAGTTCATGGTGGCAAGCATAAGGCACTCGACGTCTAAGGCGTCATCGGTATACTTCTTATAAGCATCCTTATCAACACGGGACGAGTTCCCGGTCGGCACCTCGGGGGCTTCTTCTTCCAAGACGTAGAGCTTTCGCTCTTGCCTGAGAACAATTCTCAGGTTCCTATACCAGTCCATGTAATTCGTCCCACTAAGCTTGTCCTTCTCAAGGATAGCTCTTAGGGACAAGGTGGAATGTGAACCACTTGCCATGGAATTCTACAAGAATTCATGCAGAATTTAATCAGTACCCTAATTTCAAAATACAATTTATTTTAATTTGGACTTCAATTAAATACTCCCACTATTTTATTCAAATTGATAACCCTCAATATCAATTCGGAGAGTCCATGCGAGCTACTCTCTTAGTGGACAAGATCCGTATTTCACCAACACCACGAGTCCGCTTTGGCGTTCCTCTCATAATGCGGTTATTTAGGTAGGCAACGCTTGCCAATTGCATCCTTATGCAATTCTTGTATGGCTGGTGAATAACTCCTTATTCGCATCCATCATATGGTGCATGCCAACCCTATGCCTCTAGGCACTCAACCTTTGAGGTCACCTAGTTAAGTTAGACCCGATGTCGACAGTGGGATATCACAATTATCCGCTCGCACCCTTACCAAGATAGATTAATGCACCTTGCTTTGGCAAGCCCACACTTCATCGATCGAGGCAGGAAGAGTGTCATCCATCGGAAGGCATCCGAACACTTAATATTTGATGAAGGGAATTTTAAAAATAGGTTAACACTTAACCATGATCAACATTTGATCAATGTGCACATCCACAGAAAAATAAGCTTGCTTTAATTCTCATGCATCCCTTATGTGCACTACATAAGACTATCAACCTTTGATAGATGAAAGGGCTAAATCTGGACATTTAGAACTCTTCCAAATATTCAGATTTACATGCATTGGACAAAGGCAAAGACAACTCGACTTAAAGCAGTAGACAAGCTCGTCTCTCATTGTTGGATTCAAAATCCAAAACAATACAAGGGTTCATTAACCACTTGAGGGACGGTTACTGCTAAGGAGACAACAATTTCTTACAATTAGAAATTACCACGAAATCCCAGACGTTCCTGGCGGGGTTCCAAGGGGCCGCGCCCCTGGCGGTGGTCTCGCTGACCGATCAGCGAGCGGGGTCAAGGGGCAGAGCCCCTAACGGGGTCCAAGGGGCAGCGCCCCGACCAAATTTTTTGAAATCCCACCACCGGAAACCACACAAAATCACATCAAATGTGATATTCCAAGAAGAAATCTTGACATTTAAAACGCTTCCAAATACCTAGATTTGCACGTACTGGAATAACCAAACTTCTGAAACAAAATTCATGACCAGAACCTGGCTCTGATACCACTGTTGGGTTTTTCTAGAACCATACATCAAATGTAGGCGCAGCGGAAATAAAGAGAAACAACCCAAAAAAGCTTGGATCGGCCATGAATGTTGAATCAAGAAGTTAATAAAATACTAGGTATGAATTACCTCAGTGGGGTTGGATCAAATCCAACCTTGATGCTCCACGAAGAAGATTGCTGTTGGCGGCAAGGAGAGTTCTCACGTAGAATTATGTCTACGTCTCTACAGCAGTCCACACGAGCCGGGAAAACACCAAGTCACGTCGCACGCAACTCGGAAGGAAGAACGGCTGCACCTTGCACTTCCACGGATTGCTAGATCCGCTTCAGGAAGAACAATGCCGGCGACAATCGACGGAGAGGAGGTCGGCGGAGGCGAACGAACGACGGAACTCCTTCCGTCTAGGGTTCGGACGAGATCGGAACACTTCCGTCGAGGGCGAGCGGAACTCTTCCGTCGGCTTCTATTTCATCGGGTAATGAGAACCCTAAAAGAAGTCCTATTTATACCCAAAGGATAAACAGCTTCAAGAAGAATCGCTATCCGCAGACCACACAGCAGAATGGGGCTTCTGTTACAATTCGTCGGGATTCCACGGAACAGCATTCGTCGAGATTTCACGGGACAATCCGACGAATTCCGACGAATCACAACAGACGGCAACAATTGCCTAGTCAAGGTTCTCTGTGATAATTCGTCGAGATTCCACGGAACAATCCGACGAATCCCGACGAATTCCGACGAATCCAGACAGACGACAACATTTTGCCGAGTGAAGGATCTCTGTCACAGTTCGTCGAGTTTCCACGGAACGACCCGACGAATCCTGACGAATCCGACGAAATCCTATCCGTGTAAGCCCGACGAATTCCGACGAATCATATCCGACGAATTCAGACAGCAACATTTGCTGGACTTCCCCATTCTATATGGTGATTGGTAACATTTACCAACACAGTCAATCTTCCAACTTCTCCACATGCTCTTATGTGCGACCCTGCAGGCTCATATCGCGTTGGCAGTGAGATTACATATTTGACCACTTCTAGATCACAATGGTAACTCCAACAGACCACCCAATCGGCAAGCTTCAAGGCTCCACACAGGTCTGGTTCTTCCCCTCTCTCTCTGTGGATAGATCCCATCAGGTTGGCTGCAAGGATTGGGTCCAAATGGTCTCCAATCGGGTAGGCCTAAAGATCCGTCTTTGGAGCTTTAATCCCGCCTCCATACCCCTGTTCCGGCCACCTCCGGCCGCCAACCACTGCTAATCGTCGGCCACCACCGCAACGAAGGTGGTGGTGGCATTGGCCGGCTGGGGCGGCGCTCAGGTGGCCGGGAAAACAAGGTGCAAGGCATCCCAGGTCGGGGAAATCCCAGCCGTTGGTTCGGGGAAGAAGATGAGCACGATCTGCTCATCTTGCTTCAAGATTCGTGCTGGAATCATGCATATGATTGAAATGAATGTTATAATATTATTTGTATTTATGTCACATTCCATGCAGTACTTTAATTTAATTACTAAAAATACTAGGGCCCCTCTGATGAAAAAGTGGTTAACATCAAAGTTGTAGCCCTTGGTGTGAAATTTATTTTAAAATTTGTTTCAGCCCAAAAAGAGTAAAGTAGCTCCCTGTAGAGCCATTTTGGTGGGACTGGTCCTTAGGGTAGGACAACCACTAATTTTGGAATAACGTTTGATAGGTTCATGGGATTGATTTGAAAATTGAAACATAGGCTATTTGTACATATACCCATAACATATCCAAATATGGGAATTTTAGGAGAACATTTTTTAAGGTTTTTGTAATAATATAATAATCCATATATTAATTAATTATAGGGTCTAATGACCTCTAATACTCCCCAAATTTTGGTGGGTGCTCTTTAGGGTTATTATATGACCCCGGTAAAAATTTCAGCCCAATTGGGACTGATTTTGTTGGGTAATTAGTTATCCCAAGTTTGGTCAAACTAGTTTAAACTAGGTCAAAAGTGCACATGTTGGAATTAGGTGGTCAAACTTCATCCAAGTGGTGTGAAACTTTGGCCACTAGCATAGGACCACCTAATATACCCCCTTGAGTAATTTGGGGTGATGTGGGGTGGATATGCCCTAGGATCCTAGTCTTAATCTTTGGGTTGCACTTTAGGCTTTTTGAAGGACATAAGGGCATATTTCCTCGGAGGGTCATGAAACTTGGTAGATATGTTTACGGGGTGTAAATATTCCCTAGGAAATTTTAAAAGAATTTTAGGACCTATTATTCTCTCTGAATTGGGTTATAACCTTTTTTAGCGAATCTTCTTATAAAAGGTATTTACATGCTCAAATTATCTTGGATGTTGATGGAAGTTTGGTAGATCACTTAAAATCATAATATAGACCTCTGGTAATTTTTGTGTAATTATTGAATTGATTTAATTAGCACTTCATTCACAAGTCATCTATTTTGTCTTAGTAATATATTAAATAAATAAGGGCCAACTATCCTCTGTAAAATTATGAAACTTGGTGATAGGACATTTTAGGGCATTAGAAAGCTCTGTGAATTTTTGTATAATTTTTGGAGTTATTTATCAGTAGGTTACTTCACAATTTTCCCTAGTATGCGTTTGCTTTGAATATTTATTTATGTAACTAATTTGTTCTGATAAATTCTGAAATCTAGTCAATAGACTTTTTTGCTCAATATAAAGGACTGGTAATTTTCCCATAATTTTTGGACAAGTATTTTTGTTGGTTCCTTCATTAATTTCTAATTTTGGATAAATGTTCAATATTATAATTAGAGGCCAAACCCTTACTGCAAAATTGTGATATCATGTATTTACTGTTATTTTGGCATCATATATTTTCTATAATTTTATGGGTGCCATATCATAAGAAGATCTTACACTTCATGTTCAATTTCATACTTGGCCAATGTTGGAGAAATTATAATAATGCCAAATTAAATAAGGAAAATGTGATTCTCTGGATTTAGTCTTAAAACATCATGATAGACCTCCAGTAAATAGCTTGAGTTAGTTGGATGAATATTTGGAGTACCTCCTCGTATGCAACTCATGTAAGTCATTTGGTCTGCGTATAAATGGCCCAGTAAAACTTGAGTAATTTGGGGATCATTAGGTGGGAATGGAAGGTAGAGGATGTACCTAGACTGGTTGAGAGATTGAAGGTCACCAAGAGGTGTTTATATGATGATAGTGTGCTTGGTGAGTTAAGGGCAAGCTTGTGTCCAGGACCTACGAAAGATCGTCTTTCCCTTTAGAAGATCATAAAATATGTAGGGTAATCCAAGTGTAATGATAAAGAGGGTATACTTATGGGTAGTTGATATTTAATTTGGTAGGTTTTGAAATTTAGTGAAGGGTTAAGATTTTCTCCAAAACTATATCCGATAAAGGCAAGTGTACCTTATCGTCTATAGTATAGGATGTTTAGGAATATCAAGGTCGTATTCCACGGGGCGCGTTGATTACTTCTACTTCGAGGAAAATCACTATTATTTTATCGACGAAAATTTGAGGTGGTTTGTTTTCGCTTAACTAAAATTAAAACTAAATTCAAACTAAAAGAAAAGCTTGAACATTTCATGAAAAGAAAGAGAAATTGACATTGCATAAAAAAGAGAACATTACTAAGGAGAGAAAAATTTAACCTTGCATGAAAAAGGAAGAAATTTCTTAAGGAGAAAAAGAACATGAAAGAGAAAACTAATTTTATTGAAAATCAAAGAACTATTACAAGCCTTAAATTAAGAGTGCAAGGCTAAGGAAAATGAAAGTTGCAAGCTTAAGAAAACTAGTACACGAAAGTTACACTACAACATTGCATGAAAAAGGGAAGGAGGAGAACATGAAAGCCTTAAGAAACATGAACATTAACTTGAAAAACTCACTCTCAGCTCTAACAGCACCTCCCCATCTCCAAATTTCTCAACCCTGGACTCAAGGAGAGCCTCTGAATTTATAGGCAAAATTTTCAAGTTACACGCCCTCGGTCACGGGCGTGTCCAAGGGCGTGTAATCACTGTAACATTGGATCTGGCAGCGGCGTGGGCTTGGCGTGTCGGCGGCAGAAAAGTTGGACATTACACGCCCGTGTAACATGGTCACGGGCGTGACTTTGGACGTGTGCATTAAATGCGGCGTGGGCTGGAATTCGGCGCGGCGGTAGAGCAGGGATCACGCTGGAAAGTCACGGGCGTGACATATGGGTCACGGGCGTGACTTAGGTTGACTTCTCGACAACATCTCCTCGTCTCGACGGTGGCTCCACGTGGACGATTCTAAGATTACACGCCCCCGGTCACGGGCGTGACTTTGGGTCACGGGCGTGACCTGGGGCGTGACTTGGTGTGGACTGGTTCAAATAGTGCGGCATCGATTCTGGACTGATCTTCAGCTTACACGCCCTTGGTCACGGGCGTGACCGAGGGCGTGACATGCCATTTTTCCCGATTTGTCCCAAAAATCTGCAAATATCGAAATTAAGCTAAGTTAGAATCAAAATTACAAAAAGAACTACTTATAACCTAAATTTGACATAAAATAGAGAGTTCATATTAAATATTTACAAGATTTTCTATTAAAAAGTTATAAAAATACTACTTATCAAATACCCCCATACTTGAGGTTTTGCTATTCCAGAGCAAAAGTGTGAGGCATTATTTATAAGACATCCTTAAAAAATTTTTAATTCAAAACTAAAATTTCATTTAACCAAAAGTTAAGTTAAGAGTAAATTCAAGGGGGAGTTAAGTCCTAAATTATGATGATGATTTGAAAAGAGGAAAAATGTTTAGGCAATAACTTCTCAAGAAAATTAAGTAGTTTGACAAAATTGTAGAAATTATAAAACTAAATTAAATTAAAATTATAAGAACTCTATCTTAAAAGAATCTTAAGGAAAAGTAAATTACTAAGTATTGCTCTCTCCATAATTTTCAACTAAAACTAGAACAATGATAATTGGCTAAGGGGGATTTCATAAAATTTGGCATAAGAAGAGAAATTTTTGAATGGAGGAAATGGAATTTATCATGAAATTTCCTTCTCTTTTTTTTTCTTACTCTTTTTTTTTCTCTTTTAATAAAAACCCAAAATGTATATGGTTTAGGAGTAATGAATTTTATCCTCTTACTCCATGCCATATAATCTTTTCAAAAATTTTGGGTGCATATGTTTTAGGGAATAATGAATTTTATCCTCTTATTCCCATGACATATGATCTTTTAATACATTTTTTTTATGCCATCAAAGGGGGTAGGGTAGGAAAAAAAATCTAGCTAGCTTTAAATCATATTGAGAGCAAATTCTAGTAAAATTAAAATTCCTAAGATCTAAGAAGTTAGAAGAAAATATAATTAAAATCTAAAGAGGTTTAGGAAATTTACTACAAAATGAAGCCATTTAAAAATAAAAAGAGAAGTCATGCTAACAAAATTCTCTAATCAATTTAAAATCATAAGATGATTCTTAAATCAAAATTACCTCAAATTTAAAATTAACAAACTATGATAAGCAAAATTTCAGCCAATTAAAAACTTAAACATGCTTATAAACATTCTCAACTAGATTTCTAAGAAATCACAAAAACAACAAGGAGGGAAATAAGAATTTTTTGGAATTTTTGATATTATCTTTTTTTTTGAATTTTTCTTATTAAAAACTATTTACAAAGAAAGGGAACTAGCTTTAAAACTTAAAAAAAAATTTTTTTGCAAGTCTTGGACTTCCCAAGGGCTACCCGGTGAAGGGTTCGCAAGGTACTAGGGGGTGTGATGGGATAAAATCCCAAACGTCCCTTTCCAAGATTTAAATTTTTCTGTTTTCTATTTTTTTTTTAGTTTTTGGGTTTTAGAAGTGCTAAAATAGAAGAAAACATAAGAAAAAAAATTTTTTTTTTTTTTTTTTGAAAATTTTCTGATTTAACAACTATTTAAAAAAACTATTTACACCCCCATACTTAAAGTTAAACATTGTCCCCAATGTTTAAAACTAAGTATGAAGTAAAGGAAAAAAAAAGTGCAAAACAAAATAAAAAGGAAATGCATGATAAAAGAGAAGGAAGAAAGAGAATGGGCTTCCCTGATTTTTGAAGTTTGCGCGGGGAAGCGACGATTACCTACAAAATATATTAAAGAACAAGAGAAGACAATAAAAAGATAACTTTGGGGTGCCTCCCAAAAGCGCATTGTTTAAGGTCGCGTAGCTTGACCCACTTGCCGGTCATATTAAAGGTTGAAAAACAATTGAATCACTCTTTTCATTTGGTAACTCTCCCGGAAGATATAATTTAAGGCGGTGCCCGTTAACTTTGAAGGTACATTTTTCCGGGTGGGAAATTAAAATTGTCCCATAGGACCAAACCTCTTTAACAATAAAGGGTCCGGTCCATCGGGATTTTAGTTTTCCCGGAAAAAGGCGAAGGCGGGAATTATAAAGGAGGACGAGATCGCCCGGTGAAAAAGTTTTTGGAAATTTTATATGCTTATCGTGATAAAACTTTGTTCGCTCCTTATATAATTTATTGCTCTCATATGCGTTCGCTCGCCACTCATCTAATTCGTTCATTTGAAATTTTCTTTGTTCTCCCGCTAGAGTGGAATCGAGGTTTAAAAATTTAAGCGCCCAAAATGCGCGATGTTCTAATTCGACCGGAAGGTGGCAAGCCTTGCCATAAACCATTCGATACGGTGTACAACCGATAGCGGTCTTGTACGCCGTTCGATAGGCCCATAGCGCGTCATCGAGCTTTATTGCCCAATCCTTCCGATTAATAGAAACCGTTTTTTCTAAGATCCGTTTTAATTCTCGATTAACAACTTCAACTTGGCCGCTCGTTTGTGGGTGATATGCAGTGGATAATTTGTGCGTAACACCATATTTTGCTAAGATTTTTGTGAATTGAGTATTGCAAAAATGGGTGCCCCGATCACTCACAATAGCGCGCGGAGTGCCAAATCGAGAGAATAATTTTTTTAAAAAGTTAACGACGACTCGCGCATCGTTAGTGGGGAGAGCTTGCGCTTCCGCCCACCTTGACACGTAGTCGACCGCTACTAGAATATACTTATTTGAAAACGAAGGAGGGAGAGGACCAACGAAATCAATGCCCCAAAGATCGAAAATTTCGCATTCTAAGAAAATGTTTTGGGGCATCTCATCCCGGCGAGAGATGTTCCCCGACCGCTGACAGCTGTCGCAAGTACTCACAAGGTTGTGAGCATCTTTGAAGAGCGAGGGCCAATAAAAGCCCGCCTCCAGCGCCTTCCTCGCGGTTCGGTTTGAATGATAATGACCTCCGGTGGGTCCCTCATGACAATGACGTAAAATTTTAAGGCCTTCCTCACTCGAGACGCATCGTCTTACTACCTGGTCTGCGCATACACGGAATAAAAAGGGGTCCTCCCAAAAGTAATTCTTTAAATCAGAAAAGAATTTCTTCTTTTGCTGACTCGAGACTTCTTTTGGCAGGACCCGGGCTACTAAATAGTTAGCCAGATCTGCAAACCAGGGGGTAGACGATGAATTAATATTTTTGAGAGCAAGGAGGCGCTCTTCGGGAAATTTATCATTAATGTCAGATTCTATTAATACGTCCGAGGCGGGGTTGTCTAAACGGGAGAGATGATCGGCCGCCAAGTTTTCGGCTCCCCTTTTGTCCTGGATCTCTAAGTCAAACTCCTGCAAGAGGAGGATCCATCGCAAAAGACGAGGTTTGGCGTCCGATTTGCTTAAAAGATATCTAAGCGCGGAGTGATCCGTGAAGACGATGACTTTCGAGAGGGTGATATACGACCTAAACTTATCGAAGGCGAAAACGATTGCTAGAAGTTCCTTCTCGGTCGTGGTGTAATTTGCTTGTGCCGACGTGAGTGTTTTGCTCGCATAATAGATAGGGTGGAAATACTTACTCACCCGTTGGCCTAAAACGGCACCAACCGCAATGTCACTCGCGTCGCACATGATTTCAAAAGGGAGCGACCAATCCGGCGCGACTAGAATCGGGGAGTTTATAAGTTTTTCTTTGATAAGTTGAAAAGCTAAATGACATTCATCGCTAAAAAGAAAAGAAGAATCTTTCTCGAGAAGATGGGTTAACGGCTTTGTAATTTTTGAAAAATTTTGTATAAAGCGCCGATAGAACCCCGCGTGGCCTAGGAAACTCCTAATAGCTTTTACGTTTGTGGGAGGGGGGAGTTTTTCAATTACTTCAATCTTGGCCCTATCGACCTCGATCCCCTTGCCCGAAATTTTATGGCCAAGGACTAGTCCTTCCTTGACCATAAAATGGCATTTTTCCCAATTAAGCGCTAAATTTGTTTCCTCACATCGCTGCAACACGCGCTCGAGATTTTTTAAACAATTTTCAAAAGAACTCCCGTACACGGAAAAATCGTCCATAAATACTTCCATCACCTCCTCCACTAACTCGTCAAAAATTGCCAGCATACATCTTTGGAATGTAGCTGGCGCGTTACAAAGACCGAATGGCATCCTTCGATAAGCGAAGGTGACAAAGGGACAAGTGAAAGTGGTTTTCTCTTGGTCGTCGGGTGAAATCGGAATTTGGAAGTATCTCGACAAACCATGGAGAAAACAGTAGTAGGAGTGACCCGAAAGGCGTTCTAAAATTTGGTCGATAAATGGTAGAGGGAAATGATCCTTACGGGTGGCATCATTTAATTTCCGATAGTCGATGCACATCCGCCAACCCGTAACAGTACGGGTTGGGATCAATTCGTTATTTTCGTTCGCAACTACCGTAACACCACCTTTCTTTGGCACGACTTGTACTGGGCTAACCCAAGTACTGTCCGATATCGGGTAGATGATTCCCGCGTCCAGAAGTTTTATAACTTCGGCCTTAACGACTTCTTTCATGTTAGGGTTTAGCCGTCGTTGAGGCTGGACTGAATTTCGGGAATCATCTTCGAGAAATATTTTATGAGTGCAGAAAGTTGGGTTTATACCCTTAATGTCCGATAATTGCCACGCAATTGCGTGGCGGTGCTTTCTTAAGACTATAGTCAACTCAGAAATTTCTGAGTTGCTAAGATCGGATGAAATGATGACGGGTAGCTTAGACTCTTTTTCCAAAAACAAGTATTTAAGGTGAGGGGGGAGTTGTTTCAACTCTAATTCGAGTGGTTGTTCATAAGAAGTCTTGATTTTTAATTTTTCTAAAAATAATGGTTCGGGTGGTGTGGGGTGAGAGACTTCTTCTTCATCGCAAAAGAGCTCTACGGGCTCGGAATCACTATTCGCCGATGAAACTAACTCGAGGGATGAATCGAACTCACAACACTCTTCTAAGTAAAAACATGAATCGTCATTTTTTAGCGTGTTCCGCATCGAGGAATTTATGCCGAAAGTAACTTCATCGTCTCCAACCCGTAGGAGGAGCTTTCCGTTACTTACGTCGATAATAGCGCGGGAGGTGGCAAGGAAGGGGTGGCCGAGTATGAGGGGTACTTCGGCATCCTCTTCGATGTCAAGAATGACAAAATCCACCGGGAAGATGAATTTGTCAACCTTGACGAGCACGTCCTCCACTATTCCTATCGGATATTTTAAAGAACGATCCGCTAATTGGATACTCATTCGAGTGGGCCTTGGATTTCCTAGACCTAACTTTTTGAACAAAGAAAACGGCATAAGGTTGATGCTTGCTCCAAGATCGGCTAAGGCGTGTTTTACTAACGAATTGCCAAAAAGACATGGGATGGAAAACCGTCCCGGGTCATTTGCTTTTTTCGGCAATTTGTTAAGTACAACCGCGGAGCTTTTTGCGTTTAAAGAAATATGTGAAATATCTTCTAACTTTTTTTTATTGGAGAGCAACTCCTTAAGATATTTCGCATATTTAGGCATTTGTGAGATAGCCTCGCAGAAAGGAACATTAATATGGATTTATTTTAAAACATCTAAAAACTTTTTATAATTTTTTTCGGCGCTTTCATTTTTAAATTTCGATGGATACGGAATATTAGAAGTAAGAGCGCGCAGATTTAAAATAGAAGAGTGCGGAGCTATCGTAGCGGGCAAATTCGAAGATGAATTAAAAGTAGGAGGAGGAGGAGAGGAAATTACCTTGGGTTCGTCCTGTTTTTGAACCACCTCCTTCCCGCTTCGTAGTGTAATCGCGTGCGCGCTCTCCTTTGGATTTTGCTCGGTGTTCCCCGGTAGTGCTCCTTGTTGACGCTCAGAAATCATCTTTGCGAGTTGGCCCACTTGATTCTCTAAATTTTTGATTGATCCGATAAGGTTCCGGATGTTCGTTTCATTTGTAGCAACATATTTTGCAAAAACCTCTTCAATCGGAGAGAGTTTTTGCTGTTGCGGTGGAAAACCGGGTGGATTATAATTTTGAGAAATCAAATTTTGAGGCGGAGTTAAGTTAAGAAGTTGATTAGGGGGAGGTTGATTAAAATTCATAGGACGCTGAGCATTTCCTTGGTTGCTCCATGAGAAATTCGGATGATTCCTATAACCCGCATTGTAGGTGTTATTATACGGAGCGGTGTTCGGGTTATAGGAAGGCCGAGGTGGATTTCCCATGTAGTCAACATGTTCTTCAATTAAAACGTTATTGTCCCAAGGAGGAGTGGCGGAGGAAGCAGACATCTCCGCCACTTGCTTTGTTAAGCGCTCAACTTGTAAAGCCAAATTTGCGTTTGCGTCTATTTCAAAAATTCCGGCCGGCTTATTAGGCCGCGCTCGGGGCATGTTCCATTGATACGCATTTGTGGCCATCTCTTCGAAAAGCTCTTGAGCGGCGATCGGGGTTTTATTATTTAATGTCCCCCCGGCGGCCGCATCAATCATTTGCCTCGTTTGGAGATTTAAGCCATTATAAAAAACTTGCACTTGTTGCCAAGTGGCAAGTGCATGGTGAGGGCATCGACGCAAAAGCTCCTTGAAGCGCTCCCATGTGTCATAGAGAGTCTCCGAGTCGATTTGCATGAACGATGCAATATCCGTGCACAATTTAGCGGTCTTTGAAGGCGGGAAATATTTATTAAGAAATTTTTCCGCCATTTCGGCCCATGTAGTGATGGATCCCCTAGGTAGGGAGCCCCAGCCACTGCTTGGCCTTAGACCGCAAAGAAAAAGGAAAAAGACATAATCGAATGGCGTCATCGGTGATGCCATTGATCTTAAAAGTGTCGCAAATTTCAAGAAAGTAAGAGATATGTGAATTTGGATCCTCGTCCGGTTGACCATCAAAGGTCACCGATTGTTGCACCATTTGTATGATGCTGGACTTGATCTCAAAATTATTGTTCGCCACCGTGGGGCGAACAATACTCGATTGTGTGCCTTCCAAATTCGGCCGCGCATAATAGGACATGGTCCGTTGCGCGTCCTCATTAGGATTTGGCTCGTTAAGATTAGGAGGATTAAGATTATGATCCATATTTGCTGCGTTAGTGTCCCCGATCGACTCTTCGGATTCTATTTGATTTCCCTGATCACGAGAACGGCGGTGCCTCAAAAGGGTTCGCTCGATCTCCGGATCAAAAGGAAGAATCGAAGTGCTACCTCGGGTCATACACTAAAAAGAGAAGAAAGGAAGGATAAAAACTAAAAATATTTTTTTCTTTTTGAAAGTTAGAAAAAGCAAACTAAAATAGAAAGAAGCATGATAAAATTAATAGCTATCCTCTTTTCAAAATATCTACGCAAAGTCCCCGGCAACGGCGCCAAAAACTTGATATTTAATTTGGTAGGTTTTGAAATTTAGTGAAGGGTTAAGATTTTCTCCAAAACTATATCCGATAAAGGCAAGTGTACCTTATCGTCTATAGTATAGGATGTTTAGGAATATCAAGGTTGTATTCCACGGGGCGCGTTGATTACTTCTACTTCGAGGAAAATCACTATTATTTTATCGACGAAAATTTGAGGTGGTTTGTTTTCGCTTAACTAAAATTAAAACTAAATTCAAACTAAAAGAAAAGCTTGAACATTGCATGAAAAGAAAGAGAAATTGACATTGCATAAAAAAAAGAACATTACTAAGGAGAGAAAAATTTAACCTTGCATGAAAAAGGAAGAAATTTCTTAAGGAGAAAAAGAACATGAAAGAGAAAACTAATTTTATTGAAAATCAAAGAACTATTACAAGCCTTAAATTAAGAGTGCAAGGCTAAGGAAAATGAAAGTTGCAAGCTTAAGAAAACTAGTACACGAAAGTTACACTACAACATTGCATGAAAAAGGGAAGGAGGAGAACATGAAAGCCTTAAGAAACATGAACATTAACTTGAAAAACTCACTCTCAGCTCTAACAGCACCTCCCCATCTCCAAATTTCTCAACCCTGGACTCAAGGAGAGCCTCAGAATTTATAGGCAAAATTTTCAAGTTACACGCCCTCGGTCACGGGCGTGTCCAAGGGCGTGTAATCACTGTAACATTGGATCTGGCAGCGGCGTGGGCTTGGCGTGTCGGCGGCAGAAAAGTTGGACATTACACGCCCGTGTAACATGGTCACGGGCGTGACTTTGGACGTGTGCATTAAATGCGGCGTGGGCTGGAATTCGGCGCGGCGGTAGAGCAGGGATCACGCTGGAAAGTCACGGGCATGACATGTGGGTCACGGGCGTGACTTAGGTTGACTTCTCGACAACATCTCCTCGTCTCGACGGCGGCTCCACGTGGACGATTCTAAGATTACACGCCCCCGGTCACGGGCGTGACTTTGGGTCACGGGCGTGACCTGGGGCATGACTTGGTGTGGACTGGTTCAAACAGTGCGGCATCGATTCTAGACTGATCTTCAGCTTACACGCCCTTGGTCACGGGCGTGACCGAGGGCGTGACATGCCATTTTTCCCGATTTGTCCCAAAAATCTGCAAATATCGAAATTAAGCTAAGTTAGAATCAAAATTACAAAAAGAACTACTTATAACCTAAATTTGACATAAAATAGAGAGTTCATATTAAATATTTACAAGATTTTCTATTAAAAAGTTATAAAAATACTACTTATCAGTAGTCACCAATAATACTAAGTACCTTAGAAAGGGAGCTTTGGGGTGTCATCCCATTATAGTTCCTAGTACCGTAGCGAGCCCCTTTCTGGGTAATCCTCGGGAAGTCCAGGATTAACCATAGATTGTAGGGATAAGTCGATGGACAATATTAGCTTAATAATACGCACACCCACACCCCGTGGTTACAGGAGTTTAGTCAGATGGTCTTACGAGCGGTAGGCTCGGTGGTTGTAGCAGCAGACTAATTAGTCTGGTGTGCTTGTGACTCAGTAATGTTTGTTGGTGCGGACGGGTTGGTCCGGCGAGCCGGTGGCTCGGAAGGTTATTGTGATGGGCGGTAGCCTGAGGAGCTTATGGCTCGGAGATAGTAAGTGTGGAATTTGCACTTAGCCATAAAAGTCTGGTGGTCAAACCAGTAAGAGTACGCAGATGCTCCGTGGTTTTGCGTTGAGGCGTACGATAGGTCTAGGTTAGGTAGTGTGAATACCAACCTAGAGGTGGGCGAGGCTCAACCCACCGCTTCCATTTGCCACTACGGGAGTATCCTAGGAGTCTTGCTATCTCCAAAAAGGGGGAACTAAAGGTCTGTGCGCATAAAGTCGAAGTGTGTGAGTTGCACTTATATGAACATATCATTAAACTGCATAACTCTGCATGTCATGGCATAAGCATTGCATTTCGACCCCTACCCCTATCATATAAATTGGTTATGCGACATTTTATATGACAGGCCCTGCTAAATGACCCCTTGGTCTATAGGTTTGTATGGGTATTCCTGTAAATCAACGGTTACATTTCTATTGTGTACTTAACTTTACTTACTATTCTTTACTTGCTCTTTGCCACGCTCTATTACTGCTTCAATTATTTATATACAAATGTGTAGTTGTAGACATTTCCTGTAGACAGGATCTGCCGTCATCTGCTTTGTTTTATACCCCTTGCTGTCCTCCGCTTCATCCTCCCGCACGGTGCCTAGGAGCCATTGGGGGTTAGGTGGGGAACATAAGGCTTAGTCTTTTTGACTAATGGTCGGTGGACCATATCATTTTAGGGGATCGAGGAGATGCAGCAGCACCAGAGGCCGGTACAGACGGAGGCGGGCCAGTCTAGTACAGGTGCACCAATTTCCACGATCAGTGAGTGATTAGTATGTTAAAATTTTTGAAAGACCGTTTAGGAGTAAGCCGGAGTTGTATCAATAAGAGTTATAGCCAAACAACCACAATGCCAAAACAGTAACACAAGAAATCTTTATTGAAACAGAACTGCTTTACAATGCGAGGTATACATGGCAAGACATGATTCATAAGAATCACGGAGATGAGAAAAACAAACACACCAAAACTGAAACTGGCGGTCTGCCTAAGCAGAGACCGCACAGACCGCAAAAAGGCTCAGGCTGCCCGGCTTGCTCTGCTATACTCCCAGACCGCTTGCACAGTCAGACCGCAGAAACACCTTAAGACCGCGCGAATAGAAGCAGACAAGCTGCACTGCCAGACCGCAATCCCAGACCGCACGAACTGAAGCTTATTGGAACAAGGAACTGAAGCTGTCGCCAGACCGCAACTCAGACCGCCTAACCGCTGAAGGTCGCCTGATCACTGAGTCCACTGCGAACAGCACAAGAACACAATAAACCAGTTCGCTGACAGACCGCAGACAAACTGTTTATTCAAGCCGCCAGAAATCACCAAGGAAGGAGACCGCAACCTGCTGACCGCAAACCTGCGAACACAACAACCGGTTAGCTCACTTCCGAGACCGCGCGACTTCAAACTTGAGTCCGCAAGAATCAATCCGGGCTCTTGTTCTTACAGTTCTTGTTAGGAATGACGGGCCCTGCACCCCTATTTATAGGCGGATAGACGGATGTCGTCACCGCACAAACCAGGATACAATAACCGCCCATCAGATTGCCAAC
The DNA here is from genome assembly GCA_033032865.1 of Dactylorhiza incarnata. Taxonomy (NCBI): domain Eukaryota; kingdom Viridiplantae; phylum Streptophyta; class Magnoliopsida; order Asparagales; family Orchidaceae; genus Dactylorhiza; species Dactylorhiza incarnata. The sequence goes on from JAWHQI010000031.1 coordinate 11,272,685, forward strand.
GGCCTCATAAGACAGACCGTGCGGACACAGAACTTGGACGAGATCCAGCACAAGTCCGCAAGACAGCAGCAGTCCGCGCACAAGCCGCGCGGACACAACACTTGGACAAGATCCAGCCCAGTCAGCAAGACAGCAGCAGTCCGCGCACAAGCCGCGCGGACACAGCGACCACCCTTCCTGAGATCGCCTATGCAGGGACAAACATCTGGCCGACTTGAACCGAGTCGCCAGAACAGCCCAAACAAGCCGCCCGGTCACTGCGGACAATCAAGAACAGGCTGCCCAGAACAAGACCGGAAGAACTCGCAACAGGTCGCCAGAACCAACGACCAAACCAAGAAGCAAACTGGCCGATCATAGCAGATCGCCAGAACAGCAGGGAGAGATCACAGAACCAAACCGCCAGAGCACCAGCGCAGGCCGCGCGGTCTCTGTGGTCTCCAGCCTTCAGACCGGCCGGACTCCCTTCCACTTCACTTCAACAATTTCAACACTCCCCCTTGAAGTGGGAAGTGGAAACTAGCCCGAGCAACTCCCTTAACCGTGTAAACGGTCCCTTCGCCAGCGGCTTTGTGAAGATGTCTGCGACATTGTCCACACTCCGAACATGCTCGACCATAAGAGATCCTCCCAACACCTTTTCACGAATGAAATGGGGCTCAATCTCTATATGTTTGGTCCTCGCGTGACAGACTGGATTGTTAACCAGCTTGAGAGCACTCTCATTGTCCCCGCGTAACAAGGTGGGACCTCGAACCTCCTGATGAACATCCTCCACCAACCTCCTGAGCCAAATGGCTTCCTGAGCTACCAAGGCCGAAGCCTTGTACTCCGCTTCGGTGGTAGATACAGACACCGAGTCTTGCTTCTTGCTGCACCAAGAAATAGCTGTGGGGCCCGTCATAAAGACATAGCCAGACGTTGATCTCCGATCATCCACGTCTCCCCCATAATCAGCATCCATGTATCCATGCAACTCCAAGCTTGACCCTCTCCTATATAGGAGACCCAAATCAGAGGTCGACTTCACATACTTCAAGATGCCTTTTGCCGCCAGAAGATGAGGCTTCCGTGGTTCCACCATGTACCGACTCACCTTGCCTACTGCATAAGCAATATCTGTCCTTGTGATCGTCTAGTAGATCAAGCTCCCAACCAGAGCTCGGAACACCAATGGTTCAGTTAAAACTCTCCCCTCATCCTTCCGAAGTTTATGATGTTGCTCCAGAGGTATAGAGCTGCTCTCCCGCCTCTGTACCTCGAGTCCAAGGAAATGGTGGAGCTCCCCCAGATCCTTCATCTCGAATCTGATAGCAAGCTCAGCCCTGAGTCTTGCAACAACTTCCTTCGAGTTCCCGGTGACAATCATGTCATCCACGTACAGCAGCACAATCACCCGAAGCACCCCCTCCTTCTTGATGAACCAGCTAGAATCAAAGTCTGAAGCAAGGAATCCGCAGAATAAGAGATACTCTGCAATCTTCCCGTACCACGCTCGAGGCGCTTGCTTCAACCCATACAGGGCCTTCTTCAACTTACAGACATAGTCCGGATACTCCTTCGAGATGAAGCCTTGCGGTTGTAGCATGAAGATATCCTTGTCAATTTCGCCGTATAAGAAAACATTCTTTACGTCGAGTTGCCAAATCTCCCAACCACTCGAAGCCGTCAAGGCAATAACAAATCGAACCGAAGTCATCTTTGCCACTGGACTGAACGTCTCATCATAATCTTCTCCGTACTGCTGTGAGAACCCGCGAGCTACAAGGCGAGCCTTGTAATGCTCGATACTACCGTCAGCTTTCTTCTTCAGCTTGAAGACCCACTTGCAAGTGACAGGAGTGATGCCCTTGGGCTTGGGCACCAGAGACCAAGTCTCGTTCTTCTCGAGAGCTGACATCTCTTCTTGCATCGCAACGTCCCACTCCTTCATGCCTCTGGCCTTCTTAAAGCTCGACGGCTCCCTTTCATCAAAGGGACCAGCAAAGAAACATGAAACAAAGTTCACCATGTTTCCTCCTGTGTATCGGTCTGGTGGTTGAATAGTCCTCTTCGACCTCCTAAGAGGTTGCCCCTGACTAACCACCTCCTCAGCTGCTTCTTCAGAACTAGCTCCTCTTCCAGGCGAATTTGGAGCATCGCTCCCCCTGCTTCCAGAACCTAAAGCTTCCGCCTCTGAGCTAGACACAACTGGAGCTCCTGGTGAAACAGGCAACTCCACTTGAAGATCTTCAGCAGCCTTCCCTCTTATATCAACCCTGCTTTCTGGTAGCTCAACTCTTGAACTCCCCTTGTAGGAAGTTACTTCATCGAACACCACAGCCCGAGAAACAATTGACCTCCGTGTCTCAGGATCCATGCATCTCCATCCCTTCTTCCGCTCATCATACCCAACAAATACTAGCTTCCTTGCTTTCGCATCTAGCTTTGTTAGAAGAGCATCAGGAATATGCACATAGCAGGTTGATCCAAACACCCGAAGGTGTGTAACACTCGGCTTCTCCTTGAACATCAATTCGTGAGGGGTCTTCATGTTGATAGGACTTAAAGGCAACCTGTTGATGACATAAGCTGCACAAGACATTCCCTCCGCCCAGAAGGACTTTGGGATACTCTTAGCATGAAGCCAGCATTTGCAAGTTCCCGTCAGATGATGGATCTTCCTCTCGGCAATGCCATTCTGTTGTGGAGTATGGGCACAAGTGAGCTCTCTCCTGATGCCATGCTTCCTGCAAAAACTTGAGAACTCACCAGAGGTGAACTCCCCACCATTGTCAGTTCTAAGTTTTTTAACCCGCAGGCCTAGCCGGCCTTCAACCAGCTCCTTGAACTCCACGAATTTTGCAAATGCATCCGACTTCTCCTTCAAAAAAAACACCCAGACATATCTGGTGTAATCGTCAATCAACACCAACATGTATCTGTTGCCTCCAAGGCTTGGGGTGGCAGTCGGTCCCATCAAATCACCGTGGATGCACTCCAACGGCACTTTGCACCTTGTTTGCGATTTGTCAAATGGAAGTCGATGAGACTTACCAACCTGACATCCCTCGCAGACATGACCGTCTCCATAGGAGGACAAGCTAGGCAAGCCATTGACAAGGCCCCTTACAGCCATAGCCTTCAATTTGTCCATGCCTACATGCCCCAACCTTTCATGCCAGATGGCCATGCCATCATTGGTCCTCATCTTATCAACATAGGTACTTGTCGATAAAACGAATAAGTCCTTCACCCGCTTGACAACATGAATAACATCTCCCTTTATCTCCGGTTGAGTTTTGAGAAACTTCATTTCTGTTGGGCCAAACAGAACGTGATAACCGGCGTCGACCGCATTGGTCACAGAGAAGAGATTTTTCTTCATACCAGACACGTGATAAACACTCCTCAACGTGAGTGGACCATTATCACTACTCAGAGAGATGACTCCTTCGTGCTCTACTGGATGAATAGAATTATCAGTCGTAATGACAGCATTGTTACCTGAGTAAGGCGCCAAAGAAGAGAACTTTGATCCATCCCCGGTGAGGTGATGCCCACACCCTGAATCAACAATCCAGTCCTCATCATAGTTGATGGAAGCCAAGGCCTTAACGGGCATCGCCGTTATATTAGACACAAAGGCTCCTCCCCATCCAACTTCACCAGACTTTGGCATCTCCTTCTCCACTGCATGTCCCGGCTGAAGATTCACCCGGCAATCTTTCTTGAAATGCCCTGTCTTATTGCATCTAAAGCACCTCGGTCCCTCTCCTTTCTTCTTCCCATCAGACTTAGGAGCATAGCCCCTATCTCGCTGACCTGAAGTGGAGGGTCCATCATGACCCGGCTTCTTCTTCTCCCATTTCTTCTTCTTCTTCCCAGAGAACATCACATCACTTTCTCCCCCGGAGATAGAAACCCCCGCCATCTGTCTTGCTAAACTTTCTTGCGAAGCAAGAAGGTTCTCCAGATCCAATAACGACGGTTGATTTTCCCAACCCTGAACTGAAGTCACAAAGGCAAGATACTCCTTCCGCAACCCGCGGATGATATGCCTCTTCATTTTTGCCTCAGAGATTGGCTCATCAGGGTCCAATGCAGAAATCTCTGCCGTGAGGTTCTTCATCTTGAGGAAGAAGGTAGAAACAGAAAGATCACCTTGAGAGGCTTTTGCCAACTCATTTTCAAGATACTGTAGCCTCGCTACATTCTTCTTATTGAACAATCCATCAAAGGATGTCCAAATCTCAGCAGCAGATTTACATCCGATTATGTGATCAAACAGCTCCGGTGAGATAGCCCTTTTGAGAGTGAACTCTGCCTTAGCATTCGTCCTCCTCCAAAGTCTCACCTCTGCCATATTATCTCATGCTAGAAACACCTCTTGTGTGTCTTCTCCGCCAACTACCTCCCATAGATCCTCGCCAAGCAAGTAACTCTCCATACATGACTTCCACTTTTTAAAGTTAGTCGATGTGAGGAGTTCAATACCAAGACCTCTTGCGTATCCACCTTCCATGGCAATCTATGTGGTCTCTTCTTCACAAAGACGATGGCGCCTCTAGTTTATCACTGCTTATCCACTCCAGAAACCTCCCTCTGATACCATGTTAAAATTTTTGAAAGACCGTTTAGGAGTAAGCAGGAGTTGTATCAAGAAGAGTTATAGCCAAACAACCACAATGCCAAAACAGCAACACAAGAAATCTTTATTGAAACAGAACTGCTTTACAATGCGAGGTATACATGGCGAGACATGATTCATAAGAATCACGGAGATGAGAAGAACAAACACACCAAAACTGAAACTGGCGGTCTGCCAAAGCAGAGACCACACAGACCGCAAAAAGGCTCAGGCCGCCCGGCTTGCTCTGCTGTACTCCCAGACCGCTTGCACAGTCAGACCGCAGAAACACCTTGAGACCGTGTGAATAGAAGCAGACAAGCTGCACTGCCAGACCGCAATCCCAGACCGCACGAACTGAAGCTTATTGGAACAAGGAACTGAAGCTGTCGCCAGACCGCAACTCAGACCGCCTAACCGCTGAAGGTCGCCTGATCACTGAGTCTGCTGCGAACAACACAAGAACACAATAAACCAGTTCGCTGACAGACCGCAGACGAACTGTTTATTCAAGCCGCCGGAAATCACCAAGGAAGGAGACCGCAACCTGCTGACCGCAAACCTGCGAACACAACAACCGGTTAGCTCACTTCCAAGACCGCGCAACTTCAAACTTGAGTCTGCAAGAAAGAATCTGGGCTCTTGTTCTTACAGTTCTTGTTAGGAATGACGGGCCCTGCACCCCTATATATAGGCGGATAGACGGATGTCGTCACCGCACAAACCGGTATACAATAACCTCCCAGCAGATCGCCAGCGGCCTCATAAGACAGACCGCGCAGACACAACACTTGGATGAGATCCAGCACAAGTCCGCAAGACAGCAGCAGTTCGCGCAGAAGCCGCGCGGACACAACACTTGGACAAGATCCAGCCCAAGTCAGCAAGACAGCAGCAGTCCGCGCACAAGCCGCGCGGACACAGCGGCCACCCTTCCTGAGATCGCCTACGTAGGGACAAACATCTGGCCGACTTGAACCAAGTCGCCAGAACAGCCCAAATAAGCCGCCCGGTCACTGCGGACAATCAAGAACAGGCCGCCCAGAACAAGACCGGAAGAACTCGCAACAGGTGGCCAGAACCAACGACCAAACCAAGAAGCAAACTGGCCGATCATAGCAGATCGCCAGAACAGTAGGGAGAGATCGCAGAACCAAACTGCCAGAGCACCAGCGCAGGCCGCGCGGTCTCTGCGGTCTCCAGCCTTCAGACCGACCGGACTTCCTTCCACTTCACTTCAACAATTTCAACATAGTAGTTAGCTTCCACGAGTGATATTGTAATGAGGACTCGATGTACTAGGCATTAACCCCTTTATTATTGTAACCTTTGTTATTTCAGTTAGACCATGTGGACATTTATTATATATAACATGTGATTGTGGACTTGAACATCTTTTTGTTCGTTTATACTTTTCTTCTTCTGTGATCAATATGGCCGGCAGGATCGGCGTTTTGTAGTGGGGACCTTCCCGAGCGAAGGTGTCACCGCAAAGCGGCGGTTCTGGGCATAAGACCCAGTTTTGTAGCAAAAAATTGGGGTCTTACACTTAGTACCTTGCAAAACCCTAGCTTTAGTTTAACTTATGACCCAATCAAAAAAATCACCCATGTATAGTACTTGTCTGCGACAAACCCGCATACACCTTGTTCAATATGGGTGCCTCACACTCGATCGTCTCAGAGAAATTTATAGACGATCTGGACCAAGTGCAACATTTTGAAGGCATCCATAGAAAGGTGCGACTTGTGGACAAGTCGAAGATAGTATCGTGCACTAAGTGCAACATGAATGTGGAGATTGGGGGAAAGCTATTCGAAGCACCAATGACGTTTTTGAAGATGACCGACTTTGACCTGATCCTGGGCATGAATTGGCTATATTGGAACCGTGCTAAGATCGACTACCCAGTGAAGAAAATTATACTGAGGCATGAAGATTCCGAAGTAGTGATCGAAGGTATTATCCCCACCTCCCATCTTTTATTATCACCTATTCAGGCCGTCAAAGCCCATGAGTAGGGAGATGAGGTTTATATAGTCTACTTTGAGATGAAAGAGATAGATATCATCATTGCTGAAGTACCGGTGGTTTAGGACTTTTTCGATGTCTTTTCGGACAAGCTCCCTGGACTACCCCCACATCGAGAGGTGGATTTCTGGATCCAACTGATCCCGGGAGATATGTCCGTCTCTAGGATCCCATATAGGATGGCACCGAAGGAGCTTGCGGAGTTTCGGGCGTAGCTTCAAGAGCTAGTAAATTTGGGGTTCGTTCGCCCCAGTTCATCACCTTGGGGACCCCAGTTCTATTCGTGAAGAAGAAGGATGGTTCACTCCGGCTGTGTATAGATTACCAAGAGCTCAACCAGTTGACAGTCTGGAACACTTATCCACTGCCTAGGATTGATGAGCTCTTTGATCAGCATGAAGGAGCGTACTGGTTCTCAAAACTTGATTTGTGCTCGGGTTATTATCAGTTGCGGATCCAGGAGGAGGATATCCTGAAGACCGCTTTTAGTTCGACGTATGGTTTATATGAGTTTACTATCATGTCATTGGGCTCACAAATGCCCCCTCCGTGTTCACGAGCATGATGAACAGGGTTTCGAGACCTACCTTGATGTCTTTGTGATTGTGTTCATCGATGACATCTTGGTTTATTCAAAGACGGAGGAGGAGCATGTGAAGCATTTGGCTTTGGTATTAGCAAAGATGAGGGAAAACCAGCTGTTCGCCATGTTTAGTAAGTGCGAGTTCTTGCTCTGAGAGGTTGCTTTCCCGGGCCATGTCATCAATGGAGCAGGATTAGCAGTGGACCCTGCCAAGGTACGAGCAGTAAGGGAATAACTGCCTTTGAAGTCGGCAGTGGATGTGCGCAGTTTCTTAGGACTTGCTGGTTACTACCACAAGTTTGTTGAGGGATTCTCAAAGATCGCTCTTCCCCTCACCACTCTGACTAAGAAGGCTGTTCCTTTGTATAGACACCCAAGTGCGAGGCTGCATTCCAGGATCTGAAGGATCGCCTCACCTCATCCCCGATCCTTGCCCTTCCATTTAGGAAGGATGGATTCCTGATTTATACAGATGCATCATATCAGGGGATGGGTGTTGTATTGATGCATCACATACAAGTAATTTCTTATGCTTCTAGGCAGCTAAAGAAGCACGAGGCGAACTACCCTGTGCATGACCTGGAGTTGGGAGTAGTGGTCTTCTCCTTGAAGATCAGGAGGCATTATCTATATGGCATCAAATGCAAGATATTTTCAGATCATAATAACCTCAAATATACACACACACACATAATGATCTGAATCTGAGGCAGCGACAATGGATTGTGTTTTTGTGCGATTATGATTATACACTGAACTATCACCCAGGGATGGCTAACTTGGTGTCCGATGCGTTAAGTCGAAGGGCACCCACATCCAGCTCAGAGTCCCGATTGATGGCCATAGAGTTGGCCAAGATGCTCGAGGAGATGCAGATTACGCTTGTATCTAGGGCCTATCCAGAGGCGAACGTTGAGTACCTGGCCACTATGAGCATAGTTTGTGATATACATGATCACATCCGAGCCGAGCAATGGAAGGATGCTGCCCTGGACCCTATATTTTGAGGGGTGGAGACTGGTTCTACAGAAGAGTACACACTGTAAGAGGACCTCTTTCATTTCCACGACAGAGTATATATACCCGTAGGAGGAGGAATCCGGGAAGATATACTGAGAGAGGCTTGAAAGTATCTAGTTGCGGCCTAAAATGCCTAGAGGGGGGTGAATAGGTGGTTTCTATAGCTTTTTGCGGAATTAAAAATATAAGAAGTAAAGCACACAGAAAACCAAAGAGCGACCCGAGTTTACGAGGGTCGTAAGCTGTAAGGCGAAAGTCAAGAAAATTGTGAAAGATTTACTCGCTTTTTCTTTTTATGCACAAGGGAACCCTGCCTGATTCACTAATTTGTAGGAAGATATTCTTCTTTGAAATCTTTTTCAAATCCAAAAGGTATCTCTGAAGTAGATGATGATTGATAGAGTAATCCTTGATCTTTCCAGTATGAGTACTGCGTCGAAGGTCAAACTTGTGATTAGTAGTAAAACATCGATTCTCCTGTTGATACACGGTTTTCTCTTCAAAAATTTCTTTGTTTTCCAATGTGATTGAGGCATGAGATGAGCACACTACACACAAGGATTTATAGTGGTTCCCCGTTCTTGGGTAGTCCACTTTGCACCTCACCTATCTAGCACGATCGGCTAGACTAGGCTACTTCATTATTCTCGGATTAAAAATAATCCTACAACTCGGAGTCAAACTCCTACAATCTCGGAGAACAAAATCTCCTACCAACTCGGAGATCAAACTCTCCTATAACTCGGAGCAAACCACTCCTACAACTCAGAATAAAATTCCTACAACTCGGAGGCAAACCTCCTACAAAAATAATGAAGGGTTTTACAAAATATAATAAAACTTCATATGAAGTTTTCTTCTTACAGATCAAAGAGAAATAAATCTCTTGAAGAGGTTCTTCTTTCAAATCAACAAGGAATAAATTTCTTGAGGATGTGCTGCTTTCAGATAAGAGAGAAGTAGGTCTCTTCTTCCAAAATAAACAATATCAGTCCTTGTAGAATGGAGGAAGAATAAAGCTTGAAGTCGACTGAGGCTTGATCTGTCAAATGCTCTTAGCAAGGAAGAGCAGCAGAAGTTCTTTCTGTCGGAGAGAGAAGCTTGTGTCTTGAAAGAATGGCCGACTGTCAACAGGAAGGAGAGAAATATTTTTGCGATCAATCTTGGACGGGAAGAATAGAAGAGAATATATATATCAAACTTTCTCCAAAGGCTGTACGCAAGTTCTTTTGGAAACATTCATCTCGAACGGCTATAATCTTGAATAAAGGAATAAAATATTCTGTCAACGGCTATAAGCAGAAATCAAGGAGGATTAATTCTCCAACAGCTGGAAGTAAGAATTAAGGAAGATCTCTTTCCATGGCTATCAACAGGAATTAATGAAAATTAATCTCTAACGGCTGCATGCAGAAATTAAGGAAAACATTCCTTAAATCCGATCGGGTTTGAATTATATTGAATATTTGAAACAACGCCATGCAAAATGTCGATCTGGGAAGATTTTGTCGAACGGAACAGTGTTTGACGAAATTACATATATTAGTCGAACGGCGGTCGACGAAGTCTGTTCAGTTATCGGCACACCTGAGATCAAATAATAACAGCGATTTAAGCAAACAACGCTCGATGAAAATATAACCAAACAGCGTTCGACGAAATGTAGGCAAACAACACTCGACGAAATGCCTTCAGCTAACAGCAAACCAGTGAATGAAGAAAACATAAATTTCGTCGAACGGCGATCAACGAACGCCAACTTCGTTCAACGAATTTTGCGTTCGACGAATTTTTCCCAGTTAGCCGAACTGAGCTCGACGAATTTTTCCCAATTTGTCGAACGGAAAATTCTTAAGAAAAATTTTCTTTCTTCCAATTTTAGCAGCAAATCTTCTTAGCTCTTCCTTTGGTCCCTGACCTCTAAGTGCATTCCAACAGAGAAATAACTCATGAATCAACTCTTGGTCTTACACAATGAAGAGTTACATTGTCTAGGACTGCATTTGATGATCCATTGTAATTTGACATTGGTTTGCACTTAGTGTAACCACCTGTCAAAACAATAACTAAAGAGACATATCAAATACAATCTCAATTCAACTTAGTTCAAGGGGACTTCTTCAAATTAAGGTAATTGTGGACACAATTCCCAACAATCTCCCCCTATTTGAAGAAGTCAGAACCCTGTCTACTAAGTTGAATTGCCCAGGGAGTAAATATGAATAAAATCACAAAGAGATAATGAGAGTTGAGAAGAGATAATGAGAGTTGAAAAACTTAGCTTGTCAACCTTCTCTCCCTTTCAATTTTCTTTCCCTTTCAACTTTCTCTTTCAATTCCAACTTCATCTTTTCTCCCAATTTCAACTTCTCTTCCCCTTTCTGACTACTTCAGATAGGGAAGAACAAGCATGAGAGATCAAAGCTCCCCCTCAGCAACTGCATAGGAGTACATATTTGGGAGTATAATTTGAATATGTTGAATCAGCTCCCCCTCAATCTTTTCTCCCATTTAGTCTTATCTCCCCCTTAGAATTTCAGTGCCTGGACTGATTTCCTAAGCTTTTCAGCAACCTTACTATATACTTCTTTGTTCTGGTCATGAACCATAAACATCCACTTTCCAATTGCCTGATTAGAGTTTTGGTTGGCCTTTGGACATACCTGCAAACACAGATTAATTTCCCTTAGGAACCCAAACCGATTTGGGTCCTAGGTTCCGGTTAGCATAATAATAAATATTTCTACTAACTGCAACTCAAGTAGAAAAGCTCTTCTTTGCATTAGACACACAAGGGTTGTGCTAACAGTCGATGGCAAAGTGTCCCACTTTACCACAGCACCAACATTCATGGATGTTGTACCTTCTCTTCCGAGCATTTTTTGATTTGCAAGTAGCATCATAATGCTTGATTTCAGTTGAGAAGGCAGCAACATTCTTCCTATTTTTCATAGCGAGTAGCTGATTGGGTACAATAGCATATCCATTTTCACTTGGTTTTATCTGTTTGACAGCAACAGATGAAAGCTTGGAAGCTCTTATGGTGTTGATGGCATCAAATATATTCAAGTGAGGGTTGGCTATGGTGTTGCAACCAGTTTGCTTCCTTGCTGGAAAAGATTGGGAGGATGATGCTTCCTTACCCTTGAATGTAAGGGCTGGTGCATTGAACACAAATAGTCCAGGTTGGGCCATTTGGATTTCTTCATGGGGAGCTTTCCGAGCACTCACCACCATTCCCTTTCTTTTACTACAGTTAGGAGTATTTTCCTTGCTATAGCAACTTCCAGTCTTCCAGTGATCACGGATGTTGTCCTGATCATACCTGTTAGAGAGAGTCTGCACCTTTTGAAAAGTGGTGTGAGGCCTAGCTTTAGCTGTGCTCTTTCCTTTATTCCCAGAGTCAATTGATTCAGGTTTAGAGGATTGAGCCACTAGCTTTCTTTCCATATAAAGCTTCTTTTCTAAAGATCTGATAGTTCATTCTTGAGCCTCAGATTTCATTCAAAGAAAAATGAGTTCATTGAATAAACTAATTACCTCTTTGGTCGTTTCATTTACCTGAGATTCGAAAGGCTTAAGGATTCTGATTTCCTCAGTCTGAGAATCAATCAACTTCTTGTTCTTCTCAAGATCTACTAAGAGAGCATCATACTGATTTGCCAGACGAGGTGTGTCATCATTTTCTGATGAGCTTGTCTCAGCTTCAGAGTCTATAACAGATAGAGATGCCCTTATACATACTTGTTCGGGATAGGTTTCATCTTGGATTTCCTCTTCTGACTCAGATAGCACAGTCAGAGCAAGAAGTGTTTCCTCTTCTAGTTCTGAACAGCTTGAATCACTGTCACTCAAGGTCCTGACCTTTTTCTCATCTATGGTGTCTTGTTCTTCCTTTGATCCTTCCATAAGAGCTATTAGATCTAAGTCTTCCTTTCCTTCATGAGGCGTGTCGTAGTTATTCGAATCTGAATTTGCCGTAAGCCCAAAATAAGCTTCATCATTCGAGCTTGACTCAACTGAGTCACTGTCGCTAAGAGTCTTGGTCTTCTTTGCCAAGAAGCTCTTTTCCTCTTTCCTCTTACTCTTGAAGGATTTCTTCTCTTCCTTCTTTTTGTATGGACATTCCGTACTTAAATGTCTTGGCTTATTACAACAATAACAAATAATATCTGTCGAAATATGTTTGTTCAGTTTAGTTTTATACCTGTCGTTGTTGTGTTCCTTCTTGTGATGTTCATCATCATGTCTTGATCTTCTATGATCAGATGAGGAGGATTGACGTTTCCTTTGACTCCTTTTTCTGAGCAATTTCTTGAATTTCTTGGAGAGTGAAGAGAACTCTCCATCAAACATATCAGAGCTTGAGGGGCAAGCATATGATTCATCATCTTCATCTGAGGATTGTCTCCTGACAGATGATGTAGCTTTATATCTTCTTGACCCTTCAACCCTGAATGCTACAGACTTCTCTCTTCCAGAAGTTGACCATCTTTCTTCTTCTTCTGCCTTTCTGATGCTCAGCTTGAGCTCATGTGATAGAAGCTTTCCAAACAGAATTTGTTGCTCCATCGTAGCCAACTTTCCAAATTCCCGGATGGCAATTGCCTTGGTATCCCATTCTTTCGTCAGGGATCTCAAGAACTTGTCATTCAATTCTCCGACGGTGAATTCCCGATCATAATTTCTAAGACCGTTTACGATCTTGAAGAACTTTTCATAAGTGTCTGAGATGGAGTCTGTCGGATCTTGCTTAAATGCTTCATACTCTTGATTCAGCAAGGATCGTCGATCATCTCGCACTTCTTCTGTACCTTCCATGAAAACCACTAGGGAATCCCACATTTCTTTTGCAAATTTGCAATGTATCAGATTTTGCAACATAGAATCATCCACTGCACCGGCAATGATGTTCTTGGCCTTTTTATCCAAAGAGACGAGAGCAATCTCATCCTTGTTCAATTCCAGCATTTTCTTGGCTATTTGAATATTAGAATTTATTGAAGAAGGTTTCATGGGGACATGAGGGCCTTCTTCCACAATCTGAAAGATTCTTGGATCGGTCTCTTCCATGTAGAATCTTACTCTTTCCTTCCACATGGGGAAGTTCTCTTTATTGCAGACTGGCAACTTGACGGAATCCTTTGCTTTATCCATTCCAGACATACTGTCTCTTGCAACTAGACTTAGAGATCTTGTTCAAGGTGTTAGCCTTTTAATGAACAACCTATCTCTGATACCAATTGAAAGTATCTAGTTGTGGCCTAAAACACCTAGAGGGGGGTGAATAGGTGGTTTCTATAGCTTTTTGCGGAATTAAAAATATAAGAAGTAAAGCACACAGAAAACCAAAGAGCACAGTACACACAAGGATTTATAGTGGTTCTCGTTCTTGGGTAGTCCACTTTGCACCTCACCTATCTAGCACGACCGGCTTGACTAGGCTACGTCACTATTCTCGGATTAAAAATAATCTTACAACTCGGAGTCAAACTCCTACAATCTCGGAGAACAAAATCCCCTACAAACTCGGAGAACAAACTCTCCTACAACTCGGAGCAAACCACTCCTACAACTCAGAATAAAATTCCTACAACTCGGAGGCAAACCTCCTACAAAAATAATGAAGGGTTTTACAAAATATAATAAAACTTCAGATGAAGTTTTCTTCTTTCAGATCAAAGAGAAATAAATCTCTTGAAGAGGTTCTTCTTTCAAATCAACAAGAAATAAATTTCTTGAGGATGTGTTGCTTTCAGATCAGAGAGAAGTAGATCACTTCTTCCAAAATAAATAACATCAGTCCTTGTAGAATGGAGGTAGAAGAAAGCTTGAAGTCGACTGAGGCTTGATCTGTCAAATGCTCTTAGCAAGGAAGAGCAACAAAAGTTCTTTCTGTCGGAGAGAGAAGCTTGTGTCTTGAAAGAATGGCCGACTGTCAACAGGAAGGAGAGAAATTTTTTTGCGATCAATCTTGGACGGGAAGAATAGAAGAGAATATATATATCAAACTTTCTCCAACGGCTGTACGCAAGTTCTTTTTGGAAACATTCATCTCGAACGGCTATAATCTTGAATAAATGAATAAAATATTCTGTCAACGGCTATAAGCAGAAATCAAGGAGGATTAATTCTCCAACAGCTGGAAGCAAGAATTAAGGAAGATCTCTTTCCATGGCTATCAGCAGGAATTAATGAAAATTTATCTCTAACGGCTGCATGCAGAAATTAAGGAAAACATTCCTTAAATCCGATCGGGTTTGAATTATATTGAATATTTGAAACAACGCCATGCAAAATGTCGATCTGGGAAGATTTCGTCGAACGGAACAGTGTTCGACGAAATTATATATATTAGTCGAACGGCGGTCGACGAAGTCTGTTCAGCAATCGGCACACCTGAGATCAAATAATAACAGAGATTTAAGCAAACAGCGCTCGACGAAAATATAACCAAACAACGTTCGACGAAATATAGGCAAACAACACTCGACGAAATGCCTTCAGCTAACAGCAAACCAGTGAATGAAGAAAACATAAATTTCATCGAACGGCGATCGACGAACGCCAGCTTCGTTCGACGAATTTTGCGTTCGACGAATTTTTCCCAGTTAGCCGAACTGAGCTCGACGAATTTTTCCCAATTCGTCGAACGGAAAATTCTTAAGAAAATTCTTCCAATTTTAGCAGCAACTCTTCTTAGCTCTTCCTTTGTTCCCTGACCTTTAAGTGCATTCCAACAGAGAAATTACTCATGAATCAACTCTTGGTCTTACACAATGAAGAGCTGCATTATCTAGGACTGCATTTGATGATCCATAGTAATTTGACATTGGTTTGCACTTAGTGTAACCACCTGTCAAAACAATAACTAAAGAGACATATCAAATAAAATCTCAATTCAACTTAGTTCAAGGGGACTTCTTCAAATCAAGATAATTGTGGACACAATTCCCAACAAGGCTCATTGCACCAAGTATTCGGTGCATCCCGGGATCGTTAAGATGTATAGTGATCTGTGGAGGACGATGTTATGGCCAGGAATGAAGAGGGATGTCACTCATTTCATCAGACATTGCGAGGCATGCCAGAAAGTGAAGGCAGAGTGTAAGAGTGATGAGTCCCATTTATATACACATTTATGGACTCATCTGGGACGGTATTTGAGTCAATGCACTACATTTTAGATCCATAATCACTCATATTTGTTCTCTACCTGTTATTCCAAGCTAAGTGCACTTTTAGGCCCATTTTGGTGTGTTTTCATGTTTATCTTCATTAGTAGTTTTCATGCACTGTTAGGTGCCACTTTCAGTAGCTGGATTCGTGGTTGTACGCTAGAACAGGAGTCGTGCAGGTGCTTCCGGTGCAATTCTGCACAGGAACACTGCGCACGATCACTGGTTCTATTGCGCACGACCACTGGTCGTGCGCCACTGATCGTGTGCACTTAACCCTTTTTATGAGTTCTGTTTGGTGCAGTGCGCACGACCATCTACGCCAGTGCGCACGACCACCGGTCGTGCGCCACTGTTCGTGCGCGCTTATCATCAATTTCTTGAGTTCTGTTTCAATCAGTGCGCACGACCACCTATGATAGTGCGCACGACCACCGGTCGTGCGCCACTGGTCGTGCGAACATGTTATTTTATAATTTCTGTCTTTGCAGGTTCCGTCCAGGCAGAGCGCACGATCACCGAATTCTAGTGCGCACGACCACTGGTCGTGCGCCACTGACCGTGCGCACTGTTTATTCCAGCGCCTATAAAGCGACCTGCTCGCGATTTAGGTCAGATCTTCCGCATTTTTCCGCCGTTCTTCCGCTGTTCCGCGCCAGTTTCGCCCTTCCATCGCCGCCCACCATCTGGAGGTGCTCCGGGCTTGTTCCTCACGCCAATCTTGAGCCGGAGTTTCCTCTCGGCCGCCTCCTTCATCCAAGAGCTTCAAAGGAAGACCTAGCCGCCATCTCCATCAAGCAAGAGGAAGTTTGCAACCTCTACCGGATCATGACACGAAGAAGACGGGTCCATTAGAGAGTAGTGACAGCTCTCTCTACTTCGGACGTAGTTGCGGACCGAGCTTGGACGCGGATTGACAACCCGGCGATTCCAACCGTGAATCTACAACGAGCCTTCGGATTCGGTCGATTTCTTGCTCTATTCTTCTCTTATTCATGTATATGTAGTTAGATCTAACATTATGATGAAGCGTGTTTGATTATTAGCATTTATACTTGATTATGTCTATGTGATTAGAGTATTCTTGCTTATTATTTTGAGGTGTGCCTTGTGGTGTGGATTGTTGGTTGTCCGGTGCCGCACTAGCAATTGCTAGTGGCGTGCTTGTCGACGAGGTGCTTGCGACCCTCATTCCGTTAGCCTACTCGTCCATCCGCCTACCGAAGCATGGCATCGCGGCCCGTATTCCATCCCTCCTAACGAAGCAGCGCGCTCAAGGCCTGCATAGTTCGATCCGCATGCCTACTTGTCCATCCGCCCTTATGAAGTAGCGCGCTCAAGGCCTACATAGTCTTCCATCCCGCCGAGCGAAGCTTTGCATAGCGGCATTGCATAGGAGTAGTTGTAGTTGTTTTATTTTATTTTCCAAAAGCCAACCCAACTCCCCCGCATTCCATCTGACTTAAGGACTTCAATCTCAAGTCCTTCCTCGAACGTTAACTCCACCTTACTGTGTTCCTTGAGAGATTCGATACTCGGGGATTACTCCTCGTTTTATATTACTTGAACGATCGGTACACTGCCGTTTCGTGCCGCAGTCGATCTACCGCCTATAGCGGTGCGTGAGATTTGCGCCATCAAGTTTTTGGCGCCGTTGCCGGGGAACACAGTCGTGTGAGTTTTCTGGAGAGGGAGAATCTGAGAAAGGAGCCCTTCCATTTGTAAATCGCATTTCTTTGTTTTATTTCCTCATTTTCTGTTTTCTTGTTTTTTATTAGGTTGCTTTAGTAATTTTTGTTAGGTGTAGTATTTTACAATAGCATTTTGATTTTGAATCGTTTTATCTTCACACTATGTGGGCACATCTCAATTTCCGTTGTCGTTGGTGTGGAGCTACCTCCCACTCTAGTGATGAATGCCCTACGTAGAATAGTAGGCATAATTCTTATAGCCCAGCATATGGAGCACCGACGTCGTCTAGTACTCCACATGGTGCGCGTAAGTCTTATGGCTACTCTGCTGAGCCTTTACCATCATACTTCTTTTCGGCTCCAGCACCCGCTGTGCCAAAGAAGCCCGCTAGGCAGTGCCAGTTTTGTCGGAGCACAGATCATGCCCTGAAGGATTGTGCTGCTTTTCGTCGCCAATTGGATGAGGATGATGAGCCGGATATCCGGATCGTCCTGAATCCTAACTCTGGCGGCACACCTTCAACATCCGGTTTTGTGTCTTTGCTACCTTCACATCTTGAAGGGTATGGCGTTGACACAGTCACTAGATGTGTGGCTGATCTGGGCACCGATATTGCTGAGCCCATTCTCCCAGTGCATCCACCACCTCTAGTGGATTCGATTCTTTGTGAGGAATCGGTGCTCGACTTTTATCCGAGCACTATTCCTTTCCCTGTTGTGCATACTACACTCGTCTCAGACGACATTGTTGATGATGTGTCGCAGGAGGAGGCGGTTGATCTGAGTGTTGTGCCTATTCCTATGGAGGAGGACAACCTTCTAGGTGAAGAGGAATTTTCCTCAGCACCGGTGGAGGAAGTCCAAATCCTAAGCCTGGCCACCGTTGATCCCGCCGAATCTTGTAGCATTGATGACAATGCAAACATTATTTTACTTCCCCAACCTAATGGGAGTGAGACCGGGACCACTCCCCCGATTTTTGATTATTTATGTCATTCTTCTCTTTTATTTCCTGACCCCCCTTCTTCATCTGAGCCTGTGCAGGTTGAGTCTTCACAGGTACATCAGGAGGACTTGGAGCATGATGCTCAAGTCAATGATGAGAGCATCTTCTCATGTGAGGAGGTTGATCCCCCCTCCGTAGAGGAAGCTCCACTCGTTGCCTTCTCCTCCTGCGGACCCCCTGTTGACGATACCTTGCTAGGCAAGGAGGTGTTTTGTGAGATGAGTGAGGACCAGGCCTCCTCCTTTTCTTACTTTCTTTTCCTTCTACCTGTGTCAAGCAGGTATTATTTATATTCAGGTAGATGCGTGACTGTTCTATCACCGTATCGGTACCCGCTACCGACACGGATATTAGGCCAGTTACCTGTCCACTTCTCCTTCCATAGGCCCATTAGCTAGAACTCTTAAAGTTTGAATAAGTCGTGCTGGGAGGACAATAACCCCAGTAGTTATCTTCTTTTCTGCATTTTTATTTCATCTAATCATGTTTAGTTAGTAGTATTTTCATTTCAGTTTTCTTTTGTCTTTTGTTTTTGCGGAGCTGACCCCTGCAGGTATCTTCTCTGGATGGCGGATGCTGTAGTTTAGTCGTGGTTTAAACGCCAATCTTCTGGTATGCTCACTTGCTGAGCATTGGGTACTCTCTTCCCCTAGCCGTTGCTGATTTTCATGTCATATATTATGCGGATTGTTTAGTTTAAGTCTGGGGGAGAGTAGTTGTGTTTACCCGCTCACGTGCACTATTGCACTGCATGCTAGAAGATTTCATTTAAAATGTTTTGTTTATTTTCATTGCACACCACATCACCCACTTGAGCGCGTACTCATCTGTTTGCTCGCTCTGTTGTGAATTTAATTCTTCTGCTTATTTGGGAAAGTCTAGGTGATGGCTTAGGACTATGTAGCAGAGTAAAGTGTTGACTCCCGTAGTGCTCCTAGTCGAGTGCTCGGTTGCATAGGAATTTGTGTAGGTTAGATCTCTTTTTATACTATGGTTTTATATTTTTCTCTATTAGTGTAAATGCTGTTTACTCTACTCAAATGGTGAATCCGGTGTGAATCAAACGGTAGCATAGGGATGTGTGTAAACGATCGCTAGATTCGTATTACTTGAGTCGGGAGAAAGGATAATCTTTCTCGGTGGCTAGAACTTGCCCCAAGCGATTCTTGAAGCATGGGTATACGGTTAGTCAATTGTGTGAATGTGATATAGGCCATCATTTTGGCCCGGTTGAGCCTTTGTGCTTATCCCTACCGCTATATCCTCGCTAGCCCAGTTGTGCCTACCCGTTCTTTGATTCAGCCCCACTTTTATTTCACCAAAGCCCAAAAGCCAATCCTAGTCGCACACCCAAATCTGAGCTTTAGCTGTTTACTATTTTCATGAGTTGGGTTGTTGATGTGGTAATATGTTTGTGAAGATGTGGATGTGTCCTTTTGTTTATTTGCTGAAAATGATAAGAAAAGAAAAAAAATGAGAAAAAGAAAAGAAGTTAAAAAGAAAGGAAAGAGAAGGAGTGTTTAATTGAAAAATCTTTATGTATAGATTTATGTTTGGGAGTAGGCGGTGCACACACCCATATTGTTAAGTCCAAGTCTGGGGGTGTCATGTACCCGTGTGTTTGTGTGGCGAATGAGGAGAATTTCTGCACTAGCTCATTTGGGTTTAATATTTGAGCCATCGTCTTTATCATTGCATACCTCACCTAAACCCAAGCCCCATTTTAAAACCTAAAGTCCTATTGATTCACGCATTTGAGTCAAACCAGTGCCGTGGAGAGAATGTGACCGGGCAAGCCTATGGTCACCGACACCGATGGATTTTGGTGGAGTTTATCCGGCACCCCAATCTCGAGCAATGCTCATCTCAGTGTTTAGTTTACTTTCTCCGTATGCGTGACCGAATGATTCACCGTAGTTCACCATTTTGAGTAGTTGTAATATGCTTTTACTCTTTTAGAAATATATAGACTGTTTATATAATCAGAAATCTTCTCTACTATTCTTCTTATGCACGTGAGCATGCGACTTCGCATGGTACTCTATATTGTAGTTTTAAGCCATCTACTTTTCTTTCCCCGTTCGCTTAGAATTTGTTTGCTCGGGACGCGCAAACAGGTAAGTCTGGGGGTGTGATGAGTCCCATTTATATACACATTTATGGACTCATCTGGGCCGGTATTTGAGTCAATGCACTACATTTTAGATCCATAATCACTCATATTTGTTCTCTACCTGTTATTCCAAGCTAAGTGCACTTTTAGGCCCATTTTGGTGTGTTTTCATGTTTATCTTCATTAGTAGTTTTCATGCACTGTTAGGTGCCACTTTCAGTAGCTGGATTCGTGGTTGTACGCTAGAACAGGAGTCGTGCAGGTGCTTCCGGTGCAATTCTGCACAGGAACACTGCGCACGATCACTGGTTCTATTGCGCACGACCACTGGTCGTGCGCCACTGATCGTGTGCACTTAACCCTTTTTTATGAGTTCTGTTTGGTGCAGTGCGCACGACCATCTACGCCAGTGCGCACGACCACCGGTCGTGCGCCACTGTTCGTGCGCGCTTATCATCAATTTCTTGAGTTCTGTTTCAATCAGTGCGCACGACCACCTACGATAGTGCGCACGACCACCGGTCGTGCGCCACTGGTCGTGCGAACATGTTATTTTATAATTTCTGTCTTTGCAGGTTCCGTCCAGGCAGAGCGCACGATCACCGAATTCTAGTGCGCACGACCACTGGTCGTGCGCCACTGACCGTGCGCACTGTTTATTCCAGCGCCTATAAAGCGACCTGCTCGCGATTTAGGTCAGATCTTCCGCATTTTTCCGCCGTTCTTCCGCTGTTCCGCGCCAGTTTCGCCCTTCCATCGCCGCCCACCATCTGGAGGTGCTCCGGGCTTGTTCCTCACGCCAATCTTGAGCCGGAGTTTCCTCTCGGCCGCCTCCTTCATCCAAGAGCTTCAAAGGAAGACCTAGCCGCCATCTCCATCAAGCAAGAGGAAGTTTGCAACCTCTACCGGATCGTGACACGAAGAAGACGGGTCCATTGGAGAGTAGTGACAGCTCTCTCTACCCCGGACGTAGTTGCGGACCGAGCTTGGACGCGGATTGACAACCCGACGATTCCAACCGTGAATCTACAACGAGCCTTCGGATTCGGTCGATTTCTTGCTCTATTCTTCTCTTATTGATGTATATGTAGTTAGATCTAACATTATGATGAAGCGTGTTTGATTATTAGCATTTATACTTGATTATGTCTATGTGATTAGAGTATTCTTGCTTATTATTTTGAGGTGTGCCTTGTGGTGTGGATTGTTGGTTGTCCGGTGCCGCACTAGCAATTGCTAGTGGCGTGCTTGTCGACGAGGTGCTTGCGACCCTCATTCCGTTAGCCTACTCGTCCATCCGCCCACCGAAGCGTGGCATCGCGGCCCGTATTCCATCCCGCCTAACGAAGCAGCGCGCTCAAGGCCTGCATAGTTCGATCTGCATGCCTACTTGTCCATCCGCCCTTATGAAGTAGCGCGCTCAAGGCCTACGTAGTCTTCCATCCCGCCGAGCGAAGCTTTGCATAGCGGCTTTGCATAGGAGTAGTTGTAGTTGTTTTATTTTATTTTCCAAAAGCCAACCCAACTCCCCCGCATTCCATCCGACTTAAGGATTTCAATCTCAAGTCCTTCCTCGAACGTTAACTCCACCTTACTGTGTTCCTTGAGAGATTCGATACTCGGGGATTACTCCTCGTTTTATATTACTTGAACGATCGGTACACTGCCGTTTCGTGCCGCAGTCGAGCTACCGCCTATAGCGGTGTGTGAGATTTGCGCCATCAAAGAGCCCCGGTGGTTTGTTACAGTCATTGCCTATTCCTGAGTGGAAGTTTGATGATATCTCCATGGATTTTGTACACGGTCTGCCTCTCTCCCACTCTGGGATTGACTCTGTATGAGTGATTGTAGATTGGTTGACAAAGGTCTCTAGGTTTATTCCGATCCTGAAAGATACACATGTCGATGTTTTGGTGCGCCTCTTTATGGAGTAGTTTGTATGATATCATGGGGTGCCCAAAACTATCATTTCAGATTGAGATGGTCATTTTACCTCCCTGGAGTGGAGGGCAGTACAAGCATATTTGGGCTCTCAGTTGACTTTAAGCACAACCTTCCATCCGCAGACCGACAACCAGTCTGAGAGGACTATAAGGATGATGGAGGACCTATTGCAGCTATGTGTCTTGGATCGGGGAGAACCGTGGGAGGGACTTCTACCTTTGGTTGAGTTTTCCTATAATAATAGCCATCAAGCAAGCATCGTCATGGCTCCTTATGAGACACTATACACAAGGAGGTGCAGGATGCCTCTATCTTGCATCCAAGATGAGTATCTGAAGGCACTATGGGTGGAATATATTGACGATACAGATGTGATGATTCGGCTGATTCGGGATCGTATGCTCGAGGCACCGAGCCGGCAGGCAAAGTACTATGATACGAGACACCGAATGGTGGAGTTCCAGGTAGGAGACCAGGTTTTCTTGAAGATCAGACCGATGCACGACGTATCTCATGTACGGGGAAGAAGATGCTCAACCCTCATTATATGGGGCCTTATACTGTCCTAGAGCGGATCAGCCCCTTAGCTTATCGGTTGGAGCTACCTCCGGAATTGGAAAATTTGCACGACATTTTCCATGTATCCTCCCTACGAAAAGCATTGCTTCTCCCTGATCAGTACGTCGTAACTACATCTGGCCCTGTGGAAACTAATAGATCCGTCTAGTTAGAGCCCGTACGGATAGTAGATACCGAGATCCAGAAGCTGCGACAAAAGTGTGTTCCGTTGGTAAAGGTCATGTGGTCTAACCATGGGAAGGAAGAATACACTTGGGAGCCCATGGACATCTTGCAACAACGTTACCCAGGGTTATTTCCCCAAGGTGTGTCCTCAACAAGTTTATCATACTTCATATTTCAACACCCGTAGCCCCAAAATCATATTTCGGGGATGGAATTATTATTTTGTTTATTTGATTTGTAACATCCCAGTTCGCACTAGGCCCCTCATGAGTATTTTGTGTAACCGGGAGTTGACCCAGGCTCGGTAGAAGCCCTAGGACCCTGAGGTGGTCAGGTTTGAGTCACGGTCAACAAGGGTGGGTGTAGCGCTCCCACTCCCTAAAGATAAGAAATAAGGAAAAAACTTGTAGAAGAGAGCTAACGGCGGGCGGTAGCGTTACCGTCAGTGGTAGCCATTAAATAATGTGTGGCCTCACAAAACGATATGGGTACCTTGTCGTGGAGAAGGGTGCCTTGTCGTCGAGAAGGTGCTAACGCCGGGCGGTAGTGATACCGCCGACGATTTCCTTCAAAACAATGTGAGGCCTCATAAAACGATATGGGTACCTTGTCGTCGAGAAGGGTGACTTGTCGTCGAGAAGGTGCTAACGTCGGGCGATAGTGATACTGCCGACAGTAGCCTCCAAAACAATGTGTGGTCTCACAAAACAATATGGGTACCTTGTCATCGAGAAGGGTACCTTGTCGTCGAGAAAGGTACCTTGTCGTTGAGATGGGGGTAAGCTTCTCGATGATATCACATCGTCAAGTGCTAATGTCGGGCGGTAGTGATACCGCCGACGGTAGTCTTCAAAATAATGTGTGACGTGACACTACTCCTTTATTATACCCATACCTTATCCTTGCTCATTTCATGGCTGGGAGGTGGCTTAGATCAATAAGCGAGTGACACATAGATGGATTGTCCAGTCCAAGGCATTTAAAGTATTTTTCCAATTAATTTAAAGTCAAATCAGCCACCATTTTCTCTCTCCTCCCTTAGCTTTGAACTTCATTCCCTCTTCTAAGAGTTGATCATTTGTCTTCCTCTTCCTCACACCTCAAGAAGCTAACCAGCAACTTCCTTGAAGGAACTAGGATAGGGAGAAGGATTGAAGTTTGGCCGACCGCCACCATGCCGCCAAGAAGACAAACTCGGTCGATGGCCGTAAATCAGGTGGCTTCCGCCCCCTCTCCCTTGGTGCTAGATCTTTAGATCTGATTTAGGAGAGATGTAGGCTCAAAAGAGCTTGACCTTGGTGAGTTTAATGGAGTTTTCTACGAAGAGACCACGCTAGAACTTCTGTTCTAGGGCGTCGTTCGCCGAAAGAATTTCTTCAATCAAGTCCTCTCTTTAATACTAAGCTGTAGGAACTGCTTTCATGAAGAATGGTGGTCTATTTAGGGAGTATTGGAGGAGAGAAGGAGAAATAATATATTTGTGTGCTGGAGGAAGAAGATGAACATATGCTATTCATCTGTCTTAAGATCTGTGCAGATTTTATAATATTTAGACAGAAACCTATTTTCTGCACACGATAGACTTCAAGCCTATTTTTAGGCATGATCCGGCCACATTCAGGTCTTGTCCTCAACACGAAAGTTGTATCTCTCAAAAAGACCTTTCCAACGAGTGGTTGTGGGTTTTCAGGGGAGCTGTGTAGCTCCGACAAAGTAAAATCGAAAATGGCTGTGCAGAAAATGATCCAGTGTATGTACAGGACAGCTTGCTGTCCAGATTTACTCTGCTGGGTTCAAACCCGATTTTAGATAGGTTAGGCTAAGATCTGGATCTTGGGCTCAACACAAAAGTTGTAGCCCTTGGTGATACCTTTTCAGAATGGGATGACACATTATTTTTGGTGGTCTATAGCTCCCAAAAATTCTATTTTAGTAAACATTAATGGATATGTGCAAAGTTTTAATGTTTTACTGATTTCTCTCAAAATATTTATCGGTGCTTACAAAATTTGGTAGAGATGTGCCTGATGATATTGTGATCAACCATGTTTAGTTTTAGAATTTTTGGATACATATTTATCATGAAATTGTTTGTCGTATCATATAAAAGTAGAGTACCATAAATAAGTATTGCGTAATACAATGAGGTCGAAATTTGGTGGGATTGATTCAAGCATTAATTATAACTTATAGTAGAAGCTTCAACGAATTTGGCTTTGAGTTAAGTCCTTAATTAAATGTGTTGTTATAATTTATTAAGCTGAATTGAAATGTTAAGGTGCTCATTTGGACAAGGATTTTGGAAATGTGACATTAAACGCACAAGTAGTCCAATAGGATCAAAGAGTATTTACCTTAATACACAGGCACTGCATGAGAGTTATGACAACTCGGTATGAGGAGCAGTGATGGTTGGTGTGGATTATAGGATATATTATATCCTAAGGTGTTCATTAAGGACCTAGTTGCTAGGTCCTTGTATGTTAAGTAGAATCGATTAAACTTGTAATGGTAACTATGCTATGGACTTGGTTAGGAGTCCTTGGGTGCTTGATAGCATGGGTGGAACATGGGAATTACTTAGGTGTTTATAGTTCTCACACGATTTCATAATGATCCTTGATGGAGGATTGCTTGTGGCAGATCTACGGGCTCCCTAGTCATCACACCGACATGAGCTAGCTGATAGATCTTGGCCGGTTAGGCTGGGTTCTTTGTGCTTACTTCCAAATTCCCCTTCCGTGCCATTGACCCCTTCCATGTCCAGTACGCAGGTGCTCCGCTGTTGTGTTCTTAGCGTCAAGGCGTACATGAGGCATAGGTCTGGTACTATCAATACCCACATAATAGTGGAGAGCCCGATCCACTGTCACCGTCTGGCCACAACAGGTGATGCCTAAGCGGTTAGCTACCATCGAAAAGAGGGAAGTACGAGTCTATGTCAACATAGCAAATTAGAGTGCATGAGTAAATCATGGGCGAGTCATCATAAATACATCCATTGCATTGCACCGCATAAAGATCCCCATCATAGAAACTTGTATGGGAACTTTTATATGATGCGTTACTTATTATTATCACAAAAGACCCGTAACTTATAAGCTTGTATGCGCATCCTTATAAGTTAAGTTTAATTAAGTTCTTTACCTACACTGCTCTTTTCATACTCTGTTGCTGACTATATTGCTAGAATAAATGTGCTCTTATACTCTTGATATTTCTGCTATGATTACTGTCTTCCTTGCCACCAACTATACTGTATATACTGATTATATTGCAACGTTCTCTTTCTTCCTTCCGCCCGATGCTTAAGTGTCATCGGGGGAGATGATGTGAAGACACTTAGTCTTTATGACTAACGGTTGTTATGTCACTATTTTTTTGAGGACACCCGGTGGTAGGCAGAGCAGCAGCATACGACGTAGGAGGACAGCCAGGCCAGGGTGACAGGGCCTGAGACTATGATTCCTTCCCTTTTGTCAGTGACTGATGTGAGTGAGAGCTTGAGATGTAGCCCTTAAGACAATTCTATACTCTGATATTTTGCAGGAGCTTTTGTAGCTACATGTCATTTTGTATAATTTGTTGGGACAATTTTACCTTTGTGAATCTATGGCTTCTATTGTTTTCTATTATTGATGGGTTGGCATGATGATATTGGTTTAGCCGACAGGATAGACGTCTTGGGATACAGGTTAGCCTATGTGCTGACGCTACCACAAGGCAGTTGTTCTGGGCATAGGACTTCCCTCGCCCGTGTCTTGTGTTCTGGGAGGTGGGTCTTACAAGTATCGATCTCGAAGGAACACAGTAAGGTGGAGTATGATGCGCAAAACTATGCTTGCAAATGACAACGACAAGTGTACCGTATCGAATGTAGTATAGGTTATAAAAACCAAGGTCGTATTAGACTCGGGGCGGTTGAGTACTCTTACTTCAAGAAAATCTCAATTATTTTATCAATTAAAAGTTTAGGATTTGGTTTTTGCACTAAAGAGAGAAGAATTAGAATAAAAAGGACGATTAACACTCGATCTTTGAATCACCTTGGAGATAAAAATAAGAAGAAAGAATAAAATCGCATTCTTTTAATAAAACAGCTATGACCGTGGAGATTCCCGAATTATGAACGTACCTTGGGTCGAGGATACGCCCAACTAAGATTAGGAAATATCAACCGAATTCTCATTCTATAGTCGATAACCTAATACTCGTTTTACGAGGTGAATCCCGCTATTGGCTTTTACTCCAATCTGGAAGGGTAACGTTGTCCTCTCTCGAGGATTGCATTATACTCTTCTTTATCCTTGAGTGATCAATTCGTCTTACGAGCCTATCGGCTAACTAAAGAACGAAAATAAGAACAAGAATTATATATCAAAAATATAATCTCGTTATCTTAAAATCAAGGATAAATCTTAAGCGTTTTAGAAAAGAGAAAGAGCAATTCTAAATTACTTCAAAACCAATTTTATTCCTTGGATCATCTCGATCGAGTACTAATAATATTTTAGTTACTCATTGAGATTTAGGAATCAAAAGAAATAAAAAGAATACATAAAAAGGGAGGAAGGAAATGAGAATAAGGGAATAAGAAGAATTATTTTATTAATTACAAAATGAAAAGAAATACAAGCTATAGAAATGAAAATTATAACTATTAAAATTGAAAGTACAATTGCAAGAAATAAAGAAGGATTACAAGAACTACTAAAAACATGAAAATAATACAAGAAATGAAATGTCTAATCCTAAGAATTCCTCTCCAATCTCTCACTAATATATATCTCTACATCTCCCCAATGAGCCCTATTTATAGGTGCAAAACAATAACAGCCGGCTCAAGCATTTGAAGAAAGGTAATCAATAGGGGGTGGGGCCATGGCTTATTTAATGGAGACGTTTCTTGGAGCTGCCGGACAGCTGGTGGAGCTTGGGCAGAGCAGGTGTTGCTGCTTGCTGTACATTGGAGAGGGCGCACATGGATTGCTGACGTGGAGGAGCTTGGGCGGATTGCTGTAAGGTGGCGGTGGCGTAACTGCATGGAGGTAACGGCGGTGCTGTTGAACATTCATTGAACGCAGTTCGTCGAACTCTCATACTTTTGTCGAACGTAGGCCGCCAGGAGACATATCGTCGATCTCCCGCACTTTTGTCGAACGTAGGCCGCCAGGCGACAGATCGGCGATCTCCCGCACTTTCGTCGAACACAGGCCGCCAGGCGACAGATCGTCGATCTCCCACACTTTCCTCGAACGCAGGCCGCCAGGCGACAGATCATCGATCTCCCGCACTTTCGTCGAACGCAGGCCGTTGATCTCTCACACTTTCGTCGAACGCAGGCCGCCAGGCTATAGATCGTCGAACGCAGATTGTATATATATAAAAAACATATATATATATATATATATAACTTATATATATTAAACATATATATATCTATAAACGTATATATATAAACATATATATATAAATATATGTAGATATGTGTGACAGCTTGCGCGTCATGGACGCGACAACGAGATTTCGCACAAAAATTCCCCCAGGCCTGCCGAATCCTTACAAAATTGAAAATATATGGGTTAGAACATAAAATATTATTTTTACGAAAATTTATAAAAACAACGAACAAAATGTGACAATTTATTTAAATATCTAAAAGATACTAGCTTAAAACGATGACTAAAATATCAGTCATCAAACACCTCCTTACTTAAGTTTTTGCTATTCCAGAGCAAAAGAGTGAGGAAAGAATTTACAAGACATCGATATTATTTTTAATTAACTAAAATTTTATTAAACCAAGAGTAAGTTAAAAGTAAATTCCAGGAATTCAAGAATTAAGTCATAAGTTATGGTGATAATTTAAAAAAAGAAAATTGTTTTAGCTAACTACTTTTCAAGATAACTATTTAGCAAACAAAATTATAGAAATTTTCAAAGAAGAATAGATTGAAATTATAAACACTTTAACCTAAAAGAAACTTAAGGAAAAGACACCTACCAAAATATTAAACGGAGGAGTTGTGTTAAATAAATTTTATCCTCTGACCTAAATTGAATACGAATTTGTATATGTTTAGGAAAATAATGAATTTTATCCTCTTATTTTCCATGCCATATAATCTTTTTTAAAATTTCTCTTCGATCAAAAACCCAAAATGTATATGTTTAGATGTAATGAATTTTATCCTCTTACATCATGACATATAATCATTTAAATGATTTTGGGTGCATATGTTTAGGAAATAATGAATTTTATCCTCTTATTTCCATGACATATGATCTTTTTCTACATTTTATTTTGCCAACAAAGAGTGAGGGGGAAGAAATACTTCTAGTTTATAAATTAAATCATTTTGAGAGCAACTTTTTAGTGTAATGAAATTTCCTAAGATCTTAAAGTTAAAAGAGAATATAATAGAAATCTAGAGATGTTTAGCCAATTTGCCACAAAGTGAAGCTATTTAAAATTAAACGAAGAAGTAGTGCTAAATAAATTCTCTAATTGAATTAAAAACATAAAGTGTTTCTTAAAACTAAATTACATCAAATTTAAATTTAACAAATTCTGATAAAACAAAAAATTAGCTAAATTAAAAATGTAAGAATACTTATAATCAAATCTCAAACTAAATTTCTAGAAAACTAAAAACAACAAGGCTAGGCGTATTTATTATCTAAGAAATAATGTTTATAAAAATAATAAATACGCCTAGCCTTGTTGTTTTTAGTTTTCTAGAAATTTAGTTTGAGATTTGATTATAAGTATTCTTACATTTTAATTTAGCTTCTCCTCCGCTTAACATATGATTCTCCGTTTGTCGTTGGACTTGAATTTGCAAATCCAAATCACCTATACATACCTGAGGTGATTTGGAAATATAAAGATGAGCGGTATACGGATCATCAATTAATTGGGGTAGCAACGGCTCATCTTCAACCTGAAAATTATTAGTATATAGAGAATCACAATTAAATGTGTCAGATAATTTTTCGCAAGGAGGAGGTGCTTGCGAAAAAATATAATTAAGCTCCGGTTGTTCCTTTTCTAAAATAACATTTTCTTTAGGAAAATCTAGTGCACTACCAAGCGGAATAAAATTTTTGGACAAAATTTTCACGAATTTTTGGTTGAATAGAAGAAATTTGCGAAAATTCATGACAAAGAAAATAAGATCCGGGTGGAGTAGGGGAAGAATTTTGTTCTTCTTCTATTTCATCCGGGGTGCCCATAACATTAAGAAATTCTTGGTAAAATAATTTTTCTTCATCTTTGGTAAAAGAATTTATGGGATTACATGAAACCACGTGTTCCACCATAACTAAATTATCCAAAGATGGAGAAAAAACACTAGAAGAAATAAAATTCTCCTCTAAATTGGGGGGGGGGGGGGGAGTATCTATTTGAATCGGCGGAATTTCCCCAAAATTAGAGAACGAAAATTGCGGCGCAAGAGAAGAAGAACAAAAAATCGGATCTAAAGATTTATCTTCATCGCTCCGAGAACTATCCGGGTGAGCTTGCCACCAAGAATAATCGACTTCGGGGCTAGAAGAACAATTATCAAACGCCGAAAAATTATTCTCATGAAATTTAGAAAAAATATTTTCATCAAAGTTTGAAAAGTTATTTCCTTGAAAAGATGAAAAATTATAATCGTAATTATTATCAAAATTATTTGCATAATATTGAGAAAAATTATTTTCATAATAATTATTTTGAGAATATGAATGTAAATAACATTCCTCACTTTGATGAGGCGCACCACAATAATAACAACTAATTCGGCATTTTCATGCGGCTTCCAAAAGATTAACTTGGTTTTGAAGCTCAGCAACTTTTACGTCCGATTCATATAACTTCATTTAATAAAATAAAAAGAGAACAACCTTCACTTAAATGAATGGAATTTTGGAGAATAATTATAAAAAAAAAATTATATAATAATTTTTTTTCAAAAAGCGGGTTAAGTTAGTCCCGGACTTCCCAAGGTCAACCCGGTGAAGGGCTCACAAGGTACTAGAGGCTGTGATGGGAATTCAAGCCCAAAGCATCCTTTCCGAGAATTTAGATTACGCTTTTTTTAAGATTTTTTTTAAATTTTTAAGACAAGGGGGAGAAGAAAGAGAACGATAAAATTAATAGATATTTTTTTTTTCGAAATATCAACCGTGTTCCCCGACAACGGCTCCAAAATTTGATGCGCAAAACTATACTTGCAAACGACAACAGCAAGTGTACCGTATCGAATGTAGTATAGGTTATAAAAACCAATGTCGTATTAGACTCGGGGCGGTTGAGTACTCTTACTTCAAGAAAATCTCTATTATTTTATCAATTAAAAGTTCAGGATTTGGTTTTTGCACTAAAGAGAGAAGAATTAGAATAAAAATGACGATTAACACTCGATCTTTGAATCACCTTGGAGATAAAAATAAGAAAAAAGAATGAAATCGCATTCTCTTAATAAAACAGCTATGACCGTGGAGATTCCAGAATTTTGAACGTACCTTGGGTCGAGGATACGCCCAACTAAGATTAGGAAATATCAACCGAATTCTCATTCTATAGTTGATAACTTAATACTCGCTTTACGAGGTGAATCCCGCTATTGGCTTTTACTCCAATCCGGAAGGGTAACGTCATCCTCTCTCGAGGATTGCATTCTACTCTTCTTTATCCTTGAGTGATCGATTCGTCTTACGAGCCTCTCGGCTAACTAAAGAACGAAAATAAGAACAAGAATTATATATCAAAAATATAATCTCGTTATCTTAAAATCAAGAATAAATCTTAAGCGTTTTAGAAAAGAGAAAGAGCAATTCTAAATTACTTCAAAACCAATTTTATTCCTTGGATCATCTCGATCGAGTACTTATAATATTTTAGTTACTCATTGAGATTAAGGAATCAAAAGAAATAAAAAGAATACATAAAAAGGGAGGAAGGAAATGAGAATAAGGGAATAAGAAGAATTATTTTATTAATTGCAAAATGAAAAGAAATACAAGCTATAGAAATGAAAATTATAACTATTGAAATTGAAAGTACAATTGCAAGAAATAAAGAAGGATTACAAGAACTACTAAAAACATGAAAATAATACAAGAAATGAAATGTCTAATCCTAAGAATTCCTTTCCAATCTCTCACTAATATATATCTCCACATCTCCCCAATGAGCCCTATTTATAGGTGCAAAACAATAACAGCCGACCCAAGCATTTGAAGAAAGGTAATCAATAGGGGGTAGGGCCATGGATGATTTAATGGAGACGTTTCTTGGAGCAGGCCGGACAGCTGGTGGAGCTTGGGTGGAGGAGGTGCTGCTGCTTGATGGACATTGGAGGAGGCGCACATGGATTGCTGGCATGGAGGAGCTTGGGCAGATTGCTGTTAGGTGGCGGTGGCGTAACTGCATGGAGGTAACGGCGGTGCTGTTGAACATTCGTCGAACGCAGTTCGTCGAACTCTCATACTTTCATCGAACGTACGCCGCCAGGCGATAGATCGTCGATCTCCCGCACTTTCGTCGAACGCAGTCTGCCAGGCGACAGATCGTCGATCTCTCGCACTTTCATCGAACGCAGGCTGCCAGGCAACAAATCGTCGATCTCCCGCACTTTTTTCGAACGCAGGCGGCCATGCGACAGATCATCGATCTCCCACACTTTCGTCGAACGCAGGCCGTTGATCTCTCGCAATTTTGTCGAACGCAGGCCGTTAGGCGACAAATTGTCGAACGCAGATTGTATATATATATAAAACATATATTTATATATATATAACATATATATAACATATATATATATAAAACATATATATCTATAAATGTATATATATTTAAACACACACACACACACACACACACATATATATATATATATATGTAGATATGTATGACAGCTTGCGCGTCATGGACGCGACAACGAGATTTTGCACAAATATCCCCCCAGGCCTGCCGAATCCTTACAAAATAGAAAATATATGAGTTAGAACATAAAATATTATTTTTACGAAAATTTATAAAAACAACGAACAAAATGCGATAATTTATTTAAATATCTAGAAAAGATATTAGCTTAAAACAATGACTAAAATATCAGTCATCGGTTTACTTTTGAGGAATAACTTGAGAATGAAGTCCTTTAGATCGGATGGATTGCGGAAGGGTCGAAGAGGTTTGTGGAAAACAAAATAAATCTAAATTGCTAAATTACTATGTAGACCGCTATGCACTGCTTCGCAAGGTGGATGGAGACTATGTAGGCCGCTACGCACTGCTTCACTAGGAGGATGGGCGAGAATGCAAGCTGATGAAATGGATCGCACCGGCGGAATTGAAGTGGATTATACGGATCGTTAGCACCACTTCGCTTGGCGAGTGGAAGAGTATGCACGAGAATGGACGAGTAGTCAAGTGGAATGGAATAGTACGCTTGCGGAATGGAAGAGTAGGCTCGCGTAGTGGAAGAGTAGGCTTGCGTAATGGAATGGAGAGTAATGGCGGATGGAAGATGGAATGGGGGCGCTCCTCACTTGCATAAACCACAAGATAATTTCACATAAACATGAAATAAACTAAATAACAGTAATAAGGTTTAGCAATCATCGTCATACAACCAAGGAATCAAGAGAGAAAAAGCTGCAATATGAAGGGGCTGAGATTATAACCAAAGGGGCGGAGACTCATTGGAGATTCACGCCCGGAATCTAGGGTTGTCAAGCCTTGTCCGTACTCGATATTAAACTATCGTCCGGGGTCTAGAAGAGCTGTCAATTTCTTCTAATGTACCCATCTTCTCCGTCAATTGTCTTGGCCATGACCTCACCGGAGAACTTCACACTTGCAGCGAGAAATCCCTTGAAATCACCCTTAGAAGCAGGCGAACGATGGAGAAGGCCAAGAGGATGCTCTAACTTTGGATTTGCAAGGAAATGGTGGCCGGAGCTCCTCTTTTAGGTGGGTGGTGATGGATCAGCAGAAATGGCAAAATTGGAGCTCTTCGGCGGGAGAAATAATTTGATGGATTTTTCGATCGATCCTCCTTTAGGTCGAAATCTGCGGCTTTTATAGAAATAGTCAGAAAAATAGGCACGCACGGTCGAACGCACGACAGTGTGTGGATCGTGCGATATTAATTGGGAAGAAACACCCAGCCTAACTCAACAGCAAACTGTGCGATTTTGCTCACGCACGGTCAAAACCGACCGAGCGCGCTCCAAGAAAGTGTAGTGCACACAAGTGAAAACTAGCCTGGATGAGTCCATAAAACAGTACAAATATCGAACTCATCACACCCGCAGACTTAACCATTTGCTCGTCCCAAGCAAACTAACTCTTATGCGGAAGAGGACTAGCTGTCTTAGAAATTGCAAGGGAGAAGTACCATGCGAAGTCGCAAGCTCACGCTCATAAAAATTCAGGAGAAGAAATACCTAATTATGCATAATAGTTTATATTTTTGTAAGAGCGTATCTATATATTATTACTACTCAAAATCTGAATCACGGTGAATCATCCGGTCACGCGTAGGAAGAAAGTAAGCAAATCGCTAAGGTGAGCATTGCTAAAGATCGGTGCTCGGGACAACCTCCAAAGAAATCCATCAATGTCGGTGACCATAAGCTCACCCATTTGCACTCTCTCCATGTCACTACTTTGGTTCAGTGAGCAAATCAGTAGGACTTTAGGTTAAAAATGGGGCTTGTGTTACGGTAGGGTATACAAAGATAAACATGAGGGCTTAAAGCACCTAAACCCAAATGAGCTAGCACAAAAAGCTATCCATGCAGCAACAAAAACATGCGGGCACACCACACCCCCAGACTTGAACGTGAAAACATGGGTGTGTGCCCCGCCTACTCCCAATACAAACTTACACAAAAATATTTTCATTATAACTTTTTTTCACAATTTTTTTCTTTTTCTTTTCATACATTTATCATTTTCTTGTTTCATTCATTTTTATTTACTATTTTCAGCACATTTATACATTGGAGCAAATC
The DNA here is from genome assembly GCA_033032865.1 of Dactylorhiza incarnata. Classification (NCBI taxonomy): domain Eukaryota; kingdom Viridiplantae; phylum Streptophyta; class Magnoliopsida; order Asparagales; family Orchidaceae; genus Dactylorhiza; species Dactylorhiza incarnata. The sequence continues at coordinate 11,307,616 of JAWHQI010000031.1, forward strand.
CACATATCCACAATTAATTCACCGCATCAGCACTCCCAAAATAAAAATATGAAAACAACTAAAGCTCAGATTTAGGTGCGCGACTAAGAATGGATTTTAAGCTTTGGTGAGATATCGACGGAGCTAAATCAAGAGGATGGGGTAGGCACAACGGGGCTAGCGATGATAGAATGATAGTTAGGGTACAAAAGCTCAACTTGGCCAAAATGATGGCTACATCACGCTCACACACTAAACTAAAATGTACCAGTGCTTCAAGAGTCGCTTGGGGCAAGTTCTTACCACCGAGAAAGATAATCCTTCCTCTCAACTCGAGCAATACAAACCTAGTAACCATCTACACATCCCTATGCTACCGTCAGATTCACACCAGATTCACCAATTTTGAGTAGAATAAACAATATTTACGCAAATAGAAAATATAAAACTATAAGCATAAAGAAAAATTAATTCTACATGGATTTCTATGCGAGACGCGAGTATTCGACTAGAGCACTACATGAGTCAAGATTTTACTCCATCTCACAATCCTAAGGCAGCATAATAATTTTCCCAAATCACACAAAAGAAATAAGTTCAACTCGCGACGCGCTAATGGTTAAGCTTGCGCTCAAGTGGGTGCAGTGGTGTGCGGTGCATATGAAACAACAATTATAAAACTAAACTAAAATGTATTTCTAGTATGCAAATGATATGTACACGTGCAGTGGGTAACACGCAGAGGCTCTCCCCCAGACTTAATCTATGAAATAGACGCAAATGTTGTAACCATGAAAATTAAATAAAAGACTAGTGGAAGAAAAGTTACCCAAGCTCAGAAATGAGCATACCAAAAGATTGGCGTTAATACATCGAATAAAATCCAAGTCCGCCACCAAAAGATCACCACCCTACAAAAAGGATGCACCAAGCAATAACAGAAATAATATATTATGTCCGTAGCGAATTAGATAAAGCAACACAAGAAAAATTGGGTTGTCTCCCATTAGGCGTTTTATTTACCGTCCTTAAGGTGGAACAAATACCTGTATTAAGCAGTTTATAAAAATGTCTAAGTATAAAGCAAAAATAATAAAGTCTACTTATTATTATTACACAACAAGTAGAGAAATCAACTATATGTTGATTTAAAGTAGTAACTAGAAATGAATGAAATGGGTCTGAAGGCCCAGCAGCAATAGTAGTCAAGAGGATCAGAAGTTTTCCATCTCCAAGTTTCATCTTTCTTCATATCCTCCAACCGTCTGTCATCAATGAAGTACCGTTTACCACCCTGCACCCAGTCTCTCAAGGAAAAAGCAAGCAATGATGATGAAGTGGAATAAGCGATTGATGTCATCATTGCCATCTTCTTTCGCTTCCAAGACTGCCACTCAGAATCACCCAAAAATGGGTCCAAAAACTCATGCACCTGCAGAGGAATATACGAAATATCAGAAATTAAATCGGGCGGGGAAGCAGAAAAAATGAACATATCAATATTGTTGGACCTTGAGGTGCCTATGGGGGGGGGGGGGGGTGAATAAGGGTTTTAGAAAACTTTAGGATTTTAAGATAATCTTTTGATATTATATATTAAATAGATTGAATCAAAAGTAAAGTACTAGCAATTTTAATTGAAATCAATTTTATTAAACAAGTAAAGACATGATTATCATTTATAAAATTGATTACAAAATCAGATTTCTATGATGCTAGAAATCAAAGGCGAATATAATAGACTCTTTCATTTTCTATACTGACTCTTCTCACTAAGAACCGGTTGGCTTTAGCCGATCTATCCCCAGATACAGCCACAAGCCGCTCTAGCCCTTCTATCCCCAGAAAAGGCCACGAGCACCCCTAGATCTACTCCCTAGACCTAGTGGCCAAGACAAGGCGAATTCCTCCCTAAGTCCTACCCAGACGTAGTAACCAACACGAGGCGAATTCACTACACGATTACAAAGATAAAGGTAAATGCAAAAGACAAATATAAAAACTCCCTATGAGGTAATCTGAAGGAGACAATAAAGAATCGCTGAAGATCGTTGAAGTCGAAGCGTGCGTTCTTCGCGTTGAGTCAGCATTGATCCAAGCCACCTTTGATTCCTTCTTTGGAAATTGAATGGGAGATCCTTTATGGTGTGGAAATACGGCGCTCACAAATAATTCAGAGTGCTGGTATAGGGCTCCTTAGCATATATAGTTGAAGAGAATGAAAGCCGCCTCTTTATAGGACTGGAAGCTAACGCTGGCGTTAAGGCTAACGCTAAGCGTTGACCCAGTATAGAAAGAACTTGATGGCTCAGATCTTCAAAATAAGAAGGAGATAATGCATCTTTGGAAACGTTCATTTTATGCAACGTTAACACTGGCGTTGAGGCTAACGCCTGGCGTTAAGTCAAATCATTCCCAAAATTCTCCTACAATAACGTCAACTTCTTTCCATGCCATATTCGTCGAATGTCAATGCCGACGTTAAGTCCTAACTCCTGACGTTAGATGATGAGCAAAACTATACTTGCAAACGACAATGGCAAGTGTACCGCGTTTGATGTAGTATAGGCTTTATAAAAACCAAGGTCGTATAAAAATCCGGGCGTGTTGATTACTCTTACTCAAGACGATCTCTATTGTTCTATCAAATAGAACTTTGATTTGATTGCAATAAGAAAAGTAACTTGACTAGAAGATTATAACTAATGAAAAGAGAGGTGGGCAAGATAGAAGAAAAAGCAACAAATTTTATTAATTCAAGAAAAAGGATTGCAACTATTGAAAGAGAAATTACAAGAGCAAGAAAAAGTAAAGCTAGAATACTTGAAAATATGAAAACAAAGCAACAAAATGGAGGCTTGGACTCCAATACAAGGTGCCCTGATAATCTTGAGGAGCTGCCTTTTTATAGCTAGAAATTTTGGGTTACACTCCCTTGGTCACGCCCGTGACCAAGGGCGTGTAAGGCGCGCGATCTTCTGGGTGCGGAAAGGACGCCGGCTGTCATTAATGCAGGCGATTCGGGCACGTCACGCCCTAGGTCACGCCCGTGACCTGGGGCGTGTAATCTTAAAATCTGGCTTTTGGTGGGAAACTTCGGCGGGAAAGAGCGTTGTTGAACATTCGTCGGTCTCAGCCATTTCGTCGATCCCAGCGTATTCATCGATCTCAGCGTATTCGTCGAACGCAGCAAATTCGTCGAACGCAACAGCCATTTCGTCGAACGCAGCAACCATTTCGTCGAACACAGCAGCCATTTCGTCGAACGCAGCATTTTCATCGAACGCAGCAGCCAGGCGCAGTTCGTCGATCCCAGCGGTCGCGGCCGTGACATTGGGTCATGCCCGTGATCTGGGGCGTGTAAGGATTGATCTCAGCAGGTTGATTCATCTCAGCGGGTCGCGACCGTGACATGGGTCACGCTCTTGGTCACGCCCGTGACCTGGGGCGTGTACTTGGCGAATTCTTCACAGAACGCCCCCGTGGTGGCAGAAACAGGTCTGGAACACGGCGCAGGTTACATGCCCATGGTCACGCCCGTGACCTTGGGTGTGTACTTGAAGTTTTGGTCCAATGTGTCCAAAAAACCCGAAATACATAGAAAAAACTCAAGTTAGTTTATAAAATTGAAAAGATAATAAATTTAATAAGAAAAGCATAAAAACTATATAATTTCATATTAAAAATATATTAAACTTATACTAAAAGATTAGTACAAAAAGTACTCATCAAACACCCCCATACTTACTCGTTTGCTAGTCCCGAGCAAACAACTTTTCATAGGAGTAGAAAAATTTAAATACTAGAAAAAGAAATTTGAACTCAAGGAATAAAATACGAAGTCTTACGCCTACGTGTAGAGATCCTAGTTGAAAGACCTATTCAGCATAACGATTAGCTTATAATTTTCAAAAATGCGATTTAACATATTGCTTTTACTTTTAAGTTGAAAGTTCGGTAAATTCTCGACTTCTATTCAGGGAGCGGGTAGCGTGTTTTCTAAGATCAATATTACCCAAAATTGAGTTTCGGGATAGCCTCCAAAGAAATCCATCAATGACGATGGCCATAGGCTTGCCCGGTCGCACTCTCTCCACTACACAAGTATAATGTCATAGCTTAAAGATCAAAAGGGCTTTCATTAGGAACGAAACTTGGCTTAGGTATATGATTTGGGATTGGAAATCAAAGGGATAAAATATGACGGCTAAGGATCACACTAAACCAAGGTGAGAGTAAAATTATCAAAATTTAAACCTCGCATAAGAGTTATCATGAAGCAAAACATACAAAAACTCTCTTATTTTTCAAATGTAAGGCCATGAATAATTTTCTTTATTTTTCACAATTGGCCAACAAAATAATTTTTCATATTTTTTTTTTCACTTTTTTTATAGCTCCAAATAAGAAGTTGCAACTTCCTTATTTTCACGATAGAACCCATTGCAAAATTTTAATAAATCTCAACTATTTATTGTGATCATGGGGTGGATATTTTGGCTTTGGTGAAAATGAAAGGTGGAGGTAGCAAAGGAAATAAGGAAAGGCCCAAAGTGTTTAAACAATGAATTTTTTTTTAAAGGTGGGCAAACAGGCACAAACGATCAAAAGATGGCCTAAATCACTTCTAAAAACTATGACAAACCTATGCAAATGCTTCGAGAATCGCTAGAGGCAAGTTCTAGCCATCGAGAAAGTATACCCTTCCGTTCAAAATGTGTAATATTTCTCTACTAAGCTTCTACATACTCACTTGAATTATTCTCAAATTCTACCGGATTCAAGGTAAGAGTAAAACAAAAATGTTTTCTCGCAGTTAGAAAATCATAAATCCAATTCTATGCTGAATAGTTAATTTGACATAGAATTCTACTAACGCGTGCGCTTAACTAGGAACACAACATGAGTTAACAATTTTATTCCAAAATTCAAAAATCTAATGAAGTATAAAAAGTTCCCTACGGCACTATACAAAAGCAAATCTACTAAGGATTTTGCATATGAGTAGGTATAAGATTAAAAAAAAGATTTTATTTTATTATTATTATTTTTTTCTTCTTGGACTTCCCAAGGTCAACCCGGTGAAGGGCTCGCAAGGTACTAGAGGCTATGATGGGAATTCGATCCCAAAGCGTCCTTTCCAAGAAATTTTATTTTTATTAAATAAAAAATATTTATATATATATATTTTTTATTTTTTTATTTTTTTTCAAATAAATAGAAAAATAAAGAAAGCAATGCTACACCCCCATACTTAAAATTAAACATTGTCCCCAATGTTTAAAACTAAGTAAGAAGATAAAAACAAGAGTTACACCTTTTATTTTATTTTATATTTTTTTTTATTTAAAGAAACAAATAGGAAAATGAAGTAAATTAAATAACAAAAAGAAAGAAAATCAAATAAGTGACTAAAGGGTGAAGAGGGCTTCCCTGATCGGTAGACGAGGTTGACGGACAGAAAATAGAACCTGCAAAATTGAGTTAAACAAAACAAACAAAACAAAAGACTAAGTGACGTTCTAAAGGTTGGTGAGGTTAAGTGTTTCAATTTTGCCGGGCGCTGGGTCGCCGGAATGATATAATTTTCAACGGTGCCCGTTAACTTTCAAAGGGCCTTGATCCGGGTGTTCTATTAGCACGGTCCCATATGACCAAACCTCTTTTACAACAAAAGGGCCGGACCATCGGGATTTTAATTTGCCCGGAAAAAGTTTTAATCTAGAATTATACAGAAGGACTACGTCTCCCGGTGAAAAAGATTTTGGGAATTTTATTTTTTTATTATGGTAAAACTTAGTGCGCTCCTTGTAAAATTTATTATTTTCGTAGGCATTTGCGCGCCATTCGTCTAATTCATTAATTTGACACTTTCGTTGATCGGAGGCTAAGTTTAAATCAAGATTTAAAAATTTAAGCGCCCAGAATGTGCGGTGCTCTAATTCCACTGGTAAATGACACGCTTTTCCATAGACTAATCAGTACGATGTACATTCGATGCGATTTTGTACGCTGTGTGATAAGCCCATAGTGCGTCGTGTAATTTTAACGACCAATCCTTCCTATTAACGGACACAATTTTTTCTAAAATTCTTTTTAATTCACGATTTACTACCTCTACTTGTCCATTCGCTTGTGGGTGGTAGGCAGTAGAAAATTTGTGTGTAACTCCATACTTTGCTAAAATTTTAGCAAGCTGATTGTTACAAAAGTGTGTGCCCCTATCACTAATTAGTGCTCGGGGTGTCACTACAAGAAAAACCTCATATTGCAAGGAATATTAGGAAGGCTAGATAATACCTTGCTAATTAGCATCAAATTTAGCTACATAAATAAATTTTTACTTTAGCTACAAAAATAGCAAAGAATTTTTTTGTTGCAAACATAGCAACAAAGTTTTTTGTTGCAAAATATTTGTTGCTAAAATAGCAACAAATTTTTGTTGCAAAATAGCAACGAAATTGTTTGTTGCAAAATATTTATGGAGAATACAAATTATTTTCTTCCAAAAAAATTCTTCTCTTTCTTACAAAAACATAATTATTTGGTTTCTTTATCCTCCACATGTAAAACCTAATTTTTTGTTTATATATATTTAAAAAATAGTATAAGTTATTTATATTCAATGAAATGTTTAATAATATATTTAATTCATTATATAATGTTATAAATTATTTAAATAGTTATATATATATATTTATAAATTAGCATAAATTATATATATATTAGCATAAATTATTAGTTTATATTGAAATAATTATATGTATATATATATTATATAAAAAATTAAAAACAATATAAGAAACAGTATATATATTATACAGAAAGCTATATTTATGTATATATATATATATATTTATTCATCTTTAAATAATTTTAGAGATTAGATAAACGTTATAAATTATAAAATACTCTGTATATATAAATTAGCGCGCAAGTCATGGGTTCGAAACTCAGCTACTCTCATTAATTGAGTGTTTTTAAATTATATATAAATTTATTTTATTTTAATAGAATTATTAAATAAGTACTAAATATTTAGCAACAAAACATAATTCTTGCTAATTTAAAAAGGCTAAAATACCTTGGTAAAAAGTCTTTGCTAAATAGATAGGAATAATTTCCTTCCTAAAATTAGCTAGACTCAAATTAACTAGGAATATTTTTGGTTTTTAAATTCCTTGCTAATTGAAATTAGCAAGAAATTTGGCTAATTAGCAAGGAATTTAACTCCTTGCTAATCAAGATTTTTCTTGTAGTGTGTGCCAAATCGTGAAAATATTTTTTTTACAAAATGTACGACGACTCTCGCGTCGTTGGTGGGAAAAGCTTGTGCTTCTGCCCACCTTGACACGTAATCGACCGCAACAAGGATATATTTATTATTGAAGGAGGAAGGTAAAGGACCTACGAAATCTATTCCCCATAAATCAAAAATTTCGCATTCTAAAAATATATTTTGGGGCATTTCGTCCCGGTTTGAAATATTACCTGACCGTTGACAGCTATCGCATTTACTCACAATGGTGTGAGCATCTTTGAATAAGGTGGGCCAGTAGCAGCCCGCCTCTAGCATCTTCCTTGCGGTCCGGTTTGCTTGATAGTGACCACCGGTTGGTCCTTCGTGGTAGTGCCGCAAAATTTGGACGCCTTCTTCGCCCAAAATACACCTTCTTTCCACTTGGTCCGCGCAGACACGAAATAAAAAGGGGTCCTCCCAAAAATAATTTTTCAAGTCCGAAAAGAATTTCTTCTTTTGCTGACTTGAAAAATCTTTTGGTAGGACCCGGGCCACTAAATTGTTGGCCAAATCCGCGTACCAAGGGGTGGAAGAAGTCGTTACCTTTTCGATGGTGAGGAGGCGCTCTCCAGGGAATTTATCATCTATCTCGGCCTCCATTAGTGCTCCTGCTACCGGGTTCTCCAATCTTGAGAGGTGGTCGGCCGCCAAGTTCTCCGCTCCTTTCTTGTCTCGGATCTCCAAATCGAATTCTTGCAAGAGTAGGATCCATCTCAATAGTCAGGGCTTGGCGTCCCCTTTATCTAGCAAGTACCAGAGTGCAGAGTGATCTGTAAAAACAATAATTTTTGATAGCGTTATGTACGAACAAAATTTATCAAAGGCGAAAACAATCGCTAGAAGTTCTTTTTCCGTCGTTGTATAATTAGCTTGGGCGGATGTAAGCATTTTGCTTGCGTAATAAATTGGGCGAAAGTATTTATTCACCCTTTGGCCCAAGACCACACCTACGGCAAAATCGCTTGCATCGCACATGATTTCGAACGGAAGAGATCAATCTGGCGAAATTAAAATAGGTGATTTTATAAGTTCATTTTTAATTTTTATGAACGCCTTAGAACATTCTTCATCAAAGATAAACGTGGTTTCTTTTTCTAAAAGATGCGTTAACGGTTTTGTAATTTTCGAAAAATCTTTAATGAACAGTCTATAGAAACCCGCATGTCCTAAAAAACTCCTAATAGATTTAATATTAGTAGGCGGAGGGAGTTTTTCTATAACTTTGATCTTGGCCCTATCGACCTCGATCCCTTTACTAGAAACCTTATGTCCGAGGACTAATCCCTCACGGACCATAAAGTGGCACTTCTCCCAGTTGAGTGCCAGATTCGTTTCTTCGCAGCGTTAAAGAACATGATCAAGAGTTTTTAGACAATTTTTAAAGAAATCGCCATAGACTGAAAAATCGTCCATGAAAACTTCCATGACATCCTCAACTAATTCATTAAAAATTGCCAGCATACACCTTTGAAATATAGCTGGCGCGTTACAAAGACCAAACGACATCCTCCGATAGGTGAAAGTGCCTAAGGGGCAAGTGAAGGTGGTTTTTTCTTGGTCTTCGGGTGCGATTGGGATTTGAAAATATCCCAAAAGACCATCAAGAAAACAATAGTGCGAATGACCGGATAAGCGTTCTAAAATTTGGTCAATGAAGGGAAATGGAAAATGATCTTTGCGGGTAGCATCATTTAATTTCCTATAATCGATGAATACCCGCCAACCCGTAACAGTACGGGTTGGAATCAACTCGTTATTTTCGTTTTCAACTACTGTAATTCCGCCCTTCTTAGGCACGACTTACACCGGGCTAACCCAAGTGCGATCAGAAATTGGGTAAATAATCCCCGCGCAATAATTTATAATTTCGGCCTTAACGATGTCCTTCATATTGGGGTTACGGCGTCGTTGAGGCTGAATAGTACCGCGAGAATTATTTTCTTGATTTATTTTATGCGTGCAGAATGAGGGATTTATACCCTTTATATCTGAAATTTGCCACGCAATTGCGTAACGGTGGTTATTTAAAATTTTAATTAATTCGGAAATTTCCGAATCATTAAGCGTAGAAGAAATAATCACGGGTAATTTTGAATTTTCTTCTAAATAAACATATTTTAGATGATCCGACAGTTGTTTTAATTCTAGACTCGGTGGATCTTCATAAGATGTTTTGATTTTAAAAATATTTAAATTTGTTTGTTCAAAATTTGCCTGCCAGGTCGTTTCTTCAGGACATAATAAAGTTTGTAATTCCGGATTTTCATAAAGAGGGGAATTTATTTTCGCAACAGTTGATAATTTTTCTTCAAAATTTGATTATAAATAAAACAAGAATCGTCGTTAGTAATCGCATTTCTCATTGATTGATTAACATTGAAAATAACTTCTTCCTCTCCAACTCGTAGGAGAAGTTTTCCGTTACTGACATCTATTATAGCTCGAGCGGTGGCTAGGAAAGGTCGGCCATGTATTAGGGGTACTTCGACGTCTTCTTCAATATCGAGGATGACAAAGTCTACCGGGAAGATAAACTTATCAACCTTCACTAGCACATCTTCAATGACCCCTATTGGGTATTTGACTGACCGATCCGCTAGTTGGATGCTTATGTTAGTTGGGCTTGGGTTGCCCAAACCAAACTTTTTAAATAACGCAAAAGGCATTAAATTTATGCTAGCGCCTTGGTGATTAATTTACTATCAACCCGATGAGGCAAGTGTACCTATCAAATTGTAGTACCAAGGTCGTATTTAAAACACTGGGCTGTCAAGTATTACTACTCACGCATTCTACTATTATCCTACCGTACGAGTGTTGGGTGATTTTGAGAATTTTTAAGACAATATTAAAGACGATATTAAAATGATAAAATCAGATTAAGAAAATAGCGTTTGATCAAAGATTCACCATGAAAAGAGACAAGAGAGTAGTAAAATTTAATTTTACGATTGCAAAATAATTCTTGACCGTGGCGGTTCCGAAAATGAGAGATAGTCTCGCTAGAGTACTAAATCTCCTAACTTATAGACGGTTTGTTCCGAATCTCTTCGTAAAACAAACAGGTTTAAAGCCGCATTATCGAAGTGAACCGCACTATTGGATTTGACTCCAATCCGGAGGATTTACGTCATCCTATCTCTAGGGGTGCGTGCAACTCCTTCCTTCTTTGAGTGATCTTTCAAATCAATGAGTCTCTCGACTATTATGAAATGAGATCAAGGGTCTACTACCGTATACCGGAAATACGGAGTCGACGCAAAAATAAATCAAAGAAGGATCGAGAATAATTTAAACAAAAGCAAAACTAAGATATAAAAAGAAATCTCATCTCATTTCATGGATCCTCTTGATCAAACGCTAACGAAAAAATTAGTTACGCATAATGGAAATAGAAACGATAATATCGTAGAAAGAGAACATTTTCATTAAATTGAAGAAGAAAAGTACAAGGAAATAGAAGAACAATACTATAATACTAAGAACAAGATTACAATATTCTAAAAAGAAAGCTTACAAAACTTGGAAAATTAGAACAAAAGTACAATCCTCTCTTGATCTCTCTCTCTTGCCAAAAGTCCCTCCCAAAAGTTCCACCATCAAGCATGAAGAAAGGGCTCCTTATATAGAAGATGGGGAAGGTTCTAGAAATAAGAAAAGGAGAGGGGAGACAAGGAGAATTTCGGCCATGGGCATGGGAAAGGGAGATGAATGCATTTAATGGGGAGAGAAGGGAAGGAAGAGAGAGACCACCTCCAATGTATTATTTTAAAGAGGAAAATAAAGAAGAGATGGGGGGATGTATGGGGAATAAAAGAGAGAGAGGAGTGAGATTTCATTTAAGAAAAATAGGAGAGAGGAGGGAGGAGAAATTTCGGCCAGCATATATGCCATGCAAAGGTGGTGGCTTGCATGGGAATTTCGGCCAACACATGGGGGGGGGGCTGCTTGTAGAAGTTCGGGCTGCATTTAGCGGGCTTGGGCTGCTCCAAATAAAGGGGGCTGCATGTAGAGGTTCGGCCAGCACAAGGGGGAGCTGCTTGCTTGAGGTCGGTTGCATCATCCTACAACAAAACAAGGTAATTAGTTAATAATAATAATAATAATAACATAAACTATGACACACATGAGGTAACAACAAAAAATAAAATAAAAGCAACATCATAACATAAATAACAAACCTTAGGTAACCAACATACAAAATAACAAACATTAATTTTATAGGAACTAAAGCAAACATAAAATACAAACATCAATTTTTTTATATAAAAACCAAACGAAAAATAAAACTTTCATAAACATAAAGTGACAGCATTAACATGACAACATAAAGTAAAATAGCCATAAAAATGCAACGAAACTATAATTAAAATATAAGAAAGTTGAACTAAACTAACCAAGAAACGATGACTAAAAACTAGTCATCAAACTCCCCCATGCTTAAAAGTTTGCTTGCCCCCAAGCAAATGGGAATCGAAATAGAGGGGAAACAAAAAGAAAAATAAATTTACGATGCAAAACTAAGAAAACCAAAATGGGAAATTAAACTATCCTAATTTCCATGTTCACAACTAGTGGGGTGAGAAGTCCACAATAGAAAACTTGAAAAAGGAGACCTAAAAATATCATTAGAACATAAAGTAGAATTACATATTTCTAAATTCCTAAAACAAGGCATCCAAAAATTTAGGAGAATAAGAAAAACAAAAGTAGAGATTCTAAATAAACGGCGCATTGAACGAATTACTAGGTTGCTAGAATAACGATTACCCCGAAATCATCTCAAGATAATCTCCAAAGAAATCCATCAATGATGGTGGCCATAGGCTTGTCCGTTCACACTCTCTCCACTACGCAGGTTTGTGTCACGTTCAAAAGATCAAAAGGGCTTAATAGACGTAAATACTTGGTTTAGGTAAATGATTAGGAATTGGAATTCAAGTATAAAAACGATGGCTAACACACTAAACCAAGGGTGAGCTTTAAATAAACATAAAATTACAAGAATGAGAAATGACAAGTATGTCATTTCCTCCAATTCAAACTAAAGGAAAACAAACACAAGGTCGTAAATTTTTTTCTTTTCATACTTGGCCCCAAACAACTTCTTTGCTTTGGATTTCATTTTCATTTTTTTTTCTTTTTTGATAATCATTTTTTTTCATTACACAAAAGAGAGCTCCAAATGCGAACTAAAGATTTCCTTTTCATTTTTCAAAAATTACTTCCCATCACAATAATGATATTTAAGTAAAACTCAAAGTCTAGTGTGAAATAGGAAGGGTTCTTTGGCTTTGGTGAAAAATGGAAGGTGGAGCTAAACAAAGAAAAAAAGGAAAAGGCCCGAAATTGTTTTAGCAAGGGTAAAATTTTCGGTGGGCAATAAGGCTCAAGCGGGTCAAAAGGATGACCTAAATCATTTCTAAAGATCGTGAACAAACAACGCAAATGCTTCGAGAGTCGCTAAAGACAAGTTCTAGACACCAAGAAAGCATTACCCCAAATTGAAAAAGTGATAACGTTAACTAGCAACCGTTTATACGCAACAAAACCGAATAAAAAGAAACACTACAATTTGCTAACTTAAGAAGTAGAAAAATGGATGCCTATATTTAAGAAGTAGAAAAATAGTAAAACTAAACTATGTTGGAATAATAGATTTAGAAAACCGATTCAAGAAATTCTACTTAGAACTAAAGAACCGCATGGGCATACACACCACTAGAAGAAACATAAAAATAAAGATAGACAATAATTTTTTGTTTTTGATTTTCAAATAGATACTAAATTTTTTGGATTTTGTATTTTCTAATTTTTTTTGGATTTTTAATAAACCTTAAAGACAAAGTAGAGAAAACTACAATATTTTTTTTTATTTTTATATTTTTTTTTTTGAAAAGAGAAAAAGAGAAAAACAATGAAACCCTCCCCCATGCTTAAGTTTTTCATTGCCCTCAATGAAAAAGAAAACGAGAGAGAGGAAGAGATAGGGAAAGACAAGAAATGCAGGAAATAATAACTAAAAAAAAACAGGACTTCCCCGGGTTTGTGAGGCTGAATGCGGATGTCGCTCCCCATGCTTGCACTTTAGTGACTTGATCATCAGTAGGTATGATTTGATCCTTCTTGAAATCAGCAACGTTGGAGCGGCAATCACGAACTTTGAAGTGCTTGGGCCACCAGGAGGAAGAACATAATACAAAAATAAATGCAGAAAAAGAACTTGGGCGAGATCCCAAGATTGTTCTTATTTAAATAATACATAATGTTTGAATAAAAAGTTCGATAATAATAAGTCCATAAAAAAAAGTTCCGCTTTAAAAACAAAGTTCCACAACAAGATAAAAATTACGAAATAAATAAAACCTGCTCCTTTTCAGGAGACACCAAATCATTAGATAAATATAGTTTCAGTCGATGACCATTCACTTTAAATTCACCCTTATCCGGGTGCGAAATTAAAACAGTTCCGTACGGAGAAACCTCTTTGACCGTAAACGGTCCAGACCATCGAGATTTAAGTTTGCCAGGAAAAAGACGTAAACGTGAATTAAAGAGAAGAACTTGATCGCCTGGTTTAAACGTTTTAGGGTGGCGCAGGTTCTTATCGTGATAAAATTTCGTACGTTCCTTATAAAGTTTGTTATTTTCATAAGCAAACGCTCGCCACTCGTCGAGTTCATTCAATTGATTTTTTCTATGCTCGCCGACTGAGTGCGGATCAAAATTAAAAAATTTGAGTGCCCAATATGCGCGGTGTTCTACTTCAACCGGAAGATGACACGATTTTCCATAGACCAAACGGAAGGGAGTACAACCGATAGCGGTCTTGTACGCCGTCCGATAAGCCCAAAGAGCATCGTCTAATTTTAAAGACCAATCTTTGCGAGAAGTAGAAACAGTTTTTTCTAAAATTCTTTTGAGTTCCCGATTGACAACCTCGACCTGACCGTTAGTTTGGGGGTGGTAAGCGGTGGAAAGTTTATGCGTAACGCCATATTTGATTAAAACTTTAGTGAGTTGGGCGTTACAGAAATGACTTCCCCTATCACTAACGATCGCTCGAGGGAAACCAAAATGAGAAAACAATTTTTTTAAAAAAGAAATCACAACGCGGGCATCATTACATGGAAGAGCTTGGGCCTCTGCCCACCGAGAAACATAATCTACCGCGACTAAAATATATTTATTACCTAAACTTGAAGGAAACGGGCCGACAAAGTCGATGCCCCATAAGTCAAAAATCTCACATTCAAGGTAATAATTTTGTTCCATTTCATTTTTATTTGATATGTTTCCGGTCCGTTGGCATCGATCACATCCGCTCACAAAGATTTGAGCATCTTTGAATATGCTTGGCCAATAAAAGCCAGCACTAAGTACTTTGTGGGCGGTGCGGTTTGCTTGATAATGCCCGCCAATTGGACCTTCATGAACATGCCTTAAAATTTTAAAACCTTCTTCCTGGGAAACGCATCTTCTTACCACCTGATCCGCACAAATACGAAATAGAAAGGGGTCCTCCCAAAAATAATACTTCAACTCAGAAAAGAATTTCTTCTTTTGCTGAGATGAGTACTCTTTTGGGAGGACGCGGGCCACAAGATAATTGGCCAGATCGGCAAACCAGGGAGTAGAAGAAGAAACATTTAAAAGTTGTTCATCCGGGAAAGAATCATTAAGAAAATTTTCGTTTAACATACCTATCTCGGGGTTTTCTAATCGAGAAAGATGATCAGCCGCTAGATTTTCCGCTCCTCTCTTATCCCGGATCTCCAAGTCGAATTCTTGAAGTAAGAGGATCCAGCGAATAAGACGCGGCTTGGCGTCCGGTTTAGAGAGGAGGTACTTCAAGGCAGAATGATCCGTAAAAACTATAACTTTGGAAAGCATAATATACGGTCGGAATTTATCAAAGGCGAAAATGATTGCTAAGAGTTCTTTTTCAGTTGTTGTGTAATTTTCTTGTGCCGAGTTAAGAGTCTTGCTAGCGTAATAGATTGGGTGGAAATTTTTATCAATCTGTTGTCCTAGCACCGCACCTACCGCATGGTTACTCGCATCGCACATTATTTCAAACGGCAAATTCCAGACCGGAGCAATCATAATCGGAGCATTAATTAATTTAGATTTTATCAATTCAAAAGCAACTAAACATGATTCGTTAAAATTAAAAGGGATATCTTTTTCTAAGAGTTGGGTTAGAGGCTTTGTGATTTTTGAAAAGTCCTTGATAAAACGCCGATAAAACCCCGCGTGGCCTAGAAAACTTCTAATTGCTTTAATGTTCGTAGGCGGCGGCAGTTTTTCAATTACCTCGACCTTAGCTTGATCGATCTCGATTCCCTTAGCAGAAATTTTGTGACCTAAGACTAACCCTTCTCTTACCATGAAATGACATTTCTCCCAGTTTAAAACTAAGTTAGTTTCTTCACAGCGTTCTAAAACCTTAGCCAAATTTTCTAAACATAATGAAAATGAATCACCAAAAACAGAGAAGTCATCCATAAATATTTCCATTATATTTTCTACATATTTATCGAAGATGGCTAAGATACACCTCTGAAAGGTAGCAGGTGCGTTGCAAAGGCCAAAAGGCATCCTAAGGTAAGCGAAAGTTCCGAAAGGGCAAGTAAATGTTGTCTTCTCTTGGTCCTCAGGTGCGATAGGGATTTGGAAATACCCCGAGAGACCGTCGAGAAAGCAATAAAAACTATGCCCAGATAATCGTTCTAAAATTTGGTCGATAAAAGGGAGGGGAAAGTGATCCTTATGAGTGGCGTCATTAAGCTTACGATAATCGATACACATTCTCCATCCCGTTACCGTCCTAGTCGGGATTAACTCGTTATTCTCGTTCGCCACTACCGTGATCCCACCCTTCTTAGGCACTACCTGGACTGGACTCACCCACTTACTATCTGAGATTGGATAAATTATTCCCGCATCTAACAACTTAAGCACCTCTCCTTTTACGACCTCTTTCATGTTTGGATTAAGACGACGTTGAGGTTGGATTACAGGTTTTGAATCATTTTCAACAAAGATTTTATGGGTGCAAAAAGAAGGGCTTATGCCCGAAATGTCGGAAATTTGCCACGCTATAGCTCGACGATGCTTTTGTAGCACTTCGATCAGTTGATCGTTCTCGGATTGAGAAAGCAAAGCCGAGATTATAACGGGCAATTTAGAATTTTTTTCTAAAAAAACGTACTTAAGATGATCGGGGAGTGGTTTGAGTTCAAGAGAAGGTGGTTCTTCATAAGAATTTTTTAAAACTTTTTCTTTTTCAAAAATAAGATTTTCAAAATTTTTTTGTCTAGCAGTTGGTGGGTTTTCAAAATTTGTTTGCATGGACATAACCGTGTCTTCAAAAATATTTGGGTAATTTTCAGAAAAGGAGGAAGAAAAATCATTTGAAGAAACAATAGAAAGAAGAAGTGAAGAATTATCATTGAACTCATCAAGAAAGAAACATGAGTCGTCATTTTTTAAAGAGTTTTTCATTGAATCATTAATAGAAAATGCGACCTCATCATCCCCTACACGAAGAAGAAGCTTCCCGTTACTCACATCAATAACTGCTCGAGAGGTGGCTAAAAAGGGACGACCAAGGATAAGAGGGACATCGACGTCTTCCTCAATATCAAGAATGACAAAATCCACCGGGAAGATGAATTTGTCGACCTTCACTAACACGTCCTCAACGATACCTAATGGGTACTTGATCGACCGATCAGCTAATTGGATACTCATACGTGTAGGGCTTAGAGTGCCCAATCCTAGCTTCTTAAACAAAGAAAAAGGCATCAAATTGATGCTCGCACCCAAATCTGCTAACGCGTTTTTCATGAAAAGATTACCAAAAACACATGGAATAGAAAAGCTACCCGGATCTTTTATCTTTTTAGGGAGATTAGTGTTTTTTATAACCGCCGAGCACTCTTCATTTAGCGTTACATGAGATAGATTTTCCAGCTTCTTTTTGTTTGTTAGCAAATCTTTCAAATATTTGGCGTACTTAGGCATTTGACTAATCGCTTCATGAAATGGTAAATTTATATGGATTTGTTTAAACATTTCAAGAAAGCGATGATACTAATCGTCTAACTTATCTTGCCTAAGCTTGGCGGGGTAGGGCGGCGGAGGAAATTCTTGTAAAACCTCATTACCTTGAAGATTATCTTTTTCTTTTTCAAAAATATTTTTTTCTTTTTCGCTTCCTAAATTAGTTTCCTTAATGATTACTTGTTCCTTATCAGCATGAGAGGCAATAACCTCTGACTCTTCCCTTGTGGTGGGCTCGTGGACTACTTTGCCGCTCCGAAGGGTGATCGCTTTCGCGTGTTCCCTTGGGTTTGGCTCAGTATTTGAGGGAAGAGTCCCAGGTGGTCTCTCGTAGAAGGCCTTAGCTAGTTGGCCGACTGTTGTTTCAAGATTTTTCATCGACCCAGTTAGATTTCTAATGGTTGCGTCGTTAGAATTCATATATTTGGCAAACACTTCCTACAAAAATGGAGGTTTTGGAAAATTTTGATTTTGATTTTGTGGTGGCGGTGGAGTAAAATCGTGTGGTGGACGTGCGGCGTTTGCGGGATTACTCCATGAAAAATTTGGATGACTACGCCATCCGGGGTGATACGAATTAGACGCAGCATTAAAACCAGGAGGAGCAGAAAAAGCAGAAAAATTAGAAAAATTGTTTTGAGCAGGCCTGGGTATGTTCCCCAAATAATCCACCTGCTCGGCAGCAGCAGCAATTGCATTTTCATGTACCTGACTAGCGGAGGCAGCAGTCATCTCCGTTACTTTCTTGTTCAACATTTCCACTTGAAGCGCCAGTTGGGACACGGAGTCCACTTCATAGATACCTGCAAGTTTAATTGGGCGAGACCTAGGCGAATTCCACTGATAGGTGTTCATCGCCATATCCTCGATAAGCTCAAGAGCACCCTCCAGAGTTTTTCGGTTCAAAGAACCACCGGAAGCGGCGTCTATCATTTGCTGGGTTGCTTGATTTAGCCCGTTATAGAATGTCTGGACCTGTAACCATACAGGCAGAGCATGATGGGGGCAGCGTCTTAAAAGTTCTTTGAACCTCTCCCAAGTGTCATAGAGGGTCTCAGAATTGATTTGACTATAAGAACAAATATCAGTTCGAAATTTAGCAGTTTTGGCGGGGGGAAAATACCTAGCAAGAAATTTTTCTATTAAAATGTCCCAAGTAGTGATTGATCCTCTTGGGAGAGAACTCAACCACTGTTTGGCTTTGTTTATTAAAGAGAATGGGAAGAGTCTTAGCCTAATCGCATCGTCTGAGACACCATTGATTTTGAAGGTATCACAGATTTCAAGGAAACTAGCAATATGTAAGTTCGGATCTTCATCTGGTAATCCGTCAAACTGCGCATATTGTTGCACCATTTGTATAGTGCCGAGCTTAAGCTCAAAATTATTGCTCGCTATTGCAGGTCGAACAATACTGGATTCTGTACCCTCCAAGTTAGGCCGAGCATAATAGGACATGGTCCGTTGCTGGTCAACTTCTGGATTGGGATCACCCATAATTTCAGAATTACGATCACAATCACCGTTAGAATCCTCAACCGTATCCTGAGAAGTGGAACCTCCGAATCGTAAATTTCTCCGAAAGGAGCGTTCGATTTCCGGGTCCAAATCAACAAGTAACGACGAATTCGTGCGGGTCATGCACTAGCAGAAAGAAAAGGGGAAGAGGGGAAAATAAACGAAAGTGAAGGAATACCAAAATTAAAAATGATGATGATGATTTTTTTTTTCTTTTTTTTAGAAGGATAATATTAGGCGGATTATAATAGTCCTGGACTTCTCGAGATCTGCCCTGTGAAGGGTTTGCAACGGTACTAGAGGCTGTGATGGGAATTCAAGCCCAAAGCGTCCTTTCCAGGATTTTAGGTAGGATAGAAAAAAAATGATGATATGGATTGATTATAATATATAATAATAATAATAATAATAATTTTTTTTTATTTTTGTAGAAGTAATAGCGACGGCGTTTTCTTAATATTGACAAAACTCCCCGGCAACGGCGCCAAAAACTTGGTGATTAATTTACTATCAACCCGATGAAGCAAGTGTACCTATCAAATTGTAGTACCAAGGTTGTATTTAAAACACGGGGCTGTCAAGTATTACTACTCACGCTTTCTACTATTATCCTACCGTACGAGTGTTGGGTGATTTTGAGAATTTTTAAGACAATATTAAAGACGATATTAAAATGATAAAATCAGATTAAGAAAATAGCGTTTGATCAAAGATTCACCATGAAAAGAGACAAGAGAGTAGTAAAATTTAATTTTACGATTGCAAAATAATTCTTGACCGTGGCGGTTCCGAAAATGAGAGATAGTCTCGCTAGAGTACTAAATCTCCTAACTTATAGACGGTTTGTTCCGAATCTCTTCGTAAAACAAACAGGTTTAAAGCCGCATTATCAAAGTGAACTGCACTATTGGATTTGACTCCAATCCGGAGGATTTACGTCATCCTATCTCTAGGGGTGCGTGCAACTCCTTCCTTCTTTGAGTGATCTTTCAAATCAATGAGTCTCTCGACTATTATGAAATGAGATCAAGGGTCTACTACCGTATACCGGAAATACGGAGTCGCCGCAAAAATAAATCAAAGAAGGATCGAGAATAATTTAAACAAAAGCAAAACTAAGATATAAAAAGAAATCTCATCTCATTTCATGGATCCTCTTGATCAAACGCTAACGAAAAAATTAGTTACGCATAATGGAAATAGAAACGATAATATCGTAGAAAGAGAACATTTTCATTAAATTGAAGAAGAAAAGTACAAGGAAATAGAAGAACAATACTATAATACTAAGAACAAGATTACAATATTCTAAAAAGAAAGCTTACAAAACTTGGAAAATTAGAACAAAAGTACAATCCTCTCTTGATCTCTCTACGCCTAGATCGGCCAAGGCGAGCTTGATTGATAAATTACCAAACATACACAGGATGGAGAACCGTCCCGGGTCATTTAGTTTTTGTGGTAATTTATTTAATAAAGCCTCCGAACACTCTGCGTTTAAAGAAATACGCGAAAAATTTTCAAGTTTTGTTTTGTTCGAAAGTAACTCCTTTAGATATTTAGCTTACTTTGGCATTTGAGCAATTGCTTCGCAGAATGGCACATTTATTTGGATTTGTTTTAAAATTTCTATAAATTTTTTATATTGCTCCTCATTGCGCTCATCTTTAAATTTTGAAGGATAGGGAATAGAAGGATTTTTAATAATGCGCGGAGTTAAAGTAGCAGATGGTAAAGCAGGTGAAGAAAGAACTTGCAGGGGAGAAGGTGAAACGTTTACCTTGGGCTCGACCAAATTTGAAGAAGTTACCTACTTTCCTCTACGGAGGGTGATTACGGTGGCGCTCTCCCGCGAATTGGGCTCAGTATTGCCTGGAAGTGCTCCTTGCTGGCGTTTGGAGAACATTTTTGCGAGCTGTCCAATTTGATTTTCTAAATTTTTGACCGATCCGGTGAGATTCCGGATATTGGACTCATTGGAGGCAATGTACTTAGTGAAGACCTCTTCAAGCGGAGAGGGCTTTTGTGGTGGTGGTGGAGGAGTGAATCTGGGAGGATTCACTTGTGGTGGTCGTTGAGCGTTATTGGGGTTGCTTCATGAAACATTTGGGTGATTCCTTAAACCCGGATTATAACTATTGTTAAATGGAAGATTATTATTCGGGTTATAAGGAGGGCGATAAGAGTTCCCCATATAATCAACTTGCTCATGAATGAAATTATTATTCAAATTATTAAAATTATTATTATTAGCCCAATTTGTGGCGGAGGAAGCAGACATCTCCGTCACTTGCTTAGTTAATCTTTCTACCTGTAACGCTAAATTAGTGGCTTCCTCGACTTCATAAAGTCCGTCCGGCTTGTTAGGGCGCGCCCGTGGCGCATTCCACTGATATGCGTTCATGGCCATCTCTTCAAAAAGCTCTTGAGCGGCCTCGAGTGTTTTGTTATTAAGAGTTCCCCCTGCTGCCGCATCAATCATTTGTCTTGTTTGGAGATTCAAACCATTGTAGAAAGTTTGAATTTGTTGCCACAAAGGAAGGGCATGATGAGGATATCTCCTCAATAATTCCTTGAAGCGCTCCCATGTGTCGTAGAGAGACTCTGAGTCTATTTGCGTAAAAGAGAGAATGTCCGTACGTAGTTTAGAGCACTTTGCCGGAGGAAAATATTTCGTTAAAAATTTCTCCGTCATTTCGTTAAAAGTTTCATCTTTCTTCATCTCCTCAAACCGTCTGTCGCCAATGAAGTACCGTTTACCACCCTGCACCCAGTCTCTCAAGGAAAAAGCACGCAATGATGATGAAGTGGAATAAGTGATTAATGTCATCATTGCAATCTTCTTTCCCTTCCAAGACTGCCACTCAGAATCACCCAAAAATGGGTCCAAAAACTCATGCACCTACAGAGGAATATACGAAATATCAGAAATTAAAGCGGGCGGGGAAGCAGAAAAAATGAACATATCAATATTTTTGGATCTTGAGGCGCCTATAGGGGGGGGGGGGTGAATAAGGGTTTTAGAAAACTTTAGGATTTTAAGATAATCTTTTGATATTATATATGAAATAGATTGAATCAAAAGTAAAGTACTAGCAATTTGAATTGAAATCAATTTTATTAAACAAGTAAAGACATGATTATCATTTATAAAATTGATTACAAAATCAGATTTCTATGATTCTAGAAATCAAAGGAGAATATAATAGACTCTTTCATTTTCTATACCGACTCTTCTCACTAAGAACCGATTGGCTTTAGCTGATCTATCCCCAGATACAGCCACAAGCTGCTCTAGCCCTTCTATCCCCAGAAAAGGCCACGAGCACCCCTAGATCTACTCCCTAGACCTAGTGGCCAAGACAAGGCGAATTCCTCCCTAAGTCCTACCCAGACATAGTAACCAACACGAGGCGAATTCACTACACGATTACAAAGATAAAGGTAAATGCAAAAGACAAATATAAAAACTCCTTATGACGTAATCTGAAGGAGGCGACAAAGAATCGTTGAAGATTGTTGAAGTCGAAGCGTGCGTTCTTCGCGTTGAGTCAGCATTGATCCAAGCCACCTTTGATTCCTTCTTTGGAAATTGAATGGGAGATCCTTTATGGTGTGGAAATACGACGCTCATAAATAATTCAGAGTGCTGGTATAGGGCTCCTTAGCATAGATAATTGAAGAGAATGAAAGCCGCCTCTTTATAGGACTGGAAGCTAACGCTGGCGTTAAGGCTAACACCAAGCGTTGACCCAGTATAGAAAGAACTTGATGGCTCAGATCTTCAAAATAAGAAGGAGATAATGCATCTTTGGAAACATTCATTTTATGCAACGTTAACACTGGCGTTGAGGCTAACGCCTGGCATTAAGTCAAATCATTCCCAAAATGCTCCTACAATAACGACAGCTTCTTTCCATGCCATATTAGTCGAATGTCAATGCGGGCGTTATGTCCTAACTCCTGGCGTTAGATGATGAGCAAAACTATGCTTGCAAACGACAACAGCAAGTGTACCGTGTCGAATGTAGTATAGGCTTTATAAAAACCAAGGTCGTGTAAAAATGCGGTCGTGTTGATTACACTTACTCAAGACGATCTCTATTGTTCTATCAAATAGAACTTTGATTTGATTGCAATAAGAAAAGTAACTTGACTAGAAGATTATAACTAATGAAAAGAGAGGTGGACAAGATAGAAGAAAAAGCAACAAATTTTATTAATTCAAGAAAAAGGATTACAACTATTGAAAGAGAAATTACAAGAGCAAGAAAAAGTAAAGCTGGAATACTTGAAAATACGAAAATAAAGCAAGAAAATAGAGGCTTGGACTCCAATACAAGGTGTCCTAATAATCTGGAGGAGCTGCCTTTTTATAGCTAAAAATTCTGGGTTACACGCCCTTGGTCACGCCCGTGACCAAGGGCGTGTAAGGCGCGCGATCTTCTAGGTGCGGAAAGGACGCCGACTATCATTAATGCAGGTGATTCGGGCGCGTCACGCCCGAGGTCACGCGCGTGACCTGGGGCGTGTAATCTTAAATTTGGCTTTTGGCGGGAAACTTCGGCGGGAATGAGCGATGTTGAACATTCGTCTGTCTCAGCCATTTTGTCGATCCCAGCGTATTCGTCGATCTCAGCGTATTTGTCGAATGCAGCAGCCATTTCGTCGAACACAACAGCCATTTCGTCGAAGCAGCAGCCATTTCATCGAACGCAGCATTTTCATCGAACGCAGCAGCCAAGCGTAGTTCGTCGATCCCAGCGGTCGCGGCCGTGACATTGGGTCACGCCCTTGGTCACGCCCGTGACCTGGGGCGTGTAAGGCTTGATCTCAGCGGGTTGATTCATCTCAGCGGGTCGCGGCCGTGGCATGGGTCACGCCCTTGGTCACGCCCGTGACCTGGGGCATGTACTTGGCGAATTCTTCACGGAACGCCCGCGTGGTGGCGGAAACAGGTCTGGAACACCGCGCAGGTTACACGCCCATGGTCACACCCGTGACCTTGGGCGTGTACTTGAAGTTTTGGTCCAATGTGTCCAAAAAACCTGAAATACACAAAAAAAACTCAAGTTAGTTTATAAAATTGAAAAGATAATAAATTAAATAAGAAAAGCATAAAAACTATATAATTTGATGTTAAAAATATATTAAACTTATACTAAAGATGAGTACAAAAAGTACTCATCATTTGACCACTTTCATCATTTCAGCTTGTGGGCATGTCCAGACCAACAATGTAGCGTCCTAGTGTCAATATTGTTCAAACCTGCATGCTAAAAACACAATGGCAAACAAGATCAAATACAAGTAAGATTTGTTATTCTCAAATTAAAGGGATGCGGAAAACCGTATTCCAACAATCTCCCCCTTTTGATAATAACAAATCCAATAGTGATAAATCAGAATCATAAATAAGAGATGTGTTCTTAGAAGGATATATGACACTAAGCAACATATAAATAAGAGTTATAATTATAGTTTGTTAAGTAATTGTGCTCCCCCTACTTAAGTGCTCCCCCTTAGTGTATGCTCTCATAACCTAGATGCAATCTCCCCCTTATGCTATTGAATCATACTCCATTAATCATTAAGATTTATCATTTTATTCTCCCCCTTTTGTTATTAGCAAAAGTGGGTGGAGTGAAAAACAAAACTAGAATAAAGAAGACAAAATTTGGGACAAACTAAGAGAGGAAAAAAGTTTTGTTTTAAGCATAAAGTAGGTCATGATCGAGCAAAGAGAGAGTAGCACAGCGAAAAAAGAATATGATAAGCGTGAGTAATAATATCCGATGTACTTTACCAAGTTATTATTCCACTTCTTAGAAAAATAGTGAACATAAGAGTTTCAATGATGCAAGTGAAGGAGAGACCTTAAAAATAAGCATGATGAAGTATGATAAATGTTGAAACCGTTAACCGGTCTCCTGAGTTCGGACCCAGAGGGGGGTGTAAACTACACCTACTTATCCCTCTCTTGCACTCTCTACTGTGGATGAAGAACTTTGAATAGACCCAAGGCTGTAGCGAGGAGGTCCCGCCACACACCCAGAAGATCTTAGAGAGCTTCCCCTCGCAAACCAATGCTCAGCCGGGCACCTTGGAGGGCACTAACAACCAACAAAAAATTGTCTAGGAGGAGAGAGCCCAAAAGATCAACTCTCCTCCAAGGTGCCCTTAAAGGTCTATTTATAGGTTTTCTAGTCTGGCCTGCAAATTGCATAAATCTGCCTTTTAGTTTTACTAATCGCACCCCAAATTTGTCTGCTAACAGTCTAACTCCGCTGTTATGAAGGGCTATTGGCAGCCCACAAAGGGTTTCTAAGTAATTTCCCCATAAAAGCATTCTCGGGGAGTGGTCCGTGAAGGCACCACTCGCCAGGCCTCTCGCACAATAGATTCCCTTGGGCGAGTGGTCCGTGGGGGCACCACTTGCCTGATACCTGGCTCTCCCGACGAGTGGGGTTCCATCCTCACTCGCCTGGCCTTCTAGGCATTCACATTCCTAAGCGAGCGAGTTCCTTGTGGAAGAGTTTCGCACTCGCCCTAAGGATCCCCTGCCTCTCCTAATCTAGGCGAGTGCCCTTCTTGACCTGTATTGTGCCTCTTGACCCCTTAGGACATGGGGTCCCACTCGGCGAATACAAGGTTGTACACAATCCCCGCTCTTTTGCGAGCGAGTTCTACGCTCGGAAAGAAAAAGTCAAACACCCAATATTCGGCGAGTGCTTTGCTGACCTGGAGGGAATCTTTATGGTGGGCCCCTCCCTTCTGCTATAAATATATCTTAGGTTGTTTCCTTGAGAGTGTCTGTCCTTAAAGTACTGCTTCTCTTTTTAACCTCTAAGCTCTTTCTATTCAAATGACATTCAAGAGGCGGACGCCGAGACTGCTCTCGCAAGGATTGATGGATCATCTCGCCGCTGCACAGGGGGAGACCACTACCAGGTCCGCTCGATATGCCCCCTAGCCCTCGTCAAAGAGGGACCCCTCCAAACCCTACCAATCAAAGAGGGCTAGGGCGGTCTAGCGGGACCTGACCGTGATGGAGTCCGCGTTAGAGACTCCCCCATTTCTAGCAACCCTCCCAACAATACTGCTGAGGTAATATAATTCCACATGCTTCGAAGCTACCCGCAGTGACGCGATGCCTTAACCACTTCAACCACTCGCAGAATCTGCAGGTGACGGATGGCGACCCTGGGATCAACCCGGAGAATGCCGACATGCCCCCACCTGCACTCAGAGGTGTTCCACTGGCCCAGTAGCCCTCCCTTCTAGCTACTCCTGGCAGAATCGCGCCCGTGCTTGGTAAGCTTTTTATTGCCTTCTCGCATACCTTCTACCTTTTGCCAACTTTTTTACCTTGGTTCTCGCATCTCTTACCTTTGGGACCACGGGGTTACCCTCCGCCCCGCACAACTCTCCTGTCCCCGAGACCATCGTGACCTCCCCCGTACCGGAGCGGGAGTGTTTAGCGGGCAAAGACCCCAAACACAACTCTCACGCCGTGGACTTGGCCACTACTCCCGCTGCATCTGACAAGGTACTACATCGCCCTGGGAAGGGGAAATCACTCCACCCCCCAGTCAACCATCGCAGGGCAGCCAAGCACCTCTCGCCGATTCCCCGTCGAAGAATATGTGCATTGTTAGTTGCCTTTCTCGCCTCAAACTTATTATTTGTATAACTGGAAAAAATTAACTTTTACTCCCGCAGACTACAAGCCTCGCCGATGGACCCTCGGTTTAAGGAGGAGGTGGTCTCTCCGCTCACTTCTCCTATCGACCTCTCAGATTTTCTTGGCGATCCTGCTGATTCTAGGATGATGAAGGAAACGATGACAGAGGTCCTTGGCAAGCTGATCTGGATGCAGCGAGAGCTAGCTAGCCAGACGGACGGGCACCGGATGGCCTTCGAGTGCAGACTGAGCATCCTAGAGCGGGATTATGCCCATCTGGTGGGCAAGATGGAGCGGCAGGGAGGCGGGTGTGAGGGGACTTCACCCGGGAGGCACATTGCATGGGCTAGGGATCAGATGCGCCTGGTCAATTTGGAACTCACGGCCGTAAGTTTGTACTGCTACTACCCGCGAGTGCCACCGAGGATGGGGAGGCGAGGCCAGGGTCGATGACAATGGATTCAATACTAAGCCTACTGACACTCGCCCCTGTATCCCCTCACCTCTCACGATAGGCTTACCTGTAATGCTTGCCGAGATCGGCTTTGTAATGTATACAATGCTGCTTAGATAATCCTGTAATTTTCTATTTTGCCGAGTGGTGTGTTTATTTCTTTGATCTCGCCCTACTTTGTATTGCTTTCACCCTTCATCGGGATTTCACACGATTGCGGCGAGTGGATCAGAGGTGGGGCTGACTCGAATCCCGAGGCATCGGAGGTAGTGCGATTTCTATCCGCACCCCCATGCCTCGGAATGATCTTAATTTCCTTACTTGTCTATAAATAGTCAGCCTCACCTACCACATTTATCACTTTCATTCCTTCTTCCTCCCTTACTTTTGCACTTGCACTCGCACCTCTCTCCAGATTTTCCTGCCACACTTCCCTTTCGTGCGATGGCCCCCGAACCCGATGGCAGGAGCAAGTGCGCCCAATCATTCCTCAAGCATGATTTTGCCACTTGCAACCTGTCCGAAGAGGACTTCACCTCGACCATTGATGATTACATCCCGTCGGGGTTCACCGTGCGTCGGCCTGGAGACCTCGACTGCCTCAACCAACTTTCACCCAATACTCTCGCCATCCCCCTGGAGCATTTCGAGGTGGGACTCCGCTTAACCCTCTAGCCTGAGCTGAGCCAGACCTTCCGCTACTTCGGCGTAGTTCCCGCGCAGCTTAGCCCCAATTCCGTCGCCATGCTGGTAGAATTCGCATGCTACCTACGGGAGGAGGGGATCTAATTCTCCCTCCCGGTCTTCCGCAAGCTCTTCAACTTTCGAGCGAAAAATGGGGTTTTCTTCTCTGACCAGAACCCGCTCAAGGTCAGCGGTACCGTCAATAAGAACCATGACTGTGTTCGGTGGTTCTTCTTCTTGACCGGGAGCTTCGACAATACCCTCCTCGTGCCAGTGCAGGAGGATGAGTCAACCTATCGGCCTCCAACGCTGGGAGGTTACGAGGCCAAGCTCCACGCGTTCATCCAGAACCATGGCATGGATGTCGTGCATCTGCGGAAGCATGTCAGCTTGCTCCTGCCAGTCCAGCCAAGAGTGGGTAAGGCGAACCAATCCAAACCTAGCTCTCGCTTATCCGCTTTATTTTTCCTTACTTGATTCTCTTGATGCAGGGATTCGAGACCTCCCCCTCCATCCGCCGAATGCATGCGTGGAGATCGCCCTGATGCTGCCCTCGCTCTTGCGTAGTCCGCCACCAAGGCATGCCGCAAGGATCTAGCTCCCGTGAAGCCCAGTGGATAGAAGCGAAAGCCTGACGCGGCCACCAACTCCCCTTCCAAGCGGTCCAAGCCTTCTTCAACTGCCAAGGGAAAGGCCACCGGCGGGCCGGTGGAGTCTTCCTCGAGGCCGTTGCCGAGAGGGCATCAAAATTTTTCCCTCGACGAGAAGTATGTGGATGCAGCTGGAGAGCCCCTGCTCCAGTGGGATCGGATGGCCAACTGGGTCTCTGTCTCCACTCTTCTCCCATCCTGGATGGAGAAGGATACGACCAGCGGCGAGGCCTATGGCCTTTCATTCATGCTTTATAGCTGAGAGGATGCCACCATCTACGATGCTGAGTCCACCCAGGCACTCGTGCATTAGGGCTCGCGGGCTCTGTTGCGCACTTTCGAGTTGACTCACATCTCCTCGCACCATAGCATGACCATTACGCGGAACCTAGCCGAGGTCGAAAGGACGCGCGCTCTGTCTTCCACCAAGGTTCTGGCCGTGAAGCATCAGTTGGCGACCGCTGAGGCCCTTCTCTCCAGCCGTCAAGACCGAGAGGTGAGCAAAGCTCCCCGTAGTAACTTAAGCTTTCACGCATCCTTACTTCATTCCCCTGTGCTAATCTTCTTTCTCTTCTCGTAGGATGTTGCCAACCATGCCACCTTGCTTGTGAGAGCGGGCATCCTCGAGGAATAGATCTAGGAGCTGGAGGCGCAGAATAAAAAGCTGCGAGATGTCGCTGCTGCACCACCTCTCGTGGAGAGGGGCACTCGACATTATTACTCCAATGTTGAGCTCAAAGCGCTAATGCAGGAGACAGCTCAAGGGGCAGCGAAGCTTGCGCTGAAGGTGCTTCGAAGGGCCTGACACATGAAGGTAGAGGGCAAAAGGGTCTTAGCTCGCCACGTGCTTCCTGAGCTCTCCTCTCGGCAGGGCGATTGATGAATAGTAAAATATATGTATTTTTAGTATAATTATTAGTATAATTTTAATTAATATTGTAAATTTTTTATGTAAATTAATAAATAAATTGCTTTTTTCATTATTTCCTTACTAACTTAGTTTTATTTTTGTTTTTGCAGATTTTAGCAATTTTTGTCAAGTCACGCCCCTGAGTCACGCCCGTGACAACATGTCACGCCCGTGATCCAAGGGCGTGTAATTTTAAAATGCCAAATTTCTCAATCTGCGTTCGACGAACGACGCTCTGCGTTCGACAAAAATCGAGCTGCGCTCGACGAACGCTCTCTGCCCTGCGTTCAACGAATTCGAGCTGCATTGACGAACTCTCTCCGTCTCAGCATTCGACGAACGGAGCCCTGCATTCGACGAATCCCTCTCAGCATCCAGCGTTAGACGAACGACGCTCTGCGTTCGATGAATCCCTCTCAGCGTCCAGCATTCGACGAATGACACCCTGCGTTCGATGAAAGCGCTCTGCCCTGCGTTCGACGAAAGCGCTCTGTCCTACGTTCGACGAAACCGAGCTGCATACGACAAAACCTGAGCTGCGTTCGACGAACTCTCTATCCAAGCGTTCGACGAATCCATCGCCAGCCCCAAAGTCACACCCATGCTGCTGATAAACTGCCGCCCACTGTCACGGCCATGACACTGCAGGTCATGCCCGTGTGCAGCCATGTTTGACGACAGGACCTTCCAGAAGATGGCGGATGCGACCCCTATAGCACGCGCAAATGTCACACCCTAAGTCACGACCATGACACACAAGACACGCCCGTGACCTAGGGCGTGTAAAAATAAAATTTTGCCTATAAATAGAGGAGCTCGGCTGAAGTAAATTTCATCCAGATTTTGAGTGTTGTAATGTTATTTTGAGTTCTTTTGAGTGATTGTGAGTTTTCTTTATGCAATTAAGTTTATGTTTGTTTGTAATTTTCGCCTTTTAGAAATAAAATGTTGTTTTCTCATTTGGATTATCTTTTTTTTTTATGTTAGTGTGTGTGTGTGTATGAGAATAGTTTAATTGCTTTCATAACTTAGTTTATTGCTTTCATAATTTAGGTTTATTGTTTTCATAAAAATAGTTTATCGCTTTCTTTAACGTTTTATTTATCGCTTTCGTTTAAACGTTTTCTTTCGATTCAGTCTTTTTATTACAAGTAGAGTGCGTGAGTTTATGAGATAGTGTTTTTCTTTTTTGTAACTTAGCTTTATTTCAGTCCTTATATAACTGCTATATTCCACCCCCATCTTGAATAAGAGGCTCATTTCCTTTAGCACTTATTTAAGTCGGTTGGGACGGATATTATTTCTGCACCTTTGTAAGTCTTTTCATTTCTATACCACCCCCATCTTGAATAAGAGGCTAATTTCCTTTAACACTTGTTTAAGACGGCTGGGACGGATACTATTACTGCTTTTATATAAGTCTTTTATCCTCTTATATCTGCTTAAATAATTAAACATGTATTTTCTTATTACTGCCATCTCCATTCCGATGAGTGACTAATTTCCTTTAGCGCACGATGTCGAAGAGCATTGAGACACAAAAATAGTTTTTCTAAAAAATAAAACAACTCTTTCTAAAATAATTAACTCTTAAGGTTTACCCGAGAATAACGTTGAGTGGAGCCACATAATTGATGTGTGGTTTTCATTTCCGTCTCCGTACACTAGTTAGCCGAGAGGCTCATGCGTACGGACTGATCGCTCATGGGTAAAGAGAAGTGCGTTCTACCCTCGAGAGAGGATGAGGTAAGTTTCCCGAATTGGAAGTAAAAACCCAATAGCGGGGTTCACAACATAAGGCGAGTATTAAGAAGATTCGATGGTCGAAAATTCATAATCTCAGGTGGGCGTACCCTCGAGAGAGGAGCATTCATAATTATGGAACCTCCACGGCCAAGCCATTTTAATGTTTTGAAAAGTCATCACTTTTACTTCTAAAAAAGACTATTTTCATCTCAAGGTAATTCGACATCAGGCGTTATTATTATCATCATTTAGAACTCTAGTTATTCGCTTATTATCGGTTTCTTTTAAAAACCCACACTAAAAACTTAGTCCGATAAAATAATAGTTCGTTCCTCAAAGTAGCATAATCAACACGATCCGTGGAAATATACGACCATGATATTTTCTAAAACAAAATATCATGTATTACTCACGATAAGGTATACTTGTCTTTATTATATGATTATTTCGGATTAAAATTTAAACAAAATCTGTTCAAACCAAATTAGTGCAAAACTCTCCTTTTCTATTTTAAAAATCAATAGAATTCGGTGTTTTAGTCAAGGTGTAAACGTCAATGTTTCGAAAGCAGAAAAGACCGTTACTTCTATCCTTCGATAGGATAACGGTTAATTTCTCAAAGTAGGAGTACTTGCGAGACTCTTTGGAATAACCCGTCGAAATCTAATCTCGACAAATAAAGGTTAACCAAAACAAAGAAAAAGAACAATCCGAAGTAAATCATCAAGTTTTTGGCGCTGTTGTCGGGTATAAATTAGTGTTGTTATTTGAAATAAGGAATTACTATTACTTTTATCATATATATTAAAAATATATAAAAAAAATATATTTCTACAAAAAAATATATATATAAGAAATAAAAAAATTACAAAAAGCCAAAAAATATATCATTTTTATTATTAGTATATGACCCGAGGAAACTCCTCGGACGATTCGCATATTCCTTTTGACCCCGAAATTGAGCGCACTCTTCACGAGCGCTTCTGACTTCACGATCAAAACTTACTCGAATTTCTCGAAGAGTCTGTCGGAGATACTTACACTGAACCTATGGCCGATCAAATTCCAGATGTGGCCCCGCCACGGACCATGGAATATTATGCCAGGCCAAATCTGGAAGATACCGGATCGAGCATAACGCGCCCAGCAGTGGCTAATAATAATTTTGAAATAAAATCTAGCATCATTCAAATGGTACAGCAGTCGGTCCAATTTGACGGTTTGCCAGATGAGGATCCAAACTTACATCATTCGAATTTTTTGGAAATCTGCGATACTTTCAAAATTAATGGCGTTACTGACGACGCCATTCATTTACGCTTATTTCCATTTTCGCCGCGGACGAAGGCAAAAGCGTGGTTAACTTCTCTTCCCAGAGGATCCATAACCACGTGGGCCCAATTGACGGAACACTTTTTAACTAAATATTTCTCCCCGTCAAAAACCGCTAAGTTACGTACGGATATCGCCTCTTTTATTCAATACGATTCTGAGTCTCTCTATGAGACTTGGGAGAGTTTTAAAGAGTTCCTACGTAGATGTCCTCATCATGTGCTGTCGTCCTGGCTGCAGGTCCAGACATTTTATAATGGCCTAAATTTTTCCACACGACAGATGATCGATGCGGCCGCCGGGGGAACGTTAAACAACAAAACCGCGGAGGCCGCCCAAGCTCTGTTTGAGGAAATGGCCATGAACGCCTATCAATGGAATGCGCCTAGATCACGCCCTACTAAACCAACTGGGATATATGAAGTGGATTCCACTTCTCACATAGCCTCTCAAGTCGAAAGGGTAAGTAAGCAAGTGGCGGAGATGACTGCTTCCTCCTCCACTCCCGCTTGGGCTCCTAATAATAATAATAATAATTTTGTCGAAAAAACTGTAGATTACCTAGGCAACCCAGTTAGGCCCCCCTTCAACCCTAATAACAATCTGTATAGTAATAATTATAATCCGGGTTGGAGGAACCACCCAAATTTTTCCTGGAGCAATCCAAATAATGCTCAGAGGCCCCCAAATGTGAACCAGCAAGGATTTCTGCAAGGATTTCCAAATGGATTTCAGCCTCCACCTCCAAAACCTTCTCCGCTCGAAGATATTTTTGCTAAATATGTTGCGTCCACCGAGTCAAATATCCGGAATATTACCGGATCGATTAAAAACTTGGAAAATCAGGTAGGACAGCTGGCAAAGATGGTCTCCGAGCGGCCATATGGAGCTCTACCAGGGAACACGGAGCCAAACCCCCGAGAAAATGCCAACGCCATAAACCTTCGCAGCGGCAAGGAGGTAACCTCCCCAAAACGGGTTGAGCCCAAGGTACATGTTTCGACACCGACCCCTCCACCCCCTCTCTCGATAGATAATACAACGAGTATTCTGACTGTGCCAAACGTTTTTAGCCCATCCCTTCCTTATCCCTCGAAAATAAACAACGAGCGGAAGGACGAGCATTATAAAAAATTTCTACAAATTTTTAAACAAATTCACATAAATGTTCCTTTCTGCGAGGCACTCTCCCAAATGCCGAAATACGCAAAATATCTTAAGGAGTTGCTTTCTAATAAAAAGTGACTCGAAGATGTTTCGCGTGTTTCCCTTAACGCGGAATGCTCGGCTGTCCTCCTTAACAAATTGCCGCCAAAACTGAATGACCCGGGATGATTCTCCATCCCGTGCCTCTTCGGCAATATGTTAATAAAGTACGCTCTTGCGGACTTGGGAGCTAGCATCAACTTGATGCCGTTCTCCCTTTTCAAAAAACTTGATTTGGGCATCCCAAGCCCGACTAAGATGAGCATCCAACTCGCGGATCGCTCGGTAAAGTACCCGATAGGGGTAGTGGAGGATGTTCTGGTCAAGGTTGACAAGTTTATCTTCCCAGTTGACTTTGTCATCCTGGACATAGAGGAGGACGCAGAGGTGCCTATCATTCTCGGTCGCCCGTTCCTCGCAACCTCCTGCACGTTAATCGATGTTAGTAACGGCCGCCTCCTCCATCGGGTTAGAGACAATGAAGTTACTTTGCATATCAACCCCTCCATGCGGAACTCACTATCGAATGATGATTCCTGCTTTAATTTAAAATCCGCGTTTGAGGATGAGTGTTCTTCTCTTTCAGAATTATTATCTTTAATGATAAACGATTCGGATCTGGCAAATCAACCTCCTTTGGATGAATTGCCGCCAGATTCGCCCTTCGATCCTTTCGATTCGAAAGAGTTAAAAATCTCCACATCTTATGAAGAACCCCCGGTCTTGGAGTTAAATATGCTTTTCTAGCCGCGAACTTAAAACTTTCGGTTATAATATCATCTACTTTAACCGATTCGGAAACATCCGAATTGGTTGAGGTTTTGTCTAAACATCGTTGTGCAATTGCATGACAAATTTCTAATATCAGGGGAATTAACCCCTCATTCTGCTCCCACAAAATTTTTCTTGAAGAAAACCCCCGCAAAACAATTTAGCCTCAACGACGACTTAACCCGAATATGCGGGAAGCCATTAAAACTGAAATTATTAAACTCCTCGATGCGTGGATTATTTATTCTATATCCGATAGTATGTGGTTAAGTCCCGTACAAGTCGTCCCTAAAAAAGGAGGTATAACGGTCGTGGCAAACACGAATAATGAATTAATCCCAACTCGTACTGTTACGGGTTGGAGGGTGTGCATCGATTACCGAAAACTAAATGATGCCACCAGAAAAGACCACTTCCCGTTGTCGTTTATTGATCAAATCCTAGAGCATCTCTCTGGTCATCCTATCTATTGCTTTCTTGATGGTCTCTCGGGATTTTTCCAAATCCCTATTTCCCCCCAGGACCAAGAAAAAAACCACTTTTACTTGCCCTTTCGGCACCTTCGCATATCGAAGGATGTCGTTTGGCCTCTGCAACGCGCCAGCTACATTCCAATGATGTATGCTGGCAATATTTGGCGAGCTAGTAGAAGATATAATGGAAGTCTTCATGGATGACTTCTCCGTCTTTGGAAGCTCTTTTGCAAATTGTCTAAAAAATTTAGATAGAGTCCTCCAGCGGTGCGAAGAGACGAACTTAGTCTTGAACTGGGAGAAATGCAATTTTATGGTCCGAGAGGGTTTAGTCCTCGGCCATAAAATTTCTTCCAAGGGGATGGAGGTCGATAAGGCCAAAGTCGCTATAATTGAACAACTTCCTGTTCCTTCGAACGTCAAATCTATTAGAAGTTTTCTCGGCCACGCAAGTTTTTATCGGCGGTTTTTCAAGACTTTTCAAAAATAACCAAACCGCTAACTCACCTCTTGGAAAAGGATTCCCCATTTATTTTTGACACGACCTACGTAGAGGCATTTAATTTTATAAAAAAGCAACTTATCAATTCTCCAATTCTGGTGGCGCCAGATTGGTCCCTTCCGTTCGAGATTATGTGCGACGCGAGCGATATCGCGGTAGGAGCCGTCTTAGGCCAACGCATAAATAAATATTTTCATCCAATGTATTACGCTTCACGCACACTCAATGCTGCACATGCTAACTATACAATGACGGAAAAGGAACTTCTTGCCGTCGTCTTTGCTTTTGATAAATTCAGGCCTTACGTAACATTTTCACACGTAATCATTTTCACTGATCACTCCGCCCTAAAATATCTTTTGGCCAAAGTTGATGCCAAGCCCCGCTTGCTTCGATGGATCCTCCTTTTACAGGAATTTGACTTAGAGATCCGAGAAAAGAAGGGGGCTGAAAATTTAGAAGCCGACCACCTCTCACGTTTAGAACAACCATTCGCGGAAGCGCTCATCGAACCCGAAATAGACGATTGATTTCCTGAAGAGCTCCTTTTAATTTTAAATAGTATAAAAACTTCTTCCACCCCTTGGTTCGCAGATTATACAAACTATCTAGTCACATGGGTCCTTCCAAAAAAATTTTCGACTCAGCAAAAGAAGAAATTCTTTTCTAATTTGAAAAACTACTTTTGGGAGGACCCCTTTCTCTTTCGAGTATGCGCAGACCAAGTGGTGCGAAGATGTGTTTTAAGCGAGGAGGGTGCGCAAATTTTGCGACACTTCCACGAGGGGCCGGCTGGAGGGCATTATCAAGCCAATCGGACCGCGCGGAAAGCGTTAGAGGTGGGCTTTTATTGGCCCACTCTCTTTAAGGATGCTCAAACTTTTGTGAGTAAATGCGATAGCTGCCAGCGGTCGGGTAACATCTCTCGTCGTGACGAGATGCCCCAAAACCTTTTTCTCGAATGCGAAATCTTTGATTTATGGGACATAGATTTTGTAGGGCCCCTACCTTCTTCTTTTAATAATCGTTATATTTTAGTGGCAGTTGACTACGTATCTAGGTGGGCGAAAGCGCAAGCTCTGCTCACCAATGATGCGCGAGTCATCGTCCATTTTCTAAAAAAAATATTTTCTCACTTTGGCACGCCCCGTGCAATAGTAAGTGATAGGGGTACGCACTTCTGCAACGCCCAATTTTCAAAAAATTTATCTAAATATGGTGTCACGCACAAGCTCGCCACCGCCTATCACCCCCAAACAAGCGGCCAAGTAGAGGTAGTAAATCGCGAGATTAAACGCATTTTGGAGAAAACCGTTTCTTTAAATAGGAAAGATTGGTCCGTCAAACTCGACGACGCGTTGTGGGCGTATCGAACGGCATACAAGACCGCTATCGATTGTACGCCCTATCGATTAGTCTACGACAAAGCGTGCCATTTACCTGTAGAGTTAGAGCACCGCACTTTTTGGGCCTTAAAATTTTTAAATTTGGATTCGAACCTAGCCTCCGAGAATAGGAAATTCCAACTAAATGAACTCGATGAATGGCGTGCGAACGCTTATGAGAGTAATAAATTTTATATGGAGCGTTCTAAGTTCTACCATGATCGCAAAATAAAATTTCCCAAAACATTTGCGTCGGGCGATCTTGTCCTTCTTTATAATTCACGCCTTCGTCTTTTTCTAGGTAAGTTAAAATCCTGATGGTCCGACCCCTTTAAGGTTAAAGACGTTTGGCCGTATGGGACCGTTCTTATCTCTCACCCCGAAAGAGGCGAATTTAAAGTAAACGGGCATCGTTTAAAACTTTAACTTGCGGGCGATCCAGTGGATGAAAATACTGAATCCTTAACCCTCCCCAACTTATAATCTCACCACGCCAAATGCGTCAAGCT
Organism: Dactylorhiza incarnata; assembly: GCA_033032865.1. Taxonomy (NCBI): domain Eukaryota; kingdom Viridiplantae; phylum Streptophyta; class Magnoliopsida; order Asparagales; family Orchidaceae; genus Dactylorhiza; species Dactylorhiza incarnata. Next base: position 11,344,787 of record JAWHQI010000031.1, read on the forward strand.
ACGCGACGGTAAACAAAGCGCTCGTGGGAGGCACCCCATATTTATCTAATATTTTATTCTGTTTTGTTCTTTTATATGTTTATGCAGGGTTTCGTTTGACCCCGCCAGTTTTCATTCAGGGAAGCTTTTTGCTCTCTCTATCTTTTTATACATACTGCATCTTTTCTTATTTCTCTTCTTCATACTTACATTACAACATTTGGGACAATGTTGGGTTTTAAGTATGGGGGTGTTTTACCATTTTCATTTAAACAAACAAAATTTTTTCAAAAAAAAAATGTTTTATTTCATCTTGCCTACTTTTGTAAATATAAGCTTAAAAAAAACAAAAAAAAATTTAAAACCACACAAAAAAACATGTTTTTCTCTTTTTTAACTTTGTCATAATACAAAAAAAATGTTTAAAACCACAAAAAATCAAACAAACATGTTTTTCTTTTTTTTTTAACTTTGTCATAATACAAAAAATTACAAAAATCCAAAAAAATTTAGCAAAACCCCGAAACTTTTCCAAAACAATATATATAAATATATAACTATATAGTAGTTGAAAAACAAAAAAAAAATCCAAAAAAAAAATAATAAACCCAACTTTACTTTTATTCTTAAAAGCATTTAGTTTCGAGAGTATATGTTTGTGGATTTTCATAATCGCTAGTTTTACTATTCGTTCGTTTATCTAAGATCGATAGATTTAAACGTTCGGGGTTAAGTTTTAAAGAATTTCTTGTGTTTTTAATTTAAATAGAGGCTTTGTTTTCAAGCACTACTTCTGCTAGCTAAAATAGAGACATGTGTATTATGTTGGCAAAACAACTTTAGACCACAATTATCCCTACTTTATGTCTCTAGGAATCTAGGAATTTTCAAATTACCAAGGTTGCTCTCAAACCTTTTTTTTATTATTTCTAAGAATTTTTTCTCGCAAACCCCTTTGTATGCATGGAAAGAAAAATAAAAGAAGAAAAAGATCCTATGTCAATGGGAATAAGACTTCGTTCCGTAAACATAGGCACCCAATAAAATTTTTAAATGATCTTATGTCAATGGGAACAAGATTTTGTTCCGTAAACATAAGCATTGGGTTATTAAAGCAAAAGAAAAAACAAACAGTTTTCCCCCGTACATCACGGTGAGCACCAAAGAAAACTAAAAAGGAAAGGTGGAAAGATACAAACCACCACTCCTAATTCAAATACTCTTCTTTTTGCCATAGTTTTTACCCCCCTTTCCCTTAGCCGATTTATTGTTTCTGGACTTAATTCAAAAAATCTTTTGAGAGCATAATTAGTAAATTGCACATTTCCTTCACATTTCTTTAAACAAAAGTTATTATAATTTCGATCTAATCTTGTTTATTAATGATTGCAATTTTGTTTGCTATTTGGTTAATTAAGAAGTCTTTTGGCTAGGACATTTCTTTCTACTTAAATTATTTGCATAATTTAGGACTTAACTCTTATTACTCCGAATTTTTATTTTTCAGTCTCTTATGATTAAAATAAAACGATAGCTACAAATTAGAAATTATGTTAATCCCGTATAGATCTCTCTTACTTTTGCTTTGGAATAGCAAAATCTTAAGTATGGGGGTTTTTGATGAAAAGTAAAATAAATGTACTTTTAGTATAATTATTAGTATAATTTTAATTAATATTGTAAATTTTCTATGTAAATTAATAAATAAATTGCTTCTTTTCATTATTTCCTTACTAACTTAGTTTTATTTTTGTTTTTGCAGATTTTGGCAATTTTTGTCAAGTCACGCCCCTGAGTCACGCCCGTGACATGTCACGCCCGTGACCCAAGGGCGGGTAATTTTAAAACGCCAAATTTCTCAATCTGCGTTCGACGAACGGCGCTCTGCGTTCGATGAAAATTGAGCTGCGCTCGACGAACGCTCTCTGCCCTGCGTTCGATGAATTCGAGCTGCGTTCGATGAAATCTCTCCATCTCAGCGTTCGACGAACAAAGCCTTGCGTTCGACGAATCCCCCTCAGCGTCCAGCGTTCGACGAATGGCACTCTGCATTCGACGAATCCCTCTCAACGTCTAGCGTTCGACGAACGACACCCTGCATTCGACGAAAGTGCTATGCCCTGCGTTCGATGAAAGCACTCTTCCTTTCGTTCGACGAAACTGAGCTGCGTTCGACGAAACCTGATATGCATTCGACGAACTCTCTATCCAAGCGTTCGACGAATCCACCGCCATCCCCAAAGTCACGCCCATGCTGCTGATAAACTGCCGCCCACTGTCACGGCCATGACACTGCAGGTCACGCCCATGTGCATCCATGTTTGACGGCAGGACCTTCCAGAAGATGATGGATGCGACCCCTAAAGCACGCATAAATGTCACGCCCTAAGTCACGACCGTGACACACAAGACACGCCCGTGACCTAGGGCGTGTAAAAATAAAATTTTGCCAATAAATAGAGGGGCTCGGTTGAAGTAAATTTCATCCAAATTTTGAGTGTTGTAATGTTATTTTGAGTTCTTTTGAGTGATTGTGAGTTTTCTTTATGCAATTAAGTTTATGTTCGTTTGTAATTTTCGCCTTTTAGAAATAAAATGTTGTTTTCTCATTTGGATCATTTTTTTATTTATGTTAGTGTGTGTGTGTGTGTGTGTGTGTGAGAATAGTTTTATTGCTTTCATAACTTAGTTTATTGCTTTCATAATTTAAGTTTATTGTTTTCATAAAAATAGTTTAACGCTTTCTTTAACGCTTTATTTATCGCTTTCGTTTAAACGCTTTCTTTCGATTCAGTCTTTTTATTACAAGTAGAGTGCGTGAGTTTGTGATATAGTGTTTTTCTTTTTTGTAACTTAGCTTTATTTCAGTCCTTATATAACTGTTATATACCACCCCCATCTTGAATAAGAGGCTAATTTCCTTTAGCACTTATTTAAGTCGGTTGGGACGGATATTATTTCTGCACCTTTATAAGTCTTTTCATTTCTATACCACCCCCATCTTGAATAAGAGGCTAATTTCCTTTAGCACTTGTTTAAGACGGTTGGGACGGATACTATTACTGCTTTTATATAAGTCTTTTTATTTCTCTTTTTATCCACTTATATCCGCTTAAATAATTAAACATGTATTTTCTTATTAATGCAATCTCCATTCCGATGAGTGGCTAATTTCCTTTAGCGCACGATGTCGAAGAGCATTGAGACACAAAAATAGTTTTTCTAAAAAATAAAACATCTCTTTCTAAAATAATTAACGCTTAAGGTTTACCCGAGAATAACGTTGAGTGGAGCCACATAATCGATGTGTAGTTTTCATTTCCGTCTCCGTACACTAGTTAGCTGAGAGGCTCGTGCGTACGGACTGATCGCTCACGGGTAAAGAGAAGTGTGCTCTACCCTCGAGAGAGGATGAGGTAAGTCTCCCGAATTGGAAGTAAAAACCCAATAGTGGGGTTCACAACATAAGGCGAGTATTAAGAAGATTCAATGGTCGAAAATTCATAATCTCAGGTGGGCGTACCCTCGAGAGAGGAGCGTTCATAATTATGGAACCTCCACGGCCAAGCCGTTTTAATGTTTTGAAAAGTCATCACTTTTACTTCTAAAAAAGACTATTTTCGTCTCAAGGTAATTCGACATCGGGCGTTATTATTATCATCATTTAGAACTCTTGTTATTCGCTTATTATCGTTTTCTTTTAAAAACCCACACTAAAAACTTAGTCCGATAAAATAATAGTTCGTTCCTCAAAGTAGCATAATCAACACGATCTGCGGAAATATACGACCTTGATATTTTCTAAAACAAAATATCATGTATTACTCACGATAAGGTATACTTACCTTTATTATATGATTAGTTCGGATTAAAATTTAAACAAAAACTGTTCAAACCAAATTAGTGCAAAACTCTCCTTTTCTATTTTAAAAATCACTAGAATTCGGTGTTGTAGTCAAGGTGTAAACGTCAATATTTCGAAAGCAGAAAAAGATCGTTACTTCTATCCTTCGATAGGATAACGGTTAATTTCTCAAAGTAGGAGTACTTGCGAGACTCTTTGGAAACACCCGTCGAAATCTAATCTCAAATAAAGGATAACCAAAACAAAGAAAAAGAACAATCCGAAGTAAATCATCTGTGATCCCGCGAATGAGGCTGATCCTGAGCTAGAGTTCGGTGGCTTATCCTCTTCTGGTGCGAGCAGTGGATCCTCCAGCGAGAAGGCCGACAACCCCCTGAAGATTTGCATCTCTTTTCTTTCTGTTTTAAATTGTAATGTGAGACCTTCCCAATTACTTGTAACCCTTTTATAAAAGAAAAGAAATGAAAAGGTTTTTGCTTCTCCGTTTCTGTGATTTTTCTATCTGCTTTACTTATTGTCATCCGCTAATAGTTGGAGCGCTTGTGTGCTCTCGTACTCTCTCCCGAATACTCGCAAATCACTTGCTCATTCGCACACTGCCGACCCTTAGTCATAGGTAGTGACCCGGATGCTCTCGCCACACAGGAGCGTGATGCGCGTTCTGCAAGTGCACCGGTCGCTGTTGTAACGGCCCAAAATGGTGAAGTGACCCAAATTGATAATAAAATGAAATAAAAGTTTGTCCCATATGATGAAAAATAAATCAGTGTCGACATGGTCCTTCGCAAATAAATTTGTATGTTGGCAATGAAGTGCGACTTCATACTTAATTGTTCGCCGGTGGCAGCATAAGAACAAAGGTGACATTATTTTAGTCACTGATTTATGTTGTATACATGTGAGCTGCTAATAAGGAAAGGATGATAAATGGTGTGCTGATAGCAGTTGCTTAGTTATTTATAATTGGATGCTTTGGTTTGGGAGTAAAATATAATAAGTAACATGGTCTTAATATAGCTAGCTGGTTATGTAAGCCAGTGGGTTGTTTGCCCTCTCTGGATTTTTTCTCTCTTCCCAGTCGGGAGCTCTTGCTAGGCATGAAACTGTTAGGGTTTCTGCGATTCTTCTCCCCTATGCTCAGCGACTACTTCTCCATGGTCGATAGTGCTGGGAGAGTGTTATTAGGGCTGTGATCTTGTCCTTCTTGCGCAGCTACAGCTGTGCTGGACTGGTTTTGAACTTTGGTTGGCAGTTTAGGGCTGATATCATCTCACTGTGAGTTCCTCTTTCCTCTTTCCCTCTTCTTCTATTTAATTCCTGGATTTTGATTGTTGACTATGGCTTTATCGATTCCTTTTTATGGGGGGGGGGGATTATGAATTGGGAAAATATTGGGGGAGTTTTATTATTGTTGCGGGCTAGGGTTCTGATGAGAAAACCTTGATGCTTTGTGGGTGTTCATGTTGGTTCACTGTTAATATGAGAAGAAGCTTAAATGGGGGGGGGGGGGGGGGGGGGGGGGGGGGGATTTCTGTACCATTAACTGATATCATTTTTTCTTTGGGGGTTCTCGTTCTTGCTAAGCTTGGCCAACTATTTTTGCTCCTCTTGCCAGATATGGTTCTTTAGTTTTGGTTGGCCAATTGTTATTGCTTCTTATCTTTATTATGGTGGATGTTATAGAAAAAGGGTGGGGGGGGGGGGGGGGGTTGAGCTTTCTCCTGTATGTCGATTAAAGTAAAGCATTAAGAGGAGAACGTGGCCAAATCCTTTAATACATCACAGTCATTTTGGGGTTTTTTGGCTATCTCATGCATGCTTATTTTGAATTACCTACTACTTGTTTTCATGTTCTGTTAACTACCACGGCCATGTGGACTTTACTTTAAGGTAGTGGGTTTATACTTGACTAGATGAGTTCAATGGAGAAGCTATATGAATTATTGCAGTTAGTCGACTATCCTATTTAAATTGGGACAGACATTAGAATGGTAGTTTGGGATTGAGTTTTGTAAATGTCTCGAGCTTGCGTCTTTTATTTACGTATGCAAAATAAAAGACTAGTTAAGTAGCTTCCAAATGAAGTATGATCGAAGTCAATATTGTAGCTATAATGAGGTGCAACCCAAAATAAATAACTCAAAATGATACGATTCTGATACAGATACCACGGAGGATGACACCTCAAAATAGACATGACAATGCTATGAACACTGATACTGATAGTGATAGCTACCTGTTTCATTTAAGCTTTATGGCTTTACTTTCTTTTTACATACGCACATTTATTATACTGAATGTCAAATGCATAGTTGATATCACTAATATTTAATAGCGCTTTAATGTATGGCCCTGATAAAGGCAAATAGGCGAATAAATTCTGAGGGGATATAATAATGAATAACTTACTTTATGTAAACGTGTCGACACGAGATTATATTACGGACGACTTGAACTGCATGCACATATATGATATGAATATGATGAATTGCCAAACCAGTCGAGCCGAAAGGCATAAACGCGGGTTGACCGTACTGGTTTTGGAACATAATGACCCTTCAGGGTAAAGGAAAGAGGAAAAAGGATTCAAATCGCCCCTAATATATACTAAGGAATGAAACATGCATGGAAATACTGATTTATAAAATTACACGGGTACATTGATAAATGATGATAAACATGAAAACTGATATGAGGTGACATACTGACACTGCTTACATTATATGAATGCTAATGTTTCATAGCTGCTTATACTGTTTTTGATTACTAACATGTTCATACAACTATTATATTCTTTCACAGATACTACTGATACACTGATATAGACATAATGATACATGAAATTATGGCATACACTGATATACTGATACATGGATTTATTGCTTACATGGATACACTATTTTAATGTTATATTGTTACATAATATGATTATGATCCCATACTGCTCATACTATTTTATTGATACTAACATGCTCATGTAGTTATATATACTCCATAAGTTCACTACTGAGATAGAAAATGGTTAGTATGAAAATAATGTTTTGAAATGCGTAAGTTTTTCTAATTGTATATAACAATGAAAGAGGTATATCCTCACTTAGTCATATTTTTATGACTAAGCCCGTCGTCAAATTTTGTAGGTAGCGGACATGACTTTGGATACGCAAAACCAAAAGAACTAAACATGGTAGGACAGAAAAGATTCAGCGAGTAATGCAAGGTATGAAATTCAATTTGGTATTATGTGCTTTTATTTTGTATTCACTAGCGCACTTCAACCTGGGAATCATGTTGTGAACATAGCTTAGATACAAAAGTATGTGGGGTCTAAATGGGGGCCTCACAATTTGGTATCAGAGCCAGGTTTCGAAGAAGTTCGGTCATAGTGAGTACTGAATAAGCACACATGATATGATGGTGAGAAGATCGTTCACAAAAATCTAGTAATTGAGAAATTGTTTTTAAAACAAAGTAGGGTTTTGAAAAATTAATGAAATTATAGGATTGAAATGAAATGTACACGAATATAAAGTGAAATAACTTCAAGTAGATCTTGCTATTGTCCCTATTGCTCAAAACAACCCAAAAGTTTCTACAAAGAAAGTTTATCGCGATAGATAAATGAATATGATAAGTATAAATGAGTTGAAAGATGAATGTATTTAGAATTGGAAGAAAGATTGTATGTACATAGTTGTATTTATTTTTATATATATACGAGGACGGAGGTATGTAATATGGTTAAATCGATAAGGAAGGATGTACAAATAACGGACTTTAATTTTCTAAAAAGAGACCAGTGCTATTTATTTTCCATGGAGACACTAGTAAACATTAAGGTGAAGGTAAGACTAATTTGCAATGGCAAGACCAAGCAATGGTAAGACTAAGCAATGGTAAATGAAATGAATATACTTTGTAAGCCTACCTTCATCATATTAGGCATGCATACTTAATTTGAAACATTAAGGTGAAGGTTAATTGTGTTGCAAGCTTCAACGTAAATTTATCGAACAACCATACCCAAAAGGAAGGATTCCCTCAAGTTAAAATTAATATTGAATTAGGTTCCTTTTAAAATGAAGTCGTTCGACTATAGCAAGTAAGGATAAAGACGACGCGTAATCTTCAAGGCATGAAATGAATATGCTATCTAAAATGAAAGAAGAAAAGAAAACATTGATGGAGAAGAGTGTCGTTAAGTTCAGAAATGTAGGATAGTGAGTGAAATAAGAAATTGTTGGGTTAATTTAATTTTAGATTGAAACGATATTATGTTTAGATGGAGTGACAAATATCAATATATATTTTAGAACTAAATGGAAATGTCGTTGAAGAAAAAGCTACGGAAGAATGATTCAATCCATAATATAGAGCTACTAATATAGTGTTTGCAATAAAAAGATGTTGTTTAACGTGAAACTTCAAATGAGTAGAAAATATATTTTCACCCAAATAAACATAAAACCTTGATTGTAAGATGACCATTAGTAGAAAACATATTTGAAGAGTAGCAGAAATGGAAAACCTCTCTATGTTTAAAATAAGATGACTATCAGTTGCAAATTATTTGATTAAAATGAAAAAAGTTTTATATTTATATTATATCATAGCAAATGAAGAAAATGGGGAATACCTAATGAAGAGTGCACAGATAAAAGGTTTCTAACATCTTAAACAACACGATTAGTTTCAATGTAAGCACTCTTGAAAATCTGTAGTAAGTCTAACTAACTACCTTCGATGTAAAAGCTATAAAGACTATATGAATTTGAGTTAAGGATCATGAAATACTTACCGCTAAGAATAAAAGGAGAATGTTAAGGAAATGAATAAGCAAAGTAAAGACTATAAGGAATTGTAATTTCACTTTCACTCTATGTAATATATCTTGGATTTCGGCCGAATCTTTGATACGTTATATGGATTTGAAAGAGGTATTACAAAAATAATGTTAGAAGGATGAAAAGTTAACTTCGAGTTACACATTTTATTTTGTTGTCATGGAGACACTGTTAAACGTCTGTAGAAAGGTTACATGACAATATTCATTGTCAAAGCTTTGAGATCATTTACAAGCCATAGTTAAGGAAAGGAATGTGGATTGAAGTTTATCTTCATCTTATATGGCATATAAATGAAATAGGTCACCAAATACATTGTTTCGCTATTATGTACTAACTCCGAGGAATTAGAAAGTAAGTAATACGTTATAAACTATAATTGAAATCATGATTGAGGTACAACATGAATAAGAAAATATGAGGCTAAGGGAAAATGAAAGTCAACCGACACTCTATATGTTATAGATCGTTCTGTAGGAGGTGTTAAAAAGAGCGCACAATAAGTTAATGAGATATGAAAATAAATCAACGATTGAGAAATTTGATCGCAGGATATGACTATGAATAATGAATGTTCTAATGGTGCTTCGGAAGAAATTGACATAGCAAGGAAATGAATTGCGAATGAAAATGAAAATATGATAATCAAAGTATGTAAAGAAAGCGAGATAAAAAGCGAAATGATTACACGAATACACTATGTAATATTGAAGGAAATTTGAAAATTTAAATTTTGCAAAGAACGAGAAGAATAATGAGTGATGACATGTACGTAGGTAAAATGGTCATGTGAGAGATCGCAACGTGCATATCATGTTATGGAGTTCGAGTAGTTGCAAATGATAAGGTAAACCGTCAATATTCCGTTAACGTGAAAAGTAAGATATCATTTGATACACGCCTAAAGATAAAGGTCCAACCAGTGAATGAAGAAAGAAATATGAGTGTTTCACGACAATGTTTTATTGAATAATGTACATGTTTCATGGACTACTAATTTCTTTTCTTGTTCATTGTGGCGGTTTGTCAATCGCTTTAATTCTAGGAGTTCGGAAGACGGGAAAGCGAGTGAAAGTTTGAATGCATGGGAAAGTAAATAATGTAATATTTGAGAATTTATTTGTGTCCAATTTTCGAGGGCAAAAATTTCATTAAGAGGGGAAGAGTTTGTAACGGCCCAAAATGGTGAAGTGACCCAAATTGATAATAAAATGAAATAAAAGTTTGTCCCCTATGATGAAAAATAAATCAGTGTCGACATGGTCCTTCGCAAATAAATTTGTATGTTGGCAATGAAGTGCGACTTCATACTTAATTGTTCGCCGGTGGAAGCATAAGAACAAAGGTGATATTATTTGTCACTGATTTATGTTGTATACATGTGAGCTGCGAATAAGGAAAGGATGATAAATGGTGTGTTGATAGCAGTTGCTTAGTTATTTATAATTGGATGCTTTGGTTTGGGAGTAAAATATAATAAGTAACATGGTCTTAATATAGCTGGACGGTTCTGTAAGGTGGTGGTCAGTTGGCTCTTATATGCTTATCCACGGTATTTTCCCTCTCTGGATTTTTTCTCTCTTCCCAGTCGGGAGCTCTTGCCGGGCACGAAACTGCTAGGGTTTTTGCGATTCTTCTCCCCTATGCTCAGAGATTACATCTCCATGGTTGATAGTGCTGGGAGAGTGTTATTAGGGCTGTGATCTTGTCCTTCTTGCGTAGCTACAGCTGTGCTGGACTGGTTTTGAACTTTGGCCGGCAGTTTAGGGCTGATATCATCTCACTGTGAGCTCCTCTTTCCTCTTTCCCTCTTCTTCTATTTAATTCCTTTGTTTTGATTGTTGACTATGGCTTTATCGATTCCTTTTTATGGGGGGAAAATTATGAATTGGGAAAATATTGGGGGAGTTCTATTATTGTGGCCGACTAGGGTTCTGATGAGAAAACCTTGATGCTTTGTGGGTTTTCATGTTGGTTCACTATTAATATGAGAAGAAGCTTAAATGGGGGATTTCTGTACCATTAACTGATATCATTTTTTCATTGGGGGTTGTCGTTCTTGCTAAGCTTGGCCAACTGTTATTGCTCCTCTTGCCAGATATGGTTCTTTAGTTTTGGTTGGACAATTGTTATTGCTTCTTATCTTTATAATGGTGGATGTTATAGAAAAGGGGGGGGGGGGGGGGGGGGGGGGGGGGGTTGAGCTTTCTCCTGTATGTCGATTAAAGTAAAGCATTAAGAGGAGAACGGGGCCAAATCCTTTAATACCTCACAGTCATTTTGGGGGTTTTTGGCTATCTCATGCATGCTGATTTTGAATTACCTGCTACTTGTTTTCATGTTCTGTTAATTACCATGGCCATATGGACTTTACTTTAAGGTAGTGGGTTTATACTTGACTAGATGAGTTCAATGGAGAAGCTATATGAATTATTGCAGTTAGTCGGCTATCCTATTTAAATTGGGACAGGCATTAGAATGGTAGTTTGGGATTGAGTTTTGTAAATGTCTTGAGCTTGTGTCTTTTATTTACGTATGCAAAATAAAAGACTAGTTAAGTAGCTTCCAAATGAAGTATGATCGAAGTCAATATTGTAGCTATAATGAGGTGCAACCCCAAAATAAATAACTCAAAATGATACGATTCTGATACAGATACCACGGAGGATGGCACCTCAAAATAGACAAGACAATGCTATGAACACTGATACTGATAGTGAGAGCTACCTATTTCATTTAAGCTTTATGGCTTTACTATCTTTTTACATACGCACATTTATTATATTGAATGTCAAATGCATAGTTGATATCACTGATATTTAATATCGCTTTAATGTATGAACCTGATAATGGCAAACAGGCGAATAAATTCTGAGGGGATATAAAAATGAATAACTTACTTTATGTAAACGTGTCGACACGAGGTTATATTACGGGCGACTTGAACTGCATGCACATAAATGATATGAATATGATGAATTGCCAAACCAGTCGAGCCGAAAGGCATAAACGCGGGTTGACCGTACTGGTTTTGGAACATGATGACCCTTCAGGGTAAAGGAAAGAGGAAAAAGGATTCAAATTGCCCCTAATATATCCTAAGGAACGAAACATGCATGGAAATACTGATTTATAAAATTACACGGGTACATTGATAAATGATGATAAACATGAAAACTGATATGAGGTGACGTACTGACACTGCTTACATTATATGAATGCTAATGTTTCATAGCTGCTTATACTGTTTTTGATTACTGACATGTTCATACAGCTATTATATTCTTTCACAGATACTACTGATACACTGATATATACATAATGATACATGAAATTATGGCATACACTGATATACTGATACATGGATTTATTGCTTACATGGATACACTGTTTTAATGTTATATTGTTACATAATATGATTATGATCCCATACTGCTCATACTGTTTTATTGGCACTAACATGCTCATGTAGTTATATATACTCCATAAGTTCACTACTGAGACATAAAACGGTTATTATGAAAACTATGTTTTGAAATGCGTAAGTTTTTCTAATTGTATATAACAATGAAAGAGGTATATCCTCACTTAGTCATATTTTTATGACTAAGCCCGTCGTCAAATTTTGTAGGTAGCGGACATGACTTTGGATATGCAAAACCAAAAGAACTAAACATGGTAGGACAAAAAAGATTCAGCGAGTAATGCAAGGTATGAAATTCAATTTGGTATTATGTGTTTTTATTTTGAATTCACTAGCCGCACTTCAACCTGGGAATCATGTTGTGAACATAGCTTAGATACAAAAGTATGTGGGGTCTAAATGGGGGCCTCACAGCTGTCAAGTAATAAATTTGGGAATAGCTTCCCCGAATGTCGATCCCTTGAGGAATGCAGGTTCTGGTGAACGAAATGTGTGGTGAGTCGATTGTTACACGAGCGAATAAAATAAAACAGGGGCGTTGTGATTGGTGTTCTAAGCTATTGCGGAAATGAGAGAAATGCGGGTCGAAAAGCACCGCTTCTCAAGGTGTGGGTGAGTGCAGCGACCGCGATGCCGCGTTTCGGTAAGCGGGTGGAATGGCCACAGAGCGAGGTTTTGTGAGGGTCGTTTTCACCTCTTCGCCAACATCACCACTAGCTATTGCTAGATGGCTTCACACAAAAACAACCTAGAATATCACAACAACAAGGAAAGCTATTCTCACCACCACAACATCATTGCACATGAACAACAAGCAAAGATCTATAACATTAATCTAACGAGCGTTCATTACAACAACACAAAGAGAAAGCACAAGCATCAAAGTTTAGAAAGGACCAAAAAGAGGATGTCACCGCGTGTTGGGTTCTCGGCCAGAATGAGAGGTTGTTGGGCTCTCTCCGGGCTCGGACCTCAGATGGTGTGCAGACTCGAAGGAGGCTGTCACCGCTCCAACGATCTACAACATTTCTATGGCCTCCACGACGCTTGAATGCTTGAACTAGTGGCGGAGAATACTTGCAAATGCTCCCGTATGGAAGAATGATGAAGGAGATCGCCGGAAATGGTCTCCACTCCTCTTCCCGTTGGAAGAGGCAAAAATGGCGGGATTCCTGGCTTTTCGCGCGAGGGGAATCGGGGGCCTTCCGTTGACTGCAACTTTTCCTTCTTTAAATACTAAACAGGCAGAGTTTTGGTCACGCACGGGCGAACGCACGATCATGCGCTGCCCGTGCGTTATTTAATGATAAAAACAGACTTGAAGATGAAGCTGCGCCGCCCATGCGATTTACTCATGCACGGGCAAACCCGCCCGTGCGTAAAACGCATGGGTAAATTCGGAAAGGCCGAAACAAGAAGAAACAGGCGACCGTGCGTTTTACTCACGCACGAGTAAATCCGCCAATGCGTAAAATGCACGGGTAAATTCAGATCGCCCATTTTCTGCCCAGATGAGAACGCATGGGCGCAACTGTTCGTGCATCAAGTAAATGCTCGACCGTGCGTTGTACACAATCATAAATTCTGGGGGAAAACTAGATGATCCGGCCGCCTGCACACAAGACAAAACAGCTGGGAAAACACCTCCAGCACCAAATAAACACAGAAAAAGGATTGGGGAGCACCATGTGCTTACCCCAAAAATAAGGAGTGCAATTGCACACCGAAATGGGCCTAAGAGTGCACCTAGCACGGAATAACAAATATGATTGAAACATTTCTAAAGTGTAGTGCATCGACTAGAAAATACGGCCCAGATGAGTCCATAAATGTGTATATAAATGGGACTCATCACACCCCCAGACTTAACCATTTGCACATCTCGGGCAAACTACTCAGCTCTCCGGTCAGAACAATTGGATGTTAGAGTGTGATTGAGCGGTGGAGACTCATGCGAAGTCGCATGCTCACGTGCGTAAAAATACATTAGAATAGAATTAAATTCAAGATTATATCTAACTATTTCTAGAACAGTAATTTGAAATCTACTTTACTTGGATGTTGAATCCCGCTGAATCTTTCGGTCACGCACAAGGGAAAATAGCATGACTAATGAGTAGAGTATTACTCGAATCAAAGCTCGGGACAATCTCCTAAGAAATCCATCAAAGTCGGTGTTCATAGGCTTGCACGCTCGCACTCTATCTACTGCATGAGACGACTCATTTCTAAAATCAATAGGACTTATAGGTTAAGATTTGGCTTAGGTTGAGCTTAGGCTAGATAAGTAGAAGGACGATGGGAATCGCACTCAACATAACCTGAGCACTCAAGAGAATAAAAATCACCAATACAACATTTTCAAGAACTACACAACACCCCCAGACTTCAACTGAACACTAGATGCGTGCTAAGCCAATCATACTTTGTTTTTGTCGAGAGAAAGTAATTGAAAGTTCTTTTTGAACAATATTTTTTTTCCTTTTCTCTACTCGACAGAATATCTTTTGTACGCTCAATAAAAAAACTTCTCCTTCAGCTTTCTCAAGGCTACCATACACTACAAAGATAACACCAAAGGTGATAGATAACTAAATTTCTTTCAACTCATTTGTTGGTGCGAAAATAGGTTTGGCCGTATGGCTTTGGTGAGATTTTAGTGGAGTTAAACAAGGAGGCCAGTTAGGCTCAAGTGGGCTTGCAACGGTGATTACATTGGTAAGGATTTCAGAAGCACAAACGGATTAAGAAATGGCCTAAATCACGCTTTATAACGAGTACTTCAATGCAATCGTTTCAAGGGTCGCCTAGTGCAAGTTCTAGCCACCGAGAAAGGTTGTCCTTCCTTCCGACCCTAGTAATAAGTTACTACTAGTCCAGCTACACTCGACCTTATGCTACTGTTGGATTCACTGGATTCACCACTAGAGTAAAATAAATTGCAGCTACTATGAGAGAAATAATTAAATTACAACATTGAATTTTTTTCTACTCTAATTGAATTTCTAGGCGTGACGGGAGCACTCGACTAGAGCGCTACTCGAGTCGACATTTTTCTCTACTCCTCACTCCTACACTAACAATCCAATTCTTATGAGCCGGGAACCTCGCAGCAATACCCAATAAGCGCGGGTGATCAAGTGCGCGTGAACTAGGTGTGATAGTTTATATAGGTGTAGTCAATAATACCTAGAGGGGGGGGTGAATAGGTTTTACTTATTTTCTTTGTTTAAACCTAATGTTTCTAGCTGCAGAAAACACAATCACAAAAAGCACACAAGGATGTATAGAGGTTCCTCAAGACCGGGTGTCTTGAGTAGTCCTCTTTCCCCCTTCACCTTTCTAACAGTGAGTTAGACAAGGCCACAAACTCCAATCTCGGCTGCTTGAGCTTACACCACAAGTTCCTCAGAACTTCTCAGATCAATAGTGATCCTACCTCAGGCATAGCAGCCCTACACTCAGGCTCAATAACCCTACACTCAGGCTCAACAACCCTACCCCTCAGGCACAGCAGCCCTACTGCTCAGAGTTATGTAACTCCTACCACTCAGAAATCCCACAGATTTCCTACCTCAGACCTATCAAGAAGTCCTACCACTTAAGATGTCAACACAGCTTTACCCACAGGCTCAACAGCCTTTCACTCAGGAAACAATGCCTTACAAAGATAAAATAGAGTTTGAGCTAGATACAAAAGACAAAAGGTTTACTCTTAGGTCTTCTGAATCCTTTCTTCAGATCTGAAAACAACAGCTTCAGATTTGTATCACCTTGATCTTCTCCTTCAGCAAAGCAGAAGATCAACTTGCCCTTCTTGAGTTTGTACAGGAAGAGCTAACTAATATCCCTTAGAAGATTAACTTCAGCTGCAGAGAACAACTTCAACTGGCTGAAACGTGAATGCTCGATTGCGGCGTACATCAAAGGCTTTCTCTATGGAACAGTACTTGTTGTTGTGCCCTAGCTTGTTCTTTTATACCTCCAGAAGGCTTCAACGGCTATATCGATCCTCCTGACACAGTATGGGGCAAATTGGACTTGCTTTTCCTTCTCAATTGTCATTTGCGCCAAAAGCAGATCCCGTCAGCACATTTGGATCAGTCTCAGCGGTTGGGCTGAGACAGCATCCAGTCTCAGCGGTTGGGCTGAGACAGCTTCCAGTCTCAGCGGCAGCTCCAGTCTCCTTCTCAGCGGTTGCTCCAATCTCCTTCTCAGTGGATCCGCTGAGACGACTCCTCGTCTCAGCGGTTCTGACCCATCGTCTCAGTGGTTATGCTGAGACAAATCTTCATC
This sequence comes from Dactylorhiza incarnata, assembly GCA_033032865.1. Lineage (NCBI taxonomy): Eukaryota > Viridiplantae > Streptophyta > Magnoliopsida > Asparagales > Orchidaceae > Dactylorhiza > Dactylorhiza incarnata. The sequence goes on from JAWHQI010000031.1 coordinate 11,361,195, forward strand.
TCCTTGTTGATGATTTCTTCTTATCTAAGGCCATGTTTGGCCCTTCCTTTTGAGTCACCTGTGCCTGTATATCCTACACAAGTATAGCTTTGTTAAATACAATATGTCTTTAGCATTGAGAGTGATGCCTCTTCAAATCAAGGTAATATTGAGGACAATATACCCAACAATCTCCCCCTATTTGAAGAAGGCAGAACATCCCCAATGCTAAGGTCCATTAACAATAAAAATATTATCACAGAAAAAAAATGATCTGTGAAGCACAGGACCTAACACCCTAAGCATAAGTATTTGCACTGGCCCTTTCTCCCCTTTCTCCAGCACCCTAAGCATAAGCATTGGTACTGGCCCTATCTCCCCCTTTCTGTCTTTTTCAACCTTAACTTGCTATGGATGGAGGGACAATAGTTGTAGATCCCTTTGGATCAATCTATAGGCTAACCTATACAGTCTGAGCATTTGCCAACTCCCCCTCAACCTGAGCAGGGAATTTACTCCACCTCAATTGGAGAGCTATTTTTTGTAATAGCTGATCCATTTCAATTTGAACATCCCATTTAAGGTAGTGAATACTAAAGATAATAAATACAGAGTACATATATCAATAGTAACAAACATAATATTATGATCAGAATTTGAAATATCATTTCACTTTAAATGTTTAGTACAGATATATAAAAGAAAATTCAACTTATAGTTGTACATTCAATCCCAAAAAAAATGTCAAGGCTGGATTTTCTAAGATTGACCGTTGGAAGAGCTTTCTCCATCTGTAGATTTTCTTTTCCTAGTTTCACAGCAGCCTTGATTTTCTCCTTTACTTTGAAGTACAGAAATGGCTTGGGAAGATATCTAGAGGGAATTCTTAAAGGAGTTTCCCTTCTTACCATGTTTTCTTTGAGAATCCTTTCCCTTAAAGATTCCCTTTCAAAGTGTTTGATCCACTCAGCAGCTGAATAGACATGGTCAATGTCCTTCATTGGATTTCCATGGCTCACCCAGGTATTGACAACAATTGTGTCCAATTCCAGGTTGTCATCTTCATGGAGTGGATCATCTAATCTTTCCATTCTTTTCTGTGCCATATATTCTTCAGCAGTTTGAATACCCTCTACCCTTCTCCTCTTTGCTGCTCTCTCATCAGTAATCAGATTTGATTGACTTTGGAAGTCAAAGTCTTCAACTCTGCTAGGGTTCAAGATTGGCAGATTCAAAGCAATTCTTGTTCCTTGCAGCACCTTTAAGCTTGAGTCCCATTGATTGTCAGTGACCTTTCTGGCCATGGTAAGGATATTTTCTTGAATAGCACTGGAAGCAGTGTTGACCACTTCCACCATTTGCTTGCTGGCTTCTTCTTGATTGGAGAGTATCAGTTTGTGGGAGGACTCCATGTTGTTATACAGCTGTATGTGAGCCCCTTTCAGCTTAGCATGTAGATTGAGTATCTTCTCCTCCCCTTCTTTGCTATGTTCCACTATTTTCTTCTCAATTTCAGAGTGTTGATCCAATATGGATTGAGAGAGAGTCTGAAAGGTGCTGTCCACATCATCCAAAATGCATTCCTTTGCCTTGTCAATGTGGGACTTGACTTGGCTGCTTGATGTGTTGACCACTTGTGCCATTCTGGCAACAGCTTTTTCCCAGACATTCTCATTTTTGTAGAGGTGATTCTTTACATATGTGATGTCCTTTGTGGAATCCCCTTGATGGTCAGCAATATCCTTCAGAACTGTGTGCTGGGCAGCAACAGTATTTTTGGCCATTTCAAACCATCTTGTCATCTACAGAAGGATATGATCTGATGCAGTTTTGACATCATTAACTTGGGCATTCAGTTCAGTTCTCACTTCAGCCACTCTTGACTCCATTCTTTGCTCACTGGCCTGGATCTCCTGAGTCAATGCAGCTCTTGCTGTATGCAATTCATTCCTTATCTGGGTAGATACATCATGAACCTTTTCAGCAATAATCTCTTTCATAGACAACATCTGACCCTCAATCATTGTTTGAATTGAGTTTATCAGGTCAGATGTGTCCAGAACTGCAACTGGCCTTTCCTGGGGTAATTCCTTTTCAAACATCTCTTCAGCTCCACTTTGAGCATTAGCCCTCCCATCATCAGGGATCTGCTCCCCCTCAGATGGAGCATTAGGTGTACCTTGTAGATTTGGAGGGATTGATTCCTGTTCATGTTCTCCCCCACTAGCATACCCACCTTCAACTTCATAGGCTGGGCTATGCTCCCCCTCACTTGGGGCATCCTTAGGAGGAGAATTTTGTCTAAGGTCACCTGAAAAATGATTAATGAATTAGACACCTAGACTATACTATTGATAGAGAAAAGAGGCCTAACTGAAATCCTAATTTACCATGGATAGGTGAGTTGGGAAATTCATCTTCAGCTTGATGAACAGCTGGATCAACATTCATCTGGGTTGGCTCAGGATTGGGCACAACACTTCCTTGGGGCTCCTCATTTGTCCTGGGGACCTCTTCATTATCAATGTTCATTGGGTTGCTGCCAGATCTATGATCAGACCCATGATTATCTTCATTTTCAGACCCATTTGACTTTGAGGATGAGTCTGATTTGTGCTGAGATGAATCTTTCTTCTTTTCCTTTGCCACAGATGGCTGACTCATAGGGAACACTCTGGAGAATCTATCCAGAGTCTTAATGTCCATTCTTTTGAGATAATGGAGATTTGACCCCTTTGAGTTTGCAAAGGTCTCTGAATGACTATTCTGTAGGTACAAAGATAGTATTCTTCCCATATTGGGGGCTTGTAGAGATTCTTTTATCCTTTGAAAGATAACTTCTCCCCATGAGGTTCTCTTGGACAGAATTATCCTAGTCATTAATTCAAACATGAACTGTGAGACAGTGTCATGTGAACCAGGCTTGCATAGGATAGCTTTGCCTACTATATAAAGACAACAGCTTCCCCTGTTGATTGAAGAACTTCCTCCTTAGATAACTGGTTTTAGTATCACTGTATCCTATCCACTTTAGGGCAGTCTTCTTATCCTTTTCAGATATTTCCTCCTCTTTAGTTTTACTGCATGGAGTTAATTTCAGCCCCTTCTCCAACCTTTTAGCTGTAATCTTTATCTTCTCACTCCCTATCTTGGACTTCAGGATGGTTTTGGAAGGAGATAATTTAACATTGTTGAACCATTCCAGAACTTCAGTTCTGAGAATGCAGCACGGTTCAGACATCATGTGCTCCAGACCTTGAGCTTCCATTAGATGAATCACATGTCGTATTTCTTCTGAGGCATGAGAGAATCCATCTCTTAAATCAGAAAATCGAGGCGTTGAGACGGGAGAGAAGATGAATCGTCTTGACGGCTAAGGGTTTGGCTTTGTGGTGTGTTTTAGGTTACAGTGTATCTATTTATAGAATTTTAGTTTCATTTTTATTAACCCTAGGCTTTTAGACTTAATTACCTTATTGTGTTAAGGAGTTTTGGGTTAATTAACAGATTTCATATTGAACATACCCCGTCTCAGCGGTTCAGCTGACACGGAGACCTAGGCCGCTGGGATAGTAAACTGTCAACCGCTGGGACAGTTTGCTCATCTCAGCGGTTCAGCTGGGATTTTTCTCAGCTGATTCAGCTGAACATACTCCTGCATTTTAGCTGATCATAGGGGTTAGACCTAATGTAGATATTTTGGCTTAAGATGGGTCCTAGTCATGTCACTAAGTTGTAGTATACAGTAATGTAAAGTTTGATAATTCACCATTCATAATCATCAATAGTGACAGCTATTACTCATACATTTAGGACTATTCTATACTAAGCATACCAAGATCAATTTTGAAAGCATTGAATTTAGATTCATCCAGTGGCTTTGTAAAGATATCAGCTACTTGTTTGTCAGTGGGGACAAATTCAAGACAGATGTCTTTACACTCTACGTGTTCTCTAATAAAATGATATCTAATCTCAATGTGCTTAGTCCTGCTATGAGAGACAGGATTTTTAGCAATAGATATTGCACTGGATGAATCACAATATGAAAGTGCACAGTTAACCTCACTAGAATTCTCTAGAGGGGGGTGAATAGAGATTTAAAATATTTTTGTGCGAAGTTAATCATTATATATATATATATGGGTGCAGTGATCACAGATTAGAGCTTCCCACACACCAACAATAATTAAACAAGTAAAAAAAATAAATGCAAGAGGAAAAATCACAGCACAACACAAAGAAATATAGTGGTTCCCCAAACTTTGGGTAGTCCACTCTTCTACCCCCTTGGTAGGAAATTCACTATCGTGCACTGAGTCTTTTGATAAGGATACTCTTAGAACCACCCTGAGTCTTTTGATAAGGAGACTCTTAGAACCGAGTCTTTTGAAAAGGAGACTCTTAGAACCAGTACAACTGAATTTTTTGAAGAGAGATTCTAAAAACTCTTTTACAATATTTGAAAGTGAAAATAAGATAAATTAGAAAGAGAGATAATAAAAAGACAAGAAAGAATCTTCTTTCTAGCAAGAAGATTGGAAGCACAAGAAGTAGTGAATAAAATCTCTCTTCTATAGTGAGAAGGAGATTGTAGCCCTTTTCTCTCGTTTGTGAGAGCTATCAGAGTATGCAGCAGAGTGGCTTCAGAAGCAGGAGAAGATGGAAGCTTGATCTTTGCTGCAACACTATCTCTCAATTTTCCCTTTTCACTTGGGAGCTCTTCCTCTTTTTCAAATGTAAAAATGGTGGATCACTTGTTTCTTGCTTTCTGCCGACCACCTTGTTATTTATAGCTCTGTTCATTAAAATAACACTATAGGAGAGTAATCAATTAGCAGGCAGAGTATTAGAAAGAAGGGGAAATTTCCATAACAATTATATCCATAGAAGGAAAGTATTCATTCTGATTTCAAATAGTGTCCATAATGGATTTAATCAAATTAGCCAAGAATTCATTAGAGGAAAAGAATAATTCAGAACGGCTATAAAGAATAATTTGATTCCATATAAATCAGATCTATGAAAGAAGGAAAGAGATCTGGCGATTTTTGAATTAAACATAGAAATCGACGTGCGTCGATTACTATTCGACGTAAGCGTCGAATTCGTCCTGGCAGAACGTCGAGAGGAAAATAAGGAAGGTGCGTCGACTAAGGTGCGTTGACTTCTCAAGATACGTCGACTAGAAGTCAGAGCTACGTCGACATGGGATACGTCGAATTCTGCTTGGAGCTACTTCGACTCATTCTGATAGAAACGTCGACTTTATTTCGACGTTGCGTCGAATACTATTCGACGCATATTTACTTATCCTAATTTTTTATCTTTAGAATTTATATTTTACTCATTTCAAGGGGTTAAGAGAAATCATTTTCCCAACAATCTCCCCCTATTTTTCTTAACCCTATTTAGAGGAAAATTGTACTAGTATCACAACATTTGTAAAGAAAAGAAATATATTAAACAATCAGAAGAGAAATTGGCAAGAAAGCATATGACAAGCACTTGTCTTTCACAAGAATTAAACCAGAAACTTCTTTCTGTACATGAAGTTGACAAAAGCAGAATAAAGTTTCCTAGATAAGTTTTCAATAGCATCAAAAATGTATCGCCTGGCTCTATTAGGTCGTTCCTGGACATTCCTGATGATTGTATGCAGTTTCTCTAAGAGTTTATCACCATCAGGGATAGTGTCATTTATGGAGTAGCCTTTGTTGATGATGATTGCTGCATTTTCATCAATCATCTCAATTGTAATGTTTTGTGTTTTCTGTTGAGTAGGCTTGAGCTCAGGTGGTCCCTTGCTATCAACCTTGGGTCTGTACTTTGTTTTCTTTTCTGATTCCTGTTTCTCAAGAATTTTAGTCATCTTTCCTTTCCCTTTCCAGGGTTTGTCAAGCCATTTGTCCATCTTTGCAGGTCCTGTAGGCTTTTTATAGGGGATGTAGGTATCTTCTGTACACCCTACACCTTTTTTGTGCTTTTGACTTTTCTCTAGAATGATCCCTGCCTGAGGGTTTTTCTTTTGATAGGCTTCAATATCAAACAACTTCTTTGGAATTTTGATAAAGGATTCAGCAAGAATTTGTTCCTTAGTCATTCCCTTGTTGATCTTTTCTATCCAGGCATTCCTTTTATCTTCCACTTCTTTCCTAGCTGTTTCATATTCATACAGTTCTCTTTCTCTTATCTCTTCATGCCTCTTTTCCATGTCAGGGTCATGGTACTCCTTCACAGGGCTGTTAGGAGTGATAATAGGCATCTTTTCAAATCTTTATATTTCCTCACATGCTTTTCTATACTTCTTTTCTTTTGCATACTCTTTCCTTTCTTCCTTGGAGAAGTTTTGCCAGTAGGGAATGACTTCTCTTTTCCTTTTTATTTGTCCTTCTGGACTTTGCCTAGGTAGGATCTGTTTAGTGAGTTTTGCTATTGAAGGAGGTAGAGGTAGCAGTGGAGGTAGAGAAGAAGGTTGAGGTGGAGGTAGAGGTAGCAGAGGAGAAGGAGTTTTCTCTTTAGGTGGAGAAGGGATTTGTTCAAGAGGGGGCTGAATATCTGAAGGGATGTCCTCAAGTAGAGGTGTCTTCAGTTTGATGTAACTGGCAGAGAAGCCAGGAGAGTGATGCTGAATTTCTTCCTCACATGGGATTGCTTCAATCCACACTTGTCCTCTCTAGTCATCAGAGTAGGCTGCTTCTTCCTCCCCCTAGACTTCTGTGTTCTTTACCACAGCAATCTCCCCCTGGGTATGTGGGGCATCTATTCTGAATGCTGAATCCACAGCATGTTCTCCTTCAGTATGGTAGGAGGAGGTCTCTTCAAAGTTTTTATTGAAGGTGTAGTTAGAGTGATTGGAGAAGATTGGAGCCTATTGTAAGAAGAGAAGTTGGAGTAATACTTTAGAGATAATAAAATTTAGAGTTGAAGAGGAAATTAATCCTGAGCTTTTAAGAGAGATAGATAACCTGACAAGGGGGTTTCTGGAGCAACTCTCCCCCTGGTTTATATCCTGCATAAAGGATTTAAACCTTTCTGGCGACATAGGCCATTCTTGAATGAGAGCATTAAGCTCAGGAAGAGAAGAAGAGAGGGTTGCCAGTTTGGCTGCACAGGTGTTGATCATGGCAGCACATTCGTTGGCGAAGTGATTCAGGTGATTCTGGAAATCACTTACTATGTGTTCGAGAGCATCGTTCATCGTTTTGATGAGGGTCGATTGATCAGGAGTTGGTGCCATTGTTGCAAAGAGAGAGAGAGAGGTAGAAGATGAAGTTTTGGCGGGTTTTAGGAGAGTATATGTTATGAAATAAGAGGTATTATTTAAAGGAGGTGAAACGTCGAGAAATGAAACAGAAATCAAGGTATATCAGGTAATCCAATCGTCAAAAGAGGAAGTGAGGATTTGATTCTAATTGTAGCCAGATGTCGACGTGTTCATAGCCCTGCGTCGATATCAATTCGACGGTGCGTCGATAAGTTATCGATGTATCTTTGCCGGGAAGAAATCAACGCCAGCGTCGAGTTCTTCTCAAGGGTGATTCGATATGTATTCGACGCATCTACAAATACTTTCTTAGATTTTCCTGATTTCTTTTAGATTTCCCAACAATGGTGATTACAGACTACCATCAAGCATTCCTAAGGTGTTGATGAAATAATTATGCTTAGTTTCATCTAAGGGTTTTGTGAAGATGTCTGCTCTTTGATTGTCTGTGGGAATATATTCTAAGGTTATCTTACCCTTTTCAACATTGTCTCTAAGGAAGTGATGTCTGATCTCTATATGTTTGGTCCTACTGTGAAGGACTGGGTTGGATGTTATGGATATAGCACCAGAGCTATCACAATAGATCTTAGAGTTATGTATTTCCAATTTGTAGTCAAGAAGCTGATTTTGCATCCACAGGATTTGTGAACAACAGCTCCCAGCAGCTATGTATTCAGCTTCAGCTGTTGAGGTTGAGACTGAGGTTTGTTTCTTACTAAACCATGATATCAATCTGTCACCTAGGAATTGGCAAGTGCCAGATGAGCTTTTTCTATCAACCCTACATCCAGCATAATCTTCATCTGAGAAACCTATTAATTCAAAGTTGGTTTCTGCTGAGTACCATAGACCTAGTTCAGGGGTTCCCTTTAGGTATCTAAGAATCCTTTTTACAGAGGTGCGATGGGATTCCTTTGGATAAACCTGAAATCTAGCACATATGCAAGTGGCAAACATGATGTCAGGTCTGCTAGCTGTTAGATATAGAAGGGATCCTATGATGGCCCTATAAGTCTTTTGATCTACTGATTTTCCTTTATCATCTTTTTCTATAATGGCATTGGTTGCCATGGGTGTTTTCATGGTAGATGCTGATTCCATACCAAACTTTTTAATTAGCTCTTTAGTATATTTGGATTGTGAGATGAAGATTCCCTCACTACTTTGTTTTACTTGTAATCCTAAGAAATATGAGAGTTCTCCCATACTACTCATTTCAAATTTAGACTGCATTAGATTAGCAAATCTTTTACACAGTTTAGGATGAGTTGAGCTAAAGATGATGTCATCTACATATATTTGAACAAGGAGGAGTTGGTTTTTATGGGTTCTAGTAAAGAGTGTCTTGTCTACTTTTCCTCTTTCAAAGGAATTTTCTAAAAGGAAATTAGAGAGAGTTTCATACCAAGCTCTAGGTGCTTGCTTAAGACCATATAGTGCTTTGTTAAGTCTATAAACAAAGTTAGGAGAAGAGGGATTAACAAAACCTGGTGGTTGCTCCACATATACCTCTTCTTGAAGGTCACCATTCAGAAAAGCACTCTTGACATCCATTTGGTAGACTTTCATCTTCATGAAGGCTACATAGGCAAGAAAGAGCCTGATTTCCTCCAATCTGGCTACTGGAGCAAAGGTCTGGTTGTAGTCCATCCCTTCTTCTTGTCTATATCCTTGTGCTACAAGTCTTGCCTTGTTCCTGACAATTACTCCAGTGGAATCTAGTTTGTTCCTATATACCCATTTTGTACCAATCACAGGATAGTTTCTTGGTCTTTCAACTAGGTTCCACACTTTGTTTCTCTCAAATTGGCCTAGTTCTTCTTGCATGGCCATAATCCAGTGAGGATCACAATTTGCTTCCTCAAACTTCTTTGGTTCAACTTGTGATAGGATGCATTGGAGCATCATCCCATTGGAGACCTGGTGTCTTGTTCTTACTCCTGTATTGGGGTCTCCAATTACTTGAGTTTGTGGATGATCTTTCAAATTGGCCCTTGTCCTGAATGGACTTGTCAGATGTTCTTCTTCTTCATTGGTGATGGGATCATTGTCCACCTGGCCTCCCTGAACCATGTTCTCTTGTGGGAGTTGGTTTTGAGTGCTCTTTTCTGAATCTGCTTCATGTTCTTGTTCAGATTCCTCACTTGATTCCTCTATCTGATTTTCTTTTCCATTATCTGTGTTCTCTAGAACTAGTTGCTCAAGCTGAGTTTCTATGCTGCTGCTTTCCTGTGGAAAAGAGCTGGTGGGAGTTCCCTCCCCCTTAAACAGTATGTTAGTTTCATCAAATATAATGTGCATAGACTCTTCAATTTTAAGAGTTCTCTTGTTATAGCACCTATAGGCTTTACTAGATGCTGAGTATCCCAGAAATATTCCATCATCAGATTTCTTGTCAAACTTGGCAAGATGATCTTTTCCATTATTTAGGATAAAACAAGCACATCCAAAGATCTTAAAATATTTAACTATGGGTGTTTTTCCTTTCAGGAGCTCATATGGAGTTTTTGATTTAGTTTTGTGTATTAGGCTTCTATTTAGAACATAATTGGCAGTGTTGACTGCTTCAGCCCAGAAAGTTTTGGTAAACCTGATTCTGCAAGTAGGGTCATTCCTGATTCAATTAAAGTTCTATTCTTTCTTTCAGCAACTCCATTTTGCTGAGGGGTTCTAGGGGCTGAAAAACTTTATTTGATACCTATATCTTCAAAGAACCTACTCATAAATTGATTTTCAAATTCAGTCCCATGATCACTTCTGATTATGGAAACCTGACTATTGAGTTCATATTGAATTTGTTTGATGAATTTTGAGAGAGTCTTGTGGGTTTCAGACTTAGCCCTTAGAAAGAATACCCAGCTGAATCTAGAATAGTCATCCACAATGACTAGGGCATAAGATTTTCCACCTAAGCTCTGAGTGGATATGGGACCAAAGAGATCCATGTGTAGTAAGTAAAGGACCCTGGGAGAGTCATCCTTACCAATTGGTTTGAAGGATGATTTGGTTTGTTTTCCTAGTTGGCAAGGTCTGCATGGAGAATCCTTAGAGTACCTACCCTTTGGTAAGCCTCTAACTAGGTTATTCTTTGCTAGTTTACTAATGGTTTTGTAGTTTAGATGACCTAGTCTCCTATGCCATAATTCACTTTTATCAATAATATTGTTGAATAAACAAACTTCTGTGGGTGAGGAGCTAAAGTCCACTACATATACTTTTCCTTTTCTAATTCCATTGAGTACTGTGGCACCAGTCTTGATATCAATAATATGGCAGAGTAGTGTGGTGAATTTTACCTCATACTTACCATTTTCACATATCTGACTTATACTTATCAGATTGTGCTTCAGTCCTTTAACTACTGCCACATTCTTGAAGGTGACTTTCCCTTCTTTGAAGTCTCCAAAGCCCCTGGTTTGGCCACAGCTAGAGTCTCCAAAGGTCACTGATGGTCCAAGTCTATCCTCAAAGTTGATCAATAAATTTTTGCATCCTGTCATGTGCATGGAGCATCCACTGTCCAAGTACCACACCAGCCTGGAGATGTGATACATCTGCACATAAAGTTTTACACATTAGTTTGGACTCTGCTGAGCTGGGGTCCCTTCCTCCCATCAGTGAAAGAATTAATGAAAGAATAAGTAGGTTTTTCTGAATATCCTTCCTCCTTTAGGGGTATTGGTTTATCATACCAATTTTCTTTGGTGATGTTACAGAAATAGTGGTCATAGTAAAAGGAAATGGATTGAGAGAGCTGTTTGGAAGAGGAGAATTTCTGTCTGATTGGTTGCGTCGATATGGATTCGACATAGGTTTATGGTTGCGTCGATATGAAATCGACGCTTTCTCCATTCTGCATTTATTTTCAGTCGAAGCATGAGAGAGGTTGCGTCGAGTAGGAGTCGACGCACTTTGGTGCAAGCGTCGATTAGAAATCGACGTGCGTTGATAAGACTTCGACGCATGTTTGACTCTTTTCTGAGGATATTTTCCTAGGATTCCTTCATATGTAATGTGATTAGTTTTATTAAAGACAGTGGTTGTTTCTGGATTTTCCTGTGATCTTTCTCCTGTCAAATGACCTTCCCTAGTGAAGTGAATGGGATGTCTCCAAACAGATTTTTTAGGTGATTGAGTTTTTGGTTCTAAGTTAGTATTATCTCCTAGTTTTCTAAGTCTTTCAGTAAGATTTCTAGAGATGTTTTTGAGCTTCTGACTTCTCCCATTTAGAGAGTCTTCAAAGACCTTTGCCTTTGCTAGCTCATTTTTCAGTGTTAGATTTTCTGTATAGATTTTGTCTAATTCCTTTAGGCTAAGCTCATAGTTATTATACTGTGTATTTACTAGTTTGAGATTGTTTAATTCATTTCTTAGTTCTTTAATTTCTTTTTCAGATTTGATTAGATTTAAACAGAGTTCTTTGAAATTGTTTTTGAAATCAGTGGAAGAGAAATCTATATCATCAAGTATATTTACCATAGATGTATCATTAGGCTTCTCAGTGGCCATCAAACAGGTTTCCTCCAGCTTGGCCTCTTCTTGATCATTGTCAGATGAGGTGCTTTCTTCAGATTCTGAATCACTCCATGATTGAGCAATGAGACCTTTCTCTTTCTTCTTTTTTCTTCCGTAGATTTGTTCTTTTCAGATCTTTCTTTTTGCTGATCTCCTTAGGAAATTCAGGTGCAATATGTCCAGGTTTCCTGCAAGAGTAACATATAATCTCTTTAGTAGGTGTTTTATTATACCTGGTTTTTGAGTCTCTTCCTCTGGATCCTTCTGTTTTGATCCACTTCTTGAACCTTCTGGCCAGTATGCTGATCAGCTCCTCATCACTTGTAGAGGGTTCACCATCAACAGCCTTCAATGCAATACTCTTTTCTTTTGAGAGTGAAGGAGCCTTTTCTTTCTCTTCTTTCTCAGCTCTTGTCTTCAACAGATGTTCATAAGATTTTAATTTTCCCAACAGGACATCTGTTGAAATTTCTCTTTGACTTCTGGAGTATCTAATTGGCCAGATTCTTGACTCCCAAGAGCTAGGGAAGCAAGTTAGCAGTTTGTCATTTATCTCAGTGAGAGATATGTCCTTTTCAAGTGTTCTCAACTCATTCACTATGAGGCTGAATCTGGCATACATGTCAGCAACACTTTCACCTTCTTTCTTTTGAAAGTTTTCATATTGAGAGATGAGTAGTGCCTTTCTATCCTTTTTCTCATCAGCACTTCCCTCTACCATTTTGGTGAGAGCTTCCCATACTTCCTTAGCTGACTCACAATCAGCAATCTTTTGGAAGATTTCATCTGAGAGGGTTGAGACTAGGATATTCATAGTCTTGGCATCATATCCTTGGGCTTTCTTTTCTTCCTCTGTCCACTCAACTTTTGGAGCAAGTGTTTCAGTCACTTTTCCACTTGAGTCCTTTCTGAATGGCTTGGGGGGACCTATCAAGATAACATTAAACAATTCATCATCAATAGAGTTTAAATAGATTCTAATTCTTGTTTTCCAAAGTGCAAACTTTTCAAGGTTGCAAATTGGTGGTCTGGTGGAAGCATAATCTTTGATTTGTGCCATGTGAAAATTAATATTTTTCAGATATATATATATAAGAATAAGAGGTAGGGTCTTTTTGATCAAGGAGTTATCCTTTTTAGATCAACCTGGCTCTGATACCAATTGAAAGTGCACAGTTAACCTCACTAGAATTCTCTAGAGGGGGGGGGGGTGAATAGAGATTTAAAATATTTTTGTGCGAAGTTAATAATTATATATATATATATGGGTGCAGTGATCACAGATTAGAGCTTCCCACACACCAACAAAAATTAAACAAGTAAAAAAAATAAATGCAAGAGGAAAAATCACAGCACAACACAAAGAAATATAGTGGTTCCCCAAACTTTGGGTAGTCCACTCTTCTACCCCCTTGGTAGGAAATTCACTATCTTGCACTGAGTCTTTTGATAAGGAGACTCTTAGAACCACCCTGAGTCTTTTGATAAGGAGACTCTTATAACCAACTGAGTCTTTTGAAAAGGAGACTCTTAGAACCAGTACAACTGAATTTTTTGAAGAGAGATTCTAAAAACTCTTTTATAATATTTGAAAGTGAAAATAAGATAAAGAAGAAAGAGAGATAATAAAAAGACAAGAAAGAATCTTCTTCCTAGCAAGAAGATTGGAAGCACAAGAAGTAGTGAATAAAATCTCTCCTCTATAGTGAGAAGGAGATTGTAGCCTTTTTCTCTCTTTTGTGAGAGCTATCAGAGTATGCAGCAGAGTGGCTTCAGAAGCAGTAGAAGATGGAAGCTTGATCTTTGCTGCAGCACTATCTCTCAATTTTCCCTTTTCACTTGGGAGCTCTTCCTCTTTTTCAAATGTAAAAATGGTGGATCACTTGTTTCTTGCTTTCTGCCGACCACCTTGTTATTTATAGCTCTGTTCATTAAAATAACACTATAGGAGAGTAATCAATTAGCAGGCAGAGTATTAGAAAGAAGGGGAAATTTCCATAACAATTATATCCATAGAAGGAAAGTATTCATTCTGATTTCAAATAGTGTCCATAATGGATTTAATCAAATTAGCCAAGAATTCATTAGAGGAAAAGAATAATTCAGAACGGCTATAAAGAATAATTTGATTCCATATAAATCAGATCTATGAAAGAAGGAAAGAGATCTGGCGATTTTTGAATTAAACATAGAAATCGACGTGCGTCGATTACTATTCGACGTAAGCGTCGAATTCGTCTTAGCAGAACGTCGAGAGGAGAATAAGGAAGGTGCGTCGACTAAGGTGCGTCGACTTCTCAAGATACGTCGACTAGAAGTCAGAGCTACGTCGACATGGGATACGTCGAATTCTGCTTGGAGCTACTTCGACTCATTCTGATAGAAACGTCGACTTTATTTCGACGTTGCGTCGAATACTATTCGACGCATATTTACTTATCCTAATCTTTTATCTTTAGAATTTATATTTTACTCATTTCTAGGGGTTAAGAGAAATCATTTCCCCAACACAATACAAAGGAGATTCCCTTACCTTGAGGTTGTAATCCTCCAACTGATGATGTGTCCAAAGGAGTTGTGCACAACAGCTACCTGCAGCAATGTATTCATACTCAGCTGTGGATATTGCCACACTAGTTTGTTTCTTGCTGCTCCAAGATATTAATCTTCTCCCTAGGAATTGACAAGTACCACTTGTACTCTTCCTGTCTTCTTTGCAACCTGCAAAATCTGCATCTGAAAAGCCTGTTAGTTCAAAGTCATTATTCTTAGGGCACCACAGGCCAAGATGCAAGCTGCCCTTAAGATATCTCAATATCCTCTTCACAGAGGTGTAGTGAGATTCCTTAGGACAGGCTTGATACCTAGCACAAACACATGTAGCATACATAATGTCTGGCCTACTAGCAGTCAAGTATAATAGGGATCCAATGATGCATCTGTACATGGACACATCAAAGGCCTTTCCCTTTTCATCCTTGTCTAATGATACATTAGACCCCATGGGTGTTCTCATGGTGGAGGCTGATTCCATCCCAAATTTCTTGATGAGCTCCTTAGTGTACTTGTTCTGGGAGATGAAAATTCCATCATCAGACTGTTTCACTTGGAGCCCAAGGAAATATTTGAGCTCACCCATACTGATCATTTCAAACTCCCCCTGCATTAGATTGGCAAATCTCTTGCAGAGGTTGTCATCAGTAGACCCAAAGATTATGTCATCAACATAGATTTGGACTAAGAGACACTTGCCCCTAGTTTCCCTAAGAAACAATGTGCTATCAATTTTTCCCCTCATGAACTTGTTCTTGAGGAGAAAGTTGGACAAAGTCTCATACCAAGCTCTTGGAGCTTGCTTCAGACCATATAGTGCTTTCCTAAGAAGATAAACATGAGAAGTTAGGGTTGGATGCACAAAACCTGAAGGTTGTTCAATATATACCTCTTCCTTCATGTCTCCATTGAGAAAGGCTGATTTGACATCCATCTGGTAGACTTTGAACCCCTTGTGGGCAGCATAGGCAAGGAATAGCCTAATTGCTTCCAACCTTGCAACTGGTGCAAAGGTTTGATCAAAGTCTATACCTTCCTCTTACATGTATCCTTTGGCTACTAATCTGGCCTTGTTATTGATGATTGTACCATTCTCATCAAGCTTGTTTCTGTATACCCATTTAGTGCCAATCACATTGTGTCCCTGAGATCTTGGCACCAGCTTCCATACTTTGCATCTCTTGAATTGTAGGAGCTCTTCTTGCATTGCTTCAATCCAGAAGGTGTCTTGATTGGCCTCTTCAAACTTCTTGGGCTCCATTTGAGAAAGGAAGCTCAAGAATAGTGCTTCATTATGAGCTCTGCTTCTTGTCAATATGCCTTGGGTATGATCCCCAATTATTAGATCTCTTCGATGATCTCTCAGGTGCCTTGCAGCAGCAAGAAGAGGGTCCTCTGGTGGCTGTGTTTGTTCCACTGGTTCAGCTATGACTTCATCTTGTATCTCTTCTTCTTCAGGAATTGCAGCAGCTGTCTATGTGTTGCTGCTGCTGGGCTTGTCTTGGACAGTCAGCTCATGCATCCATTCTTAATTTCATGTCACAATAGAAGAACTAGAGCATTCTTTGTAGAGAAGGCTGGTCTCATCAAATACAACATGCATAGATTCTTCTACAACATGGGTTTTCTTGTTATAAACTCTATAGGCTCTATTATGTGAGCTCTACCCAACAAGAATCCCCACATTGCATTTTTCTGCAAACTTTATTAATTGAGATTTTCCATTATTTAGAATGTAGCATTTGCAACCAAAGATTCTAAAGTAGGAAATTGTAGGTTGTTTGCCTTTCAGAATCTCATAAGGGGTTTTCCCGAGGACCTTATTGATGGAGGCTCTATTGAGAACATAACAGGCTGTATTGACTGCCTCAACCCAGAAGTATTCTGGGAGTGAGGAGTCACTAAGCAATGTTCTCCCAGCTTCTATCAAGGTCCTATTCCTCCTCTCAACCACACCATTTTGCTGTGGAGTCCTTGGGGAGGAGAACCCTTGGGTGATACCAAATTCTTGACAAAATTTTGTCATGGCTTCAGATTGAAATTCTGTACCATGGTCAGTTCTTGTCCTGACCACAGTACATAGTAGATCATTCTGAATAGCCTTGACATAATTTATAAAGACATGTAAGGTATCTGACTTCTTCTTAAGGAAGAATACCCATGTATACTTTGAATGATCATCTACAATTACCAAGGTATACAACTTCCAACCTAGGCTCTGAATTGTCAAAGGACCAAACAAGTCCATGTGCAAAAGGTATAAACACCTTTCAGTATCCTTGGAGCCAATACTTTTAAAGGTGGCCCTAGTTTGCTTACCCATTTGGCAAGCATGACAGGGACCACTTTTAACACATTTTAGTTTAGACTATTTCTAACAAGGTCTTTAGAAAATAATCTATACATTGTCTTATAGTTAATGTGGGCAAGTCTCTTGTGCCATTGGACACAAAGTGACTCACTTTCATTAGCTACAAGACACACAGAAGAGATAAAATAATTGCAAATGAAGTCCAAGCAATAAACTTTTCCACTCCTAGTGCCTGAGAGAATGGTCTCCAAGTCATTAGACTTTTTGATCAAGCACTTGTCATTGTGGAATTCAATGACGTAGCCTAAGTCACATAGTTGGCTTATGCTTACAAGGTTGTGTTGCAACCCTTCAACATAAGCTACCCTTGTGATTGAGACTATGCCATTTGAAATCATACCATATCCTTTGGTGACTCCCTTTTCAGATCCACCAAAGATAACTTTGGGTCCATTCTTCCCTGGATGGTAATCCTTTAGAAGATCCTTAGTTCCTGTCATGTGCCTTGAGCACCCACTGTCCAAGTACCATATTTGGTTGAGACTGGTACTTGAACTAACCTGCAACACAAAATTTAATGTACCTTAGGATCCCAACTGGCTTTGGGTCCTAGGTTCATGTTAACACCATAGGGGATATTCCTAGAAAGGATTGGTTTGGCTTGAGGTTCAATCCTTGCCTTTGGCATATTGGGGTTGTGCCAACAATCAATTGCAAAGTGTCCCACTTTGCCACAGCACCAACACTCATATATATTATATCTCCTCTTCTGAACAGTAGTAGAAGATGAAGCTTCATGTTTCTGTTCAGTAGAGGATACAACTGCTATTTTCTTTGTTTTATCAGTAAAGGCCTGCCTTTTTACCTTCCAATAATCAGTCAAGGCAGGCAGTTTTTGTTTGACATTAACACCCTCTAGCTTGGCAGCTAATGGCATCAAAAACTGGGCTTTTTGGCTTGGTTACAGGACAGTCAACAGCCATGGACTTTGCTGAACAATGTTTAGAGTTGACAGCCTTGGTTATCTTGAGTGAAGGGGCTGAGGTTCCAAAAACAAAAGGTCCATGATGGGCCATTTGAATTTCCTCATGCAGAGCCTTGAAGGCACTCAAGCCTAACTCCTTTCTATATCCATAGCTGTGAGCATTCTTGCTCAAGTTATTGGATCTTCCATTTAATAAGTGACCATGAATACTTTCTTGGTCATACTTGTTTGAGGGCATCAAGACTTTCACAAAGGAGGTCTTAGATTCTTTTGAGTCCTTAACCTTTCCCTTAGTGTTGCTAGTAGCTGCCTCCTTGTTGAAACAAACACCTCTCATGTCATGGGAGTTGAAGGTGTCAATAATAGGCAGCACTGTCTTGGGCTTGGAGAACTTAGCCACCAGCATCCTCTCCTTGAGAAGCTTTTCTTCAAGATCCTTAATGATCTTGTTCTTGTGGATTATGGTGCCCACATGGATGATTGACATTCCCTTTAGCTTGCCAATCTCCTTGCTCATTAGAGCTAGCTGGGTAGCATGCTCAATGAACTCAGATTTTGATTGCTTTAGGGAAGCAATTTCTTGAGCTTGCCTCTTGGCTAGCATTTTGCTCTTTTTCAGAGCTTCCAGGAGTGCGCCATACTTATCAATCAATTGATTGACATCCTCCTCAGAATCTGATCCACTGCCAACTTTAGATGGAGGGGATTCAGATTCTGGACCTGTTTCATAATCAGAAGAAGAAGAAATGCAGTGTATCAATACCTGCTCATGTTCTGAATTGTTGTGGCTGTCCTCATCTTCAGTTATAGCCATCAGCCCATGGTCATCAAGAGTGACCGCATCCTCCTCTTCATCACTATCTGAATGTGATAGAGGGGCCCTGATTCCTATCCTGGTTGCAGGATAGTCTTCTTCCTCTTGATCAGCAAACAACCCCAAGTAGGCTTCCTCCTCACCATCTGAATCTGAAGATGAAGATTCAGATTCACTCCAGCTCTTGCCTTTCTTAGCTAGGAAGGATTTTTCTCCCTTCCTCTCCTTCTGGTGATGAGGCTTCTTGTCACCTCTTTCCTTTCTCTTGACTGGGCAGTCAGCAATGACATGTCCAGGCTTACTACAGTAATAGCAAATTATGTTAGTTGAAACATGTTTACTAGTTTTAGAGTCATACCTGTCCCCTTTGGGATGTTGCCTCTCAGATCTGTAATGATCCTTCTTGGGATGAGAAGAGGAGGAAGGTTTGTTCTTCCATTGTTTCCTCTTGATCATCTTCTTGAACTGCCTTGTGAAGGCAGCAAACTTCTCATCAGAAGAGGAGCTGTCTGATTTACTGCTCTCAGATTTCTCAGATTCAGCAGCCTTTCATGGAGGTGACTGCACTCTAACCTTGTTCCTCTTAGAGCTTTCATCTTTGAGAGCAACAAATCTCTCCCTTGTGTGAGCCCCGGAGGAAGAGTCCTCCTCCTTTCTTGCAGAAAGCTGCATCTCATATGAGAGCAGTTTCCCAAACAGTGTATGGGTGGGGGTTTCTCCAAGTCTTGCCCCTTCCCTGATTGCACAAATTTTAGTGTCCCATTCTCTAGTTAGAGATCTAAGGAACTTATCACTGAGTTCGTAATCTGTGAACACCCTTCCATAGGTTCTTAGTTCATTTACAATCCTAAAGAACCTTTCATAGCATATGGAGATATTCTCCTGGCTCAGCTGCCTGAAGGCTTCATACTCTTGATTGAGGAGTGACTTTCTATCATCCATCACTTCAGTTGTTCCCTCCATATAAACAACCAATGTGTCCCACATTTCCTTGGCAGTTTGGCAGTGGACCAAGTTCTGAAAAGTAGTGTCATCAATGGCATTTACTATTATGTTTTGGGCTCTCTTGTCCATAGTGTACAATGTTATCTCATCATTGGTCAGCTCAGAAAATACCTTAAGTACTTTTCTAGTAGGGTCAATAGTGGAGACTTTCTCAAAGGTATAAGGACCATTTTTGACAGTCAAAAAGATCCTTGGTTCCGAGGCTTCCATGAATAGCCTTACCATTTGCTTCCATATCCCAAAGTATTCTTTGGAGCATATGGGCAACTTCATTGACCCCAACTCCTTCATCATTTCACTGTTGGCCATTAGATTTCAGATTTGACTACTCCTGTATAAGATCTGATCAGACTGTTAAGTCTTTTTGATCAACCTCGCTCTGATACCACATGAATGTTTATATAGGTGTAGTCAATAATACCTAGAGGGGGGGGGGGGGTGAATAGGTTTTACTTATTTTCTTTGTTTAAACCTAATGTTTCTAGGTGCAGAAAACACAATCACAGAAAGCACACAAGGATGTATAGAGGTTCCTCAAGACCGGGTGTCTTGAGTAGTCCTCTTTCCCCCTTCACCTTTCTAACAGTGAGTTAGACAAGGCCACAAACTCCAATCTCGGCTCCTTGAGATTACACCACAAGTTCCTCAGAACTTCTCAGATCAATAGTGATCCTACCTCAGGCACAACAGCCCTACACTCAGGCTCAACAGCCCTACACTCAGGCTCAACAGCCCTACCCCTCAGGCACATCAGCCCTACTGCTCAGAGTTATGTAACTCCTACCACTCAGAAATCCCACAGATTTCCTATGATGTAGGCCACCGAAATGAGGCGATCTCTCGCGACTACGAACAACAACTATTAACGCTCCGCTCTTCCCAAACCAACTTAAACGCAGCCCTCAACTAAACTTATTATTAATTTTCGTACGCGTATAGATAGCAACTCCGTGACAAGATCGAATCGTCGGCGATAAGCCGGGATCCGTCAAGCTAAAGGGACGAATGTTTGCGTCCGGACAAGCGATTGTGTTGTACCAAAGAAGATCCTCCGAAAGCAAGACTTCAGAAAATAGGAAGATCTTCCCCAACAAGAGCAAAAAGGATCGCCACTCCTCGTCGAATAAATGATAAATCCTAGAGCGTTCCACTAACCAAATGAAAATAAAAGCGAGCAAATAGCGGCGAGAAAATCCGTCACAGATCTATACCACCACAAATAACCTTTTAAGAGAAATCTCGCAATAAGTAGGAGGCGTTACCCTTCCCGGAATCGTAGATCTGGGTTGTAGAAATTCCTAGATCGTCACGGTGGTGGTCGCCGGAGGAGAATCCTTGACGTAGAGCATCGTCGCCTTCAAATCCGACCGCCACGAGCAAGACCAAATCCGGGGCTGTTTTCGTGGAGGTTGGCTTTTGAGTGGTGGCTGTAGAAGAAGTGGGGGTGGCCAGAATAGTGATGTGATGAGGGGAGGGATGGAGGTGGATGGCCGGCGGCTTTAAAATGAAGGAGTGTTGTAGGGTTGATGGCGGAGGTCGGGCTTAAGAGGAGGGTGGCTTGGAGGAGGAGGCGGCCAAAGGGGGCTGCTGGTGGTGGTCGGGTTTGGGCAAGCAGGCCGAGAGAGGGGAGAAGGGGGGATGAGGAGGTGGGCCGGAAATAGCAAGAAGAAAGGGAGGAGGAGAGGAGGCGTGGAGAAGAGGGCTGGCCGAAAATCCTGAGGAAGGGAAAGAGAGGAGGAGGCGGCTAGAGAGAAGCACAAGAGAGAATTAGGGTTGGGAAAATTCTTATCATCCAAAATCTGCCTTCAACTATTACATGAGGCCATATATATAGGCCATACAAAGGAAAAGGCTACATGCAGCCCAAATAAACAAGAGTGCTTAATCAAAATCCAAAATAAAATGCAAACATGACATAACACACGATACTAATTAAATTAAGATGATTATAAATATAACTATTAGTTCAAGCGCCGCGGTTGGAAGAAGAAGCGGCGATGGCGCATGTCATGGTTGGAGTGGCGCCGTCATCCTCCGTCGTCATGGACCAAGAGTGCTCCAACATGAACCTTTTCGACTCGAACAAAGACCATCAAGCCGGCTCCAATAATCTCGCGGCATCTTCTATCGTAGTCCTCAAATTTGCCGCCGTGATCAAAGTGACGCATCGACGTGGAATCACGAACACGATCACACCCATTCGGCGGGTCCTTGCCTCCATCAATCCTCCCCCACTCAAAAACACTCATCACCGATGAGTGGGAGTGAAGGAAATGGTGTAGCCGAACAGCAACCTGTAGAAGTACGTCCGAGGAAGCGGGCCGTGAGGGTGGCCCATCCGGCCAGGGTGGCAGGAAGCAGCAAGGGGCCCAGCTTGGCCCCAAAGAAATGTCCACCTGTGTCAACCTGTCATGCAAAAAGTAGTGTCCAAGGGCCTCGATCATAGCATAGGAAAAAGAAGGGGAAAGTGCTAAAACATCAATAGACATCATACCTCCAGAGATCACCATGAACGTGAACGACATGCTACCCAGCTCACCTCTCAACCCAACAAAATTTTTAGTGGAGGGAAACGAGAAGAAAGCTAAATGTAGTGGCTCTAAAAAAGTGAAAGACATCTCGAAACACTAAAAATGGGGTTGGGGCCCCGCTCAACAAAAATTTTCGAGGGAGTAGCGAAAGTTTCTAGCATTACAAATATTCGACGAACAGTACCGAAACTACTAACATCGCTCTCTAAGTTACCAAGAGGCAACTGTCCAGGGTAAGGATCCACTAAAACCGAACCGAGCATAAGGCGGGATGCTCCATGGGGTGCGGTGAAAATAGAGTGAATGGACCCAAGTGGGTCGGCTAGCAATGTAACATCAAGTCCAGGTGAGTGAAGACATCGTGGAACATATGATAAGTCATAATATAAACTTAAATCTATGATCGTCCTAAGGGGTGGTGGGTCCGTGGGTGGAAAAGGACTCCAACAATTTGTGACTTCGTCCCCTAAATTTATTTCAGATATGCTAGCTCTCCTAACATGAGTTGTGTCATGATCACAAAGCCTAGGGTGATCATGCATAGTAGAGTCAGCTAACATAGGAAGGATAACCCAACAAAACCACTCAACACGCCCAGCGGGGGTAACGGGCTCCATGCCATACCTCAAGGTTGGGGCTGAAGTTAGGGAGCTCCAGGCAACCTTAAATGGGTGACGGGTCAAGGGGGAAACTAACACGAGCCTAGGGTCCACAAGTGTAGTATATTGGCTCACACAAGTACTACCAATCGATAATGAAGTGGGTCGTATGTCCTCCCCACTAAAGGACACAGAAAATTTGGTACCCGTAATTTCACCATGATCATCAACCTCCTGAGTGACCGCAGGATGTCCAACAGAAGGCACCCTAGGGATAATGGGAACGTGCATGGGTTGGCGAATCAGGGCAACCTCACGCTCAGGCACTAAATCAGACGTGGGTGCCTCCACAGGGACAATATCAAGAGGCGGGATGGGGCTAATAGGATCAGACTCGGATCTTAAGATCAAGCTCTGGGCGGTGGCTTTAGAGTGGCTAACACCATCGACGGGCTGACTTTGACTAACGGTGTCAAAATCCCTTTTCGTTGCTAAGCATAGGGGTGTCGACTCAGCAGGGCTACAAATGTCCCCAGATGGGACCGATGGCTTCGTAGGCAGAGTGGACCTAAGAGATATAAGCCGACCTTGATGCATGAAGTCTAAGGTGTCATCACGATCATCGTATATAATATCATGGCTAGCAAGCCAAGGGTGTCCTAGCAATACATGAAAGTCCTTCATGGGAAGGACATCGCACCAGACGTGCTCAGAATAGGCTTTGATGGTGAGGGCACCAAACATCGCCGGGACACTAACACAACGCTCTCATCAGGGCATATGACCGATATGGGTGAGGATGTGGTTCAGTGGTCACCAACATCCTAGACACCGCGTTCTCCGATATAGCGTTAGTATGGCAAACGCTGTCAACAACGAGCCTACACCACTTTTCACCATGTTTAAAATTTAATCTAAATCGGTGCATCGGGTCACGGCTGAACCTAATTATCTTCATAGAGCAGGCCCGTGGTGTAGTTATACGTGAAAGTGGCGGGGGATACCCCGGATTCAGCCTAGTAGTCATTACTAGTGAAAAATTTGGTGCTGTCCAGTATAAAAATTACGAGCGTTTAATTTTTGTAGCCACCTAAACCTTAATGAAACTGAAATATTTTTTTATTTTAATTCTTTTATCTTGACTAAGAACCTACAGAATTTTTTTTGTTGATTTCCGACGAGAATTTCAAAATCTGGTTCGCTATTGGCACACCAGTTTTAATTAATTTCAGATTTCAGCAATACTACGGCGCACACCCAAGTGAGGGCGGCAAGCCTACAGATTAGAGTGCGCGGATGGTGTCAAGTAGGAACTCGACACAACCTCGCTTTGATACCAAATTGATGTAGGCCACCGAAATGAGGCGATCTCTCGCGACTACGAACAACAACTATTAACGCTCCGCTCTTCCCAAACCAACTTAAACGCAGCCCTCGACTAAACTTATTATTAATTTTTGTACGCGTACGGATAGCAACTCCGTGACAAGATCGAATCGTCGGCGATAAGCCGGGATCCGTCAAGCTAAAGGGACGAATGTTTGCGTCCGGACAAGCGATTGTGTTGTACCAAAGAAGATCCTCCGAAAGCAAGACTTCGGAAAATAGGAAGATCTTCCCCAACAAGAGCAAAAAGGATCGCCACTCCTCGTCGAATAAACGATAAATCCTAGAGCGTTCCACTAACCAAATGAAAATAAAAGCGAGCAAATAGCGGCGAGAAAATCCGTCACAGATTTATACCACCACAAATAACCTTTTAAGAGAAATCTCGCAATAAGTAGGAGGCGTTACCCTTCCCGGAATCGTAGATCCGGGTTGTAGAAATTCCTAGATCGTCACGGTGGTGGTCGCCGGAGGAGAATCCTTGACGTAGAGCACCGTCGCCTTCAAATCCGGCCGCCACGAGCAAGACCAAATCCGGGGCTGTTTTCGTGGAGGTTGGCTTTTGAGTGGTGGCTGTAGAAGAAGTGGGGGGTGGCCGGAATAGTGATGTGATGAGGGGAGGGATGGAGGTGGATGGCCGGCGGCTTTAAAATGAAGGAGTGTTGTAGGGTTGATGGCGGAGGTCGGGCTTAGGAGGAGGGTGGCTTGGAGGAGGAGGCGGCCAAAGGGGGCTGCTGGTGGTGGTCGGGTTTGGGCAAGCAGTCCGAGAGAGGGGAAAAGGGGGGAGGAGGAGGTGGGCCGGAAATAGCAAGAAGAAAGGGAGGAGGAGAGGAGGCGTGGAGAAGAGGGCTGGCCGAAAATCCTGAGGAAGGGAAAGAGAGGAGGAGGCGGCTAGAGAGAAGCACAAGAGAGAATTAGGGTTGGGAAAATTCTTATCATCCAAAATCTGCCTTCAACTATTACATGAGGCCATATATATAGGACATACAAAGGAAAAGGCTACATGCAGCCCAAATAAACAAGAGTGCTTAATCAAAATCCAAAATAAAATGCAAACATGACAAAACACACGATACTAATTAAATTAAGATGATTATAAATATAACTATTAGTTCAAGCGCCGCGGTTGGAAGATGAAGCGGCGATGGCGCACGTCATGGTTGGAGTGGCGCCGTCATCCGCCGTCGTCATGGACCAAGAGTGCTCCAACATGAACCGTGTCGACTCGAACAAAGACCATCAAGCCGGCTCCAATAATCTCGCGGCATCTTCTATCGTAGTCCTCAAATTTGCCGTCGCGATCAAAGTGACGCATCGACGTGGAATCACGAACACGATCACACCCATTCGGCGGGTCCTTGCCTCCATCATCCTACCTCAGACCTATCAAGAAGTCCTACCACTCAAGCTGTCAACACAGCTTTACACATAGGCTCAACAGCCTTTCACTCAGGCAACAATGCCTTACAAAGATAAAATAGAGTTTGAGCTAGATACAAAAGACAAAAGGTTTACTCTTAGGTCTTCTGAATCCTTTCTTCAGATCTAAAAACAACAGCTTCAGATTTATATCACCTTGATCTTCTCCTTCAGCAAAGCAGAAGATCAACTTGCCCTTCTTGAGTTTGTACAGGAAGAGCTAACTAATCTCCCTTAGAAGATTAACTTCAGCTGCAGAGAACAACTTCAACTGGCTGAAACATGAATGCTCGATTGCGGCGTACAGCAAAGGCTTTCTCTATGGAACAGTACTTGTTGTTGTGCCCTAGCTTGTTCTTTTATACCTCCAAAAGGCTTCAACGGCTATATCGATCCTCCTGACACAGTATGGGGCAGATTGGACTTGCTTTTCCTTCTCAATTGTCATTTGCGCCAAAAGCAGATCCCGTCAGCACATTTGGATCTGTCTCAGCGGTTGGGCTGAGACAGCATCCAGTCTCAGCGGTTGGGCTGAGAGAGCTTCCAGTCTCAGCGGCAGCTCCAGTCCCCTTCTCAGCGGTTGCTCCAGTCTCCTTCTCAGTGGATCCGCTGAGACGGCTCCTCGTCTCAGCGGTTCTGACCCATCGTCTCAGCGGTTCTGACCCATCGTCTCAGCGGTTATGCTGAGACAGATCTTCATCTCCTTGTAGATGATTTCTTCTTATCTAAGGCCATGTTTGGCCCTTCCTTTTGAGTCACCTGTGCCTGTATATCCTACACAAGTATAGCTTTGTTAAATACAATATGTCCTTAGCATTGAGAGTGATGCCTCTTCAAATCAAGGTAATATTTAGGACAATATACCCAACAAGGTGCAAGTGTATGCAATGTGCACATTAAAATTGAAAATTCCTAACTCAGCACATTCTAACATGCCATGCAAGTGTGTTCATGTGCACAGCTCGCTCTCTCCCCCAGACTTGATCGAAACCAAATAAAATAAAAAATTCAAACATAAGGAAAAGAGGGGTAGAGTGGACCTATGCTCACGAATGAGCATGCCAGAAGTGCGGTAATTCCATCTTTAAATTTTTCTCCTTCCTCATCCACCACGCGAGAGCTTCAACCTACGATGTTAGCAAAAAGGAAATAACAGAACATTAAAGAAATTAAAAGGCAAACGGAACCGGTTGGTTCCCATGGGTTGTCTCCCAAGAAGCCCTTTTGTTTAACGTCCTTAAAGGTGGACCAAATACCTGTATTAAAGTTTGATAGCAGCAGTTATAAAGATTGTTTCAGACTGAATAAAAACACAACATAACATGGCTGAGTAACAAGGCACAAAAAATAGAATAGAAGAAACAGCACAACCAAAACCCGGAGACCCCATCAAGCATCAGTTATATGCTGATTTGTGGTGGTTCTCCCCAGCCGCGCGAGATGGGAAGGAGGTGAAGGCTTTAGGGCCCAAGGAGGATGTCTCCCCCTTGCCCCTAACCTCCCCCTTCTCGCGCCGAAGGGCAACAGAGCGTGCTCTACGCAACAATCTTTCTTGTTTCAGCTTCTCCACAGTTGGAGAGCGCCAACGTTGATAATCGTCATAATTTCCCACCTTGGTGGTGGGTGGCATCACTTCCGTTGCCGCCGTGGCAACTGGATCAGCCCAATGGACCTGTTTAAATTGTTAACAGTTCTCATTACGACTAAGAAAATTATTCATAAGGCGCTTTGCTCCGCCTTCTCCCGTGTTGTTCCAAACTTTAGTCTCGCTGCTTTCTCTTGACTTCTTCACCTCTTCATTCACGACCTGCTTCGCTTCTTCTTTCTTCTCTCCAACTAACAATTCTTTTTCTATCCTGGCTTCAGCAGTACTAAACAATTCATCAGTAATAAAAAGGGGTGAGTGAATTAATGCTTCGGAAGCAATCTTGGGACAAGTAGGGCGTGTTACCTTACTAGGTAAGACAACACACCCCTTAGAAAAATCCAAGGTGGCACCACTCTCTTTCAAGAATGTTACTCCCAAGATGGGAATAGATTGATTTTGACTAGGTCCCAAAACTTGGAAGTCGGCGACCAGCACCATCCCTTCAATTGTAACTTCAACATTTCTAACTTCTCCCTCAACCTTAATGACAGTCCCGTTGGCAAGCATTAGGGATTTCCGATCATCTGTGTTCATTTCAAGTTGTAATTTAGCAACATCCTGCAATGCAAGGACGTTATGAGATGAACTGGAATCACATAGGGTCGTCGTTTCAATATTATTAATGGTGCATGAGATTACCAACTCATTTGGGTCACACGCTCCCGCATCAGTGAGACTCTTCCCTTGGTTAATTGGATTCTTTTCGGTATTACTGGGAAGGGTCCCTTGCGAACGCTCGGTTAGCACTTGAGCCAATTTGCCCAATTGCGTCTCCAAGTTTCGCATGGACGCAGTTTGGTTGGCCATATTCGTGTTGGCGACTTCCATAAACCTCTCCATCATTTCTTCCAAATTGCTTTTCTTAGGGGCCGGGGAAGCTTGATTATAACCCGGATGAGGCGGCCTTGGTTGGCTTCCGGATGCTTGAGCATCATATTGATGCTGGCCCGGTTGCCATCGTTGGCCTGTAGTGTTTTGATTCCAGGAAAAATTGGGGTGATTTCACACACCCAGATTATAGGCATTGCCGTAGGGTGCCCCCTTAGCTTGATTTCCAACAAAATTTACCGATTCATTTAAATTAAGTTGAGAGAATTCACCTGATAGCCTGCTACCTGGGCACTCGTATGCCTGGTGACCAACGCCTCCGCATCCTTCACAAGCAATGTTAGTCGCGGGCACAGCAGCGGGAGGTAATAAGTCCACCACAAACAGTCCCCGAGTGCTTCTCGGCGCATTTCTCCCCGCAGTCCAGAAGGTGCTGTGAGAGGCAGTGTCCTGCAGAATTTTAGAGCTTCCTCCGGCGTATGGTTCATCAAGGTCCCTCCTGCTGCAGCATCAATCATTGCCCGGTGTTTGGGCTCGATGGCGAAGTAGAAGGTTTCCACGGTGTTCCACGACTGAAGCTCGTGATTTGGGCATTTGCGCAGGAGGTCACTAAGACGCTCCAAGCTTCTGCGAAAGTTTCTTGCTCAGCTTGCCGGAAAGTGGCGATCTCAAGCCGAAGGCTCACAATTTTGTCCACCGGGTGGAATTTAGCTTGAAATTTGGACGCGAGAACATCCCAAGTTGCAGCAGTCCCTGGGGGAATAGAGAGGAGCCAGACCTTGGCTTTGTCGCGCAACGAGAAAGGGAACAGTCTCAGCTTGACTGTTTCATCAGAAATTCCTGCATAACGGAAGGTTCCGCAGATATCGGCGAACTCCGCCAAGTGTAGATGTGGGTCTTCACTAGGCATCCCAGAGAACTGAGCGTTATTGCGGATGATGTTCAGGCTGGCCGGTTTGATCTCAAACTGGTTATTCATGATGTTAGGCCCAAATCCTGGATACACACTCCCAGCTGTTGGAGTGGTATAATCTCTCATGGTCCGAGGCCTCGGTCTAACTGCCTCCTGCTCATCCCTTAGATGATTTTGCCCCACATGGGGTACTCTAGGATTCACTTCTTCCCGATCATTGGGTGCTCTCTGCACACCTCCAAGTTCCATATTATCTCCCATAGCCGCTTGCACGGCTGCAGCACGCCTTAGTGCGCGCGCAGTACGTTCAATCTCAGGATCAAAGGGTACTAATTCCCTTCTGGCTTGTCTCTGCATACACAAAAAAAGGACACAAAGAAAAACAAAAATAAAAAATAACTGCTCCTATAACAATGATTCACAACACAAAACGTTACACGCCTGCATTCCCCGACAACGGCGCCAAAAACTTGATGCGCGTTCGGCAAGTGCATCGGTCACTGTCAAGTAATAAATTTGGGAATAGCTTCCGCGAATGTCGATCTCTTGAGGAATGCAGGTTCTGGTGAACGAAACGTGTGGTGAGCCAATTGTTACACGACGAATAAAATAAAACAGGGGCGTTGTGATTGGTGTTCTAAGCTATTGCGGAAATGAGAGAAATGAGGGTCGAAAAGCACCGCTTCGCAATGTGAGGGTGAGTGCAGCGGCCGCGATGTCGCGCTTTGGTAAGCTGGTGGAATGGCCACAGAGCGAGGTTTTGTGAGGGTCGTATTCACCTCTTCGCCAACATCACCACTAGCTATTTCTAGATGGCTTCACACACAAACAACTTAGAATATCAAAACAACAAGGAAAGCTATTCTCACCACCACAACATCATTGCACATGAACAACAAGCAAGGATCTATAACATTAATCTAACGAGCGTTCATTACAAGAACACAAAGAGAAAGCACAAGCATCAAAGTTTAGAAAGGACCAAAAAGAGGATATCACCGCGTCTTGGGTTCTCGGCCGGAATGAGAGGTTGTTGGGCTCTCCCCGGGCTTGGCCCTCAGATGGTGTGCAGACTCGAAGGAGGCTATCACCTCTCCAACGATCTACAACATTTCTATGGCCTCCACGACGCTTGAATGCTTGAACTAGTGGCGAAGAATACTTGTAAATGCTCCCGGATGGAAGAATGATGAAGGAGATCGCCGTTAATGGTCTCCTCTCCTCTCCTCCAGTGGAAGGGGAAAAAATGGCGGGATTCCTGGCTTTTCCCGCGAGGAGAAATGGGGCCCTTCCGTTGACTACATCTTTTCATTCTTTAAATACTAAACAGGCAGAGTTTTGGTCACGCACGGGCGAACGCACGATCGTTCGCTGCCCGTGCATTATTTAATGATAAAAATAGACTTGAAGACGAAGTTGCGCCGCCCGTGCGATTTACTCATGCACAGGCAAACCCGTCTGTGCGTAAAATGCACGGGTAAATTTGGAAAGGCAGAAACAAGAAGAAACATGCGACCGTGCGTTTTACTAACGCATGAGTAAATCCGCCCGTGCGTAAAACGCACGGGTAAATTCAGATCGCCCGTTTTCTGCCCAGATGAGAACGCACGAGCGCAACCGTCTGTGCGTCAAGGAAACGCACGACCGTGCGTTGTACACAATCATAAATTCTGGGAGAAAACTGGATGATCCGACCGCCTGCACACAAGACAAAATAGCTGGGAAAACACCTCCAGCACCAAATATACACAGAAAAAGATTGGGGAGCACCATGTGCTTACCCCCAATAATAAGTAGCGCAATTGCACACCGAAACGGGCCTAAGAGTGCACCTAGCACGGAATAACAAATATGATTGAAAACATGCGTAAAGTGTAGTACATCGACTAGAAATACGGCCCAGATGAGTCCATAAATGTGTATATAAATGGGACTCATCAGTGCGCCACATGGTCGCATCCCTTTCACACACGTTCCTGCCCTTTTAGGACTTAGGTGGTTGCGTTGATTTCTGCCGAGAACCCACTTCATCTTGCTCAATTTTTGTATTCCTTGGGGTTGGCTAACACCCCATGGTGCATTCACCGGGCGAGTGTCCTTTAGGATGGGCACCATTCACCTACCTTATACTGAGACTTATCTTGGGTCAATCTTCCCCTTATTGGATTTTCCTTTCTTTCCTTGCCTTCCTCATGGGTTGCCACTGGGTGAGCCTACGACGCTGCCAGCTAGGTGAGAGCCTAGTCAGTGGGTCTTCTTGGGGCTAACCTTTGAAACTTTCCTGCCACCGAGTGAGCCTACAACCCTGCCAGCTAGGTGAGAGCCTGGTCAGCGGGTCTGCTCGGGGCTAATCACCTTTGAATCTTTCCTGCCACCGAGTGAGCCTACGTCCCTGCCAGCTAGGTGAGAGCCTGGTCAGTGGGTCTGATTGGGGCTAAACTTTGACACTTTCCTGCCATCGAGTGAGCTTACGGCCCAGCCAGCTAGGTAAGAGACTAGTCAGCGGGTCTGCTCGGGGATAATCTTTGAAAATTTCCTGTCGCCGAGTGAGCCTACGACCCTACCAGCTAGGTGGGATCCTGATCAGTGGGTCTGCTCGTGGCAAACCTTTGAAACTTTCCTGCCACCGAGAGAGCCTACTGCCATGCCAGCTAGGTGAGATCCTGGTCAGCGGGTCTGCTCGGGGTTAATCACCTTTGAAACTTTCCTGCCACCGAGTGAGCCTATGACTCTGCCAGCTAGGTGAGAGCCTGGTCAGTGGGTCTGCTCGGGGCTAACCTTTAAAACTTCCCTGCCGCTGAGTGAGCCTACGACCCTGCCAGTTAAAGGGGAGCCTGGTCAGCGGGTCTGTTCAGGGCTAACCTTTGAAACTTTCCTGCCACCGAGTGATCCTACGGCCCTGCCAACTAGGTGAGAGTCTGGTCAGCGGGTCTGCTTGGGGCTAATCACCTTTGAAAATTTCATGCCACCGAGTGAGCCTATGAGCCTGTTATCTAGGTAAGAGCCTGGTCAGCGGGTCTGCTCGAGGCTATGCCGTAGAAAAGGCCTCCAAGCACCGTCTTCCCTGTCAACAAGACAGAGCCTGACAGCGGGATCACCTCAGGCTATGCTTCACTCAATCATACTTTCTTATCCTGCCACTGAGTGAGCCTACGACCATGTCAGCTAGGTGGGAGCCTGGTCAGCGGGTCTGCTTGGGGCTAAACTTTGAAACTTCCCTGTCGCTGAGTGAGCCTACGGCCCTGCCAGCTAGGTGGGAGCCTGGTTAGTGGGTCTGCTCGGGGCTAACTTTTGAAACTTTCCTGCCACCAAGTGAGCATACAGCCCTGCCAGCTAGGTGAGAGCCTAGTCAGTGGGTCTGCTCGGGGCTAACCTTTGAAACTTTCCTGCCACCAAGTGAGCCTACGGCTTTGTCAGCTAGCTGAGAGCCTGGTCAGCGGGTCTTCTCGGGGCTAATCACCTTTGAAACTTTCCTACCACCGAGTGAGCCTATGACCCTGCCAACTAGGTAGGAGCCTGGTCAGCGGGTCTGCTCGGGGCTATGCCTTAGAAAAGGCCTCCGATCACTGTCTTCCCTGTCAGCTAGAGAGAGACTGACAACGGGATCACCCCGGGCTGTGTTTCACTCAAATGTACATTCTCATCCTTCCACCGAGTGAGCCTACGACCCTGCTAGTTAGGTGGGAGCCTGGTCAGTGGGTCTGCTCGAGGATAATCTTTGAAACCTTTCATCCCACTAGTTATCATATTATATGCAAGAAAAACTAAGTTTGAAAGTAAACCATCGTATTACATGAATTCAAGGGTAAAAACATTTCAGGTTGTCACCACTCCACGTGTGTCCGATGGACTCGTCTTCGACATTCTGGAGAGGGTATCCCCCTGATTTCAAGGCTTCTTCAATGATATAGGGTCCCTCCCAACTGGATTGAGCTTACCCATCACCGTTGACCTTTCGGCCGCATTGACCTTCTTTAAGACAAGATCCACTTTCTCGAATTGCTTGATCCTGACGTGCTTGTCAAAGTACTTTGCAATCCGACGCTTGACTTCTTCTTGCCGGATGGCGGCAAGATCTCAGACCACCTTGACCAGATCCAAGGAAAGCCACAGCTCCTCTTTGTTCCCTACTCTCCTCCATTCTTCGTCGCCTCCCTCGGCGGCCTTTACCCGCGGTGTCTTGACTTTAAACTCTAGGAGAATGACGTCCTCACAATAGTGAGAGAGCTTAAAGGGGGTCTTGCCGGTGGGGGTATTGGGCGTAGTCCTTAGAGCCCATAGGACTGAGGGGAGCTGGTCCACCCAATTCCCCTTCAAGTTTTCTACTTTCTTTTTGAGCAGGTTCAATATGATCTTGTTCTCCACCTCCACCTGTCCGATGCTCCTAGGATGATGAACGGATGCAAACATGATATCTATTCCCAGCTGGCTACAGAAACTGATAACTTCTTTGCTAGCAATTTGTGGCCCATTATCTGTGATTATGAGGGATCCCATGTCGGCAGATGATCTCCCACATACAAAGTTGCGGATTACCTGGGAGGTTACCTTGGCCAACGCCTTAACCTCCAACCACTTCGAGAAGTAGTCGATCATGACCAGTAGAAACCTCCTTTGCCCACTTGCCTGAGGGAAAGGTACAAACAGATCCATTCCCCAAATGGCAAAGGGCCATGGTGCCGTGATACTCCTAAGCCTCTGAGCTGGCAAAAGTTGAAGCGGGGCAAACAGCTGGCACTTCTGGCATTTTTGGTGAACTCTACTGCAGCCTTGCTCAGGGTCAGCCAGAAGTACCCTTACCTCATTATTCTTGCCTCCAACGTCCTACTCCCTGAGTGACTACCACACTCACCAGAGTGAACCTCCTCCAGGACCCTCGAGAACTCCTCCTCAGATATGCATTATGCAAAGAGTCCAGAGAGAGTCTTTCGATACAATCCCCCTCATGAAGCATGTAGTAGGCGGACTTATACCTGAAGCGCCTTTGATCAGGAATCTCTTCTGGAAACTTGCCCATTGCCAGGAAGGTTACACAAGGATCCTTCCACAAGGATCCTTCCATGAAGGTTACACAAGGATCCTTCCATGAGGAAAGCCTCCAGTGCTGCCCAAGCTTAGTAGTGGCTTGGGAGGGGAAGTTCCTAAGGGGCTTCCGGGTATGTGGCGGGACCTCCCCACTAAGCCCTTGGTCCAGTCCATAGTTCCTCAACCTTCAACCTAGAGCTCTCCCTTGGGGGGAGTAAGGGTTGGTCGCCCCTCAGCTTGCTGAGGGCCCCGAACTCCACAGAGACCGAGAAATCGGTTTCAACAATCTGCTTCAGGTCTTTGTACATTTTCGTGGAACCAGGATGATAGGAAACACTAGAGTCATGTGCTTCACTACAGATCTTTTCCCGAATAACATCCAACGCGGGGATACAATACCTACCTCGGTACTTCAAAGTATATTTATCATCGATCAAAAAATCTAGTAATTCTTCCTTCTCGGTCCTATTCCGGAGATGATGCAAGTCAGGATCTTCCTTCTGGTGCAATCTCGTAAGGGTAATCCAAGAAGGCTCTTCAGCCTCTAAGCTCGAAGGCGCGGTACAAATACCGACTGAAATATCCATCAACATAAACTCCTCTACCAAGGACTGCACAGAAAGGTTGATGACATGCGCGGTCTTTCTACTCAAGGCATCAGCCACCACATTAGCCTTACCCGGATTATACAGGGTATCAACCTCATAATCCGCAACATACTCTAACCACCTGCGCTGGCGCAAATTCAGCTCTTTTTGGGTAAGGACATACTTCAGACTCTTGTGATCCGTATAAATCTTGCATGACACTCCATATAATAGATGTCTCCAAAGCTTTAAAGCATAAATCACTGCAGCAAATTCTAAGTCATGCGTAGGGTAATTCTTTTCATGAACTTTTAATTGTCTAGACCCATAGGCAATCACCTTTCCTTCTTGCATCAAAACACACCCTAGTCCAATGTGAGATGCATCCACATAAACAACATACTCTAATCCTTCGATCGGCAAGGCCAATACAGGTGTACAACCCCGATATTCGCCAGGCGAGGAAGCATGGTGTGGGAAGGCAATAGGATGAAGGAAGTAATAAGAGAGGGAGGCCTTAGGGCTGAAGACCTCGCGAAAGGGATCTGGGAGAAATCTCTCTCGGAGGGCTCGCTGAGAGGCGAGCGAGAAGGGCAGGCGAGATAAACACCCGCAGGCAATTTAAAGAAGTTTCCTGAGTTCGACGAAAGGAGTACTGCGTTCGATGAACTCTCCCAAGTTCGTCGAGCCCACCTGTGGTCGTCGAGCTCACCCCTGTTCAGCGAAATCATCAGCAGTCAACGAAATGTTCTATGCTCATTAAAGCCAAAGGGACGGTCTCGCAAGAGGAGTCGCGAGATCTAGACCTCGGCAGATATCTTCAAAGGACTGGGCCAAGCGAGGGCGGGCAAGCCAATACCTCGCAGGCTGTTGGCAGAAGAGACCCTTTGTTCAGTAAAGAGGTGTTCGGCGAAACGTGTTCAGTGCGCAGCAAAGTTAGTAGGTGATCTCGCAGGAAAGCTTGCGAGTTTAGAGCCTCAGCGTCCAGCTAGCTCAATTCTGTGCTCGACAAATGTCCAACGGAGCTCAACATTCGTCAGATGGCGCTCGACGAACAAAATATATTCTATAGCAGCGCTCGATAAATTACAGCAGGGAAGCCGCGGTCGATGAACCGCCCGTCTCAGCGGTCAGTGAATAACTTTACGTTCCGTATTTCGTCGAGCTTTTCTGTGATCTGCGAAGTGCCCTGCTTTGGATGAAAGGTGTGTTGAGCTCGACGAAGCCAGGAGGTGGTCTCGCAGGAAGACTCGCGAGACTGGACCTCGGCAGATACCGCCAGAATAGGCCAGCGAGGTCCTCGCAGGGCGATCGCCTAGGTGAGGCATCGCGAGCAGGACTCGCGAGAAGGCCCGCGAGAGCTTCAGCAGTAATGTTCTCGCAGTTCCATGCCCATAGGTTGATAGAGCCAAATTACCTCTTTTACCCTTGGTGGTCTGCCTCTAGCCTCTCCAAACAGCGGAGTTTGGCTGTTAGCAGGGTGCGGATAGTAAAATCAAAAGGCAGAATCCTGCTATCTGCAGGCCAGATCAGAAAACCTATAAATAAGACCTAAAGGGCACCTTTGGAGAGGACTTAAGTTCAGCTTCTCTCTCCTCAGGCTTTCTTTGGATAGCATTTCTAGAGCTCTCCAAGGTGCCCGAGTCTCAGCTTTGGCTTGGGAGGGGAAGCGCTCAATGATCTTTCGGGTTAGTGGAGGGACCTCCTCGCTGAGACTAAGGTCTTAGTCATATTCCTTGTCTTCAGTCTACCTTCTCCGAGGGATCAGTAAGGGCTAGCTGCCCCTCATTTCGGTGAGGGCCCCGAGCTCCACAAGAGGCCGAGAAATCGGTTTCAACATTTTGGTGCGGTGAGCGTGGAGCGTGGCTGGTCCAAGAAAGTTCCAAGGAGCAGATATGACAGGAGGCGTGGATCAAGGCGAGGAGTTCAGCGAGTCACCGCAGGTGGTGACGCCGAGGATGTTCGCGGATTTCAGGAGGGAGGTGCTTGACACTTTTAGACTCACGGTCGCGGCGCTGCGAAGTGAGTTCGCGACCCCAGCACCTCAGGCGACCCCTACCCAGCAGCGGTTGGTGAGAATGCCCCGGGGGGAAGGGCTGGAAAGGAAGTCGCCGGAGGGTCAGTGCAAGACCTAGAGGGGCGAGTGCTATTCGCCAGCCCGGCGAGCTCTGTGCCGGCGAGCGCGGCACAGGCAAGTGCGCGCCCGGAGGATGCAGCGACAGTGGGGGTGG
Source organism: Dactylorhiza incarnata (assembly GCA_033032865.1). Lineage (NCBI taxonomy): Eukaryota > Viridiplantae > Streptophyta > Magnoliopsida > Asparagales > Orchidaceae > Dactylorhiza > Dactylorhiza incarnata. The sequence continues at coordinate 11,397,794 of JAWHQI010000031.1, forward strand.
TTCAGGCGAGCGTTGCTCTCGCGAGCGCAGTCCCCGCGAGCCAGGGTCAGGCGAGGGAGCTCGGGGGTGTGTTGAGCGAGAAGGGATAACAGGAGGGGGAAGTCCCTTCTGTGAGCTGGTACTTTCCGCACCTGTCCTGGCAGGGTTCGTGGAGTGGGACAGGGTATACTACAACGGCAAGGATGACCCTGTCCAGCACCTCCAGTCTTTCGAGGACTCGGTCTCTATCAGGCCGATGTTAGATGCCTTCAAGTGTCGGTTCTTCGCCGTCACCCTCAAAGAGAAGGACAGGGATTGGTTCCACCAACTCCCTGTTGGGTCAATCTACGCCTTTGAAGACTTGCGCCGGAGCTTCCTTTTGCGATTCACAACTTCGAAGAAAAGGAAGAAGGACGCCGAGTCTCACTTCAAAGTGAAGCAGGAGCCCAAGGAGTCGTTGGCTCGCTACGCGGACCGGTTTCAGGAGGAGGTGCTGGTCACTCAGGAGATGCCTGGGTTCGCACTCCAACTCGCTTTCACCGTCGGGCTAAGGGAGAGCTTTTTCAAAATGGATTTGAAGAGGAAAGCCCCCGTCTCCTATGAGGAGTTAATGGAGAGGGTGGCGGAGGAAATCGAGAGTGAAGAGGCCAACCCAGAACTCACCAAGAGGCTAGCAAAGCTCAGTGAGCCGGAGGTCAGGCTGCAAGAGGTCAGGAGAAGGAAGAGCCCAGGGCCCCAGAGGGGGAGTGGAGGCATCATGGTGGAGGAATGCAAGGCCAGGGAAGGGGTTACGCCCCGGGGAGGGGTAACTTCAATGGGGGTCAAGGAAGACCCCATCAGTTGGGATGGAGGCAGGGTCCGAGGCCGATGCCTCCTCCACCACAGCAGGCCATGGCAATCAGGCAGGGAAGAGGAGGAAGAGGAAGGAGAGAAGAGGCGAGAGAAGAAGCGGGAGCAGGAAGAAGAAGAAGGAATAGGATGGCGGAGGGCAAAGCGGGAGAGGTGACGCTGCCGTATTGTGACTTCCATTATGAGGAAGGTCACGCGACGGCCACCTACCCAGAGTTCCTAGAAACAAAAAGGGCCCGAGTGCCCGGGCCTCGTCAACAGCAATCGATAAGGATCGAGGAGGTCGGCCTCGAGAGGAGGAGGAAGAAAGGTGTGAAGACAGAGTTGATGTGGGGAGTAGAGGAGGGATCGGGGTGATCCATGGGGGGGGGGGGGGGGGGGGGGGGGGGGGGGGGGTAGGGGTGGAGGCAACCCGCAAGGCTAGCCTGTCACAACCCGCATTTTTCCCACGAATATAATACGTGATATCAGAGCAAGGGGAAAATACGCGTCGTGATGCCACGCCTGCAGGAGACGACTACAGACGCTCAGGCAAACACTCCTTACGATAATTTTGTAAAAGACATGTATGTGATTGGATTAAAAGAGACATTTTCATTTTTAGCTTAAGACCGCGTCCCTCGGTCTGGTGGATCATCTAGTCCACAAGTAGAAAACTATACATACGCAGCGGAATATAGGTTTGTTTTTTTTTTTTAGCCTACATGAGTATGAAGATGAACATCCCAGAAATGATATGCACATATCTATATTTAGTATAGTTAGAAGAGGTTTTTCTACGATTTCCAAAATATGCGACATTTATATTAAAAGCATGATATGCACGAACGACATTTTATATTCATAAAGTAACTACTACATCTTAGCGAAAAGCTTCCCAGAGAGCAAGTAGGTAAAGTGCTCAAAAGTAACAGCAAGTAAACTAGCACAAGAAATCTAGAGCTATGGGCGTCAACAACTGACACGAACCCATAGAAAAGAAGGAAATAAAACAACAAAAGAAACTGCCTCTTACCTAGAAGAGGGAAAGGGCCTCGACAGGAGACCTGAACGACACTGCTCTAACACCTGCGGCAGCTAAAGACCTGAACCTGAGACATTCATAAGAAAAGAATGCCTCAGCCCAAAAGGGTGCAAGAAAACCAAGATTCAGCAGTAAAGAAATAAGAGAGTGCAGAAAGGAAAACTAAGCAGGTAAACATCAATGATCTTACGACAGGCCGAGCCAGCTCAAACGAGTGCACTCGATAAGAGGGAAAAAAAAAGCCTGCACTGAAAGGTAATAGACAAAGCAAACTCAGCCAACCACTTGTCCGCAATTGCGACCCAGAGGAGATGGTTTCCCATATCATGTCATAATACACATATATATATATATATAGGCACATATTTTAATAACTTGAGACTGATCAGCTCAAAAGAAAACAGGGTGGTCCACTGCCACCCAAAAAGCCAAACAGGGTGCTCCACGGCCACCCAAAAACCAAACAGGAGTGCTGCGGCGGTGACTCCAATCCACACAAACCAACAGCCCAAAAGAGGCACTGTGGCGGTGACTTTCAGCTCACACGCTCAACAGACTCGCACTAAGCACCAAAAGCAGGGGTGCATAAATATGTATATAAATATATGTGTGTATACATAAATATATAAAATGAGCCTCAGTGCAGGACGCCAGGGAACACTCGAAACATTAGACAACACTCGAAGTTTCATAAGGGAACACAGGGTGAGCCCAAACTTGACTCCCCAAACTTCTTGTAACAGTGCGATGAATGAGGCACGGCAGAACACCACAATGAACACTAACCAATTACAGGGCAACTCAAGAACAAAGCATAGATCCTCGAAAGTCTCGACCCAAGGGACTTAACATACTTGATAACACCGCTTAAGATACCCGGGAACACCCGACCAAGGAATATATAAATATAAGAGGAAACGATTTAGAACAACGACGAAGTTGACCCAAAAAAAACTCATCAAAAGTTGACAGAGAAAGAGGAAGAAATGACTGAAAGAAGAACGTCCAATCACCCAGCAACCACCAACCAAGGGGACTACTACCGAGCTTATCTCTGGTCGCCATCCACCGCAGTATCACTTGAGATCATTTACTTTAGGGTTGCGCCATTGATTAGCTATGACCTAACTCTCATGTCTACTACAACGACTCGATAGGAGCCCAAGGAGGAAAATCTTTGGTACGAGCCTCTAAACACAACAACCCTTAACAAAAACCATACAAAGATCTGAAATTTTGCTCTCGAAAGATGCACATGCAATGCAACTCACCCCACATTAAATGCTTCCGCCGGCCATTAAACGTGATCATACATTCACCTTCCATTGAACTACCCACTAAAGAATGCTCACACAAAAGCCAGCCATGCTTGGCAAGAACCCTAAAATGCAATGAGATTTCTACATGAGGCTCAACCGCAAACCCACAGCGAGATAAGCTACAGAAGAATACCCTTTGAGCTCAAACCCAAACCAGGATCTACCCCAAACATAAGGGCAGAGCAACAACTATCCTCAAAACAACATTAGATTATATTAATTAATTTGAGAGTGAGATGGTGAGTGAGAAAGAGGAGGGAGAGAAAGAAGTGCAAGTCCTGATTTTTCTGAACTTAACCCAATTGCCGTCACCATAAAGAAAACATCCTAAATCCACAATGAACATAGAGATAAGAGAAGAGGAGGGAGAGGAAGAGAATAACTCCAACTGACTTCCATAACAGCACCCCCAAACCAACACCATAACAATACCCCCAAACCAAAACACATAACAGTAGCCCCAAACCAAATGCTATAACAGCACCTCCCAAAAACAAAGTATCATAACAGCAATAAACAAGTTAGTAGAACTAGCATTTTCCTGAACTTTTAAACCCCCAAAACAACCATCCAACTTTGGAGCTAGAAGAAACATAAAACTTCTGGATAAAAGAAAACCAACAATTTTCCAGGAATGAGATGAAGCTAGCAGTAATGAAGGAAAATTAATTCTGCAGTAACATAATGAAGCTAGCAGCAAATGGGCAATTTTTTTTCCTGAAGCATAACCCCCAAACCAAAAGCTATAGCATATAGCTCCCCTGAAGTTTTATAGCATAAACCCGAATTGATCTCAACATAACCCGAAATATCCGCTAGCATGAAACCAAGGAAGATACCAAATTTGTTGTTAACCATAAAACAACGGGATACTAAACAATAGCTGCTGACATATATCATGGAGTACCAAAATTAGCATAACCATATATAGAGAGGAAACATGGGTAGTTAACTGGAATTAAGAGAGAAAGAGAGAGAGAAAGCAGCACCCCCCTTTTTCTATAGCAGCATTATTAAAACAAACTCCCCAAATAGCACAGGTAGAGCAGCCCCCATAATAACAGCAGTAAAACAAAGCAAAACCCCTCATGTTAACAGCAGTAAAACAAAGCAAAACCCCTCATGTTAACAGCAGTAAAACAAAGCAAAACCCCCCCCAAACAAACATGCTAATAAGAAGGAAAAAGCTACAGCAATGGCTTTGGGCATTATTACCCAAAAAGCACTTTTTTTTTTGTTTTACATTTGTTAATTGCAAAAAAAAACCCAGATTTAAATCAGGAACTAGCCGATTCGAACCAAGCGTATGAATCCAGAATGAAATATGCAATATTAGCCACGAGATTGATCAGGAATTAGTCGATTTAAAACCAAATAGATGCGTCCAGATTTCGATGTAAAAACCCAAGAAAATCCTGAGCAGAACTCCTTAATCGGGCCAAGGATCAGTTAAGCGAGAAGGAAGAGATAGAGGGGAAGAGGAGGAAGAGTCTTCTTGCCTGAAGCGGAGCCGCCGCCGCTTGCCGATGCGAAGACCACCGTCGGAGGACCTCGTACCCACTGCCGCCTTGACGAGCCCGCGCCGATCCCCAACCCCGATGAAAACGCCACGCCGGCAACCTCCAAAGCGCCGCCGACCCGAACCCTAGACGCGGCTCCAGCACACTCGGTAGAAGGAAATTGGGAGAGGGGAAAGGGGGTTACGGGAAGAATGAGGGGGGGGGGGGGAGGAACCTTTATGAAGTAAATATAATATTTATATATATATATAATAAATAAATTATATATATATATATAAACATAACTTATGTATGTATATATACACATGTATAAAAAATTTTTATACGAAAATAAACTTATATAAACTTATACCCATAAGTGATTGCGTATACACATCCGCCTACTATAAACATAAAGCCCAGCGTATCCCAAATCTTATACGCACATGCATATATATATATACTATATTTATAACTACATAAGTCTATTTACTTATAAACTTACTTATATGAAAACATAACCGCATAAATGACTAAATCGAGGATCAACTCGCCGGACGACGACGACGAAAGGTAACGCCCTCTAGCATTAACACTTGTAACGGTAGCTTTAATATTTAAACCATTATTATTACCATAACCCTACTTAGATTAACTATAAGAAAACCCTGGGGCGTTACAGTCACCCAACCTAACAAAAAGTTTCGTCCCGAAACTTTGCAACGACAACACCAAACAAGGAAAAACACAAGAGACGAAAACTTACCAGGGAAACTAACCGAAAAGATGAGGGCAGGACTCCCTCACTATAGGAATAGACTTTCTGCGCAACTACCGCACTAACATCACCAAGATACGAACAGGCTGCTCCACGAGGACAGACCTGGCTACAAAACTGGCACAGAATCTAGAATAAGGCAAGAGCACTCCAGGGCAAGGAACTAGGCCAGAAAAAAGCCACACTGCAACAACTCATCTAACTGAGTGCGCAACTCTCGCAACACACGCAGGGCAAAAGGGTACGGTACCTTAGCAATAGGACAAGTACCCGGCTCCAGGTCAGAAACAAACTCCTCAACTCTCACGGTAGAAAACCAGGGAGATTACGGCGAAGACATCAGCGAACTCTCGCGCCACAGGGAAAACCTCGATACGCAATGACTACTACCAATTTCTAACATAGAAACAAGATAAGCAACACCATTGGAAACTAAAGGCTCCCGGCACACATCGCGGCAATAGTCGCGGAAAACATAGCGCGGAAAACCAAACACGCTCAAGGGTCGACCGATGTCCAGCTTAAAGACCAAACACTTTACCTTGCGTTGGTTAACAGCATCAAACCTGGACAACCAGCCCAAACCCACAATCACGACAAAAATTCCAGGTCTAGCACCTTTAGATTAACAAAAGTTACGAAACTACCTAAGAAAGCAGGACAACTCTGAAAGCCCTGATCCGACACCACAGAAACAACAGGAGGAAAGCTTAACACTAAGGGAATCACCAACCCGATCAAGGGTCAAACCACGACGCTCTACCAATGACCTAGCCACGCGCGAGAGGGTAGAACCAGAATCGAGAAGGAACGCGCGCTTAAAGGTTATATACCTCAAACTCTCCTATAAGGTTGGATACGCAACTAAACGAGCGAAAATAAACTAGAACCAAAGCTGAAGGTTAAGAATTAGATTAGAGTCTAACCTGGAATTACAGAGGGGGAAAACTGCTCCCCTGCCCTTGCTACTGCATTTAACTCGGTCTCTTCTCGATCTAACTGCCGCTGCTGAGGCGGTGGCGGTGCCAGAGCCGCAAGAGTAAGCTGCTGGCCGACCAACTGGAACTGCGAACACCGGGATTTCACAAGCCCATTCTGCCCGCACTGAAAGCATGCCTTATCCTTCAACCGGCAATGGGTCGCATCATGCCCTCTTTGCCCACAATACTCACAGGACTTGTCCTTCCTCCAACACTGGATAAGATCGTGCCCCATCTTTTTGCAAAAAGTGCAATAGCTGATACTCTTCGAGACACCAGGACGATCCAACTCCTGCCTGTCTTTCTTTCTTGGGGCATGACTGCCACCATTATCCGCCTTCCTCTTTTTCCTCCCTGACACAGCCTCCTGACCCACCACAGGGTCCTGCGCCTCAGGCTGCTGCCCAAAAGTAGCCGCCAACAAAATCTGAATCTGAGCCTGCATCTCGGCCACTTGCCTCGACAACACCTCGATACTCTGACGCAACTCCTCAATTACCACTTCACTGCGCGCACCCAAAGACTCACTCTCTGACTGGGGAGCCGACTCCGACGCACGACGCTCAGGAGTCATCGACTGCAATTACGAGCGAACACCTCAATACACCTAACTTAAGACGCAACAGCTAGGAACTAGAATTTCCTAACTCGATACAGATCGAAAAGAGTAGATATTTGCTCTTGCTGTTACCTTGCTCTGGGAATTCATGAAATGATGTTATGCTTAACTTAGGATGATATATCATCATCCTATCAACTTATGTGCATATAATATGAATGCATGAATGCCAAATTTTATTTCAAATCATGTGCGTACGAGCGTCATCATGTATGTCTTTAGCTTGGCACGTGTGCAAATGCTATGTTATGATGCATATGCAGTGCTATGCAATCTAAAAAGGCCTTAATGCATGCTATGAGCGGCGTACACATGCGATCTTATGCATCCCATACTACATATTATCGCATGTAACGAAAAGAAAAAAATCTAATGGACACGCATGCGACCTACGTTATGCATCCCATACTACATAACAGTCGTATGTTGTCACCTATGAGGATCCATATACAAACACATATTATGCATCCCATACTACATAATATGCCCCGTATACTTCTTATCATGCTATGAGTGTAGTGTTCATGCTTCAGCCAAGACATACTGATGACCCTTCGGTGTGTGTATGCAATGATTGACGATTCTCACCAGGCGGTTAACCGGGCAACCAAACTATCGCAGCAACCCGGCTAACCTCCCTCTGATACCAACTGTCACAACCCGCATTTTTCCCACGAATATAATACGTGATATCAGAGCAAGGGGAAAATACGCGTCGTGATGCCACGCCTGCAGGAGACGACTACAGACGCTCAGGCAAACACTCCTTACGATAATTTTGTAAAAGACATGTATGTGATTGGATTAAAAGAGACATTTTCATTTTTAGCTTAAGACCGCGTCCCTCGGTCTGGTGGATCATCTAGTCCACAAGTAGAAAACTATACATACGCAGCGGAAAATAGGTTTGTTTTTTTTTTTAGCCTACATGAGTATGAAGAAGAACATCCCAGAAATGATATGCACATATCTATATTTAGTATAGTTAGAAGAGGTTTTTCTACGATTTCCAAAATATGCGACATTTATATTAAAAGCATGATATGCACGAACGACATTTTATATTCATAAAGTAACTACTACATCTTAGCGAAAAGCTTCCCAGAGAGCAAGTAGGTAAAGTGCTCAAAAGTAACAGCAAGCAAACAGCAAGTAAACTAGCACAAGAAATCTAGAGCTATGGGCGTCAACAACTGACACGAACCCATAGAAAAGAAGGAAATAAAACAACAAAAGAAACTGCCTCTTACCTAGAAGAGGGAAAGGGCCTCGACAGGAGACCTGAACGACACTGCTCTAACACCTACGGCAGCTAAAGACCTGAACCTGAGACATTCATAAGAAAAGAATGCCTCAGCCCAAAAGGGTGCAAGAAAACCAAGATTCAGCAGTAAAGAAATAAGAGAGTGCAGAAAGGAAAACTAAGCAGGTAAACATCAATGATCTTACGACAGGCCGAGCCAGCTCAAACGAGTGCACTCGATAAGAGGGAAAAAAAAAGCCTGCACTGAAAGGTAATAGACAAAGCAAACTCAGCCAACCACTTGTCCGCAATTGCGACCCAGAGGAGATGGTTTCCCATATCATGTCATAATACACACATATATATATATAGGCACATATTTTAATAACTTGAGACTGATCAGCTCAAAAGAAAACAGGGTGGTCCACTGCCACCCAAAAAGCCAAACAGGGTGCTCCACGGCCACCCAAAAACCAAACAGGAGTGCTGCGGCGGTGACTCCAATCCACACAAACCAACAGCCCAAAAGAGGCACTGTGGCGGTGACTTTCAGCTCACACGCTCAACAGACTCGCACTAAGCACCAAAAGCAGGGGTGCATAAATATGTATATAAATATATGTGTGTATACATAAATATATAAAATGAGCCTCAGTGCAGGACGCCAGGGAACACTCGAAACATTAGACAACACTCGAAGTTTCATAAGGGAACACAGGGTGAGCCCAAACTTGACTCCCCAAACTTCTTGTAACAGTGCGATGAATGAGGCACGGCAGAACACCACAATGAACACTAACCAATTACAGGGCAACTCAAGAACAAAGCATAGATCCTCGAAAGTCTCGACCCAAGGGACTTAACATACTTGATAACACCGCTTAAGATACCCGGGAACACCCGACCAAGGAATATATAAATATAATAGGAAACGATTTAGAACAACGACGAAGTTGACCCAAAAAAAACTCATCAAAAGTTGACAGAGAAAGAGGAAGAAATGACTGAAAGAAGAACGTCCAATCACCCAGCAACCACCAACCAAGGGGACTACTACCGAGCTTATCTCTGGTCGCCATCCACCGCAGTATCACTTGAGATCATTTACTTTAGGGTTGCGCCATTGATTAGCTACGACCTAACTCTCATGTCTACTACAACGACTCGATAGGAGCCCAAGGAGGAAAATCTTTGGTACGAGCCTCTAAACACAACAACCCTTAACAAAAACCATACAAAGATCTGAAATTTTGCTCTCGAAAGATGCACATGCAATGCAACTCACCCCACATTAAATGCTTCCGCCGGCCATTAAACGTGATCATACATTCACCTTCCATTGAACTACCCACTAAAGAATGCTCACACAAAAGCCAGCCATGCTTGGCAAGAACCCTAAAATGCAATGAGATTTCTACATGAGGCTCAACCGCAAACCCACAGCGAGATAAGCTACAGAAGAATACCCTTTGAGCTCAAACCCAAACCAGGATCTACCCCAAACATAAGGGCAGAGCAACAACTATCCTCAAAACAACATTAGATTATATTAATTAATTTGAGAGTGAGATGGTGAGTGAGAAAGAGGAGGGAGAGAAAGAAGTGCAAGTCCTGATTTTTCTGAACTTAACCCAATTGCCGTCACCATAAAGAAAACATCCTAAATCCACAATGAACATAGAGATAAGAGAAGAGGAGGGAGAGGAAGAGAATAGCTCCAACTGACTTCCATAACAGCACCCCCAAACCAACACCATAACAATACCCCCAAACCAAAACACATAACAGTAGCCCCAAACCAAATGCTATAACAGCACCTCCCAAAAACAAAGTATCATAACAGCAATAAACAAGTTAGTAGAACTAGCATTTTCCTGAACTTTTAAACCCCCAAAACAGCCATCCAACTTTGGAGCTAGAAGAAACATAAAACTTCTGGATAAAAGAAAACCAACAATTTTCCAGGAATGAGATGAAGCTAGCAGTAATGAAGGAAAATTAATTCTGCAGTAACATAATGAAGCTAGCAGCAAATGGGCAATTTTTTTTCCTGAAGCATAACCCCCAAACCAAAAGCTATAGCATATAGCTCCCCTGAAGTTTTATAGCATAAACCCGAATTGATCTCAACATAACCCGAAATATCCGCTAGCATGAAACCAAGGAAGATACCAAATTTGTTGTTAACCATAAAACAACGGGATACTAAACAATAGCTGCTGACATATATCATGGAGTACCAAAATTAGCATAACCATATATAGAGAGGAAACATGGGTAGTTAACTGGAATTAAGAGAGAAAGAGAGAGAGAAAGCAGCACCCCCCTTTTTCTATAGCAGCATTATTAAAACAAACTCCCCAAATAGCACAGGTAGAGCAGCCCCCATAATAACAGCAGTAAAACAAAGCAAAACCCCTCATGTTAACAGCAGTAAAACAAAGCAAAACCCCTCATGTTAACAGCAGTAAAACAAAGCAAAACCCCCCCCCAAATAAACATGCTAATAAGAAGGAAAAAGCTACAGCAATGGCTTTGGGCATTATTACCCAAAAAGCACTTTTTTTTTTGTTTTACATTTGTTAATTGCAAAAAAAAAACCCAGATTTAAATCAGGAACTAGCCGATTCGAACCAAGCGTATGAATCCAGAATGAAATATGCAATATTAGCCACGAGATTGATCAGGAATTAGTCGATTTAAAACCAAATAGATGCGTCCAGATTTCGATGTAAAAACCCAAGAAAATCCTGAGCAGAACTCCTTAATCGGGCCAAGGATCAGTTAAGCGAGAAGGAAGAGATAGAGGGGAAGAGGAGGAAGAGTCTTCTTGCCTGAAGCGGAGCCGCCGCCGCTTGCCGATGCGAAGACCACCGTCGGAGGACCTCGTACCCACTGCCGCCTTGACGAGCCCGCGCCGATCCCCAACCCCGATGAAAACGCCACGCCGGCAACCTCCAAAGCGCCGCCGACCCGAACCCTAGACGCGGCTCCAGCACACTCGGTAGAAGGAAATTGGGAGAGGGGAAAGGGGGTTACGGGAAGAATGAGGGGGGGGGGGGAGGAACCTTTATGAAGTAAATATAATATTTATATATATATATAATAAATAAATTATATATATATATATAAACATAACTTATGTATGTATATATACACATGTATAAAAAATTTTTATACGAAAATAAACTTATATAAACTTATACCCATAAGTGATTGCGTATACACATCCGCCTACTATAAACATAAAGCCCAGCGTATCCCAAATCTTATACGCACATGCATATATATATATATACTATATTTATAACTACATAAGTCTATTTACTTATAAACTTACTTATATGAAAACATAACCGCATAAATGACTAAATCGAGGATCAACTCGCCGGACGACGACGACGAAAGGTAACGCCCTCTAGCATTAACACTTGTAACGGTAGCTTTAATATTTAAACCATTATTATTACCATAACCCTACTTAGATTAACTATAAGAAAACCCTGGGGCGTTACATAGCCTCCATACCATCTATCGGCGGAGCATGGCCTCAACATCCACTGCTCCACCCCCAGCGGAGAAAATTTCTTTCTCCCAGAAGGACATGCCAGGACATGAAGATCCGTTCTGCGATGCGCTGGTCATCCAGACCGCCATCGAGAACTTCACCGTCTCGCGGATTTTAGTTGATAATGGGAGTTCGGTCAACGTCAACTTCAAGAAGGCGTTTGACGAGATGAAGGTGGAGGCCCGGAGGGTGTTGGCCTCGGATGGTCCCCTATTTGGTTTTTCGGTAGAAAGGAAGGAGGTAGACGGTGGAGTGGGGCTCCATGTGACTCTCGGAGGACAGTCCCGGAACTGCCGCTTCGTGATAGTGGATGCCCCGAGCAGATACAGTGCCATCTTCGGACGGCCTCTCATCAACGTGTTTCGATGCGTCCCTTCCACCTTCCACCAGTGCCTCAAGTTCAACATGGGTGGAATCTAGTTCCGGGTCCGGGGAGACCCCAAAGTTGCGAGACAGTGCTATGTGACGGCTGTCAACACCATAGCCTGGATGGGAGAAGCGGAGGAGTGGGACAAAGTGATGGAGGAAACGGCAGAGGCCATAGGCGAGGAGGAAGAAGAGGAGAGGATGGAGGAAGAGGAAATTCATGCCAGGAAGGGGTCGCTGAAGGACCCAGGGCGGAGGGACAAGAGGAGAAAGAAGAGGGTGCCCAAGAAGGAGGGGTGGAGGAGTTGATGATGGTAGGGTAGGAAGAGACGGAGGAGAGAGCCCAAGCGCTCGCTTGCGGCGAAGAGAAGGAAAATGCTTGGGGAGAGCAATCTAGGATGGAGGCTGTGGAGGAGGTCGTGGAGCTTGAGGTCACCACTCGGCTTGGGGTGGTGGGGAAGGTCCGGATCAGCGAAGAGCTTAGTTCGGAGGAGTAGGCTGAGATCCTAGCCTGCGTGCAAAAGAATGTGGATGTCTTCGCTTGGAGCGCCGCGGAGATGCCCGGGATTGATGCGGATGTGGCTTGCCACCGCCTTAACCTCGACCCTAGCACCCTCCCCATCCGCCAAAAGAAGAGGGCCACAGTAGACAAGCTGGAGGGGCCGATCCGCGAGGAGGTGAAAAAGCTCCTACAAGCAGGTTTTTTGTCGGAGATCCAGTATCCAGGCTGGGTCTCCAATGTAGTCATGGTAAAGAAGGGGGGAGGTAAGTGGCGCATGTGTATCGACTTTTCACTACTCAGCCGTCGGTTTTCCTGTAATGTCTTTCTTAGATGCTTTTTCAGGTTATCATCAAATCCGCATGCACCCCCCGGACATCAAAGATGTCTCCTTCATCACGGGGGACGGATGCTACTATTATAAGAAGATGCCCTTCGGGCTCAAGAATGCAGGTGCCACATATCAAAGGATGATGGATCGGGTCTTTCGCGAACAAAGGGGAAGAAACTTAGAGGTCTATGTTGATGATCTCATGGTAAAAAGCCGGGACCTTGGGTCTCACCTCCGAGACCTTGAGGAGATGATAAGTAATAAAATATATGTATTTTTAGTATAATTATTAGTATAGTTTTAATTAATATTGTGAATTTTCTATGTAAATTAATGAATAAATTGCTTCTTTATTAATTCTGGTTTCTAACTTAGTTTTATTTTTTTTTTTTGCATTTTTTGCAAATTTTTCATAGGTCACGCCCTAGGTCACGCCCGTGACCAAGGGCGTGTAATTTTAAAGATCAAATATCAACAGGATGGCTCAATGCAGATCAAATCCCGACAAATCGCTCAAGTCACGCCCGAGGTCACGCCTGTGACCAAGGGCGTGTAATTTTAAAAGCCAAATTTCCAGCTGGCAGCCGTTTTCAGGTGAAATCTCGAAGAGTTGATCAAGTCACGCTCGTGACTCTACAAGTCACGCCCGTGTTCCAGTAGAGTCACGCCCGTGAGCCGCCAGCGCGTCACGTCTCGAAGCCGCGCCCATGCTGCCGACATCAGCCACCCATAGTCACGCCCGTGACTCACCAAGTCACGCCCGTGAAATACCAAGTCACGCCCGTGTACAACCATGTTTGATGGCCAGACCTTCCAGAAGGCGGCGAATACAGTCGAGCAAATGTCACGCCCTAAGTCACGACCGTGACACTCAAGTCACGCCCGTGACCTAGGGCGTGTAAAACTCAAATTTTCCCTATAAATAGAGGGGCTCGGCTGAAGTATTTTTCATCCAAATTTTGAGTAGTTCTTGTTGTATTGTGAGTTCTTTTGAGTGATTGAGAGCTTCTCTTATGCAATTCTGTTTAAGTTCGTTTTTAGTTTTTTTTTCGTCTTCCTAGTCTAGTTGTAATGCTGATTTCAGAAATAAAATGATGTTTTTCTCATTTGGATCATCTTCTTTTTATTAATGTTAGCGTGTGTGCGTGTATGAGTTTAGCTTCATTGCTTTCATAATTTAGTTTTATTGCTTTTATAGTTAGGTTTATTGCTTTCATAATCTAGGTTTACTGTTTTCATAACTTAGATTTACAAGCTTTCATAAAATAGTTTTATCGTTTTCTTTTTCGCCTTATTTTATCGCTTTCATTTTAAACGTTTTCTTTTCAGTTTTTTTAGAGTGTGTGCGTGTATGAGATAGTATTTTCATTTTTTGTAACTTAGTTTTATTTCAGTCTTTATATAACTGCTATATACCACCCCCATCTTGAATAAGAGACTAATTTACTTTAGCACTTATTTAAGTCGGTTGGGACGGATATTATTTCTGCACCTTTATAAGTCTTTTCATTTCTATACCACCCCCTTCTTGAATAAGAGGCTAAGAACTTTTTAGCACTTGTTTAAGTTGGTTGGGACGGATACTATTACTGTTTTTATATAAGTCTTTTTATTTTCTTTTATCCGCTTATATCCGCTTTAATTATTAAACATGTATTTTTCAACCGATAATGCCGTCTCCATTCCGATGAGTGGCTAATTTCCTTTAGCGCATGATGTCGAAGAGCATTGGGACACAAAAATAGTTTTTTCAATAAAATTAAAACATCTCTTTCTAAAATAATTAACGCTTAAGGTTTACCCGAGAATCACGTTGAGTGGAGCCACATAATCGATGTGCGGTTTTCATTTCCGTTTTCGTACCTAGTTAGCCGAGAGGCTCGTGTGTACGAACTGATCACTCACGGGTAAAGAGAAGTGCGCTCTACCCTCGAGAGAGGACGAGGTAATTCTCCCGAATTGGAAATAAAAACCCAATAGCGGGGTTCACAACATAAAGCGAGTATTAAGAAGATTCGATTGTAGAATGAGAGTTCGGTCGAATATTCATAATCTCAGGTGGGCGTACCCTCGAGAGAGGAGCGTTCATAATTATGGAACCTCCACGGCCAAGTCATTTTAATATTTTGAAAAGTCATCACTTTTAATTCTACGAAAAAATCTACTTTCGTCTCAAGGTAATTCGACGTCGCGCGCTATATTTCTCATCGCTTAGAACTCTAGTTAATCGCTTATTATCATCTTTCGCATTTTATCATTTAGAACTCTAGTTAAATCAACTAAAAAAATTATTCCGATAAGATAATAGTTCGTTCCTCGAAGTAGCATAATCAACACGACCCGCGGAAATATACGATACCGATATTTTCTAAAAATATCCTGTATTACTTGCGATAAGGTATACTTGCCTTTATCAAATGATTAATTTGGACTAAAAATTCAAACACAGATTTCCAAACTCATTTAGTGCAAAACTCTCCTTTTCTACTATTCAATTCAATAGAATTCGGCGTTGTAGCTGAAGCGTAATTGTCAATATTCCGAAAGAAGAAAAAGACCGTTACTTCTATCCTTCGATAGGATAACGGTTAATTTCTCAAAGTAGGAGTACTTGCGAGACTCTTCGAAAACATCCACCAATTCTAAACTCTTAATATAAAGGTTATCTTTTATTTATAAAACAAAAAGAAGAAGTCCAAGGTAAATCATCAAGTTTTTGGCGCCGTTGCCGGGAAACTTTGTGTTGTTATTTGAAAGTAGGAACTGCTATTAATTTTATTCCTTATCTATATATTTTTTTAAAAAAAATATATATATATATATATAAAATATATATATAAAAACTTATATTTATAAAAATTAACAATAAAACAGAAAATCCAAAAATATTGTTTTTAGTATATGACCCGAGGAAACTCGTCGGACGATTCGACTATTCCTTTTGACCCCGAAATCGAGCGCACTCTCCGTGAGCGCATCCGATCTCGTGATCAAAACTTACTCGACACCCCCGAAGAGTCACTCGGAGATACTGCAAATATGGGCGATCCAATTCCAAATGCGGCCCCGGCCCGGACAATGGCATATTATGCCCGACCGAATTTGGAAGATACAGGATCAAGTATTACTCGCCCGACAGTTAATAATAATAATTTCGAAATAAAATCCAGCATAATTCAAATGGTACAACAGTCGATTCAGTTCGACGGTTTGCCAGATGAGGACCCAAATCAGCACCTTTCAAACTTTTTAGAAATATGCGACACCTTTAAAATTAATGGCGTCACTGATGACGCCATTCGTTTACGCTTATTTCCATTTTCGCTACGGTCAAAGGCCAAATCGTGGTTGACTTCTCTTCCGAGAGGGTCCATAACCACGTGGGCCCAATTGACGGAATTTTTCTTAACTAAATATTTTCCTCCGTCAAAAACCGCAAAACTACGCACAGATATCACATCCTTTGTACAATTCGATTCCGAGTCTCTTTATGAGACTTGGGAGCGTTTTAAAGAATATTTGTGTAGGTGTCCTCATCACGCGCTACCAACTTGGCTACAGGTCCAAACATTTTATAATGGTTTAAATTTTTCTAGGCGGCAGATGATCGATGCGGCCTCCGGGGGAACGTTAAACAACAAAACCCCGGAGACCGCTCAAGCTCTGATCGACGAAATGGCCATGAACGCGTACCAATGGAACGTGCCAAGGTCGCGTCCTAATAAACCGGCTGGTCTTTTTGAGTGGACGCCACTACTTTCTTAGCCTCACAGGTAGAGCGGCTAAGTAAGCAGGTGGCGGAGATGACTGTTTCCTCCTCCACTCCCGCTTGGAAGAATAATAATAATAATAATAATAATACCGTAATCGAAGAATCGGTGGATTACCTCGGTAATCCGGTTAGGCCCCCCTTCAACCCTACTAACAACCCGTATAGTAATAATTATAATCCGGGTTGGACCCACCCTAATTTCTCCTGGAGCAATCCTAACAATGCTCAGAGGCCCCCAAATATGAATCCTCAGGGATTTCCGCAAGGAATTCCGCAGGGATTCCAGCCTCCTCCTCCAAAACCTTCGCCGCTCGAAGATATTTTGTCAAAATACATCGCGTACAACGATTCAAATATCCGAAATCTTACCGGATCGATTAAAAGCATGGAAAACCAGGTTGGACAACTTGCAAAGATGGTCTCCGAGCGGCCATACGGAGCTCTACCAGGGAATACGGAGCCAAACCCATGGGAAAATGCCAACGCTATAACCCTTCGAAGCGGCAAGGAGGTCGTCTCCCCATTGCGGGTTGAGCCTAAGGTATGCATTTCGCCTCCGCCCCCTCCACCCTCTTCTTCGATTCTAATTGCTCCGGATTTTCCGGTTGCGCCGAATGTTTCGAGTCCTCGAATTCCTTACCCGTCTAAAATTAATAAAGAGAAGGAGGACGAAAATTATCAAAAATTTTTGCGTATTTTAAAACAAATTCAAATAAACATCCCCTTCTGCGAGGCACTCTCCCAAATGCCGAAATACGCGAAATATCTTAAGGAGTTGCTTTCTAATAAAAAATGACTCGAGGATGTTTCGCGTGTTTCCCTTAACGCAGAATGTTCGGCTGTTCTCCTTAACAAATTGCCGCCAAAACTGAACGACCCAGGACGGTTCTCCATCCCGTGTCTCTTTGGCAATATGTTAATAAAGTACGCTCTTGCGGACTTAGGCGCCAGCATCAATTTGATGCCTTTTTCTCTTTTCAAAAAACTCGATTTAGGCGTCCCGAGTCCGACAAAAATGAGCATCCAACTCGCGGATCGCTCGATAAAGTACCCAATAGGGGTAGCGGAGGATGTTCTGGTCAAGGTCGACAAGTTTATCTTCCCGGTAGACTTTGTCATCCTGGACATAGAGGAGGATGTCGAGGTACCCATCATCCTCGGTCACCCCTTTCTTGCAACCTCCCGCGCATTAATCGATGTCAGTAACGGTCGCCTCCTCCTTCGAGTTGGAGACGACGAAGTTACTTTACATATCAACCCCTCCATGCGAAACTCACTATCGAATGATGATTCCTGTTTCAATTTGGAATCCGCGTTTGTGGACGAGTGTTCTTCTCTTTCGGAATTGCTATCTTTAATGATAGACGATTCGGATATGGCGAATCAACCTCCTTTAGAAGAATTACCGCCAGATTCGCCTTTCGAGCCTTTCGATTCAAAAGATTTAAAAATCTCCACTTCCTATGAAGAACCTCCGGTCTTGGAGCTTAAGCAACTCCCCGACCATTTAAAATATGCTTTTCTAGCCGCGAACTTAAAACTTCCGGTTATAATATCTTCTACTTTAACTGATTCAGAAACATCCGAATTGGTTGAAGTTTTATCTAAACATCGTCGTGCAATTGCATGGCAAATTTCCGATATCAGGGGAATCAACCCCTCATTCTGCTCCCACAAAATGTTTCTCGAAGAAAACCCCCGCAAAATAATTCAGCCTCAACGGCGACTTAACCCGAACATGCGGGAAGTCGTTAAGACTGAAATTATTAAACTCCTCGATGCGGGGATTATCTATCCTATTTCCGATAGTACGTGGGTAAGCCCCGTACAAGTCGTCCCGAAAAAGGGCGGTATAACGGTCGTGGCAAACACGAATAACGAATTAATCCCAACTCGTACTGTTACGGGTTGGAGGGTGTGCATCGACTACAGAAAACTAAATGATGCCACCAGAAAAGACCACTTTCCGTTACCATTTATTGATCAAATCTTAGAGCGTCTCTCCGGTCATCCTTTTTATTGCTTCCTTGATGGTCTCTCGAGATTTTTCCAAATCCCTATTTCACCCGAGGACCAAGAAAAAATGACTTTTACTTGCCCTTTCGGCACCTTCGCATATCGAAGGTTGCCGTTTGGCCTCTGTAACGCGCCAGCTACATTCCAAAGATGTATGCTGGCAATATTTGGCGAGCTAGTAGAAGACATAATGGAAGTCTTCATGGATGACTTCTCCGTCTTTGGAGACTCTTTTAAAAATTGTTTAAAAAATTTAGATAGAGTCCTCCAATGGTGCGAGGAGACGAACTTAGTCTTGAACTGGGAGAAATGCAACTTCATGGTCCGAGAGGGTTTAGTCCTCGGCCATAAAATTTCTTCCAAAGGGATGGAGGTCGATAAGGCCAAAGTCGCTATAATTGAACAACTTCCTGTTCCTTCGAACGTCAAATCAATTAGAAGTTTTCTTGGCCACGCAGGTTTTTATCGGCGGTTTATTCAAGATTTTTCAAAAATAACCAAACCGCTAACTCACCTCCTGGAAAAGGATTCCCCATTCATTTTTGACACGGCCTGCGTAGAGGCGTTTAATTTTATTAAAAAGCAACTTATCAATTCTCCAATTCTGGTGGCGCCAGATTGGTCTCTTCCGTTTGAGATTATGTGCGACACGAGCGATATCGCGGTAGGAGCCGTCTTAAGCCAACGCGTAACTAAATATTTTCATCCAATATATTACGCTTCTCGCACACTCAATGCCGCACAGGCTAACTACACCACGACGGAAAAGGAACTTCTCGCCGTCATCTTTGCTTTTGATAAATTCCGACCCTACGTAACGCTTTCACACGTAATCGTTTCACTGATCACTCCGCCTTAAAATATCTTTTGGCCAAAGTTGATGCTAAGCCTCGCTTACTTCGATGGATCCTTCTTTTACAGGAATTTGACTTAGAGATCCGGGATAAGAAGGGGGCTGAAAATTTAGCAGCCGACCACCTCTCACGTTTAGAACACCCCGTCGCAGAAGCGCTCGTCGAACCCGAAATAGACGATCGATTTCCTGAGGAGCGCCTTTTAATTATAAATAATATAAAAACTTCTTCTACCCCTTGGTTCGCAGATTACGCGAACTATTTAGTCGCGCGGGTCCTTCCAAAAGATTTTTCGACTCAGCAGAAGAAGAAATTCTTCTCTGACTTGAAAAACTACTTTTGGGAGGACCCCTTTCTCTTTCGCGTCTGCGCCGACCAAGTAATACGAAGATGTGTTTCAAGCGAGGAGGGTGCGCAAATATTGTGACATTGCCATGAGGGTCTGGCTGGAGGGCATTACCAAGCCAACCGGACCACGCGGAAAGCGTTAGAGTCAGGCTTTTATTGGCCCACTCTCTTTAAGGATGCTCACACTTTTGTGAGTATATGCGATAGCTGCCAGCGGTCGGGTAACATCTCTCGTCGTGACGAGATGCCCCAAAATTTTTATTTAGAATGCGAAATCTTCGATTTGTGGGGCATAGACTTTGTAGGCCCCCTACCTCCTTCTTTTAATAATCGCTATATTTTAGTGGCGGTCGACTACGTATCTAGGTGGGCGGAAGCGCAAGCTCTGCCCACCAATGATGCGCGCGTCGTCGTCCATTTTAAAAAAAAATTATTTTCTCGCTTTGGCACGCCCCGTGCAATAGTAAGTGATAGGGGCACGCACTTCTACAATGCCCAGTTTTCAAAAATTTTATCTAAGTACGGCGTCACGCATAAGCTCGCCACCGCCTATCACCCCCAAACGAGCGGCCAAGTAGAGGTAGTAAATCGCGAGATAAAACGCATTCTGGAAAAAACCGTCTCTTTAAATAGGAAGGATTGGTCCTCAAAACTCGACGATGCGTTGTGGTCATATCGTACGGCATACAAGACCGCTATCGGTTGTACGCCCTATCGATTAGTCTACGGCAAAGCGTGCCATTTACCGGTAGAGTTAGAACACCGCGCTTTTTGGGCCTTAAAATTTTTAAATCTCGATTCGAACTTAGCCTCCGAGAATAGGAAATTCCATTAAATGAACTCGATGAATGGCGTGCGAACGCTTATGAGAGTAATAAATTTTATAAGGAGCGTTCTAAGTTCTACCAAGATCGAAAAATTAAATTTCCAAAAACTTTCGCGCCGGGCGATCTTGTCCTTCTTTATAATTCACGTCTTCGTCTTTTTCCGGGTAAGCTCAAATCCCGCTGGTCCGGCCCCTTTGAAGTCAAAGAGGTTTGGCCGTATGGGACCGTTCTTATCTCTCACCCCAAAAAAGGCGATTTTAAAGTCAACGGCCACCGTTTAAAACTATATCTTGCGGGCGATCCGGTGGACGGACACACGGAATCTTTAACCCTCCCCAATTTATAATCTCACCACGCCAAATGCGTCAAGCTACGCGACGGTAAACAAAGCGCTTGTGGGAGGCACCCCATATTTATCTAATATTTTTATTATGCTTTTTTATCTCTTTTTGCAGGGTTTCTTACGACCCCGCCAGCTTTCATTCAGGGAAGCCTTTTTGCTTCCTCTTTCCTTTTGTATATATTGCAATGTTATTTTCTCTTCTTCATACTTACATTACAACATTGGGGACAATGTTGGGTTTTAAGTATGGGGGTGTTTTACTGTTTTCATTAAAAAAACCAACAAGGCTTCTTTTTACAAAAACAAAAAAAATTAGGTACTTTTTATACTTTGTCACAAAAAAAAACAAATCAACAAAAAAACAAAACAACTCTACAAAAAATTATATTTTTTACTTTGTCATAATACAAACAAAAAAAATAAACAAAAAAACACAAAACTCTACAAAAACTTTTGTATTTTTTTTACTTTGTCATAATACAAAAAATTTACAAATTACAAAAAAAACAAAAAAAAAGATATAACTATATGTAGTTGAAAAAACAAAAATAATATCCAAAAATAAAAACCGTACTTTACTTTTATTCTTAAAGCATTTAGTTTCGAGAGTATATGTTTGTGGATTTTCGTAATCGCTAGTTTTACTATTTGTTTGTTTATCTAAGATCGATAGATTTAAACGTTCGGGGTTAAGTTTTAAAGAATATCTTGTGTTTTTAATTTAAATAGAGGCTTTGTTATCAAGCACTACTTCTACTAGCTAAAATAGAGACATGTGTATTATGTTGGCAAAACAACTTTAGACTGTAATTATCCCTACTTTATGTCTTCAGGAATCTATGAATATTCAACTTACTAAGGTTGCTCTCAAAACTTTTTTTATTATTCTAGAATTTCTCTTGAAAACCCCTTGTATACACCAATTTAGCATGGCAAAACAAAAAAAGGAAGAAAAAAAAGATCTTATGTCAATGGGAATACAAAAATTCCGTAAACATAGGCACCCAATATTTGTTAAAAGAGATCCTATGTCAATGGGAATTGCAAATTCCGTAAACACAGGCATTGGGTTAATTAAAAGGTCAATTTTCCCTCGTACACCAACGATGGGAGTCAAAGGAAACTATATAAGAGGGGTGAGATGATACAATTCATCACCCCTAATTCAAGTACTCTTCTATTTGCCAAGGCTTTTTACCCCCTTTTCCCTTAACCAAATTATTGTTTCTAGTTTTAATTCAAAAAATCATTTGAGAGCATAATTAGTAACTTATATTTTTCCTTCATGTTTCTTTAAACAAAGGTTATTATAATTTTGATCTAATCTCGTTTACTAATGATTGCAATTTTGTTTGCTATTTGGTTAATTAAGAAGTCTTTTGGCCAGGACATTTCTTTCTACTTAAATCATTTGCATAATTTAGGACTTAACTCTTATTACTCCGAATTTTTATTTTTCAGTCTCTTATGATTAAAATAAAGCGATAGCCAAAAATTAGAACTTATGTTAGTCCCCTATAGATCTCTCTTACTTTTGCTCTGGAATAGCAAAAGCTTAAGTATGGGGGTATTTGATAAGTAATAAAATATATGTATTTTTAGTATAATTATTAGTATTGTTTTAATTAATATTGTGAATTTTCTATGTAAATTAATGAATAAATTGCATCTTTATTAATTCTGGTTTCTAACTTAGTTTTATTTTTGTTTTTGCATTTTTTGCAAATTTTTCCCAGGTCACGCCCTCGGTCACGCCCGTGACCAAGGCGTGTAATTTTAAAGATCAAATATCAATGGGACGGCTCAATGCAGATCAAATCCCGACAAATCGCTCAAGTCACGCCCGAGGTCACGCCCATGACCAAGGGCGTGTAATTTTAAAAGCCAAATTTCCAGCTGGCAGCCGTTTTCAGGTGAAATCTCTAAGAGTTGATCAAGTCACGCCCGTGACTCTACAAGTCACGCCCGTGTTCCAGTAGAGTCACTCCCGTGAGCCGCCAGCGCGTCACGTCTCAAAGCCGCGCCCATGCTGCCGACATCAGCCACCCATAGTCACGCCCGTGACTCATCAAGTCACGCCCGTGACATACCAAGTCACGCCCGTGTACAACCATGTTTGACGGCCAGACCTTCCAGAAGGCGGCGAATACAGCCGAGCAAATGTCACGCCCTAAGTCACGGCCGTGACCTAGGGCGTGTAAAACCTAAATTTCCCTATAAATAGAGGGGCTCGGCTGAAGTATTTTTCATCCAAATTTTGAGTAGTTCTTGTTGTATTGTGAGTTCTTTTGAGTGATTGAGAGCTTCTCTTATGCAATTCTGTTTAAGTTCGTTTTTAGTTTTTTTTTTTCGTCTTCCTAGTCTAGTTGTAATGCTGATTTCAGAAATAAAATGATGTTTTTCTCATTTGGATCATCTTCTTTTATTAATGTTAGCGTGTGTGCGTGTATGAGTTTAGCTTCATTGCTTTCATAATTTAGTTTTATTGCTTTTATAGTTAGGTTTATTGCTTTCATAATCTAGGTTTACTGTTTTCATAACTTAGATTTACAAGCTTTCATAAAATAGTTTTATCGTTTTCTTTTTCGCCTTATTTTATCGCTTTCATTTTAAACGCTTTCTTTTCAGTTTTTTTAGAGTGTGTGCTTGTATGAGATAGTATTTTCCTTTTTTGTAACTTAGTTTTATTTCAGTCTTTATATAACTGCTATATACCACCCCCATCTTGAATAAGAGGCTAATTTACTTTAGCACTTATTTAAGTCGGTTGGGATGGATATTATTTCTGCACCTTTATAAGTCTTTTCATTTCTATACCACCCCCTTCTTGAATAAGAGGCTAAGAACTTTTTAGCACTTGTTTAAGTTGGTTGGGACGGATACTATTACTGTTTTTATATAACTCTTTTTATTTCCTTTTTGTCCGCTTATATCCGCTTTAATTATTAAACATGTAATTTTCAACCGATAATGCCGTCTCCATTCCGATGAGTGGCTAATTTCCTTTAGCGCACGATGTCGAAGAGCATTGGGACACAAAAATAGTTTTTTCAATAAAATTAAAACATCTCTTTCTAAAATAATTAACGCTTAAGGTTTACCCGAGAATCACGTTGAGTGGAGCCACATAATCGATGTGTGGTTTTCATTTCCGTTTTCGTACCTAGTTAGCCGAGAGGCTCGTGTGTACGAACTGATAACTCACGGGTAAAGAGAAGTGCGCTCTACCCTCGAGAGAGGACGAGGTAATTCTCCCGAATTGGAAATAAAAACCCAATAGCGGGGTTCACAACATAAAGCGAGTATTAAGAAGATTCGATTGTAGAACGAGAGTTCGGTCGAATATTCATAATCTCAGGTGGGCGTACCCTCGAGAGAGGAGCGTTAATAATTATGGAACCTCCACGGCCAAGTCATTTTAATATTTTGAAAAGTCATCACTTTTAATTCTACGAAAAAATCTATTTTCGTCTCAAGGTAATTCGACGTCGCGCGCTATATTTCTCATCGC
The DNA here is from genome assembly GCA_033032865.1 of Dactylorhiza incarnata. Taxonomy (NCBI): domain Eukaryota; kingdom Viridiplantae; phylum Streptophyta; class Magnoliopsida; order Asparagales; family Orchidaceae; genus Dactylorhiza; species Dactylorhiza incarnata. The sequence goes on from JAWHQI010000031.1 coordinate 11,422,519, forward strand.
TTAGAACTCTAGTTAATCGGTTATTATCATCTTTCGCATTTTATCATTTAGAACTCTAGTTAAATCAACTAAAAACATTATTGCGATAAGATTATAGTTCGTTCCTCGAAGTAGCATAATCAACACGACCCGCGAAAATATACGATCCCGATATTTTCTAAAAATATCCTGTATTACTTGCGATAAGGTATACTTGCCTTTATCAAATGATTAATTTCGACTAAAAATTCAAACACAGCTTTCCAAACTCATTTAGTGCAAAACTCTCCTTTTCTACTATTCAATTCAATAGAATTTGGCGTTGTAGCCGAAGCGTAATTGTCAATATTCCAAAAGAAGAAAAAAACTGTTACTTCTATCCTTCGATAGGATAACGGTTAATTTCTCAAAGTAGGAGTACTTGCGAGACTCTTCGAAAACATCCGCCAATTTTAAACTCTTAATATAAAGGTTATCTTTTATTTATAAAACAAAAAGAAGAAGTCCAAGGTAAATCATCAGGAGACGTTTGGGACCCTACAAAAGTATAAGATGAAACTCAACCCCTTGAAGTGTGTCTTCGGGGATAGCCGAGGGAAATTCCTGGGTCACTTGCTCACCCCGGCAAGGGTGGAGCCTAACCCAGATAAGGTCAAGGCGATAATAGAGTTGGGGTTGCCAAGAAACCCGAAGGAGGTTCAGAGCCTCACGGGGAAGCTGGCCGGACTTAGCATGTTCCTCTCCAAGGCAGGGGAGAAGTGTGCACCCTTCTTCAAGGTACTGAGGGGCAATAAAAAATTCGAATGGACCCGGAGTGTGAGGAAGCTTTTCAGGCTTTGAAAGGACAACTCACCCAAACCCCCCTACTTCAAGGGCTGAGACCGGGAGAAGACCTATCCCTATACCTGGGAGTAGGATCTGAGGCGGTGAGTTCAGTACTGATCCGGGAGGAGGGAAGATAGCAATTCCCTATCTACTATGTCAGCCGAGTACTGAAGAAGGCGGAGCTCCGGTACCCAATTTTGGAGAAGTTGTCCTTCACATTGGTGGTGGCGGCTCGGAGGCTCCGGCCCTACTTTCAGGCACATTCAATCAAAGTAGTAACAGATCACCCACTTCGCAAAGTCATGGAAGGGGTGGAACACTCGGGAAGATTGGCAAAGTGGTCCATGGAGCTGAGTGAGTTCAACATTACGTTCGTCCCTCGGGCGTCAATCAAGGCCCAAGCAGTGGCAGACTTCATGGCTGACTACACATCCGAAGTGGGGTAACATGAACCGCCTCCCCAAGTGGCATGGAAGATGTTGGTGGATGGTGCGTCAGGAAGGCACTCCTATGGAGGGGAATCATCCTGGTAAGCCCTCAAGGTACAAAGATCGAACAAGCTCTAAACATCCACTTTCCGATTACCAATACCCAAGCTGAGTATGAGGCGGTGATAGCGGGTCTCCGGCTGGCCCAGGAACTTGGAGTGCAAGATGTGGAGGTCTCGACGGACTCCATGGTGGTGGTATGCCAAGTCCGGGGAGAGTTTGAAGCGAAGGATCTGACTCTCCAGCGGTACCTGGAGAAGGTCATGGGAGTCATCGGGCGATTTCGCACTTTCTCCATCAGACACGTGCCAAGGGAGGAGAGCACCCCCGTGGACCTCCTAGCCAAGTTCGGTCCCCGAGCAGGCAGAACGATTTCGGAACTCTTCCGACCCAACATCGATGAAGGAGAACTGATGGAGATAGATCAGCGGACCTCGTGAATGGATCCTTTCATCACCTTCCTATCATCAGGGAAGTTCACAGAAAGAGACATAGACAACTGATGCTTCAGGTATAAGTCAGCTTATTATTCCTTGCATGCAGGAGGGCTATATAGGAAAACTCTCTCGGGACTCCTGGCCCGTTGTGTTTCCGAGGAAGAGGTCCTGAAAATCCTGGAGGAAATTCACTCCGGGGAGTGTGACAGTCATTCCGGGAGCCGAACCCTGGAGGGGAGGGTGTTGAGACAAGGCTATTTCTGGCCCACCCTCAGCAAAGATGCGGCCGAGTTCGCAAGGAGGTGTTCAAAGTGCCAACTCTATGCTCCACTCCAACTCCTCCCAGCCCAGAGACTTCGGACCATCACAGCTCCGTGGACTTTTGCCATATGGGGGTTGGACCTAGTTGGCCCTTTCCCTCAAGCTAGTGGCCAGAGAAGGTTCTTGCTGGTCATGATCGATTATTTTTCCAAGTGGGTAGAAGTGAAGGCGCTCGCTAAGGTAACATCTCAAGTTGTAAGGAATTTTGTGTGGGGAGAGATAATTTGCAGGCACGGGCTCCCTCTGGCCATAGTGACGGACAATGGGCCACAGTTTGCTAGCGAAGAGTTTGTTAGCTTCTGCACCCAGCTTGGCATCGACCTCAGGTTCGCATCGGTTCATCACCCGAGAAGCAACGGCCAAGTGGAGGCGGCAAACAAAATAATCATCAACCCGCTAAAGAAGAAGGTGGAGAACCTCCGGGGGAACTGGGTAGAGCAGCTACCATCCGTTCTCTGGGCCCTAAGGACTACCCCTAACACCGCCACCGGAGAAACCCCGTTCAAACTTTCTCATGGGTCCGAAGCAGTCCTTCCCATAGAGTTCGAAGTAAAGACCCCAGGGTGATCGCCGCAGGTGAAGGGAATGAAGAGTGGCTAGTGGCCAATGACGAGGAACAAAGGCTATCCTTGGACCTGGTGGAGGAACTCCGGGACCAGGCCACCATCAGGCAGGAGGAATCAAGCGACGAATGACCCGATATTTTGACAAGCACATCCGAGTAAAGCACTTTCAGAAAGGAGATCTGGTCTTGAAAAAGGTCGACGCAGCTGGTAGAGGGGCCGCGGTAGGTAAGCTCAACCCCAATTGGTAGGGTCCATACATTGTAAGCGAAGTGCTCAAGTCGGGGGGTATCACCTCCGAGATGTGGAAGGGGTACCTCTCGGCCGAGCCAGAAGTGGAGACGATTTGAAGCGATTCTACCCTTGAAAGTTTTATTATGATATTAGTTGAATACTTTACTTCTTCACTTGATAGTTATAGTTGTTATGGGAAGTCAGGCAAGGGGACAAGTATTGGTGCTGGAATTCCCCAGATCGATTCCGCTCGCGGGCTCTCACTAGATGGGGGTTTCAGGTTGATCTCTGGAGAGGCTGGCAAGGGGACAAGTTTTTATGCTGGAATGCCCCAGATCAATTCCACTCCCGGGCTCTCACTAGACGGGGGTTTTCAGGTTGATCTCTAGAGAGGCTGGCAAGGTGACAAGTTTTTATGCTGGAATGCCCCAGATCGATTCCGCTCCCGGGCTCTCACTAGATGGGGGGGTTCAGGTTGATCTCTGGAGAGGCTGGCAAGGTGACAAGTATTGGTGCTGGAATGCCCCAGATCGATTCCGCTCCCGGGCTCTCACTAAATGGGGGGTTTCAGGCTGATCTCTGGAGAGGCTGGCAAGGGGACAAGTTTTTATGCTGGAATGCCCCAGATCGATTCCGCTCCCGGGCTCTCACTAGATGGGGGGTTTCAGGTTAATATCTGGAGAGGCTGGCAAGGTGACAAGTATTGGTGCTGGAATGCCCCAGATCGATTCCGCTCCCGGGCTCTCACTAGACGGGGGGTTTCAGGTTGATCTCTGGAGAGGCTGGCAAGGTAACTAATATCGATGCTGGAAGGCATCAGGTCCATTCCTCTCCCGGGCTCTCACTAAACGGGATGTGCAACATGATCACTGGGGAAGTTGGCAAGGAGATGAGTTCTTCATAAGGTCAGGATGATATGCCTCAGGTTGGCGAGCCTTCGACGCTGACCCGCGCCTTCTCGCTCGGCGAGCCTGTTCGCTCGGCGAGAAGAAAGATTTCGCACGATTGTATGCGAGTGACGAGAATCAACCCTAAGCACTCTGGGGTATCCGGTGTTCGGCAGAGAGGTCGCCGGCATAGGGTGGGAGGCGAGCTCTCGCCGAAAAGGAAAGTATCTAGCGAAACCTAAAGGAAGATGCATACCTAAAGGGTAATGATTCTAAGGCAAACGGCGAAAGGCCGGAGCAGCCGGCAACGTCATATGCCTATCTATTCGATAACATAATATGCGAGAATGAACGTCGCGAGAATAACTTTCGCGAAGACGAATATCGAGGTAAGCGAGAACGGGATATCAACACACGAAAATAACAAAACAGAAAAGACAAGCACAATGAACAACGCAAAATCTGCATTTACATTCCACAGTTCGGTTACAATTCACGGCGATCTCGCCGATCAAAAGTTACAAAAATGGGAAGGGAGGCGAGCTTCAGGAATCACTCGCGAACTCTTCCTCGTCATCGCTGCTCTTCACTGGTGGAAGCGGGATAAAGAGCTCTGGGACGATGTCTTCCAGGGTCATGTCGGCCGCGTCGTCTGCTAGGAGGCCGGCCGCCTTCATCATCTGGAAGATGTAGCGAGCTGACTCGGTGGACTCCAAGCGAATTTACTCATCTCGCGATCGCCGCTCTTCCTTCAGACGGCGAGGAGAAGGGGGAACGACGGCACGGGTGAGCTCACAATTTCGGGATTTTAGCCCGGCCACCTCGCCCTCTAATTCTGGATGCGAGCGTCGGCTCTTCCGGCGGCCTCGACATCCTGCAAGAAAGATAAATTTAGGGAACAAAATGCCGAAGGAAAGGAAGGTGACGAGGTCTAGGTAACTCACCACACTGCCCTCCACGGCGAGCAACTTTTCCTTCAGCTGCGCGTTCTCGGCAAGAAGCCCCTGATAGGCCCTCGCGAGCTCCACGTTCTGAAGCTCCAGTTGCAAGCAGCGTCTCCCCGTCATGTGGGCGAGCTCGGCAGAGCGCAACTGGAACCTCGCGCTCTCAAAAGCGAGGGTCCTCGCCGTCTCGTCTTTATAATCCCCCGCGTCCTAGTGTCCATAGAGGATGAATGAGAAATCAAAGGCGTGGCCGCTGACGGTCTTCTTCTCCACCCAGGTGGGGAGGATGGTGGAGATGTCCGCCCGGTTCGTCTCCGGCTTCAAGTTCACCAAGAGCTCGCCGGTCTCATCTCGGCGCCTCTGGCCGAGACCGAAGTTATAATGGTTGACGGGGATGGGCGGAGCAGAGGTTCTGGCAGCCTCCTGGCTGGGCTCATCGTCCTCACCTCCCGCGGAGAGGCAGGTGAGGTCGAACTCATCGAAAGCGGCCTCGCGAGGCTCCTTCCCCTTCGAGGAGGCGAGCGAGACCTTGCTCTTTTTACTCTTTTTCTTCGGCGGAGATTTTTGGGGAAGGGCATGGCTACTAGAAGCCCCTGGTCTCTTGCGAGAGGAAGGCTCACCTAGTGTGACGGCGCCTCGGCAAGCCTCCGCCCCCATGGTAGCGAGAGCAAGGGTAGCGTCGGTCTTCCGATTGCTCGCGTAGGGGGGATTGACGGGAAGATCCCGCTCGCCTAAAAAAGCGTTGAAATTTCAATAAATACGGAGTTACTGGGAATAAAGTTCTAGTTATTAAGCGAGATCTTTACCTTCCCCAGCGAGCACTGGAGGCAGCGATTCGAGGTTGCGGCAGAGATGAACAACCTCAAAGTTCTTCTTACAGAAGAACTGATAAAGGAGGGCATCATGTCCTCCGAAGGCAGTGGGCCGGTAGGTCGTCTCGCCGTGCTGGACTGGCGAGATCTGGATATTGCCGAAGTTCCCCTTGACGAAGAGGAACTTCTGGGCCCAGAAGTGGGCCTTGTTGACGGTCTCGTTGACCTTAGGACCTGAGCCCACGAAGTAGGTGGTCCTGTCCTTATAGGCGCGGAAGGAGAACAGCTTCTGAAAGGCCGGAAGACTGAACTCGATGCGCTCCTCACGTAGGTAGTAGGCGAAGGCTGTGATCACCGCAATGGCGTTAGGGGTAAGCTGACCCGGAACAATGACGTAATGCTTGAGCACCTGGCGAGCAGCAAGAAGACCAGGATTAGTTCACATAATGAGCGAGACTTGACCTACAGAAAATAAGAAGCGAGCGAGAGCGATTATTACCTGGCGAACTTCCGGCCACAAGGGAAGACGCAAGCCGACCGCGAAATGAGCGGTGGGGATGGCCAGCTCGTCGACAAGCGGTGCGTTGATCACATCATTCTCGCTAGGATGGCGCGCCTCGAATGGAGGGGTGACGTAGTCGGCGACCGCGGTGAAGTACTCCTCGTCTGTCAGGTTGCAGTGAAAGAAGCTATGCTCGGCGAAAGCCTTAGCAATCTTTCGCCGACCCTCCGACTCGTTAGCGTCGCCACTCATTTCAATAACCTGTGAGAAAGGAAGTAGAATGAGAACGGGAAGGAGCGAGAGCTCTGAAACGGAGGAGGCAAAAGGTTGCCAGTAAATGCGGTGGTTGACTCAGCTATAACAGCCTATTTATAGCAAAAGCAAAAGGGCGGGAAGAATCCCAAGCGCCGGTGGGCGCGGTTAGCCAAAACATCACATCACGGCCGCTGGCGAGAAAGGCCTGCGGGGTTAGTACAAGCAACATTTTTGCGAGATACATTTAGCGAGAATAGAGGGTCCCCGCGAGCACAACATAACATGAGAATGAAATGGACTTATTAGCAGCGAGCGAGAACTAATGAAAAGCTAGTAATAATTATTATAAACGATACAAAGCTAATATATGAGTGGCAAATATATGAGTTGCAAGCCACTACGAGATCATATAGAATAATGGCACTCATTAACAAGTAATAATAGTTCGCGACAACGTAAAAGTTAGCGAGAATCATGGGGCAACCATTTCCACCTACCCCCACCACGTGACCCGGAACGCGGCGGTACCCTAGAATTATAGTAATCCTCGGCCGCACGGCCCTCCCGGTCAATGAGGAAGGCGTAATCCCTCATCCTCGCAATATGCACCTCCGGTGTCGTGACGTTCTCATCGTGATCGCGTTGTCTCGCGGCCCGGAGCCTCGCACATTTTCCATCATTACGGCATGCCTATCCTCGGCGGCTTCTCTGTCCCATCTCGCCTGCATGTTGAGGTCCATCAACATCCGACCATGTTTTCTCAGCAACTCTGCGACTCGTTGTTTCATCATCTCTGGATCTCGCGGATCCCCTAAGAAGTCTTCCACTTGGTCAAGAAGGGGGGACATCTCGTCGTCGCCCAACTCGGAATCGGTAGGTGGATTTTCAGAATTCTCTGCGAAGTATTACGGAAAGGTTAGATAGCGCGCTTGAGTTCGCGCAGGGAAAGGGGCCGTCAGAATGCTTACCCAGAGGGGGGCGAGAAGTCCCAGGGCGGCCCTGGAAGAGGTTACCGTAGTGGGGGTAGAGAGATTTACCTAGACCAGGAGGGTAGGCAGCGCTGTTGATAGGAGGGATTTTTGGCGGCATAGAGCCGCCGGTCTCCTCGCTCGTCATGAGTCGGAACCCATGCCTATCTATAGTTTTGTCGTGAGCAGGCGGAGAAGGAGGCCGCAATGCCTAGCGAGCGGGGGACTTTCGGGGCGAGACTGTAAGAAGCAGAGAATGAAGGTCAGATAGTTGACAAAAGAAGAGGTCAATATGCAAGATTAAGGGTATACCCGCGGCATTCTTGCCAGCGAGATCCATGTCCGCTGGTGGACTTTTGCGAGACCCACCAGCAGGTTCGCCAGCGTCCTCGTTCTGCAAAGCATCCTGCAAATAGGCATGAATCACGGGCAAACTTATTGACTTAAGTTAGAGGGGTAGCTCATACCTTCTCGTGGGGACGGCTATCCGGGGAGGAGTCCAGCAGCACGGAGCCGTCCCCGGTTCGGCAAGCCGCCTTCGCCTTCTTGGTCTTCGGCGACTGAGCGGGAGGCGGCCGATTCATCCAGGCGGGGACCTTAGTCGTAGAAGATAGCCCGCCGGCTCTCACAGCCCTCAGGCGAGCCTCAGCTTCTTCGGAAAGCGGCATCTCCTTGCAGCTACAGTACGGGGCAAAAAGAAAGAAAAGGAAATGGAGGCGCACGACACTAAGGACTCGGGACGATATTTATAGCCCTCAGGGTGGGCCCTACCAAAGATTCCTGACAGATCATCAAGGGCCTGGCGAATACCAGGGGTTGGATGTTTCTTCGCGAGCCTAAATAGCCTCGCGAAGAGCGGGGACTGTGTACAACCCCGATATTCGCCAGGCGAGGAAGCGCGGTGTGGGAAGGCAACGAGATGAAGGAAGTAATAAGAGATGGAGGCCTTAGGGCCGAAGACCTCGCAAAAGGGATCTGGGAGAAATCTCTCTCGGAGGGCTCGCTGAGAGGCGAGCGAGAAGGGCAGGCGAGATAAACACCCGCAGGCAATTTAAAGAAGTTTCCTGAGTTCGACGAAAGGAGTACTGCGTTCGACGAACTCTCCCGAGTTCGTCGAGCCCACCTGTGGCCGTCGAGCTCGCCCCTGTTCGGTGAAATCATCAGCAGTCGACGAAATGTTCTAAGATCATTAAAGCCAAAGGGACGGTCTCGCAAGTGGAGTCGCGAGATCCAGACCTCGGTAGATATATTCAAAGGACTGGGCCAAGCGAGGGCGGGCAAGCCAATACCTCGCAGGACGCTGGCAGAAGAGACCCTTTATTCAGTAAAGAGGTGTTCGGCGAAACGTGTTCAGTGCGCGGCAAAGTTAGTAGTCGATTTCACAGGAAGGCTCGCGAGTTTAGAGCCTCAGCGTCCAGCGAGCTCAATTCAGCGCTCGACAAATGTCGAACGGAGCTCAGCAATCGTCGGACGGCACCCGACGAACAAAATATATTCTATAACAGCGCTCGACAAATTGCAGCAGTGAAGCAGCGGTCGATGACCCGCCCTTCTCAGCTGTCATCGAATAACTTGACGTTCCGTATTTCGTCGAGCTCGTATGTGATCGGCGAAGTGCCCTGCGTTCGACGAAAGGTGTGTTGAGCTCGACGAAGCCAGGAGGTGGTCTCGCTGGAAGACTCGTGAGACCGAACCTCGGTAGATACCGCCAGAATAGGCCAGCGAGGTCCTCGCAGGGCGATCTCCTAGGAGAGGCATCGCGAGCAAGACTCGCGAGAAGGCCCGCGAGAGCTTCAGCAGTAATGTTCTCGCAATTCTATGCCTATAGGTTGATAGGGCCAAATTACCTCTTTTACCCTTGGTGGTCTGCCTCTAGCCTCTCCAAACAGCGGAGTTTGGCTGTTAGCAAACCAATTTGGGGTGCAGATAGTAAAATCAAAAGGCGGAATCTTGCTATCTGCAGGCCAGATAAGAAAACCTATAAATAAGACCTAAAGGGCACCTTTGGAGAGGACTTCACTTCAACTTCTCTCTCCTCAGGCTTTCTTTGGATAGCATTTTCAGAGCTCTCCATGGTGCCCGAGTCTCAGCTTTGGCTTGGCAAGGGAAGCGCTCAAAAATCTTCCGGGTTAGTGGAGGGACCTCCTCGCTGTGACTAAGGTCTTAGTCATCTTCCTTGTCTTCAGTCTACCTTCTCCGAGGGATCAGTAAGGGCTAGCTGCCCCTCATTTCGGTGAGGGCCCCGAGCTCCACAAGAGGCTGAGAAATCGGTTTCAACAACAGGAGCACTGCACAAACACCTCTTTAATTCCTGAAAGGCTTCTTCACACTTATCGCTCCAAACAAAAGCGGTATTCTTCTTGGTAAGCTTAGTTAAAGGTGTCGACAACACTGAGAATTCTTGAACAAATCTCCTGTAGTACCCAGCCAACCCTAAGAAACTCCTTATTTCCTTAGGCGTCAAAGGCGTCTCCCAATCCAACACAGCAGAAATCTTAGTGGGGTCTACAGTAATTCCATCCTTGTTCACCACATTACCCAGAAAGGATACCTGGAAGCCAGAACTCACACTTACTTAGCTTCGCATACAGCTTGTGCTCTCTAAGAGTCGACAATACTAAGCGCAAATGCGTAGCATGCTCCTCAGCACTTCTGGAATATACCAACACATCATCGATGAATACCACAACAAAATGATCCAGAAAATCCTTGAACACGCGGTTCATCATGTCCATAAACGCAGAGGGTGCATTCGTCAAGCCAAAAGACATAACCATAAATTGAAAATGACCATAACGGGAACGAAAGGCAGTCCGGGGAACGTCCGACTCACGGATCCTCAACTGATGGTAGCCTGATCGAAGGTCAATCTTCGAAAACACTGTGCTACCACGCAACTGATCAAACAGATCATCTATCCTCGGCAACGGATACCTGTTCCTGATGGTCACTTTGTTTAACTCTCTATAATCTATGCACAACCTCATAGATCCATCCTTCTTTTTCACGAACAAAACTGGAGCACCCCAGGGTGAAGAACTTGGCCCAATAAATCCACACTATAACAGCTCATCTAACTGAGTTCGCAACTCCTAACTCTCGCGGGGCCATACGGTATAGTGCCTTAGCGATAGGATGAGTGCCAAGCTCAAGATCAATAACGAACTCCACATCTCTATTAGGCGGGAGACCAGGAAGACTGACAGGGAAGACATCAGGAAACTCTCGCACCACCGGAACACCCTCAATACACGGCGATCCAGTAACAGTTTCTACTACAGAAACAAGGTAAGCCAAACAACCGGAAATTATCAGTTTCTGAGCACATACCGCAGAAATTATCGGGGAACACTGGCACGGAGACCCAAAAACACTAATGGGATGACAGTTGTCCATCACAAAGTCTAGACGCTTTTCCTTGCATCGGATGACAGCATCATAACTGGACAACCAGTCCATACCCAAAATCACGTCAAAGTCTTCTAGGTCCAACACTTTGAGATCAGCAACAACCAAGAAATCTCCTAAGAGAATGGGGCAACTTCGGACGCACTGGTTCGAGGATACCAAATCACCAGAAGGGAACTTAACGAGGAACGAATCGCTGGCCAGCTCAGGGGTCAAACTGTGACGCTCGACGAAAGCCCTTGCTATGAACGAATGGGTAGCACCCGAATCGAACAGAACACGCGCCCAACGATTCTTTACCTTAAATCTCCCTATAAGAGCAAAAAAGAAACTAGTCTAATACAGCGAAACTAAAAGGAATCAAGACTAAACATCTGGCTTATGGTCTAACCTGCGATCACTTGGGTCGAAGACTATGCTTGCTCCTGGGTTAACATGTTCAGCTTTCCTCTTCCTTTATCCAGATGCTGCGGCGGCGGCAAGGCTCGAAGCAGAACTGGATGCAATGGGGGTTGAACTAGCGGGCATTAAAACTTCAAGTGCCCCTTCTATCCGCACTGGAAGCAGACTTTATCTTTGGTCCAACAATGGGTCACATCATGCCCCTTCCGCTTGCAAAACGGGCAGAGCACCTCTCCCTTCGGAGCACCCTGAATTGCCAGCACTCGCTGCTACTTTTGAACTCCTTTCCTCTTGAAACACCTTTCAAACGGATGGCCAAAGCGGCCACAAAAACTGCAGGCCTCACCACCTGCTTTCTTCAAGACCGGGGCAGGTGCACCAGAATTTCCTTCTTCTCCAGCCTTTCTCTTTCCCTTCTTCATTATTGATCCTCGATTCTTGGCATTATCAATTGCCTCAACCTTCAGCGCTGCCTCTACTACCTCGGCGTACTTCTCCGACCTGTACGCACTGGCCAGCTGCTGGATATCACTACGGAGACCACCCAAAAATCTCTTTACTCTTCCTTCTTTTGAGGCTACCAGGGCCAGAGCAAACCTGCTCAACTTGCAAAATTCAATCTCATACTCTCTCACCAAGAGCTGTCTCTGCTTCAGATGCAGGAAATCATTCATCAACCGGTCTTGCTCTACCGACGACAAAAACTTTCTTAACAACATTCCTTTGAAGGTTTCCCACGAACATCCTTCAGAAAGGTCTTCCTTCTCCCTCAACCACCAACTCTTTGCGAGACCCTTAAGCTGGTACGCGACAACCATCGCCTTCTGATCTACGGTGATTACTGAATACGTGAACATCTCTTCAATGGCTATAAGCCAATCGTCCAAGGCCACGAAATTAGCTCGTCCATCATACGATGGAGGATCCAACCTTGAAAGTGCGAAATGAAATTCATTTCTGGAGGTATCGCTACTGGGGGTACCAAGGGAGCAGGAGGAGTAGGTGCTGTCTGTCCTACTATGGGGGCCTACACTACGGGTTGCTGCCAAGCACCGGCAGACAACAACGCCTCAACTTGCGATTGCATCGCAACCATCTGCCTAGTCAGAGCCTCATTGCTCTGGCGTAGACTCTCGATCAAAGCTTCACTCCGCGCTATGGATGACTCGCCCTCCGACTGGGGAGTCGACCTAGTCGCGACTCGCTTACGCACCATCTCTGCTAATACGCATAAACCTATAATTAAAACTTAACCTTACACTAGAACTACACTGCTTAGTTCAGAACATACATGTACAGATACTTGCCATTGCTACCACCTTGCTCTGGGATTTTCATGATGCTATGCTAAATTTGGGGATGATACTACATCAACCCTCTTGAGTCATGTGCAAGGGTCATGAATGCATGAATTTCCTGTTCATTTTGAAATCATGGGTGTACGTGTGTCATCATATAAGTCTTTAACTTCGCACGTGTGCTTATGTAATGCTATGTAATGTATGTTGTGCTATGCATTCTAATAAAGGCCTTAATGCATATTATGAGCGGCGTACACATGAAATATTATGCATCCCATACTACATAATATTGCATGTAACGAAAAAGAAAAACGTGCTAATGGGCATCCATGTGATGATGGTTATGCATCCCATACTACATAACCATCACATGTTGCCACCTATGGTGGATCCATATACAAACACATATTATGCATCCCATAGTACATAATATGCCCCGAATACTTCTTATCATGCTTTGAGTGTAGTGTTCATGCTTCGGCCAAGACGTACTGATGACACATCGGTGTGTGTATGCAATGAAACCAAAACAACTATACTATATCAGAATTTGTTGCTCGACCGACTTGTCGAACAACCTAGCTCTGATACCAACTATCACAACCCGCATTTTCTCCAAATTTAGGAATATCAGAGTAAGATAAAATGCGTGTCATGATGCCACATCATGCAGTAGACAACTGCAGACGCTCAGGCGGAAACCTATTACTTATTTAATCAAAACATGTTCACATGATAGATCATCATTTGAAATAATTTATGAGGGTTTGGGGTAAGAACTATGTCTCTCAGTTCGTGGATCAACTAGTCCACCGAGAAAATATACGTAATTGCAGCGGAAAATACTTGATTTAGTTCACTTAAGGTCCTAAATGCACGTGATGACAGGACATAAAGTAAATGATATGCACATATCTAGGTGTAGTATAAGTATAGAAAATATCTTTTAGGCGACTTTAAAGATAAGGATTTCAGTTCAAAGGAATGCAATGAGGATGAAAGAAAAGCCATTTTATAACTATAATGCACCTAGACATAAATCAATCCCAAAGAGCAAGATACACAAGATCTAAAAAGTAGTAGCATTTAACTGGCAAGTAAGCTATAAAGTATCAAAAAGGGGCACAACGGGCGTCAACAACCTGACACAAACCCGTTGGCTCCAAACTAGCATGTCTGAACATAAGAAGAAACTAACCACAACTACCTCGCAGCAGCGGGGTAAGACAGCAACTAAAACTCCCGAAGACTCCGTGCTGCACCACTAGCAGCTAAGGCTCTGAACTTGAGGCATTCAATAAAACAAAGAACGCCTCAGCAAGGGAATTACAAGTGGCAGAAAACAAGCAGAAAAGTAAATAAGGCATTATGGGTACCAACCCAAGCCATATTTACCAAAAGAGAAGCTCCAAACAATGAACTAAGCAAAGCACCAAGTGCACCAAATACCATAAAGAGGAACACGCAAAGTTCATTTATCTTGTTAAATTTATTTAAAGAGACTGATCAGCTCAAATTAAACGGGGGCGGTCCTTTATCCACTGCCACCCAAAGCCAAAACAATGGGTGGGGGTTTCTATCCCCAACCACCCAAACATGGCCCACGGGACCACAGGCCAAGCCTGCGGTTCACCACAAAAATGGCCACCGTGTAAGTCTACAACACTCCCCACTGCCCCCCACCCCCAAAATACGACCCACCGTGCAAGGAAAAAGGCAATGGTCTTATTAATTAATTCCTTTAATTATGGCATGGGACGAAGCCCGAGAAAAACACTCACCAGGATACCCTAAGGATAGGGCCACAAATGAAGTAAACACAGCATAAGACAATTCATAAGAGAAGACATAAGTAATTTAACCACAATGGGTACGGGATTTTGAAGAGGAGAAGTAATCATGATAAAGGGCACAAAACAAACACTGATAATACCCCTGTACACTTTAGAAGATTCAAAGTTCCAAAAGAGGGAAGAGAACTGAGACATAGCTCATAGACTTAGGAGTGGACAGGCATTTCTCGAGAAGAAGAAGGCATTTCTCGAGGAATGAAGGGTAGCAACCTGAACATGTCTCAGGAAATAGAGGAGTAGATTAGGCATTTCTCGAGAGCTAATGGGTAAACACAAGGTTTCTCGAGAACTAAAGGGCAAACATAAGGATTTCTCGAAAAGTATAGGACAGACACAAAGGTTTATCGAGAATTCCCAAAATAGGAAACAATAATTTCTTGAGAAATCAAAGCAGGAGAAGCCTGTTGGATCGGTAGGCGCCCTTAGAGGGGGGGGGGGGGGGGAGGGTGAATAAGGGTTTTAAAAACTTATATTATATTTTGTAATACTTGAAATAATAAGAGATCAAAATAGTGATTTTGAATAAAGATCTAAATTGTTTTATAATAAAAGAGATTATAATAAACAATTTAGAGAAATGAAGAACAAATCATTTTTATTACAAAAGGAGAGACATGATTACTGTTAATAAAAATTATTTACAAAACTAGATTTCTATGACGCTAGAAATCTAAGGCGAATAATAATAAAACTTTTTTTCGTTTTCTATCCCGACTCGTATCCCCACAAACCGGTGGCCCTAGCCTATCATTCCCCGGATACGGCCTCAAGCCGCTCTAGCCAATCCTTCCCCGGATATGACCTCGAGCACCCCATAGATCTACACCCTAGACCTAGTCGCCAACACGAGGCGAGTTTCTGCCCTAAATCCTACCCAGACCTAGTCGCCAACACGAGGCAAATTCTCTAACGGTTACAAAAGATATGAAATGACAATAATGTAAAAACTCCCTATATGGATCTCTTGGAGAAGTAGACGAAGACCCGCAGAGTATGATTGTAGTCGATACGGTCTTTCGTCACGAAGATGAAGCGTGTTGAAATCTTCTCCACGGATCGCCTTAAGCCTTCATGGATTTGTGGGAGTATCTCTCTGAACCTTCCTCTCAATGCTGTGGCACGAAGCTCTGGAATTTTTGGATCTCAAGAGGCTGAGGAAGACGGAGCCAAAGGGTCCTTTTATAGCCTTGGAGCTAACGCTTCGCTATCGCTACTGTCGGCGCTATCCCATTTTAGGACATATTCTGCGCGGCAGGATCTTCAATATGAGGAAACATTTCTCTCTTGCCTTCTGTGCTCCGCGCTACCGCCTGCGCTATTGGATACCGCTAGGCGCTATCTCCTTCTATATGTGCTCCCGGTATTGCGCTTAAGCATTCTTTTTGTCGATCGAATTTTCTTCGAATGCAGTGATGAGCATTTCGTCGAGCGCAGCTTACAGTTTGTCAAGCGAAAGCTAGCGCTAGCGCTAGTACTAGCGCGCCGCGGTAGAGTAAGCAGTTCGTCAAGTGCCAGTTTGCATCTCAGGGGTTTTCTATCACAGCGGTTTCTTCTCAGCGGTTCCGTCTCAGCGGTTTGGTTTCGTCTCAGCGGTTCCTTAGCTCTAGCGGTACCGCCGGCGCTAGTAGGAGTGTTGGATTTGATGGCTCACATTTGGGGGCAACCTTCTTATGTAATCCTTGAGTCATGTGGACTTTGTTATCCTGCACACTTAAACACACAAGATCAAATACACATATGATTTGTCATTCTCAAACCTAGGAGATACTGAAGACCATGTTCCAACAAAGCCATCTCTCGAGAAATCCCCAAGCAGGAAAAAGTGATTTCTCGAGAAATCAAGGTAGGGTCATGCTGATTTTCTGAGAGATTAAAGGCAGGGTTAAGCTTATTTTCTGACAAATTAAAGGCAATCATGCTTTCTCGAAAAATGAAAGGGCAGGGTCAATTATTTCTCGAGAAATCCAAGGCAGGAACCCTTGATTTCTCGAGAAGTCCAAGGCAGGAGGAAACCACAAAAAGACGGAATTCAAGGGGGGGGGGGGGGGTTCGAGATCAAAACGACACGACCAAAAAACACAAGCAAAGACAAACGAAGAACGCATAACCACAGAAAACAGAAATTCCACCAAAAAGGGAGAGGGGGAAGAAATCCACTTGCCTTAAACCTTGCAAACTAGAAGACCTCTGCTCCAAATGCTAAGGATTGGCCAAGAACTCACCCGAGCAGAAAATCCTGAAACCCTTCGGATCTAAAAGAGGAATTAGGTCACTACCATAACTCCAAAAAATTACACGAAACGGGAAAAGCTTACCACTAGAACGAAGATCCCGCCGAGAGCTTTCCAAATCTACTTTCCAAACGCGATTCCGACTACTACAACCCTCGAATCTCCGGCCGAAAGCTCCACGACGCGTCGCTCTCGCTCTCTCGCACGACAGAACTCTAGGTCAACCAAAAGGGGAAGGAGATGAAAAGATAAAACCTAAGCTTAATGTATAAATACTAAGCCTCCAGGAGTTCGTCGAACTCAGGCACTCGTTCGTCGAACGCAGCTCGCCACTCGTTCGTCAAACTCAACCACTCGTTCGTCGAACGCAGCTCGCCACTCGTTCGTCAAACGCAGCCCCTCTGCCATTCGTCGAACGCTGCCCCTCTGCTGTTCGTCGAACGCGGCCTCTCTGCCATTCGTCGAACGCAGCCCCTCTGCCGTTCGTCGAATGCAGCCCCTCTACCGTTCGTCGAATGCAGCCCCTCTGCCGTTTGTCGAACGCAACCCCTTTGTCGTTCATCGAACGCGGCCCCTCTGCCATTCTCGAACGCAGCCCCTCTGTTGTTCGTCAAACACAGCTCCTCTTCAGATCACCGAACACAGAGCCAGGGAATTATAATAAATGCAATAATTACATAAATAATCTCTCATAACTAGAAATGACGCGAAATCTCACACGCTCGATCCAAATTACACACTTTAACTAAGCTAAGTCCCAAAACTAAACCTGGCGAGCTGACGTAACGCCCAAACGCCAAAATTACGTCATAGCGGCCACGTAAATAATTAACGAAAATTAGGGGCGTTACAAGGATCATCAAAAATATGAGTTGAAAATCTTGCAAAGAAACTGGAGGAATGTATCTAATTTCGTAATCAGAAAATACAAGATCTAGTTCCTCCACAAAAGGATCCGCAGACACCTTCCCCCACTAGAGAGAACACTCTCCTCACCCCACTCTAGTGCATCTAGGAGCTCCCAATCCTCTCCATGCTAGACATCAAATGAGTGATCGTCATCACTAGGAGTAAAGCCAAATACAGGAAGTGAAGAACCGGTGCAAGAAATAAACTCAGAGGGTGAGTGTGTAATTTCCTCCATGGATAAAGAATGAGCGACAGGGACAGTGTCATCATATGGATCAGCCAGAACTCTGATGGGCATTTCTGCGGCAGTCCCCCATAGACAAGGTGGTGCTGCATACATGTCATTAGAGAGTGAAGGGTTGCGGTTGGAAAATCGAGTAGATACAATCCGGATGTCCAAATCATCATCATTCTCCCTTTGCTGCATGAAAAAACTAGCGCAGTCCTTCAAGAAATGATCTATACTTTGACAATGCAAACATCAAAGATACCTATAATGCCCAGCATTCAAAATACTCAAGGTGTCGATATAATGGCGCAAAGTGTCACAAAAACTAAGTTTAGACATTGAGTACATTGTGTGAAATCTGCAGATAAAATAAAATTTGAAATTCTTTGCTCATAAATACTACACAATCAATTATAACTAAACTTGAAAAAACTTGCTTTAAAATATAAAACAGGATTGGATAAAATAATATTAACATGTAATTAAAAAGCAAACAAAAATAACAAAGGGGCTATACACACTGGAAGTACTTCTATCTCTCGACTTTCTCTCAAGAAACTCACACGACTGTGTTCCCCGACAACGGCTCCAAAAACATGATGCGTGAATCTTGCACACCGCTATAGGCAGGAGCGAGAATGCGGCAAGAAACGTCAGTGTACCGATCGTTCAAGTAATATAAAATGAGAGTGATCCTGCAAGTATAAATCTCGAAAGAACATAGTAAGATAGAGTTTACTTTTAAGGAAGGACGTGAGATTGAAGTCCTTTAGATCGGATGGATTGCGGAAGGGTCGAAGTGGTTTATGGAAAACAAAATAAACCTAAATTGCTAAATTACTATGCAGACCGCTATCCACTGCTTCACAAGGTGGATGGAGACTATACATGCCGTTTTACACTGCTTCACTAGGCGGATGGGTGAGAAGACAAGTGGATGAAATGGTTCGCACCGACAGAATTGAAGTGGATTATATGGGGCTTTAGCACTGCATCGCTTGGCGAGTGGAAGAGTAGTCACGCATAATGGACGAGTAACCAAGCGGAATGGAAGAGTAGCCTGGCGGAATGGAAGAGTAGGCTCACATAGTGGAAGAGTAGGATTGCGTAATGTTATGGAGAGTAATGGCGTATGGAAAATGGAATGGGGGCACTCTTCACTTGCATAAACCACAAGATAATTTCATAAAGACATGAAATAAACTAAATAATAGTAAGAAGGTTTAGCAATCATCATCATACAACCAACGAATTGTTGGGAAAAAGCCTTTTGATTTAACTTAACAAATTAAATATAAGTGATTTTACTACTTAGGTTTATTACCCATATTATATAGTAAGGGTAATCTGGTCATTAGATGTCTTAGGATGTCACACTAAACTTAGAGTGTCAAGGACTAGACAAAGCAATCACAAAACAAATTAAGATAAGATTTGCGTCGAATGAAAGTTGACGCAACTTCGATTTAATATCTACGCAACTCTGAGTTAAAGTCGTAGCTGATCATTCAGCCTGTCGAAGTATAAGTCAAGTTGACGGAACGTCGAAAGGGAATCGACGCAGAAGGAAGAGCCCATCGAAGCCAACTAATAAGTCGACGCAACGTTGACTACAATTTGACGCAGAAGTTAAGAGATGAAGTCCAAGGCTTCAACTCGACGGGTACGTCGATAAGGTATCGACATAATGTCGACATCTGAGTTCTGCCAAAGCTAAGAAGAAATTCGAAGCTACGTCGATAAAAACTCAGAGGTTCGTCGATATGAATTTTGATGAAGTCGATACAGCGTCGAATACATTCAGGAAAAGGAAGCTTTTTCAGCTTTCCTTTTGAGACCTTTTCAGAAGGACCACCAGGCTAGAGACAGTTCTCCAACGGCTCGTTTGTTGTCAAGAATAGAATGAAGCTTTCCATGACACAACAAATTACTTTTGGAAGCTATTCAAAATGAATGCACGAGTTGAGAGCAAAAGGAGAAAGAAAATTTGGTGGGTAAGAGGAATTCCTTTTCAGGACAAGCCAAAAGAAAAAAGGTTTTTGAAAACTCAATCATACACAATAAGTATGCAAAAAGAGGAGAAGAAAATAAGAATACAGTTATTATAATATTCTGGCTGTCAAATAGGGTCTTCATCTTCTTCCCACAAAAATCCTAAAAGACGGATTTATAGAAGAGCTCTCTCTGCACTGGAACATACACTGCTACTTCTTCTTCATCATAATACAACATCAGAACTACAACATGTGCTGAGAGAAAAGGATCAAGCAAAACAACCCTTGCAAATCATCACTAACATAAGCAAGGGTTTATCATTTCAGATCCAGGGAAAGAAAGACAGAAGCATCATCAAAAGCTTCTGAAGAATTCTGAGAACAGAATTCTCTCCTTCTCCCACTCACTTTCTTCTTACTATTTCCTTCACCTATACAGAATTTCAGGAATACTTTTTCCAAAGGATTCAGTGGTTCAAGATCTCCTTATCAAAAGTTCTGAGTGGTTCAAGATATCCTTATCAAAATATCTGAGTGGTTGAAGATCTCCTTATCAAAAGATCTGTGGTATTTAGAGTCTCCTTATCAAAAGACTCAGGCATAGGTTGTGCAATCCTACCAAGGAGGTAGAAGAGAGGACTACCCACATTTTGGGGAAACTCTATAAAAATCCTTGTGTCTTTGCTGTGATTTTTTGTGCTGTCCCATTTATCTTTTCTGTGTTCATTTTCAACAAACTTTTTCTTCTTATTTATTCTACCTTTAGTTTTGCTATGTGCATAATACCTTAGTATTTTTATTGTTTGCACAGTTAGGGTAAAAAATATTTAATTCTCTATTCACTCACCCCTCTAGAGAATTCTCAGAGGCACGCTGTGCACTTTTAATTGGTATCAGAGGGAGGTTCATCATTAAAAGGTTAACACCTTGATCAAAAGATCTCCAACCCTCATTTATATATATTAAAATTATTTAAAACCTATTTAAATAAAATGAGTTCTAAGGATTATGCATCAGTAAGACCTCCAATGTGCAATCTGAATAAGTTTACACTCTGGAAGGGTAGAATAATACTCTATATGAACTCTATTGATGAAGAAATTTTTATTGTCATCCTTACAGGCCCCCCAATCCCAATAAGGAAAGATGCTAGTGGAAAAGTTACACAAACTACAGTCCCCAGAGCAAAATGGATTGATGCTGAGAAGAAGGTCAAGGCATGTGATGCCAAGGCCATGAATATACTGGTCTCAACTATGTCAGATGATATATTTCAAAAAGTTGATGATTGTAACTCTGCCAAAGAAATCTGGGAATCTCTCTCCAGATTTGTTGAAGGAATCACTGATGAAAGAAATGACAAGAAGTCACTTCTCATATCCCAATATGAGAACTTCAAGAAAAAGGCTGATGAAAGCATAACAGAAATGTATGACAGATTCAGCTTCATCATAAATTAATGACAAGCTCCTCATGTGCTTACCAAGCACATGGGACTTTAGAATCTAGGCCATTAGAGATTCTAGATGCCTCAGAGAGATATCAACTGATGCTCTGCTAGGGAAGCTCAAGTCCTATGAGTTTCTACTAAAAAGCAAGGCTGAGTCAGAAGCCCAGGAGTGAATATCAACTCCTAAAGAGAGGACTCTTGCATTAATGACTGCTGAAGAAGAGTACTCCACCACTGAAGAAGAGATGTTCAATCTCTTGGCTAATAGATTCAAGAGATGGGTAAGGATGGAGGAATCCAGAAGGAAAGAGAGGAGTTCAAGCAAGCCAAGGTACGACAAAACTCCTAAATAGGAGATTATTTGCTTCTCTTGCAGAAAACCAGGACACTTTACAACTGAATGTCCTGAGGATGAAAAGGACAAGAACAACAAGCAAAGGAAGCAGCATATGAAGAAATCCTTCAGGAGGAAGGATAAGAAAGGAGGGAAAGGTTTCATTGCTGAAACCTGGAGTGATTCAGACTCTGAATCAAGATCCTCCTCATCTGATGATGATGAAGAGTGTGGACCCGAAGAAGCCTGCTTAATGGATCTAGAAGACTCCTTTTCTGAGAATGAGGTAACAATCTTTGATGATTTTGACTTTTCCTCAAAAGATTTTAAAGATTATTTTACAGAATTATGTCAAGATTATATTAATAGCAAAAAAGAACTTAAAATAATCAGAACATAACTAGAAGACCTTAGGAAAGATAATCCATACTCAGTCAACTATGATATGAGAAATCAATTATTTGAGATGGAAAAAGAAATATACATATTAGATTGTGAAAATTCTGATTTAAAGAAAGAACTCACAATGGCAAAAGCCTTTGAGGACTCCCTCAATGGAAGGAGTCAAAAGCTTAAGGATATCTCACAAAATCTCTTTGAGAGATTTAATCAGCATGATCTAGAGTCACTACCATCCACTAGCACACCAATCCCTAACAAACTTGCTTGGGAAAATCCTGTTGCATTATTTAGGTCTAGACCTAATAACAACTTAAGATCATGTAATGTTCATAATAATAACCCTAATAAACTCACTATATTTAATATGGTAAATATTACTAATCAACCAGGGATCTTTAGGTAAACAACCCTTAGAGAAGCCAAATAAAAATAATAAAAATGAAAATCTTAATAAAAAGAATCATAAGGCGAATAAAACTCGACGCAAGTTTAAAGATGCGTCGAATGCAACTCGACGGAGTTCAACATATGCGTCGATATCAATTCAAAGAAAGTATGAGTGTACATCGAATTCTATTCGACGCAACCAATATTCTGCATCAAATTATTATCGACGTAACTATGCAGATACATATAATTACACTCGACACAACTCTAAAGATGTGTCGATTTCTTCTCGAGGCATGTTTCCTGCAAAAATTTATCAAACATCTACACCACTCTCTTCCTCTATTCCTAGATGTTTTTGATGTTCTAAACATCGACATATAGCCAAACTTGCTTGGTATACTGAAAGACCATCTTATTCTTTCATAACTCCATCTGATGATAGAAGAAAGAGACCCCAGCATGCGAGGGTCTATACTAATGTTTAACTTCATGTGCAGAAGGGAGACTGTTAAACCTCAAACCAGCAGTGGTCTCTGGACAGTGGATGCTCCATGCATATGGCTGGAGCAAAAGAACTGCTGGAAAACTTCAAGGCCAATGAAGGGACTAAGGTAATTTTTGGGAATTCCTACTCTGGTGAAACCAAAGGATATGGTTTGCTCAGGATTGGGGAAGTCTCTTTTTCTAAGGTAGCTTATGTTGAAGTACTTCAACATAATCTAATTAGTATTAACCAGCTGTGTGATGGTGAATACACACTTATATTCACAAAGGCTTTGTATTATATAGTTAGTTCTAGAACTGACCAAATAGTATTGACTGGTCTTAGGAAAGGTAAGTTCTATGTTGTAGACTTTGAGTATACAAAGTCAGAGATCTATTTGTTTAACTCCCAGTTAGAAAATAGTGAGTTGTGGCATAAGATACTTAGTCATCTTAACTTTAAGATGATTGACAAATTGTCCAAGCTTAACCTAGTAAGGGGCATACCAACAGGTAAGTTCAATAAAGACCATCCATGTAGAGCCTGCCGACTAGGGAAGCATATCAAAGCATCATTCAAACTAATTGGTAAGAATGATTCCCCCTGAATCCTATTCCTGTTGCACATGGACCTATTTGGTCCTATCTCCATTCAAAGCTTAGCAGGTAAGTCCTATACTTTAGTCATTATTGATGAATTTTCTAGGTTCAGCTGGGTGTTCTTTCTAAAAGCTAAGTCAGACACCTTCAAGATCCTCTCAAGATTCATTAGACAGATTCAATCTGAATTCAACACTCAGATTGATGTGATCAGAAGTGATTATGGGACTGAGTTTGAGAATCAGTTAATATGTAGATTCTGTGAGGATGAAGGGATAAGACAAAGCTTTTCAGCTCATAGAACCCCCAACAAAATGGGGTGGCTGAAAGGAGAAATAGAACCCTAATTAAATCAGGAAGGACATTATTGGCTGAATCCAACTTGCCAAAGTCCTTTTGGGCTGAGGCAGTGAATACTGCTAATTATGTTCTGAATAGAAGTCTCATCCACATGACTAAGCTGAAGACTCCATATGAGTTATTGAAGGGAAAGGCACCTATAGTCACTTACTTTAGGACTTTTGGTTCTACTTGCTTTATCCTCAACAATGGGAAAATTCATCTTGCCAAATTTGACAAGAAGGTTGATGATGGGATTCTTGGGATATTCCTCATCAAGCAAGGCCTATAGGTGCTATAATAAAAGCTCTCTCAAAATTGAGGAGTCTGTGCATGTAGTTTTTGATGAAGCTAACATGTACGTACTATAAGGGGAAGGAAACTTCCACCAGCACTGATCTGCAGGAAGAAGATCAGCTAGCAGATAAAGTTGAAAGGCTAAGCATCATGGACCATCCATCAGTATGTCCATACAAAGGAGAATAGATAATTGACACTGATTCAGATGAAGATTCTGCAGCGGATGAAGAGGAAATTATAGCACCTGAGCAGGCAGCCACTGAGATCATTCCAGTAAATGAGGATGGTGCTCCCACTGTCACTGAGCAAGTGCTTCTTCAGGAAGAAGAGAATCTCCTAGATAACTCAACAAAATCAAGGATGTCCCTAAAGGATCATCCTTCAACACAAGTTATAGGATATTTGACAGTGGGAGTCAAGACAAGGAAACAACTCACAAATGAAACAATGTTACAATGCTTCCTCTCTCAGTATGAACCCAAGAAGTTTGAAGAAGCAGACAGTGATCCTCACTGGATATCTTCTATGCAATAAGAGCTAACACAGTTTGAGAGGAACAAGGTCTGCACATTGGTTGAAAGATCAAAGAATTACCCAATCATTGGCACCAAATGGGTATTTAAAAACAAAATGGATTCAACAGGAGTCATAATCAGGAATAAGGACAGACTTGTGGCCCAAGGATTTAGACAAGAGGAGGGAATTGACTTCAACCAGACATTTGCTCCAGTAGCAAGGCTGGAGGCCATCAGAATGTTCCTGGCATTTGCAGCTCACATGAAGATCATAGACTATCAGATGGATGTGAAGAGTGCATTCCTAAATGGAACTCTTCAGGAAGAAGTGTATGTGGAGCAGCCCCCAGGTTTTGCCAATCCAACTTTTCACTCTTTTGTGTATAGGTTAGATAAAGCATTGTATGGCCTCAAGCAAGCTCCAAGAGCTTGGTATGAGACCTTATCCACTTTCCTTCTGGAACACTCCTTTGAAAGAGGGAAAGTGGATAAAACACTCTTCACAAGAGCACATAAGAGTCAGCTTTTGCTAGTACAAATATATGTAGATGACATTATATTTGGGTCAACAGATTAATCTCTCTGCAAAAGGTTTGCTTACATAAGGCAGTCAAGATTTGAAATGAGTAGCATGGGGAAGCTATCCTATTTCCTTGGTCTTCATGTAAGACAGAATGCAGATGGCATTTTCATATCTCAATCCAAGTATACCAGAGAACTCATCAAGAGGTTTGGGATGGAAAATGCCTCTGTTATGAAAACCCCCAGGCTACTAATGTTGTTTTAGATAGAGATGAAAAGGGTAAGTCCTTTGATCAGAAGACTTACAGAGCAGCCATTGGCTCTCTTCTGTACCTAACAGCTAGCAAACCTGATATAATGTTTGCTACATGTATATGTGCTAGGTTTCAGATTGACCCAAAGGAATCTCGCATGAGTTCTATAAAAAGAATACTCAGATATCTAAATGGTACACCTGAACTTGGCTTGTGGTATCCAGCTGAATCTGGATTTAAATTAGTTGGTTATTTAGATGTAGACTATGCTGGATGCAGGCTCGATAGAAAAAGCACCTAAGGAACATGTTAGTTCCTGGGTGCTAAACTGATCTCATGGTTTAACAAGAAGCAAACCACAGTCTTATCTTCTACAGCTGAAGCTGAGTATATTGCTGTAGGGAGCTGCTGCTCACAAATACTGTGGAAGCAAAATCAGTTGTTAGATTACAACTTTTCTCTTGTCAATTCCACAATATTCTGTGACAGTTCTACTGCTATTTCTATAGCTTTCAATCCTGTTCTCCACAGTAGAACTAAGCACATAGAGACAAGGCACAACTTTCTCAAGGACAATGTTGATAAATGTAAAATTAACCTTCAATACATCTCCACTGATATTCAAAGGGCTGACATTTTCACTAAGCCACTTGATGAAAGTAAGCACAAGTTCTTCATCAATGCACTGGGAATCCTTGATGGAGCTTTCTTGGTCACTCCCGCTATATTATGTATTCAAACCTATATTCCATAGAAAGGTATTGCTGGGAAAAACATCAAACAATTTCACAAAAAAAAACTGTTAAATCAAAGCTGCGTCGAATAGGAATCGACGCACCGTCGACTTCTATTCGATGTTAGCCTCGAGAGTAGATTGGGATAGTTCTGTTGAATAGCACTCGACGTAGCATCAAATATATATATAGCGATGCTTACGTCGACATCATGGTCGCTGAACTATATTCGGAGCCACGTCGAATTCGTATCGACATTACGTCGACTTTGCAAAGCGCGCACAGAAGCAACATCGACATATTTTGGCACGCTGAATTCATTTCATTTCGGCGTCCCTTCGAATATAACCCCAAGTTGCGACGATTCATCTATTCATAGTAACTCAAGCATTCGACTCTATTGTGCTTTTTTAACTTCTCTCCCTTTCACCCTCCACCGTTTTCCCCTCTACTTCTCTCCTACTGTTTCCTTGCAGGTACCCGCGGGACTTCAAATGGCATCTCCTTTGAATCAAAGAGATGTTATTGAAGCAGTTAATCTTGCCCTCAAGACATTATTATCTCAGTTCAGTGCTCTTTATCTTGACTTCTCAAGGAATTGCTATCGCAAGTTGTGCGCCCAACACAGAAGGTTGCGAGACCTCATGTCTGAAATCAAGTCTCTTGATGCAGAGATGAGATTGTCAGTTGTGCCTGTCGATGTCTTTATATCTTTCTTCAATGATATAAAGCAGGGGGACAAGTGTATCAGTAGGCAGCCACCTCAAGAATCAATATTCACTGCAGCTCTCCCTCTATCTTTTGAATCTGAAGGATAGCCAGCCATTACCTCTAAGCTCCTTATACTACCTAAAGATTCTGTAACATAGGGGGAATTATCTCCTCCAAGGACACGACCTTCAACACATGTGGAGTCATCAATTCAGGGGGAGATTGCTCTAGAGATTCCTCTATTCTCAGATGATCAGGCCTATCTGAAGAGTCTGCAAGAGTTCAATGAGGGTACTGAGCCATCCATTCCTGATGTACAAAAATTCAGGGTCTCTTCTGAAGAATCTACAACAACACTTTCTCCAGTCAAGGTGGATGATCAGGTCCTTGTAAATGCTCCACCCTCACCACCTCCATCTTTACCTCATATTGATCCTACCCTAATACCCACTCCAACTCTTCCAACACCTCCCTTCAGAGGAAAACCTCCGTACAGGGGGAGAGGTTAGGGAAGAAATTTCAGAGGAAGAGATGGAAGAGGTAGAGGATATGAAAGAAACATACCAATCTAGGAAAGGTATACAAAAGAGCAAAGAAAAATGTACAAAAAGGATAGATCCTATAACAAAATCTATGAGAAGGTAGGGGTTCCTGAAGATAACTGGAAGGAATATAATGATCCAAAGCTGGATGAAGCCCTGGATGAGTGTAGAAGAAGAGAGCAAGATGATTATGAAGCATCTTAAAGGGATCATGAGGAAAAGAGAAGATTGTTCAAGGAAAGGCTGAAAAATGGCAAAGAGGCTGTAGAGAAAGAACAATTAGAAGAGGCATTCAAATTTCCCACCACTCTGTTCAATCTTTCCAAAAATGTTGCAAAGAATCCTCAAGAAAAATTTAAGGATGAGAAAGGTCAACAAGGTACAATGGGTCTTGGAGTCAATCAAGGCCTAGAAGACCTTCCATATCAAAAGAAAATAAAGATCACCTTCAAAACAGCTCCAATTGCAGGCGTTCCTCAGTAAACATTTGTAGTATCAGATCCTGATGTTGGGGATATAGAACTATAAGAAATCACCTTTCTAACTGCTAAAGTCATCAGCTTGGGGTCAAAGCTCAGTGATGTGTACTCTGAAATAGAAGCTGATCTGGAGAAACTTTTCAAGGGAAATGAAAGAATCCAGAAGAACCTAGAAAAAGCCATCCCAGCAAACTACAAGTATGTGAAGAGGAAATCTAGGAAGTTCTATGAGGCCTTGAGAACTTTCCTCAAGAAAAAGAAATAATTCATGACTTTGGTAATTTATTCTGATAAATATTCTGTTATATCAAATCAGATATTTAGTTATATCAGATATATTTCCTTCTATCATATCACATTGTCTATAAAAGTCTTGTTTGTATTAGTATTTATGTCAAAGTATGTGTAAAATCACTTTTAAACAATCTGTAAAATTTGTTAAGATAAATGGGGGGAGATTGTTGGGAAAAACCACTTTTGATTTAACTTAATATATTAAATATAAGTGATTTTACTTCATATTTTTATTACCCACATTGTATAGTAAGAGTAATCTGGTCATTAGATGTCTTATGATGTCACACTCAACTTAGAGTGTCAAGTACTAGATAAAGCAATCACAAAACAAGTTAAGATAAGACTTGCATCGAATGAAAGTCGACACAACTTCGACTTGATATCGACACAACTCTGAGTTGAAGTCAAAGTAGATCATTCAGCCCATCTAAGTATAATTCAAGTCAATGGAACAACGAAAGGGACTCAACGCATAAGGAAGAGCCTGTCGAAGCCATCTAACAAGTCGACGCAATGTTGACTACAATTCGACGCAAAAGTTAAGAGATCAAGTCCAAGGCTTCAACTTGACGTGTACGTCGATAAGGTATCTACGTAATGTTGGCATCTGAGTTTAGCCAAAGCTAAGAAGGAATTTGATGATATGTCAATAAGAACTCAGAGGTGCATCGACATGAAGTTTGATGAAGTCGAGGCATCGTCGAATACAATCAGGAAAAGGAAGCTTTTTCAGCTGTGCTTTTGAGACCTTTTCAGAAGGACCATCAGGCTAGAGACAGTTCTCCAACAGCTCGTTTGTTGCCAAGAATAGAATGAAGCTTTCCAGGACATAACAAATTACTTTTGGAAGGTATTCAAAATGAATGGACGGGTCGAGAACAAAAGGAGAAAGGAAATTTGGTGGGTAAGAGGAATTTTTTCAGGACAAGCTAAAAGAAGAAAGGTTTTTTATAACTCAATCATACACAATAAGTATGCAAATGGAGGAGAAGAAAATAAGAATACAATTATTACAATATTCTGGCTGTCGAATAGGGTCTTCATCTTCTTCCCTCAAAAACCCTAAAAGAGCTCTCTCTGCACTAGAACATACATTGCTTCTTCTTCTTCTTCATCATCATACAACAGCAGAACTACAACAAGTGCTGAGAGAAAAGGATCAAGAAAAATAACCCTTGCAAATCATCACTATCATAAGCAAGGGTTTATCATTTCAGATCCAGTGAAAGAAAGACAGAAGCAACATCAAAAGATTCTGAAAAATTCTGAGAACAGAATTCTCTCCTTCTCCCTCTCACTTTCTTCTTACTATTTCCTTCACCTGTACAGAGTTGTAAGAATCCCTCTTCCAAGGATTCAGTGGTTCAAGATCTCCATATCAAAAGATGTGAGTGGTTCAAGATCTCCTTATCAAAAGATCTGTAGTTTTTAGAGTCTCCTTATCAAGAGACTCAGACATAGGTTGTGCAATCATACCAGTTAGGTAGAAGAGAGGACTGCCCACATTTTGGGGAACCTCTATAAAAGTCCTTGTGTCTTTGCTGTGATTTTCTATGATGTCCCATTTATCTTTTATGTGTTCGTTTTCAGCAAACTTTTTCTTCTTATTTATTCTACCTCTGGTTTTGCTGTGTGCATAATACCTTAGTATTTTTATTATTTGCACAGTTATGCTAAAAAATATATTTAAATCTTTATTCACCCCCCCCCCCCCCCCCCCTCTAGAGAATTCTCAGAGGCACACTATGCACTTTCAGGTATCAAGAGAAAAAGCTACAATATGAAGGGGTGAGATTACAACCAAAGGGGTGAAGACTCGTTGGAGATTCATGTCCAGAATCTATGGTTATCAAGCCTTTTCCGTGCTCGATCTTCAATTGTTGTCTAGGGTCCGAAAGAGTTGTCACCTTCTTCTAATGTACCCGTATTCTCCGTCAATTGTCTTCGGCCATGACCTCGCTGGAGAACTTCACACTTGGAGCGAGACATCCCTTGAAATCACCCTTGGATGCAGGAGAATGATGGGGGAGGCCAATAAGATGCTCCAATTTTGGATTTGCAAGGAAATGGTGGTCGGAGCTCCTCTTTTAGGTGGGCGGCGATGGAGCGACGGAAATGGCTGAACTGGAGCTCTTCGGCGCGTGAAAGAAGATGATGGATTTTTTGATCGATCCTCCTTTAGGTCGAAATCTGCGGCTTTTATAGAAACAGTCAGAAAAAATAGGCACACATGGTCGAATGCACAACCGTGCATGGATCCTGCGATATTAACTGTGCAGAAACGCCCAGCCTAGCTCAACAGCAGACCGTGCAATTTTACTCATGCACGGTCGAAACTGACCGTGCGAGCAAAACGCACGGGCAAATCCAAACAACATGAAATCAGGCAAACAACATGAGATCGTGCACTTCCTTCACGCGCGATTGAGTCCAACTATTGGGAATATTGCCCTAAATGATCCCTTGATTTGAAGAGGCATCACATACAATGCTAAGTGCATATTATATTTGATAAACCCTATTTTACATCATGTCTAAGCAGGGTTAGTTCATTCTAAGCATTGGAATAAGGTCTGTGGTTTATTGTCTAAACTGCTGAGTCGACCTCACTGTCTTAGCTGAACCACTAAGACGAGGCCAGGAGATGATGAGAAGGAGTCTGCCTCAGCTGAGCTGCATTTAGACAGAATCCGCTGAGAAGACCATCTGTCTCAGTGGATCCGCAGAGACGAAGACAGCTCAACCGCTGAGATGGAAGACTGTCTCAGCCCAACCGCTGAGACAGATTCAAATCTGAAGACAACATTTGCGGGATATGCTTTTTGCAGAAGTAGCTGTAAAGCAAGATAAAGTATTATATTCTTCTCCGTACTGTGTGAGGGCCCTTCTAAGAGCCATTGGAGGTGGAAGAGGTATAAAAGAACATGTTAAAGCATTTCAAAAAGAGTGTTGAAAAGTGGAAAGAAAACTGCACTGTTTCATTGACGGCTTCCACAAGTGATGTCCTCCTACTTCTTGAACCAGCTAGCTGATGAATAGTATTTTTATCTAATATTATTATAGTTTTTAGGCTAATAATATTTTGAATTTATAAATAATATGTCTATTTTATCTAAATAATCATTTCTATTCATAATTGTTCATAAACGTAAGTTTGTTTTATATTTTTCAGGATTTTTGGAGTTTTTGCCGAAAAATGCAAGTACACGCCCCAAGTCACGCCCGTGACCAAGGGCGTGTCAACATAAAACTCATTCCAGACCTGTTGCCGCGAACTTGAGTTCATTCTGAGAAGAATTTCAATGTCACGCCTGTGACCTGCCAAGTCACGCCCGTGACTTCCCATTGTCACGCCCGTGTAACCTCCCTGCCAGCAGATCACGCCCCAAGGATGCTTCGCCAATGTCACGCCCGTGTAGCTCCAATGACACGGGCGTGTAACTCCTTTGCCTCCAGAGTCACGCCCTTCCCGCCAAAGATTTCCCGCGCCAGCGTCTGTTTTAAGATTACACGCCCTTGGTCACGGGCGTAACCAAGGGCGTGACACGCTTGTAACGCCTGTAGTAACTCCAGAAGGCGCCTCTCCCGCTCCAGCTTCGATCACGCCCATTACAGGCCCTTGGTCACGGGAGTGACCAAGGGCGTGTAACCCCAACTTTTGCCAATAAAAAGGCAGCTCTTCCAGATCTCTGATCATCCCTTTTTCCACCCTCCTTGGGTCGAAAGTTCTCTCCTTCTGCCCCCTTTTGGGGCAGAATTGCTTTTCAATTCCTGTATTAGTTTATATTTTAATTATATGCACTTTCAATTTCATGTATTTTCATTTTATGCAAAGTAGTTTTAGATTTCAATTCATGCAATGCTTTCAATTTCTTGTACCCACTTCTTATGTAATCCAGTTTTAATAATAAAATGCCTTTCTCTTGCTTTTCATCTCTTTATTTTCATGTCAATTAGATTAATTTTTAGATCTTCAAATTTGCAATCTTCGGATGAAAATATCTTTCTCGCTATTATCTTTCTTTCCTTCCTTCGATTTATTCAAGATTTATATCGGGTTCATATGTCGATATGTGGACTTTCGTATATGTTTTCATATGCTAGTTAGTCGAGAGGCTCGTGTGTACGAATCGATCACTCAAGGATAAAAAAGAGTAGAACGCAATCCTCGAGAGAGGACGATGTTACCCTTCCGGATTGGAGTAAAAGCCAATAGCGGGATTCACCTCATAAAGCGAGTTTTAGGTTACCAATTATAGAATGATAATTCTGTTGATATTTCCTACACTTAGTTGAGCGTAGTCCTCGAGAGAGGTGCGTTCATAATCTGGGAATCTCCACGGTCAAGGATTGGATTAGAAGTAGAATTTATTTCTCTTGATTTTCATTTCGAGTGAGCTTTGATCAAGATTTGTTTCTTTTTTCTTTATTTCTTTATTTTAATTTTAATTATAAATTATCACTCGTAAAATATTATTCTATAAAATAATAGTTTTGTTTTCCTGAAGTAAAAGTACTCGACAGCCCCGAGTCTAATACGACCTTGATCTTCCTTATATCCTATGCTATATTTCGATAGGTACACTTGCCTTAATCGAGTATAGATTGGAGAATAATGATTTTCTCTATCAAGTTTTTGGCGCCGTTGCCGGGGAATTTTTTGTCGATATTTCGAAAAGGGGAAACGCTATTAATTTTATCTTTCTTTTTCTTTTTATTTAAAAAAAAATAAAAAAAATAAAAAATGGAAAAATGAAAAAAAATTATGCTATAATTAATTCTTGGAGAGGACGCTTTGGGCTTGAATTCCCATCACAGCCTCTAGTACCTTGCGAGCCCTTCACCGGGTTGACCTTGGGAAGTCCAAGACTAATTAAAACATATCAAAAAAAAATTATTTTCCCATTTTTTTTCTTTTCTTTTCTTTTTTCATACTTAGTTTTCAACATTAGGGACAATGTTGAATTTTAAGTATGGTGGTATATTTCCTAATATTTAAAATTTTTATAAAATTAATTCAAAAAAAAAACAAAAAAAAATATATAAAAATCTCAAAACTTAAAAAAAAGGAGAAATTAATAATAATCAAGTAACCCCTTACTTTGGTTTTTTGTTATTTACAAAATCAAACATTTTAGAGTTTATTTATAAGTATTTTAAACTATTTTTAATTGGCTAATCTTCTTGTTATATACCCGTAGATGCCTTGGGGTGCGTCTAGGGAAAATTCCACTAAAGGAAGGTAGGGTCGACGCATGGTCGCGCGAGTTGAGAGGGCCGAACCCGCCACTTTCACCGCCAACATGCAAGCACGCACGAAGCGCGCGTCGCGCCTCGCCGTAACTGAACCCCGCTACTGGGGTGCGGTTAGCCTGCACCCCACTAGCGGGGTGCGAATAACCGCACCCCCCCATAGTGGGGTATGCGGCCAAACCGCACCCCATGTCGGGTGCGGCCAAACCGCACCCCCTTGGGGTGCGGCTCCCTTGGGGTGCGGCCAAGCCGCACCCCATGAGGGGTGCGGCCAAGCCGCACCCCATGAGGGGTGCGGCCAAGCCGCACCCCCTTTGGGGTGCGGCCAAGCCGCACCCCCCTTTTGGGGTGCGGCCAAGAGAAGTCGCCGCCTCCCTCGGGCGCGGCCGCGCCGCGCCCGCCTTTAGGGGCGGTGAAACCGCTCTCCTCTATGGCTAGGTTGGGGTGAGTCCCCCCTCTTTCGGCTCGCCGCCTGATGAGTCCTGATCATATACACATATTTGGACTCATCTAGGCCGGTTTTCTAGTCGTTTCACTGCACTTTAGCCCTGTTTCAGCTCATATTTGTCTTTCTATGCTAGGTGCACTTCTTGGCCTATTTTGGTGTGTTTTATGCTTATTCCCTTTTGATAGCGTTATCATTTTGTTGAGTGCCACTTTCAGTGGCCTGATTAGCATTTCTGTAGAAATAGGAGTTGTGCAGGTGTTCCCGGTACAACTCTGTACAGGAACACTGCGCACGATCGCTGGTTCTATAGCGCACGACCACTGGTCGTGCGCCGCTGATCGTGTGCACTTAACCCTTTTTTTTTGAGTTCTGTCTCGGACAGTGCGCACGACCACCTACGATAGTGCGCACGACCACCGGTCGTGCGCCACTGGTCGTGCGAACATTTTATTTTATAAATATCTTGCATTGCAGGCTTCGCCCAGGCAGGCGCACGATCACAGGATTCCAGCGCGCACGACCACTGGTCGTGCGCCAATGACCGTGCGCACTATTTATTCCAGCGCCTATAAATTGACCTGCTCGCGAATTAGGTCGGCAGATCCCGCATTTTCTTCCGCCCAGCTCCGCCGTTTTCGCCCCTTCCGCAGGTTTTTCGCCCCTCCATCGCCGCCCACCATATGGAGGTGCTCCGGGCTTGTTCTTCACGCCAATCTTGAGCCGGAGCTTCCTCTTGGCCTCCTCCTTCATCCTAGCGCCCCAAGGGAAGACCTAGCCGCCATCATCATCAAGCAAGAGGACGTTTGCAACCTCTACCGGATCGTGACACGAACAAGACGGGCTCATTGGAGAGTAGTGACAGCTCTCTCTACCCCGGACGTAGTTGCGGACCGAGCTTGGACGCGGATTGACAACCCGACGATTCCAATGGTGAACCTACAACGAGACTTCGGATTCGGTCGATTTCTTGCCTTATTCTTCTCTTATTGATGTGTATGTAGTTAGATCTATGTATTAAGATGAAGTTGCACTTAAAACTAGTCTGTATTTCTATATATTTCATGTCTATGTGAAATGTTTGTTGTTTGAGTTGCTTGAGGTGCGCCCCATTCCATCCTCCATCCCGCCGTCACGTTCGTCGCCGCACTAGCAATTGCTAGTGGCGTGCTTGTCGAAGAGGTGCTTACGACCCTCACTCTGTTTGCCTACTCGTCCATCCGCCTAGCGAAGCGTGGCATAGCGGCCCGTGTAATCCACTCGCCCTACGAAGCAGCGCGCTCAAGGCCTACATAGTTCGATTCCGCTTGCCTACTCGTCCATCCGCCCTTGCGACGCAGTGCGCTCAAGGCCTGCCTAGTCTCCATCCCGCCAAGCGAAGCACTGCATAGCGGCATTGCATAGGAGTAGTTATAACATTTTCTCTTTATTTTCCACAATCCAAAACCCCCGTTTCCGCAATCCATCCGACCCAAAGGACTTCGATCTCAAGTCCTTCCTCGAACGTTAATTCCACCTTACTATGTTCCTTGAGAGATTAGATACTTGGGGATTTACTTCCTCATATTATTACTTGACAACGACCGGTTCACTGCCGTTTCGTGCCGCAGTCTAGCTACCGCCTATAGCGGTGTGCGAGATTTGCGCCATCAAGTTTTTGGCGCCGTTGCCGGGGAACACAGTCGTGTGAGTTTTCTGGAGAGGGAGAACCTGAGAGAGAAGCCCTTCCATTTGTAAATTGCATTTCCTTGTTTTATTTCTTTTTATTTCATTTTCCTGTTTTAATTAGGTTGCTTTAGTAATTTTTGTTAGTGTGGTATTTCGCACAACAGTGTTCTTCTTTTTGAATCGTATCATCTTCACACTATGTGCGCACATCTCAATATCCGTTGCCGTTGGTGTAGAGATACCTCCCACTCTAGTGATGAATGCCCTACGGAGAATAGTAGGCATAATTCTTATAGCCCAGCATATGGAGCACCGACTTCGTCTGGTACTTCATATGGTGCGCGTAAGTCTTATGGCTACTCTGCTGAGCCTTTACCGTCATACCCCTTTTCGGCTTCAGCCCCCGCTGTGCCAAAGAGGGCCGCAAGGCAGTGCCGGTTTTGTCGGAGCACTGATCATGTCTTGAAAGACTGTGCCGAGTATCTTCGCCAATTGGACGAGGATGACGAGCCGGATATCCGGATCGTCCCAACTCCTAACTCTGGCGGCACACCTTCAACATCCGGTTATGTGTCTTTGTCACCTTCACATCTTGAAGGGTATGGCATGGACACGGTCACCGGATGTGCGACTGATCTATGCACCGACATTGCTGAGCCTATTCTCCATGTGCATCCACCACCTCTAGTGGATTCGATTCTTTGTGAGGAATCGGTGCTCGACTTTTATCCGAGCACTACTCCTCCCCCTGTTGTGCATACTATACTAGTCTCCGACGACATTGTTGATGATGTGTCGCAGGATGAGGTGGGTGATCTGAGTGTTGTGCCTATTCCTATGAAGGAGGACAACCTTCGAGGTGAAGAGGAGTTTTCCTCAGCGCCGGTGGAGGAAGTCCAAATCCTAAGCCTGGCCACCGTTGATCCCGCCGAATCTTGTAGCATTGATGACAATGCAAACATTTTTTTACTTCCCCAACCTGATGGGAGTGAGACCGAGATCACTCCCCCGATTGATGTTTATTTATGTTCTTCGTCTTCTTTATTTCTTGATCCCCTTCCTTCATCTGAGTCTGTGCAGGTTGAATCTTCACAGGTACTTCAGGAGGACTTGGAGCTTTTTGCTCAAGTCAATGATGAGAGCATCCTCTCATGTGAGGAGGTTGATCCCCCCTCCGTATAGGTAGCTCCACTCATTGCCTTCTCCTCCTGCTGCCTCCCTGGTGATGATACTGTTGGGTTTTTCTAGAACCATACATCAAATGTAGGCGCAGCGGAAATAAACAGAAACAACCCAAAAAGGTTTGGATCGGCCATGAACGTTGAATCAAGAAGTTAATCAAAATGCTAGGTATGAAATTACCTTTGCGGGATTGGATCAAATCCAACCTAGATGCTCCACGAGTTGATTCCTGTCGTCGGCTATGCGAGTCCTCACGTAGAATAATGTCTACGTCTCTACAGTGATCCACACGAGCCGGGAGAAGAACGACTGCACCTTGGACTTCCACGAACTGCTAGGTTCGCTCCAGGAAGAACACACACGACGACGATCGCCGGAGAGGAGGTCGGCAGAGGCGATTCAGACGGAACACCTTCCGTCGTCTAGGGTTCGAGCGGAACTCCTTCCGTCGGCTTTTCTTTCGTAAGTTATCAGAACCCTAAAACGAAGTCTTATTTATACCCAAAGGATAAACAGCTTCTAGAAGAATCGCTATCCGCAGACCACACAGCAGAATAGGGGCTTCTGTTACAATTCGTCGGGATTCCACGGAACATCATTCGTCGAGATTTCACGGGACAATCCGACGAATCCGACGAATCAGATCAGACGGCAACATTTGCCGAGAAAATGATCTCTGTAACAATTCGTCGAGTGTTCACGGGACAATCCGACAAATCCCGACGAATCCAGACAGACGACAACATTTTGCCGATTGAAGGATCTCTGTGACAATTCGTCGAGATTACACGGGACAATCCGACGAATTCCGACGAATTCCGACGAATTCTATCCGTGTAAACCCGACGAATTCAGACAGCAACATTTGCTGGACTTCCCCCATTCTATATATGGTGATTGGTAACCTTTACCAACACAGTCAATCTACCAACTTCTCCACATGCTCTTATGTGCGACCCTGCAGGCTCATATCGCGTTGGCAGTGATATTACATGTTTGACCACTTCTAGATCACAATGGTAACTCCAACAGATACCTTGCTGGGCAAGGTTAGTTTTGGTGAGATGAGCAAGGACCAGGCCTCCTCCTCTTCTTACTTTCTTTTCCCTCTACCTGTGAGGAACAGGTATTTATATTCGGGTAGAGGCGTGACGGTTCTTTCTCCGTATAGGTACCCACTACCTACACGCATATTAGAACAGTTACCTGTCCACTTTTCATTTCATAGGCCAATAAGCTAGAACCGTATAAAATCTGAATAAGTCGTGCTGGGATGACAGTAACCCCAGTAGTTATCTTCCTTTTTTTGCATTTTCATGTTTTAGTTAGAATAGTTAGTTAATTTCTATTCAGTTTTAGCATTTCTATTTTCTTTTATTTCTGCGGAGCTGACCCCTGCAGGTATCTTTTCTGGATGGCGGATGCTGCAGCTTCATTTTAGCTTACACGCCAATCTTCTGGTGTGCTCATTTCTGAGCACTGGGTACTCTCTTTCCCTAGCATTATTCTGAATTTCATAGATAAATATTGTGTGAATTGTCTAGTTTAAGTCTGGGGGAGAGTAGTTCTGTGTGCTCACTGCACGTGCACATATCATTTGCATACTAGAAGTATTTTAATTTCAGTTATTTAGTGTTGTTTCATTTGCACCGCACACACCACTGCACCCACTTGAGCGCGTACTCGTCTGTATGCATGCTCTGTAGTGAATTTAATTCTTCTGCTTATGTGGGAAAGTCTAGGTGATGGCTTAGGACTATGTAGCAGAGTAAAATGTTGACTCCCGTAGTGCTCCTAGTCGAGTGCTCGGTTGCATAGAAATTTGTGTAGATTAGACTTCTCTTTATAGTGTAAATGTTGTTTACTCTACTCAAATGGTGAATCCGGTGGAATCAAACGGTAGCATAGGGATGTGTGTAAACGATCGCTAGACTCGTATTGCTTGAGTCGGGAGAAAGGAGAATCTTTCTCGGTGGCTAGAACTTGCCCCAAGCGATTCTTGAAGCATTGGCATAGGATAGTTCTAGTGCGTGAGAATGACATAGGCCATTATTTTGGCCTGGTTGAGCTTCTTATTTCATGCCTATCGTCTACCTTTGCTAGCCCCTTTGTGCCTACCCTTTTCTCTATTCAGCTCCACATATATCTCACCAAAGCCTAAAAGCCTAACCTAGTCGCACACCCAAATCTGAGCTTTAGTTGTAGTTTTATTTACATTGTGGGGGGTGTTGATTGTGGTGTTTATTAGGTGAATCTATGGATATGCTCATTTGAAAATTTTGCTGAAAGAAAAAAGACAAGAAAAAGAAGATAGAAAGAAAAAAAAATGAAAAGGAAAAGAGAAAAAAAAGAAAAAGAAAAATGAGTTTTATTGAAAAATCATGTAGAAAAATTATGTATTGGGAGTAGGCGGTGCACACACCTATGTTGCAAAAGTCCAAGTCTGGGGGTGTGGTGCACTTGCATTCGGTTTTGGTGCGCGGGTAGTTGTATTAAAGCTCATTTGGGTTGCGTGTTATAAGCCCTCTTGTTTATCATTGTTTACCTCACCGTAACCCAAGCCTCAATTAAAACCTAAAAGTCCTACCGACTCACGCTATGGACCAATCTAGTGCCGTGATGAGAATGTGACCGGGTGAGCCTATGGTCACCGACACCGATGGATTTCGGTGGAGTTTGTCCGTCATCCCAATCTTGAGCAATGCTCATCTCAGCGCTTAGTTTACTTTCTCCGTATGCATGACCGGATGATTCACCGTAGTTCACCATTTTGAGTGGTTGTAATATGCTTTTACTCTTTTAGAAATATATAAACTGTTTATATAATCAGAAATCCTCTCTACTATTTTTCTTATGCACGTGAGCATGCGACTTCGCATGGTACTCTGTATTGTAATTTTAAGCCATCTACTTTTCTTTCCCCGTTGGCTTAGAATTTGTTTGCTCGGGACGCGCAAATAGGTAAGTCTGGGGGTGTGATGAGTCTTGATCATATACACATATTTGGACTCATCTAGGCCGGTTTTCTAGTCGTTTCACTGCACTTTAGCCCTGTTTCAGCTCATATTTGTCTTTCTATGCTAGGTGCACTTCTTGGCCTATTTTGGTGTATTTTATGCTTATTCCCTTTTGATAGCCTTATCATTTTGTTGAGTGCCACTTTCAGTGGCCTGATTAGCATTTCTGTAGAAACATGAGTTGTGCAGGTGTTCCCGGTACAACTCTGTATAGGAACACTGCGCACGATCGCTGGTTCTATAGCGCACGACCACTGGTCGTGCGCCGCTGATCATGTGCACTTAACCCTTTTTTTCTGAGTTCTGTCTCGGACAGTGCGCACGACCACCTACGATAGTGCGCACGACCACCGGTGGTGCGCCACTGGTCGTGCGAATATTTTATTTTATAAATTTCTTGCATTGCAGGCTCCGCCCAGGCAGGCGCACGATCACAGGATTCCAGCGCGCACGACCACTGGTCGTGCGCCAATGACCGTGCGCACTGTTTATTCCAGCGCCTATAAATTGACCTGCTCGCGAATTAGGTCGGCAGATCCCGCATTTTCTTCCGCCCAGCTCCGTCGTTTTCGCCCCTTCCGCAGGTTTTTCGCCCCTCCATCGCCGCCCACCATATGGAGGTGCTCCGGGCTTGTTCTTCACGCCAATCTTGAGCCGGAGCTTCCTCTTGGCCTCCTCCTTCATCCTAGCGCCCCAAGGGAATACCTAGCCGCCATCATCATCAAGCAAGAAGAAGTTTGCAACCTCTACCGGATCGTGACACGAAGAAGACAGGCTCATTGGAGAGTAGTGACAGCTCTCTCTACCCCGGACGTAGTTGCGGACCGAGCTTGGACGCGGATTGACAACCCGGCGATTCCAACCATGCATCTACAGCGAGACTTTGGATTCGGTCGATTTCTTGCCTTATTCTTCTCTTATTGATCTGTATGTAGTTAGATCTATGTATTAAGATGAAGTTACACTTAAAACTAGTCTGTATTTCTATATATTTCATGTCTATGTGAAATGTTTGTTGTTTGAGTTGCTTGAGGTGCGCCCCATTCCATCCTCCATCCCGTCGTCACGTTCGTCGCCGCACTAGCAATTGCTAGTGGCGTGCTTGTCGAAGAGGTGCTTACGACCCTCACTCTGTTTGCCTACTCGTCCATCCGCCTAGCGAAGCGTGGCATAGCGGCCAGTGTAATCCACTCGCCCTACGAAGCAGCGCGCTCTAGGCCTGCATAGTTCGATTCCGCTTGCCTACTCGTCCATCCGCCCTTGCGGCGCAGCGCGCTCAAGGCCTGCCTATTCTCCATCCCGCCAAGCGAAGCACTGCATAGCGACATTGCATAGGAGTAGTTATAGCATTTTCTCTTTATTTTCCACAATCCAAAACCCTCGTTTCCGCAATCCATCCGACCCAAAGGACTTCGATCTCAAGTCCTTCCTCGAACGTTAACTCCACCTTACTGTCTTCCTTGAGAGATTCGATACTTGGGGATTTACTTCCTCATATTATTACTTGACAACGACCGGTTCACTGCCGTTTCGTGCCTCAGTCTAGCTACCGCCTATAGCGGTGTACAAGATTTGCGCCATCACCGCCCGCTTTTCGGGCTCCGGGCTCCGCTCGGAGCATTCTCACTTTTTCGACTCGGCTCGCTCACTTTTTGTCTTTCTAGCACGCTCATATTTCGGACTCGCTCACTTTTCCAACTCGGCTCGCTCACTTTTTGTCTTTTCAGTTTCTCACTTTTTAGGAACAGCTTGTCGCCTTTCCCCGAAGGGCAGCATGGTCATTTACGAAAAATGATGATCCGTGGGCTCTGAACCGGAAAATATGATTCGTCCTCCCAGGTTGTTACGGTGGTTACAACAGCAATATTACTGGGATACCCTCGGCCAAAGCTATAAAAGGACCCCCTAGGCTTCATTTGAGGGGATCCAGCCTGAATGACCAGAGAGAGCTCCTTGAAGACTTCCACGGATTTCTCCTTCGGCGCTTGAAGATCTCCTTCGCAGACTTGAAGTTTTCCGTCTTCACAAAAGCGGACAAGGCTTTCTCACTTTCGTCTCCACGAAAGCGGACAAGGCATTCTCACTTTCGTTCTCTACCGTTCTCAGAAGGAAAAGACTTTGTTTTTTCCGAGAGGTGGCCTGTCGCCCTCGGAACGTTCTCTCTCTCTCTCTCTCTGATATTGTAACGAGCAGTAGCCTGTCGCGCTCGACTTCTAAATCTCTAATTGTAAACCCCCAGAAGATAGTCGATGTTTGGTCGCCACAGCTCCGGCCACGTGGTTTTTTACCCTTTCCGGGTTTTCCACTCTAAAAAGTCCAGGTGTAATCAACGAATCTCAAATTGACTGTTTGCGCGCTTGGTTCACTCTCGAGCTAAGGTGGTTCAAGTAAACCGGTCTACCAAGAGCCCTAAGCGACCCGCAATAGTTTGGCGCCGTCTGTGGGAAGGAATTCCCAAAATTCAGCAAAGACTACTGAAAGTGACACTTACCGCCAACTGCAATGGCCAGAAGAAGTGCTCGCACCACTGAAGGATCAATGCCGGAAGGACGCATCGACCCAGCTCCCTCCCACTCGCTTATCAATACGCCTCTCGCAGAAGAGGCAGTGCTTATGCCTGCGACGGTCCTGGAAGGTCGCATTCGGCAAATGGAAGAGCAACATGCCGAGATGCTAACTCTCGTGAGAAACCTAGGGGCACCTCGAGTTCCCGTTCAGCCTCCAGCGTCAAACGCTCCGCCGCCCCCAGTTCCGAATCATACTCCGGTCGAGGGAGCCGTTCGGGAAGATGGAGTCTCTGAAGATTTCTCTGACGCTGCAAGCTCCGCACAACCTGCTCCGCCGGTCAGAGGACTGGAGGCTGACCCTCATCACCCCCGTCACCCCCGCCAAGAAAGAGCTGCTCCCGTCCGAGCAGTGGAAGGGACCATGCGAGGGGAAATACGCGACATGATAGAAGAAGAGTACGCCCAAGCAGGACGACGCGCGACTCTTGCCCGCCGTCCCGCACACCACGGCTCCCCCCTATCGCCTCAAGTACTGGCTCATCCAATTCCGAACGGCTTCAAGCTTCCCCACGTCGAAACGTTCGATAGAACGGATGACCCCCTAGAACATGTCAATCACTTCTCCACCATCATGAGGATTTACAGTGCTCCCGATCAACTCCTTTGTCAAGTGTTCCCAGCAACCTTGAAGGGACAAGCACGCACTTGGTTCCACTCCCTGCGAGATGGGGCCATCAACAACTTCGCAGAAATGGCGCAGTGATGTGTCCCATTTATATATACATTTTTGGACTCATTTGGGTTGGTACTCTAGTCTTTGCACCACATTTTAGGCACATTTTCATTCATATGTACTATTCCATGCTGGGTGCACTATTAAGCTCATTTCGGTGTGCAGTTGCATTCCTTGTTGTTGGGGGTAAGCACATGGTGCTCCCCTTCCCTTTTTCTATGTTTTCCTGATGCTGGACGTGTATTCCCAGCCATTGTATCTTGTATGCAGGTGACCGGATCGTCCCGTTTTCCACAGAATTCATGTCTGTGCATATCGCACGGTCGTACGTTTCCTTGACGCACGGTCGGTTGCGGTCGTGCGTTTGTGTCCGGGCTGAAAATGGAGTGTCGGAGTTTACTCGTGCGTTTGAACGCACGGGCGGATTCGCCCGTGCGTGAGTAAAACGCATGGTCGACCTGTGTATTCTGGAT
This sequence comes from Dactylorhiza incarnata, assembly GCA_033032865.1. NCBI lineage: Eukaryota > Viridiplantae > Streptophyta > Magnoliopsida > Asparagales > Orchidaceae > Dactylorhiza > Dactylorhiza incarnata. The sequence goes on from JAWHQI010000031.1 coordinate 11,465,691, forward strand.
TTTTGAGCGTTGAATTTTACCCGTGCGTTTGAACGCACGGGCGGTGTTGATTGTGCGTGAGCAAAACGCACGGGCGGCGCAGCGTCTTCCCCAAGTCACGTTTTATCATTTAATAATGCACGGTCTGCGCACGGTCGTGCGTTCGACCGTGCGTGACCATTTTCTGACAGAATTTCTATTTAAGCCGCAGGTCTTGCCCCATTCTAGATAGATCATTTTTCCCGCTCCTAGAGCTCCAGTTCCGCGCCCTTTTCGCCGTCCATCGCCGCCCACCTTCAGGAGGTGCTCCGGGCTTGTTCTTCACGCCAATCTTGAGCCTGGAGATCATCTCGGCCTCCTCCTTCATCCTATAGCTTCAAAGGAAGATTTAGCCGCCATTACCATCAAGCAAGGGGAAGTTTGCAACCTCTACCGGATCGTGAGACGAAGAAGACGGGTTCATTGGAGAGTCATGACAGCTCTCTCTACCCCGGACGTAGTTGCGGACCGATCTTGGACGCGGATTGACAACCCGGCGATTCCAACCGTGAATCTACAACGAGCCTTTGTATTCGGTCGATTTCTTGCCTTGTTCTTCTCTTATTGATGTGTATGTAGTTAGATCTAAATATTATGATGAAGTGGCACATAAACTTGTTTGTATTTCTATATTTCATGTCTATGTGAAATGCTTTTGTGGTTTATGTGATTTGAGGAGCGCCCCATTCCATCCTCCATCCCACTATCGCGTTTGTTTGCCGCACTAGCAATTGCTAGTGGCGTGCTTGTCGAAGAGGTGCTTGCATAGTTCGATTCCGTTTGCCTACTCGTCCATCCGCCCTTACGAAGTAGTGCGCTCAAGGCCTACCTAGTCTCCATCCCGCCTCGCGAAGCATTGCATAGCGGCATTGCATAGGAGTAGTTGTAGTTGTTTTTCTTTATTTTCCACAATCCAAAACCCCCGTTTCCGCATCCATCCGACTTAAAGGACTTCAATCTCAAGTCCTGCCTCAATAATAAACTCCACCTTACTGTGTTCCTTTGAGATCGATACTTGGGGATTCATTCCCATTTTATATTACTTGAACGATTGGTACACTGCCATTTCGTGCCGCAGTCTTACTACCGCCTATAGCGGTGTGCTAAGATTTGCGCATCACGCAGCAGTTCGTGGACCAGTTCATAGCCAATCGTAGTATTGTCCGAGATCCCTCCCATCTCTCGGGAATCCGCCAGAACGACGGAGAAACTTTGAAGGACTTTTTCCGACGCTTCACCTCTGAGGCTCGACAGATTCCGGGAATCGATCCCGAACTCCTGCGAGGAGTTTTCCTTGGAGGCCTCTGCCAAAGTGGTTTCTACTCAGCCCTAATCAGAGAAACCGTACCAAGTAATCCTGACCTCGTTCATCGGCTTGAAGCTCAGATAGCCGCTAACGAGGCCATCAAAGCGCACCATCGACAATTCAAAGGTAGCCAAGGAATAAAGAGGGGGTCAGATCAAGCCCCTCATGGACGAGAAGACCGGCGTGACGAGGGACGCCGTAACGACGAACGTCGCCGCGAACCCCGAAGAGACCTGGGCCCGCAGCCCCCCAGGGTCTACACTCCGTTGAATACTACTAGAACGAACGTACTCTATGCAATTCAGAACAACCCAGAGCTCCAGGCGTTAGCCCCGAACCCAAGGGGCGATCAGTCCAGGTATTGCGAGTTCCATCACGGGACCGGGCATACCACCGAAGAATGTACCAGACTTAAAGATGAAATCGAACGTCTCGTCCGTCAGGGACTCCTAGGGAGATTCCTATAAGGCCAGGTCCCCAATCAGCATCAACATCATAGGGGTGCAAGGGAGCAGCCTCCCGCTCCCCGGGGTGCGGAAGGAGGAAGACCGATGGTGGGAGAAATTGAAACGATCGCTGGACCTCCCGTCCTAGCAGCGCAAATCCTCTCGATCGCCAAACCCCCGAGAGACCACGAAGACAAGAAGCTCAAACAGGACACTACGATCGCCTTTAGAGAAGAAGACCTGCAAGGATTACGACTACCGCACCAGGATCCCCTTGTAATCAGTGCAGGGATTGGGGACCCCTGCTTTAACGTGAAGAGGATATTGGTCGATAACAGAAGCTCAGTTGATGGTCTGTTCCTTTCTACCTTGCAAAGTATGAAGCTCACAAAGGACTCGCTCAGCCCTGCAGCCGGGCCCATCTACGGCTTCGACAACCAACCTGTCCCTGTTCAAGGCATGATCACTCTCCCAGTCACATTGGGCGAGTTTCCGAGACAGTCAACATACAGCATCCAGTTCGTGGTGGTGGAATCCACTTCCGCCTATAATGCCATCTTCGGGAGACCACTCCAGTCTATCTTTGGAGCAGTCCCATCAATTCCGCATCTGGCCATGAAGTTCCCGACCGCTGCTGGCGTAGGGGTCGTAAGAGGGAACCAGGAGGCAGCCGGAACCTGTTATCTGAAGCAAGCTCAGCCAGCAAAGGCAACCACTCTCAACATCAATAACTTCGATCTGCGAGACGAAGCTACTCTGCAGCGAGGAGCATCCGTCGAAGGACTAGTAGAAGTACCGCTCTCCCAGCGAGACCCAACCCGGACTGTTCAGGTCGGGTCGCTCTTGTCACAAGAAGAGCGGGAAGAGTTCACAACCTTTCTGCAGGAGAACGAAGAAGTTTTCGCTTGGAGCCCAAAAGACATGCCCGGGGTAGATCCCGAAGTCATTTATCACTCTCTAAATATCAACCCCGCCTGCCGGCCTGTAATCCAAAAGAAGAGGAACTTTGCCCCCGAGCGGTTGAAGGCGATCGAAGAGGAAGTAGACAAACTCCTAGAAGCACGATTCATACGCGAAGCAGAATACCCCACGTGGCTTGCCAACGTGGTCATGGTGAAAAAGGCCTCCGGGAAATGGCGAATGTGCGTCTACTACAGCAATCTGAACCAGGCATATCCAAAGGACAGCTTCCCCCTCCCGAGGATCGACCAGCTCGTCGACACAACGACCGGACACGAGCTACTTAGCTTCATGGATGCTTATTCCGGCTACAACCAGATAAGGATGAATCCTGCGGGCGAGGAACATACCGCCTTCCGCACCGACAGGGAGTCTACTGCTACAAAGTGATGTCGTTCGGCCTTAAGAACGCCGGAGCCACCTATCAGAGACTGATGAACAAGATCTTCAAGAACCTCATTAGAGAAACAATGGAGGTGTACGTGGACGACATGTTGGTCAAAAGCATCCACCGTTGCGACCACTTGAGAGACTTGGGAAAGTGCTTTCACCTTCTCCGTCGCTTCCAGATGCGACTCAACCCCAGCAAATGTGCATTTGGTGTGACGGTGATGAGTCCCAATTATATACACATATATGGACTCATCTGGGCCGATTTTCGAGTCTATGCACTTCATTTTAGGCATGTTTTCGCTCATATTTGTTATTCCATGCTATGTGCACTTCTAGGCCCGTTTTGGTGTTATTTCTTGTTTATCTTCATTATTAGTTTTCATGCATTATTAAGTGCCACCTTCAGAGGCTAGATTGGTGTTGTATGCTGGAACAGGAGTCGTGCAGGTGTTCCCGGTACAATTCTGTACAGGAACACTGTGCACGATCACTGGTTCTATTGCGCACGACCACTGGTCATGCGCCGCTGATCGTGCGCACTTAACCCTCATTTTATGAGTTCTGTCTTGACCCAACGCATGACCATTTACGATAGTACGCACGACCACTGGTCGTGCGCCACTGGTCGTGCGCCACTGGTCGTGCGCCACTGGTCATGCGAACATTTTATTTTATAAATTTCTTGCATTGCAGGCTCCGCCCAGGCAGGCGCACGATCACAGAACTCCAGCGCGCACGACCACTGGTCGTGCGCCAATGACCGTGCACACTGTTTATTCCAGCGCCTATAAATACTCCTGCTCGCGAATTAGGTCGGATCGCTCGACATTTTCTTCCGCCAGTCCGCCGTTTCACCCCTTCTCACTGGTTCTCCGCCCCCCTAGGTTTCCTCCATCATCCAAGAGCTTCAAGGAGGATATTCCACTCATCTTCATCGCCAAGCAAGGAGTTCCTCGCATCGGACATGGCCGGATTGTAAAACGCTGGAGAAGACGGGTCCATTGGGAAGTGTGATAGCCCTCCTCTACCCCGGATGCAGTTGGGACCGAGTTAGGACGTGGATTGACAACCCGACGATTCCTACCGTGAATCTACAACGAGACTCCGGATTCGGTTGTATCTCTTGCCTCTTTCTTCTACTTGTGTGGTTGTATTTGTTTGTAATCTCTATATTTAGATGATGACACAATGAATCTTGTTTATTAATGTTTATTTCATGTTTATGGAATCATATTATTCATATGTGTGAATGAGGTGCGCCCCCATCTAATTTCCATTCCGCCATCGTGTTTTGTGCCGCCCTAACAATTGTTAGTGGCGTGCTTGTCGAAGAGGTGCTTGCGACCCTCATTCCGTTAGCCTACTCGTCCATCCGCCTACCGAAGCGTGGCATCGCGGCCCGTATTCCATTCGCCTAACGAAGCAGCGCGCTCAAGGCCTGTATAGTTTGATTCCGCTAGCCTACTCACCCATCCTCCCAACGAAGTAGTGCGTTCAAGGCCTACGTAGTTTCCCATCCCGCCAAGCGAAGCATTGCATAGCGGCATTGCATATGAGTAGTTGTAATATTTTATTTTATTATTCGCAAACCAAACCAACCATCCATTTTAACCCCGACCAAGGACTTCGATCTCAAGTCCTTCCTCGAAAGTTAACTTTACCTTACTGTGTTCCTTCGAGATTTGATACTCGGGGATTACTCCTCATTTTATATTACTTGAACGATCGGTACACTGCCGTTTCGTGCCGCAGTCGAGCTACCGCCTATAGCGGTGTGCGAGATTTGCGCCATCAAGTTTTTGGCGCCGTTGCCGGGGAACACAGTCGTGTGAGTTTTCTGGAGAGGGAGAACCTGAGAGAGAAGCCCTTCCATTTGTAAATTGCATTTCTTTGTTTTATTTCTTTTTATTCCATTTTCCTATTTTAATTAGGTTGCTTTAGTAATTATTGTTAGGTGTGGTATTTCGCACAATAGTGTTTTTCGTTTTGAATCGTTTTATCTTCGCGCTATGTGGGCACATCTTAATATCCGTTGCCGTTGGTGTGGAGCTACCTCCCACTCTAGTGATGAATGCCCTACGGAGAATGGTGGGCATAATTCTTCTTGCCCAGCATATAGAGCATCGACTTCGTCTGATACTCCATATGGTGTGCGTAAGTCTTATGGCTACTCTGCTGAGCCTTTACCGTTATACTTCGTTTCGGCTTCAGCCCTCGCTGTGCCAAAGAAGCCCGCAAGGCAATGCCGGTTTTGTCGGAGCACTGATCATGTCTTGAAGGACTGTGCCGAGTATCTTCGCCAATTGGATGAGGATGACGAGCCGGATATCCGGATCGTCCCAACTCCTAACTCTGGCGGCACACCATCAACATCCGGTTATGTGTCTTTGTCACCTTCACATCTTGAAGGGTATGGCATGGACATGGTCACCGGATGTGCGGCTGATCTATGCACCGACATTGCTGAGCCTATTCTCCATGTGCATCCACCACCTCTAGTGGATTCGATTCTTTGTGAGGAATCGGTGCTCGACTTTTTTTCGAGCACTACTCCTCCCCCTGTTGTGCATACTATACTCGTCTCCGACGACATTGTTGATGATGTGTTGCAGGATGAGGTGGGTGATCTGAGTGTTGTGCCTATTCCTATGAAGGAGGACAACCTTCTTGGTGAAGAGGAGTTTTCCTCAGCACCGGTGGAGGAAGTCCAAATCCTAAGCCTGACCACCGTTGATCCCGCCGAATCTTGTAGCATTGATGACAATGCAAACATTATTTTACTTACCCAACCTGATGGGAGTGAGACCGGTTCCACTCCCCCGATTTTTGATTATTTATGTTCTTCGTCTTGTTTATTTCTCGATTCCCCCTCTTCATCCGAGCCTGTGCAGGTTGAGTCTTCACAGGTACCCCAGGAGGATTTGGTGCATATTGCCCAAGTCAATGATGAGAGCATCCTCTCATGTGAGGAGGTTGATTCCCCCTCTGTAGAGGAAACTCCACTCATTGCCTTTTCCTCCTGCCACCTCCCTGTTGACGACACCTTGCTAGGCAAGGATGTGTTTGGTGAGTTGAGTGAGGATATCTCCTCCTCTTCTTACTTTCTATTTCCTCTACCTGCGTTATATAGGTATTATTATTTGGGTAGAGGAGTAACTGTTCTGTCGCCGTATCGGTACCCGCTACCGACATGCGTATTAGAACAGTTACCTGTTCATTTCCTTTTTCATACGCCCATTAGCTAGAACCTTTAGTTTTTGAATAAGTCGTGCTGGGATGACAATAACCCCAGTAGTTATCTTTCTTTTCTGCATTTTCATTTCACCTAATTATGTTTAGTTAGTAGTATTTCTTTTTCAGTTTTCTATTTTCTTTTGTTTCTGCGGAGCTGACCCCTGCAGGTATCTTTTCTGGATGGCGGATGCTGCAGCTCATTTTAGCTTACAAGCCAATCTTCTGGTGTGCTCATTTCTGAGCACTGGGTACTCTCTTTCCCTAGCCTTTTCTGATTTTTATGTCATATATTTTGTGGATTGTTTAGTTTAAGTCTGGGGGAGAGCAGTTTTTGTGCCCACTCACGTGCACTCTTGCATAGCATGCTAGAAGTACTTTTATTTTAGCTTATTGGAAATTGTTGTTCATTTTCATTGCACACCACAACACCCACTTGAGCGCGTACTCATCTGTTTGCGTGCTCTGTAGTGAATTTAATTCTTCTGCTTATGTGGGAAAGTCTAGGTGATGGCTTAGGACTATGTAGCAGAGTAAAATGTTGACTCCAGTAGTGCTCCTAGTCGAGTGCTCGGTCTCATAGAAATTTGTGTAGATTAGACTTCTCTTTATACTTATGGTTTTATATTTTTTTTCTCTTAGTGTAAATGTTGTTTACTCTACTCAAATGGTGAATCCGGTGGAATCAAACGGTAGCATAGGGATGTGTGTAAATGAGCGCTAGACTCGTATTGCTTGAGTCGGGAGAAAGGAGAATCTTTCTCGGTGGTTAGAACTTGCCCCAAGCGATTCTTGAAGCATTGGCATAGGATAATTCTAGTGCGTGAGAATGACGTAGGCCATTATTTTGGCCTGGTTGAGCTTTTTACTTCACACCTATCATCTACCCTTGCTAGCCCCTTTGTGCCTACCCCTTTCTCTTGATTCAGCCCCTCTTTTATCTCACCAAAAGCTTAAAAGCCTAACCTAGTCGCACACCCAAATCTGAGCTTTAATTATAGTTATATTCACATTTTGGGGGGTGTTGATGTGGTAATTTTTATAGTGGAAATTGTGGGTGTATTCATTGATATTTTTGCTGAAAAAGAAAAGAAAGAAAAAGAAGATAGAAAGAAAAAAATGAAAAGGAAAAAGAGAAAACGAAAAATGAGTTTTATTGAAAATCGTCTAGAAAAAAAAATGATGTATTGGGATTAGGCGGTGCACACACCTATGTTGCAAAAGTCCAAGTCTGGGGGTGTGGCGCACTTGCATTCGATTTTGGTGCGCGGGTAGTTATATTAAAGCTCATTTGGGTTGCGTGTTATAAGCCATCTTGTTTATCATTGTTTACCTCACCATAACCCAAGCCTCAATTAAAACCTAAAAGTCCTACCGACTCACGCTATGTACCAATCTAGTGTCGTGGAGAGAATGTGACCGGGCGAGCCTATGGTCACCGACACCGATGGATTTCGGTGGAGTTTGTCCGGCACCCCAATCTTGAGCAATGCTCATCTCAGCGCTTAGTTTACTTTCTCTGTATGCATGACCGGATGATTCACCGTAGTTCACCATTTTGAGTGGTTGTAATATGCTTTTACTCTTTTAGAAATATATAAACTGTTTATATAATCAGAAATCTTCTCTACTATTTTTTCTTATGCACGTGAGCATGCGACTTCGCATGGTACTCTGTATTGTAATTTTAAGCCATCTACCTTTCTTTCCCCGTTCGCTTAGAATTTGTTTGCTCGGGACGCGCAAACAGGTAAGTCTGGGGGTGTGATGAGTCCCAATTATATACACATATATGGACTCATCTAGGCCGATTTTCGAGTCTATGCACTTCATTTTAGCCATGTTTTTGCTCATATTTGTTATTCCATGCTATGTGCACTTCTAGGCCCGTTTTGGTGTTATTTCTTGTTTATCTTCGTTATTAGTTTTCATGCATTGTTAAGTGCCACCTGCAGAGGCTAGATTGGTGTTCCCGGTACAATTCTGTACAGGAACACTGCGCACGATCACTGGTTCTATTGCGCACGACCACTGGTCGCGCTCCGCTGATCGTGCGCACTTAACCCTCATTTTATGAGTTCTGTCTTGACCCAACGCACGACCATTTACGATAGTGCGCACGACCACTGGTCGTGCGCCACTGGTCATGCGAACATTTTATTTTATAAATTTCTTGCATTGCAGGCTCCGCCCAGGCAGGCGCAAGATCACAGAACTCCAGCGCGCACGACCACTGGTAGTACGCCAATGACCGTGCGCACTGTTTATTCCTGCGCCTATAAATACTCCTGCTCGCGAATTAGGTCGGATCGCTCGACATTTTCTTTCGCCAGTCCGCCGTTTCGCCCCTTCTCGCTGGTTCTCCGCCCCCTAGGTCTCCTCCATCATCCAAGAGCTTCAAGGAGGAGATTCCACTCATCTTCATCGCCAAGCAAGGAGTTCCTCGCATCAGACGTGGCCGGATTGTAAAACGCTGGAGAAGACGGGTCCATTGGGAGGTGTGACAGTCCTCCTCTACCCCGGACGCAGTTGGGACCGAGCTAGGATGTGGATTGACAACCCGACGATTCCTACCGTGAATCTATAACGAGACTCCGGATTCGGTTGTATCTCTTGCCTCTTTCTTCTACTTGTGTGGTTGTATTTGTTTGTAATCTCTATATTTAGATGATGACACTATGAATCTTGTTTATTAATGTTTATTTCATGTTTATGGAATCATATTATTCATATGTGTGAATGAGGTGCGCCCCCATCTAATTTCCATTCCGCCATCGTGTTTTGTGCCTCCCTAACAATTGTTAGTGGCGTGCTTGTCGAAGAGGTGCTTGCGACCCTCATTCCGTTAGCCTACTCGTCCATCCGCCTACCGAAGTGTGGCATCGCGGCCCGTATTCCATTCGCCTAACGAAGCAGCGCGCTCAAGGCCTGTATAGTTTGATTCCGCTAGCCTACTCGCCCATCCGCGCAACGAAGTAGTGCGTTCAAGGCCTACGTAGTTTCCCATCCCTCCAAGCGAAGCATTGCATAGCGGCATTGCATAGGAGTAGTTGTAATATTTTATTTTATTATTCGCAAACCAAACCAACCATCCATTGTAACCCCGACCAAGGACTTCGATCTCAAGTCCTTCCTCGAAAGTTAACTCCACCTTACTGTGTTCCTTCGAGATTCGATACTCGGGGATTACTCCTCGTTTTATATTACTTGAACGATCGGTACACAGCCGTTTCGTGTCGCAGTCGAGCTACCGCCTATAACGGTGTGCGAGATTTGCGCCATCAGACGGCGGGAAAGTTCTTAGGTTTTATGGTAACCCATCGGGGAATCGAGGCCAACCCCGAGAAGATCAAGGCGTTGAAGGATATGTCGCCACCTCGCTCAATTAAAGAAGTGCAACGCCTGAACGGGAGGATCGCTGCGCTATCCCGTTTCTTGTCACGAACGGGAGATAAGTACCTCCCCTTCTTCAAAATCCTTCGGGGAGCGCGCCACTTCGGCTTCCAGTGGACCGATGAGTGCCAGGTGGCGTTCAAACTACTCAAACAATACCTGGCTTCGCCACCGCTTCTGTCAAAGCCCACCCCCGGAGAAACTCAATTTTTGTACCTGGCTGTGTCGCCTACGGCTCTTAGCTCGGTGCTCGTAAAAGATGAAGGAGGGGTGCAATGACCAATCTACTACCTCAGCAAAGTCCTCTCCGACACCGAAACCAGATATCCAGCAGCGGACAAGACAGCCTTGGCCCTTGTCTTTTCGGCGAGGAAGCTTCGACCTTACTTCCAGGCTCATACAGTAAAAGTGTTGGCACAACTCCCACTACGAGCAATCCTCCAGAAACCAGAAGTCTCAGGAAGACTAGTGAAGTGGGCCGTGGAACTCGGCGAGTTTGACATCCAATTCCTGCCCCGACCAGACATCAAGTCACAGGTACTCGCCGACTTTGTCGTAGAATACACCATCCCACCAGAAGCAGCTCCTGTCGAAGGCACCACTGGCCCTTGTTGGACTCTCTATGTCGATGGTGCCTCTGGAGCTGAAGGGGCCGGAGCGGGACTGCTCCTCATAAGTCCCGATGGGATCACCTTGGATTACGGACTCCGATTGAGATTCCCCGCGACAAACAACATTGCCGAGTACGAGGCACTGATCGCCGGTCTTCGACTCGTCATCAATTGCAAAGTAGAGAACCTAACCATCTACGCAGACTCTCAACTCGTAGTCTCACAAGTCGAAGGAGGCTACGAGGCCAAGAGCGACCAGATGGCGAAATACCTCGCATTCGTGAAATTACTTCTCCAGAAGATCCCATCGTATCAAATTCTACACATTCCCCGGGAGCAGAATTCCAGGGCTGATGCTCTTTCCAAGCTCGCCACTTCACCCTCCAGCTACCAGCCTCGAAGATGCCGAATAGAAGAGATCGTGATTCCGAGTATTCAAGGACCGTGGGAGGTCGCAACCATCCACCAGGAGGAGTCATCTTGGATGACCCCCCTACGAGCATACCTCGAGCACGGACACCTCCCTGAAGACCGCCTAGAAGCACGCAGATTGCGGATGCGGGTGGCATCATTTACTATCGTGGATGGGGAGCTCTACAAGCGGGCATTCTCAGGACCATATCTAAAGTGCCTACCGGCGGGCGAGTCAGACTACGCCCTCAGAGAAGTGCACGGGGGAGTTTGCGGAGAACATCTAGGCGGAAAGGCGTTGGCACAAAAGATTCTACGCCAAGGATTCTATTGGCCAACAATGAAGAAGGACGCGGCCGAGCTGGTCCAAAAGTGTAGGAGCTGTCAGCTGCATGCCAACGTGCCTCATCAGCCCCCGATTGTGCTCTCCACACTCCAAAGTGCGTGGCCGTTTGCGCAATGGGGAATCGACCTCCTCGGCCGCCTACCTCTGGCTTCCGGACAGAGGAAGTTCATCATTCTAGCCATCGATTACTTCACCAAGTGGAAGCGGAACCCCTTGCCAAAATCACAGAAGAGAACGCTAAACAATTTGTCTGGAAAAACATTGTCTGCCGCTTCGGTATCCCAGCGACAATCATTGCCGACAATGACACTCAGTTCACCGGGAAGTCCTTCACTAAGATGTGCGAGGACCTAAAGATCAACCTCCGTCATACCACCGTAGCACATCCGCAAACCAACGGACAAGTAGAAGTTACGAATCGCACCATCCTCAAAGGGTTGAAGACGCGCCTGGAAGAAGCCGGGGGACAATGGGTAGACGCACTCCCAAATGTACTATGGGCATATCGAACAACAGAGAGGACTCCCATAGGAGAGACGCCATATAACCTCTATTATGGTACTGAAGCGGTCATCCCCATCGACATCGGCATTCCGAGCACTCGAGTGCTAACCTTCGATCCCAGTAAGAATGACTGACTACTTCAGGAAAACCTTGACCTAATCCCCGAAGTCTGGGACACCGCCGCCCAGCGTGCTGCGTCTTACCAAAGGCGCGTAGCCCGGCTCTATGACAGAAAGGTGAAGCCCATACCAATCAACATAGGAGATCTCATCCTACGCAGCATCGAGGCAGATGGAAAGGGCCCCCAAGTAGATAAACTCTCACCCACCTGGGAAGGTCCGTACGTTGTCATTCCCTGGGGCCATCTCGGGGCCTTTCCCTGGGGACTTCGCACCGCCGTCGATTGAAGGTTTGCCCTTCTCCTCCGCCGTAGAGTCCCGACGTCGTAGGGTCTTGCCCCCCTTACGTCGCCCACGGTTTGAATACACCAGCTATTCACCGGCCATCTCGGGGCCTTGCCCTGGGGACTTCGCACCGCCATCGATTGAAGGTTCGCCCTTCTCCTCCGCCGTAGAGTCCCGGCGCCGTAGGGGCCTGCCCCCCTTACGTTTGCCCCCGGTTTGAATACACCAGCTATTCACCGGCCAAGCCTATATTATATAAAAAAGCCGCGAGCTCAGACTCGCGCAAACTAATTTCTTGTTATTATAAACTCGCAGGGCCGAACCCGCGCAGACTCCACCGTTATCTCGTAAAAGGCTATCAAGCAGTTCGGGTATCAACGCCTAAACAGAACAAGAGAGCGATGTTCAAAGCTGCCACAGAAAAATCAAAACCTCCGAACTCCTCTGCAGTAAAATTCGGACTCCGAAGGTTTGGGCGGCTTATGTTATATACCCGTAGATGCCTTGGGGTGCGTCTAGGGAAAATTCCACTAAAGGAAGGTAGGGTCGACGCATGGTCGCCCGAGTTGAGAGGACCGAACCCGCCACTTTCACCACCAACACGCAAGCACGCATGAAGCGCGCGTCGCGCCTCGCCGTAACCGAACCCCGCTACTGGGGTGCGGTTAGCACGCACCCCACTCGTGGGGTGCGAATAGCCGCACCCACCATAGTGGGGGATGCCGCACCCCATGTAGGGTGCGGCCAAGCCGCACCCCATGAGGGGTGCGGCCAAGCCGCACCCCCTTTGGGGTGCGGCCACGCCGCACCCCCCTTTGGGGTGCGTCCAAGCCGCATCCCCCTTTGGGGTGCGGCCAAGAGGAGTCTCCCCCTCCCTCGGGCGCGGCCGCGCCGCACCCGCCTTTAGAGGCGGTCGAACTGCTCTCCTCCGTGGCTAGGTTGGGGTAAGTCCCCCCTCTTCCGGCTCGCCGCCCGTTTTTCGGGCTCCGGGCTCCGCTCGGAGCATTCTCACTTTTCTGACTCGGCTCGCTCACTTTTTGTCTTTCTAGCACGCTCACATTTTCGACTCGCTCACTTTTCTGACTTGGCTCGCTCACTTTTTGTCTTTTCAGTTTCTCACTTTTCAGGAACAGCTTGTCGCCTTTCCCCGAAGGGCAGCATGGTCATTTACGAAAAATGATGATCCGTGGGCTCTGAACCGGAAAATAAGACTCGTCCTCCCAGGTGGTTACTGTGGTTACAACGGCAAAATTACCAGGCTACCCCCGGCCAAAGCTATAAAAGGACCCCCTAGGATTCATTTGAGGGGATCCTGCCTGAATGGCCAGAGAGAGCTCCTTGAAGACTTCCACGGATTTCTCCTTCGGCGCTTGAAGATCTCCTTCGCGGACTTGAAGTTTTCCGTCTTCACGAAAGCTGACAAGGCTTTCTCACTTTCGTCTCCACGAAAGTGGACAAGGCTTTCTCACTTTCATCTCCACGAAAGCGGACAAGGCTTTCTCACTTTCATCTCCACGAAAGCGGACAAGGCATTCTCACTTTCGTTCTCTACCGTTCTCAGAAGGAAAAGACTTAGTTTTTTCCGAAAGGTGGCCTGTCGCCCTCGGAACGTTCTCTCTCTCTCTCTGATATTGTAACGAGCAGCGGCCTATCGCGCTCGACTTCTAAATCTCTAATAGTAACCCCCCAGAAGATAGTGGAAGTTTTGTCGGCACAGCTCAGGCCACGTGATTTTTTACCCTTTCCGGGTTTTCCACGCTAAAAAGTCCAGGTGTAATCAACGAATCTCAAATTGACTGTTTGCGCGCTTGGTTCGCTCCCGAGCTAAGGTGGTTCAAGTAAACCGATCTACCAAGAACCCTAAGCGACCCGCAACACTTCTATTTTATCATGGTTAGTAAAAATGTAATTTTTAGTTGATTTAGTTTTAAGGAATTTATTATGATCTTAATTTGATTAGAGTAATTTATTTAGCACTTTTTCTCTTTTATTTTAATTAGTCTCAATTTTGTAGTAGTTGTGCTTAACAACTTTAGATTTTAATTATTTTTACCTCATGCTTTTAGATTCATAGGAAATTTCAATTTACTATAGTTGCTCTCAAAATATTTCAATTAATCTAAAATTTATTTTAGCCCTACCAAAAAAAAAGAGTTATTAAAAGATCATATGTCATGGAAATAAGAGGATAAAATTCATTGTTTCCTAAACATATGCACCTCCCTTTTATGAAGTTTATTATGAAAAGATTATATGTCATGGAAAATGAGAGGATAAAATTCATCATTTTCCTAAACATGTATAAGTAGAAAAAATGGGGTGAGAGGATAAAATTCATCACTCCCAATCAAAGCTAGCTTCATGTTTACCCAAACCCCTTTATCCAATATAATTGATTTTAGTCTCAAATTAAAATATTGGGAGAGCATAAGTACTAGTTTGAATTTTTTCGTAAGCCTCTTCAAAATTAGAGTTTTTATAATTCTAATCTAATTTTGATTCGCAAATTACTTAATTTTGTCTGCTAGTTAAATAATTTGAGAATTCTTGGCTAAACATTTCTCTCTTTTTATCTTATTTTCATAATTTAGGACTTATCTCTTAAATCTCTAAATCTTATTTTTAAGCTTTCTTTTGATTAAAGAAAATTTTAGTTTAATTAGAAATATTATTAATGTATTATGAATATCTATCATACTTTTGCTCTGGAATAGCAAAAGCTTAAGTATGAGGGTATTTGATGAGTAGTATTTTTATCTAATATTATTATAGTTTTTAGGCTAATAATAATTTGAATTTATAAATAATATGTCTATTTTATCTAAATAATCTATTCTATTTATATTTGTTCACTAACTTAAGTTTGTTTTATATTTTTCAGGATTTCTGGAGTTTTTGCCGAAAAATGAAAGTACACGCCCCAAGTCACTCCCGTGACCAAGGGCGTGCCAACATAAAACTCATTCCAGACCTGTTGCCGCCAACCTGGGCTCATTCTGAGAAGAATTTCAATGTCACGCCCGTGACCTGCCAAGTCATGCCCATGACTTCCCATTGTCACGCCCGTGTAACCTCCCTGCCAGCAGATCACACCCCAGATCATGCCGCAAGGATGCTTCACCAATGTCATGCCCGTGTAGCTCCAATGACACGGGCGTGTAACTCCTTTGCCGCCAGAGTCACGCCCTTCCCGCCAAAGATTTCCCACGCCAGCGTCTCTTTTAAGATTACACGCCCTTGATCACGGGCGTGACCAAGGGCGTGACACGCATGTAATGCCTGCAGTAACTCCAGAAGGCACCTCTCCCACTCCAGCTTCGATCACGCCCATTACACGCCCTTGGTCACGGGCGTGACCAAGGGCGTGTAACCCCAACTTTTGCCTATAAAAAGGTAGCCCTTCCAGATCTCTGATCATCCCTTTTTCAACCCTCCTTGGGTCGAAACTTCTCTCCTTCTGCCCTCTTTTGGGGCAGAATTGCTTTTTCAATTCCCGTATTAGTTTAGATTTTAATTATATGCACTTTCAATTTCATGTATTTTCATTTTATGCAAAGTAGTTTTAGATTTCAATTCATGCAATGCTTTCAATTTCTTGTACCCACTTCTTATGTAATCCAGTTTTAATAATAAAATGCCTTTCTCTTGCTTTTCATCTCTTTATTTTCATGCCAATTAGATTAATTTTTAGATCTTGAAATTTGCAATCTTCGGATGAAAATATCTTTCTTGCTATTATCTTTCTTTCCTTCCTTCGATTTATTCGAGATTTATATCGGGTTCATATGTCGATATGTGGACTTTCGTATCTGTTTTCATATGCTAGTTAGCTGAGAGGCTCGTGTGTATGAATCGATCACTCAAGGATAAAAAAGAGTAGAACGCAATCCTCGAGAGAGGACGATGAAAGTGGAGGTTTAGTTCTTATTTATCTAATTAAAAGATCTTGCTTAATTTTTAATTTCAAAGTAAGTGATATATCTATTTATATATATAAGTGAGTTTGCTGAGTAATAAACACAGACACTAGAAGTGCATAGAAATAAACACAGTACAGGAAATAAAACAACAACAAACAAGAATCAAGCAATCCAGATGACACAAGATGTATAGTAGTTCCCCTCAACTGGGTACATCTACTCTTCTACCCACTTGTAGGAATCCACTAGGAGGTTGTTGATAAGGTGCCCTCACACCAAGGTGACTTTGATAAGGTGTCCACACACCAGGTGAGATGTTGATAAGGTACTCTAACCAAGATGCAGGTTTTTGCTAAGGTGCCCTATCACCGGGAGTTAACTTTTGAAGGGAGTTATAACCCTGTACAAGAGGTGGAAAAGGAATAAAAGAAAACAAAAGTAAGTTGTTCTTCTCTGTATAAGAAGACTCTTGAAGATCCTGATTTGAAGTTGAATATGGATCTCGATTGTGATGATGAAGAAGGCTCCCCCTATCTGGTTTAGGTTGATGACAGCTTGTGGATAGAGCTTCTTCTCTAGATTGTACAAAGACTTCTTTTTCTTCTGCAGTGATGATCCTGAGCAAATGGTAGTGATTGATGTCTCAGGATGTATGTGATCTGCAAGAAGAAATTAGCAAGAATGAAGAATAGACGTGCTCTGTATTTCTGTTGTGTCTTCTATATGTACATCTCTTCTTTTCCCTGCTCTTCTCTCTCTATATAATTTTGGAGAGAGATCCTTTTGAATTCTTGCCAGGGAAAAAGGAAAGAGATAAAGGCTCTTTAATTCTGATTCCTTGGGAATATAATATGCCGTCTTTGACTCTTCTGCAACGGCTAAATTCTTTATTGCCTGCAACGGCTATATCAGAAAACTTTGAATAATAATGATGTTAGTCGAGCTATGTGATATAATGTTGCTGACAACATTTTTGTCGAGCGCTGTTCTGAAAAAAGATTTGTCGACCGCTGGCTTGAGTTTGTCGAGCGCCGTTCAGAGAATGCCTGGTCGCTGAGGTTATTCTGACTTAATTCGTCGAGCGTTGTTCTGATAGAAATTTGTCGAGCGCTGGCTGGCTTGAATTTGTCGAGTGCTGGCTGGCTGGCATGAATTTGTCGAGCGCTGTTTGACATTCGTCGAACGCAGAGTGCTTATATTATTTTCTTATGTATATTCTCCGATTCGATCGCGTCATATTTAATTTATGTTTTCTTAGTTTTCTTACTTAATGAAATTGATCTAAGTTATTAGATGAATTATTGACAAAAGGGGTGGATCCTAACTCAAATCAAAAGCTAAGGTTCCAACAGACGACGTTACCCTTCTGGATTGGAGTAAAAGCCAATAGCGGGATTCACCTCGTAAAGCGAGTTTTAGGTTATCAATTATAGAATGAGAATTCGGTTGATATTTCCTAAACTTAGTTAAGCGTAGTCCTCGAGAGAGGTGCGTTCATAATCCGGGAATCTGCACGGTCAAGGATTGGATTAGAAGTAGAATTTATTTCTCTTGATTTTCATTCCGAGTGAGCTTTGATCAAGATTTGTTTCTTTATTTCTTTATTTATTTATTTTAATTTTAATTATAAATTTTCACTCGTAAAATATTATTCGATAAAATAATAGTTTTGTTTTCCCGAAGTAAAAGTACTCGACATCCCCGAGTCTAATACGACCTTGATATTCCTTATATCCTATGCTATATTTCGATAGGTACACTTGCCTTAATCGAGTATAGATTGGAGAATAACGATTTTCTCTATCACTAGCAGATATAAGGAGAGAATTTAGTTCTTCCAGATTAATTAAAGAAGAAAAAGTTGACCTTTCCTCATCTGTTGAAGAGGAAGATCAAATAGGAGCAAGGTTTGAAGTTTTACCATTCAACCATACTTCAAGGAAGCACCAACTGTGCATCAACAACATAAGACAAAAGGCTGAAGGATACATGTTTGCTGTCATCTGTTGTAAGCATAACTTTTAACCACTGTAAGAACAATTTTGTTCTGAGTTTATAGGGCATTTTGCTTGAGCTGTAGGGTTGTTGAACCTGAGATTGTAAGGCTGTTGATCTTTAGTGTGTAGGGTTGTTTAGCCTGAGTTTGTAGAGTTGTACTCCCAGCTTGAGGTGTAGGATCTCTGTGGAGGTCTGAGGTTGGGCTTCTTGATAGGCCTGAGGTAGGAAATCAGTGGATTTCTGAGGTGTAAGAGTTAGAGCACTCTGAGAGGTAGGGCTGGTTGGGCCTGAGGTAGGGTTTGGAGCAAACATGAGAGATCCTGTGGGATCTAAGTGTAAGTTCTTGGAGCTGAGTTTGGAGGAGGTTTCCTTGTCTAACACAAAGTTAGAAAGCTGTTGAGTGAAAGTGGACTACCCATAGACACACTGTGTTGGGGAACCACTATAAAGGACTATGTGCTTTCTGTGGTGTGCTTGAGCTTTTGTTTGTTATCTTTTAACTGCTAGTAGCACTTAAGAAAATCAAAGAGACATATCCCCTCCCTTTATGTGAATTAGACTAATACCCTATAAACTATCAAGTGGTATCAGAGGTAGGTTGGTCATTAAGGACTTAATAGTCTGACCAGATCTTACATAGGTGTAGTCAAATCTGAATCCAATGGCTACCACTAGAGGTCAGAAGGAAATGGGGTCTATGAAGTAGCCCATATACAAAAGGAGACTTTTGGCATATGGAAGCAAAGGGTAATGCTATTCATGGAAGCCTCTGACCCTAAGATATGTTTTACTATCAAGGAGGGTCCCTTTGTCTTCACAAAGCCCTCCACTATAGATACTACAAGACAAGTGGTCAAGTCATATGCTGAATTGACAAAGGATGAAATTGCACTTGCTACAATGAACAAGAGAGCTCAAAATATAATAGTAAATGCAATTGATGATTCCACCTTCCAAAACATAGTGCACTGTGAGACAACCAAGGATTTGTGGGATACACTCATAGTGTACATGGAAGGTACTGAAGAAGTGAGGGATGATAAGAAATCCCTCCTTAATCAGGAGTATGAAGCCTTCAGGCAACAAAGCTTGGAATGCATAGCTTATTACTATGAGAGGTTCTTCAGAATAGTGAATGAGCCGAGGACCTATAAAAGGGTCTTCACCCATTATGAGTTGAATGATAAATTCCTGAGATCTCTAACCAGAGATTGGGATACAAAGATTTGTGCCATCAGAGAAGTGGAAAAGTTTGGTCAGAATCATCACCATACTTTGTTTGGAAAGCTGCTCTCCTATGAGATGCAGCTGTCTGCTAGGAAGGAGGACACTTCCACCAGGCCTCATGCAAGGGAGAGAGTTGTGGCTTTCAAAGCTGAAATCTCCAAGAAGAGCAAGACCAGAATGACTTCTCCACCAAGGAGGGTTGCTGACCCAAAAAATTCTGAGCTCAGCACATCTGACAGCACCTCATCTGATAAGGAATTTGTTGCCTTCTCAAGGCACTTTGAAAGCGGAGGTTAGATCTTAAATTAACTCTAGAGGGGGGTGAATAGAGTTTTAAAACTTTTCCCTTAGTTTTATAGCGGAATTACAATAGTGATATATATATGTGTATAGAGTAAGTGATTTATAAAAACTAAATAAAGAAATCAACACAGCACAAGCAACACAGAAATTCATAGGCACAAAGACACAAGGATATATAGTAGTTCCCCACTAAATTTGGGTACGTCTACTCTTCTACCACCCTTGGTAGGAATCCACTAGGATTTTTGATCAGGTGCCCTCACACCAATGAGCTTTTGATAAGGTGCCCAAAAACCAAGCAGGATTTTTTGATAAGGTGTCTTGCCACCAAGAGGTAAACTTTTGAAGGGAGTTTTAACCATGTACAAGATGGGATAGAGAGGGGTTTAGATGTTCTTCTCTGTCAAGATGCTGAGAGAAGACTCTAGTGGATGTATGTTGAAAAACTCCTCTGTCTGATATGAACTGTTTGACAGTTGATTGGCTGGAGCTTTCTCTTGAAAGAAATGATCTTCCTGTAGCAGATAAATTGAGAGAACAAGTTCTCCAATTTGTTGTTGCTCTTTTGAAGATCCAAACTTGTAGCAAATGACTGAGAGAAGTGTTGATGATGTTCTCAGTATGTAAGAGCTGCTAAAGGAAGAAGATGAAGATCTGTGTAGTTTGTTCTTCTGTTCTTCCTGTATATTTCTCTCTTTCTTTTCCTGTTCTTTTTCTCTTGTACAACAAATGTGTTATGTCATGTATGTTTCTTATCGTGTAAAACTGAAGATAGTAATCTGTATATCTTCTTCCCTTTGTCTCTTTTGAAATCCCTGACAGACATTAATTGCAGATCACTTATATTAAGGAATAAATATATCTGGAAAGCTATTTTGAAAACACAAATCTGCTGCGCCGTTAATCTCTTTCCTTTTCTATGAAATGTCCTTTTCCGAGGAATGTCAACGGCTATAATCTTTAAATAATAAAAGGAAATATATTTTCCTTACTTGATCTGATAGAAAGAGCCGTTGCTGAAGTCGATCTGAGTTCAGAGAATGAAATAATATAATCTTTCAGAATTTTTTGAAATTAAATAAGAATTCTTCGATCTGAGTAAAATTCGTCGATCTCAATAAATTTCATCGAACGCAGATTCGTCGATCTCAAGATTTTCGTCGAACATAAAATTTACTTCGTCGACCTCAAATGAATCTTGCTGGAATAATTAATTTTGTTGAGCTGAGGAGAACTTTCGTCGATCTGAAGGTATTCATCGAACGCAGACTTGAGTTCATCGAACGGAAGTATTCGTCGACCGCTGAGCCTGGATAAATTTGTCGACCGCTGAGCTTAAGAAAAATTGTCGACCG
This sequence comes from Dactylorhiza incarnata, assembly GCA_033032865.1. Lineage (NCBI taxonomy): Eukaryota > Viridiplantae > Streptophyta > Magnoliopsida > Asparagales > Orchidaceae > Dactylorhiza > Dactylorhiza incarnata. The sequence continues at coordinate 11,486,517 of JAWHQI010000031.1, forward strand.
CTGAGCTGGGATCTGTTCGTCGATCGCTGAACCAATATGTTGTTCTACCTCTGAACCGCTGAGACGAGATCGTCGACCGCTGAGACGGGCTTGAAGCAAGCCGTTCGTCGAACACATAATGTAATTAGTCGAGCGCTGCACTTAGACAAATTCTTCGACCGCTAAGATTTGAGCTATTCGTCGAACGCAGAATATAAGTCGTTCGTCGAACGCAAAGAGCTTGCCATTCGTCGAACGCAGAGAGCACGCCGTTCGTCAAACGCAGATATCCATTCGTCGAACGCAGTGTGGAGTTCGTCGAACCCAGAATCTGAATAAATTCTTGAGTTCTAACAGCCTAAACTCTTGACCCATAAACTATACATTGGGGTCAACTTTGTCCTTAGTCAACATATAGTGATCCTAGCCCAAATCAAAAATAGGGTTGTTCCAACAATCTCCCCCTATTTGGGTTAGGACACTATTTGACAAATATTGAAAATAAACAAACAATAATACAGCAAAAACAACAGAGCATAAATATATCTGATATATTTTAAATATTTACCAGATATAAAATAAATAGTACTCTGAGTTTTGAAACTACATTTCAATAAAAATTAATAAAAAGAACCTTTGATTTTCTCTGAATTCTGATATCTGAATTCTGAAATTTGATATTGTCTGAACTGTATTGTTCTGAATTCTGATCTGTAACTGAACTGTATCTGCTATGTAAATCAGCTTTCTGAATGTTAATCTGAATCTTTATAATCTGAATATGCTATCTACTGCTTCTTTTAAATCCAAAACTGTATTCTGAATCTGCTTTCTAATACTGCAATCTGCTTTCTAATACTGCAATATGCTTTCTAATCTGAACAACTTTATAATTCTGATTAGCTGTGCTTGTCATCTTGCCCTTTCTGAAAGCATCTCCCCATGAGAGTGTCTCCCCCTGAGACTGGAGGTTCTTCAGCTTTCTCTCCTTGCCTAGTTTATAGAACAACTCCCCCTGAGCAAAACACTACATCAAATGGAGCTTGTTCATAAAAACTTCTCCCCCTGCCTAGTTTCTGGAAGGCCTAAAGCTAGGCCCCTTGATGAAGGGACATTTGATGGGAGGAAGGGAAGGATGCAGTCTTTATATTGCTATTGTTCCAATTCCTTTATTACTGCTACTGGGAGTTTGATTCTGACACCAATTGACAAGTAATCTTTAATTTTGAAAGTCAATAGAAAGTTCTGGTTTTCTGATATTGAACTTGCAATTTCATTTGCATTCTCTATCTTGAGAGTGTAAGCCCTTTCTTTTATTTCTGCAACTGATAGTTTGATCCCAATACCAATTGAACGTCAATTAATATGCTTTGATACCAATTGAAAGTGACCTCTGCTACCTACAAAATGTCTCTGGTAGAGGTGGTGTTCCTCTCCTCATTTAATAGGTTAGTTCCAACAATGCATGGACTCTTTTATTTTAAGAGAGGATTTGTTATAAACCCTTTATGCTTTATCAGAAGGAAAAATATCATAGATTTTGCTTTAAATAGGATTCTATTAATATGATGAATTGGGACAGCTTTTAATAGATTCTAAGGAATTCTTATCTTATCAAGGATACATTGCCTGATACCTTCCTTCTTACAACATTCTCTTATCAGAAGAGATTCAAAAACTCAGTGCCATGATCATTTTTGATCAATGCAACTAGAGTAGAATACTCAAATATTGATGATCCTGAGAAAGTCTGTAGGAACATGAAGTTATCTGACTTTGTTTTTAAGATAGAAAAATTCAATTGAATCTTATAACTTTTTGTTGATTACAATTGGAGTTAAAAATATTTTCAAAAGGTTTAAGCATTACCTTATAGTTAATTATATTGGCCTTATCTGTTAAGGTATTACCAAATTGAAAATTCCTTTTACCAATTGAAAATTTGGTTTCTAATACCAATTAAAATCTTTAAAATCTGATTTCTGATTCCAATTAAAAGTTTTCTTTATGATCATTAAAATATATGTTTGATACAAATTTAAATTTTTCTTGATAATTATTAAGATACATGTTTGATATTAATTTAAATTTTTCTTGATAATTATTAAGATATATGTTTGATAAGATTATTAAGGAATAGTTATATTCATTTTCTGTGTTCAGAGTTTGTTGAAATTTGATTGGTTGAGCTCTGATTACATGAAAATTATGTTTAATTTTTGTGTTCGACTTTCGTCGATCTACGTTCGACGAAGTCATTTGATTCCGTCGATCTCTGTTCGACGAATATTGTTGAACTTTGATTTGTTGAGCTCTGATTATAAGAAGATAATGTTTTATTTCTGTGTTCAGCTTTCGTCGATCTATGTTCGACGAAGTCATTTGATTTCGTCGATCTCTGTTCGACGAATTTTGTTGAACACACAAAATTTTAACAATTTTTATTAAGTTTCCTGTTACTTCCTTTTCTTTTGCAGAGACAAATTTTATAGATGTAGTTAGAGGATTTTTCATTAGAATATGAGATAGATTAGTTGAAAATCCTAAGCTATGTTTGCTGCCATTTAATCTGGCATTTTTAGTGCTTGTGAGAGTTATTGGTTTGATATTTTTCCCATTAGGAGATTATTCAAACATTTCAGAAATAATTGAATTATTTTTTAGAGAATTAATTTCCTTTTCTGATGTTTTCAAATCTTTTTTAAGTTTAGTATGTTCAGATGTTAAATTATTTATATCTTTTCTGAGATATTTGATTTCTTTCTCAGATTTAATTAAATCTAAACAGAGAATTTTAGAATCATCTTTTAAATCAGTGGAATTAAAATCAAGGTTAGATATTACCTGATTTGCATCATTTTTAGATTCTGATTCTTCAGAATTGTTTCCTAAGGCATTGATAGCCATCATGCAGAAGGTTCTTTCATCTGCATCATCTTTATAATAACTGGAACTGGATGAAGATGCATGATCTGAATCATTGTATGAGTCATATATGGCCATCAAGCACTGATCTTTGTCATTTGCATTATTTTCATCTTCAGATGAACATGATGATGACTTTGACTCTTCTGCAGAACTCTCATTTTCATTAGATTCACATTCTGCATCTGAGTTGTGGTTTGACCCATATATGTCCATCATGCAGAATGCTATAGCTTTTTGTTCTTTATCTTCTTCTTCTTCACTTTGACTAGATGATGGTTCTGTATCATAAATACAGAAAGTGGAAGAAGGTTCATCTACCATTCTTGTTAGGGACTTCCAGATGCTTCTTGCTGAAGTGCAGTCATTAACTCTTTGATAAATGTCATTTGACATTGATTGAGCTAATATTTTCATAGCCTTTGCATCAACACTTTTCAGCTTATCTTGATCATCTGTTGATGTTGATGAAGTTGAAGGTCCTGTTAAAATGACATTGAAAATATCTTCATCAATAGCATTCATATATAACCTAATCCTTGCTTTCCATAGTGCAAAATTATTGAGATTGCACATAGGAGGTCTTGTGTTTGAATACTCTTTGTTTTGTGCCATAAGTTTTTAACAGAAAAATAAATAAAATAAAATATGATAAAAACTCTGAAAGAATTTAAGATCTAATTGATCTTTGTGATTAAGGTGTTAGCCTGTAAAGAATCTACCTCCCTTTGATACCAATTGAAAGTGGAGGTTAGATCTTAAATTAACTCTAGAGGGGGGTGAATAGAGTTTTAAAACTTTTCCCTTAGTTTTATAGCGGAATTAAAATAGTGATATATATATATGTGTGTGTATAGAGTAAGTGATTTATAAAAACTAAATAAAGAAATCAACACAGCACAAGCAACACAGAACTTCACAAGCACAAAGACACAAGGATCTATAGTAGTTCCCCACTAAACTTGGGTACGTCTACTCTTCTACCACCCTTGGTAGGAATCCACTAGGATTTTTGATCAGGTGCCCTCACACCAATGAGCTTTTGATAAGGTGCCCAAAAACCAAGCAGGATTTTTTGATAAGGTGTCTTGCCACCAAGAGGTAAACTTTTGAAGGGAGTTTTAACCATGTACAAGATGGGATAGAGAGGGGTTTAGATGTTCTTCTCTGTCAAGATGCTGAGAGAAGACTCTAGTGGATGTATGTTGAAAAACTCCTCTGTCTGATATGAAATGTTTGACAGTTGATTGGCTGGAGCTTTCTCTTGAAGAAATGATCTTCCTGTAGCTGATAAATTGAGAGAACAAGTTCTCCAATTTGTTGTTGCTCATTTGAAGATCGAAACTTGTAGCAAATGACTGAGACAAGTGTTGATGATGTTCTCAGTATGTAAGAGCTGCTAAAGGAAGAAGATGAAGATCTGTGTAATTTAGTTCTTCTGTTCTTCCTGTATATTTCACTCTTTCTTTTCCTGTTCTTTTTCTCTGTACAGCAAATGTGTTATGTTCTGTATGTTTCTTGTCATGTAAAACTAAAGATAATAATCTGTATATCTTCTTCCCTTTTTCTCTTTTGAAATCTCTGACAGACATTAATTGCAGATCCCTTATATTAAGGAATAAATATATCTGAAAAGCTATTTTGAAAACACAAATCTGTTGCGCCGTAAATCTCTTTCCTTTTCCATGAAATGTCCTTTTCCAAGGAATGTCAATGGCTATAATCTTTAAATAATAAAAGGAAATATATTTTCCTTACTTGATCGGATAGAAAGAGTCGTTGCTGAAGTCGATCTGAGTTCAGAGAATGAAATAATATAATCTTTCTAAAATTTCTGAACTTAAATAAGAATTCTTCGATCTGAGTAAAATTCGTCGATCTCAATAAATTTCGTCGAACGCAGATTCGTCGATCTCAAGATTTTTCGTCGAACATAAAATTTACTTCGTCGACCTCAAATGAATCTTGCTTGAATAATTAATTTTGTTGAGCTGAGGAGAACTTTCGTCGATCTGAAGGTATTCGTCGAACGCAGACTTGAGTTCGTCGAACGGAAGTATTCGTCGACCGCTGAGCCTGGATAAATTCATCGACCGCTGAGCTTGAGCAAAATCGTCGACCGCTGCGCTGGGATCTGTTCGTCAACCGCTGAACCAATCTGTTTGTCGACCTCTAAACTGCTGAGATGGGATCGTCTACCGCTGAGACGGGCTTGAATCAAGCCGTTTGTCGAACGCAGAATGTAATTAGTCAAGCGATGCACTTAAACAAATTCTTCGACCGCTGAGATTTGAGTTGTTCGTCAAACGCAGAATATAAGCCATTCGCCGAACGTAGAGAGCTTGCCATTCGTCGAACGCAGAGAGCACGCCATTCGTCGAACGCAGATAGCCGTTCGTCGAACGAAGTGTGGAGTTCGTCGAACGCAGAATCTGAATGAATTCTTGAGTTCTAACAGCCTAAACTCTTAACCAAAACTATACATTGGGGTCAACTTTGTCCTTAGTCAACATATAGGGATCCTAGCCCAAATCAGAAATAGGGTTGTTCCAACACACTTCAAGAAGCTGATGAGGAGAAATCAGTGGAAGAACAAACCTTCCTCCTCCTCACACCCCAAGAAGGATCACATCAGATCAGACATACAACACCCCAAGGGTGACAGGTATGATCCTAAACATGTTAAACATATTTCAAATAATGTGATAAGTTATTGTTGCAGCAAGCTTGGACATATCATAGCTGACTGTCCAGTCAAAAGAAAGGAAAGAGGTGAGAAGAAACCTTATCACAAGAAGGTAATGAAGGGTGAAAAACCCTTCCTAGAAAAGAAGGAGAAAAGCTGGAGTGAATTTAAGTCATCATCCTCAGATTCAGAAGAAGAAGAAGAAGAAGAAGAAGCCTATATTGGGTTGTTTGCAGTTGAAGAAGATGAGGAATTTCCTGCTTCTAAGGTTGGTATCAGGGCCCCTCTGTCATACTCAGACAGTGACATAGAGGAGGATGAAGATGATAGGGAACATCATGGCTTAATGGCCATAACAAATGATGATGAAGAAAGTCAGGACAATCTTGATAAGGTATCTACTCCTTTCCCTTCTTTTGATTATGAGTCAATGCCAGATTCTGAAGCATGCTCATCAAATGATGAAAATGGTTCAGAACCTGAAGTGGATGTCAATCAATTGAATGATAAGTGTGATGCTCTTTTGGAAGCTCTGAAAAGGAGCAAGAAGCAAGCCAAGAGGCAAGCTCAAGAAATTGCTTCCCTTCAACTGGCCAAGCAAGATTGCGCCGAGTCATCTACCCAGGTGGCTCAGATAAGTAGAGAGATAAGCCAACTCAAGGGAATTACAATAGTCCAATTGAGCACCATCGGACAAAAGAACAAGGTCATCAAGGACCTTGAGGAGAAGCTTCTCAAAGAGAAGAGCTTAATAGCTCAATTCTCCAAACCCAAATCCATATTACCCATTATTGACACCTTATCCTCCCAAACTGATAGGAGAGGGATAGGGTTCAATAATGTAGCAATTGGAGCTGAGAATGGAGGAAAGGGGTATGCCAAAGCTAAACCTAGTACCACCTTTCAAAAGGTGTTGCTTCCCTCCAACAGGTCTGACCAGGATGACATGTATAGTCACTGGAAGAATAGGAGTTCCTATAGGAAGGAAAATACTCCTTTCTATAGTAGAAGAAAGGGCATGGGGATGAGTGCTTTGAAATCTCCCCATGAAGAAGTTCAAATGGCCCATTCCAGACCATTTGTATTTGGTACTTCAGCCCCTTCATTCAAGGATAACGAAGCTGTTTCCAAATCCCTCTCAGCAAAGCACATGGTTGCTGTCAAGGCAATAGACAAGTCTAACAGCCCAGTATCTGATGCCATCCACACTTGCTTGGCTGCCAAGCTAAGACAAGTTGATGTCATGAAGATAAAGTCTGCTAAGACCATCTATTGACTATCAACCAGCCAGGCTATTGCTAATAGAAATAAGAAGAATGTTGTTAGCTTATTCAATGAACACAAGCACAATGATGCTCCTTCCACCTCAAAGGGTGTTCAGAAAAGAAGATACAACATCCATGAATGTTGTTGTTATGGTAAAGTGGGACAGTTTGCCATAGATTGTTGGCACAATCCCAATGTGCCTAATGCAAAGAGAAGCTTTCCTGCAAAGGCTGCAGCTGGTGTGAAGATGTCTTGTTATGCTAACAGATGCCTAGGAACCTGACGCGCTATTTTAGTACCGCTAATTAGCAAGTGCGAAATGCGGTACAACCGCAGTGCACCGGTCATTGTCAAGTAATAAAAGTAGGGAGAAATTCCCCGAATATCGTTCTGAAAGGACCGCAAGTTGGGTAGTATGATTTGCTTATTAGGAAATTAATTATGGGGATTACTAAGTTAACAAAAGCGAGTTTGGTTGGTTTTGTAGAGACAAGAGGATGTAAAACTAATTTAGATATGCGGGTCGCAATCACCGCTTCGCTTGGTGGATGAGGTTATTGCAGGCCGCGATGCCATGCTTCGTTTAGCGGATGGACGGTGAGCAAATGGAGGAAGTGAGTGTTAATGGCGTTTGAGGGTCGAAGGCACCTCTTCACTCACACCTCTAGCTTTTGCTAGAGTGAGTTAGCTAGAACGTGCGTATGGAAGTGGAGTGGGGGCGGAGCGCATCACAGCAAAGCATCAAGTGAAGAATAAAAAAAGAGTAAGCTTCCATTCATAGGTAAATAGAGGTTAATCCAGTTCATTACAACACTTAAGAGTACATTTCCAAAAAGAGAGAGGGTAGAGGAAACCACGAGATAAGAAGCCTCGCCGTAGATCTTGGCCGGAATGGGGGGTTGTCACGCCTCCTCCGAGATCAGTCCTTGGTTGCTTCCGGGGTTCAGAGGTAGTCACTACCTCCAAATGTGATCCGTCTTCTTCTCAGAGCTGGGTCTCTTCCACTTAGCCAAATGGAGATGCCACGCCTTGAATTACTTGTTGTAGATGGCGGGGAATGCTTCCGGGACCCTTGATGGAGCTTAGGATCGATGAATGAAGCTTTCCCAAGGAAGGAGATGGATGGATGGAGCTTGGAGAGGGAAAACGGCGGAAGCTTGTGGATGAACTCGCGCCCAAACTGTGCTGAATGCCCTAAAATTGCGGAGCCGGCCTTTAAATACGGAGCAGAGTAAACACTGCGCATGATCAGTGGCGCACGACCAGTGGTCGTGCGCGAAGGAATGTTTGTGATCGTGCGTGGTCAGCCTGCAGCAGAGGGAAAAGATAGGAAATTAACGCACGGTCAGTGACGCACGATCAGTGGTCATGCGCAAAGAAGTCCTATGATCGTGCGCAGTCAACCTGTAAGAGGGGAATATAGGGAATTAACGCATGACCAGTGGTCGTGCGCCTAATCGTGCACGAAGGAAAACGCACGATCAGTGGTTTTTTAGGCCAAAATTTTCCCCAATCCATTCCGAGCGTTCACATGATCCTTGTACTTGCATTGAAAAACATGCTAAACCACTGATCCCTGCATACCACAGGATCCACAGAACATGAATAAAGTAATATATAACGAAATCACACCACGAAGAGGGTAGGGAATGCACTATAGTTGAGAATATGAAATGCTATCAATATAAGCATAGATGAGCAGTAAATGAAGTGCAAAGGATAGATAAACAACCCAGATGATCCCGAAAATCACTATATAAACCGGACTCATCACACCCCCAGACTTACCTGTTTGCGCATCCCGAGCAAACAAGTCCGGCGGAGTGAGAAACAACATAGGTGGCCTAGAAACTGCGGGGGTGGAGAAATATGCGAAGTCGCATACTCATGAGCATAGAAATCTAGTAGAAAGAATTTTTAGTTATACAAAAATGGTTTACACAATTCTAGGAGCGTAAAGATATATTATTTCTACTCAAGTGTGGAATCACGGGGAATCACCCGGTCACGCGTAGGAAGAAAGTAGAATGAATGCTAAGGCGAACATTACTCAACACCGGGGTTCGGAACAACCTCCACTGAAATCCATCAATGTTGGTGATCATAAGCTCACCCGTTCGCACTCTCTCCACGGTATTTGTTAGGTTCGAAGCGTGAGTCAGTAGGACTTTAGGTTGAGATAAGTCTTGGGTTTAGGTGCGGTATACAATGATAAAAATGAAGGCTACACACAACCCAATTGAGCTGATACCAAATATTTGATCCAAGCAGTCACTACGAGTGCGGGTGCATCACACCCCCAGACTTGAACTTTTAACACACGGGCGTGTGCACCGCCTACTCACGGATATCAATTTCAAACAGATTATTTTTTCAAATAACTACTTTTCATCATTTTTTTTCATTTAAATTCTCTTTTCTTTTTCTCTTCTTTTTTTTTCAAATTTTATTTTTCACTTTCAGCCAATGTGCAAGGAAGCTTGGGTTTATATGATAGGACCCTCAAACTCAAAATAATTAAACTCGAGCTTGGGTTTGGGTGTGCGATTAGGATCGGCTGTTTGTCTTTGGTGGAATGAAAGTGGTGCTAAATCAACAGGATCGGGTAGGCACAAATGGCTAGCAAGGATTATATGATAGGACCGGTATAAAAAGCTCAAGCTGGCCAACATGATAGCCTACGTCATACTCACGCACTGGACCAAGTCATACCTATGCTTCGAGAGTCGCTTGGGGCAAGTTCTTAGCCACCGAGAAAGATAATTCTTCCTCCTGATTCAAGCAATACTAGCCTAGCACGCGTCTACACACATCCCTACACTACCGTTTGGTTCGCACCGGATTCACCACTTTTGAGTAGAATAAACTAAAATTACGCCGAAAGAATTAAATGTACAACCAAAAGCATAAAGAAAAATTTATTCTACACCGATTTCTATGCGAGACATGAATAATTGACTATAGCACTACACGAGTCAACAAGGTACTCCGTTTCGCAATCCTAACCCATCACCGTAATTTTTCCATTCACACAACCGAGACGAGTTAGGCTCGTCGCGCGCATACAGTCAAGTGCGCGCTCAAGTGGGTGTCGTGGTGTGCCATGAAGATGAACAATACTACAATACATAAATTAATATGTAAATCCTAGTATGTTGTGCATTATGCATGTGCACGTGGTAACGACACTCATATTCCCCCAGACTTAATCTAAGCGCAAAATATGTTTTTGTAGTCGCAAACGCTTAAGAAGGCTAGGGTGAGAGGTTACCCCATGCTCAGAAATGAGCATACCAGAAGATATGGCGTTTTTTCCTGGATGCGGTTGTTCCGCCTTGCTCCAAGAGATACGGATCTGCGATTAAAGAATTCCCCAGGCACAACAAAAATATAATAAAGAATATAAAGAAGAATGATTGAACGGAACCAAGCAGTCCCAATGGGTTGTCTCCCAAGAGCCCTTTTGTTTAACGTCCTTAAAGGTGGACCAAATACCTGTATTAAAGTCTGCAAGCAATAGTTATAATGATTGTTCAAAACTAATTAAGATGGTTCAACACAGCATAGCAAAATAAAGAAGTACAATATCAGAACAGATGACACAACACAACAAAGCCCGGAGATCCCATCACACATCAACTATATGCTGATTTGTGGTGGTTCTCCCCAGTCACGCGAGATGGGTAAGAGGTGAAGGCTTTAGGGCCCAAGGAATATGTCTCCCCCTTGCCCCTAACCTCCTCCTTCTCGCACCAGAGGGCAGCAAAGCGCGCCGCGTGCAGGATTCTTTCCTGTTTCAGCCTTTCTACAGAGGGAGAGCACCAACGAGCACCTTGTGCAGGTTGGGTGTTAGAGTTTGTCGGATTGTGATCAGCCGGGAGCTTCATTTCTGCACCCTCAGAAGGGGGTAGATCAGCCAATGAACCTATTTAGATTGTTTACATTTCCCATTAAGAATAAAGAGACCGTTTGTAAGGCTCATTGCTCCGCCTTCTCCCTTATTTTTCCACATTTCGGTCTCGCTGATTTCCTTCGCTATCTCCATCTCTTTATTCATGATCTGCTTTGCTCTATCTTCCTTCAGAATGATGTTTTCCTCCTCCCTTGGATACTCCACATCCATGGCTGATTTCACGTCACTGGACCTGCACTTACTCTTACTCACAGAGATGTTAGAAAGACAGGTGATACCATACAGATCATTGATAACTGCGGATGACCCTAGAAGGTCTGTCCCATTGGAAGGTAGGGTGACGCAACCCTTGGCGATGTGGAGGATTGTGCCACTCTCTTTTAGGAAAGGGACCCCCAGAATCGGCATGGAATCATTTTCCAATGGGCCTAGAACCTGAAAGTCGGTGACCACAGATGTCCCATTAAGATTGACCTTGACCTCACGGATCTCGCCCACAGTTTCGACTATTATACCATTAGCCAACACTAGCGACTTCCGGTCCTCAGAGTTCATCGTCAGGTGCAATCTCTCAACATCTTGCAGTGCAAGAATGTTGCGGGATGCCCCAGAGTTGCATAGTGCGGAAACATCATTATTATTAATTGTACATCCAACAATACATGGGCTCACTTGGTCACCATCAGCATCTGCAATGCGTTTACCCTGCTCCAGCGGGTTCTTTTCTGTATTGCTTGGGAGAGCGCCTTGCGTACGCTCGGAGAGCACCTGGGCCAATTGGCCTAGCTGTGTCTCCAAGTTTCGCATTGAAGCAGTTTGATTGGCCATATTTTTTTGAGCCAAATCAACAAACTTCTCCATCATTTCTTCCAATTCGCTCTTCCTTTGCGGTGGTTCAATTTGCGTATAACCCGGTTGTGGTGGCCATCGTTGGCTACCGGAGGTTTGAGAATCGAATTGATGCGAGCCTCCTTGCCATCGTTGGCCATGAACGTTTTGTAACGAGAAGTTCGGGTGACTCCTCACACCTGGGTTATAAGCATTATTCAAAGGTGTTCCATGATTTTGATCATTCATATAATTTATACTTTCACAATAAGATAATTCGGTAGGTTGCTCACCTGTGGGAAACTCATATGCATGATGCCATTACTGGGGCAGGAGGAAGGGCAGGTCTCTTAAGCAGCATGACATTTTCATAAGGTGCTGATGCCATCTCAGCAGATGCACCAGATGTGTTCACCTCAAAGAGTCCCCGAGCATTCCTTGGAGCGTTTCTTCCAGTAATCCAGAATGAACTATGAATGGCAGTGTCCTGGAGAATCCGCAATGCGTCTTCGGGGGTGTGGTTCATCAGAGTTCCGCCTGCAGCTGCATCTATCATGGCCATGTAGTTAGGCTCGATAGCAAAGTAAAAATTCTCCACTAGGCTCCATGGTTGCAGCTCATGCTGGGGGCATTTCCGGAGAAGGTCCATGAACCTTTCCCATGCTTTTGCGAGAGTCTCCTGATTGTGTTGTCAGAAGGTTGTGATTTCCCACCTCAAGTTTACAACCTTGTCAACAGGGTGGAACTTTGCCAGAAATTTTGTTTGCAGAGCATCCCAAGTGGTAGATGTGCTAGGCGGTATTGTGTGGAGCCATGCTTTTGCCTTGTCGTGGAGGGGGAATGGAAATAGCCTGAGTTTCACCGTCTCATCAGCAATCCCAGTGTACCGAAATGTTTTGCATATTTCTGTGAATTCATCCAAGTGAAGATGGGGGTCTTCATTGACTAACCCAGAGAATTGGGCATTGTTGCGGATCATATTCAGGATGGCCGGCTTTATCTCAAAATTGTTGTTAGTGATGGTCGGGCCAAATCTGGGGTACACACTCCCAACAGTGGGCGTAGTGTAGTCTCTCATTGTCCTGGGTCTCGGCCTAGCCACTTCATTTTCGTCGGCTACCTGACCAACGCCCGGTGCATTTCCCATCCCGGGATTGATCTGATTTTCATTGACATCCATGGTGGCAGCAGCACGGAGATGCGCCCGCAGGGTACGCTCTATTTCAGGGTCAAATACTGCAACGTCACCGGGGTCTCGTCTATGCATACACCCACTACAACACAAATGAAAAAGCTCAAAAACAAAAATACCTTTAAACTAATTTCCTGAGAAGGATGAATCATACACGCTTGCAGTCCCCGGCAACGGCGCCAAAAACTTGACGCGCTATTTCAGCACCGCTAATTAGCAAGCGCGAAATGCGGTACGACGGCAGTGCACTGGTCGTTGGCAAGTAATAAAGTAGGGAGAAATTCCCTGAATATCGTTCTCAAAGGACCGCAAGTTGGGTAGCATGATTTGCTTATTAGGAAATTAATTATGAGGATTACTAAGTTAACAAAAGCGAGTTTGGTTGGTTTTGTAGAGACAAGAGGAAGTAAAACTAATTTAACTATGCGGGTTGCAATCACCGCTTCGCTTGGTGGATGAGGTTATTGCATGCCGCGATGTCGTGCTTCGTTTAGCGGATGGACGGTGAGCAAATGGAGGAAGTGAGTGCTAATGGTGTTTGAGGGTCGAAGGCACCTCTTCACTCTCACCTCTAGCTTTTGCTAGAGTGAGTTAGCTAGAATGTGTGTATGGAAGTGGAGTGGGGGCGGAGCGCATCACAACAAATCATCAAGTGAAGAATAAAACAAGAGTAAGCTTCCATTCATAGACAAATAGAGGTTAATCCAGTTCATTACAACACTTAAGAGTACATTTCCAAAAAGAGAGAGGGTAGAGGAAACCACGAGATGAGAAGCCTCGTCGTAGATCTTGGTCGGAATGGGGGGTTGTCACGCCTCCTCCGAGCTCAGTCCTTGGTTGCTTCCAGGGTTCAGAGGCTGTCTCTACCTCCAAATGTCATCCATCTTTTTCTCAGAGCTGGGTCTCTTCCACTTAGACCAATGGAGATGCCACACCTTGAAATACTTGATGTAGATGGTGGGGAATGCTTCTGGGACCCTTGATGGAGCTTAGGATCGATGGATGAAGCTTTTCCAAGGAAGGAGATTGATGGATGGAGCTTGGAGAGGGAAAACGGTAGAAGCTTGCGGAGGAACTCACGCCCAAACTGTGCTGAATGCCCTAAAATTGTGGAGCCGGCCTTTAAATACGGAGCAGAGTAAACACTGCGCACGATTAGTGGCGCACGACCAGTGGTCGTGCGCAAAGGAATGCTTGTGATCGTGCGCGGTCAACCTGCAGCAGAGGGAAAAGATAGGAAATTAATGCACGGTTAGTGGCGCACGATCAGTGGTCATGCGCAAAGAAGTCCTATGATCGTGCGCAGTCAACCTGCAGCAGAGGGGAAGATAGGGAATTAACGGACGACCAGTGGTCGTGCGCCTGATCGTGCGCGAAGGAAAACACACGATCAATGGTTTTTAGGCCAAAATTCGCCCCAATCCATTCCGAGCATTCACATGATCCTTATATCTGCATTGAAAAACATGCTAGACCACTGATCCGTGCATAACACAAGATCCATAGAATAGGCATAAAGTAATATATAACAAAATCACGCCACAAAGATGGTAGGGAATGCACTATAGTTGAGAATATGAAATGCTATCAATATAAGCATAGATGAGCAGTAAATGAAGTGCAAAGGACAGATAAACAACCCAGGTCAGCCCAGAAATCGCTATATAAATCGGACTCATCAGACCCAAAATCAATTGGGCTCCTAAGGGAAAATGAATTGCTTCTTGCAGGATAGTTCATGTACCAGCCTATGACAAATATGATACTTGGACAGTGGGTGCTCAAGGCACATGATAGGTACCAGAAGTCTTCTGCAGGATTACAATGCTGTGAAGAATGGACCTAAAGTTATCTTTGGAGGTTCTGAAAAAGGAGTCACCAAAGGACATGGTATGATCACCAATGACATAGTCTCTATCACAAGGGTAGCTTATGTTGAAGGGTTGCAACACAACCTTATAATCATAAGTCAACTATGTGACTTAGGCTATGTCATTGAATTCCACAATGACAAGTGCTTGATCAAGAAGTCAATTGACTTAGAGATCATTCTCTCAGGCACTAGGAGTGGGAATGTTTATTGCTTAGATTTTATATGCAATAGTTCTCTTTCTCTAGTTTGTCTTGTAGCTAATAAAAGTGAGTCACTTTGTGTACAATGGCACAAGAGACTTGCTCACATTAACTACAAGACAATGTATATACTATTTTCTAAAAATCTTGTTAGAAATAGTCCAAATTTGAAATGTATTAAAAGTGGTCCCTGTCATGCATGCCAAATGGGCAAGCAAACTAAGGCCACCTTTAAAAGCATTAGCTCCAAAGACACTGAAAGATGTCTTTATCTATTGCACAAGGACTTGTTTGGTCCTTTGCCAATTCAGAGCCTAGGTGGGAAGTTGTATACTTTGGTGATTGTTGGTGATCACTCAAAATATACATGGGCATTCTTCATTAAGAAGAAATCTAATACTTTAGATATCTTCATAAACCATGTCAAGGCAATCCTGAATGAATTACAATGTACTGTGGTCAAGACTAGAACTGAGCATGGTACAGAATTTCAATCTAGGGCAAAGACAAGGTTTTGTCAAGAATTTGGTATCACCCAAGAATTTTCCTCCCCAAGGACTCCACAGCAAAATGGTGTGGCTGAGAGGAGGAACATGACCTTGATAGAAGCTGGGAGAACATTGCTTAGTGACTCCTCACTTCCAGAATATTTCTGGGCTGAGGCAGTCAATACATCTTGTTATGTTCTCAACATAGCTTCCATCAATAAGACCCTTGGAATAACCCCCTATGAGATTCTGAAAGGAAAATAACCAAAAATTTCATACTTTAGAATTTTTGGTTGCAAATGCTATATTTTAAATAATGGAAAATCTCAATTAACAAAGTTTGCTGAAAAATGCAATGTAGGGGTTCTTGTTGGATATATCTCACATAGCAGAGCCTATAGAGTATTCAACAAGAAGACTCATGTTGTAGAAGAGTCTATGCATGTTTTCTTTGATGAGACCAGCCTACTATATAAGGGCTGGTCCAGTTCTTCTATTTTAACAGGCGATGAACAGAAAATGCAAGAACAATCTATCCAAGACATGCCCAACACTATCAAAGCTTATACAGATGTTGTTGTCCCTGAAGATGTAGATTAGCAAGTTGATGAAGACCCTGCAGCTCTAGAAGAAGAGATGCAGATTGCTGATAGGTTACCTGCAGCAAACATGCACCTAAGGGATCATACAAGAGACCAAATCATTGGAGATGAAAACCAAGGGGTGATCAGCAGAAGCAGGGCTCACAATGAAGCTCTATTCTTGAGTTTTCTATCACAGATGGATCCCAAAAAGTTTGAATAAGCTAATAAAGACACCTTTTGGATTCAAGAAATGCAAGAAGAGTTGTTACAATTCAAAAGGTGTATATGAAAGTTGGTGCCAAAACCTCAAGGACACAACATCATTGACACCAAATGGATCTACAAAAACAAGCTAGATGAGAATGTCAACATCATTAAGAATAAAGCTAGACTAGTGGCCAAGGGATACAGGAAAGAAGAAGGTATTGACTTTATTAAAACCCTTGCCCATGTTGCAAGGTTAGAAGCAATAAGGCTATTTCTTGCCTATGCTGCCCACAAGGGGTTCAAAGTATACCAGATGGATATCAAGTCAGCTTTTTTGAATGACAATCTAAAAGGAGGAGTTATATGTGGAGCAACCCTTAGGTTTTGTTCATCCAACTCTTTCCTCTCATGTCTATTTACTTAGGAAAGTATTATATTGTCTAAAGTAAGCCCCTAGGGCTTGGTATGAGACCTAGTCTAGCTTTCTCATCAAGAACAAGCTCTTGAGGGGAAAGATAGATAGTACATCGTTTCATAGGGAAACAAAGGGCAAAAGTCTCCTAGACCAAATTTATGTTGATGACATAATCTTTGGGTCTACTGATGACAACCTTTGCAAAAGGTTTGCCAACCTTATGCA
The DNA here is from genome assembly GCA_033032865.1 of Dactylorhiza incarnata. Taxonomy (NCBI): domain Eukaryota; kingdom Viridiplantae; phylum Streptophyta; class Magnoliopsida; order Asparagales; family Orchidaceae; genus Dactylorhiza; species Dactylorhiza incarnata. The sequence goes on from JAWHQI010000031.1 coordinate 11,503,298, forward strand.
GGGGGAGTTTGAGATGAGCAGTATGGGAAAGCTTAAGTACTTTTAGGCGTCCAAGTGAAACAGTCTGATGAGGGGATATTCTTCTCTCAGACCAAGTACATTAGGGAGCTTAACAAAAAGTTTTGGATGGAATCTGCTTCCACCATGAAAACTCCCATGGGGTTTAACATTTACCTGGACAAGTATGAGAAGGGAAAACCCTTTGATGAATCCATGTATAGGTGCATTATTGGAACCATGTTGTATTTGGCTGCTAGTAGACCAGACATTATGCATGATACATGTGTTTGTGCTAGGTACCAAGCTTTCCCTAAGGAATCTCACTACTCAGCTGCAAAGAGGATTTTGAGATACCTTAAAGCCAACCAACATCTTGTCCTTTGGTACCCTAAGAACAATGATTTTGAACTGACTGGCTTTTCAGATGTAGATTTTGCAGGTTGCAAAGAAGATAGGAAAAGTACTAGTGGGACTTGTCAATTCCTAGGTAGGAGGATGATCTCATAGAGAAGCAAGAAGCAATCCAATGTGGCTATATCCACTGCTGAGTCTGAATATATAGCTGCAGGGAGCTGTTGTGCACAACTCTTGTGGATACAACATCAACTAGAGGATTACAACCTCAAGGTAAGTCACTCTCCACTGTATTGTGACTCATCTAGTGCTATCTCGATTGCTAAGAATCCTATCTCTCATAGCAGGACTAAGTGATAGCTGAAATTTAGGATATAAATAATTTTCTCCAAATTCTACGAACTATAGGCAAGAGCACCTATCGTTCATAGCATAGGATATTCAAAACAAATAAATATCAAGTGTCGTATTCCACGGGTTTGTTGACTACTTCTACTCACGCAAATTAATATTATTTTATCGGAAATAATATGAAGTTTTGAAAATAATTAAATAAAGAGAAACATTTGATCGGGAATCCTTCTAAAGTAAAATATTTCGTAAATCTAGAATTCGAAAGAAATCGATTTAGACAAACTTGACCGCGGAGGTTCCCAAAATATGATAGAGTTCTCTCGAGAGAACTACCACCTAACCTAAGGTTGATCGATTAAGACCCCTCGGCCAGTCGAAACCCCTAAGCTTGCTTTATGCGGTGAGCCCCACTATTGGATTTGACTCCAATCCGAAAGAATTTCATCACCCTCTCTCGAGGAGTGCAAACAATTCTTTTTACTGATGAGCGATCTACCGTATTTACGGATCTCTCGATACACTAAAATATGGATCAAACTTGATTTTCATACACTAGAAATATGAAACCAATAATTGCAAATCATCGGTAAATCTTAGTTTCCAAATCCAAACTAAGAATAAAAGATTACGAAATATAAAAACTTAGGAAATCATCCGATCAAATGCTATAAAATTAGTTAAACATGATTTAAAAAGAAGAACAATTTTATTTCTAAGAAAAGGAATAACACATACAAGAAATAAAATTATAAACTAAGAATTAAGAAGTGCAAGACAAGACATAAATTGCATAAAGAAAATACAATCTAAGCTAATCTAAAAATGACCCAATCTAAGCTAGGATCGGATCCCCATCACTTTGGCAGCAGCTGGCTTTTATAGGCAGAAAATTGCTGAGTCACGCCCTTGGTCACGCCCGTGACCAAGGGCGTGTAAGCTGCGTAATTGCGTCTTGAAAGCCCGGGAACGTTGGGGAAGAAAAACCGCCAAAATTAATCATCTCGACGGGTCACGGCCTCGGTCACCCCCGTGACCTAGGGCGTGACTTGACCGAATCTGGAAACGGCGGGAAACAGCGTGATCTGGAGTTATTCTGGCAGTTGCGGGAATGGTCACCCCCTAGGTCATGGCCGTGACATGTAGTCATGCCCGTGACAGAGGGCGTGACATGACCGAGTCTGGAAACGGCGCGATCTGGAGTTATTCTGGCAGTTGCGCGATGGGTCACCCCCTAGGTCATGGCCGTGACATGGAGTCATGGCCGTGACCGAGGGCGTGTAATACTAAATTGGGCTGGCGGCATGATCAGGAAGCTGGAAGATGGCTGGGTTGAGTCATGGCCGTGACTTGAAGTCACGCCGTTGGTCATGGCCGTGACCGAGGGCGTGTACTGAAGATTTTTGCAGACTTGTTCCATTCATTCCCCTGAACATGGCTGTGAGCTTGAATTTGCTATTAGCAGCCCCAGATTACCTGAAAACACAAAATAAAGCGAATTAGATATATATTAAACTAAAATTATATAAAAACTAATTAATTACTACTAAAATACTATATAAAAATAACTATAAATAATGCACTATCACTAAGCATATAGAGATAATGCGTCTTTTTATAAGGGAGCATGTTGAATGTAAAGATATCTACTTTGAATCAAGTAGCTGATATCTTTACAAAGCCATCAGATGAGGCTAAATTTAATACTTTCAAAATTGAGCTTGGTATGTTGAATCTGAAATAGATGTCACCATTTCATATTAACTATCATGTTTATTACTTTATTTCTTAGCTTTGCTAAAACATATAATCTTGTTTCACATGCTCTGCTAGGATATGTTGTTATCTAAAATACTTAGTAGCATGATTAGGACTAGAGATAATCCCACTTAAATTGTTCACTGTTAGGCAGTAAGGTCAGCTGAAATAGCTGAGAAATTTTCAGCTGAACCGCTGAAACAGCTGAGAAAGTCTCAACAATTGACAATACCATATCCCAATAGGTTATATCTCCGTCTCAGCGGTTCCGCTGAGATGGGCTGGTTCAATTAAATTTTATCCTAATTGACATTTCAGTAATGCAAAATCAATTAAATTGATAAGTCTAATTGATATAGAAAAATCTACTTCTTAGGGATTTGGATTTATGTAAAAGCGAAAAGATTGATGATGTTTTCCAAAACTATATCCGATGAAGACAAGTGTACCTTATCATCTATAATCTAGGATATTTTAGAAATACCAAGGTCGTATTCCTCGGGGCGCGTTGATTACTTCTACTTCGAGGAGGTCACTATTATCTCATCTAATGATTTTTAAGGTTTTGTTTTACTTAGCTAAAAGAGACAATTTGCAAACTAAATTAAAGTTTAGATGATGGTAAAAAGGATTAGTGCTCAATCTAAAATCACCGTGGAGTGAGAATAATCAAGAGAAGGAAAAATAATTCTAATTCCATTTAAATAAACTACTTGACCGTGGAGGTTCCCGAAGCTTGAACATGCCTCTCTCAAGGGAAATGCCCAACTAAGTTTAGGAAAAATCAACCGAACTCTCATTCTATAATCGATTACCTAAAACTTGCTTTATGATGTGAACCCCACTATTGGATTTGACTCTAATCCGAGAGATTTACGTCATCCTCGCTCAAGGGGTGCGTGCAACTCTCTGTACATTTGAGTGATCGATTCATACTTTGAGCCTCTCGGCTAGCTAAGTATGAAAACTTAAGCGAAAACCACATATCAAAAATATGATCTCATTAATTAAAAATCAAGGGTAAATCAAGTATTTACATAAATGGAAAAAGAGAGCTAGGAGATCATAACTTGATTATCTCATCCTCGGATCATTTCGATCGAGCACTAATGAGAATTAGTCAATCATGGTGGAGGAGAAAAAGAGAGAAAAATAGGATTGCATGAAGAAAAGCTAATTAAAGTAGAAAGAGAAGTGAAGAAAACAAAACTAATTTTATTGAAAATCAAAGTGATTACAAGTCTTAAGAAGGATTACAAAGCTAGAAAAATAAATATTACAAGCTTAAGAAACTATTGCATGAAAGAAAATAGGAGAACATTACTTGAAAAAGAGAAAGGAAGAGAACATAAGGAAAGAAACATGAAAACATCAACTAAGAGCTCTAGCAGCACCTCCCCCTCTCCAAAATTTTGAACCCTGGACTCAAGGAGACTGATGCGCAAATCTTAGCACACCGCTATAGGCGGTAGCAAGATTGCAGCACAAAACGACAGTGTACCGATCGTTCAAGTAATATAAAATGGGAATGAATCCCCAAGTATTGATCTCAAAGGAACACAGTAAGGTGGAGCTATCTATCGAGGAAGGACTTGAGATGGAAGTCCTTTAGGTCGGATGGGTTGAGGAAATAGGGTGTTTTGGTTATGGAAATAAAAGAAAATAACTAAACTACTCCTATGCAATGACGCTATGCAATGCTTCGCTTGGCGGGATGGAGACTAAGCAGGCCTTGAGCGCACTGCGTCGCAAGGGCGGATGGACGAGTAGGCAAACGTAATGAGGGTCGCAAGCACCTCTTCAACAAGCACGCCACTAGCAATTGCTAGTGCGGCACACGAACGTGACGGCGGGATGGAGGATGGAATGAGGCGCACCTCAAGCAACTCAAACAATAAAGCATTTCACATAGACATGAAACATATAGAAATACAATCTAGTTTAAGTGCTACTTCATCATAATAATAAAGATCTACAACATATACACATCAATAAGAGAAGAACAAGGCAAGAAATCGACCGAATCCGAAGACTCGTTGTAGATTCACGGTTGGAATCGCCGGGTTGTCAATCCGCGTCCAAGCTCGGTCCGCAACTACTTCCGTGGTAGAGAGACCTGTCACGACTCTCCAATGAGCCCATCTTCTTCGTCTCACGATCTGGTAAAGGTTGCAAACTTCCCCCTTGCTTGATGGTAATGGTAGCTAGATCTCCTTTGAAGCTATAGGATGAAGGAGGAGGCCGAGATGATCTCCGGGCTCAAGATAGGCATGAAGAATAGTCCCGGAGCACCTCCTGGTGGTGGAAGATGATGCTGGGGGCGGAAGAGGCGAACAGGACTCGAAAATGGCGGAGCAAAATGATCGTCCGACCTAATTTCGCGGGCTGTATATTTATAGAAAATAGGGCGCACGATCAGTGGCGCACGACCAGTGGTCGTGCGCACTGAAAGTTGGTGATCGTGCGCGCTGTGCCCGAAGACCTGCAAAACAAAACTACAGAAAATAATAAAGCGCACGATCGAACGCACGACCAAGTTCAGAAAGCAACTTTGGGCTGCAATTGAATGCGCACGATCGGCGGTGCACGACCAGTGGTCGTGCGCAGTAGAACCAGTGATCGTGTGCAGTGTTCCTGTACAGATTTGTACTGGGAACACCTGCACGACCCCTGTTCCAGCATAAACATTAAACAAAACCATAGAAAGTGGCACAAAACACATCACAAGAATGATAAGCATGAAAATACACAAAAACGGGCCTAGAAGTGCACTTAGCATGAAATATCAAATATGAACGAAAACATGCCTAAAGTGTAGTGCATAGACTAGATAATCGGCCCAGATGAGTCCAAAAATATGTATATAATTGGGACTCATCACACCCCTAGACTTACCTATTTGCGCATCCCGAGCAAACAAATTCTAAGCAAGCGGGGAAAGAAAAGTAGATGGCTTAGAATTACAATACAGAGTACAATGCGAAGTCGCATGCTCACGTGCATAAGAAAGATAATAGAGAAGATTTCTCATTATACACAAGCAGTTTATAGATTTCTAAAAGAGTAAAAGCATATTACAACCACTCAAAATGGTGAACTACGGTGAATCATCCGGTCACGCATACGGAGAAAGTAAACTAAGCGCTGAGATGAGCATTGCTCAAGATTGGGGTGCAGGACAAACTCCATCTAAATCCATCGGTGTCAGTGACCATAGGCTCGCCCGGTCATATTCTCTCCACGACACTAGATTGGTTCATAGCGTGAGTCGGTAGGACTTTAGGTTAGAGATGGGGCTTGGGTTACGGTGAGGTAAACAAAGATAAACACGAAGGCTGAGCACAACTAAACCCAAATGGGCAAGTGCAAAGCACTATCCAAGCAGCCACAATACGCGCGGGTGCACCACACCCCCAGACTTGAACTTGAAAACATGTGTGTGTGCACCACCTACTCAATTAAACTCTTTCATTTTTCTTTTTTTTTTCAAATATTTTTCTTATATATATTTTTTTCTCTTCTTCAGTGATTTCAGCAAATTTTCAAAGATGCACATCCATACTTTCACATTGTATTTCCACAATCAATAACACCAATTTAAAATTTAGACAACGCGCTTGCATCTGGGTGTGCGACTAGGATTGGAGTTTAGGCTTTGGTGAACAATAGTGGAGCTGTACCAAAAGAATGGGGTAGGCACAAAGGGGCTAGCAAGGGTAGACGATATCAGGAATGGCACAAAGGCTCAACCGGGCCAAAATAATGGCCTACGCCATTCTCACGTACTAGAACTATCCTATGCCAATGCTTCAAGAATCGCTTGGGGCAAGTTCTAGCCACCGAGAAAGATTCTCCTTTCTCCCGACTCAAGCAATACGAGTCTAGCGATTGTTTACACACATCCCTATGCTACCATTTGATTCACACCGGGTTCACCATTTGAATAGAGTAAACAACATTTACACTAGGAGAAAAATATAAAACCATAAGTATAAAAAGAAGTCTAATCTACACAAATTTCTATGCAACTGAGCAATCGACAAGGAGCACTACTGGAGTCAACATTTTACTCGGTTACATAGTCCTAAGCCATCACCTAGACTTTCCCAAATATGCAGGAGAATTAAATTCAACTCAGAGCATGCATACAAATGAGTACGCGCTCAAGTGGGTGATGTGGTGTGCAATGAGCAATACTAAATAAATGAAATAGAAATACTTCTAGCATGCAGTGCAATAGTGCACGTGAGCGGGTAAACAAAACTACTCCCCCCCATACTTAAACTAAACAATCTAATGCAAAATATGACTATAAAATTCAGAATAAAGCTAGGGAAAGAGAGTACCCAATACTCGGTAAGTGAGCATACCAGAAGATTGGCGTTTAAATCTAGACCTAGCTGCAGCATCCATCCAGAAGAACACCTGCAGGGGTCAGCTCCGTAAAAACAAAAGAAAATATACAAACTAAAATAAAGTAAAACTAACTAAACAAACTAGAAAAACTAAAATTGCAAGAAAACTAAGATAACTACTGGGGTTATTGTCTTCCCAGCACGACTTATTGAAATTTAAACAGTTCTAGATAATGGGTCTATGAAAAGAAAAGCGCACAGGTAATTGTTCTAATATGCGTGTCGGTAGCGGGTACCGATACGGCGATAGAACAGTCACTCCTCTACCCAAATATAAATAATACCTGCTCGTCACAGGTAGAGGGAATAAAAAGTAAGAAGAGGAGGAATCCTCACTCAACTCACCAAAACTATCCTTGCCCAGCAAGGTATCATCTCCAGGGAGGCAGCAGGAGGAGAAGGCAATGAGTGGAGCTTCCTTTATGGTGGGGGGATCAACCTCCTCACATAAGATGATGCTCTCATCATTGACTTGAGCATCATGCTCCAAGTCCTCCTGGAGTACCTGTGAAGACTCCACCTGCATAGGCTCAGATGAAGAAGGGGGATCAAGAAATAAACAAGAAGAATGACTTAAATAAAAATCAAGCGGGGGAGTGATCCCAGTCTCACTCCCATTAGGTTGGGGAAGTAAAATAATGTCGGCATTGTTGACAATGCCGCAAGGTTCGGTGGGATCAATGGTGGCCTTCTCCAGGATTTGCACTTCCTCCACCGGTGATGAAGAAAAATCCTCTTCACCTAGAAGGTGGTGCTCCTCCATAGGAATAGGCACATCACAAAGATTGCCAGCCTCCTCTTGCGACGCATCTTCAACAATGTCGTCAGAGACGAATGTAGTATGCACAACAGGGGGAGGAATATTGCTTGGATAAAAGTCAAGCACCGATTCCTCACAAAGAATCAAATCCACGCACGGTGATATATGCACAGGGGAGATAGGCTCAGTCGTGTCAGAGCCTAGATCAGCCACACATCTGGTGACTATGTCCACATCATTCCCTTCAAAGCTTGAAGGTGAAATGGGCACATAACCAGATGTTGAAGGTGTGCTACCAGAAGTAGGAGTCGGGACGATCCGGATATCCGGCTCGTCATCCTCGTCCAATTGGCGAAGGAATGCAGCACAATCCTTCAAGGCATGATCCATGCTCTGACAAAACAAGCACTGCCTTGCGGGCTTCTTTGGCACAGCAGGTGCTGAGGCCGAAAAGAAGTATGACGGTAAAGAATCGGCAGAATAGCCATAGGACTTACGCACACCATATGGAGTACCAAACGAAGTCGGTGCTCCATATGCCGGGCCTTGAGTGCTAGGGCTATTATCTCCCTCTGGACATCTATCACTAGCGTGAGAAATATCTCCACACCAACGACATCGAATATTAAATGAAGCCCACATAGTGTGAAGATAAAATGATTACAAAAAAAAACACTTTTGTGCAAAATACTACACCTAACAAAAATTTACTAGAGCAACCTAATATAAACAGTAAAACAGGATAAGAAGAAAGAAAATAAAAAGGATGCAATAAACAAATGGAAGGGCTTCTCTCTCAGATTCTCCCTCTCCAGAAAACTCACACGTCTGTGTTCCCCGACAACGACGCTAAAAACTTGATGTGCAAATCTTAGCACACCGCTATAGGCGGTAGCAAGATTGCGGCACGAAATGGCAGTGTACCGATCGTTCAAGTAATATAAAATGGGAATGAATCCCTAAGTATCGATCTCAAAGGAACACAGTAAGGTGGAGCTATCTATCGAGGAAGGACTTGAGATTGAAGTCCTTTAGGTCGGATGGGTTGCGGAAATGGGGGGTTTTGGTTGTGGAAATAAAAGAAAATAACTAAACTACTCCTATGCAATGCCGCTATGCAATGCTTCGCTTGGCGGGATGAAGACTAGGCAGGCCTTGAGCGCACTGCATCACAAGTGCAGATGGACGAGTAGGCAAACGTAATGAGGGTCGCAAGCACCTCTTCAACAAGCACGCCACTAGCAATTGCTAGTGCGACACACGAACGTGACGGCGGGATAGAGGATGGAATGGGGCGCACCTCAAGCAACTCAAATAATAAAGCATTTCATATAGACATGAAATATATAGAAATATAAACTAGTTTAAGTGCTACTTCATCATAATAATAAAGATCTACAACATATACACATCAATAAGAGAAGAACAAGGCAAGAAATTGACCGAATCTGATGGCTCGTTTTAGATTCACGGTTGGAATTGCCGGGTTGTCAATCTGCGTCCAAGCTCGGTCCGCAAATATGTTCGGGGTAGAGAGAGCTGCCACGACTCTCCAATGAGCCCGTCTTCTTCGTCTCACGATCTGGTAAAGGTTTCAAACTTCCCCTTGCTTGATGGTAATGGCGACTAGATCTGCTTTGAAGCTATATGATGAAGGAGGAGGCCGAGATGATCTCCGGGCTCAAGATAGGCATGAAGAATAGTCCCGGAGCACCTCCTGGTGGTGGAAGATGATGCTGGGGGCGGAAGAGGCGAACAGGACTCAAAAACAGCGAAATAAAATGATCGTCCGACCTAATTTTGCGGGCTGTATACTTATAGAAAACAGGGCGCACGATCAGTGGCGCACGACCAGTGGTCATGCGCACTGAAAGTTGGTGATCGTGCGCGTTATGCCCAAAAACCTGCAAAACAAAACTACAGAAAATAATAAAGCGCACGATCGAACGCACGACCGTGCGTAAAAATGCACGACCAAATTCAGAAAGCAACTTTGGGCTGCAATTGAATGTGCACGATCGGCGGCGCACGACCAGTGGTCGTGTGCAGTAGAACCAGTGATCGTGCGCAGTGTTCCTGTATAGATTTGTACCGGGAACACCTGCACGACCCCTGTTCCAGCATAAACATTAAACAAAACCACAGAAAGTGGCACAAAACACAGCACAAGAATGATAAGCATGAAAATTCACAAAAATGGGCCTAGAAGTGCACTTAGCATGAAATATCAAATATGAACGAAAACATGCCTAAAGTGTAGTGCATAGACTAGATAATCGGCCCAGATGAGTCCAAAAATGTGTATATAATTGAGACTCATCAGAGACCTATGGAATTTATAGGAAAAATTTCCAAGTTACACGCCCTCGGTCACGCCCGTGACCAAGGTCGTGTAATTACTGTTCTGCTCAGCTGGGACATCGACATGGGGCTTGCATGACAGCGCAGCAAAAATCAGACATTGCACGCCCGTGACTTGGAGGTCACGGCCGTGCACTTGGGCGGCTTCATTTAATGCTGTGTGGGCTTGATTGTGGCGCGGCGGGGAGAAGAGACCATGCGGGGATGTCTTGGACGTGACACTGATCGACATGGGCATGACAGCAGTCAACTTATCGATGACATCTCTACTTCTCGATGACAACGGCTGGAAGGATCTTTTAAGTTTACACGCCCTCGGTCATAGGAGTGACCGAGGGGCGTGTAATTGAACATGGGTGTGACTCGCTGTGGATGAGCTCAAACTGCGTTGTATCCACTATAGACTAATATTAAGATTACACGCCCTTGGTCACAGGCGTGACCTAGGGCGTGTAATGCAAATTTTTCCCAACTTGTCCCAATATTCTACAAAAATACAAATGAGCTAAATTAGAATCAAATTTCATAAAAGAACTATTTATAAGCTAAAATTGACAAGTAAAAGAAGAATTCATATTAAATAATTACTAAAATTTATACTAAATAGTCATATAAAAACTACTTATCAATTACCACCATACTTGAGGTTTTGCTATTCCAGAGCAAAAGTATGAGACAAAATTCATAAGACATTCATATAATTTTTAATTTTAAACTAAAATTTCATTTAGATCAAAAGTTAAGTTAAGAATAAATTCTAGGAGAATTAAGTCCTAAATTATGATGATGATTTGAAAAGAGGAGTGTTTAGGCAAAGACTTCTTAAGATAATTAATTAGCAAACAAAATTGCAGAAATTATAAAACTAAATTGGATTAACATTATAAGAACTCTACCTTAAAATAAACTTAAGGAAAAGTAACCTACTAAATATTGCTCTCTCCATAATTTAAATTAAATCTAGTTCAATGATATTGGTTAAGGGAGTGTTTCACAAAATTTGGCAAAAGAAGAGATCTTTGAATGGAGGTGATGGATTTTATCCTCTCACCAAACTATTCTTTTTTTTTTCTTTTGAATTGTATATGTTTAGGAGTAATGAGTTTTATCCTCTTACTCCATGCCATATAATCTTGTAAAAGTCTCTTCTAATAAAAAACCAAAATGTATATGTTTAGGAGTGAATTTTATCCTCTTACTCCATGCCATATAATCTTTTAAATGATTTTGGGTGCATATGTTTAGGGAATAATGAATTTTATCCTCTTATTCCCATGATATATGATCTTTTAAAATCCATTTATTATGCCAACAAAGGGGAAGGGTAGGAAAAGAATTCTAGCTTATAAATTAAATTATATTGAGAGCAAATTCTAGTAAATTTAAATTTCCTAAGATCTAAAAAGCTAGAAGAAAATATAATGGAAATCTAAGAAGGTTTAGCAAATTTACTACAAAATGAAGCCATTTAAAATAAAAAGAGAAGTCTTGCTAAAAAAAATTCTCTAATCAAGTTAAAATTATAAGATGATTCTTAAAACAAGATTACCTAAAATTTAAAATCAACAAACTACGATAAACAAAATTTTAGCCAATTAAAATATAAAAATGCTTATAAAAATTCTCAACTAGATTTCTAAGAAATCACAAAAATAACAAGTAGGGGCTTTATAAATTTTTTGGTTTTTTGTTCTAAGTTTTTCAAAATAAAATTTTGGGGAATTTTTAATATTATCTTATTTTGGATTCTTAGTAATAAAAGAAAAAAACTAGTTTTAATCCTAACATTTTTTGTTAATTATTGAACTTCCGGAGGTATACCCCGTGAAGGGTTCTCAACGGTACTAGGAGGTGTGATGGGATGATAGCTCAAACGTCCCTTTCCAAGACTTAAAATTTTAACTATCTAATTTTTTTGAATTTTTGGGTTTTGAAAGCGCTTGAGTAAAAGAAGACATAAGAAAATATTTTTATTTTTTTGAAAAGTTTTCTAATTCAAAAACTACATTATACCCTCATGCTTAAAGTTAAACATTGTCCCCAATGTTTAAAACTAAGTATATAGAAACAAGAAGATGAAAAAAAGAAAACAAAGTGCAAGCTAAAACAAAAAGAAAGGAGAGGTAAAAAGGGCTTTCCAAATTATGAAGATATGGGGGAAGCAGCGGTTACCTATAAAACATGTTAAAATAAAAAAAGGAAAGATAACTTTGGGGTGCCTCCTAATAGCGCTTTGTTTAAGGTCGCGTAACTTGACCCAATTGGCGATCACGTTATAGGTGGAAGAATTATTTAATCACTCTTTTCGTTAAATAGATCTCCTGGAAGAAACAACTTAAGGCGGTGCCCGTTTACTTTGAAGGAACCTTTTTCGGGTGGGAAATTAGACTTGTCCCATAGGACCAAACCTCTTTAACGATAAAGGGTCTGAACCATCGAGATTTTAGCTTTCCCGGAAAAAGGCAAATACGAGAATTATAAAGAAGGACGAGATCGCCCGGCAAAAAAGTTTTTTGAATTTTTATATGTTTATCGTTGTAAGACTTTGTTCGCTCCATATAAAATTTGTTGCTCTCGAACGCATTCAATCGCCACTCATCTAGCTCGTCCATTTAAAATTTTCTTTGTTCGGCCGCTAACGATGAATCGAGATTTAAAAATTTAAGCGCCTAAAATGCGCAGTGTTCTAATTCGACCGGAAGGTGGCAAGCATTGCCATAAACCAATCGATACAGTATACAACTGATATCGGTCTTTTACACCATGTGATAGGCCCATAACGTGTCATCGAGCTTAAGTGCCCAATCCTTCCAATTAATAGAAATAGTTTTTTCTAATATCCGCTTTAATTTTCAATTCATGACTTCGACTTGGCTGCTCATTTGTGGGTGATAAACAGTGGATAGTTTGTGCGTGACACCATATTTTGCTAAACATTTCATGAATTGGCTATTGCAAAAATGGGTGCCCAGATCACTAACTATAGCGCGCGGCGTTCCAAATCGAGAGAATAATTTTTTTAAGAAATTTATGATGACTCTCGCATTGTTGGTGGGGAGAGCTTGTGATTCCGCCCACCTTGACACGTAGTCGACCGCAACGAGAATGTACTTATTTGAATAAGAGGGAGGGAGAGGACCAACGAAATTGATACCCCAAAGTGTTGAATTTTCGAAGTGGAAGTGAAGTGTCCGGGCGGTCTGATTATGGAGACCGTAGAGACCGCGCGAGCTCCTACGTGCCTATCTGCCTTGGAGACAGCAAGCTCTGGTGTGGCGATCTGCTTGAGATCATGCATCTATGGTGTTGGCAAACTATTGTGGATTGCTGTTTATGCCCAAGTGTTCCTGTTCGGATAGAGACTGGGCGGTCTGGTATTTGAGGTCCCTTCGGCAGTCTGGTACTTCGGTCTGCTTGAGATTGCTCTAGCGGTCTGCCGTGGTTCCGCTCTTATGGGAGACCGGACGGTTTGTTTAAGTCTGGTTCTAGCGGTCTGTTCTCGATCTGGTCAGATGCTCATATAGTTCTTCTCCTATAAGAGATCGGGCGGTCTGCCGGTTTGGAATAAGCGAGCTGTCTTAGTTGGACAGTTGCTTAAGTGTAATAATGTCTTATGGAGACCGCGCGGTCTGGTTCTATAGACCGTTTCAATAAGGAAGGTGATTGTATCCCTCATGGGTGGTGATGACATTCGTTCATTTGCCTATAGATAGGGGTGCAAGGCCAGCCATTTGTATGCAGGAACTGTAAGAACTAAAGTTGGATTGATTGTGCCGGTCTCGTATTTGAGGTCGTGCGGTCTGAGTTTGTTTGACTAGTTTGGTTGTGTTTGCAGGTTAGCGACCAGCGCTCTACCACGTCAACATTCTTCCTTTATTCCAGTTTTGAATAACCAGCTCGCCAGCGGTCTCGTCTAGACGAAGTGTGTTTGAATTTCTTGGTCTGTTTGCAGCGGACTCAGTTGATCAGGCGACCTTAAGCGGTCAGGTGGTCTTGAGTGCAGTCTTGCAGCAGTGAGCAGTTCTTCTTCAAGTGTTTGTGGGATACTTCTGTGATCTAGTGACCATGCGGTCTGGCGATCAAGAAGTGCGAACAACTTTGTATTTCAGCAGTTGCAATAAGTAGCAGGTTGTGCGGTCTGTGATTGGCGATCTGGCAGTTTGGAGGTCAGCGACCACTCCTGTTCGCACGGTCTCAGGGAAGCCGATGATCTTGCTGAGTTTGAGCGGTCTGGGAGGTCTCAGTTTTCTAGCCGCCAGATGCTTGTTGTGTTGCTTGTTCTTCTCATCTATGTTTTCTCTTATAAATCATGTCTCGCCATGTATGCAACACATTGTAATAAGATAGACAATTAATTGAGATTTTCTTGTCCTCCATTGTCACTGGTTACTTAGTTTTTTTGAGTGATTGAAGTGTTCCATTGTATTGTCTTCGATCCTACTCCAAATTATAACACGGTATCAGAGCAGGGTTTGGGTAGTGATCAACTACAGAATCTTGCTTGAGTCTCTAAAAATTGGAGTTAACCAGTTTGATAACAATGGAAGGAGGTTATATAAGAGGTCTTAGAATTGAGCTCCTTACGCAGACTAACTTCAAGAAGTGGAAGTCGTGCATGGAGAGCTATCTTCTTGTCGAAGATTTATGCGAGGTAGTCGAAGGAGATGATAGACAAGCGGTAGTAGCTACTGAAGGGAATGCTGAGCAGGTGAGAGCTTGAAGGAAGACTAACGCGAAAGCAGAGTTCACTCTCAAGCGTGTTATCATTCCAGAGCTATTTGACCACATAATTGGTTGTAGGCCAGCTGCTGAGATTTGGACACCTTAGATGGCTTGTTAAACCAAAAAAATGTAGCTCGGCTACATTATCTTGAAATTGAGTTAGCGAAAGCAACTCAGGGAGATTTGTCTATCTCAACTTTCTTCTTGAAAATGAAGAACTTGTGCGCGGAGATATCATCTTTGGATCCAGATGAACCTATTTCAGAAGCGAGGTTGAAGATGCACATAATCCGCGGCCTGCAGAGGGAGTATGTGGACTTTGTCACTTATGTTCAAGGTTGGGCCAATCAATCATCGTTGCTTGAGCTGGAAAACTTGCTGGCTTCACAAGAGGGCTTGGCAAAGCAAATGGATGGGATATCTATCTCTGGAGGAGAAAACGAGGTTCTATATTTTGGCAAGAAGAAGAGATGGGACAAAGAGAAGAAGTCGTCTGTTAGCGATGGACCTTCAACTTCATATCAACAAGAGAGGAGTAATACTCCTAAGCATGATGGGAAGAAGAAGGAAGGGCCAAGGTGCTACAGATGCAATCAGCTTGTTCATTTCAAAAGAGATTGTAGAGTCAATCCTCATCCAGGGCATGCTGCTGGAAAAGAAGAGGTTGCGTCCAATGCAGGAGATAGGTAGAATGATGGAGCTTTCATGATAGGCACTTGTGTTTGAGCTTTAGCTTCTATCATCTATCAAGATGATTGGATCGTGGACTCGAGTTGTGGTCATCACCTAACCAGAGATGAGTCGAAGTTCTCTTCTTTGCAAGCATACTCAGGTAAAGATGCTATCATTACTGCTGATGATACTACACATGCTGTTGAAAAGGAGGGTGTAGTTTATTTAAACAGAGATAGAGGACCTCTTATGTTGAAGAGTGTCTATCATGTTCCAGGGATGAAGAAAAACATCTTCTAGGTGACCAACGATGTTGATGCTGGCTATCACGTTCTATTTGGTCCAACAGAAGTGAAGTTTCTTCGAAATGTGTCAGCGGTGAAGGCTGAAGTCACTCATGTTGGAAAAAGGGTGAAGGACTTATTTGTGTTATCTACAAGTTCTTATGTTGATAAGATGAGGACTAATGATAGCGATACTATCTGTCATGAAAGACTTGGGCATGTTGGGATGGATAAGTTGAAAGCTATGGCGAGGAGAGGCCTTGTAAGAGGTCTGCCTAGTTTGTCATCTTTCAGTGAAGGTCACGTTTATGCAGGTTATCAATATGGTAAGGCTCATCACCTTCCATTCGATAAATCACAAAGCAGATGCAAAGCACTATTGGAATGTATTCATGGTGATCTGTTTAGACCTACCGCAACTGCCAGTCTTGGAGGTAGCAAGTATATGTTGATTTTGATTGATGACTTCACTAGATGTACTTGGGTATATTTTTTGAAGGAGAATTCAGAAGCCTTTCAAAAGTTTGTGGAGTTCAAGGAGCTAGTGGAAGGTCGGCTTAAACTACAGATAAAGAAGTTTAGAACCGACAACGGAAGGGAGTTCATCTCAAATGCGTTCTTCAACTTCTATAGAAAGTATGACATCCAGAGAGAGATCTCTTTTGCTCACACTCCACAAAAGAATGGAGTTGCAGAGCGGAAGATCCATCATCTGACGGAGACCTGCAAATATTGGCTTCATGCCAAGAATATCCCAAAGTCTTTCTGGGCAGAGGGAATGTCTTGTGCAACTTATGTCATCAATTGAATGCCTCTAAGTCCCATTAACATGAAAACCCCTCATGAGTTGATGTTCAAGATAAAGCCTACGGTGGAACACCTTAGAGTATTCGGATCTACCTGCTATGTGCATGTTCCTAATGCCCTCAGAATGAAGCTAGATGCGAAAGCAAGGAAGCTAGTCTTCGTCGGTTATGATGATCGGAAGAAGGGTTGGAGATGCATGGATCCAGAGACACGGAGAGCTGTGGTCTCAAGGGATGTGGTATTTGATGAATTGACATCATACCAAGGTAGCTCTTCTATTGAGTTACAAGGAAGCAGGGTAGATGGTGGACTTGAAGAAGCTACATAAGAAGTTCTGGTGGAGTTGCCTGTTTCTCCAGGTGCTCCAGGTGTTTTTAGCTCTGGGTCAGGTACTTCAGGTTCTGGAAGCAGGGGGAGCAATGCTCCAAGTTTACCTGAAAGGAGAGCTAGTCCAGAAAGAGTAGCGTTGGATCTTACGACGCCCTTAGAGGGGGGGGGGGGGGTGAATAAGGTTTTTATGGATTTTAAATCTTAATTAAATATATCAGAGTTTGTGACTGAAGTTTCGAAATATTTTATAGGAAAATATATTTTAATATCTCAGATAAGGTTAATAGAACTTTTTCCTTAATGTTGCTAATGCCTGGAATTAAGTGTTAACGCTGGGCGTTAGCTCTTCTGAAAATTAAGCTGCTCAGAATTATGTCACGGAGATTTAACTTATGAAAACTTTAATGAAATACAATTGCAGAAAATCAGAGATAATGAAAACAATTATTGTATTTCAAAGATAATTACACCAATGTTAATTTTAATACTTTAATGAAAATATAAATTAAAACATTCTTGAAGAGGAAATAAAATCAATTGAATAGAACATTAAAAGACATGATTTTATTTCATGATAAATTGAATACACAAATGTTTGATTTCTATAACTCTAGAAATCAAGGCGAGAATATGTAAAAACACTTTTTGTTGTTTCACTGGTCCTTCTCCCAAGGACCGGTTGGCTATAGCCTATCTAACCCCAGATAAGTCCTCTAGCCACCCCCTAGATCTAACCTCGACCTAGTCGCCACGCTGATGCGTGTTCGGCAAGTGCACCGGTCGCTGTCAAGTAATAAATTTGGGAATAGCTTCCCCGAATGTCGATCTCTTGAGGAATGCAAGTTGTGGTGACAAGAAAATAGAGTGAGGTGATTGTTACGACGAGTAAAAGAAAGTAAAAACAAGGGGGCGTTGTGATTGGTGTCCTGAGCTATTGCAGAAATAAGATGCGGGTCAAAACTCCGCTTCGCAAGGCGGGATGGATGCAAATGCCGCGATGCCGTGCTTTGGAAGCCGTGTGGACGGAAAGTAACTGTGACAATTGATGGTCGCACACACCTCTTCGCAAAGTGGGGGTGAGTGCGGCGGCCGCGATGCCGCGCTTCGGTAAGCGGGTGGAGTGGCCGCAATTCGAGGTTTTGTGAGGGTTGTATTCACCTCTTCGCCAACATCACCACTAGCAATTGCTAGATGGCTAACTAGAACGCGTGTGTGGAAGTGGAGTGGGGGCGGAGCGCATCGCAGCAAAGCATTAAGCAAGAAATAAAATAAGAGTATACTTCCATTCATACAAATAGAGATCACTCTAGTTCAATACAATAGTTAAGCATACATTTCCAAGAGAGAGAGGGTAGAGGAAACCACGAGATGAGAAGCCTCTCCGTAGATCTTGGTCCGAATGGGGGTTGTCAAGCCTCCTCCGAGCTCAGTCCTTGGTTGCTTCCGTGGTTCAGAGGCTGTCACTACCTCCAAACATCATTCGTCTTCTTCTCAGAGCTGGGTCTCTTCCACTTCGCCTAATGGAGATGCTGCACCTTGAAATGCTTGCTGTAGATGGCGGAGAAAACTTCCGGAACCCTTGATGGAGTTTAGGATCGATGGAAGAAGCTTTCCCAAGGAAGGGGATGGATGGATGGAGCTTGGAGAGGAAAAACGGCGGAGCTTGCGAAAGAATTCGCGCCCAAAACAGTGCTGTCCGACCTAAAATCGTGGGCTGCATATTTATAGAAAAACAGGTCGCACGATCAGTAGTGCACGACCAGTGGTCGTGCGCATTGGAAGTTGGTGGTCGTGCGCTCTGTGCCAGAAACCTGCAAAACAAAACTGCAGAAAAAATATAAAGCGCACGACCGTGCGCACGATCGTGCGTAGCAAACGCACGACCAAACTCCGAAGCTATTTTTGGGCAGCAAAAGAACGCGCACGATCAGAGGCGCACGATCAACCGATCGTGCGTGAAGGAAACGCACGATCAATGGCATTTCAGGCAGAAATTGCCCCCAAACAGACTCCGAGCATTGCACGATCTCTTGAACCTGCATGAAAATGTGCAGGACCACTGGAATACAAGGAATCACACCAAGAACGGGCATACATGTGCACTAAGAGTGGAATAATAGACGGCTATTAAATATAAATGATAACAAGCCTAAAGTGTGGTGCAAAGACTAGAAAATCGGCCCAAATGAGTCCGAAAATATGTATATAATTGGGACTCATCACACCCCCAGACTTACCTGTTTGCGCGTCCCGAGCAAACTTCTCTCGGCGGACGGGAAAAACAAGGGTTAGAAAGGTGAATGTGGCTAGGAGTAATATGCGAAATCAAATAATCATGTTCATAAAACTCACGTAGAGGAAATCTCTATTATGCAAAGTAATTTACAAATATCTAAAATAGTAAATAAGAGAATAGTTTACTCAAAAGCTAAACCAAGTATGATCTGCCAGTCACGTGTAGGGAGAATGTAAGGATGCGCTCAAACGAGTATTTCAAAAAATACGGGATATGGAACCAACTCCACCGAAATCCATCGGTGTTGGGAGCCATAAGCTCGCACTTTCGCACTCTCTCCACAGCATCAAGTAAAACTACACACACGTCAATAGGGCTTTTGGGTGAATATGAGGCTTAGGTTGCGGTAGGATATACAATGATAAACTCGGAGGCTAACGCACCTAACACAATTGAGCAATACAATTTGTAAACCCCGGCAACAAATAAAGCTGATGTGTTCATCGCCAACACCCAATATAAAGTAAATCCTATCAAACAATTCAGAATTTCTGAATTAGAATATAGAGCTCAGATTTTTTTCTTTTTGAAGCACTAATCTTTTCACTTTTTTTAGCTCACTAATACTTTTTTTATTTTTTATTTTTTTTTCTTTTCTCCTTTTTTTTTTCAACTTAAGCAATCCAAATATGTACCCAAACATAACATCACAGCACAATAATCAGTCATACTATAAAGCTCAAAACACGTGCGCATACAGGTTTGGTAATCTTGGCTTAAGCGAGAGCAGTGGAGCTAAACAGAAAAGGTGGGATAGGCACAAAATTGGTTAGCAAGGGTGAATTTTTGGTTTTTGGCTCAAAGTTCAAACGGTCCAAAGAATGGACTACATCATGCTAATGCGTTAGAACTACCCGGTGCCTATGTTTCGAGAATCGCTAGGGGTGAGTTCTTAGCCACCGAGAAAGATAGCTCTTTCTCCCGACTCGAGAAATATGAATCTAGCGTTCGATACCAACTCACCTACACTACCGGTAGATCGACACAGGTTCATGCTTTGAGTAAAGTAAAACTCTAATTACTAAATTAGAAAAGAATAAAGCTACAACGCATGAAAATAGAAATAGCTTCTACACAAAATTCTATGCAAAACATGAGTATTCGATTAGAACACTAATGGAGTCAACATCGTACTCCAAACCACAATTCCTAGCTAACACAATTGACCTCCCGGCTCCAGTCCAAAAGGAAATTTGGCACGGTAGCACTCGCAAGTAAGTGCGTGCATAGTGGGTGCAGCGTGTGCGTGCCACATAAAAATTGATAAACTGAAATAAACTGAAAGCTAAAATAATAACACTACCGGAATGCGTGCGTGCGTGCACGTGCATGGTTCTCACTCTCCCCCAGACTTACATGAAAGCATGATCTAAAATATGATTCTTTATACATTAAACTACGGAGAAAAGGGAGAGTGTACCCCATGCTCAGAAGTGACCATACCAGAAGAATTGGTGTTTTGTCCTGAATGCGGTTGTTCCGCCTTGCTCCAAGAAATATGGATCTGCAATTAAAGAATTCCCCAGGCACAACAAAAATATAATAAAGAAAATAAAGAAGAACAAAAAAGCGGAACCAAGCGGTCCCAAATGGGTTGTCTCCCAAGAGCCCTTTTGTTTAATGTCCTTAAGGTGGACTAAATACCTGTATTAAAGCATAGTTCATAAAGTCTAGGAATAAGCAAAAGCTAATAAATCCTAATTATTATTATAAGCTCAAAACAAATCAGGTATAGGCTGATTTGAAGTAGTAACAACTGATGAAAGGAAAGGGTCCGGGGACCTGGTAGTAGGGGTGGAAATTAAGTAGGATGCTCAGCCTCCAACCCCAAATCTCCTCCTTTTTCGCTCTCTTCTTCTCCTCCAGTAGTATGTCTTCAAAGAAGAACCGCTTGCCCCCTTGTAACCAATCCTCAAGGGGAAGCACCAACAATGATGAGGAAACAAGATGTACTTCACTGTACCTTCCTCATCCCGCCAGGCTTTCGGCTCCTCCATGCATAAGATCTGATCAACCGTAGGAGGGGCATCCTGCATCCTTGTACAAAAAGAAAGGGGGTCAGGAAATAAATTAGAAGAAAAACTAAAAGAAATCTCATCTGAGGGGATAATCCCAGCTTCATCCCCCATAGGGTGCGGCAAGGATAAACTGATGACATCGTCGGAGATCTCACTAGACTCGACAGAGCACACAATGGCCTCCTCTCTAACTTGGACTTTATCGCATTGAACCAAAATGGTTGCTTCAGCACAATCGAGATTGTCCGCCTCCATGAGAGTGGGCATGACACTGCGCAGACCTGCACCATCCTGCAAATTGATCTCAACGATAATATCAGAAATAGATGTAAGTTCGTGATTAGTGGGAGGAAACATGCCAATTAAGAGTTCGGGCTCGCTCTCCACACAAGGGTACAAATCTACGCAAAGTGGTACATGAACCGAAGAGGTATAGGGGGTCACGTCAGAAACAGAGTCAAGAGGGGAACTGATGCACGTGTTGATTCCAGCGACTTCAAGAAGTGAAGGTGGAAGGGATACGTAACCAGAGGAAGAAGTTGTTCTCGCAGAATTCGAAGATGGGATGATCTGGATATCCGGCTCATCGTCATCCTCCAATTGGCGAAGGTAATCCGCACAGTCCTTCAAGGCATGCTCTCTACTTTTGCAAAATAAACACGGTCTCACCGGCTTAGCTGACACCCAAGGTGCGGCAGCCGAGTAAAGGTGCGACAACAAAGGCGCAGTAGAGGAGCCAAAAGATTTATGGGACCCGTACGGTTTCTAAACGACACCATACTCTTTGGGACACCTATCACTAGCGTGGGATGTGTCCGCACACCAACAACATCGGATATTCAAATGCGCCCACATGATATAGAAGAAGAAAATAGCATGAAAAAGAGTAAATTAAAAAGGAACAAAAGACTCAATCGCAAACAATCGATTCACAACCAAAATCTCATCACGCCTGCATTCCCCGGCATCGGCGCCAAAAACTTGATGCGTGTTCGGCAAGTGCACCGGTCACTGTCAAGTAATAAATTTGGGAATAGCTTCCCCGAATGCCGATCTCTTGAGGAATGCAAGTTGTGATGACAAGAAAATAGAGTGAGGTGATTGTTACGACGTGTAAAAGAAAGTAAAAATAAGGGGGCGTTGTGATTGGTGTCCTAAGCTATTGTAGAAATAAGATACGGGTCAAAACTCCACTTCGCAAGGCGGGATGGATGCAACGGCCGCGATGCCGTGCATCGGAAGGCGCGTGGACGGAAAGTAACTGTGACGATTGAGGGTCGCACACACCTCTTCGCAAAGAGGGGGTGAGTGCGGCGGCTGCGATGCCGCGCTTCGGTAAGCGGGTGGAGTGGCCGCAATGCGAGGTTTTGTGAGGGTTGTATTCACCTCTTCGCCAACGTCACCACTAGCAATTGCTAGATAACTAACTAGAACGCGTGTGTGGAAGTGGAGTGGGGGCGGAGTGCATCGCAGCAAAGCATTAAGCAAGAAAAAAAACAAGAGTATACTTCCATTCATACAAATAGAGATCACTCTAGTTCAATACAATAGTTAAGCATACATTTCCAAGAGAGAGAGGGTAGAGGAAACCACGAGATGAGAAGCCTCGTCGTAGATCTTGGTCGGAATGGGGGGTTGTCAAGCCTCCTCCAAGCTCAGTCCTTGGTTGATTCCGGGGTTCAGAGGCTGTCACTACCTCCAAACATCATCCATCTTCTTCTTAGAGCTGGGTCTCTTCCACTTCGCCTAATGGAGATGCCGCACCTTGAAATGCTTGTTGTAGATTGCGGGGAAAACTTCCGGAACCCTTGATGGAGCTTAGGATCGATGGAAGAAGCTTTCCCAAGGAAGGGGATGGATGGATGGAGCTTGGAGAGGAAAAACGGTGGAGCTTGCTGAAGAATTCGCGCCCAAAACAGTGTTGTCCGACCTAAAATCGTGGGCTGCGTATTTATAGAAAAACAGGTCGCACGATCAGTAGCGCACGACCAGTGGTCGTGCGCATTGGAAGTTGGTGGTCGTGCGCTCTGTGCCAGAAACCTGCAAAACAAAACTGCAGAAAAAATATAAAGCGCATGACCGTGCGCACGATCGTGCGTAGCAAACGCACGACCAAACTCCGAAGCTATTTTTGGGCAGCAAAAGAACGCGCACGATCAGAGGCGCATGATCAACCGATCGTGCGTGAAGGAAACGCACGATCAGTGGCATTTCAGGAAGAAATTTCCCCCAAATAGACTCCGAGCATTGCACGATCCCTTGAACCTGCATGAAAATTTCCAGGACCACTGGAATACAAGGAATCACACCAAGAACGGGCATACATGTGCACTAAGAGTGGAATAATAGACGACTATTAAATATAAATGATAACAAGCCTAAAGTGTGGTGCAAAGACTAGAAAATCGGCCCAAATGATCCGAAAATATGTATATAATTAGGACTCATCACACGCACAAGGCGGCGAATTGCCCCCTAAGCCGCACAAGGACCTAGTCGCCAACAACCGCGACAAATTTACCCACGGAATCCTTCCTGGAATTCGACGTTCTCCCCGAATGATTTCTCCACATGAATTACAAAAGGAAAAAGTAAAATATTACAAGATAAAGTAAAGTAAGAGAAACTCCCCAAGAAATTCTGAAGGTGAAGACGAAGGCGATGTAGACATTGGCATTCTTGAAGCGATCGTCCTTCATATGGAATATGCGTTGTAGACTTTCTCCTTCAAAATCTTCTTTAGATCTTCATGTTTGCCCAAGGGAGATCTCAATTTTTGTACACGATCCTCTCTCAAAAGAATCAGAATGCTAAATTTAGAAGCAATGGAATCAATAACAAAATAATGAGAGGGTCTGCTCTTTAAAAAGGCATGGGATCTAACGCCTGGCGTTAAGAGTTAACGCCAGCGTTAGTGATCGTGCACTGTCATGGCTGAAATTGCACAACCATTAAGATCGTGGCAGTTTGTGGACTCAACGCGGGCGTTAAGAGTCAATGTTGGCGTTGTCTCTTGGTACTCGACGATACTTCTTCTCGACGTCATTCCCTCTTCAACGACATACGTTATAGATGAAAAAGTTAATGCGGGATGTTAATGCTAATGCGGGGGCATTAAGAGTTAAAGCGGGGCTTTAACTCTTAAAGCGGAGCGTTAAGAGTTCAAGCGGGTCGTTAACTCTTAAAGTTGAGCGTTAAGAGTTAAAACGTGGCGTTAACTCTTAAAGCGGGGCGTTAAGAGTTAAACCGAGGCATTAGCTCTCTTTCCAGAGAATCATCTCCAATCAGCATACTAATCATAGGGATGTGTAGCTATAGTTCCTGTACAACCTGCACACTATAAACACACAAAATACAGGATCAAATAAAACACGTTATTTGTTATTCTCAAACCAAGAGATGCGGAACATAGGCTCCAACAATCTCCCCCTTTTGATAATAACAAATACCTGTATGAGAAATTATTGAGATTAAGACCATTTGTGTTTTATAGATAAGTGCGGTAATAAGATACTCATGAATAACAGGTTAAAAGCATGATAAATTTGAAAGCCATAATGCATACTCTTTCTATATGAAGTGCTCCCCCTACATAAGTGTTCTCTTATAATTTACTCCCCCTAAATATCTATTTGACTAGATTTCTCAATTTATTCTCCCCCTTTGTTATTAGCAAAAGTGGCTAGGGATTAGTGTATATCTACTAAGATATATTAAGAACCACTTTTTGAAGGATTGTCATGATCGAGCAAAGAATAGTGTATGCACCTCTTACATGATTACTCCCCCTACATAAATGCTTTTTTGAGTTTGATATTATTATAATGTACTCCCCCTAAATATTAAATTTATGTAATTTATTCTCCCCTTTTGGTAGTATAAGAAGATGGTTTAGGTGAGAGTGTGCAATAAGGAGTAATATGTTCTATGTTGAGAAGAAAAATAGGATGTAATCAAAAGCTTATTAAATACTACTTGTTGAGAAAAATATAAGCATGATGGAACATATATTAGTAAGCAACATTGCTGACATGATAAGTAAGCATTCTATTTTAAGATACCACTTGTTGAAAAAAGAATACCACAGTGTTAAAAAAAGACATGAATGAGCATAAGTGGTAAACTTAGCAGAAGAATATAATAAGCACTCTTAAACATAAACATCATTTTAGAAGATAAAGTCATATAAAGGATAATGAGTTTTAAATTTGAAAATTTGATGTTTGAGTTAAAGATTGAAGAGATGCTATTCCATTAAGATAAAATTGCAAGCATGATTTCATAATATCAAGAAAAGATACAAAAACTACAATGTAATAAAATTTGCATTCCAAGTAAACATAAACATTGTAGCGATCATGCTTTGTTATCTAGTGCATTTACTTAAGTTTGTAGAGAATAGTATTGATGAGCATCAGGATCCAATTCTCATGAGTAGAAGTTTTATGAAAGATAATGATGTGTACAAAATAGTGTTTTGATAAAGTATGCAAGTGAATCAATCAAAAACACATGAATTATATAATGAAATAACACAACATTGAAATACACAAATACTATTACTTCCACAATATTTCAATGCACATGAATAAATAGTACAACTACCAAGGTGCTCTGCACACACAATGCTTATTAAGACTTATCAGGGTGCAAAGTAGTGCTTGGGGGATCACCTTTGTACTATTTAACATTATATTTTTTGATCCGGTGTACTAAAAGAAGTGGTATAAAAATTGTTTGCTACAAGAAAATTTACAATTCTTATGTGAAGTTTTCTTTGTCATCTATTTTTATTTAATTTTGATTTTTATGACCAAGGATTCCGAATTCACTTGTTTTGCAAACATAGCATTTGAATTTGAAACCACATTTCTCTAAAAATAAGTGCATGAAAGACAAAGAATTGTAATAACCAATTCAATGTTGTGTAGGTAATCTATTTAAGCATTTTAATTACTTATGTTATTACAATATACAATCATGCAAGAATAAGATTATAAACACATGTAAGTTATCAAAAATAAGTGAGTGAATAAATCATTATAAAACATAATACATTACTCATACTTAGAGGCATGCTAAGCATTTCTACACATGTTTATCTACAATTAATTTCATTGCACATAACAAGATTATTTTCAAGGTATGTCAAATATAAAACAATGTTTTTAAAGAAACTTGAAAGTTAAATTAAACATTGTATTTAATCTTTAATTGATATAATTAATCATCCTTGACATTGGCAATGAATAACAATCCATTTTTAAATATTTTTTAATGTTTATATAAGTACAAAACAATAGTCACACATAAAGAGAAGAACATATTTTTATTCTTTGAAATTGATTTGTAATTTTGTATTTGTTTTTAAATATTCAAATTTAAATATTTTCAGGAAAACATAGAAGACTTTTTAGCCTTATCAGTAAATGATATTCTATGTCAGAGAAATAATCCCAAAATAATGCATGAGAAAATACATAATTTTTTTGAAAAGAAATAAAATTTTATTTTAACGAAAATAAAAAGATACAAAACCCTTTACAAACAGAGAAATAAAAACACACATAACATTAAAAAATACCAGAAATTATTCAAAACAAAAAAAATTTGGAGCAAAGGAGCTTACGCGAGACAGAACTACAAATTTTGATATTTTGAAAAACATTTTTCACAATTCATTTGTATTATAAGGAGACCTTCCTTCAGTTGAAATTTTAGAGTATATTGATTAGATTTGAAGTCTCTTTTAACATGTTTTTGGTAATTTTTCAAATACTTGTGTTTTGTAAAATCATTAAAGCTTAAAATAATAAAATATGCAAACACAAGATGCAATGTTAGAACAAAAACAAATATGCATGATTTAAGTATAAAGAGTGAGATAATGTTCATGCAATGAATATAATATAAGTATATCTAAGATCAAGATACCTTAACTAAATGACTACACTCTATCCCCGTACTAAGTGACGGATGGGCTTGAGGAGCTGCAGACATGCTGTAGGTTCGGGTGTTAATCCCATATGCATACAAAAGATGACACTCAACCTAGCACTCTTTCCCCCCATTGCCTCGCAAGGCCGTACTGGAACCCTCCCCGGTTAAGGGCAAGACATGAGTTAGAGGTTAGGTCTCTAATGCACACAATCCTATGCCCTCGCTATTGTGAGACACAAGTCCTGGGTTAATGATTATGGGTATACTAAGCATTTTAGTCTGAGGATTGATTCATAAAACATGAGTTTGTTTTAGTTTTAGAACATATAATGGATTTTGAAACCACATTGTACTCATGAAGTTTAAAGCTCAAAATTTCTCTACCTTTAGCATGTCACTATATTGATAATCCTAGCATAGACACTAAATTGAGCATATACCAAGAGGTGCATCTAGGATAATGAAATTGGATGTTATGCAAAATATGCTAAATATATATAATTGGTTTGCATGCAATCAATTATAGAGTTTTGAAATTTTATAGACCTAGAATGAAGAGGCAATTCTATTTAATTTCATCTTAGGTCTAAATATAATGAGATACATGCAAATAATAGAGATGCACATCACACACATAAATTATGATATGAAACTTTAATACCAATAGCCATCATGTATTTCACAAATCCTAAGGTTGATTGAGATAGTTGATTTAAGATAATTTTTGATAGATTATGAATTATGATATATGATAATAGTGAATTTTAGCATAGGATATCAATAGGTCATGGTGGAGTGTATGAATTCATATTCATCATTTTTGTAAATTTTCAATTCTGATTTTTCATTATAGGGGCTATCATATGCAACAAAGAAAATAGATAAATATGCAATAAGTTGTGCATTTAATATTTTAGCCCAAGACCCCTAAAAGTCCATTTAAATCCTATTTTAAAAGTAATTTCATTAGTCTTGATAATATCATTTAGCAAATTTAGCATTCAATTTATAATGATAATATAAGACATTTAAAGGCAATGGATTTAAAAAGGATAAAACATATAAAAAGGAAAGATAGATCACTTGAAAACTTTGTGACTTTGTATTTAATTTAATTTAATTTAATTTATTAACCATTAGGCTTAAAATATGAAAGTCATTTTGCATAATATATCTAAGTGACCTTAGCGTGTTGGCTCAAAAATAAGAAAACAAATAAAAGAAAAAGACATTAAGCATGTCATGAAGTAGTGTTTTGATATTTCATTTATAATTAGTTCTACTTCATGCAAATGATTGGATACTAACGAATGCGAGATTTAGGTATCCAAAGGGGTCCAAGTGGGATGGTTCCTTTGGGTCCCAAATACATCGTGTTGGCTTTTGGGGAGATATTGATGAATGGGCCTTTACAAGTGGAGCTAGTGTTTCGTTTTTAATTTCGGGCCTCCATTCATACTTTGGTTGTTTATCTTTTAAATTCATATTATGATTATTTGACATCTTTTTGTGATGATAGTTGTTTGAAAAATAATTCATTTGGGATTTATGTTTATTAAAATTATTTTTCAAAATACATTGATGTTGATAATCATAATGAATTTTATTATATGGATTCTTTGAGAGTTTATAAGAGTGATTGTCTTTCTTAAGAATTGAATGTTGAAAGAGTGGGTTACAATATGTTTTAAATGATTGGTTCTTATTTTGATGATTTTCATTTTCACTCTTTCTTATAGACATACTCTTATAATATGAAGTTAAGCTTTTACACTTTTGATAATTTGATAAACTAGAAATAAAAGATTTTTTATTATATGAAAATTTTTGAATAAATATTTTAAATGATTCTAGTTTATCCTTTAAATTATCATTTTATTTTATCAATTTTTCATTATGCTCTTTTAAAGTTAAAAGACCTTTTTCCAAAACCTTGAGTTCTTTAAAAGTATTATAATCAAAACAAGGTTTAGCATTTTTAATTAAAGAGCACGAAAGAGAATTTGAAACATCAATATAAGATTCTACTTTAGCGTTTGCTTTCACAGTTTTATTTACTAAACATAATTTGGAATTAGCATGTTTCAACTTTGAAATTTTATGTTTAGCAAATTTAAGCACACGAAATGTAGAAATAGAATTTATTACAAAAAGTGAAGATTTAAATTTTCTTACCTTGCTATAGTTTCTATTTTCTCTTTTGCTTGATGTTTTGCCATCAATTGAGTTCAATATTGTTTTTCTCATAGATAGATCTTCCTCCATGCATTAGTCCTCGTCGATTTCTTCTCTTGGATCCATAAGGAATTCCTCTTATTCATCATATGTGGAAGGAAGACTATAAGTATTCTCAAGAAATTTCCAAACATCAAAAGCAGTAGGAAGCGTATAAATAAGTTTGAAAATATTTTGATCTAGAGCACAATATAGACTATTCATATATTTGGCATTTAAAAATATTTCATTTTTATTTAGAATAATTAGGGGCAATTTAATTGTAATATTCCAAACTTCAATATCCAAAGTTTTAAGAAATTTTTCCATAAGTGTTTTCCACCCATTATAATTTTCACCCATAAATAATGGTGGACATACTGATTTTTCATTTTCATAAAAATTATCCCCTCTAGAAGATGCGAGATCTTGAAGCGCCATTATTCCCGGTTGTGAAGTCGTATTGGAATAACCTACGCTCTGATACCACGTGTTGGATCTTACAGCGCCCTTAGAGGGGGGGGGGGGGGTGAATAAGGGTTTTATGGATTTTAAATCTTAATTAAATATATCAGAGTTTGTGACTGATGTTTCAGAATATTTTATAGGAAAATATATTTTAATATCTCAGATAAGGTTATAGAACTTTTTCCTTACTATTGCTAACGCCTGGCGTTAAGTGTTAACGCTGGGCGTTAGCTCTTCAGAAAATTAAGCTACTCAGAATTATGTCACGGAGATTTAACTTATGAAGACTTTAATGAAATACAATTCCAGAAAATCAGAGATAATGAAAACGATTATTGTATTTCAAAGATAATTACATAAATGTTAATTTTAATACTTTAATGAAAATATAAATTAAAACATTCTTGAAGAGGAAATAAAATCAATTGAATAGAATATTAAAATACATGATTTTATTACATGATAAATTGAATACACAAATGTTTGATTTCTATAATGCTAGAAATCAAGGCGAGAATATGTAAAAATACTTTTTGTTGTTTCACCAATCCTTCTCCAAAGGACTGATTGGCTATAGCCTATCAAACCCTAGATAAGGCCTCTAGCCACCCCCTAGATCTATCCTCGACCTAGTCGCCATGCACAAGGCGGCGAATTACCCCCTAAGCCGCACAAGGACCTAGTCGCCAACAACCGCGACAAATTTACCCACGGAATCCTTCCTGTAATCCGACGTTCTCCCCGAATGATTTCTCCACACGAATTACAAAAGGAAAAAGTAAAATATTATAAGATAAAGTAAAGTAAGAGAAACTCCCCAAGAAATTCTGAAGGTGAAGACGAAGGCGATGTAGACATTGGCATTCTTGAAGCGATCGTCCTTCATATGGAATATGCGTTGTATACTTTCTTCTTCAAAATCTTCTTTAGATCTTCATGTTTGCCCAAGGGAGATCTCTCAATTTTTGTACACGATCCTCTCTCAAAAGAATCAGAATGCTGACTTTAGAAGCAATGGAATCAATAACAAAATAATGAGAGGGTCTGCTCTTTAAAAAGGCATGGGAGCTAACGCTTGGCGTTAAGAGTTAACGCCAGCGTTAGTGATCGTGCACTGTCGTGGATGAAATTGCACAACCATTAAGATCGTGGCAGTTTGTGGACTCAACGCGGGCGTTAAGAGTCAATGTTGGTGTTGTCTCTTGGTACTCGACGATACTTCTTCTCGACGTCATTCCCTCTTCAACGACATACGTTATAAATGAAAAAGTTAACGCGGGACGGTAATGCTAACGCGGGGGCATTAAGAGTTAAAGCGGGGCGTTAACTCTTAAAGCGGAGGGTTAAGAGTTAAAGCGGGTCGTTAACTCTTAAAGTTGAGCGTTAAGAGTTAAAACGGGGCGTTAACTCTTAAAGCGGGGCGTTAAGAGTTAAACCGAGGCATTAGCTCTCTTTCCAGAGAATCATCTCCAATCAGCATACTAATCATAGGGATGTGTAGCTATAGTTCCTGTATAACCTGTACACTATAAACACACAAAATACAAGATCAAATATAATACGGTATTTGTTATTCTCATACCATGAGATGCGGAACATAGGCTCCAACAAGTAGTTGAAGAGGTGGAGTAGAGTAAAGCTTTGCGGAGGTTGAAGAGGACTATTATTCCACCAGATCAGTATACGGGGGGAAACTTAGTGTGCTTCGTCTCATGTTTCTTCACAGGTCCCCTGGATAAGAGAGAGCCGCCATGTTTTAAAAATGTCATTGGAGTCAAGGAGTGAGAAGAGGCCATGGATGAAGAGATGTCTGCCCTCAGGAAGAATGTGACTTGGGACTTGGTGCCTAAGGTTGAGGGTGTTACCTCGGTGACTTGCAAGTGGGTTTTCAAGTTGAAGAAGAAGGTTGATGGTAGCATTTAGTTATACAAGGCTCGCCTTGTAGCTCGAGGATTCTCTCAGAAGTTTGGGGAGGATTATGAAGAAATCTTCAGCCCCGTTGCCAAGATGACTTCAGCTCGGGTGTTGATCGCATTGGCAGCTTGCCAAGGGTGGAAAATTTGGCAACTCGGTGTGAAGAATGCTTTCCTTTGCAGTGAGATTGACAAGGACATTTTCATGGATCAGCCACCTGGCTATGTTTCTGAAGTCTACCCAAGACATGTGTGCATGATCAAGAAGGCACTTTACATCATGAAGCAAGCACCTCGGGCGTGGTATGACAAGATAGCAGAATACCTCCAGTTCTGCAGATACTTTGCTTCTGATTTATATTCAAGCTTATTCGTAAAGAAGAAGGGGGAGCTTCAGGTCTTGGTGTTGCTTTATGTTGATGATATGATCATCATGAGAAATTTTAAGGTGGAGGTAGCTAGACTTTGAGCTGAGTTAACTATCAGATTTAAGATGAAGGACTTGGGGGAGGTCCACCATTTCCTTGGACTCGAAGTGGAGAGGAAAGAGGGCAGTATGCTTGTATCCCAGAAGGACTATGCAAAACAAATTGTGAAGCGATTCAGTATGGAAGGAGGGAAGAGCAACTCTACTCTATTAGAGGTTGGCATGATACTTCGACGTGATGAGGGAAAGGTTCTTTCTGATCCTTTGGTCTTTTGGGCTTTGGTTGGAACTTTGATATACTTGACGATCACGAGGCCAAATATCTCTTATGCGGTTGGCCAAGTGAGTAGGTATATGGTGGATCCTCAGAAACCTCATCGGATGGCGATTAGGAGCATTTTGAAGTGCGGAAAGTCCACCTCTGATTTGGGTCTCTTCTATGGGGAGGACTCAGGATTTTGCTTGCATGGATACATGGATGCTGATTATTGTGGAGATTCAGATGATCGGAGATTGACTTCTGGATACGTCTTTATGATGGGCTCTACACCTATATCATGGTGCAGCAAGAAGCAAGATTCTGTGTCTGTCTCCACTACGGAACCGGAGTACAAGGCATCGGCTTTGGCAGCTCAAGAAGCCATCTGGATTAGAAGACTTATGGAGGACATTAATAGGGAGGTACGAGGTCCTACTCTGCTTCGTGGTGACAACGAGAGTGCTCTCAAACTAGTGAACAATGCAGTTTGTCATGCAAGAACAATTCATATAGAGATTCAACATAATTTCATTCAGGAGAAGGTGTTGGAGGGATCTCTTATGGTTGAGCATGTGCAGAGCAAGGATAATGTCGTGAACAATTGATGGTTTAAAATTTAGAAGCTTTGCAAAACCTTTCTGTGATAGGATGATATAAGAATTAGGCGGGCATTTTCGAGGAGTCTTGCGAGTACTCCTACTTCGAGAAACTAATCGTTATCCTATTTCGAGGAATAGAAGTAACGGTCTTTTCTTCTTTTGAAATATCGACGATTACGCCCCGGTTACGGCGTCGAATTCTCTAAATTTGTAAATAGAAAAGGGGCGAGTTTTGCAAGTTTTTGTAATTATTATCCAAACTAATCTTTCGATGAAGGCAAGTTCACCTTATCGCATATAGTATAAGATATTTTGTAGAAAATATCAAGGTCGTATTTTTCTGAATCATGTCGATTATTGTTACTTAGAAATACGCTATTATTTTATCAAAAAGATCGATTGATTTTTAAGTTCGCAATAATTTAGAAAGCAAAAATGACGATAATCGCGGGCTTGGTGTGCGTTTAGCAAAAACCAAGAAAAGTGATAAAAAAGAAAAGGAAATGACTATAATCGCGGGCTTGGTGTGCATTTAGTAAAAACCAAGAAAAGCGATACAAAAGAAAAGGATGCACTAAATTAAAAATGCACGCACTCTATGGGAATTTAAATGACTTGAACTGAAGAAAGCAGAAAAATTACTTCATACACATACGCACTCTATGGGAATTAAAGAAAGCAATAAAAGCTAAGCTATGAAAAATATGACATTTATACTCATACACACACACACACACACACACTCTCTACTTTAAAGGAAGAAAAGCAATAAAGACTAAACTAGGAATAAAATTGCATTTTATACTCCTACACACACACACTCTACAAAAAGAAAGAAATAAAATACATGACATTAAAATAAACTAAGTTACAAAAAAATGACAAAAATTAAAGACATAATAAAATTGCAGGATTAAGTAAATGACAAGAACTTTTATTGAAATAAAAACAGATTACATGCCTTGGATCCAACTCCAAGTTCTGTACATAAATCGCAAAAAGAGAAGTGGCTAAGAGCTTACAAAAATTCAACCCCTTCTCTTAAAGAGAAGGGGTTGGAAAATTCTAAGAAAAATAATACATTTAATGACATACAAAAATATAGTATGAACTCAACCCCTTCTCTTAATGAGAAGGGGTTGCAAAACCTTAATAAGAAAAAGAAGCTTAACAAAAAAGGGTCAAAGAAAAAGCTTAAAAAAGAAAGACATGAAAAAAATCACAAAAATTCAACCCCTTCTCTTAAGGAGAAGGGGTTGAAAAATAACTAAAAACAAAACAAAAATTACATAAACAAAAAATACATAAAAGGAAACTACAAAAAACTAAACTAAGAATTAAAAACAAAAAAACTTGAGATGAAGAACATGCAGAATGAAATATTAAGAACAAACTAATGCTAAAAATGGAACAAAAAAGGGGGAGGGAGAAGGATGAGGGGAAGGAAGAACATTAAAAAGAAAAACAAAAACAAAATTTAAACACAAATGAAAATAAAACAAGAACAAAAGAAAGGAAAACTAAAATAAAAGTAAGAACAAAATAAATAAATGCTAAGAAAAAGGAGAGAAGAAAAAAGCAAAAAGAAAAACTAGAAAAAAGGAAAATAAGAACCTAATTCCTAAGAGGGAAGGAGGTGAAGAGGGAAGAACAACATAAGAAAAAAAACAAACATAAAATAAAATAAAAACATAAACATAAAAACCAAAAAAGAAAAAACTAAAAGAGAAACCGTAAAACTAAAGAATAATAAGAAGGGTGAAAAGAGGAGGAATTAGAGAAGGGGGAGGCCTCTATTTATAGAGAAACATGGGGTGCGGATAGTGGGCTGGAAGGAGGAGTGCTGGTGGGCTGAGCTGGAGGGTTAGCTGGCAGGTTGCGGGCTGGCGGGCACGTGGCGGCAGGGCAGCGGGGGTAGCATCATGGGCAGCGGCGGGTAGTAGGATTAATTTAGGGAAAAAGCATTGCTGGCAGGTTTCGAACCCAGGGTGGCAGCGGGGGCAACCAGAGTAAGGTCTAGTGAGCCAAGCGGCTCTATCTACAATACAAACGGGTATATTAAATATATTATGTTAATTTCAGAATTTATTAAATGCAAAAAAGGAAAAGGTCGGCCAGTGCAGTTTAATCCAAATAAATTTGTCAGCACCAGGTTTCGAACCTGGGGCAACAATGTGGTTAGCCAAGACCGAACCAGTGAGCAAAGCAGCTCCTTTAACTTACATAGAGCAATAACTATACTTATTATGATTAACACAGATTTTTTTAGTTTTAATTTTCTTTTAATTTACATAATTATTTCTATGATTATATTTAATATATATATATATATATTGTTATTATTTATTATTATATATATACTATTATTTACATTTTATATTATTATACATATATATATATATATTATACATATTATTTACATTATTTTTACTATATATACTACTATATTATATATATATATTCACTATATTTATAATATATATACATTATTATTATTACTATATTAGGCTATATTATACTACTTTTTTTTATCTTTCATTTATATTTACATATATCAATATCATTTTTTTAAACTATTATATTTACATATTATTATATATATACATATATATATATATTGCTTATACATTATATTTACATATATTATGATTTTTACTTATATATGCATCTTTTCTTATTAGTTATGGTTTTATTCATTTAGTTATTTATATGTACATAGAAATAAATAATTTCAAAATTTTATACGTAGATAAATATATTTACAACGAATATTTTTACAAAATTTTCTATATTGTTTCATACTTAAATAACTCTTTCTTCATATAGATATATATTTAGATATATTAGATAAAACAAGTGACTATTTCAATATTTTACATGTAATATGTACAACATTACCAAAAATTATGCTAAAAACTATACTAAAAATATGTATAATTTACTATTCATCAAAATCTTTACGAAGCCATTGTCAAAGGGACCATTTGATCGGTTGAGGAGTCTACTTGGGCTGACTTCCATTTCCCACTACAAGGGGGTGTTGAATTTTTGAAGTGGAAGTGAAGTGTCCGGGCGGTCTGATTATAGAGACCGCAGAGACCGCGCGAGCTCTTACGTGGCGATCTGCCTTGGAGACAACGAGCTCTGGTGTAGCGATCTGCTTGAGATTGTGCATCTCTGGTGTTGGAGAACTATTGTGGTTTGTCGTTTGTGCCCAAGTGTTCCTGTTCAGATAGAGACCGGGCGGTCTGGTACTGGAGGTCACTTCGGCGGTCTGGTACTTCGGTCTGCTTAAGATCGCTCTTGCGATCTGCTGATGCATAAAAATGCGTCGCAGTTATAAAAATACTTGACGTGCAAAATTATAACTACAAACGATAACGGCAAGTGTACCGTATCGAGTGAAGTATAGGATCTCGCAAGATCAAGGTCGTATTAGACTCGGGTCATGTTAAGTACTTCTACTTTGAGTGAATGTTTATTATCTTATCAAATATAAATTTGGAGTTGGGGTTGCGAATAGTAAAAACTAGAAATGCTAATAGAATTAAATCGATGGTTTAAAACTAGTACCCGATCTTTGAGTCACCTCGAATTTATAAAATTACAAAATGAAAGTAGCAATGCAAATCTCTTGTTGAAGAGGCTTTGACCGTGAAGGTTCCCGCAGCATGAACACTCCTCTTTCGAGGATTAAGTTCAACTAAGTTTAGGTGTATCGACCGAACTCTCGTTCTCAAATCGCATCGCCTAAGACTTGCTTTAGGAAGTGAACCTCGCTATTGGATTTTACTCCAATCTGGAAGAGTTACGTCGTCCTCTCACGAGGGTTGCGTTCTACTCCTTTTACCAATGAGTGATCGATTCGACTTACGAGCCTCTCGGCTAACTAAAGAACGAAAACAATATGAAGACTATATATTAATGATATAGTCTCATAATAATTTGTTATATCAGAGGTAAATCGTAAGCGTTCAACAATTAGAGAAAAGCAAATCTAAAATTCATAGCAAAATTTTCTCATCCTCGGATCTTCGCGATCGAGCACTATAGAAATTAGTTACTCATGGGGATGGAGGACTCATTCACATAAAAATATGACATGTTAGAAAAAGAACGAGAGTGGTGAGAGACCAAATGTAAACTAGGGAATGACAATATTTTAAATTCAAATGCAACCTGCAATTTTTATTACTAGACGATAAAAGAAATACAAGAAATTAAATTAGTAATTAAAAAGGGCAACGTTACAAGTTGATGAAATTCGAAACGACAAGTACAAAATGTTGATTGAACAACTAAAATGACGGACAAAAATAACAACTTTTCGGAGCGACCAAAATGAAATTATCTCATCGAAAATGCTCTCCAATCTCTCACTAAATAATCCTCCCGCCTCCTCTTTCCATTGTTTGGGTGCCCTTTTATAGCACAAGTGGCTAGCCTGGAGGAGTTACACCCCTTGGCGGGATATATGGAGGAGGAAATTAAGATGGACGTTACTATTGAGGTGGCAATAATTTTGATCCTAATATGGAGGAAGCCTTGGATTGCTGACGTGGAGAGTGGAGGCAGGTGCTGCTGCAGGGTGGTGGATGGCGGTTCCATGCAAAGGTATGATACGCATATATATATATATATATATTTATATATAGTAGTATATATATAATATATATAGTAGTTGCTGATGGAGAGGTGGTGGAGGTGGCCTGCATACATGTTGGCGGCGGAAGTGGCTGAGCGGCATGGTGGCCAGCGGCTTGCATGGAGGTGGCGTCGGCGGAGGTGCTGAGGAAGGGGCGTTACTATTGGAGGGGCTTGAGCGGAGGAGGCGTGCATGGAGGAGGGCTGGATCGCTGACGTGGAGGCTCGCAGAGATGGAGGCTCGGGAGAGCTGGAGGTGGCCAGCGGTTCTGCTGCTTGGAGGCGGCGGACATCATGCATATAATAAATATATATATAATAAACATATATATCAATATATATAAACATATATATATATAAACATATACATATATATTAACATATACATATATATAAACATATACATATGTAAATATATGTTTATATGTATGACAACTTGCGCGAGTTGGCGACGATGGCGCGGTGAAGCGGACGTTAATTTCTTGGATTGGTGTAGCTTGGGAGATGGCGCGACAAAGCGGATGTTACGACGACATGAAATTATTTGGACGAGTGTGGCTCGAACGTGCGCGCGCGGCCAACGTGGCAACTTCAGTGAATATTTCATTTTTCAACGTCATGAGCGCAGTCGCGACATTAATCCTACAAAAATATATAAAACATAAATTAGTGAGATAAAATTAAAATATATGAGTTATTAACTAAAATAGAAATAAAATTTATAAATTTATATTAAAATTATACAAAATTATATAATTAAAATAAGTATAAATCATACTCATCAAACACCCCATACTTGAGCTTTTATCGTCCCGAGCAAAACTATAAGAGGTATTTAAAAGGCATTAATATCATTTAGAATTCAACTAAAAATTTATTTACATCAAAAGAGAGTTAAGAGTTAGAATTCGAGGATTTTCGGCTTAAGTCCTAAATTATGAGATTAAATAAAAAAAGAAGAAATGATTAGCTAAGAATTCTTAAATAAATTTACCAGCACACAGAATTGAGTAATTTTGCAAACAATACTTTAGATAAAAATTATTAAAACCTACACTTGAAGAAACTTGAAGAAAAGTAAGAACTACTACTTATGCTCTCCAAATATTTTAATTTAAAACTAAAATGCAATTATATTGGCTAGGGGTTTTTTTGGGGTTTCATGAAGAGAGCTTTGATTGGAGGTGATGAATTTTATCCTCTCACCTCCTTCTCTTTTATTTTCTTTTTGGATTTGAATATATTTAGGAAATCATGAATTTTATCCTCTAATTTCCATGACATATATTCTTTTCATAATTTTTTTTTCATAATAAGGGTGCATACGTTTAGGGAATAATGAATTTTATCCTCTTATTCCCATGCCGTATGATCTTTTCTTGGGTTAGGGGAAGGCTAAAGGATTTGGGCTAAAGGGTTAAAGGCTATTTTAATTTTATTTTAGATTAAACAAAAATACTAGAGAGCAACATTTAGTAGATTTCAAATTTTCTAAGGATCTAAAAGTATGAGATTGAAATAATTAGAATCTAATCATGTTACACATTATCACTACAAAATTGAGACTAATTAAAAATAAGCGAGAATAAATGCTAACTAAATCACTCTACTTAGATTAACATCATAAAATGATTCTTAAGTTAAAATCGCCAAAAAACTAAATCTAACTAACTATGATTAAAATAAAAGATTTAGCAAATTAAAATGATAAAAAATGCTTATAAATATTCTCAAAATAGTTTTGTGAGCGAGAAAAGGGTAAGATGGGGTTTATTATTATTTTTGTTTATTTTTTCAATTTTTTGTGTTTTTATTTAAGGGAAAAGTAAAAGAGACACTCCCCCATACTTAAAGATAAACATTGTCCCCAATGTTTATAAAGCACGGGGAAGGAGAAAACAAAAGAAAAAAGTTCACTAAAAAAATTTAAAGCAAAAAGAAAGATAAGCATGGGGTGCCTCCCAAGAGCGCTTTGTTTTTCCCGTCTTTAAGCTAGACGGTTAGTGTTAGCTAAAAGGAAAATAAAATTTAAGGTGCACGGGCAACTCCCTGAATATGCGTTGCGGGAAGTTGGATGTGATCCGTTGCCCAGCGACTCCTCCACTTGCTATTTGTTCTCCTTGTTGCTTTTAGGTTGAGAGTGTAAATTCGAATCACCGATCCATACCTGAGGTGATTTGAACTTTTGTAGATGAGCGGCAAATGGGTCCACGAAGATGTTTAGTTGCGACGGCTCATCCACTACATGAAAATCATTAGGAATTGAGGAATCAAAAGCAAAGGGGTCAGAAACAATTTCACAAGGAGGAGTCACTTGTGAAAGAAAAAGATTAAAATCTGATTGTTCGTTTAAAATAAAGGTTTTCTCCCCTAAAATAATCGTTATGTCAAAACGCGTAGAATCATCATTTTCATTTATTTCATTTTCAAAAATAGGTGGCGTTAGCGAATTATCATGAAAATGCGAAAAATTTTGACTTAACGAATTTTCTAAAATCTGGGAGGGAGGAGAAATTAGGGAATCAAAATTTTTAGGAGATGAAATTTCTTCATCGCCGCGAAGACTATCCGGGTGGCCTGCCCACCATGAATAATCCACGTCGGTGAGTGAAAAAGAATCACCAGTGTTATCTGGATTATAAAAAGTATTTTTCTTATAATAATTATTTTCCTCATGAAAATTATTAGAATAAAAATCATGAAAATTATTTTCATAAGATTCATGAGAATTACCTTTATTAAAATTAAAAATATTTTCATAAGAAAATTTTTGAGAATTTAAATTATAGCTAGAATTCTCATAAGAGTTAGAAAAATTATTTTCATAAGAATCATAGAAATTATTTTGAGAAAAATTATTTCCATGATTAGAATAAAAATTATTGTCACTATTAAAATTTTGAGAATTTTGAAAATTAGAATTATTAGCGTTAGGAAAATTATTCTCGTAGAAATTTGAAAAATTGTTTTCACAAAAATTACTTTCATAGGAAAAATTATTTTGATAATTGTAATGAAAACTATTTTTTTTATTAAAATTTTGAGAATTTTGCGAAGAATGTTCCCTAATAACATTATTTATCCTAACCGCGGCTTCTAAATCATTGATTTTATCTTGAAGCGCGTTAATAGAAGCAGAAAGTTCTAAGACATTATTAGCATTCTCAAGCGCGGCAGATAGCCAAAACATATTTTTTTTATAAACAAACGGATTTTAAATGAATGGAATTGAAATAAAAATAAGAAATTTTTTCTTTTCTTTTCTTTTAAAAGCGGATTAATATTAGTCTTGGACTTCCCAAGGACTACCCGGTGAAGGGTTCGCAGCGGTACTAGGAGATGTGATGGGATGAAAGCCCAAATCTCCCTTTCCAAGAATTTAGATTGCGCTTTTAATTGAATTTTTTTTATATATTTTAATAAATAAAAAAAATGATAAAATTAATAAAATTCACTCTTTTCAAAATATCAACAAATTTCCCCCGCAACGGCGCCAAAAACTTGATGCATAAAAATGCGTCGCAGTTATAAAAATACTTGACGTGCAAAATTATAACTACAAGCGATAACGGCAAGTGTACCGTATCGAGTGAAGTATAGGATCTCGCAAGATCAAGGTCGTATTAGACTCGGGTCATGTTAAGTACTTCTACTTTGAGTGAATGTTTATTATCTTATCAAATATAAATTTGGAGTTGGGGTTGCGAATAGTAAAAACTAGAAATGCTAATAGAATTAAATCGATGGTTTAAAACTAGTACCCGATCTTTGAGTCACCTCGAATTTATAAAATTACAAAATGAAAGTAGTAATGCAATTCTCTTGTTGAAGAGGCTTTGACCGTGAAGGTTCCCGCAGCATGAACACTCCTCTTTCGAGGATTAAGTTCAACTAAGTTTAGGTGTATCGACCGAACTCTCGTTCTCAAATCGCATCGCCTAAGACTTGCTTTAGGAAGTGAACCTCGCTATTGGATTTTACTCCAATCTGGAAGAGTTACGTCGTCCTCTCTCGAGGGTTGCGTTCTACTCCTTTTACCAATGAATGATCGATTCGACTTACGAGCCTCTCGGCTAACTAAAGAATGAAAACAATATGAAGACTATATATTAATGATATAGTCTCATAATAATTTTTTATATCAGAGGTAAATCGTAAGCGTTCAACAATTAGAGAAAAGCAAATCTAAAATTCATAGCAAAATTATCTCATCCTCGGATCGTCGCGATCGAGCACTATAGAAATTAGTTACTCTTGAGGATGGAGGACTCATTCACATAAAAATATGACATGTTAGAAAAAGAACGAGAGTGGTGAGAGACGAAATGTAAACTAGGGAATGACAATATTTTAAATTCAAATGCAACCTGCAATTTTTATTACTAGACGATAAAAGAAATACAAGAAATTAAATTAGCAAATAAAAAGGGCAACGTTACAAGTTGATGAAATTCGAAACGACAAGTACAAAATGTTGATTGAACAACTAAAATGACAGACAAAAATAACAACTTTTCGGAGCGACCAAAATGAAATTATCTCATCGAAAATGCTCTCCAATCTCTCACTAAATAATCCTCCCGCCTCCTCTTTCCATTGTTTGGGTGCCCTTTTATAGCACAAGTGGCTAGCCTGGAGGAGTTACACCCCTTGGCGGGATATATGGAGGAGGAAATTAAGATGGACGT
Source organism: Dactylorhiza incarnata (assembly GCA_033032865.1). Lineage (NCBI taxonomy): Eukaryota > Viridiplantae > Streptophyta > Magnoliopsida > Asparagales > Orchidaceae > Dactylorhiza > Dactylorhiza incarnata. The sequence continues at coordinate 11,545,578 of JAWHQI010000031.1, forward strand.
TACTATTGAGGTGGCAATAATTTTGATCCTAATATGGAGGAAGCCTTGGATTACTGACGTGGAGAGTGGAGGCAGGTGCTGCTGCAGGGTGGTGGACGGCGGTTCCATGCAAAGGTATGATACGCATATATATATATATATTTATATATATATATATATATATTTATATATAGTAGTATATATATAATATATATAGTAGTTGCTGATGGAGAGGCGGTGGAGGTGGCCTGCATACATGTTGGCGGCGGAAGTGGCTGAGCGGCATGGTGGCCAGCGGCTTGCATGGAGGTGGCGTCGGCGGAGGTGCTGAGGAAGGGGCGTTACTATTGGAGGGGCTTGAGCGGAGGAGGCGTGCATGGAGGAGGGCTGGATCGCTGACGTGGAGGCTCGCAGAGATGGAGGCTCGGGAGAGCTGGAGGTGGCCGGCGGTTCTGCTGCTTGGAGGCGCCGGACATCATGCATATAATAAATATATATATAATAAACATATATATAAATATATATAAACATATATATATATATAAACATATACATATATATTAACATATACATATATATAAACATATACATATGTAGATATATGTTTATATGTATGACAACTTGCGCGAGTTGGCGACGATGGCGCGGCGAAGCGGATGTTAATTTCTTGGATTGGTGTAGCTTGGGAGATGGCACGGTAAAGCGGATGTTACGGCGACATGAAATTATTTGGACGAGTGTGGCTCGAACGTGCGCGCGCGGCAAACGTGGCAACTTCAGTGAATATTTCATTTTTCAACGTCATGAGCGCAGTCGCGACATTAATCCAACAAAAATATATAAAACATAAATTAGTGAGATAAAATTAAAATATATGAGTTATTAACTAAAATAGAAATAAAATTTATAAATTTATATTAAAATTATACAAAATTATATAAATCATACTCATCATCTGCCGTGGTTCCAATCTTACGGGAGACCAGACAGGTTGTATGAGCCTGGTTCTAGCGGTCTATTCTCGATCTGGTCAGATGCTCATATAGTTCTTCTCCTATAATAGACTGGGCGGTCTACCGGTTTGGAATAAGCGAGCTGTCTTAGTTGGAAAGTTGCTTAAGTGTAATAAGGTCTTATGGAGACAACGCGGTCTGGTTCTGGAGACCACTCATTTCAATAAAGAAGGTGAACATATCCCTTATGGACGGTGACGACATCCATTTGTTTGCCTATAAATAGGAGTGTAGGGCCAGCCATTTGTATGATAGAACTGTAAGAACTAAAGTTGGATTGATTGTGCCGGTCTCGTATTTGAGGTCGCGCGGTCTGAGTTTGTTTGACCGGTTTTGTTGTGTTTGCAGGTTAGCGACCAGCGGTCTATGAAAGTGCACAGTGTGCCTTTGAGAATCCTCTAGAGGGGGGGGGGGGGGGGGGTGAATAGAGATTTAAATATTTTCTATCCTAACTGTGTTCAATAATTTATTCTAAGGTATTATGCTTAACAATACAGGCAGAATAAAGAAATTAGAGATTAAGGTGCAGAATAAAAGAGTGGACAGCACAGAAAATCACAGCACAGACACAATGAATTATATAGAGGTTCCCCAAAATATGGGTAGTCCTCTCTTCTACCACCTCGTAGAAATGCACCACTATGCCTGAGTCTTTTGATCAGGAGACTCTTAGAACCAATGATTTTTTCATAAGGAGATCATGAACCATTAGATCTTTTGATAAGGAGATCTTGAACCACCAGATCTTTTAATAAGGAGATCTTGAACCACCGAATCCTTTGAAGAGGGATTAATAAAACTCTTTTACAGAATGAGAAAGAAGAAGCGAGAAGGTTGAAGGAATTCTGTTCTCAGAATTCTTATGATGGCTGATTGAAGAACAGTCAATGTGAAGTCCTACATAATCTTCTCTTGATTAGCCTCTGCTTTTGATGGTGATGATATGTAGAGACTTTGTTTGTCAGATCCTTTTTGACTTGTTCTAACTCAGATCCTGCTGCTATATGATGGTGATGATAAGCAGCAGTTGGATCTTCTGGTCTATCAGATGAAGAACATAGTTCCTTCTATTCTCTTTCACATCTCAGTATTAGGGTTCCTGAGAGAGAGGGAGAAGAAGATAAGAAACCCTAATTTGTGAAGAAGACGACTGATAGTGATTAGTGCTATTTCCTTCTCTTCCTTTTCTATCCTTATATACCCTGTCTCTATTTTGAATTTGTTTCCTTGTTAGGTAAGACCTGAAAAGGTATATTTGATAGACATTCTCTTTCCTTCCTTTATTACTTCTCGACCTATCTAACCAGAAGGTGTATGCTTCCAAGAAAGCCTTTTTCTCCTTCTTTAATGTTTCCTTCTTCTTCAGGCAATTATTAGGCCGTTGGAGAACGGTCTGAAAGATGTGGGCCATAATAGAAGCATCAGAAAGATAGCTGTAAGGATTGAACTTTCACAGACTATATTCGACGTATTGTCGAATTAACTTCCTCTCTTATCGACGCTGCTTCGAGTTCATCTAAGAGCTGCTTCAATTTCTTTTGTGCTATGACTGAACTCAGCTAGTCGACGTTGCGTCGATTCCTTATCGACACACCCGTCGAGTTGAATAACATCTACTCTGACTTCCATTAACTGCGTCGAGATGAAGTTGACGTAGCGTCGACTTTAAATCTCTTTGACATGTATTCCCTTCTGTGTCGAGTTTGAAGTAGAAGTTGCGTCGACTTCTCAAGTTCCTTCAACAGGTCTCTGGTCTCTGCGTCGATATCTATTCGACGTAATGTTGACTAGTGTTACTTCGACAGTAGAGTTGAACCACTTGGACTTCTAGTCGGAGTAGCGTCGACATGGACTCAATGTTGCGTCGAATTTCATTCGACGTAATTATTACCTTCTGCCAATTTTGCTTCCCTTGGTCTAGTGTTGACACTCTTGGTTGAGTGTGGCATCCTAAGACATCTGGAGACCATATTACCCTCACTATACAATGGGTAAATTAAATCCTAGTGAATAAAATCACTTTTAATTAATTTGTTAAGTTAAATCAAGGGTTTTTCCCAACAATCTCCCCCTATTTATCTTAACAAATTTTACATTTTGTTCTAAGTGATTTTATACAATTTTTTTATAACCAACAATACATTTCATACAAAATAATGTAGACTAAAAATTATGAATATTTCCATTCAGTTGTCAGGCAATAAGAATTGTATCACACTATTCTTCCCAATATATATACTTGTCTTCATAAGAATTAATCACATAATACCTCTTAATTAATAGTCCTTCTCTTCCTTGAAAACACTTTTGGTTTTTTTTTCTTTGTTGGTTCAAATGCTCATCATCATCTGCTGCTCCAGCATCCTCTTTCACTTTTGACAACTCCCCCTGATCATCAGCATTCTTGTCAGCTTCTTGGGGAGCTTCTTGAACAGCTGCTATACTTACAGCTTCCATTTCCACATCTAGATTCCTCTGAATGTCTGGGGCTGGCTCCCCCTGGTTCTGTGCAGTTTGATCAAGCTCCTTTACAGCTTCCTGTGCAATCTTTTCTATTTCATCTATCATCTCCTCATCCTAAGACTGCCTTTGAATACCTAGGAGCTCCTCTTGATCTGCTGGCTCCCCCTAGATCTGTGTTCCCTAAAAAGTAGTTACCTTGTCAGGGGCAGGCACTTTATCAGCATCACCCTAATCCTGTCCACCCAATTCAGGAACAAGATCCTCTTCCTCCAAAATGTTCTCCCCCTTCTTAACCTTGCGGCCAGGGAGGTTAAGAATTCCTTTGTGACCATGGAGGAAGAAATAAACTCTTTAAGGCTCTGAAATTTGTTATGAAACCTTAAAAACTCACCATCTATCTGTGAGTATTTCTTGTCAAATTTCTTGGCCTGAGAGTCCACTTGATCTGCAAAAGTTGAGGAGGTAATGGCTACTGCTTTGGAGATGATTTGCTCAATGTCAATGGGAGGATGAGCTGGAGGTGGAGATGATGAAGGGAAGTCTTCTTGAATGGGAGAGAGAGGATGGTAAACTTCAGGTGAGAAATGAATTGTAGGTGGAGGTCGTATGGATGGAAGTAGATGGGTTTGTAAAAGAGATGGTTCAGGTGGAGAAGTGGAAGGAATTTGTTGTTGTTGTTGTACTGTTTGTTTGAGTGAGGCTGGTGTATCTTCTTGATGGGGCTTTGGAACAGTGTCCATTGGGGAGGGATCATCCCTTGGGGATCTGGAATCTCCCTGTTTGACTCTAGAGGAGGAGATGTTGTAGCTTGACCAGGCTTCACGATCTGCCTGGTCCATTTTGAGAATATCCCTATATTTATTCTTTTACCAGGAGGAATGGGCACTCCTTTGGACTTGCAGATATTGGGATAATGTTTGAAGAGCACTTGGCTCATAATCCTCATAAAGGCATTTTCTTTATGGCCATACTTATGCCCAATCATCTTTAGGAGCAGCCTTCCCCAGTTCACCTTCTTCTTAAGCACCAGAATTCCCATTACTTGTAGTTGTTGCTTTGGTATTGCATCATGAGAAGAGACCTTGCAGTGCATCACTTTTCCTATAATGTCAGCTAGGAATCTGTATTCCTCTGCCAGGTCAACCTTTTTGAGGTTAATTGGCTTCTCCTTCCTAAACTACATTATTTCTAGTACATTCTTTACTTCTTCTGCTGTTAGTTCATCTGAGTCATTCCCTGTGGGTAGATCAAATGTTTGGGAGAGAATTTATTCAGACACACTGATGTCTTGGCCAGATATTGTCCCATGGAGAGCACCATCATCTGTCACTGAAATGGTATCCTTGAATTCTGTAAGTTCTATGTCCAGAATCTTACATCGTGTGGAGATGAGCTTTGTTAATCCAGCAGAATCAAATAGGCCAAGGATGGCCTTGAAACTTTCTGCGGCCGCATTGAAGGAGTCAATGTCGACATCGAATCCTGAGTTCACCTTTGGTGGAGCCATTTGAATTAATATACCTGCAAGTAAGAAGAAAACAAGAGACAAAGAGCACGAAGGACACGAGCGCAAGAGAGCTGGAGAGGAGGAGAGCAAGAGTGCAAGAGAATTTGAAAGCGTAAATGTTTCGACGCAGTAATTGCTTAAAAGCAGATGAATCGCCGCTACTTAGGGTTTATGTTGATGTACCGTCGATAATACTTATTATTTGGCGCGCAAAGTTGTGTTGAGATTGCTACTAGAAGCAACTCTGCGTACGTTGATATGTCGACGTTGCGCCGACAAGTACTCGATGTAGCTTTGAGATTATTCTGAGACACTAAGGCGACGTAGTCCTATCGACGTTACGTCGAATTCTAATCGATGTGACTTCAGATTTAATCAGTAATTATTAAGTCGACATATGCGTCGATAAGAACTTGACTCAGCATCAAATTCTTATTCAAATTGTCTGCTCTGTGTGCTTATCGACGCTGGCGTCGAGTAGAAGTCAATGGTACGTCGACTTCTATTCGACGCATCTCTTAATAGACATATCTATTTCTTTTAGAGAATTGTTGTTATTTTTCCCAGCAATTTTATTTATTGAAAATAAATCATAATATGATGTTATAAATGTTAAAGAGGTTTCAAGATAGAAATTACTCCCTTAAATGACTCTTGTTCCTTATTCATGACCTACATCATTCTTCCCACTCAATTTTTCTAAGTGGGACCCTACCGACACCTGCACAGGTAACTCAAACATTAGAAGGGACCCAGGTTACCTTGGGCCCTTTGATTTTACCATTATAGGGTTCAATGAAATAATAAAAGGGTCTTTCATGATACCCTTTGGGATGATAAGGAATGGATCTCCCAAACCTATTATGTTGAAACTTGAAATGAGAATAAAATGTATCAAAATTTAATAAATCAGCAGAATGTTTGATTATCCTATGTTTTGATTTATTCTTTTTGTTGTAGTTATTTGACCTCTCTAGATGATCCTTGCCTAGGGGTTTGTCCTTGTTATTCAGATTTGTCCTTTTATGTTTGTCTAACCTGTCTGGATGATTGTTCTCTCCACCCTTGGGTGATTCACTCTTCTCACTAGATTGATATTCACTAGATCTAACAAATGGCACTGGATTTTTCCAGGACGGTTTCCTAAATGTTTCTCTGCTAGTGGAGGGCTCTGCTCCTAATCCTAGGTGATTAAATCTCATAGATAGATTTTCAGTGATATCCTTGAGCTTCTGACTCCTCCCATTGAGTGAGTCCTCAAAGGCCTTTGCCTTTGCTAGCTCCTCTTTTAGATTTGTATTTTCCTCTCTAAGCTTAATCAACTCTGACTCTTTATCATTAATTTCATTTGTTAGGTTTTGATTAGTTAGATGCATTTCATTTTTCTTAAGGTTCTCTAGTTCAGTTCTAGCTATGCCTAGTTCTTTTTCTACCCTAAGATGCTCAATGCAGAAATCTTTAAAGCATGATTTAAAATCTTCTAAAGTAAAATCAAATTCATCAAAGACAGATGATATCTGATCATTTTCTTCATTTGATACTATCCCAAGAGCCATCATTCAGGCTGCTATTGCTTCTTCTTCGTCCTCACTTTCAGATGATGAGGAGTCTACTTCTGCTTCAGAATCACTCCAAGTCTCAGCAATAAAGCCTTTGGCTTTCTTCTTGTCCTTTACTCTGATGAACTTCTTCTTCTTCTTTTCATCCTTGTTGTTGCTTTTCTCCCTTTGCTCTTGTGGGCAGTCAGGAGCAATGTGCCCTAGTTTATTGCAGGTATAGCAGATAACCTCCATCTTTGGAGTCTTATCATACCTGGGCCTTGAGTCCCTTTCTCTTCTCCTTGAGTCCTCAGTCTTTACCCACTTCTTGAATCTCTTTTGCCAACAGACTGAACATTTCATCCTCAGGAGTGGAGGACTCTCCTTCAGTCACTTTGAGAGCAAGAGACCTTTGAACAGGAGCTGGAGAGGTCTCCGTTTCTTTAGCCTCAGCCCTGTTTTTCAGAAGCATCTCATAGGACTTAAGCTTTCCTAGCAAAGCTTCAGTTGAGATTTCTCTGTGGCATCTGGATTCCCTGAATGCCCAGATCGTTGAATCCCATGAGCTAGGGAAGCACATGAGAATCTTATCATTAATTTCAGTCAAGGATGTTTCCTTGTCTAAGCCTCTGAGCTCATTAATGATATGACTGAATCTGTCATACATAATTGCAACAGATTCTTCAGCCTTCTTTTGAAAATTCTTATACTAAGATATGAGAAGGGACTATTTGTCCTTTCTTTCATCAGCACTTCCATCAACCATTGTGGCGAGGGAATCCCAGATCTATTTTGCTGATTGGCATTCAGCCACTTTCTGGAAAATGTCATCAGACATTGTTGATACCAGAATATTCATGGCCTTGGCATCACATTCCTTAACCTTCTTCTCAGCCTCTGTCCATCCTTTCTTGGAATAGCCTCAGTTGTTGAGGTTTCTCCTTCCTTTTGTCTGACTAGAGCAGGAGGACCTTTGAGAAGAACATCATAGATATCATCATCAATGGAATTCATGTAAAGTTTTATTCTAGCCTTCCAGACTGTGAACTTATTTAAGTTACACATTGGAGGTCTTGTTGAAGCATAATCTGTTGGAACAACCCTATTTCTGATTTGGGCTAGGATCACTATATGTTGACTAGGATCAAGTTGACCCCAATGTATAGTTTATGGGTCAAGAGTTTAGCCTGTTATAACTAAAGAAATCATTCAGGTTCTGCGTTTGACGAACTCCATACTGCGTTCGACGAACTTCTTTCTGCGTTCGACGAACGGCGTGCTCTCTGCGTTCGATGAACTGCAAGCTCTCTGCATTCGATGAACGGCAAGATCTCTGCATTCGACGAACGACTTGCATTTTGCGTTCGACGAACGGCTATCTATGTTCGACAAACGGCGCTCTGCGGTCGATGATAGATGTTCATTCTGCGCTCGACGAAATCCAGCTATCTCAGCGTTCGACGATCCAGTCTCAGCGGTTCAGCGTTCAACGATCCCGTCTCAGCGGTTCAGTGGTCAAAGAATTTGTCTAAGTGCAGCGCTCGACTAATTACATTCTGCGTTTGACGAACGGCTTGCTACAAGCTCGTCTCAGCGGTCGACGATCCTGACTCAGCGGTTGACGATTTTGCTCAAGCTCAGCGGTCGACGAATTTATCCAGGCTCAGCGATCGATGAATCCTTCCATTCGATGAACTCCAGTCTACGTTCGACGAATACCTTCAGATCGACGAAAGTTCTTCTCAGCTCAATAAATTTAATTCTTCCAGCAAGATTCAATTGGGGTCGACGAACTAAATATTTCGTTCGACGAAAAATCTTGAGATCGATGAATTTTACTCAGATCGAAGAATTCTTAATTAAGTTCAGAAATTTCAGAAGGATTATATTTTTCATTCTCTGAACTCAGATCGACTACATCAACGGCTTTTTCTATCAGATAAGTAAGGATAATATATTTCCTTTCATTATACCAAGATTATAGCCGTTGACATTTCTCGGAAAAGGACATATCCAAGGAAAAGGAAAAAGATAAACGACGCAGCAGATTTGTGTTTTCAAAATATCCCTTCAGATATATTATATTCCTTAATATAAGGGATTTGCAATTAATGTCTGTCAGAGATTTTCAAAAGAGAAAATAGGAAGAAGATGTACATCAGATTATTCTTCTATAGTTTTTACACACAACAAGATTAATACAGAACATATTACAGTTTTTCTGCACAGGAAAAGAAAAGAGAAATATACAGGAAGAACAAGAAGAACAAAAGCTAATAGCTTCTTCTTCCTCCTCCAGCAGCACATATTTTTCTGAGAACATCTTCAACACCACCTCTGAGTATTTCTGCTGCAAGAATCAGATCAAGAAAGAAGAAAGCTACAGGAAGAAATAGAAGAACAAAAAGCAGATCATCTTCTTCTTCCTCAAGCAGCAATTTCATTTCAACTGAGAACATCAACATTATTCTCTCAGTCATTAGCTGCAAGCACTGATCTCCAAAGAGCAACAATCTGAGAAACATTCTTGTCTCTCAGATTTATCAGCTATCAGGAAGATCATTTCTTTCAAGAAAAAACTCCAGCAAATCAACTGTCAAACAATTTCATATCAGACACGGAGCTTTTCAACATACATCCACTAGAGTCTTCTCTCAGCATCTTGACACAGAAGAACATCTAAACCCCTCTCTATCCCATCTTGTACAGGGTTAAAACTCCCTTTAAAAGTTTACCTCATTGGTGGCAAGACACCTGATCAAAAAATCTAGTTGGTTTTGAGCACCTGATCAAAAGCTCTGTGGTGTGTGGACACCTGATCAAAAACCCCTTGGTGTGAGGGCACCTGATCAAAAATCATAGTGGATCCTACCAAGTGTGGTAGAAGAGTAGACGTACCCAGGTTTATTGGGGAACAACTATAAAAATTCCTTGTGTCTTTTGTGCTATGAATTTATGTGTTGCTTGTGCTGTGTTGATTTGTCTTTATTTAGTTTTCATAAATCACTCTATACACATATATATATATCACTATTTTAATTCCGCTATAAAACTAAGGGAAAAGTTTTAAAACTCTATTCACCCCCTCTAGAGTTAATTTAAGATCTAACCTCCACTTTCAATTGGTATCAGAGGGTAGTTGATTCTTTACAGGATAACACCTGAATCACAAAGATCAATTAGATCTTAAATTCTTTCAGAGTTTTTATCTTATTTTATCTTATTTATTTTCTGTTAAAACTCATGGCACAAAACAAAGAGTATTCAAGCACAAGACCTCCTATGTGCAATCTCAATAAGTTTGCACTATGGAAACCAAGGATTAGGTTATTGATGAAGATATTTTTAATGTCATTTTGACAGGACCTTCAACTTCATCAACATCAACAGATGCTCAAAAGAAGCTGAAGAGTGTTGATGCCAAAGCTATGAAATTATTAGCTCAATCAATGTCAAATGACATTTATCAAAGAGTTAATGACTGCACTTCAGCAAGAAGCATCTGGAACTCCCTAACAAGAATGGTAGATGAACCTTCTTCCACTTTCTGTATTTATAATACAGAACCATCATCTAGTCAAAGTGAAGAAGAAGAAGAAAAAGAACAAAAAGCTATACCATTCTGCATGATGGCCATATATGGGTCAAACCACAACTCAGATGCAGAATGTGAATCTGATGAAAATGAGAGTTCTGCAGAAGAGTCAAAGTCATCATTAAGTTCATCTGAAGATGAAAATAATGCAAATGACAAAGATCAGTGCTTGATGGCCATATATGACTCATACAATGATTCAGATCATGCATCTTTATCCAGTTTCAGTGATGATGAGGATGATGAAGAAGAAAAGAACTTATGTATGATGACTATCAATGCCTCAGCAAACAATTCAGAAGAATCAGAATTAGGGTCAGACAATAATGCTAATCCCACTATGCATGTTGATTATGTCAATATTAAAGATTACCCCAGATCTCAAATAATTGGAGACATATCAACTGGTGTCCAAACAAGGCATCAAGCTAATCAGAATATGATGCACACTTATTTTCTCTCTTAGATTAAACCTCAATCCCTACAAGTTGCAGAACAAGATCCCAACTGTATCATTGCTACGCAAGAGGAGCTCAATCAGTTTGAGACAAACAAAGTTTAGGAATTGGTTCCTAGACCAAAGAATCATCCAATCATTGGAACTAAATGGGTCTACAGGAACAAGCTAGATGCAGATGGCAATATTGTGAGAAACAAAGCTAGACTAGTAGCTCAAGGATACTCACAGGAAGAAGGAATAGATTATGATCAGACTTTTGCACCAGTTGCAAGGTTAGAAGCAATCAGGATCTTTCTTGCATTTGCTGCATACAAGAAATTCAAGGTTTATCAAATGGATGTAAAGAGTGCATTCTTGAATGGAGAAATCAAAGAAGAAGTCTATGTGGAACAACCACCAGGTTTCATCTCTCCAACTCACTCCTCTTTTGTATTTAAGCTTAATAAAGCTCTCTATGGTCTTAAACAAGCTCTCAGAGCATGGTATGATACCTTAGCTAGTTTTCTTTTAGAGAATAAATTCTGTATAGGCATAGTAGATAAAACTTTATTTTTCAGGATACATAAAAATCAAACTCTATTAGTTCAAATATATGTAGATGACATTATCTTTGGCTCTACTGATTCAAACTTATGCAAAAGATTTTCTAATCCAATGCAATCTAAATTTGAAATGAGTAGTATGGGTGAACTATCATACTTCCTTGGTCTTCAAGTGAAGCAAACTCCAAATGGAATCATCATATCCCAATCTAAGTATGCTAAAGAATTAGTGAAAAGATTTGGTATGCCTGATTCCTCCACCATGAAAACACCCATGCCCTCTAATGCTGTTGTTGATATTGATGAATCAGGGAAACCTGTTGATCAGAAAGTATATAGAGCAATTGTTGGCTCATTACTTTATTTAACAGCAAGTAGGCTTGATATAATGTTTGCTACCTGTATTTGTGCTAGATTCCAAGTTAACCCCAAAGAATCTCATCTAATTTTACTAATAAGAATTTTGAGGTATATAAAGGGTTGCCCTAATCTAGGACTTTGGTATCCAACAGCATCTGAATTTGAATTAATTGGATTCTCAGATTCAGATTATGCTGGATGCAGAGTAGACAGGAAAAGCACATCAGTAACTTGCCAGTTTCTTGGTGATAGGCTTGTGTCTTGGTTTTGTAAGAAACAAACATCTGTGGCTACATCAAAAACTGAAGCTGAATATATAGCTGCAGGAAGTTGCTGCTCACAGATATTATGGATACAAAATCAGCTCCTAGACTATGGTGTCAACTTAAATAATTCAATTATATTTTGTGACAATACTGGTGCAATATCTATAGCACAAAATCTAGTTCTCCATAGTAGGACTAAACACATAGAAATTATGCACCACTTCCTTAGGGATAATGTGGATAAAAATAAAATTTTCCTACAATTCATCTCTACTGATTTGCAAAGAGCTGATATTTTCACCAAGCCCTTGGATGAAAAGAAACACATCTTCTTTATAAATCAGCTAGGAATGATAGATGGAGATTCAATGAATTAAAAATTAAATTTTCTACTTATCCCATCTCTTCATCTAACTGAGATCGACGAAATCAAGTTTTTCGTCGAACGGAGATCGACGAAGTCATCAAGTTCGTCGAACCGAGATCGACGAAAACTCATTTTTCGTCTAACCCAGTTATGATGAAGCTTTTTATTTCTGACCATGTTCTCATAATCAAAATCTTTTTCATTATATATAAATGCATACAGAATTGTTTCTCTTATAGTTCCCTTTGCACTTGATCTCTATTTTATTGTGCAGGAACAATAACAATGACAATCTTGCATCCTTCCCTACCTCCATCAAATGTCCCTTCTTCAAGGGGCCTAGCTTCAGGCCTTCCTGAAACTAGGCAGGGGGAGAAGTTTTTATGAACAAGCTCCATTTGATGCAGTGTTTTGCTCAGGGGGAGTTGTTCTATGAACTAGGCAAGGGGAGAAAGCTGAAGAACCTTCAGTCTCAGGGGGAGATACTCTCAGGCGGAGATGCTTTCAGAAAGGGCAAGATGACTTCTGAACAAGCTACACATAATGCAAATTCAGATGTAGTAATTTTTTTAGCTCAAGTTCAGGTTCAGATTTCAGTTATGGAAGATAACATATTCAGATTATAAAGATTCAGTTCAGATCAAATTCAGAAAGCTGAAACATAGCAGATATAGTTCAGACAAAATCAGAAATCAGAATTCAGAATTATCAGATCAAAATTCAGAATTCAGAATTCAGATTTCAGAGAAAGACAAAGGTTCTTTTTATTAGTTTTATTGAAATGTAATTTCAGAACTCAGAGTATTATTTATTTTATATCTGATAAAATATTTAAAATATATCAGATATATATATGCTCTGTTGTTTTTGTTTGTTTTCAATTTTTGTCAGATAGTGTCCTAACCCAAATAGGGGGAGATTGTTGGAACAACCCTATTTCTGATTTGGTCTAGGATCACTATATGTTGACTAGGATCAAGTTGACCCCAATGTATAGTTTATGGGTCAAGAATTTAGGCTGTTAGAACTAAAGAAATCATTCAGGATCTGCATTCGACAAACTCCATACTGCGTTCGACGAACTGCTCTCTGCGTTTGACGAACGGCGTGCTCTCTGCGTTCGACGAACTGCAAGCTCTCTGCGTTCGATGAACGGCTTGAATTATGCGTTCGATGAATGGCTATCTGCGTTCGACTAACGACACTCTGCGGTCGACGAAAGATGTTTATTCTGCGCTCGACAAAATCCAGCTATCTCAGCGGTCGACGATCCCGTCTCAGCGGTTCAGCGTTCGACGATCCCATCTCAGCGGTTCAGCGGTCGAAGAATTTGTCTAAGTGCAGCGCTCGACTAATTGCATTCTGCGTTCGACGAATGGCTTGCTTCAAGATCTTCTCAGCGGTCGACGATCCCAGCTCAGCGGTCGACTATTTTGCTCAAGCTCAGCGGTCGATGAATTTATCCAGGCTCAGCGGTCGACGAATCCTTCCGTTCGATGAACTCTAGTCTGCGTTCGACGAATACCTTCAGATCGATGAAAGTTCTTCTCAGCTCAACAATTTTAATTCTTCCAGCAAGATTCAATTTAGGTCGACGAACTAAATATTGCGTTCGACGAAAAATCTTGAGATCGACGAATTTTACTCAGATCGAAGAATTCTTATTTAAGTTCAGAAATTTCAAAAGGATTATATTTTTCATTCTCTGAACTCAGATCGACTACAACATAGATCTTTCTATCTGATAAGTAAGGATAATATATTTCCTTTCATTATTCCAAGATTATAGCCGTTGACAATTCTCGAAAAAGGACATATCCATGGAAAAGGAAAAAGATAAACGGCGCAGCAGATTTGTGTTTACAAAATATCCCTTCAGATATATTATATTCCTTAATATAAGGGATTTGTAATTAATGTCTGTCAGAGATTTTCAAAAGAGAAAACAGGAAGAAGATATACAGCAGATTATTCTTCTATAGTTTTTACACACGACAAGATTAATACAGAAGATATTACAGTTTTTCTGCACAGGAAAAGAAAGGAGAAATATACAGGAAGAACAAGATGAACAAAAGCTAACAGCTTCTTCTACCTCCTCTAGTAGCACATATTTTTCTGAGAACATCTTCAACACCACCTCTCAGTATTTCTGCTGCAAGAATAAGATCAAGAAAGAAGAAAGCTACAGGAAGAAATAGAAGAACAAAAAGCAGATCATCTTCTTCTTCCTCAAGCAGCAATTTCATTTCAACTGAGAACATCAACATTATTCTCTCAGTCATCAGATGCAAGCACAGATCTCCAAAGAGCAACAAACAATCTGAGAAGCATTCTTGTCTCTCAGATTTATCAGCTATCAGGAAGATCATTTCTTTCATGAAAAAGCTCCAGCAAATCAACTGTCAAACAATTTCATATCAGATAGGGAGCTTTTCAACATACATCTACTAGAGTCTTCTCTCAGCATCTTGACGGAGAAGAACATCTAAACCCCTCTCTATCCCATCTTGTACAGGGTTAAAACTTCCTTCAAAAGTTTACCTCATTGGTGGCAAGACACCTGATCAAAAAATCTAGTTGGTTTTGAGCACCTGATCAAAAGCTCTGTGGTGTGTGGACACCTGATCAAAAACCCCTTGGTCTGAGGGCACCTGATCAAAAATCCTAGTGGATCCTACCAAGTGTGGTAGAAGAGTAGACGTACCCAGGTTTATTGGGGAACTACTATAAAAATTCTTTGTGTCTTCTGTGCTGTGAATTTCTGTGTTGCTTGTGCTGTGTTGATTTGTCTTTATTTAGTTTTCATAAATCACTCTATACACATATATATATCACTATTTTAATTCCGCTATAAAACTAAGGGACAAGTTTTAAAACTCTATTCACCCCCCCCCCCCCCCCCCCCCCCTCTAGAGTTAATTTAAGATCTAACCTCCACTTTCATAATCCTTAGAACTCAATTTCTTTATAAAGTATGTTTATAGAAAAGAAATGAGAGTATGAGGTCTTTTTGATCAAGGTGTTAACCTCTTAATGATCAACCTCCCTCTGATACCAATTGAAAGTGCACAGTGTGCCTCTGAGAATCCTCTAGAGGGGGGGGGGGTGAATAGAGATTTAAATGATTTTCTATCCTAACCGTGTTCAATAATTTATTCTAAGGTATTATGCTTAACAATACAGGCCGAATAAAGAAAGTAGAGATTAAGGTGCATAATAAAAGAGAGGACATCACAGAAAATCACAGCACATACACAATGCATTTTATAGAGGTTCCCCAAAATGTGGGTTATCCTGTCTTCTACGACCTGTAGGAATGCACCATTGTGCCTGAGTCTTTTGATCAGGAGACTCTTAGAACCAATGATCTTTTGATAGGGAGATCATGAACCACCAGATCTTTTGATAAGGATATCTTGAACCACCAGATCTTTTGATAACGAGATCTTGAACCACCTAATCCTTTGAAGAGGGATTAATAAAACTCTTTTACAGAATGAGAAAGAAGAAGGGAGAAGGTTGAAGGAATTCTGTTCTCAAAATTCTTATGATGGCTGATTGAAGAACAACCAATATGAAGTCCCACAGAATCTGCTCTTGATTAGCCTCTGCTTTTGATGGTGATGATATGCAGAGACTTTGTTTATCAAATCCTTCTTGACTTGTTCTAACTCAAATCCTGCTGCTATATGATGGTGATGAGAAGCAGCAGTTGGATCTTCTGGTCTATCAGATGAAGAACACAAGTTCCTTCTATTCTCATTCACAGCTCGGTATTAGGGTTCCTGAGAGAGAGGTAGAAGAAGACAGGAAACCCTAATTTGAGAAGAAGATGGCTGATAGTGATTAATGGTGTTTCCTTTTCTATCCTTATATACCATGTCTCTATTTTGAATTTGTTTCCTTGTTAGGTGAGACCTGGAAAGGTATATTTGATAGACATTCTCTTTCCTTCCTTAATTACTTCTCGACTCGTCTAACCAGAAGGTGTATGCTTCCAAGAAAGCCTTTTTCTCCCTCTTTAATGTTTCCTTCTTCTTCAGGAAATTATTAGGCCATTGGAGAACGGTCTAAAAGATGTGGGCCATGACAGATGCATTAGAAAGACAGTTGTAAGGATTGAACTTTCACAAACTGTATTCGACGTAGCGTCGAATTAACTTCCTCTCTTATCGACGTTGCTTCGAGTTCATTTTAGAGCTGCTTCGATTTTTTCTGTGCTCTGACTGAACTCAGTTAGTCAACGTTGCGTCGATTCCTTATCGACACACCCGTCGAGTTGAATAGCATCTACTTTGACTTCCATTAACTGCGTCGAGATGAAGTTGACGTAGCGTCAACTTAAATGGCTTTGACATGTATTCCCTTCTGCGTCGAGTTTAATGTAGAAGCTGTGTCAACTTCTCATGTTCCTTCGACAAGTCTCTGGTCTCTGCGTCGATATCTATTCGATGTAACGTCGACTACTGTTGTAACATCCCCCAAACAACTAGACCTTCCTTACCCTTAGGGAAGTGCAATGGGTCACTAGCCACCCATTGGGGCCAACCCAAATGGTCAAATTGACCAAAGTCAACTCCCCCTAAATTTAGGTCAAAATGACCTATTTTGATCTAATCAAGCCCAATCTACTTGGGATAAGCCCAATTGGAGTAGCCCATTAGTCTAGGAGGCTGAGAATTACTCAAAGAGCCATCCAATTTCTGTAAATGATGATTAGGAGAGAGAAACCCCATTTTCCCCAAAAATGGTGGAGAGAGAAAGAGAGAAATAATGGCCATTCCTTGCTTGGGAGGCCAAAGGCTTCCTCTCTTCACCTCCCATGGCTTGGTACTTCCCCCTAATTAATTTGGAGGAGTTTAATAGCCAGGGCCGGCCATAAGGGGGCTGAATTTGGAGGATTTCATGGTGCCGAAAATAGCTTTAATGGCCATTCATGGCAAATGGAGGTTACACACTCCCTCTCCCTCAATTAAGCTCTCTATCATCTTCAAAAGACTGAGAGGAGTGAAACCCCCAACATTCCAGAAGAAATTGTGCATCCTAGTCTCAGATCGGCATGGCATCCAAGCTCCAAGGTCGGCCATGGTGATGGGCCAAACGGCAAGGCTTCAAGGCTCCACTTAGGTCTGGTTCTTCTCCTCTTCTCTAGTGGGTAGATCTACTTCAAAAATCGGCAAGGATTGGGGCCAATTGGTCCTCCATCTTCATGGCCAAAATCTCCTTTTATTGGAGATTTTCTTTTTGCCACCACCGGCTGGCCACCACCTCCTATCGCCGGCCACCACCTCAAGGAAGGTGGTGGTGGCATTGGCCGGTCGGGGAGGGGCGTGGGTGGCCGGGAAAAACATGGTAGATAGGCTATAGGTCGGGTAAATCTCCACCCTTGGCTGGAGGAGGAAGATGACCTGCTACCATCATATTTGCTTCAGGATTCGTGCTGAATCATATAGTATAAATCCTTATGAAATTATATTTTCTGTCATACTTTTTGCTGTACCTAGATTAATTTATTAAAAATACTTAGGCCCCTCTACAGAACAAGTGGTCAACGCCAAAGTTGTAGCCCTTGGAGTCTACTTTATTTTAAATTGATTTCACCCCAAAAAGAGTTCTGTAGCTCCCTGTAGGTCCATTTTGGTGGGGCTGGTCCCTAGTGTAGGATAGCCACCATTTCTTAAATAACTTTTGATTAGGAAATGATATGGACTTGAGATTTGAAACATAGTCTACTTATACCTACACACACATCATATCCAAAGATGGAAACTTTAAGAGAATTTTTTTCTAAGGTTTTTGTAATAATTTCATAAATCATATATTAATTAATTATTGGGTCAAATGACCTCCAATGCCCTCCAAAGTTTAGTGGGTACTTCTTAGGGTTATCACATGACCCTGGTAAAAATCTCAGCCCAATTGGGACTGATTTAGTTTGGAAATTGGTTAACCTAATTTGGGTCTAATTAGGTCAAAATTAGGGCATGATGTTTATCTTAGGGTATTGTGGTCAAATCTCCTCACCATGAGATGAAACCTTGGCCACTGGTTTAGGATGCCCTAAAACACCTTCATGAGTAATATGGGGTGGTGTGGAGGTGGTTATGCCCTAGGACACTAGTTTTAGCCCTAGGTGTGCATGTAGGACCTTGTGAAGGACATGGGGTCAAATGTTCATGAATGGTTATGAAACTTGGTGGATAAGTTCATAGGGGGTAAATAGGTCCTAGGTAATTTTATAAGAAATTTAGGAACAATTATTACTATTGAAATAGGTCATAACCCCTTTAGGGAAATTCCTTATAAGAGAAATTTGCATGCCTAAATGGTCTTGGATGATGATGAAACTTTGGTAGTGTCCTTAATATCATGATATACACCTCTGGTAATATTTGTGTAATTATTGAAATGATTTAACAAGTACTTCATTCACAAGGCATTTATTTTGTCTTAGGCTTAAGAAAAATAATTGAGGGTCCAATATTCTTTGATAAATTATGCAAATTGGTGATAGGACATTTCAGAGCATTAGGAAGCTCTGTGAATTTTTGTATAATTTTTGGAGACTTAAATGAGTAGGCTACTTCACAACTTATCTTATTTGAGGATTCCTTAAAGTATTTATTTAAGTGAGAAAATGATTTTCATAAATCATTTTCTCACTTAAATATGATTCTCTGGATTTAGTCTTATAACATCATGATAGACCCCCAGTAATTATCTTGAGTCAGTTGGATGAATATTTGGAGTACCTCTAATTACAAGCTTCATATAGTTAGTTTAGTCTGCGTTTAGTAAAACTGTGGAACTTGGGTAACTAGTGGCCTACTAAGTGGGAATGGCATGTAGTTGGTTTACATGGTCAGGATGAAGAGATTTAGGTCACCAAAAAGGAGTTGTATATTAAGAGTGCTTGGTGAGTTAAGGGTAAGGTAGTGCTTGGGATTGACGAAGGATCGTCTTTTCCTTAGCGTGTCATAAAGCACTTAGGTTTAACTCAAGTGAAATTATAAGAGGGGAGTTCTTATGGGTAGATACCAACAACACTAAGTGTCTTGAGAAGGGATCTTTGGGGTGTCATCCCATTATAGTTCCTAGTACCGTAGCGAACCCCGTACAGGGTAATCCTCAGGAAGTCCAAGATTAACCATAAGTCGTAGGAGTAAGAAGTTGTTATACAAGATTAACTTAATAATACTCTCACCTACACCCCGTTATCACGGGAATATTAGTCTGTTTGGTCTTACGAGTGGTAGGCTCGGTGGTTGTAGCAGTAGACTAATTAGTCTGGTGAGCTTGTGACTCAGTAGTGTTTGTTGGTACGGACGGGATGGTCCGGCGAGCCGGTGGCTCGGAAGGTTATGGTCATGGGCAGGTTAGCCCGGGTAATTTATGGCTCGGGATATAGTAGAACATGTTGCGTGTGAATGAAGGTGGTGAGTCTCCGGTATTGGACGGTCTTTTTGACTAACGGTCGGTGGACCATATCATTTTAGGGGATCGAGGAGACGCAGCAGCACCAGAGGCTGGTGCAGAAGGAGACGGGGCAGTCTAGTACAGGAGAACAGGATTCAGGATCAGTGAGTGATTAGGAGTTAGCTTCCGCGAGTGATCTTGTAGTGAGGATATGATGTACTGGGCATGAGCCCTTTATTATTGTTACGTTGTTATTTCAGTTATACCATATGGACATTTATTATATATAGCTTGTGATTGTGGACTTGAACTTTTTTTGTTCATTTATACTTTTCTTCTTCTGTGATCGATATGGCCGGCAGGATCGACATTTTGTAGTGGCGACCTTCCCGAGTGAAGGTGTCACCGCAAAACGACAGTTCTGGGCATAAGACCCGGGTTTTCAAAAGAAAAAAAATGGGGTCTTACAAGTGTTACTTCGATAGTAGATTTGAACCACTTGGACTTCTAGTCAGAGTAGCATCGACATGGACTCGATGTTGCGTTGAATTCTATTCGACGTAATTATTACCTTCTGCCATTTTTACTTCCCTTGTTCTAGTGTTGACACTCTTGGTTGAGTGTGACATCCTAAGACATCTAGAGACCAAATTACCCTCACAATACAATGGGTAAATTAAATCCTAGTGAATAAAAATCACTTTTAATTAATTTGTTGAGTTAAATCAAGGGTTTTTCCCAATAGTCTATCGCGTCAGCATTCTTTCTTCTTTCCAGCTTTGAATAACCAGCTCGCCAGCGGTCTCATTTGGGCAAACTGTGTTTGAAATTCTTGGTCTGTTTGCAGCGGAATTATTTGATCAGGCGACCTTAAGCGGTCAGACGGTCTTGAGTGTAGTCTTGCAGTAGTGAGCAGTTCTTCTTCAAGTGTTCACGGGATACTTCTGTGATCTAGTGACCGTGCGGTCTGGCATTCAGAAATGCGGACAGCTTTATATTTCAGCAGTTGCAATAAGTAGCAGGTTGTGCGGTCTGTGATTGGCGGTTTGGTAGTTTGGAGTTTAGCGACCTCTTCTGTTCGCGTGGTCTCAGGGAAGCTGGCGATCTTGCTGAGTTTGAGCGGTCTGGGCGGTCTCAGTTTTCTAGCCGCAGATGCTTGTTGTGTTGCTTGTTCTTCTCATCTAAGTTTGTTGTTATAAAGCATGTCTCGCCATGTATGCAATGTATTGTAATAAGATAGTCAATTAATTGAGATCTTCTTGTCCTCCATTGTCACTGGTTACTTGGTTTTTTTGATTGATTGAAGTCTTCCGCTGTATTGCCTTCGATCCTACTCCAAATTTTAACAGGTCAAAAATTTCGCATTCTAAGAAAATATTTTGGGGCATCTTATCCCGATGGGAGATGTTCCCTGACTGCTGGCAGCTGTCACAAGTACTCACAAGGGTGTGAGCATATTTGAAGAGCATGGGCCAATAAAAGCCATCCTCTAGCGCCTTCCTCGCGGTTCGATTCGCTTGATAATGACCACCAGTTGGTCCCTCGTGGCAATGCCGTAAAATTTTGATACTTTCCTCACTCGAGATGCATCTTCTCATTACCTGGTCCGCACATACACGGAATAGATAGGGGTCCTCCCAAAAATAATTCTTTAAATCAGAAAAGAATTTCTTCTTTTATTGACTCGAGAATTCTTTTGGCCGGACCCAGGCTACTACATAGTTAGCCAAATCCGCAAACCAGGGGGTGGAAGATGTCATTATATTTTTAAGATCAAGGAGGCGCTCTTCAGGGAATTTATCATTAATATCGGCTTCTACTAACGCTTCCATAGCGGGATTTTCTAAACAAGAAAGATGGTCGGCCGCCAAGTTTTTAGCTCCCCTTTTGTCCCGGATCTCTAAATCAAACTCCTGCAAGAGGAGGATCCATCACAAAAGATGGGGCATGGCGTCCGATGTACTTAAAAGATATCTATGAGCAGAGTGATCTGTGAAAACAATTACTTTAGAGAGAGTGATGTACGACTTAAACTTATCAAAAGCAAAAACAATTGCAAGAAGATCCTTCTGGATAGTGGTGTAATTTGCTTGTGCCGACGTGAGTGTCTTACTCGCATAATAAAATGGGTGGAAATACTTACTCACCCATTGGCCTGATACGGCGCCTACCGCAATATCACTCGTGTCTCACCTTATTTCGAAGGGTAGCGACCAATCCAGTGCGACTAGAATCGGGGAGTTTATAAGCTTTTCCTTGATAAGTTTAAAGGTCAAAAGGCATTCGTTACTAAAAAAGAAAGAAGATTCTTTTACGAGAAGATGGGTTAACGGCTTCGTGATTTTAGAATAGTTTTGAATAAAACGCCGATAAAACCCTGCGTGACCTAGGAAACTTCTAATTGCTTTTACACTCGTTGGAGGGGGAGTTTTTCAATTACTTCGATCTTGGACATATCGACCTCTGTTGGAACCTTAGTTTTGATTTGAGTTTGGATCCACCTTTAATGTCTAAGTTTCTATCATAACATATCTTATAACTTAGATCAAATCCCATTAAGATAATAGGCTGAAAATATATATATATATATATATATATATATAAATATATATATATATATATATAAATATATATATATATATATAATAGGCTGAGAAAATAAGAGAAGAATAAAAATAACACATGTTCTCTCCGTTCGACGAATGGCCATCTACGTTCGACGAATGGCGCTCTACGCTCGACGAATGGTATTCATTCTACGCTTGACAAAATCCAGCGGTTCAGCGGTCGACGATCCCGTCTCAGCGGTTCAGCATTCGACGATCCCGTCTCAGCGGTTTAGCGGTCGACGAACAGATTATCTCAGCGGTCGAGAACAGACCCCGTCTCAGCGGTCGACAAAATCCTGCGTTCGACGAACTCAAGTCTGCGTTTGACGAACAGCCCAGTATTCAGCGGTCGACGATCCAGCCCGTCTCAGCGGTCGACGAATCCTTCCGTTCGACGAACTCAAGTCTGCGTTCGACGAATATTCAGCAGAACCTCAGAACGGCGAATCAAATGTTCAGGTCGACGAATCAAATGATGAGGTCGACGAACTTGAAGCTGAGCTCGACGAAATATCTTCAGCATTATTTCAATATCATTCTCAGCTCGTCTAAAATTATATAAATGCTGTCAGATTTATTAAAGCAATATTTTATTATTTCTATTTATATATTGTTATATATATTGCTGCCTTAACAATACAGTCGTTGCAGCATTAAACGATATAGCTGTTGTAAAAGCTAAGGACGACAACTCATGTTCTCGAGGATCCAGGAAATTAAAGTGATATTATTTCTTTTCTTTCCTATCGGCAAGAATTCAAATCAATCGAACAGATCTCCAGATTATATATTCAGAGAGAAGAACAGAAAAGAAAAAGAGACAGAAAGAAAAAGAGAAAAGGAAATAAGAAGAACCAGGAAGAGAAAAACAGAGGGCAAAAAGAAGAAGCAGATCTAAATATATTATATCTTCTTTTTGCTAAACTCTTCTTTGCAGATCATCTATATCCTGAGACACCAATCAATATCAATTGCTCAGGATCAAAACTGCAGAAGAAGAAGAAGAAAAGAAAAGAGTATTTGCAATAAAGTGAAGAAGCTCCATCCACAAGCTGACATCAATCTAAATCAGACAGGTGGAGCTCTCTTCAACATCATCATCAAGATCCAACTCAACAACCCATCAGGATCTCCAAGAGTCTTCTTAGAAAAGAGAAGAAAATTCTGTTTTCTTTATTCCTTCCCATCTATTGACCCCCCCCCCCCCCCTCTAGAGTTAATTTAAGATCTAACCTCCACTTTCAATTGGTATTAGAGGCAGGTTGATTTTACATACAGCCTAACACCTGAATCACAAAGATCACTTAGTTCTTAATTTTTTTTTAAAAAGGGTTTTTCTAAAATTTAATGGCACAAGTAGAATTTTCAAATCCACCTATCTGTAATTTGGATAGATTTACTTTATGCCAAGCTAGAATTAAATTATATATGAATGCAATAGATGAAGAAATTTACAATTCCATTTTGACAGGACTTCCATCCTCAATTTCTTCAACAAATGATCAAGAGAAGTTGATATGTGCTGATGCCATGGCCATGAACATATTGGCTAAATCAATGTCAAAAGACATTCTTCAAAGAGTGGCTGACTGCACTTCAGCAAGGGCCATTTGGAACTCCCTCTCAAGGATGGTAAATGAATCCTCTTCCACTTCCTTCACTAACTATACTTTTGATGTAGAACCATCATTTACTCTAAGTGAAGAAGAAGAAGAAGAACAAAAAGCTAGAGCTTTCTGCATGTTGGCCATATATGGCTCAAACTACATCTCTGATGCAGAAAAGGTAAATGAGGTAATATCAAATCCCAACTCTACCTCTGAAAATTTCAAATCTGTTTTCAAATCATCATGTACAGATTTAATAAAATCTGAAAATTACAAATCTGAAAAGGAAAATATAAAAGAGTTAATAGAAATAAATATTTTAACTCCTGAATATAATAAACTTAAAGAAGATTTAAAATAATCAGAAAAGAAAATTATTTCTTTGAAAAATGAATTTGAACAACCTTTTAAGAAGAAAATTATGTATGTTCAACAAAATCAAAAAAATCTTTCAAATTAATATTTCAATGAGATAAAGAGGCCAATATATCTAATTATAAAGCATTTGTTTTTACCTATTTTAAACTTTTATAATTAAACAGCAGTTTTAAGATTCTTTTGAATTTTCTATCTCAAAAACAAAGTCAGATAAACCTCACATTCTTACAGACTTTCTCCAAAATCTAGTTGAGCATTCTACTCAAATTGCATAGATCAGAAATGATCAGAGCACTGAGTGTGAGTCTCTTCTGATTAAGGGGATTCTATAGAAAGAAGGTATTAGGCATTATCTTTCTGATTTTAAAATTCCTAGAATCCAATAACAGCTAGCAATTCATCGTTAAAATCCTATTTAAATCTCAATCTAGGAAATCTGAAATTGCATAAATTTATTTTAAAAGAAGAAGAAAATCTCTGACCCTTAAGCCTTAAGTTATTCAAAGACTTTTTTTGCTTAGGTATCCTAAACCAAATAGGGGGAGATTGTTAGAACCTAATCTTAATTTGGATTAGGATCCCAACTCAAATGAGGGGAGATTGTTGGAACCTTAGTTTTGATTTGAGTTAGGATCCACCTTTAATGTCTAAGTTTCTATCATAACATATCTTATAACTTAGATCAAATCCCATTAAGATAATAGGCTGAATATATATATATAATAGGGTGAGAAAATAAGAGAAGAATAAAAATAACACATGTTCTCTGCGTTCGACGAACGACGCTCTGCGCTCGACGAATGGTATTCATTCTGCGCTCAACAAAATCCAGCGGTTCAGCGGTCGACGATCCCATCTCAGCGATTCAGCGTTTGATGATCCCGTCTCAGTGGTTCAGCGGTCGACAAATAGATTATCTCAGCGGTCGATGAACAGACCCCGTCTCAGCGGTCGACAAAATCCCGTGTTTGACGAACAGCTCAATATTCAGCGGTCGACGATCCAGCCCGTCTCAGCGATCGATGAATCCTTTCGTTCGATGAACTCAAGTCAGCGTTCGACGAATATTCAGCAGAAGCTCAGAACGACAAATCAAATGTTTAGGTCGACGAATCAAATGATGAGGTCGACGAACTTGAAGCTGAGCTCGACGAAATATCTTCAGCATTATTTCAATATCATTCTCAGCTCGACTAAAATTATATATATGCTGTCAGATTTATTAAAGCAATATTTTATTATTTCTATTTATATATTGCTATATATATTGCTGCCTTAACAATACAGCCGTTGTAGTATTAAATGATATAGCCATTGCAAAAGCTAAAGACGGCAACTTATGTTCTCGAGGATCCAGGAAATTAAAGTGATATTATTTCTTTCCTTTCCTGTCGGCAAGAATTCAAATCAGCCGAACAGATCTCCAGATTATATATTCAGAGAGAAGAACTGAAAAGAAAAAGAGAAACAGAAATAAGAAGAACCAGGAAGAGAAAAACAGAGGGCAAAAAGAAGAAGCAGATCTAAATATATTATATCTTCTTTTTGCTAAACTCTTCTTTGCAGATCATCTATATCCTGAGACACCAATCAATATCAATTGCTCAGGATCAAAACTGCAGAAGAAGAAGAAAAGAAAAGAGTATTTACAATCAAGTGAAGAAGCTTCATCCACAAGCTGTCATCAATCTAAATCAGACAGGGGGAGCTCTCTTCAACATCATCATCAAGATCCAACTCAACAACCCATCAGGATCTTCAAGAGTCTTCTTAGAAAGAGAAGAACACTATAATCTTTTCTGTTTTCTTTATTCCTTCCCATCTTGTAAATGGTTATAACTCCCTTCAAAAGTTAACTCCCGGCGACAGGGCACCTTAGCAAAAACCTGCATCTTGGTTTTGAGCACCTGATCAAAAGCTCTGTGGTGTGTGGACACCTGAACAAAATCACCTTGGTGTGAGGGCACCTGATCAACAACCTACAGTGGATTCCTACCAGTGGGTAGAAGAGTAGATGTACCCAGGTTGATTGGGGAACTACTATATATCTTGTGTCATCTGGATGTTTGCTTGTTGTTTTATTTCTTTATTATTGTGCTGTGATTATTATGCTCTCTTAGTGTTTGTTGTTATTACTCAGTCAGCACATATATTTATATATATCATTATTTTGAAATAAACTTAAACAAGAGCTTTAATATTAAGAACTAAAACTCACTTTCAACCTCGATCCATTTGCCCGATATTTTATGGCTAAGGACTAATCCTTCTTTGACCATAAAATGACATTTTTCCCAATTAAGAGCTATATTTGTTTCCTCACAACATTGTAGCACACGCTCGAGATTTTTTAAACAACTTTGAAAAGAATATCCGAAGACGGAGAAGTCGTCCATGAAAACTTCCATCACTTCCTCTACTAACTCGTCGAATATCGCCAGCATACATCTTTGTAATGTAGCCGGCGCGTTACTGATGATTAAAATTTATTTGGGAGCGCCGTAAAAGCTTTCTGGGTGCAGGTAGAATTCGGCGGGCGCTTTCGAGGCGTCTCGCGAGTACTCCTACTTCGAGAAACTAACCTTTATCCTACTTCGTTGAATAGAAGTAATCGTCTTCCTTTTTTCAGAATATCGACGATTACACTGCGGCGACGATGTCGAAAAGTATTTAATTTTATAGAAAGGGAGAGTTTTTGCGAGTTTTTGTATCGTTATTATCCAAACCAATCATTTGATAAAGGCAAGTATACCTTATCACATAGGATAAATTTTTAGAAAATTATCAAGGTCGTATTTAGATCCAGGTTTTGTCGAGTACTTCTACTTTGAGAAAATGCGCTATTGTTTTATCGATCGATTGCGTGATTTAAAGAAATTGAAATTACAGAATTGAAATTGTTGGAACATGGTCTTCCGCATCTCCTAGGTTTGAGAATAACAAATCCTATGTGTATTTGATCTTGTGTGTTTAAGTGTGCAGGTTAGCATAGTCCATATGACTTAAGGAGTACTCATGATGACTGCCCCCAAAATTGAGGCCAAAATTCGAACGAGCTCACTATCGCCGGCGGTAGCGATAGCGCCCGGCGATAGCGTTGATTAGCACGATTCCAGCTGTGTTTTTAGAAAGAGCTAACTCCAGGCGGTAGCAGATAGCGCAGGCGGTAGCATGGCGCATAAGAGGCATTGATTAAAATGTTGCCACGGATTGAAGATCCTGCCGCATGAAACATTTCCTAATCCGGGCTAGCGCCGGCGGTAGCGCTAGCGCCGACAGTAGCGTGAAGGCTATAAATCCAACACTTTGGCTCCGAATTCTTCATCCTCTTCCAATCCCAAACTCCAGAGCTTCGTGCCATAGCAGAGAGAGGAAGATTCAGAGCGATACTCCCACAATTCCATAAATCCTAAAGGAGATCCGTGGAGAAGATTTCAACACGCGTCATCATCGTGACGAAAGGCCGCATCGACTACGATGATACTCTGCGGGCCTTCGTCCACTTCTCCAAGAGATCCACATAGAGGGAGTTTTTAAATTATTGTCTTTTCATTTCATATCTTTTCTGTAAACGGTAGTGAAATCGCCTCGTGTTGGCGACTAGGTCTGGGGTAGGACTTAGGGCTGAAAATCGCCTCGTGTAGGCGACTAGATCTAGACTAGGTCTAGCGGGTGCTCGAGGCCTTTCTGGGGATAGATTGGCTAGAGCGGCTTGAGGCCGTATCTGGGGAGAGATCGTCTAAAGCCAACCGGTTCGTGGGGATACGAGTCGGTATAGAAAACGAAAAAGAGTTTTACTAGTCGCCTTCGATTTCTAGCGTCATAGAAGTCAAGTTTTATAAAACATTATTTGATACTAATAAAGCATGTCTCTTCTTTGTTTTTACTAAACTTCTTATTATTTTAATATTGCATTATTTCAAAGTTTTCTAAATATAATCTTAAGTTTTTAAAACCCTTATTCACCCCCGCCCCCCTCTAAGGGAGCCGACCGATCCAACAAGTGGTATCAGAGCCAGGTTATTCCAATCGGCTTAACCACCGGGAATAATGGCATCTCATGATCTCGCTTCTACTAGTGGGGGAAATTTTTATGAAGAGGAAAAATCACTTGCACCACCTTTATTTGAAGGGACAAATTATAAAGGATGGAAAATCTTAATTGAAAAATTTATTAAAACTTTAGACATCAAAGTTTGGAATTTAGCAATAGCAAGACCCGTAAATGAATCAAATAAAAAAGAACTTCAATTAAATGCAAAAGCTAAACACTATTTGTTTTGCGGTCTATCTAATGAAATTTTCAAATTAATATATTGCTTTTCAAGTGCATATAAAATATGGAATTTTCTTGAAGAAATGTATGATTCTCCTTCTACAGGTATAAAACAATCGCAAGAACCGGAGAATATGCTAGCATGCACAAATCTTCAAGAATGCCCCTCTCATGACGAATCAATGGAGCACACATCAAATGGAAGAAAAGAAGAAATCTTATTTTTGGAAGAGGAGTGCCAAGAAGAAAACAAAGGAACAATATGTTCAAATCCTCCCTCATCCAAAAGTAATGTAAGGAAATCAAATTTCACCTTTTGTACTTCTATTTCTTCATTACAATTGCTACAAATTTCAAAGCGCAAAATTAAGAAATTAAAAAATGCAAATCGCAAATTGCGCTTGGAAAATAAAAATTTAAAAGCAAAAGTTAAAGTAGCATCAAAATCTGATTTATCTAGCTTTACTCATGTCACTTCAATTGAAAATACAAAACCTTGTCTTGATTGTAATGATATTAAAGAAAAATTTAAGGAACTTAAAAAAGAAATTATTTTTATAAGAGAACAAAATGAAAAATTATGTTTAGAAAATTCATCTTTTAAAATTAATTGTGCTAAGTGTAAGGACTATGAAATTGAAATAAAAGAGATGGATGAAACATTTGATGAGTATAGGGATAAATATGAAAAACATATTGACTCAATTGTTACCACTCTTAAAAATAGCACAATAAATTATAATAAAGCAAGACATAATTTTAAACTCAAAAATGATGAATTAAAATCAAATATCAACTTGCTTATGAAGATTGTAAATACAAATTCACAAAATCAAACAATATCCAAAAGCAAGTTGAATATAAATTCCCAAAATATTAATAAATCAAACAAAGAAAATGAAAGACATCAACAAATTAAAAATGAAATTCCAAAGTACAATTATTATCATCAAACTTCTCCCAACATAACACTTCACAAATTTCCTATGAAAAATGCTTTCTATAATCACTACAATTATAATCCTAAAGATAAAAATTATCACAATGGAAATTTGACTCATAATAATAATATTAAACCACGTTTTGAATGGAGACCAAAAAGCAAAAATGAAACCTTAAATGCAATGATCCATTCATCACAATATTTTCCCAACTTAAATGAAAACAAAGTTCCATTATATAATAAATTCAAGAGTAATGATTATGGAAATTTGAAAAACAAAAATTACATTTTTTTCATGGTACGAATGGAAACCCATACTTAAGAATGACGCATTAATGTCAAACAAAAGGGCCCATTCAAACATATCTTCCCAAAAGCAAACACGATGTATTTGGGTGCCCAAAGGAACCGTCACATCCGGTCCTCTTTGGATACCTAAATATCCTATTCATTAGGTATCAACAATTGCATGAAGTAGAATCCTTTCGAAATGAAATATACAAAGTTCTACTTCATGATATGCTTTAATGTCTTTTCTATTTTCTTCTCTTTGTTTTCCTTTTAAGCTATCATGTTATGGTCATCTTATTTATTATTGGAAATATGATTTTATCTCATAAAACTTTATGAGTTTATAAGACAAATTGATCAAAATCATATTTTATTTTGATGACCTATCTTGTATTCATTGCTTCTAAATATCTTATATTATCCATATGAATCAAACTCTAAATTTGCTATAAGATATTTCAAATTAAATCCGGTTATTGGGCTATTAAGATTCTTAGCCTTCACCAACAAGTGGTTTAGTGAAATAACATTCAAGATCTAAATAAAAGCTCAACTTTCAATATGGTTGTCATTGTTCACAACAAAAATTATATTGTGTTCACTCCTTGATATCAAACATGATCTAAACCATCACTATTGTTCACCTATCAAAAATCACATATATATTCAAAATTCTTAATTAAAGGAAAATCACTAAAATGTATTGAAAGATTTTATCTTCATATTGAATTCACAAACACCACTATGATCTATTAATGTCCTTTGCTAAAATTCTCTAACATCATAAGTCATATCAAAAGTCTTCTAAAAAATAATTATTTCTATCACATTTATGTGAATTATAATTGATATATTAACTAATGACAATTGATATTATATTGGTTAGTGTATATTGTGATTTATTTCTAATTTAGACCTTTGAATCATCTTGATGTCAAATCAAATAGAAACGTCACTCCATTCTAGGTCTATAAGTTGAAACACTATCAAACCTTGGTATAACATTAATCTCAAACTTATTATTCTGACATTGCACCTAAAGAATATTTGTGTCTATGTTAGGCTTTATATGTTTAACAAGATATACTGGCTGGGTAATCTCATCTAGGGCTTATCCAAGATATTCTTGTGCATGAACATTATTTTTAATCATTAAAATCATGCATATTTGATTTGTTCATTCGTGTCTTCTCGTGCTTACATTTCCTATCATTGTCAAGCCACATTAGATTGATAAATACAAGCCTTAGAAAAATTAAAATGGAGATATAATAATTTATATCTCATGCTAAGTTTATTTGATAAAGTCATATACAAAATCGCTAATGTTTCATGAAATTTCCACTATCCAAAACATTTCCAAAAATTCAGCAAATTCACCATGAAACTACTAATGGGACACCTAATTAGGTTCAAGCATCAAAAATTTCAAAACCCTAAAAAATCACTTACTATTTCCCGCGCTAGCGCTAGCGCCGGCGCTAGCATCGAGGTTCGAATTTTTATGTTTTTAAAATTTTGAAAAATTTCTAAAAATATATTAATCTACATGTTCTACTTAGTTTTGCACTTCTGTGTTTCTTTATTTTTTGAAAAATCAAATACAAAACTACAAAAACCAAATTACAAAAAAAAATATTTTTTTCTTGTGTTGTTTCCTTTGTTTAAAGTTCATCTTTATGCAAAAATCAAATATAAAAATTACAAAAGCAAAAATTACAAAAATATGCTTTTATTTTATATTATATGTTTTGCCTTTGTGTTTTGTCAGTTGTTTAAATTCTATTTCTTAATGCAAAAATCAAATACAAAAATATAAAATAATAAAAAAAATTATTATCAAAAATTGTTAGTTTTGAACTTAACTTTTTTACTTGTATCTTGCGAAAGGGTGATTTGGGCTATCATCCCATCATATCACCTAGTACCGAGCGAACCTCTCTCACAAGGTAGTCCTCGGGAAGTCCAAGATCAATTTTTATGAGTTCAAACTTTAAATAAAAATTATTCTTCAAAAATATCAAAAAATATTGTATGGACTTCATTGAAAATCAAGCTTGATTTAATCTATTATTTAGAACTTCTATAATGTTGCAATTTATCTTTTCAAACTACTTTGAACATTGCTTTCATCATGCTTTGATACATCTATTAATATGTGCATCAATTATATTGTAAAAGTTGTGTAGAACTATGCGTAGCATGCCTCTAAGTATGAGTAAATGTTTTATGTTTGATAATGATCTTTATTCACTCACTTATTTTGGCATTGTCTACATTTGTGTTTAAATCTAAGAATGCTTGTGTATGTTTTGTATTAGAGCAATGAATTAAAATTGCACAAGTATCTTACCTACACTCCTTTATTTGCACTTTTAAAAATTAAGAAAAGTGGTTATATTTCTCATAAATTATATTGGTCTGCAAAACAAATGTATTCGGAGAACTTTGCACACAACAAAAATCATGAAATAATTTGACAAAGTTAACTCCACCAAGCACTACTTGAACCTCCTGATAAGTCTTAATAAGCGTTGTGAGGTTGAGCACCTTAGAAAGAATAGTAAAGTATCTTGTGCAAACCATTACTTTCTTTCAAAATAAATACCACTTATTCTTAAGTACACCGGATCACAATAAAAAAAAACAACAATAAAATTATATGATCCCCCAAGCACTACTTTGCACCCTGATAAGTCTTAATGAGTATTGTGTGTGCAAAGCACCTTGGTAGTTGTACATTTTTGTGCATTGAAGTGAGTGGATGTAAAATTATTTGTGTTTTATTGTGCTTTTACTTTACATAGTACTTGTATTTTTGATTAAAACATGTGTTTACTCTACTCAAAAATACACTTATGTGCACATCATTATCTTCCATAACACTTCTTCTCATGAGTATTGGATCCTAACGCTAATTCTATGCTACTCTTTATTTATGAAATGCACTGGATAACCTAGCATGCTTTCTACAATGTTTGGTATGTTTTGAAATTGTAAATTAAAATAACATTGTAGTAATCAATTTTTGATAAGATTATTTCATGCTTGGTTACTGTATTGTCAAATCAAAAATTTTAAACGCAAAATGATTTACATAAACATCTTCTTTTTGAAACTAACTCATATATCTTTTTATGGATTATCCTTGATTAAAATAAGATGTTTCATGTATTTCTACAAGTCTTCCGCATCATCACCATATAATTTTTACCTTGTGCTTTCATGCTTATATCAAGTCTAAAATCTCAATTTTTCTTAAAAACAAGTAGTAGACTTGCTTGGTAAAATTTATATTAACTATTCTAACACGCATATCATTTTTATGCTAAGAACTCTAATTTATCTCTATATAAACTTTTATGCTAAACACTCCTCCAACAAGTGAAATATTGCTTATAAAACATCCTCTTATTATTGAATTTCAAATCAAACTTTACTTTTGTGTTTCTAATTGCTAAAAGGATGTTGTTTCTTTCTTCCAAAAATGCTTTAACTCTTATCTTTAAAAAGCTTGAAACTCAAAACACATCTACTTTTTGAACTCTTATTATGATGTGTCTTTTTCAAAATCTTCCGCAATGCTCAATCTCTGATTCATTCATAATTTTCAAAATAGCTATGGGAGTGTTCTCATAAAGACAAATAAAACTATAAACCCATATGCTATAAAAATCCATATGATTTAAATGCGTATTGTTTCCAATAATTGCTATCCTTGACTTCATTTCTCACCATAGCGGGGGCGTAGGGTTGTAGACATTAGATAACCTTATCTCTAGTCATGTCTTGTCCTTAACCGGGGAGGGTTCCAGTGGGACCTTGCGAGGCACTGGGGGGGAAGAGTGCTAGGTTAAGTTTTGTCTAGTGTATGCATATGGGACTAACACCCCAACCTACGTCATGTTTGCAGCTCCTCATGCCCATCCGTCACTGAGTACGGGGCTAGGGTGTTGACATATTGTCTGGGTAGATTGGTTACATGGAAATCATGATTTTTTTTAGGCTTAAAACTCTTATTTAAAGGGGAAATCATTATTTTTTGCTAAACTCTGATTTATAAAAGGGGATAACTACAAACAAACGGGATAAAATAAGTCATAACTCTGATCATTTTCAATGAAAGGCAAGTCTAAAACTCCTTATCATTTACTTAAAAAAGCTCGATCATTGCCTTCTCTTTTATTTACACATTTTTAGTGCTCTGTTTCCCTACCCACTTTTGCTAATAACAAAGGGGGAGAACTAACATGATAAAATGCAAAAGGGGGAGAACTAACATGATAAATATAATCTGCTATCCAAATAAAAACCCAACATGATTGATTAAGTTGATAGCATACATATTAGGGGAGCATTCACATAGGGGGAGCATACATTTAGGGGGAGCAATTCTAAATGCTAAAATAAATAATTATCCTAGAGTTATCACTCTCACACACACACACAAGTAGAGTTTCATCATGCTTATCTATTAATGTTTTGTTTTATCATTAATGGATTTGTTATTATCAAAAGGGGGAGCTTGTTGGAACATGGTCTTCCGCATCTCCTAGGTTTGAGAATAACAAATCCTATGTGTATTTGATCTTGTGTGTTTAAGTGTGCAGGTTAGCATAGTCCATATGACTTAAGGAGTACTCATGATGACTGCCCCCAAAATTGAGGCCAAAATTCGAACGAGCTCACTATCGCCGGCGGTAGCGATAGCGCCCGACGATAGCGTTGATTAGCACGATTCCAACTGTGTTTTTAGAAAGAGCTAACGCCAGGCGGTAGCAGATAGCGCATGCGGTAGCATGGCGCATAAGAGGCATAGAGTAAAATGTTGCCACGGATTGAAGATCCTGCCGCGTGAAACTTTTCCTAATCCGGGCTAGCGCCGGCGGTAGCGTGAAGGCTATAAATCCAACACTTTGGCTCCGAATTCTTCATCCTCCTGCAATCACAAACTCCAGAGCTTTGTGCCACAGCAGAGAGAGGAAGATTCAGAGCGATACTCCCACAATTCCATAAAGCCTAAAGGAGATCCGTGGAGAAGATTTCAACATGCGTCATCATCGTGACAAAAGGCCGCATCGACTACGATCATACTCTGCGGGCCTTCGTCCACTTATCCAAGAGATCCACATAGAGGGAGTTTTTATATTATTGTCTTTTCATTTCATATCTTTTCTGTAAACGGTAGTGAAATCTCCTCGTGTTGGCGACTAGGTCTGGGGTAGGACTTAGGGCTGAAAATCGCCTCGTGTAGGCAACTAGATCTAGACTAGGTCTAGGGGTGCTCGAGGCCTTTCTGGGGATAGATTGGCTAGAGCGGCTTGAGGCCGTATCTGGGGAGAGATCGGCTAAAGCCAACCGGTTCGTGGGGATACGAGTCGGTATAGAAAACGAAAAAGAGTTTTACTAGTCGCCTTCGATTTCTAGCGTCATAGAAGTCAAGTTTTGTAAAACATTATTTGATACTAATAAAGCATGTCTCTTCTTCTGTTTTTACTAAACTTCTTATTATTTTAATATTGCATTATTTCAAAGTTTTCTAAATATAATCTTAAGTTTTTAAAACCCTTATTCACCCCCCCCCCCCCCCCTCTAAGGGCGCCGACCGATCCAACAGAAATTGCATAATGAAAGACAGAAAATTGAAATTGCATAATGAAAGACAAAAATGCAATCTCTACCCGAATAGGTAGAGGGGAAGTAAATGCGTGAGCGAGTTCTACCCAAACGGGTAGACGGGAAATAAATGCGTGAGCAAGTTCTACCCAAATGGGTAGACGGTAAATAAATGCGTGAGCGAGTTCTACCAAAACGGGTAGATGGGAAATAAATGCGTGACAATAATGGAAATAAAACAAAAACAGAAAATAAACAAAAACATAAAATGACAAAAACGGAAAATAACGAAAGCGGAAAATAATGAGAAAGAAAATAACGAGAACAAAAATTACGAAAGCGGAAATTGCGACAAAAAAATTACGAGAACAAAAATTGCTTCGAAATGAAAATAAACAAAAACATAATATTCGGCTCTAATCTGTACCGCTTCAAGGAAGAAAAAGAACAAAATTATGATGGAGAATAATTTTGAATTTAAGCGAGAAAACAATATTATGGCGGTAAATAAGCTTAGAAAGAGAAAAAAGCGGAAATTAAAGTTGCGAAAATTGAAGCTAAGCTACGAAATGAAATTACAGGACAGAATTGAAATTGCAGGAAATATAGCTAAATTAAGAATGAAAATTGCACGATAGAAATGAAATTGCAGAATTGAAATTGCACGAAAGAAATACTAAACTTATTTATTGCCATAATAAAAGAGTTATAAAAAATTAAAAACAATTACACTAAAAATAAAATAACAAAACATTAAAAAAGAAATTACAAAAAAAAGAAAATGGGCAATCCGAGAGGGGGAATTAGTGAGGGGGTAAGCCTCTATTTATATAGAATATTTGGTGTATTGGGGAAGCTAGGGGTGCGGATAGAGGTTTCTGGAAAGGTGATGACCTGGAGGTTGACTGAGGTGAGCTAGTAGTTAACTGGCAGCTGGCTGGAAGGTGTCGGAAGGAGGTGAGCTAAAGGTTGACTGGCAGCTGGCGAGTTAGGATGCAGATAAAAGGAGTGAGCTGGCGGGTTCTGGAAGATCGATGGGAAGGCTTACTAATCGACGGGAAGGAGC
Organism: Dactylorhiza incarnata; assembly: GCA_033032865.1. Taxonomy (NCBI): domain Eukaryota; kingdom Viridiplantae; phylum Streptophyta; class Magnoliopsida; order Asparagales; family Orchidaceae; genus Dactylorhiza; species Dactylorhiza incarnata. The sequence continues at coordinate 11,581,873 of JAWHQI010000031.1, forward strand.
TCTGATCAACGGGAAGACTTGTTGATCGATAAGAAGGTGCTCTAATCCACGGGAAGGCATGTTGATCGACGGGAAGGCGCTCTAATCGACGGGAAGGACGAGATTAAATCCAGGCAAAAAGCGCTCTGGCCTAGTTTCGATCCCCCACCTGGGGAGAGAACATGAAGATCCTTCTCCACAAGCCCAGCTGCTCTTATTTGTTATACTCTGTGAATGTGGAGGTTAGATCTTAAATTAACTCTAGAGGGGGGTGAATAGAATATTAAAACTTTTTCCTTAGTTTTATAGTGGAATTAAAATAGTGATATATATATATGTATAGAGTGATTTATAAAAACTAAAAAAAATAAATCAACGCAGCACAAGCACAGAAAAGTAATGCAATCACAGAAGACACAAGGAGCTATAGTAGTTCCCCACTAAACTTGGGTACGTCTACTCTTCTACCCCTTGGTAGGAATCCACTAGGATTTTTGATCAGGTGCCATAACACTAATGAGCTTTTGATAAGGTGCCCAAAAACCAAGCAGGATTTTTTGATCAGGTGTCTTGCCACCAAGAGGTAAACTTTTGAAGGGAGTTTTAACCCTGTACAGGAATGGGATGGAAAGGTTAGAATGTTCTTCTCTGTCAACTATCTGAGAGAAGACTCTAGTGGATGTTGATGTAGAAAAATGCTCCCTCTGTCTGATATGAAGTTGTTTGACAGTATGAAGATGGAAGCTTCTTCTTGAATGAGTGATCTTCCTGTAGCTGATTAAACTGAGAGAACAAGTTATTCAATTTGTTGTTGCTCTTTTGAGATCTAAACTTGCAGCAAATGACTGAGAGAAGTGTTGATGATGTTCTCAGTATGTAAGTGCTGCTAGAGGAAGGAGATGAAGATCTGTGTGCTTTTTATTCTTCTATTCTTCCTGTATTTCTCTTTTTTCTTTCTTTTTCTTTCTGTACAGCAATATGTGTTATGTTCTGTACTCTTATTGTCGTGTAAAAACTATGGAAGAATAATCTGCTATATCTTCTGCCTATTTTCCCTTTTGAAATCTCTGATAGACATTAATTGCAAATCCCTTATATTAAGGAATAAATATATCTGAAAAGATATTTTGAAAACACAAATCTGCTGCGCCGTTTATCTTTTTCCTTTTCCATGGATATGTCCTTTTCCGAGGAATGTCAACGGCTATAATCTTTGAATAATGAAAGGAAATGTATTATCCTTACTTATCTGGAAAATTAGATCCGTTGCTATAGTCGATCTGAGTTCAGAGAATGGAATACTATAATCTATCTGAAACTTTCTGAACTTAAATAAGAATTCTTCGATCTGAGTAAAATTCGTCGATCTCAATAAATTTCGTCGAACGCAGATTCGTCGATCTCAAGATTTTAGTCGACCTCAGAGAAATTTCATCGATCTCAGAGCTGTGTTCGTCGATCAGATCATCTGATAGAGATTCATCGAACGCGGACTGGAGTTCGTCGAACGAAAGGATTCGTCGACCGCTGAACCTGGATAAATTCGTCGACTGCTGAGACTTGATAAAATCATCGACCGCTGAGCTGAGCAAAATCGTCGACCGCTGAAACGGGATCTGTTCGTCGACCGCTAAAATGGGGTCTGTTCATCGACTGCTGAAACTATCTGTTCGTCGACCGCTGAACCGCTGAGACGGGATCGTCGACCGCTGAGATAGATGGATTTCATCGAGCGCAGAATGAACATCTTTCATCGACCACAGAGCGCCGTTCGTCGAACGCAGATAGCCATTCATCGAACGCAGAGAACATGCCGTTCGTCGAACGCAGAGAGCTTGCCGTTCGTCGAACGCAGAGAGCTTGCCGTTCATTGAACGCAGAAAGCGCGCCATTGGTCGAACGCAAAGAGCACGCCGTTCGTCGAACGCAGAACCTGAATGATTTCTTGAGTTCTAACAGCCTAAACTCTTGACCCATTGACTATACATTGGGGTCAACTTGATCCTACTCAACAGATAGTGATCCTAGCCCAAATCAGTAATAGGGTTGTTCCAACAATCTCCCCCTATTTGGGTTAGGATACTATTTGACAAAAATTTAAAACAAACAAAACAATAATAGAATCAACATAGCATAAATATATCTGATATATTTTAAATATTTTATCAGATATAAAATAAATAATACTCTGAGTTCTGAAATTACATTTCAATAAAAACAGAAATGATAAACCTTTTGACATTCTGAAATCTGCTTTCTGAAATCTGATTAGCTGAGCTTGTATCTGATATATTTCAGCTTTCTGAATTGTTGATCTGAACATCTGTTCTTCTCTGAATTTGATATCTGTTCTAACTTAATCTGCTTTAACATCTTCCTAAATCTGTAATCTGAATCTGATTTTGTATTGAATCTGTTGCTTCTTTATGCATCATTTGTCTCTTTCATAAGATATGTTAGCCTAAGAAAATATCTCCCCCTGAGAATATCTCCCCCTGAGACTGGAGGTTCTTCAGCTTTCTCTCCTTGCCTAGTTCATAGAACATCTAACTGAAAACATGCTCCTTCAGCAGCATTTTCCTCTGAGAGCATCTCCTCCTGAGAGTATCTCCCCCTGACACACAGGAGCTTCTTCAATACATCTCCCCCTCCCTAGTTTCAGGAAGACCTGGAGCTAGGCCCCTAGAATAAGGGACTTTTGAGGAGGTTGGGAAGGATGCAAGATTGACATTGCTATTATTCCTGCAAAATGAAATAGAGATCAAGTGCAAAGGGAACTAGAAAGAGAAGCAATTCTATAGGCATTTATATTATAAAAAAAAAACTTAGTTTGATATTGAAGGAAATGAGGTGATAAATAGAAATTTTAATTTTTATCATGTTGAATCTCCATCTATCATTCCTAGCTGATTTATAAAGAATATATGTTTCTTTTCATCCAAGGGTTTGGTGAAAATATCAGCTCTTTGCAAATCAGTAGAGATGAATTGTAGGCAAATCTTATTTTTATCCACATTATCCCTGATAAAGTGGTGCCTGATTTCTATGTGTTTAGCCCTACTATGGAGAACTGGATTTTGTGTTATAGATATTGCACTAGTATTGTCGCAAAATATAATTAAATTATTTAAGTTGACACCATAGTCTAGGAGCTGATTTTGTATCCACAATATCTGTGAGCAGCAACTGTCTGCTGCTATATATTCAGCTTCAGCTATTGATGTAGACACAGATGTTTGTTTCTTACAAAACCAAGACACAAGCCTATCACCAAGAAACTGGCAAGTTCCTGATGTGCTTTTCCTGTCTACTCTGCATCCAGCATAATCTGAATCTGAGAATCCAGTTAATTCAAATTCAGATGTTGTTGGATACCAAAGTCCTAGATTAGGGCAACCCTTTATATATCTCAAAATTCTTTTTAGTAAAATTAGATGAGATTCTTTGGAGTTAACTTGAAACCTAGCACAAATACAAGTAGCAAACATTATATCAGGCCTACTTGCTGTTAAATAAAGTAATGAGCCAACAATTGCTCTATATACTTTTTGATCAACAGGTTTCCCTGATTCATCATTATCAACAACAACATTTGAGGGCATGGGTGTTTTCATGGTGGAAGAATCAGACACACCAATCTTTTCACTAATTCCTTAGCATACTTAGATTGGGATATGAAGATTCCATTTGGAGTTTGCTTCACTTGAAGACCAAGGAAGTATGATAGTTCACCCATACTACTCATTTCAAATTTAGATTGCATTAGATTAGAAAATCTTTTTCATAAGTTTGAATCCGTAGAGCCAAAGATAATGTCATCTACATATATTTGAACTAGTAGAGTTTGATATTTTTGTATCCTGAAAAATAGGGTTTTATCTACTATGCCTCTACAGAATTTATTCTCTAAAAAAGAAAACTAGCTAAGGTCTCATACCATGCTCTGGGAGCTTGTTTAAGACCATAGAGAGCTTTATTAAGCTTAAATACAAAAGAGGAGTGAGTTGGAGAGATGAAACCTTGTGGTTGTTCCACATAGACTTCTTCTTTGATTTCTCCATTCAAGAATGCACTCTTTACATCCATTTGATAAACCTTGAATTTCTTGTATGCAGCAAATGCAAGGAAGATCCTGATTGCTTCTAACCTTGCAACTAGTGCAAAATTTTGATCATAATCTATTCCTTCTTCCTGTGAGTATCCTTGAGCTACTAGTCTAGCTTTGTTTCTTACAATATTGCCATCTTCATCTAGCTTGTTCCTGTAGACCCATTTATTTCCAATGACTGGATGATTCTTTGTTCTAGGAACCAATTCCCAAACATTGTTTGTCTCAAACTGATTGAGCTCCTCTTGCATAGCAATGATCCAGTTGGGATCTTATTCTGCATCTTGTAGGGATGGAGGTTCAATCTGAGAGAGAAAACAAGTGTGCATCATATTCTGATTAGCTTGATGCCTTGTTTGGACACCATTTGATATGTCTCCAATTATTTGAGATCTGGGGTGATCTTTAATTTTGACATAATCAACAGGCATAGTGGGATCAGCATTATTTGTAATTAATTCCTCTTGTTGAATGTTACTTAATGCTTGATAAGTAATAAAATATATGTATTTTTAGTATAGTTATTGGTATAGTTTTAATTAATATTGTAAATTTTCTATGTAAATTAATGAATAAATTGCTTGTTTTATTATTTTCCTTACTAACTTAGATTTATTTTTGTTTTTGCAGATTTTGGCAATCTTTGTCAAGTCACGCCCTAAGTCACGCCCGTGACCCAAGGGCGTGTAAGCTGTGTTCGACGAAAGTCGAGCTGCATTTGACGAAAGCGCTCTGCCCTGCATTCGACGAAAGCGCCCTCCCCTGCATTCGACGAAAGCTCTCCGAGCTGCATTCAACGAAAGCTTTCCAAGCTGCGTTAGACGAACTCCCTCTGCCCCAGCGTTCGACAACCGGCAAGCAGCGTTCGACGAATCCTTCTCAGCGTCTAGCATTCAACGAATATCAAGCTGCGTTCGACGAACTCCCTCTGCCCCAGCGTTCGACAAACGGCGAGCATCGTTCGACGAATCCTTCTCAGCATCCAGCATTCGACGAACATCGATATGAGTTCGACGAACTCTCTCTGTCCAAGCGTTCGAAGAATCCAGCGCACACGCCAGCCATCACGCCCCAGTTAAAGCAGATATGTGCCGCCCACTGTCACTCCTATGACACTATAAGTCAGGCCCTGTGCAGCCAAGTTTGACCGCAGACCTTCCAGAATACGGCGAATGCAACCCCTAAAGCACGTGCAAATGTCACGCCCCAGGGTCACGCCCATGACCAGAAGACACGCCCGTGACCTAGGGCGTGTAAAACTAAAATTTTGCCTATAAATAGAGGGGCTCGGCTGAAGCATATTTCATCCAAATTTTGAGTGCTTGTTAGTGTTTTCTGAGTTCTTTGAGTGATTGTGAGTTTTCTTTATGCAATTGAGTTTATGTTTGTTTGTAATTTTTGCCTTTTAGAAATAAAATGTTGTTTTCTCATTTGGATCATCTTCCTTTTTTATTTTTGTTAGTGTGTGTGTGTATGAGTATAACTTTATTGCTTTCATAATTTAGTTTATTGCTTTCATAAAAGTAGTTTATCGCTTTCTTTTAACGCTTTATTTATCGCTTTCTTTTAAACGCTTTCTTTCGATTCAGTCTTTTATTACAAGTAGAGTGCGTGAGTTTATGAGATAGTATTTTTCTTTTTTGTAACTTAGCTTAATTTCAGTCCTTATATAACTGTTTATACCACCCCCATCTTGAATAAGAGGCTAATTTACTTTAGCACTTGTTTAAGTCAGTTGGGCCGGATATTATTTATGCACCTTTATATGTCTTTTATTTCTATACCACCCCCATCTTGAATAAGAGGCTAATTTCCTTTAGCGCTTGTTTAAGACGGTTGTGACGGATACTATTACTGCTTTTATATAAGTCTTTTTATTTCCTTTTTATCCGCTTATATCCGCTTTAATTGAAACCACCTCCTTTCCACTGCGGAGGGTAATCACGTTTGCGCTCTCCCTAAGATTTGGCTCCATATTTCCCGGTAGAGCTCCTTGCTGATGCTCGGAGAACATTTTTGCTAGCTGGCCCACTTGATTCTCTAAATTATTAATCGATCCGGTGAGGTTTCGGATGTTCGATTCATTTGTAGCAACATACTTTGCAAAGAACTCTTCAAGTGGAGAGAGCTTTTGTTGTTGTGGTGGAAAACCAGGTGGATTAAAATTTAGAGGGGGATTTGGATTAAGTGGTTGATTCAGATTTAAGGACGCTGAGCATTTCCTTGGTTGCTCTATGAGAAATTCAGATGATTCAAATAACCCGTATTGCAGGTGTTGTTGTACAGAGCAGAGTTTGTGTTATAGGAAGGTCGAGGAAGATTTCCTATGTAGTCAAACTACTCTTCAATTAAAACATTAATATCCCAAGGCGGAGTGCCGAAGGAAACAGACATCTCCTCCACTTGCTTTGATAAGCGCTCAACTTGTAAACCAAATTAGAAGTAGCGTCTATTTCAAAAATTTCGGCCGGCTTGTTAGGCCGTGCTCAGGGCAAATTCCATTGATACGCATTTATGGCCATTTCCTCAAAAAGCTTTTGAGCATCCTCCGGGGTCTTTTTATTTAAAGTGCCCCTGACGGCCGCATCAACCATTTGCCTAGTTTGGAAATTTATGCCATTATAAAATATTTGTACTTATTGTCAAGTAGGAAGTGCGTGGTGAGGGCATCTCCGCAAAAGCTCCTTGAAGTGCTCCCATGGATCATAGAGAGTCTCCGAGTTGATTTGCATAAATGACGCAATATCTGTTCACATTTTGGCGGTCTTTGCAGGCGGAAAATACTTAGTAAGAAATTTTTCCACCATATTGGCCCATGTTGTGATGGACTCCTAAGGAAGGGAGCTCAACCACTACTTGGCCTTAGAATGCAAAGAAAAAGAAAAATGTGTAATCGAATGGCATCATCGGGGATGCCATTGATTCTAAACGTATCGCAAATTTTGAGAAAATTAGAAATATGACAGTTTGGTTATTCATCCGGCAGACCATCGAAGGTCACTACTTGTTACACCATTTGTATGATGCTGGACTTGATCTCAAAGTTATTTTTAGCCACCGCGGGGCGAACAAAACTTGACTGTGTGCCTTCCAAATTCGACCGCGCATAATAGGACATGGTCCTTTACGGGGCCTCATTAGGATTCGGCGCGTTAGGCTCCATATTTTCTATGGTAGTGTCCCCGATCGACTCTTCGAATAATAAGTGTGTATCCTGATCACGAGAACGGCGGCTCCGCAAGAGGGTTCGCTTGATCTCTGGGTCAAAAGGAATATTCAAAGAGCTACCATGGGTCATACACTAGAAAAAAGAAAAGGGGGGAGTAGAGAGAAGAAAAGAAAATAAAAAGAAATAGAAAGGAGAGAGAATAATAAAATAAAACAAAAGAAAGAGAAAAACTTAATTATATATATATATATATATTAGGCAAATTAAGTTAGTCTTGGACTTCCCGAGGTATACCCTGTAAATGGTTCTCAATGGTACTAGGAGATGATATGGGATGATAACCCAAATGTCCCTTTCTAAAATTTAAATTACACCTTTAAGATTTTCGAAATTAGAAAAAGTAAAATAAAAAAAAAGAAAATAATAAAATTAATAGCTATCATCTTTTCAAAATATCTACGCAAAGTCCCCGGTAACGGCGCCAAAAACTTGATATAGAAAAATCCACTTCTTAGGGATTTGGATTTATGAAAATGCGAAGAGATTGATGATGTTTTCCGAAACTATATCCGATGAAGACAAGTGTACCTTATCGTATATAATATAGGATATTTTAGATATACCAAGGTCGTATTCCTTGGGGCGCGTTGATTACTTCTACTTCGAGGATGTCACTATTATCTTATCTAATGATTTTTAAGGTTTTGTTTTACTTAGCTACAAGAGACAATTTGCAAACTAAAGTAAAGTTTAGATGATGGTAAAAAGGATTAGTGCTCAATCTAAAATCACATTGGAGTGAGAATAATCAAGAGAAGGAAAAATAATTTTAATTCCATTTAAATAAACTACTTGACCGTGGAGGTTCCCGAAGCATGAACATGCCTCTCTAAGGGGAAATGCCCAACTAAGCTTAGGAAAAACCAACTGAACTCTCGTTATAAAATCGATTACCTAAAACTTTATTTATGTTGTGAACCCCAGTATTGGATTTGACTCTAATTCGGGAGATTTACATCATCCTCTCTCGAGGGGTGTGTGCAACTCTCTTTACCCATTAGTGATCGATTCATACTTTGAGCCTCTCGGCTAGCTAAGTATGAAAACTTAAGCGGAAACCATGCGTCGAAAATATGGTCTCACTAATTAAAAATCAAGGGTAAATCAAGTATTTACATAAATGGAAAAAGAGAGCTAGGAGATCATAACTAGGTTATCTCATCCTCGGATCATTTTGATCGAGCACTAATGAGAATTAGTTAATCATGGTGGATGGGAAAAAGAGAGATAAATAAGATTGCACGAAGAAAAGCTAATTAAAGTAGAAAGAGAAGTGAAGAAAATAAAACTAATTTTTATTGAAAATCAAAGTGATTACAAGCCTTAACAAGGATTACAATGCTAGAAAAATAAAGATTACAAGCTTAAGAAACTATTGCATGAAAGAAAACTAGGAGAACATTACTTGAAAAGGAGAAAGGAATAGAACATAAGGAAAGAAACATGAAAACAACAACTAAGAGCTCTAGCAGCACCTCCCCCTCTCCAAAATTCTGAACCCTAGACTCAAGGAGACCCCTGGAATTTATAGGAAAAATTTGCAAGCTACACGCCCTCGGTCACGCCCGTGACCAAGGGCGTGAAATTACTGTTCTGCTCAGCTGGGACATCGGCGTGGGGCTTGCATGACAGCGTGGCGAAAATTAGACATTACACGCATGTGACTTGGAGGTCACGACCGTGTACTTGGGCGGCTTTATTTAATGTTGTGTGGACTTGATTACGGCACGACGGGGAGCAGATACCATATGGGGAAGTCATGGGCATGACATTGATCGACATGGGCGTGACTGGGGTCAACTTCTTGACAACGTCTCTACTTCTCGACGGCGGCGACTGGGAGGATCTTTTAAGTTTAAATGCCCTCGGTCACGGGTGTGACCGAGGGGCGTGTAATTGAACACGAGCGTGACTCGATGTGGTTGAGAACAAACTGCGCGACATCCACTCTGGACTGATATTAATATTACATGCCATTGGTCACGGCCGTGACCTATGGCGTGTAATGCAAGTTTTTCCCAACTTTTCCTAAAATTCTGCAAAAATACAAATGAGCTAAATTAGAATCAAATTTCATAAAAGAACTATTTATAAGCTAAAATTAACATGAAAAAGAAGAATTCAAAAATAATTACTAAAATATATACTAAAAATTCATATAAAAACTAGTTATCGCTAATCAACATCTATCATTAGGGCAAACCTAAACCTAAACCAAATCTACATAAATAGAACAATGTTGATTAAACAAATTACAAACCTTTTCACCCTAGCCGGCGAGATGAACCTTCTTCCCTCCCGTCTCAACGACTCGTTCTTAAGAAGAAATGGCGCAAAAAATGTCCAAGGATCTTCAAGAAGGATATGAAATTGTTAGGAATGGAGTAAAACATGCCCAAGAAGAGATTAAAGAAGTGATTCAACTTCTAGACAATCAAGGATTGAAATATATTATATCAGAGCTATCTCTAATTCTCAGAACTGAAGTTCTGGAATTTTACAACAATGTTAAGCTATCATCCTCCAATTCTTCAGTAAAATCAAAGATTGGAAGCATAAAGATAAAGATATCTCCAAGGAAGATGGAGAAGGCCTTTCAACTGCGAGGAAGATGAAGTATCTGAGAAAGACAAGGAAAAGGCCATCAAGTGGTGTGATTACAGTGATGCCAAAATTGGCTCACTGAAGAGGAAATTTTTCAATGAAAGAGGCAAGCTGCTTTCTCATATTTTTGGCAAGGCATTGTTGTGCAAGCCTGGGTAACATGACACAATATCAAAGCACATGTTTGAACTGATGTCAAGAGTGATTTTGAAGAAAAAGACATCCTAGGTAGCTGTCTTTTTCCAAAAAATTAAAGAATGTCTGCAGGCCCCCAACCTTGGCAGAATTCTTTCCATATACCTTCTGAACACATACCTAGAAGAGTTTGTTAAGTCCAAAGGATCCAACCTTCATTACTTGAAAATAATGGACATCAAGACTTGGACAGGTTATCAAGGGTGCTCCCAGTGAGCCAGCCCTCTGAGCTGAAGGAAAAGAAGAAGACAGTGGCCAAGGGTCTGAGGAAAGCCAGAATGATCTGCACTGATTCTAGTCAGAGGTAGAAGAAAATGTCCCCCCTGAGGACACTCAAGTTCCTGCCAGCAGTCCACCCAAAGATGATCAAGGAGGAGACCATGACACTGAAAGTCATGAGGATCATGTTGCTATTGAAGAGCATTAAAAGGATGAAGGTCATGCTGCTGCTGAAGAGCATGAGAATAATAAAGATGCTGCTGCTGATGAAGAGCAAGAGAAAAGTGAGAAGGTTGATCATGTTGAAGCCAAGACAGATGAACAAGGAAGAGATCACACTGAAAGTGATGTTCCTATGTCTCTTGATGCTGATGACATTGTGTTACATATGTCCTCAGATTCAGAAGATCATGAAGTGGTACATATTGACACTATTGCTGATCTACAAAGTAAGATTGCTTTATTTTTATTAAATCTATAAAGAAGGATTAAACTAGTCCCTCCTGAACCCACAGACTACTGGGGAGATGATCAAGAAGGATTGAGTGCCCCATCTGAGGGAGAGCAGCAGAAGGACTCATCAGAAGATGATGATCAGGGTGCTCCAAGTGAGGGGGAGCAAGAAAAGCATGCTGGAGATGATATGGTTGCTGCCTAAAGCTGAGGGGGAGCACATCCCTGCTCAAGTGAAGGGGGAGCATGAAGAACATGCAGTGGAAGCATTCCGAGTTGCACCTGAAGTCCCTCCCACCTCATCTGCTGTTTTAAATGAATTTCTCCTAAGTTCCATCAGTGCAATTATCGAAGGTCATTTGACCTCAATTAAAGATTACATTGATAAATCTGTATCCGTAGTGAAGACTGGAGTTATGACTGAAATTTAGGGTCTTAAGGAAGAAACCTCTTACCTTAACAAGCATATGACCAAATGGTTTGACCTTATAGAGAAATTAGTCATTGCTCAGAATACCATACTGAGATCAACAGACAAGCAACTCCAATTATCTGAGCAAGCCATAAGATATGTCAAGAATTATGTAAGTAAGACCGATGAGGTCATAGAGAAGGCCTCCGATCATATTGAAGAATATGTATGGACCACAACAATAACAATGATTAGAGAGGCAGAAAAGATGAAGGATGAGCTCAAAGCAGATGTAGAAAATGCCTTCCAAACCCTCTCAGGGTCTGTTATTATTGCCTCCCAAAGCTTAGAAGAAAAAGTGGTTGAAGAAGCCAGAAAGGGGGAGGTAGCCAATGCTGAAACCAACTCTGAGTTGGCACTCAAAGTCCTACAGGGAACAAGAATAGCACTAAACCTTCCTCTACTGGACAAATTTAGAAAAGAAGATTTTGATTTGAAGCCCAAGAAAAGTTAGCACAAAATACTCAGCTTGCAAGAAGGAGGAAAAGAGAAGGTGTATTGCTAGTTGAAGAGTTCATGGATAAGCAAAGAAAAGAGCAGGGAAATGACCCTGACTTTGAGCATTGGAGTGATGACTCCAAAAGAATCATTCTAAATGCATGGCTGCACTATGGTCAGGCATGCAAGGATATTGACAAAATATATCCTGCAGAAGAGTGGATAAGGCACCTTGAGAGAAACTCAAAAAGGGAAAGAATCTTCAAAGAGAATCTTGTGAGGAAGCACAACCCAAGGAGGATGCCTTCAAGATATATTCCAAATCCATTTCTTTACTTCAAGAGGCAAGAGAAGAAGAGCAGGCTAGCTGAGATATATGCTGCTGATGCTGGAAAGGAGGCTTCTGTTGATGAGGCTGAATGCTCAAGTTCAACAAAGTAAAAGAAAATTTGATCTAATGTAGTTAATTCATCATATTAAGCGAATGTAAACTGAACAATGTATCAGCATACTGTCATTAATGAATTTGATATCTATGTTGAATTGATTACTTGTGTTAATAGGCCAACATTAGTCAAAGCTCAATATTGTTCTATACTAATGTTTTATATATTCTGTCGTGCCTATATATATATATATATATATATATATATATATATATATATATATAGTCAACAATGTTATTGTTATGTTAAAACAATGTTGTTGTAATGTTGTCATGAATATTATCAATAATCTGTCATGACATTTTTTGTAATGCCTATCTATTGTTAACATTTATTTGTTATGATATCATGACTATTATTTCATACATTGTCATGAAAAGTTTTTTTTGTGGTTATATATCATAGCATTGGTATATGTTCAGCCTTCTTCAAATAGGGGGAGATTGTTGGGAATATTTCCCTCAATGTTCCCTTGATTTGAAGAGGCATCACACATAATGTTAAGTGCATATTGTATTTGATAAACTCTATTTTACATCATGTCTAAGCAGGGTTAATTCATTCCAAGCATTAGAATAAGGTCTGTGGTTTACTATCAAAACTGCTGAGATGACCTCACTGTCTCAGCTGAACAGCTGAGGCGAGGCCAGGAGTCACTGAGAAGGAGTCTGCCTTAGATGAGCTACATTTAGACAGAATCGGCTGAGAAGACTATCTATCTCAGTGGATCCGCTGAGACAAAGATAGCTCAACCACTGAGACAGAAGACTGTCTCAGCCCAACTGCTGAGATAGATTTAAATCTGAAGACAGCATTGGCGGGATCTGCTTTTGGCGCAAGTAGCTGTAAAGCAAGATAAAGTATTCTATTCTCCTCCATACTGTGTCAGGGCCCTTCTAAGAGCCGTTGGAGGTGGAAGAGGTATAAAAGAACAAGTTAGGGCATTTCAGAAAGAGTGCTGGAAAGTGGAAAGAAAACTGCACTGTTTCATTGATGGCTTTCGCAAGTGCTCTCCTCCTGCTTCCTAAACTAGCTAGCATATATAAGGAGAGAAGATAGTTCTTCCAGATTGATTAAAGAAGAACAAGTTGATATTTCCTCATCTGCTGAAGAGAAAGATCAGATAGGAGCAAGGTTTGAAGTTTTACCATTCAGCCCTGCTTCAAGGCAACACCAACCGTGCTTCAACAACAGAAGATAAAAGGCTGAAGGATACATCTTTGATGTCATCTATTGTAAGCATAAATTATAACCACTGTAAGAATAATTTTGTTTTGAGTTTGTAGGGCATTTTGCCTGAGTTGTAGGGTTGTTGAACCTGAGATTGTAAGGTTGTTGAGCCTGAGTGTGTAGGGCTATTTAGCATGAGTGTGTAGAGTTGTACTCCCATCTTAAGGTGTAGGATCTTTGTGGAGGTCTGAGGTAGGGCTTCTTGATAGGTCTGAGGTAGGAAATCGGTGGATTTCTGAGGTGTAAGAGTTAGAGCACTCTAAGAGGTATGGCTGGCTGGGCCTGTGGTAGGGGTTGGAGCAAACCTGAGAGATCCTGTGGGATCTGTGTTGTAAACTCTTGGAGCTGAGTTTGGAGCAGGTCGCCTTGTCTAACATACAGTTAGAAAGGTGTAGAGGGAAAGTGGACTACCCATAGTCACACTATCGTGGGGAACCACTATAAGGGACTGTGTGCTTTCTGTGGTGTGCTTGAGTTTTTGTTTATTATCTATTAACTGCTAGCAGCACTTAAGATATTCAAAGAGACCTATTCACCCCCCCCCCTTCTAGGTGAATTAGACTACTACCCTATAAACTATCACCAACCGAAGTAATCACACGGGCAGTAAGACTTACACAAATTTGGACAATAAGAGATGCTCATGCGATTTTTCTCACGCACGGACAAACTGCCCGTGCGCGAACAAATCACACCAGCGGGGACAGAACACCATTCTAAGCCGCAGATGAACGTGCATGGTCGGATCGATCATGCGTCAAGGAAATGCACGACTGTGCGATTCATGCAGGAATGAAATCTGGGCAAAAAGGATGATCCACCCACCTACACAGCAATCACAAGCTGGGAATACCCTTCGAGCTCAATCCAAATATAGAAAAAGGGTTGGGGAGCACCATGTGCTTACCCCCAACAACATGGAGCGCAAATACACACTAAAATAGGTCTAAGGAGCGCACAATGTGTGAAAGCATATACGAGTGAAATACAAGCGATTATGGCTTGAAAGTGTAGTGCACACATGTGAAAACTGGCCTGGATGAGTCCATAAAATAGTGTAAATAAGTCAATAAAATAGTGTAAATATTAGACTCATCAGTTTATAGTGGTAGAGACTACATGTTCAATACTCCAATGCATACAATGAATAATGCTGAAGATGATGCTTAGAATAGGGTGTTATCCCGGCACAATAACTTCTACCACTGGTGGTAGAACCTCTAAAAAGGCAATATCATCGAGACGGGAAAATTAGCTGGAAAGGAAGGTCGGCTAGAGCCATACATATCAAGTATTACCACGCGCAGTAACGACTAACGCTCAAGGGTAGGTTATGGAAAGGCTGCCATCTCATGACTGATTGAGGAACAGAAGAGGAAGGAGATCTGACGGCGCAGAGGCTATATTGCTAATGCGACGCAGTAGGACTACCGTGGCATGCTAAGAAGGGTTTCATAACTTGGAGCAACATGACTACTATATTTTGCTCAATCAGTGTGCCAAACACTTTACTTATATGATACTGCCCGTTGGTAACTACTACCGCTGGTGCTAGTATCCGAGTCTATTTAAAGAACAGATTTCTTCCTTCCATGATTGATGCAACTAGAGCCACAACTCATATATCTCATGAGAGACTTCATACCATAAGAGAAGAGGCACTCCTGCGGGCAAAACTCAAGATCTAAAAAGAATCTCAAAGGGTGATTTCTACATCGCTTATTCTACACGAAGGAGGAACACAACTACAACTCTGATCTACGGCGTGCCTTCATCATCACCTTCAGAGTCTTCTTATAGGGTGTTTTCTTGTTTTTCATATTCTCTTGTATTCTTCTTTATTGTCGGTAGAGAAATTTGCATGTGTTTGGTGACTAGGTCTAGAGAGGTTTGGGGGAAATTCGCCTAGTGGTTGGCGACTAGGTCTTGCGAGACTTAGGGAGAATTTGCTTTGAGTATGTCGCCTTGGTCTAGGGTTAGATCTACAGGACGTCTTGAGGCCTTATCTAGGGATAGATAGGCTAGAGCCAACTGGTCCTTGGGAGAAGGGTCGGTATAGAAAACCAAAAGGATTTTTACGATTGCCTCGATTTTAAGCGTGATTGTGATCAAGTTTTTGTAATCACTTTTACTGAAATACAATTGTCTTTTAATTTGTCTTTGCAGTCCTATATCTCATTATGCTGATCTAAGCAAAAGGGAGTTTTTTTCGCAAACGTCGAGCGGTAACTACTTCTGTTGGCGGTAGCAACATAGAATCACTTTCTCATGTTTATAAACTTCTTCCTAAATCCATAAAACCAGGCTTTCGTTAAAATATTCCTGATAATATTTTCAACATATATTTACTTTTCTATTTCACATTAAAATATATTAAAATCCTTATTCACCCCCCCCCCCCCCCCCAAACCCCAACCCGCTCTAAGGGCGCCTACAGATCCAATACTAGTGACCTGTGGTAGGAGGTCAGTCATGACCTCTGATGTAGAATATGTGATCTCTGAGTTGTAGGATTTACAGATCTAAGTATGGTTGAGGATTGTCGATTCTAGCACACTACTAGATAGGCGAAGGGATACAGTGAAATTGCACAGTTATACCCCTAGGATTCTCTAGAGGGAAGTGAATTGAGTTTTAAAAACTTTTAACAAAACTTGCTCATAAATTATTACTAAATCCTAGGCATCCATGACTCCAACCAGAATTAAAGCAATCACAGAGTAATAATAATAAACAAGAGACAATCACAGAAAATGCACAATCACAGAATACACCAGAACTTATAGTGGTTCCCCAAAACTATGGGTGCATCCACTCTTCTACCACCCTTGGTAAGAATCCACTATTATAGTGCCGAGTCTTTTGGTAAGGAGACTCTTAGAACCACCGAGTCTTTTGATCAGGAGACTCTTAGAACCAATTATGAATCCTTTGAAGAGGGATTCTTAAACTCTTTTTAAATTTGTTTGAATGAAAAAGATTAAGATATCAGAATAAGAAATCAGAATAAGAAATCAGAATAAGAAATCAGAGGAATTATAGGAGTTAAAGAATTCTTCTAATCAAGATCCTCTCTCAGAAGCACTGAGGATCTTCGAGCACTATAGTGGATGATGAATCATCAGATCTGATGAATCCTTGATAAGCAGAAGGTCAAGGATTATTTTTCTTCATAGATGTAGTTTAAATGATCTTGTTCTTGATTATCTTCTTTCAGAGAAAGGATGAAGATGAATCTCTGCAGATTGAGAGAAGAAATTTGCAGTCCAGAATTCTATCAGGTAGAATGTGAGAGAGAGAAGGGGAGAGAGAGAGATATCCCTTTTGGAATTCTGTATCTATATAATCTTCTGTCGATTCAATTGAATTAGAATGAATCACTTTCCCTTTTGATCGATTCTCCAATTGGAATGTAGAAGGAGAATTATATCTTTCTTTCTATCTGTGTTGACAGCCCCGTCAATGACCTTTAATATAAATTCCAATTTTATCATTTCTGAATCTCAAGAGGCTTTCTTTTTTATTTGTACTCTTGCGACCCGTTAAGATTCAAATAACTTCCATACATATAATCTGTATAATCCTCAAAATCAAATTCAATTTGTATCCATTTCTGATCTGCATTCATCATTGTGATGAATCTCTTCTAACTTTATTTCAACGCACCTTTGAATTCCATTAGAAGCTACATCAAGATCTACTTTAGAAAACCAAAGCTTTGAAAATTACTCTGCTATCGACGTTGTGTCAATTCATTATCGATTTATACGTCGAGAAAAAGAACGTAGTTTTCAACTTCTGACTTTTGCGTCAAATTCCAGTCGATGTTGCATCGAGTTCAACTTTCATCAGTACTTTGAATCCTTCTTGACGCAATATCTCAATCTCCTCAAACCATTTAATTTAGAACAAATCAAAGTATACATCGACTTAGACTTCTGTCACTGCGTTGATACATAGTCGACGTTGCATCCACTACCAATCAAATGAAGCATCGAGTGCCAGTCTAAGTTACCTTTTACTTCCTTTCGAAGTTGCTTTGACTTCCAATCGAAGTTACGTCAACTGATTTTCGACGCAGGTTTAACTCAACTGATTTTTGGTCTCCTTTTGACTAGACTTTGACACCCTAAGGTGAATATGACATTGTAGGACATCTAAAGACCAACTTACCCTCACTATACAACTTGGGTAGTAATTCCTAGAGAATGAAATCACTTTTACATAATTTGTAAGGTAAATCATGATGGTGTTTTTCCCACCTTCTCCCCCTTTTTAGCTTAGCAAATTTTACAGACTCTTAAGTGATTTCAAACATATTGAAAAGGAAAAGAATACAAATACAATCAGATAATGAAAAAGATAGTAACATATAAACTATAAAGTTTTTTGAGATAAAATTTGAAACTTCTGAATGATAAAGAATAATTATTTCCATCATAATTGAATTACCCAAAATAAGAATTCTACTTTTTCTTTGATATGAATTTAGAAAAGGCTTCATAGAGTTTTCTGAATTTTGCTTCCACATACTTAAAGTTAGCAGCTTTTGCCTGTTTTGGATTTTTCTGAATTCTGTCACAACCTTTGAATAGCTTTTCAATATCAATGTTGAAACCGTCAACCGGTCTCTGAGTTCGAACCCACATGGGGGTGTAGCCCGTGCTTACTTCTCCCTCACTAAACTCTTCTAACTAAGGATGGAAAACCTAGAACAGACCCAAGGCTGTAGCGAGGAGGTCCCGCCACACACCCGAAAGATCTAAGAGAGCTTCCCCTCCCAAACCAATGCTCAGTCGGGCACCTCGGAGGGCACTGACAGCCAACTCCAAAACTAGCCTATAGGAGAGAGCTCAAGAGATCTGATCTCCTCCAATGTGCCCTTAAGTGTCTATTTATAGATTTTCTAGTCTTGGACTGCAAATAGCGTAAATCCGCCTTTTGGTTTTACTAATCGCACCCAAAATTGGTCTGCTAACAACCTAACTCCGCTGTTCTGAAGGGCTATTAGCAGCCCACAAGGGGTATCCAGGTCATTTCCCCCCAAAGGCTTTTGGGCGAGTGGTCCGTGAAGGCACCACTCGCCAGGTTCCTTGCCCGTCATACTTCACCGGGAGAATGGGCTCATGAGGACACCATTCGCCAGGCGCTCGACTTGCTCGGCGGGCGAGATCTTGGCCGCTCTCACCTATCAGCTTTGGCGTTATGCGAGTGCCCCGCGAGTGGGGCCTCACTCGCCCGAGGGCCCTTGGACTCCTAGTTTACATTCTGACCCTCCAACAGGGTCTCGGGGACCCACTCGGCAAATACGGGGTTGTACACAATCCCCGCTCTTTGCGAGCGAGTCCTACACTCGGAAAGAAGAGTCCAACCCCAATATTCGGCGAGTGCCTTGCTGACCTGGAGGGAATATTTCTGGTGGGGCCCTCAACTTTGCTATAAATACGGCCCCAGCAGTTGCCTTCAGTGCGCCCATCTTTTAATCACTGTTCCTCATTTTCCCTCTCGGGGTACTCTCCATGACGTTCATGAGTCCGACGCCACGACCTCTTTCAGAAGGGATGATGGCTCATCTCGCCGCCGCACAGGGAGGGACCACTGTAACGCCCCAGGTTTTCTTATAGTCTTGTATGCGGGGAATGCAAGATGGTAATGTCTTAAACATGATATTATCATTGCGTAGTGTAAATGTGAGAGGGCGTTACCGTTTCGTCGTCGTCGTCCGACAAGTAATCCTAGATCGAGTTATATATATATATATATGTGAGTGTGTATGTATGAAGTTTTATGCATGTATAGGCAAACATACTCAATTATGAAAATTCAAATGGGAAGGTTTGTAGGTAGGTAAATATATAATTATATATATGTATATGTACAAGGATTATATAAAAATTATATATATATACATTATATATATATGTATGTATAAAACATAATATATATATATGTGCAAGTCAATGTATACAAATTATAGATAAAGGTTTTATTTAAGGGCCCCCTGTTGATAATATGCATGTATAAGTCCTGTTAAAATAATAATAATAATAATAATAATAATAATAACATATATATATATGTTGTATACATTGATGAGGAAAAAAAAAGCTTTCAGTTCCTTTTTCCCCTTCCCCGATAGCTGCAGTATGCCGAGCGAGGTTAGGGGCGAGCTAGGGTTCGGCGTCGGGACCGTCGGAGGAGGCGATTTAGAGGTCGCCGGAGCTTGGCTTCATCGTTGGAGTAAAGAATCGGTGAGCCTCGTCGGGATCGGCGGAGGTCTTGCGGTTTTACGGCCGTAGCTTTCTTTTCGTCGAGTGGCGTCGGCTTCCGAATGAGGCAAGAAAACCCTTCTTCTCCCCCTTCCTTTCCCCCTTTCCCGTTACTTTTCTAGTATGGTGCTTGTGCTGGCATTTACCTTACCCGGTTTTGATGCTTGGGGGAAGCTTGTTCTGGCAGCTTTCCCTTAGTTGTTTTGATTCCCTGCTTTAGAATTAATTATTGTGTTATTTGGGAGCTTGTGCTAGCTGTTATTCATTCCTTATGGGGGCTGTTGTTATGTTCTCTTTACGGAGGGCTGATGTTATACATTCTTTATAAGGGCTGCTATGATTAAACCAGTTGAGAGTTTCAATTTTATATGGGGCTGCTATGCTTATTCTAAATGGGGTATTTGTTGGGGCCTATTTACACCTCCAGGTTTTTGACCTCTCTTCTCGTAGGGCTGCTCTTGGAGTTTGCATTTGGGGTTGATTCTTATGTGTGGGGGCTGCCTCATCCTTGTTGATTTAGGAGCTGCTGTCTTTAAATTGGGGGCTGATGCTGTTTTTAAATGGGGGCTGCCTTGTTTCCATTTTTTTTGTTAAAGGGGAGGGCTGCTGCCGTCTTTAAACTGGGGGCTGCCTTATATACTTGTGCCTATACTCTAATTGGGGCTGCTGTGTGCAAACCAGTTGGGATTCTTTTTAGAGGGCTGCATCTATTTCTGTTTTTCTTCCTTGTCTAGCTAAGGGCTGATGTTATTGTCATTTGTGGGGGCTGCTCTTACCTTTGTCCACTATTTGGGGAGCTGCTGTATTATTATTAATTGGGGCTGTTTTCATGCTATCATGTTGGGGGGCTGCTCTTATAATACCTATTAATTAGGGCTGTTTTCATACTATCATGTTGGGGGGCTGCTCTTATAATACCTATTATTTGGGGCTGTTTTCATGCTATCATGTTGGGGGGCTGCTCTTATAATACCTGTTAATTGGGGGTTGTTTTCATACCTTATTGTTGGGGGCTACCTTTGCAATACCTTGAAATGTGGGGGTTGTTTCCTTATACTTGTTAATTAGTAATGTGGGGGCTGCTTCTTATCTTTATTAAATGGGGGCCGCTTCTCATCATTGTTAATTTGGGGCTGCAATATATATATATTTCTTCTTGTATTGGGGGCTGCCTTTGTATGTTAAGGTTGGGGGAAATCCTTTTATTAAGGTTGTTAGTTTGTTTGGGGGCTGCTCTTGGCTTTGTCTAATAAGGGGGCTGCTGTTATGTTGATTATGTTGGAAGTTCTTTGTAAATTCCCATGGTTTATGATAATAAACACTTGATATATAAACCTCTGCGCCTATACGCTAGGAAATTTTCTTGGTATAAACTTAAGTAAATTACCGATTTGTAAATTTTCCGGGTTTAAGTTTGAGGGCTAGGTATTTTATACTTAGGTTTATGCAAAGTTAAATTTCCTAGGCTATATGCTAGGGATTTCGTTCTATTGGGAGAGTTTGAGCCTGTCAGCTCTTAGTTTTATGCGGGGTTTCTCCTTGGTCTTTATGTTATTGGTTAAATCTTGGACTTATCTGTTTAGTTAAGCATAAGTGGTCTTGCTCGGAAATCAAGTTTCTTCTTTGACATAAAGTCCTCCAGTCAATTTTGATTAAGATTTTCCTATTGACTGTTGTTGAGCCTTTCTCGTCGACTTTGATATAAGTCTTTCTCGTCGACTTTGATATAAGTCTTTCTCATCGACTTTGATATAAGTCTTTCTCGTCGACTTTGATATAAGTCCTTCTCATCGATTTCTTCGCTTATTCTGAATTGTTTCCTCATATATTATATGTTCTTTCGCCGGGTGATCCCGGGTATCTTAAGCGATGTTATCAAGCATTTTAGTCTTTTCGTTGAGACTTTTTAGATAAAGCTATGCTTTATTCTTTGAGTTGTCCGGTATTTGATTGGCGACCGGTTATGGTATTGTTTCGTGCCTTATTCGTCGTATTGTTATGAGAAGTTCGTTGGGAGTCAAGTTTGGACTCACCAAGTGTTTTCAAATGAATCGTTGAGTAGTGTTTATTTCTTTGTGACCCTATCCTTAGGGTGATATAGTGTTGGTATCTCGGGTTACGTCCTGTGTCTTAATTGAAACTTAATTTGATTATTTAGAACCTTTGTTTTAAGCCTTGTACGGTGGGTAGTTTTGGGTGGCAGTGGATAGAGTACCACCACCCGGATTTGGTTTTTGGGTGGCAGTGGATAAAGGACCACGACCCGGTTTTGGGCTGCGGGCGTTAGTGGAGATACCATCGTCGCAGTGCCTTCTTTTGGGGGACGCTTTTCCCTCGAGCTGATCAGTCTCAAGTTCTTAAACATATATGCTTATATATGTGTATTATGATATTATATGTATGACCATCACCTCTGAGCCGCATTGGTGGACACGTGGTGGGCTTTGATTGTGTTGACTATTACCTTCTGGTGCAGGCTTTTCTTCTTACCGAGTGCACTCGTTTGAGCTGGCTCGGGTTGTTGTAAGTTTATAGATGTTTACCTGCTTAGTTTTCCTTTCTGCACTCTCTTATTTCTCTTACTGCTAATCTTGGTTTTCTTGCACCCTCTTGGGCTGAGGCATTCTTTTCTTATGAATGTCTCAGGTTCAGGTTTTTAGCCGCCGTAGGAGTTAGAGCGGCGTCGTTCAGTGTTCCTGTCGAGGCCCTTCCCCTCTTAGGTAAGGGGCAGTTGCTTAGTTGTTGTCTCTCCTTTAGCTGTTTCTTTTCCTTCTTCCCTGCGGGTTCGTGTCAGCTGTTGGCGCCCGTATGGCTTTTTGTTTAGATTACCTACTGTTTGCTTTGCTGTTACTTTGAGTACTTCACTTACTTGCTCTCTGGGAAGACTTTTCGCTAAAATGTAGTAGTTGCTTTATTGATATAAAAACGTCGTTCTTGCATATCATGCTTTTTAATAAAGATCGCATACTTTGAAATTCGTAGAAAAAAATCCTTTCTTACTATACTAAACCTAGAGATGTGCATATCATTTCTGGAAATGTTTATTTTCTTGCTCATGTAGGCTAAAAGAAACAAACCTATTTTCTTCTGCGTATTGATGGCGCAAATCTCACACACCGCTATAGGCGGTAGCTCGACTGCGACACGAAACGGCAGTGTACCGATCGTTCAAGTAATAAAAATTGGGAATAAATCCCCGAGTGTCGGTCTCTTGAGGAACACAGTAAGGTGGAGTTAAATGTCGAGGAAGGACTTGAGATTGAAGTCCTTAACGTCGGATGGAATGCGGAAACGGGGTGATTGGGCTTTTGGAAAATAAAATAAAAGCTATCAACTACTCCTATGCAATGCCGCTATGCAAAGCTTCGCTTGGCGGGATGGAGACTAGGCAGGCCTTGAGCGCGCTGCGTCGCAAGGGCGGATGGACGAGAAGGCTAATGGAATCGAACTATGCAGGCCTTGAGCGCGCTGCTTCGATAGGCGAATGGATTACGGGCCGCGATGCCACGCTTCGGTAGGCGAATGGGCGAGTAGGCTAGTGGAATGAGGGTCGCAAGCACCTCTTCGACAAGCATGCCACTAGCAATTGCTAGTGCGGCACCGGACAACCAACAAACCACACCACAAGGCGCACCTCAATAATATAAACAAAAATACTCAATCACATAGACATAATCAAGTAAAAATGCTGTTTAATCAAAATACACTTCATCATAATGTTAGATCTAGTTGCAAATACATCAATAAAAGGAGAACAAGGCAAGAAATCGACCGAATCCGAAGGCTCGTTGAAGATTCACGGTTGGAATCGCCGGGTTGTCAATCCGCGTCCAAGCTCGGTCCACAACTACGTCCGGGGTAGAGAGAGCTGTCACGACTCTCCAATGGACCCGTCTTCTTCGTGTCACGATCCGGTGGAGGTTGCCAACTTCCTCTTGCTCGATGGAGATAGCGGCTAGGTCTTCCTTTGGAGCTCTTGGATGAAGGAGGAGGCCGAGAGGAAACTCCGGCTCAAGATAGGCGTGAAGAGCAAGCCCGGAGCACCTCTAGATGGTGGGCGACGGTGGAGGGGCGAAACTGGGCGGAACCGGGCGGAAAACGGCGGCTGGAAGCGAGATGATGACCTAAAATCGCGAGCAGGGAATTTATAGGCGCTGGAATTAAACAGTGCGCACGGTCAGTGGCGCACGACCAGTGGTCGTGCGCACTGGAATCCTGTGATCGTGCGCTCTGCCTGGACAGAACCTGCAAAGACAGAAATTACAAAATAACATGTTCGCACGACCAGTGGCGCACGACCGGTGGTCGTGCGCACTAGCGTCAGTGGTCGTGCGCAATAGATGAAACAGAACTCAGAAATTTAATGGTCAATGCGCACGAGCAGTGGCGCACGACCGGTGGTCATGCGCGCTGGAGTTGATGATCGTGCGCATTACACCAAACAGAACTTATGAAAAAAGCGTTAAGTGCACACGATCAGTGGCGCACGACCAGTGGTCGTGCGCAATAGAACCAGTGTTCGTGCGCTGTGTTCCTGTGCAGAATTTCACCGGAAACACCTGCACGACTCCTGTTCTAGCGTACAACCACCAATCCGGCCACTAAAAGTGGCACCGAACAATGCATGAAAACTGCTAATGAAAATCAACATGAAATCACACCAAAATGGGCCAAAAGGTGCACCTAGCATGGGTTAACAAATATGAACTAAAACAGGGCTAAAGTGCAGTGAAATGACTAACTAAACGGCCCAGATGAGTCCATAAAAGTGTATATGATCAGGACTCATCACACCCCCAGACTTAACTGTTTGCGCGTCCCGAGCAAACAAATTCTAAGCGAACGGGGAAAGAAAAGTAGATGGCTTAAAACTACAATGCAGAGTACCATGCGAAGTCGCATGCTCATGTGCATAAGAAAATTAGTAGAAAAGACTACTGATTATACAAACAGTTTATAAATTTCTAAAAGAGTAAAAGCATATTACAACTACTCAAAATGGTGAACAATGGTGAATCAGTCGGTCATGCATACGGAGAAAGTAAACTAAGCGCTGAGACGAGCATTGCTCAAGATCGGGGTACGGGACAAACTCCACTGAAATCCATCAGTGTCGGTGACCATAAGCTTGCCCGGTCACATTCTCTCCACGGCACTGGTTTGACTCAAATGCGTGAATCAATAGGACTTTAGGTTTTAAATGGGGCTTGGGTTTAGGTGAGGATAAACAAAGATAAAAACGACGGCTCAAGCACTAAACCCAAATGAGCTAATGCAGGAAACTATCCTCATTCGCCACACAAACACGCGGGTACACAACACCCCCAGACTTGAACTTAACAGCATGGGTGCGTGCACCGCCTACTCCCAAATATAAATCGATATAAAAAGATTTTCAATGAAACTTTACTTCTCTTTCCTTTCTTTTTACTTCTTTTCTTTTTCTCAATTTTTTCTTTTTCTTATCATTTTCAGCAAATAACCAATAGGACGCATCCACATCTTCACAAAATACTACCACAATCAACACCACCAACTCATGAAAATAATAAACAGCTACAGCTCATATTTGGGTGTGCGACTAGGATTGGCATTTAGGCTTTGGTGAAATGAAAGTGGGGCTGAATCAAAGAACGGGTAGGCACAACTGGGCTAGCGAGGATAAAGCGGTAGGGATAGGCACAAAAGCTCAACCGGGCCAAAATGATGGCCTATATCACATTCACGCAATTGACTAACCGTATACCCATGCTTCAAGAATCGCTTGGGGCAAGTTCTAGCCACCGAGAAAGATTCTCCTTTCTCCCGACTCAAGCAATACGAATCTAGCGATCGTTTACACACATCCCTATGCTACCGTTTGATTCACACCGGATTCATCATTTGAGTAGAGTAAACAACATTTACACTAATAGAAAAATATAAAACCATAAGTATAAAGAGAAGTCTAATCTACGCAAATTTCTATGCAACCGAGCACTCGACTAGGAGCACTACTAGAGTCAACATTATACTCTGCTACATAATTCTAAACCATCACCTAGATTTTCCCAAATAAGCGGAAGAATTAAATTCACAGCAGAGCGAACAAACAGATGAGTACGCGCTCAAGCGGGTGTTGTGGTGTATGCAATAATAAAAATACACTTCTGATATGCAAAAACGTGTACACGTGTAGTGAACACTCGGTACACTCCCCCCCAGACTTAAACTAAACAATATGCGCAAAATGCAGCTATGAAATTCAGAATAATGCTAGGGAAAGAGGGTACCCAGTGCTCAGAAATGAGCACACCAGAAGATTGGCGTGAAAACCTGGACTAAGCTGCAGCGTCCGTCATCCAGAAAAGATACCTGCAGGGGTCAGCTCCGCAAAAACAGAAGAAAATAGAAAACTGAAAAGAAAATACTACTAACTAAACATGATTAGATAAAAATAGAAATGCAGAAAAGGAAGATAACTACTGGGGTTATTGTCATCCCAGCACGACTTATTTGGCATTTGTACAGTTCTAGCTAATGGGCCTATGAAAAGAAAAGTGGACAGGTAACTGTTCTAATATGCGTGTCGGTAGCTGGTACCGATACGGAGATAGAGCAGTCACCCCTCTACCTACATATAAATAAAACCTGCCCATCACAGGTAGAGGGAAAAGAAAGTAAGGAGAGGAGGAGGCCTGGTCCTCACTCATCTTACCAAAAATATCCTTGCCCAGCAAGGTATCGTCTGTGGCAGGTCCGCAGGAGGAGAAGGCAATGAGTGGAGCTTCCTCAACGGAGGGGGAATAAACCTCCTCACATGAGAGGATACTCTAATCATTGACTTGAGCAAAAAGCTCCAAGTCCTCCTGGGATACCTGTGAAGACTCAACCTGCACAGGCTCGGATGAAGAGAGGGGATCAAGAAATAAACAAGATGAAGAACATGAATAATCAAAAATCGGGGGAGTGGTCCCGGTCTCACTCCCATTAGGCTGGGGAAGTAAAATAATGTTTGCATTGTCATCAATGCTACAAGATTCGGCGGGATCAACGGTGGCCAAGCTTAGGATTTGGACTTCCTCCACCGGTGCTGAGGAAAACTCCTCTTCACCTAGAAGGTTGTCCTCCTCCATAGGAGTAGGCACAACACTCAGATCAACCGCCTCCTCCTGCGACACATCATCAACAATGTCGTCAGAGACGAGTGTAGTATGCACAACAGGGGGAGGAGTAGTGCTCGGATAAAAGTCGAGCACCGATTCCTCACAAAGAATCGAATCCACTAGAGGTGGTGGAGGCACATGGAGAATTGGCTCAGCAATGTCGGTGCATAGATCAGCCGCACATCCGGTGACCGTATCCATGCCATACCCTTCAAAATGTGAAGGTGACAAAGACACATAGCCGGATGTTGAAGGTGTGCCGCCAGAGCTAGGAGTTGGGACGATCCGAATATCCGGCTCGTCATCCTCATCCAATTGGCGAAGATAAGCAACACAATCCTTCAGGGCATGATCTGTGCCCCGACAAAACTGGCACTGCCTAGCAGGCTTCTTTGGCACAGCGGGGGCTGGAGCCGAAAAGAAGTATGATGGTAATGGCTCAGCAGAGTAGCCATAAGACTTACGCGCACCATATGGAGTATCAGACGGAGTCGATGCTCTATATGCTGGGCGAGAGGAATTATGCCTACTATTCTCCGTAGGGCATTCAACACTAGAGTGGGAAGTAGCTCCACACCAACGGCAACGGAAATTTAGATGTGCCCACATAGTGTGAAGATAAAACGATTCAAAAAGACAAACACTATTGTGCGAAATACTACACCTAACAAAAATTTACTAAAGCAACCTACTATAAAACAAGAAAATGGAATAAAAAGAACAGAAATAAAATAACAGAAAATGCAATTTACAAATGGAAGGGCTTTTCTCTCAGGTTCTCCCTCTCCAGAAAACTCACACGACTGTGTTCCCCGGCAACGGCGCCAAAAACTTGATGGCGCAAATCTCACACACCGCTATAGGCGGTAGCTCGACTGCGACACGAAACGGCAGTGTACCGATCGTTCAAGTAATAAAAATTGGGAATAAATCCCCGAGTGTCGGTCTCTTGAGGAACACAGTAAGGTGGAGTTAAATGTCGAGGAAGGACTTGAGATTGAAGTCCTTAACGTCGGATGGAATGCGGAAACGGGGTGATTGGGCTTTTGGAAAATAAAATAAAAGCTATCAACTACTCCTATGCAATGCCGCTATGCAAAGCTTCGCTTGGCGGGATGGAGACTAGGCATGCCTTGAGCGCGCTGCGTCGCAAGGGCGGATGGACGAGAAGGCTAATGGAATCGAACTATGCAGGCCTTGAGCGCGCTGCTTCGATAGGCGAATGGATTACGGGCCGCGATGCCACGCTTCGGTAGGCGAATGGGCGAGTAGGCTAGTGGAATGAGGGTCGCAAGCACCTCTTCGACAAGCATGCCACTAGCAATTTCTAGTGCGGCACCGGACAACCAACAAACCACACCACAAGGCGCACCTCAATAATATAAACAAAAATACTCAATCACATAGACATAATCAAGTAAAAATGCTGTTTAATCAAAATACACTTCATCATAATGTTAGATCTAGTTGCAAATACATCAATAAAAGGAGAACAAGGCAAGAAATCGACCGAATCCGAAGGCTCGTTGAAGATTCACGGTTGGAATCGCCGGGTTGTCAATCCGCGTCCAAGCTCGGTCCACAACTACGTCCGGGGTAGAGAGAGCTGTCACGACTCTCCAATGGACCCGTCTTCTTCGTGTCACGATCCGGTGGAGGTTGCCAACTTCCTCTTGCTCGATGGAGATAGCGGCTAGGTCTTCCTTTGGAGCTCTTGGATGAAGGAGGAGGCCGAGAGGAAACTCCGGCTCAAGATAGGCGTGAAGAGCAAGCCCGGAGCACCTCTAGATGGTGGGCGACGGTGGAGGGGCGAAACTGGGCGGAACCGGGCGGAAAACGGCGGCTGGAAGCGAGATGATGACCTAAAATCGCGAGCAGGGAATTTATAGGCGCTGGAATTAAACAGTGCGCACGGTCAGTGGCGCACGACCAGTGGTCGTGCGCACTGGAATCCTGTGATCGTGCGCTCTGCCTGGACAGAACCTGCAAAGATAGAAATTACAAAATAACATGTTCGCACGACCAGTGGCGCACGACCGGTGGTCGTGCGCACTAGCGTCAGTGGTCGTGCGCAATAGATGAAACAGAACTCAGAAATTTAATGGTCAATGCGCACGAGCAGTGGCGCACGACCGGTGGTCGTGCGCGCTGGAGTTGATGATCGTGCGCATTACACCAAACAGAACTTATGAAAAAAGCGTTAAGTGCACACGATCAGTGGCGCACGACCAGTGGTCGTGCGCAATAGAACCAGTGTTCGTGCGCTGTGTTCCTGTGCAGAATTGCACCGGAAACACCTGCACGACTCCTGTTCTAGCGTACAACCACCAATCCGGCCACTAAAAGTGGCACCGAACAATGCATGAAAACTGCTAATGAAAATCAACATGAAATCACACCAAAATGGGCCAAAAGGTGCACCTAGCATGGGTTAACAAATATGAACTAAAACAGGGCTAAAGTGCAGTGAAATGACTAACTAAACGGCCCAGATGAGTCCATAAAAGTGTATATGATCAGGACTCATCACGTATGTATAGTTTTCTACTTGTGGACTAGATGATCCACCAGACCGAGGGACGCGGTCTTAAGCTAAAATGAAAATTTCTCTTTTAATCCAATCATATATATGTCTTTTATAAAATTATCGTAAAGAGTGTTTGCCTGAGCGTCTGTAGTCATCTCCTGCAGGCGTGGCATCATGACCCGTATTTTTCCCTTGCTCTGATATTACGTATTATATTTTGGGAAAAATGCGGGTTGTGACAGTTGGTATCAGAGGGAGGTTAGTCGGGTTGCTGTGATAGTTTGGTTGCCCGGTTAACCGCCTGGTGAGAATCATCATTCATTGTATACACACACCGAAGGGTCATCAGTATGTCTTGGCTGAAGCATGAACACTACACTCATAGCATGATTAGAAGTATACGGGGCATATTATGTAGTATGGGATGCATAATATGTGTTTGTATATGGATCCTCATAGGTGACAACATATGACTGTTATATAGTATGGGATGCATAACGTAGGTCGCATGCGTGTCCATTAGATTTTCTTTTTCGTTGCATGCGATAATATGTAGTATGGGATGCATAAGATCGCATGTGTACGCCGCTCATAGCATGCATTAAGGCTTTTTTAGATTGCATAGCACTGCATATGCATCATAACATAGCATTAGCATACATGCCAAGCTAAAGACATATATGATGACGCTCGTACACACATGATTTGGAACAAAATTTGGCATTCATGCATTATTTTATATGCACAAAAGTTGATAGGATGGTGGTGTATCATCCTAAGTTTAGCATAACATCATTTCATAAATTCCCAGAGCAAGGTAACAGCAAGAGCAAGTATCTACTCTTTCCTGGTCTGTATCGAGTTAGGAGATTCTAGTTCCTAGCTGTTGTGTCTTAAGCTGCTTGTCTTGAGGTGTTCGTTCGTAATTGCTGTCGATGACTCCACAGCGTGGTGCGTCGGAGTCGGCTCTCCGGTCAGAGGGTGAGTCTTTGGGTGCGCGCAGTGAAGCTGTAATTGAGGAGTTGCGTCGGAGTATCGAGGCGTTGTTGAGGCAAATGGTTGTGAATCAAGCGCAGTTTTTCTGCCCAAGTGTTTTCAGGATTAAGGTTTTGACCTAGTTTATTCGTTGGCTTGCGAGTGTGGATTTGGATTTTATTATCTCAATACTGTGCGAGTTAAGGTAGAGGATGTTGAGCAGTTTTTTTCCCAGGTGATTCCAGGTTAGATTCTAATCTAATTATTTACTTTCAGCTTCGGTTCTAGTTTGTTTTCACTCGTTTAATTGCGTATCCAACCTTATAGGAGAGTTTAAGGTATGTAACCTTTAGGCGTACGTTCCTTCTCGATTCTGGTTCTTCCCGCTCGTGCGTGGCTAGGTCTTTAGTAGAGCGTCGTGGTTTGACTCTCGATCGGGTTGGTGATCCCCTTAGGGTAAAGTTTCCCCTCTGTTGTTTTTGTGGTGTCGAATCAGGGCTTTCAGAGTTTTCCTGTCCTCTTAGGTGGTTTCGTAACTTTTGTTAATCTAAAGGTGCTAGACCTAGAGTTTTCGTCATGATTGTGGGTTTGGGCTGGTTGTCCAGGTGTGATGCTGTTATCCAACGCAAGGTAAAGCGTTTGGTCTTTAAGCTGGACATCGGTCGACCCTTGAGCGTGTTTGGTTTTCCGCGCTATGTTTTCCCGCGACTATTGCCGCGTTGTGTGCCAGGAGCCTTTAGTTTCCAATGGTGTTGCTTACCTTGTTTCTATATTAGAAACTTGTAGTAGTTTGTTGTGTATCGAGGATTTTCTTCCCTGTGGTGCGAGATCTCGCTGATGTTTTTGTCGTTAGTCTCCCTGGTTTTCTACCTGTGGGGGTTGAGGAGTTTGTTTCTGACCTTGAGCCGGGTACTTGTCCTATTTCTAAGACACCGTACCCTTTGTCCCCGCGTATGTTGTGAGAGTTGCGCACTCAGTTAGATGAGTGGTTGCAGTGTGGCTTTTTCTGGCCTAGATCCTCGCCCTGGAGTGCTCTCGTCTTGTTCATGGAAAAGAAAGTAGTTCGGTATTTTTGAAGGCCGATCTTCGTGTAGGCTTCCTTTAGTTGGGGATCCGCTTATCGGTCGTTCCGCGACCCGTTTTCTGTCCTCGGTTTGGACATTTCGAGTTCTTGGTATCGTCCTTTTCTTTTTGGGTAATCATATCCGCATCTGCTTTCCTAACACTTTTCGGTTAGCGTTTCTATCTAGCAAGTGTGAGCTTGCCACTCCCTTTGTACCTTTCATACGATTTCTTTTAAGTTTCGGTTCTAAGTTTCGGGACGAAACTTCCTTCTTGGTGGGGTGACTGTAACGCCCCAGGTTTTCTTATAGTCTTTTATGCGGGGAATGCGAGATGATAATGTCTTAAACATGATATTATCGTTGCGTAGTGTAAATGTGAGAGGGCGTTACCGTTTCGTCGTCGTCGTCGTCCGACAAGTAATCCTAGATCGAGTTATATATATATATATATGTGAGTGTGTATGTATGAAGTTTTATGCATGTATAGGCAAACATATTCAATTATGAAAATTCATATGGGAAGGTTTGTAGGTAGGTAAATATATAATTATATATATATGTATATGTACAAGGATTATATAAAAATTATATATATACATTATATATATATGTACGTATAAAACATAATATATATATGTGTGCAAGTCAATGTATACAAATTATAGATAAAGGTTTTATTTAAGGGCCCCCTGTTGATAATATGCATGTATAAGTCCTGTTAAAATAATAATAATAATAATAATAATAATAATAATAATAACATATATATATATGTTGTATACATTGATGAGGAAAAAAAGCCTTCAGTTCCTTTTTCCGCTTCCCCGATAGCTGCAGTCTGC
This sequence comes from Dactylorhiza incarnata, assembly GCA_033032865.1. Lineage (NCBI taxonomy): Eukaryota > Viridiplantae > Streptophyta > Magnoliopsida > Asparagales > Orchidaceae > Dactylorhiza > Dactylorhiza incarnata. The sequence goes on from JAWHQI010000031.1 coordinate 11,614,068, forward strand.
CGAGCGAGGTTAGGGGCGAGCTAGGGTTCGGCGTCGGGACCGTCGGAGGAGGCGATTTAGAGGTCGCCGGAGCTTGGCTTCGTCGTCGGAGTAAAGAATCGGTGAGCCTCGTCGGGATCGGCGGAGGTCTTGTGGTTTTCCGGCCGTAGCTTTCTCTTCGTCGAGTGGCGTCGGCTTCCGAATGAGGCAAGAAAACCCTTCTTCTCCCCCTTCCTTTCCCCCTTTCCCGTTACTTTTCTAGTATGGTGCTTGTGCTGGCATTTACCTTACCCAGTTTTGATGCTTGGGGGAAGCTTGTTCTGGCAACTTTCCCTTACTTAGTTGTTTTGATTCCCTGCTTTAGACTTAATTATTGTGTTATTTGGGAGCTTGTGCTAGCTATTATTCATTCCTTATGGGGGCTGTTGTTATGTTCTCTTTATGGAGGGCTGATGTTATACATTCTTTATAAGGGCTGCTATGTTTAAACCAGTTGAGAGTTTCAATTTTATATGGGGCTGCTATGCTTATTCTAAATGGGGTATTTGTTGGGGCCTATTTACACCTCCAGGTTTTTGACCTCTCTTTTCGTTGGGCTGCTTCTGGAGTTTGCATTTGGGGCTGATTCTTATGCGTGGGGGCTGCCTCATCCTTGTTGATTTAGGGGCTGCTGTCTTTAAATTGGGGGCTGATGCTGTTTTTAAATGGGGGCTGCCTTGTTTCCTTTTTTTTTGTTAAAGGGGAGGGTTGTTGCTGTCTTTAAAGTGGGGGTACCTTATATACTTGTGCCTATACTCTAATTGGGGCTGCTGTGTGCAAACCAGTTGGGATTCTTTTTAGAGGGCTGCATCTATTTCTGTTTTTCTTCCTTGTCTAGCTAAGGGCTGCTGTTATTGTCATTTGTGGGGGCTGCTCTTACCTTTGTCCACTATTTGGGGGGCTGCTGTTTTATTATTAATTGGGGCTGTTTTCATGCTATCATGTTGGGGGGCTTCTCTTATAATACCTATTAATTGGGGCTGTTTTCATACTATCATGTTGGGGGCTGCTCTTATAATACCTATTATTTGGGGTTGTTTTCATGCTATCATGTTGGGGGGCTGCACTTATAATACCTGTTAATTGGGGGTTGTTTTCATACCTTATTGTTGGGGGCTACCTTTGCAATACCTTGAAATGTGGGGGCTGTTTCCTTATACTTGTTAATTAGTAATGTGGGGGTTGCTTCTTATCTTTATTAAATGGGGGCCGCTTCTCATCATTGTTAATATGGGGCTGCAATATATATATATATATATATATATATATATATATATATTTCTTCTTATTATTGGGGGCTTCCTTTGTATGTTAAGGTTGGGGGAATCCTTTTATTAAGGCTGTTAGTTTGTTTGGGGGCTGCTCTTGGCTTTGTCTAATAATGGGGTTGTTGTTATGTTGATTATGTTGGAAGTTCTTTGTAAATTCCCATGGTTTATGATAATAAACACTTGATATATAAACCTCTGCGCCTATACGCTAGGAAATTTTCTTGGTATAAACTTAAGTAAATTACCGATTTGTAAATTTTCTGGGTTTAAGTTTGAGGGCTAGGTATTTACTTAGGTTTATGCAAAGTTAAATTTCCTAGGCTATATGCTAGAGATTTCGTTCTAGTGGGAGAGTTTGAGCCTGTCAGCACTTAGTTTTATGCGGGGTTTCTCCTTGGTCTTTATGTTATTGGTTAAATCTTGGACTTATCTGTTTAGTTAAGCATAAGTGGTCTTGCTCGGAAATCAAGTTTCTTCTTTGACATAAAGTCCTCCAGTCAATTTTGATTAAGATTTTCCTATTGACTGTTGTTGAGCCTTTCTCGTCGACTTTGATATAAGTCTTTCTCGTCGACTTTGATATAAGTCTTTCTCGTCGACTTTGATATAAGTCTTTCTCGTCGACTTTGATATAAGTCCTTCTCGTCGACTTTGATATAAGTCCTTCTCGTCGATTTCTTCGCTTATTCTGAATTGTTTCCTCATATATTATATGTTCTTTCGCCGGGTGATCCCGGGTATCTTAAGCGATGTTATCAAGCATTTTAGTCTTTTCGTTTTGACTTTTTAGATAAAGCTATGCTTTATTCTTTGAGTTGTCCGGTATTTGATTGGCGACCGGTTATGGTATTGTTTCATGCCTTATTCGTCGTATTGTTATGAGAAGTTCGTTGGGAGTCAAGTTTGGACTCACCAAGTGTTTTCAAATGAATCGTTGAGTAGTGTTTATTTCTTTGTGACCCTATCCTTAGAGTGTTATAGTGCTGGTATCTCGGGTTACGTCCCGTGTCTTAATTGAAACTTAATTTGATTATTTAGAACCTTTGTTTTAAGCCTTGCACGGTGGGTAGTTTTGGGTGGCAGTGGATAGAGTACCACCACCCGGATTTAGTTTTTGGGTGGCAGTGGATAAAGGACCACGACCCGGTTTTGGGCTGCGGGCGTTAGTGGAGATACCACCGTCGCAGTGCCTTCTTTTGGGGGACGCTTTTCCCTCGAGCTGATCAGTCTCAAGTTCTTAAACATATATGCTTATATATGTGTATTATGATATTATATGTATGACCATCACCTCTGAGCCGCATTGGTGGACACGTGGTGGGCTTTGATTGTGTTGACTATTACCTTCTGGTGCAGGCTTTTCTTCTTACCGAGTGCACTCGTTTGAGCTGGCTCGGGTTGTTGTAAGTTTATAGATGTTTACCTGCTTAGTTTTCCTTTCTGCACTCTCTTATTTCTCTTACTGCTAATCTTGGTTTTCTTGCACCCTCTTGGGCTGAGGCATTCTTTTCTTATGAATGTCTCAGGTTCAGGTTTTTAGCCGCCGCAGGAGTTAGAGCGGCGTCGTTCAGTGTTCCTGTCGAGGCCCTTCCCCTCTTAGGTAAGGGGCAGTTGCTTAGTTGTTGTCTCTCCTTTAGCTGTTTCTTTTCCATCTTCCCTGCGGGTTCATGTCAGCTGTTGGCGCCCGTATGGCTTTTTGTTTAGATTACCTACTGTTTTCTTTGCTGTTACTTTGAGTACTTCACTTACTTGCTCTCTGGGAAGCATTTTCGCTAAAATGTAGTAGTTGCTTTATTGATATAAAAACGTCGTTCTTGCATATCATGCTTTTAAATAAAGATCGCATACTTTGAAATTCGTAGAAAAAAATCCTTTCTTACTATACTAAACCTAGAGATGTGCATATCATTTCTGGAAATGTTTATTTTCTTGCTCATGTAGGCTAAAAGAAACAAACCTATTTTCTGCTGCGTATGTATAGTTTTCTACTTGTGGACTAGATGATCCACCAGACCGAGGGACGCGGTCTTAAGCTAAAATGAAAATTTCTCTTTTAATCCAATCACATATATGTCTTTTATAAAATTATCGTAAAGAGTGTTTGCCTGAGCGTCTGTAGTCGCCTCCTGCAGGCGTGGCATCACGACGCGTATTTTTCCCTTGCTCTGATATTACGTATTATATTTTGGGAAAAATGCGGGTTGTGACAACCGCTCCCAAAATGTAACATCCCAATTTTAAAAAGGGGTCTAGCCGGTTCAGTCAAACCCTTGGAAGAGCTTAGGCTGGGTCACAGAACAACCGCGGCCCGACCTTCGCCACATAAATAATGGTCATTTAGAGAAGTGACCATTTTGAGTATAGTAGCGCGTCACGACTACGCTATTTTAGTATATTGAGCATACGTGCTCTGAATCGACTTTCGTCAGTTGCCTTAGACTCGTATAGTTGATACGAGTGCAACGGAACTCGTTTCGTTTCGATCCGAGGTCATATGTAGAATATGACTATTTTGAGTATCGTAGCGCGTCGCGACGACGCGATTTTAGAATATGGAGCATACGTGCTCCGAATCAACTTCCGTCAGTTGCGTTAGACTCGTATAGTCAATACGAGTGCAACGGAATTTGTTTCGTTCCAATCCGAGGTCATTTGGAGAAAATGACTATTTTGAGTAATATCGAGCGCCACAACAACGCCATTTTAGAATATTGGGTAAACGAGCCCCAATTTCACCATAGTCAGTTGCAACAGACTCATGTGATCAATCCTAGCACGATGCAATTCGTTTCGTTCAAATTCGATGTGATTTGAGAAAGTTAGCCAAAAAGGAGTTAGTTTGAGTCACGTAAATAATTATGAGCAAACAAACCCGGAACCAACTTCAGTTGATTTCGTTAAACTTCGTATGATTGATATGAACACAACGGTACCCTCTGCGCATTAATTTCGCAAGCACTTTACATTCTTTGATAAATATACGTATATATATGTATATATGTGTGTCTATATATATATATATATATATATATATATATATATATAAGCTTAGATAGAGAAGAAAAGGAGTGGGATGATTCAGCTCCAAAACTGAAAACCATGGGCGAAAACCAGGGGCGGAAAACCAGCGATCGGCCACATGTGCTGTTGAAGGAGCTTCGCTGGAGCCATCTGGTTTGGTCGGGCATGGCTATAGAAGGGGCTTTCACGGCAAGGTCCGGGACACGCTCTCCCTCCTCCTCTCCCCCTCCTCGAAGCTATGTCCTGGCGAGGGTTTCACGGCAAGGGGAGCTCACGACAAGGTATGACAGGGAACTCTTCCTCCTCCGAAAATGGTAATCTCTTAATCTTCTCTAATTTTTCGTCGCCTGGAATCATTATGGAAGTTGCGAGGATGAATCGGTGGGGGGGGTGATCTAAATAGACGAAGCTTCATCTCTTCCTCACGACAAGGTTCCCTCTTCCTCTCCTCTAAACTCTGGCGGTGAGTTAATTATTTGCACTGTTGATGACCGGAGATGGGACATGTTTACATGGAGTATTCTCTTCTTCTCCATTCTCCTACTCTCCCTCTCTTTTAATCATGATATCGCAAATTGTTGCTGGAATGAGAGATGGGCAAGGTTTTTCTAGGGCCTAGACTTGGTCGGGCTGGAAGTTTAGGGCTGGACTGCACCGCAATTCTTCAGCCTTGCTCCTCCTCTTCTCGTCGTCGGAAAGGGGGAGTTAGTTAGGGCTTTCGATTGAGTCGTGGGCAGCTTTTGTGCATGTTCCTGTGTGTACTTATGTGCGTGATCTAGTCGCCTGGAGCAGACTATGTGCTCTACCTCTCCTCTCATAGTAATCCCTCCTCTTTCTTCTTTATGACTTGTGAGCTGTTAAGGGGGGCTGCTTTACTTTACTGTTATAAATAATGGGGGCTGCCTTGTGAGCTGTTAAGGGGGGCTGCTTTACTTTCCTGTTATGTTAATGGGGGCTGCCTTGTGAGCTGTTAAGGGGGGGGGGGGGGGGGGGGGGGGGCTGCTTTACTTTACTGTTATGAATAATGGGGGCTGCCTTGTGAGCTGTTAATGGGGGGCTGCTTTACTTTCCTGTTATGTTAATGGGGGCTGCCTTGTGAGCTGTTAAGGGGGGCTGCTTTACTTTACTGTTATGAATAATGGGGGCTGCCTTGTGAGCTGTTAAGGGGGGGCTGCTTTACTTTCCTGTTATGTTAATGGGGGCTTCCTTGTGAGCTGTTAAGGGGGGGGGGCTGCTTTACTTTACTGTTATGAATAATGGGGGCTGCTTTGTGAGCTGTTAATGGGGGCTGCCTTGTGAGCTGTTAATGGGCGCTGCCTTGTAAACTGTTAATAAGGGGGTTGCTCTTCATAGCTCACGACAGGGTATGGTAGCTTCACCCTCTCTTCCTCTAAATATGGGAAGAAGGTTAACTCTCACCCCCCCCCCCCCCACTAACCCATGCCTCCTCTTTAGCTCGTCTACAAATTACTGTTTCAATTAATTAAATTAGTGGGTTCGATGTGAATGGACATGGAGGAAGTTGTTGAAGAGAGGAATAGGCTCTCGGGGGTGATGCAATACGTACCCTCCAATGGATGATTTCATTTATGTGGTGCATATTAAGAGCTCGAATTAGAAGCCATAAGGAAAATATGGGAAGTTCCTGATGATGGTTGCCGGCCCGCATTGGTTCAGTGTCTAGTGGCGCACTTTGATGGGTTTTTCTTTTTGTGAAAATAATTTCTATATGAAGTGAGATTGTTGGCATGACCATGTGAGCTCCATTCTTATGCGTCAATCTCTATATGGAATGAGATTGATGGCATGACCATGTGAGCTCCATCTTATGCAGCAATCCCTATATGGAATTAGTTTGTTGACATGACCATGTGGGCTCCATTTTTATACGGCAAACGTTATATGAGTTTTCATAATTTACTTGTCCTGGAGGTTGGGTGATATAGGAAATGGATCTGATGTTGAAGTAATGGGACCCCGTAAATCTTCCTTTATGGGGATTTCTTTTCAGTATATTGAGGAGATTTATATTTCATCGTGCCTTGCTTTATTAATGTCTGAGTATTTAAGTAACGTCAATCTAAGAGGCGGTGAAGCTTTTAAAGCCAAGCGTGAGGTCAGGCTAATGAAATTTACTCTATTTTTAGCTTGATTTATGTATTGAATTGACAATTTCCTCCCCTTGTGAATGTTCTGTCCAAATGAGGATAGCGGCTAGCTTCATCTTCGTATCAGCCTTGGGAGAATTCCAAACTTAACTCGTGAGTTGTAAGGCTGTTAGGTTATGGCAAGAAGATTGCTGAATGTACGCGTTGAAATGGAAAATTTTGGTTTGCGGCTAAGGTGAGGGGAACGGGGTTTGAATTTTATAATCAGAAAACTGCCTTCGCATGCTCCCTTACTACCTCTCCTCCTCCTCCTCCCCCCCCCCCCCCCCTTTTTCCTTATCTCTTGATGCTTGGTTATTTATTTGGGCTGCTCTTTACTTGTTCTCCTGGGGGCTGTTGATTTGGAGCTACCTCTTTTGTTGTTGATTTGGGAATGCCTCTTTTGTTGGTGATTTGGGGCTCCCTCTTTTGTTGTTGGTTTGGGGGCTGCTCCTTGTTGAGTTGGACTGCAGGTATGTTGATTTGGGCTGCTCTTTACCATTTCTCCTGGGGCTGTTATGCTTTGGGGCTGCTCCTTTCCTTGTTGAAGTAGGGGTGCTGCCTCTTTTGTTGTTGGTTTGGGGGCTGCTCCTTGTTGAGTTGGACCGCAGGGGTGCTGCCTCTTTTGTTGTTTGTTTGGGGGCTGCTCCTTGTTGAGTTGGACTGCAGGTATGTTGATTTGGGCTGCTCTTTACCATTTCTCCTGGGGCTATTTTGCTTTGGGCTGCTCCTTACCATTTCTCCTGGGGCTATTTTGCTTTGGGCTGCTCCTTACCATTTTTCCTGAGGCTATTTGCATTGGGGACTGCTGTTATAAAAACCTGCTGCAGTGTTTCCTGTTAATTAGGGGCTGATTTCATGCTGTTTTTAGTCGGGGCTGCTCTTTGTCTTCTTTTCTGAAGGACTGGGGTTGTTGGTCTATCCTTCTAGGAATCTCATTATTTGAGATGTCCTTTGCTTATGTTTTATGGGGAAATCGGGTTGGTTAATCCTTCCAGGAGGATGGCTGTTGGTTTACTCTTCCAGGAGCTTCACTATTAGAGGTTGAGTCGGTTATACATAAAAGTGGCGTTTTGAAAGAGGTAACGAATTCGTGAGAGAATGGAATGACTATGGGAGTTGACCACCCATGGTCTACTATGACATACACCTCGTCTATCTTCATCTTATTCATGTTTTCTCTCTTACTCTTCGATGCTACTTCATGTACCAAGGAAGGAAATAAAAGTTCACGAGTATTTTGGGCTTGATCGCCAAACACCCAAATGATTGGCGAAAGTCTACATGAATCCAGTTGTGCCTTATGTGGGCAGCTTGGGTTTGATTGCCAGCCGAATTAAAATAGTGGTATCCTCTCGGTTGAAGATACGGTAAGCTTATAAAGAGTTTATCTTCTCCCCTTCTACTGAATTCTCGGGTGGATATTGCTGATTTTAAAGAATGTCTCTTTTCTTCTCTAATGAAATGTTGCCTTCGAGAAATAATTCATACGGGAATAAAATGTTGCCTTCGAGAAATAATTCCTACGGGAATGAAATGTTGCCTTCGAGAATTAATTCCTACGGGAATGAAATGTTGCCTTCGAGAAATAATTCCTACGGGAATGAAATGTTGCCTTCGAGAATTAATTCCTACGGGAATGAAATGTTGCCTTCGAGAATTAATTCCTACGGGAATGAAATGTTGCCTTCGAGAATTAATTCCTACGGGAATGAAATGTTGCCTTCGAGAAATAATTCCTACGAGAACTAATTGACGCCTTCGAGAAATGTGACAAGGGATAAAATCGGATGGCCTATGAGTTTTACTCTAAGGCAACCCGCACGACGGACGGTCTGGGAGGGCAACCCGTGCGAAACTAATAGAACTACGTTGGTCTGAGGCCGTATGCAGGATGATACGGAGTACGTAGGCGGTGGTCGCAGGAAGACTGCCTCGGCCCAATAAGGATTCCAGATATCCCCTCCCTTATAATTGTTATATTATGTTTGTTTGTTAGTAAGGGTTGGATTCTCTTCGTGGTTCTAATAACTTGTCTTTAGCACAAGTGACAGGTGCAGATGAGGGACAACACTCATGGGTGGAGGAGGCCACAGAGCAGGCTACTTCAGGTATACGTTATTATGTCGCATCTCCTTTTTGTTGTGCCCTATCTCAGGGGCTGATTTCATGTTGTTTTTAGTCGGGGCTGCTCTTTGTCTTCTTTTCTGAAGGACTGGGGTTGTTGGTCTATCCTTCTACGAATCTCATTATTTGAGATGTCTTTTGCTTATGTTTTATGGGGAAATCAGGCTGGTTAATCCTTCCAGGAGGATGGCTGTTGGTTTACTCTTCCAGGAGCTTCACTATTAGAGGTTGAGTCGGTTATACATAAAAGTGGCGTTTTGAAAGAGGTAACGAATTCGTGAGAGAATGGAATGACTATGGGAGTTGACCACCCATGGTCTACTATGATATACACCTCGTCTATCTTCATCTTATTCATGTTTTCTCTCTTACTCTTCGATGCTACTTCATGTACAAAGGAAGGAAATAAAAGTTCACGAGTATTTTGGGCTTGATCGCCAAACACCCAAGTGATTGGCGAAAGTCTACATGAATCCAGTTGTGCCTTATGTGGGCAGCTTGGGTTTGATTGCCAGCCGGATTAAAATAGTGGTATCCTCTCGGTTGAAGATACGGTAAGCTTATAAAGAGTTTATCTTCTCCCCTTCTACTGAATTCTCGGGTGGATATTGCTGATTTTAAAGAATGTCTCTTTTCTTCTCTAATGAAATGTTGCCTTCGAGAAATAATTCCTACGGGAATAAAATGTTGCCTTCGAGAAATAATTCCTACGGGAATGAAATGTTTCCTTCGAGAATTAATTCCTACGGGAATGAAATGTTGCCTTCGAGAAATAATTCCTACGGGAATAAAATGTTGCCTTCGAGAAATAATTCCTACGGGAATAAAATGTTGCCTTCGAGAATTAATTCCTACGGGAATGAAATGTTGCCTTCGAGAAATAATTCCTACGGGAATGAAATGTTGCCTTCGAGAATTAATTACTACGGGAATGAAATGTTGCCTTCGAGAAATAATTCCTACGAGAACTAATTGACGCCTTCGAGAAATGTGACAAGGGATAAAATCGGATGGCCTATGAGTTTTACTCTAAGGCAACCCGCACGACGGACGGTCTGGGAGGGCAACCCGTGTGAAACTAATAGAACTACGTGGGTCTGAGGCCGTATGCAGGATGATACGGAGTACGTAGGCGGTGGTCGCAGGAAGACTGCCTCGGCCCAATAAGAATTCCAGATATCCCCTCCCTTATAATTGTTATATTATGTTTGTTTGTTAGTAAGGGTTGGATTCTCTTCGTGGTTCTAATAACTTGTCTTTAGCACAAGTGACAGGTGCAGATGAGGGACAACACTCATGGGTGGAGGAGGCCACAGAGCAGGCTACTTCAGGTATACGTTATTAAGTCGCATCTCCTTTTTGTTGTGCCCTATCTCAGGGTATATATATATAATGGCAATGAAGCCTTGATGGATAGGATTTATTGCGGCGGCGAAATCGATATTACTCATACAGGTTTTGAAATTGTGGTTTCTGTGATATTTAATCTTCCGCTATAAACCATGTCTTCCGCTAAGGGTAACAAAGTGCACTCTTTAATGATGTCTTCCGCTAAAATACTGCTTCCTTACTCTTGTTGGTGTGTAGTGACTTTCGCTTAACACCACTCCTAGGCGTGACATCGGAGTGTTCAAGGAAAAGGGTTGGAGAAGCTAGTGCCTTCACCCTTCGGGGTCGCTTCGGCGTCGTGCTAAAGGGTGGTGAGCGATAAGATCCCCCGGTCGGACCATCGATTTGGGAGGGGGGGTCTTACAAATGGATCAGAGCGCAACCAATCTTGTCGACCTATTCGTGATCACAGAAACACCTATTGCTTCGCTAATCGCTGTAGCGTGGTTCGGGACGAACCACTGCAGCGGAAGCGGTGGTGGACCTAAAAGGTAAAGGTTGGCAACAAACTTGGCATATATATGAATATTTTCACTCGAACGTATCAAATTTAGTTTTAGTCATGCAAAATTTTTCTTATGACTCAGATCGACACTTAAATGTCTTTTACTACATCTGATCTCGAACAATCATCTACCTTATTCCCATAAAACACTCTCTTTAAACCCTACAAATGATCATTTCAAATTTTGAATTCTGGGTTTAAGCCTCTTTGTTGTATTTAGAGTAAATGCTCGTTTTCAAAATTCCATTCGAGGTGAACTAATCAAATGGAATTTTGTGTACAATGTAAGAACTTCATTACTAATTTCTAATCCCAGGTTTAAGCCTCTTTGTTTTATTGGGATTAAAAATTCTCGTTTTCAAATTTCATTTAAGGTAAGCTAACTAAATGAAATTTTGCGTGTATATGGAGAATTGCTCTAACAATTGCAAATATGAAGTATGCTTTGACTTGATCAATTTGACGATCTGACGAAAATAAAGTCGTGCAATCATAAAAGAACTATGATAAAATGTTAGTCTTTTCAATAACGTTAATACTTCAGGAAATGATCACTGAGGCGACGTGCTGGATTGAAGTAAATTTGTGACAAATTTATAAAAGCCTGTATACAAACCATCCTAAAAGTACATTGTTAGCATTCGCCAGACTTGCGATGTTTGCATACACAGCCAGCCGGGAAGCCTCGTTAAAAAGGGTAAGCCACTGAGGACCTGAAGGTAATGGTTACCTATTTTCATGCTTTTATTATAAATTGCTTGCATTGGGAAAAGTGGCGGGTCGGTCATGCCCGTAGATCGTACGTACCGGTGCGGGAAGGTTGACGACTCTAGGTGACAGGGAGGTGTGGACCCTGGGAGCTCGGTTATATCTTATATGCCCCGCTGGGTCCCTCCGCTGGTTGGCCAAATTCAGTTGTTGTCGGATGTCTCCTACGTCCGAGGGTACACAGGGATGTACGTTGGGGCCTGGGTAGTGCGGTACATCCACACCTAGAAGTGGCAGGACCGGCCACTGTCACCGACGGCCACATCGGTGAGGCCCGCGGGGTTCGCTACCCTGCAAAAAGAAGCGGTCAAAATATGTCAACATAAAGAGCACTGGTAAAACATTATATGTGATTACCGTGGCAGGTCAGTCATGCCCAATGACCATTCATACAAGAATGGGAAGGTTGACGACTCATGAGGTACTAGGGAGTGTGTGAACCCCGGGAGGTTATTTATTATTTCCCTGCAGGGTCCCTCTGCTGGATAACCGAATTTTGTAATTGACGGATGTTGCTCACATCCAGGAGTACACTGGGTTGTACATTAGGGCCTGGGTAGTGCGGTACGTCCACACCCAGAAGTGGCAGAACTGGCCACTGTCACCGACGGCCACATCGGTGAGGCCCGCGGGGGTCGCAACCCTGCTGGAAGAAAAGTGGTCAAACTGCTTCAACATTGTGTGTTGTGATTGAGTCGTGAGTACTCGTTATGCATGGCTGGCATATGCAGCAAAACATACATATTTGCATATGCATCAAAACATACATATCTGCATATACCATTAACATATAACCTTCGTATGAGAGTTGGTTATATGTTTATGGATCTTTACTGCTTATTTGCAATTTTTCCACTAACATATAACCTTCGTATGGGAGTTAGTTATATGTTTATGGATTTTTACTGCTTATTTGCAATTTTATCTGTTCTACTAACATAGAACCTTCGTAAGAGAATTAGCCATATGTTGATGGATTTTTACTAGGTGCCTTTCGGACACAACTCATAAATGTTGCATTCCAGATATGCAAACCTTGGAAGGTGTTGAGTTGCCTCCACTTCTAGTTGAGCTCGGCTCCTTGGAAGGTGTTGAGTTATCTCCACTTCCAGTTGAGCTCGACTCCCTGGAAGGTGTTGAGTTGCCTTCGTCTCCCGTTAAGCTCGGTTCACGGGAGGGTTATCGAGTGATGAAGGGTTTCTTGTTTCTCACGATTAGATCAATTTGAATCGTTCAAACCTTGGAGGTACTCAATTTTGCTAGAATTACATACTCAATATAACTATCTAAACTGGTAATACCTTTAGCAAACAATTTGCCGCACAAAATATTCTCATGAATAGTATATACGGCGGGGCAGACATGGCTACGCTCAAGCTACCCTGTAGTTTACTTAATCTACTTGTATATTACATAGCAGGAGCCATCAACACAGCTCGTTAGGTAAAACCAAACATAGCGCGTCGCGACGACGCGATTTTAGAATATGGAGCATACGTGCTCCGAATCGACTTCCGTCAGTTGCGTTAGACTCGTATAGTCAATACGAGTGCAACGGAATTCGTTTCGTTCCAATCCGAGGTCATTTGAAGAAAATGACTATTTTGAGTAATATCGAGCGCCACAATAACGCCATTTTAGAATATTGGGTAAACGAGCCCCAATTTCACCATAGTCAGTTGCAATAGACTCATGTGATCAATCCTAGCACGATGCAATTCGTTTCGTTCAAATTCGATGTGATTTGAGAAAGTTAGCCAAAAAGGAGTTAGTTTGAGTCACGTAAATAATTTTGAGCAAACAAACCCGGAACCAACTTCAGTTGATTTCGTTAAACTTCGTATGATTGATATGAACACAACGGTACCCTCTGCGCATTAATTTCGCAAGCACTTTACATCTTTGATAAATATACGTATATATATGAATATATGTGTGTGTATATATATATATAAAAGCTTAGATAGAGAAGAAAAGGAGTGGGATGATTCAGCTCCAAAACTGAAAACCATGGGCGAAAACCAGGGGCGCAAAACCAGCGATCGGCCACATGTGCTGTTGAAGGAGCTTCGCTGGAGCCATCCGGTTGGTCGGCCATGGCTATAGAAGGGGCTTTCACGGCAAGGTCCGTGACACGCTCTCCCTCCTCCTCTCCCCCTCCTCGAAGCTCTGTCCTGGCGAGGGTTTCACGGCAAGGGGAGCTCACGGCAAGGTATGACAGGGAACTCTTCTTCCTCCGAAAATAGTAATCTCTTAATCTTCTCTAATTTTTCGTCGCCTGGAATCATTATGGAAGTTGCGAGGATAAATCGGGGGGGGGGGGGGGGTTGATCTAAATAGACGAAGCTTCATCTCTTCCTCACGACAAGGTTAACTCTTCCCCACCTCTTCCTCTCCTCTAAAATTTGGCGGTGAGTTAATTATTTGCACTGTTGATGACCGGAGATGGGACACGTTTACATGGAGTATTCTCTTCTTCTCCATTCTCCTACTCTCCCTATCTTTTATTCATGATATCGCAAATTGTTACTGGAATGAGAGATGGGCAAGGTTTTTCTAGGGCCTAGACTTGGTCGGGCTGGAAGTTTAGGGCTGGACTGCACCGCAATTCTTCAGCCTTGCTCCTCCTCTTCTCGTCGTCGGAAAGGGGGAGTTAGTTTGGGCTTTCGATTGAGCCGTGGGCAGCTTTTGTGCATGTTCCTATGTGTACTTATGTGTATGATCTAGTCGCCTGGAGCAGACTATGTACTCTACCTCTCCTCTCATGGTAATCCCTCCTCTTTCTTCTTTATGCCTTATGAGCTGTTAAGGGGGGCTGCTTTACTTTACTGTTATGAATAATGGGGGCTGCCTTGTGAGCTGTTAAGGGGGGGCTGCTTTACTTTCCTGTTATGTTAATGGGGGCTGCCTTGTGAGCTGTTAAGGGGGGGGGGCTGCTTTACTTTACTATTATGAATAATGGGGGCTGCCTTGTGAGCTGTTAAGGGGGGGCTGCTTTACTTTCCTGTTATGTTAATGGGGGCTGCCTTGTGAGTTGTTAAGGGGGGGGGGGGGCTGCTTTACTTTACTGTTATGAATAATGGGGGCTGCCTTGTGAGCTGTTAAGGGGGGTCTGCTTTACTTTCCTGTTATGTTAATGGGGGCTGCCTTGTGAGTTGTTAAGGGGGGGGGGGGGGGCTGCTTTACTTTACTGTTATGAATAATGGGGGCTGCCTTGTGAGCTGTTAATGGAGGCTGCCTTGTGAGCTGTTAATGGGGGCTACCTTGTGAACTGTTAATAAGGGGGTTGCTCTTCATAGCTCACGACAGGGTATGGCAGCTTCACCCTCTCTTCCTCTATATATGGCAAGAAGGTTAACTCTCACTCCCCCCCCACTAACCCATGCCTCCTCTTTAGCTCGTCTACAAATTACTGTTTCAATTAATTAAATTAGTGGGTTGGCTGTGAATGGACATGGAGGAAGTTGTTGAATAGAGGAATTGGCTCTCGGGGGTGATGCAATACGTGCCCTCCAATGGATGATTTCATTTATGTGGTGCCTATTAAGAGCTCGAATTAGAATCCATAAGGAAAATATGGGAAGTTCCTGATGATGGTTGCCGGCCCGCATTGGTTCAGTGTCTAGTGGCGCACTTTGATGGGTTTTTCTTTTTGTGAAAATAATTTCTATATGAAGTGAGATTGTTGGCATGACCATGTGAGCTCCATTCTTATGCAGCAATCTCTATATGGAATGAGATTGATGGCATGACCATGTGAGCTCCATCTTATGCGGCAATCCCTATATGGAATTAGTTTGTTGACATGACCATGTGGGCTCCATTTTTATACGACAAACGTTATATGAGTTTTCATAATTTACTTGTCCTGGAGGTTGGGTGATATAGGAAATGGATCTGATGTTGAAGTAATGGGACCCCGTAAATCTTCCTTTATGGGGATTTCTTTTCAGTATATTGAGGAGATTTATATTTCATCGTGCCTTGCTTTATTAATGTCTGAGTATTTAAGTAACGTTAATCTAAGAGGCGGTGAAGCTTTTAAAGCAAAGCATGAGGTCAGGCTAATGAAATTTACTCTATTTTTAGCTTGATTTATGTATTGAATTGACAATTTCCTCCCCTTGTGACTGTTCTGTCCAAATGAGGATAGCGGCTAGCTTCATCTTCGTATCAGCCTTGGGAGAATTCTTAACTTAACTCGTGAGTTGTAAGGCTATTAGGTTATGGCAAGAAGATTGCTGAACGTACGCGTTGAAATGGAAAATTTTGGTTTGCGGCTAAGGTGAGGGGAACGGGGTTTGAATTTTATAATCAGAAAACTGACTTCGCATGCTCCCTTACTACCTCTCCTCCTCCCCCCCCCCCCCCCCCCCCCCCCCCCCCCCCCCCCCCCCCCCCCCCCCCCCCCCCCCCCCCCTTCTTCCTTATCTCTTGATGCTTGGTTATTTATTTGGGCTGCTCTTTACTTGTTCTCCTGGGGGCTGTTGATTTGGAGCTGCCTCTTTTGTTGTTGATTTGGGGCTGCCTCTTTTGTTGTTGATTTGGGGCTGCCTCTTTTGTTGTTGGTTTGGGGGCTGCTCCTTGTTGAGTTGGACTGCAGGTATGTTGATTTGGGCTGCTCTTTACCATTTCTCCTGGGGCTGTTTTGCTTTGGGGCTGCTCCTTTCCTTGTTGAAATAGGGGTGCTGCCTCTTTTGTTGTTGGTTTGGGGGCTGCTCCTTGTTGAGTTGGACTGCAGGGGTGATGCCTCTTTTGTTGTTGGTTTGTGGGCTGCTCCTTGTTGAGTTGGACTGCAGGTATGTTGATTTGGGCTGCTCTTTACCATTTCTCCTGGGGCTGTTTTGCTTTGGGCTGCTCCTTACCATTTCTCCTGGGGCTGTTTTGCTTTGGGCTGCTCCTTACCATTTTTCCTGAGGTTGTTTGCATTGGGGGCTGCTCTTATAAAAACCTGCTGCAGTGTTTCCTGTTAATTAGGGGCTGATTTTATGCTGTTTTTAGTCGGGGCTGCTCTTTGTCTTCTTTTCTGAAGGACTGGGGTTGTTGGTCTATCCTTCTAGGAATCTCATTATTTGAGATGTCCTTTGCTTAGTTTTATGGGGAAATCGGGCTGGTTAATCCTTCCAGGAGGATGGCTGTTGGTTTACTCATCCAGGAGCTTCACTATTAGAGGTTGAGCCGGTTATACATAAAAGTGGCGTTTTGAAAGAGGTAACGAATTCGTGAGAGAATGGAATGACTATGGGAGTTGACCACCCATGGTATACACCTCGTCTATCTTCACTTATTCATTTTTTCTCTCTTACTCTTCGATGCTACTTCATGTACCAAGGAAGGAAATAAAAGTTCACGAGTATTTTGGGCTTGATCGCCAAACACCCAAGTGATTGGCGAAAGTCTACATGAATCCAGTTGTGCCTTATGTGGGCAGCTTGGGTTTGATTGCCAGCCGGATTAAAATAGTGGTATCCTCTCGGTTGAAGATACGATAAGCTTATAAAGAGTTTATCTTCTCCCCTTCTACTGAATTCTCGGGTGGATATTGCTGATTTTAAAGAATGTCTCTTTTCTTCTCTAATGAAATGTTGCCTTCGAGAAATAATTCCTACGGGAATAAAATGTTGCCTTCGAGAAATAATTCCTACGGGAATGAAATGTTGCCTTCGAGAATTAATTCCTACGGGAATGAAATGTTGCCTTCGAGAAATAATTCCTACGGGAATAAAATGTTGCCTTCGAGAAATAATTCCTACGGTAATGAAATGTTGCCTTCGAGAATTAATTCCTACGGGAATGAAATGTTGCCTTCGAGAAATAATTCCTACGGGAATGAAATGTTGCCTTCGAGAATTAATTCCTACGGGAATGAAATGTTGCCTTCGAGAAATAATTCCTACGCGAACTAATTGACGCCTTCGAGAAATGTGACAAGGGATAAAATCGGATGGCCTATGAGTTTTACTCTAAGGCAACCCGCACGACGGACGGTCTGGGAGGGCAACCCGTGCGAAACTAATAGAACTACATGGGTCTGAGGCCGTATGCAGGATGATACGGAGTACGTAGGCGGTGGTCGTAGGAAGACTGCCTCTGCCCAATGAGAATTCCAGATATCCCCTCCCTTATAAATGTTATATTATGTTTGTTTGTTAGTAAGGGTTGGATTCTCTTCGTGGTTCTAATAACTTGTCTTTAGCACAAGTGACAGGTGCAGATGAGGGACAACACTCATGGGTGTAGGAGGCCACAGAGCAGGCTACTTCATGTATACGTTATTAAGTCGCATCTCCTTTTTGTTGTGCCCTATCTCAGGGTATATATATATAATGGCAATGAAGCCTTGATGGATAGGATTTATTGCGGCGGCGAAATCGATATTACTCATACAGGTTTTGAAATTGTGGTTTCTGTGATATTTAATCTTCCGCTATAAACCATGTCTTCCGCTAAGGGTAACAAAGCGCACTCTTTAATGATGTCTTCCGCTAAAATACTGCTTCCTTACTCTGTTGGTGTGTAGTGACTTTCGCTTAACACCACCCCTAGGCGTGACATCGGAGTATTCAAGGAAAAGGGTTGGAGAAGCTAGTGCCTTCACCCTTCGGGGTCGTTTCGGCGTCGTGCTAAAGGGTGGTGTGCGATAAGATCCCCCGGTCGGACCGTCGATTTGGGAGGGGGGGTCTTACACAAAACCACTCGATATGCCCCTTGGCTCTCGTCGGTGAGGGACCCTTCCAAGCCTTACCGGCTGAAGAAGGCCAAGGCGGTCCGGCGAGATCGGGGGGAGAGGAAGTCTGCATACGAAACTCCCCCCTCTCTAATATTCCTCCTGCCTATACCAATGTGGTAACGCGATTCATCTCGCTTTTGAAGTCGATTGTGGTGACGCCACTGACCTCTGCTTCTTTTGCCACTCGCAGGATCTGCCGGCGACCGAGGGTGGCCCTGGGCTCAACCAGGCGAGTGTTGCCATTCCTCCACCTGCTCTCGAGATCTCCCCTCCACTCCAGGAGTCTGCCCCTCCCAGTACTTATGGCGAGATCCTGTCAGTTCCTGGTAAGACTTCCATTGCTTTCTCACTGGCCCTTCTTCTTTCGCCATTCTTCTGACTAGAGTTTCAGCAGCCCCTACCTTCGGGACCATGGGGTTGCTTCCTCCCTTGCACAATTCTCCCGCCCAGACGTCACCAAAAGCCCCCTGCTCCGGAGCAGGAACGCTCGGCGAGAAAGAGTCCCGGAACTAACTTTCCTGCCGCGGAACTGGCCGCTACTTCTGTCGCGGCCGACCAGCTGTACCGCCATGGGAAGGGGAAATCTCTCCACCCCCAAAGTCAAACCATTCACAGGGCATCCTAGCACATCTCTCCGGTCTCCCGTCGGAGAATACGTACTAGGTTAGTTGCCTTCTCCAGCAGAACTCGTGGTTTGTTTATGAGAAAGGACTAACTTCTGCTCTCGCAGGCTACCGCGAGATCCGGTTAACTGACCCTCCAGAGGAGGAGGGGCTAATCTCGCCGGCCCCTCTCCTCGTGATGTTTCTGACTTTCTTGGTGACCATGAGGATCCCCGGGCTATTAAGGAACGGATGACAGAGCTTTTCGGCAAGCTAATCTGGATGCAGCGCGCCAAAGCCAACCTGACGGAGGAGCACCGGGCGGCCTTTGAACGCCGGTTAAGTGCCCTTGAGCGGGACTACAGACACCTGATCGGGGAGATGGAGCACTAGGGGGGCGGGTGCGAGGAGACCTCGCTTGGGAGGCACATCGCGTGGGCCAGGGATCAAATGCGCTTGATAAGCCAAGAGCTGACGGTGGTTAGCGCGTTTCACTACCCGCGAGTGCCTCCAAGGACAGGGAGGCGAGGCCGGGGCCGATGGCGGTGGGATCAATACTAAGCCTACCGTCTCTCGCTCCCTGTGTTCTCCTATACCCCTGCTATTTCTTTTTCATTCCTTCTTCTTTCTCGTATCGGACCAAGACGAGACCTACTGTGTCTCGCGATTTATTTCCTGATTGCATGTTATATATCCTACTTTTCGTTATCTTTCTGAGTGTTGTCTTGTGAGTGTTTTTGCTCTTATTGTGCTACTTAATTTAGATTCACAGGGATGGTCTTGCGCATTGCTTTCGCCCGCTGTAAGCGGCTGGGTTCAGGTGGATGGTTCAGTCCTCGAGGCGCTAGGATGTCGCAACCACAATCCGCACCCTGCGTGTGGATGATTTCAATCATTTTCCTCCTTTTTCTATAAATAGCTAGTCCAACCACTGTCTTTATTGCGCTTTCATCTCTCTCTCCTTCTTGCACCCGCGACACCACCTTCTCTCTAGAAACTTTGCGAGAACTCCCCAGCTCTTGACGATGCCAAAAGAAGCCGATGGTAGGGCCAACTGCGCCCAAGCTTTCGCCAACCGCAACTTCGAGACCTGCGACTTCTCGAAGGCAGGTTTTGTCGGGTGCCTCCCGGGGAAACGAGATCGTATTAACCAATTCTCGCAAGACACTCTGGCCATCCCTCTCGAACACTTTGAGGTGGGGTTCTGCCTCCCACTGTGGCCAGAAGTGCGCCAGACCCTGCGCTACTTCGTGGTGGTTCCCGCGCAGCTCAATCCAAATTCTACCGCCATGCTGGTAGCATTCGCTTGCTACCTGCGCGAGGAGGGGATTGAGTTCTCGCTCTCGGTCTTGCACAAACTCTTCACCTTCAGTGCCACCCGCGGAGTGGCGTTCTTCTCCGGGCAGTCCCCCCTCATTATGACCGGTACCGCCAATAAGAACCATGACTGGGTTCGGCGGTTCATCTTCGTCATAGGGAAGTTCAGCAACGTGCCACTCGCGCCTGTGCAGGAGGATGAGTCGACCTTCCAGCATCCAACGCTGGGAGGTTATGAGGCCAAGCTCCACGCCTTCATTGTGAAGCACGACATGGATGTCGTTCACCTGCGGAAGCACGTCGGCTCGCTACCGGTGGTTCCGCCGGGAGAGGTAAGCCGAATCACTTTGACCCGAGCTCCCTCTTTCTCTTCACTCACTTCCGCCTTTTTAACTAACCTTTTTGACACAGGGATTCGGAGCCTCCCCCTTCACCCGCCGAATGCGATCGTGGGGATCCCTCCTGCCGACAGCCTCGCACGCACGCAGTCTGCTGCCGCGACATGCCGCGAGAACCTGCCCCATGTGAAGCATAACAGGCAAAAACCGAAACCGAAGCGGAAGCCTGGGGCGGCCTTGAGCCCTTCCGTCAAGCGGGTGAAACCCTCCGCAGCTGATAAGGGAAAGCGGCCGCGAAGGTTGTCCCTGGCTCAAGTGCTCCCGCGGCTGGGGAATCGGCCGTCCAGCCTGCCGTGGAGCCAGTGGCATCCTCCTCGGGGCCGGTGCCGAAAGGTCACCGAAACTACCCTCTCGGCAAGAAGTATGCCGATCTGGCCGGCGAGCCCCTTGTTCACTGGGACCGGCAGGCCAACCGGGTCTCCATGTCCACCCTCCATCCATCCTAGATGGAGAAGGAAACCATCAGCGGCCACGCTTACGGCCTCTCTTACGCGCTATACAGCCGTGAGGGCGCTTCCATCTATGATACCGAGATAACTCAGAATCTTGCGCATGAGGCTGCGCGAGCCATGATGCGGGCCCATGAACTGACCCACATGTCCTCTCACCACGGCATGACTCTTGCATGGAACATTGTCGAGGTTGAGAGTTTACCACTTGGTGAACATCTTCCTCCGACGAGAGCTACTCCTCCAACCTTCCTCTTCAACCCTACAGCCGTTGCACACCACTGAAATTTGGCTACAGGAACCGCCTTGGTAAGAAAATCAAAGCTATTCTCCACCGTGTCCACCTTCTCCAATCGAACTACCTTCTTCTCCACCCTCTCCCGGATGAAATGATACTGGATGTCAATGTGTTTGGTTCATGCGTGGAAGGCTGGATTCTTGGCTAGCTGAATAGCCCCTTGGCTGTCACACCACAGCTTTACTGGCCCCTGCTCAAACCCGAGCTCCAAACATAGCCTCCGCAGCCATATGGCCTCCTTGCTTGCATGAGTAAGAGCCATGTACTCTGCCTCTGTCGACGATAGTGCCACCACGCATTGCCTCTGACTCATCCAACTGATTGCACCTCCAAACAGTGTGAACACGTACCCACTGGTGGATCTCCTGCTATCCAGATCACCTCCCCAATCCGAGTCCACGTGCCCAACCACGTCCAGGACTCCTCATTCACCAGCGCCTTCAAAACATAGGGAGTAATTCGAAGTGCCTCGGAGATACCTGAACACACGCTTCACAGCATTCCAGTGTTCCTTTCCTGGTGTAGCCATATACTGGCTCAACACTCCCACTGCTTGAGCAATGTCAGGGCGAGTGCAGACCATGGCGTACATCAAGCTTCTCACATCACTAGCATAAGGGACCATTAACATGTCCTCGACCTCATCATGTGTCTTCGGGCTCAACTCTGCAGATAACTTGCCCCCGACTGGCATTGGTGCTCCCACTGGCTTGCAGTCCATCATATTGAACTTCTTCAACATCTCCTCGACGTACCTATGCTGCCCCAACCAAAGCTTCTTCTTGATTCGATCCCTGGAGATCTGCATTCCCAAGATGACACTTGCTGGCACCAAATCCTTCATCTCGAATTTGGCTGAGAGCAGCTTCTTCACTTGTTGGATCATCCTGACACTATTGCCCACCAGTAGCATATCATCTACATAAAGTGTCAGGAAGATGAACTGCTCTCACTTTCTCTAGATGTACACACAGTGGTCCGAATTCGATCTTTCAAAACCTAACTCCAGCATTTAGATGTCGAATTTCTGGTACCACATCCTCGGAGATTGTTTTAGTCC
Organism: Dactylorhiza incarnata; assembly: GCA_033032865.1. Classification (NCBI taxonomy): domain Eukaryota; kingdom Viridiplantae; phylum Streptophyta; class Magnoliopsida; order Asparagales; family Orchidaceae; genus Dactylorhiza; species Dactylorhiza incarnata. The sequence continues at coordinate 11,636,168 of JAWHQI010000031.1, forward strand.
ATACAGGGACTTCTTCGGCCTGCAAACGTAATCCTCCTTGCCCTTGGCTGCGAATCCTTCCGACTGCTTCATGTATATCTCCTCCTCCAGATCACCGTGAAGAAACACCGTCTTCACATCCATCTGCTCGACCTTTAAATCATGTGTTGCCGCAATAGAGAGTACCAATCTGATCGACGTCATCTTGGCTACCAGTGAGAAGATATCATCATAATCAATACCTTCGACCTGGGAGAATCCCTTTGCAACTAACCTTGCCTTGTATTTCTCCACAGTGTCATCACCCTTTACCGTCTGCTTGAAAACCCATTTGCTTCCAATCGCCTTCCTCCCCTTTTGAAGCTTGCATAGACACCAAGTCTGATTCTTCCTCGGAGACTCCATTTCATCCACCATGGCTATATCCCACTGATTTGAATCAGCCCTTGATCTAGCATCTCTGGAAGAGATTGGATCTTCACCAAGCATACTCAGGCAACATTGAGCAGCCACTGCACATTGGGGATATCTCACTGGTGCCCTTCTTTCACTCGTCGATCTCCTCAGAAGTGGAATTTCCTCAGCTTCATCTTCTGACTCATCAGCACTTCTCACCACCTCCAAATCATCTGATTCAGAATCACATTCATCCCCAACAATGGTAGCTCCTTTCTCAAAACTTCCTTCCACCACCACTGTCTCTTTCTCTGCTTCTTTAGCCTTCTCAGCTTGTGTGACTTCCTGTGGACTGGTTTCATGAAACACCACATCCTTGCTGAATGTTACAGTCCTCATCACAGGGTTCCAAAGCTTGTACCCTTTTATGCCTTCTTTGTAACCTACAAAGATGCACTTCTCAAATTTAACATCAAGCTTCCCTCTCTTCTCCTTTGGAATGTGAACATATGCATCACACCCAAACACACAAGCATATGCCAAATTTGGCTTTCTCTTGAAGATGGCTTCAAAGGGTGTACATCCCTCCACAGCAGATGTAGGGGACCTGTTCTTCAGGTAATTTGCAGTCGCCACTTCTTCAGCTTAAAACTCCTTCCCCAAGCCTGCCCAACTGAGCATGCACTTGGCCTTCTCCATCAAGGTTCTATTCAGCCTCTCCGACACTCCATTCTTCTCTGGAGTGTACGGTGTGGTCTTCTACCGTGCAATCCCCTGCTCAGTACAGTACCACTCAAAAGCATCAGAGCAGTACTCCCCTCCATTGTCAGAATGGAGGACCTTCACCTTTCTCTCCAATTAGTTCTCCACCAGGTTCTTAAATTCCTTAAACCTGTCCAGAACCTCTGACTTGGACCTGAGAAAATATATCCAGGAGTAACGTGAGAGGTCATCAGTAAAGGACACATAGTACCTTGCGCCACCAAGAGATGGAGCTGGAGTTGGCCCAAACACATCACTGTGTATCAACACCAGCACTTCACTGCCCTCGTGCCCGTCCCACAAAAACTTACTCTGGTCTGTTTGGCAAGCAGGCAATGCTCACAGAACCCAAAGCTTGTGGAGCACTCCGTCACCCCTTCCACCATCTGACCAGATGCCACGACTGACATCCCCTTCTCACTGATATGCCCAAGCCGATGATGCCACAACCTGGACACCTCCTACTGGTCAACCTCCTGGATCTCAGAAATAAGAGCCCCCCTTGGAACCACTGTATCAGCAAGCAGAGTATACAGTGTTCCATGTCTCACTCCACTGGCAATCACTATTCCCCCTCTTGTCATCTTGCAAGATTGCTTGTCACAGCTGAAGTGCACTCCTGCATCCGCCATGGAACCCACCGAGATTAGATTCCTGCTCATCCCCGGAATGTGCATCACATTGGAAAGAGACCTTGTGATCCCATTAGACAACTTCAACATCACCTTGCCACGCCCAATAATCTGCACAGCAGAATCATCACCCAACATGACATCTCCACCATCAAACCTCTCATACTCACATAACCAGTGCCTATGAGGGGTCATGTGGTATGATTCTCCTGTGTCTACATACCACATATCAGAATCTCTCTGAGCAACGCATGCGACAGTGATGTACATGTCACCGCCGTCGCCCTCCTTCTTCATACCAGAAGTTGTCGGTGTCTCCTTGTTCTGAACGGCCTTGTTCGGACATTGAGACTTCACATGACCAGTCTCATTGCACTTCCAGCACCGAACGAGCTTCTTACCCTTCTCCCTCTCCTGGCTCTTGGATCTACCTCGAGACTTATCTCGATATCCACCATGCTTGCTCTCCCTTCGTTGAGGATGGGATCTAGATACACTCAAAGCACCTTTGCTCGTCACCTCAGAACCTCCTCTCCTGGTCCCCTCAGATAAAAGAGCTGCACATACAGTATCATATGACAGTTCCTTGTCTCCACTCCCCCCAATCATGACAATCAGATTGTCCCATGAATCTGGCAGCGAGTACAACAAGGTGATGGCTCTATCCTCATCCGAGATCTTCTCACCAATAGAGATTAACTGACTCACAATGGTATTGAATTGAGTCAAGTGCTCTGAAAATGAATCGCCCTCATGCATCCGAAGTTTATACCACTTCTTCCTCAATAGCAATTTGTTTACTAGGGACTTGCTCTAGTAAAGGGATTCCAACTTATGCCACAGACTTCGTGCTGAAGTCTCCTCCATGAAGTTAGTCAAGATTGAATCTGCTAGGAATAACTGGATCAGGCCCTTAGCATTCCGATCGGTTTTCGTCCAGGTCGTAGCATCCGCTGTAACCGCTGCAGTCGCCTCTGCAGATTCTCCCTTCGATGTGCTCGCATCCTTCTCTGCAACCTTAGCAACAGGAGGATCATCTTCGATCGCCGACCATAGATCTCGATCAATAAACATATCCTCCATCTTCATCTTCCATAGATCGAATCGACTTCCGTCAAACTTCTCGATCTCGATCCGCACGCCGCCAGAACCCATTTCCAGGATCAGGAACCTAGCTCTGATACCAAATGTAAAGAAACAGGGAGTGCCGAGATGAGAAATTCGAATGAAAATAATTCACAAAGAACACAGATCAATCACAGAAGACACACGGATTTTCAGAGGTTCACCCCAATTCGGGATACGTCCCCTCTCCCCTTCCTATTCACGATGTTCTATTCACCAAATTGGATTACAGCTTACAAGGTTACAAGGATCAAGAATCCGATCCAACCTCACTCAACCCTCTTCAGACAAGAACAGAGAGGAACTGCCGCCAGAAACTCTGTTGCACTCACTTTGATGTGTTTCTATCTTAACCCTAAACCAGGGTTATGCACCATTTAAATAGGGCGCCGAATCGATCTCAGAACAAACATCTGCTGAGATGGTTCAATAACATCCGCTGAGACGGCCTGTACACCAGGCTTCGATCATCGAACGAAGGCTTCTTCCGTTCGATGATCCCGCTGAGACGGGAGTAATAAAGGACCCGTTCGACGAACTCCGCCTCCGTTCGTCGAACGCCGTTTGACAAACTCAGGCGGATTTCGACGAACTCTTCTCCGTTCGTCGAACGTCATTCGACGAACTCTGACCAGAAGTGTTCCCCAAATCCAATAGAGAGGACCCACTCCGTGGCAGCTGCCGAGGTCGTGGCCATCAAGCAACAATTGGCCGCAGCCGAGGCCCTTCTCGCCAGCCGCTCAAACCGAGAGGTGATCCCCTCCTCCTGATACGACTTGAGCTTTCGTCTTCCTTTCTCTCTTCCTTCCCGTGAGCTAACCTTCTTTTTCCCTGCAGGACATAGCCAACTATGATACCTTGCTCATGCGGTCTCGCATTCTTGAAGAGCGAAATAGGGAGATGGAGGCCGAGAACCAGAGGCTACGAGATGCTGCCGCTCGGCCACCTCCCACAGAGAGGGAAACTTGGCACCTTTATTCCAATGCCGAGTTTGTAGGGTTGATGCAGAAGACGGCCCATGGGGCGGCGGAGCATGCGCTGGATGTGTTACGGAGGGCCGACCTCTTGAAGGAAGAAGGCGAAAGGATTCCCACCCCCATGTGCTTCCAGAACTCTTCGCCCAGGTTGACCATGCGGATGAGGCTGGTGATGGGCGGGAACTCGGAGGCCATCCCTCTCCGGGCATGAGCAGCGGGTAATCCGGCGACGAGGCTGATGACCCTTGAAGATTTCTTTTTTCCTTTCCCCCTTTTTTTTGATATAAGGCGAGAACTACTTTGTAATTCTTACAATGAAAGAAATATTTTGCCCCTTGTGCTATGTCGCGTACATATATTTTTGCATGCCTCTCGCTACTACTAGGCCAATGGCTTGCGCACGTAATTTTACACGCTTTCGAACCCTCGCGCCGGTGCTTACTATCGTTTGTTCACTTTTAGCCTCGCGGGCCCTTAGGCTAGGTTATGAACGAGTCCCCTTCGCCACTCAGGTGCGTCACGTGGTTACAACTCTCTCGCACTCGCCCTAGCCTTCCGTAGGACTTAGAGGATTTTGTCGATTTTCTGTCGGGAATGGGACCACGCCGAGAACCCATTCGATCCTGCTGATTTTCTTGTGACCCCTGGGTCTGGCTGTCGCCACACCTCGCATTAGCCAGGCGAGTGTCTGTTTGGTACGATATCCTTTGTCGGCGAGAACCCTTCATGATGGGCACCATTCGCCAACCCTATGTTGGGGCTTACCCGGTGTCAATTTTTTTGACATGAATTTTCCTCTTACTATGTCTTCCTACGGGGTCATTATTTAAGTGAGCCTACGGCCCTGCCAGCTAGATGGGAGCCTGATCAGCGGTTCTGCTCGGGGTTGATGATTTACCTTGGACTTCTTCTTTTTGTTTTATAAATAAAAGATAACCTTTATATTAAGAGTTTAGAATTGGCGGATGTTTTCGAAGAATCTCGCAAGTACTCCTACTTTGAGAAATTAATCGTTATCCTATCGAAGGATAGAAGTAACGGTCTTTTTCTTCTTACGGAATATTGACAATTACGCTTCGGCTACAACGCCGAATTTTATTGAATTGAATAGTAGAAAAGGAGAGTTTTGCACTAAATGAGTTTGGAAAGCTGTGTTTGAATTTTTAGTCCAAATTAATCATTTGATAAAGGCAAGTATACCTTATCGCAAGTAATACAGGATATTTTTAGAAAATATCGGGATCGTATATTTCCGCGGGTCGTGTTGATTATGCTACTTCGAGGAACGAACTATTATCTTATCGGAATAATGTTTTTTAGTTGATTTAACTAGAGTTCTAAATGATAAAATGCGAAAGATGATAATAAGCGATTAACTAGAGTTCTAAGCGATGAGAAATATAGCGCGCGACGTCGAATTACCTTGAGACGAAAATAGATTTTTTCGTAGAATTAAAAGTGATGACTTTTCAAAATATTAAATTGACTTGGCCGTGGAGGTTCCATAATTATGAACGCTCCTCTCTCGAGGGTACGCCCACCTGAGATTATGAATATTCGACCGAACTCTCATTCTACAATCGAACCTTCTTAATACTCGCTTATGTTGTGAACCCCGCTATTGGGTTTTTATTTCCAATTCAGGAGAATTACCTCGTCCTCTCTCGAGGGTAGAGCGCACTTCTCTTTACCCGTGAGTGATCAGTTCGTACACACGAGCCTCTCGGCTAACTAGGTACGAAAACGGAAATGAAAACCACACATCGATTATGTGGCTCCACTCAACGTGATTCTCGGGTAAACCTTAAGCGTTAATTATTTTAGAAAGAGATGTTTTAATTTTATTGAAAAAACTACTTTTGTGTCCCAATGCTCTTCGACATCGTGTGCTAAAGGAAATTAGCCACTCATCGGAATGGAGATGGCATTATCGGTTGAAAAATACATGTTTAATAATTAAAGCGGATATAAGCGGATAAAAAGGAAATAAAAAGACTTATATAAAAACAGTAATAGTATCCGTCCCAACCAACTTAAACAAGTGCTAAAAAGTTCTTAGCCTCTTATTCAAGAAGGGGGTGGTATAGAAATGAAAAGACTTATAAAGGTGCAGAAATAATATTCGTCCCAACCGACTTAAATAAGTGCTAAAGTAAATTAGCCTCTTATTCAAGATGGGAGTGGTATATAGCAGTTATATAAAGACTGAAATAAAACTAAGTTACAAAAAAGAAAAATACTATCTCATACACGCACACACTCTAAAAAAAATTGAAAAGAAAGCGTTTAAAATGAAAGCGATAAAATGAGGCGAAAAAGAAAACGATAAAACTATTTTATGAAAGCTTGTAAATCTAAGTTATGAAAACAGTAAACCTAGATTATGAAAGCAATAAACCTAACTATAAAAGCAATAAAACTAAATTATGAAAGCAATGAAGCTAAACTCATACACGCACACACGCTAACATTAATAAAAAGAAGATGATCCAAATGAGAAAAACATCATTTTATTTCTGAAATCAGCATTACAACTAGACTAGGAAGACGAAAAGAAAAAAAAACTAAAAACGAACTTAAACAGAATTGCATAAGAGAAGCTCTCAATCACTCAAAAGAACTCACAATACAACAAGAACTACTCAAAATTTGGATGAAAAATACTTCAGCCGAGCCCCTCTATTTATAGGGAAAATTTGAGTTTTACACGCCCTAGGTCACGGGCGTGACTTGAATGTCACGACCGTGACTTAGGGCGTGACATTTGCTCGGCTGTATTCGCCGCCTTCTGGAAGGTCTGGCCGTCAAACATGGCTGTACACTGGCGTGACTTGGTATGTCACGGGCGTGACTTGGTATGTCACGGGCGTGACTTTGGGTGGCTGATGTCGGCAGCATGGGCGCGGCTTTGAGACGTGACGCGCTGGCGGCTCACGGGCGTGACTCTGCTGGAACACGGGCGTGACTTGTAGAGTCACGGGCGTGACTTGATCAACTCTTCGAGATTTCACCTGAAAACGGCTACCAGCTGGAAATTTGGCTTTTAAAATTACACGCTCTTGGTCACGGGCGTGACCTCGGGCGTGACTTGAGCGATTTGTCGGGATTTGATCTGCATTGAGCCGTCCCGTTGATATTTGATCTTTAAAATTACACGCCCTTGGTCACGGGCGTGACCGAGGGCGTGACCTGTGAAAAATTTGCAAAAAATGCAAAAACAAAAATAAAACTAAGTTAGAAACCAGAATTAATAAAGAAGCAATTTATTCAGTAATTTACATAGAAAATTCACAATATTAATTAAAACTATACTAATAATTATACTAAAAATACATATATTTTATTACTTATCAAATACCCCCATACTTAAGCTTTTGCTATTCCAGAGCAAAAGTAAGAGAGATCTATACGGGATTAACATAAGTTCTAATTTTTGGCTATCGCTTTATTTTAATCATAAGAGACTGAAAAATAAAAATTCGGAGTAATAAGAGTTAAGTCCTAAATTATGCAAATGATTTAAGTAGAAAGAAATGTCCTGGCCAAAAGTCTTCTTAATTAACCAAATAGCAAACAAAATTGCAATCATTAGTAAACGAGATTAGATCGAAATTATAATAACCTTTGTTTAAAGAAACATGAAGGAAAAATATAAGTTACTAATTATGCTCTCAAATGATTTTTTGAATTAAAATTAGAAACAATAATTTGGTTAAGGGAAAAGGGGGTAAAAAGCCTTGGCAAATAGAAGAGTACTTGAATTAGGGGTGATGAATTGTATCATCTCACCCCTCTTATATAGTTTCCTTTGACTCCCATCGTTGGTGTACGAGGGAAAATTGACCTTTTAATTAACCCAATGCCTGTGTTTACGGAATTTGCAATTCCCATTGACATAGGATCTCTTTTAACGAATATTGGGTGCCTATGTTTACGGAATTTTTGTATTCTCATTGACATAAGATCTTTTTTTTCCTTCCTTTTTTTGTTTTTGCCATGCTAAATTGGTGTATACAAGGGGTTTTCAAGAGAAATTCTAGAATAATAAAAAAAAGTTTTGAGAGCAACCTTAGTAAGTTGAATATTCCTAGATTCCTGAAGACATAAAGTAGGGATAATTGCAGTCTAAAGTTTTTTTGCCAACATAATACACATGTCTCTATTTTAGCTAGTAGAAGTAGTGCTTGATAACAAAGCCTCTATTTAAATTAAAAACACAAGATATTCTTTAAAACTTAACCCTGAACGTTTAAATCTATCGATCTTAGATAAACAAACAAATAGTAAAACTAGCGATTATGAAAATCCACAAACATATACTCTCGAAACTAAATGCTTTAAGAATAAAAGTAAAGTAGGGTTTTTATTTTTGGATATTATTTTTGTTTTTTCTACATATAGTTATATATATTTTTTTTGTTTTTTTTTGTAATTTGTAAATTTTTTGTATTATGACAAAGTAAAAAAAAATACAAAAGTTTTTGTAGAGTTTTTGTGTTTTTTTTTGTATTATGACAAAGTAAAAAAAATATAATTTTTTGTAGAGTTGTTTTGTTTTTTTTTTATTTGTTTTTTTTATTTGTGACAAAGTAAAAAAAGTACCTAATTTTTTTTGTTTTTGTAAAAAGAAGCCTTGTTGGTTTTTTTTTAATGAAAACAGTAAAACACCCCCATACTTAAAACCCAACATTGTCCCCAATGTTGTAATGTAAGTATGAAGAAGAGAAAATAACATTGCAATATATACAAAAGGAAAGAGGAAGCAAAAAGGCTTCCCTGAATGAAAGTTGGCGGGGTCGTAAGAAACCCTGCAAAAAGAGATAAAAAAGCATAATAAAAATATTAGATAAATATGGGGTGCCTCCCACAAGCGCTTTGTTTACCGTCGCGTAGCTTGACGCATTTGGCGTGGTGAGATTATAAATTGGGGAGGGTTAAAGATTCTGTGTGTCCGTCCACCGGATCGCCCGCAAGATATAGTTTTAAACGGTGGCTGTTGACTTTAAAATCGCCTTTTTCGGGGTGAGAGATAAGAACGGTCCCATACGGCCAAACCTCTTTGACTTCAAAGGGGCCGGACCAGCGGGATTTGAGCTTACCCGGAAAAAGACGAAGACGTGAATATAAAGAAGGACAAGATCGCCCGGCGCGAAAGTTTTTTGAAATTTAATTTTTCGATCGTGGTAACGCTCCTTATAAAATTTATTACTCTCATAAGCGTTCGCACGCCATTCATCGAGTTCATTTAGTTGGAATTTCCTATTCTCGGAGGCTAAGTTCGAATCGAGATTTAAAAATTTTAAGGCCCAAAAAGCGCGGTGTTCTAACTCTACCGGTAAATGGCATGCTTTGCCGTAGACTAATCGATAGGGCGTACAACCAATAGCGGTCTTGTATGCCGTACGATACGCCCACAACGCGTCGTCGAGTTTTGAGGACCAATCCTTCCTATTTAAAGAGACGGTTTTTTCCAGAATGTGTTTTATCTCGCGATTTACTACCTCTACTTGGCAGCTTGTTTGGGGGTGAAAGGCGGAGGCGAGCTTATGCGTGACGCCGTACTTAGATAAAATTTTTGAAAACTGGGCATTGTAGAAGTGCGTGCCCCTATCACTTACTATTGCACGGGGCGTGCCAAAGCGAGAAAATAATTTTTTTTTAAAAATGGACGACGACGCGCGCATTATTGGTGGGCAGAGCTTGCGCTTCCGCACACCTAGATACGTAGTCGACCGCCACTAAAATATAGCGATTATTAAAAGAAGGAGGTAGGGGGCCTACAAAGTCTATGCCCCACAAATCGAAGATTTCGCATTCTAAATAAAAATTTTGGGGCATCTCGTCACGACGAGAGATGTTACCCGACCGCTGGCAGCTATCGCATATACTCACAAAAGTGTGAGCATCCTTAAAAAGAGTGGGCCAATAAAAGCCTGACTCTAACGCTTTCCGCGCGGTCTGGTTGGCTTGGTAATGCCCTCCTGCCGGACCCTCATGGCAATGTCACAATATTTGCGCACCCTCCTCGCTTGAAACACATCTTCGTATTACTTGGTCGGCGCAGACGCGAAAGAGAAAGGGGTCCTCCCAAAAGTAGTTCTTCAAGTCAGAGAAGAATTTCTTCTTCTGCTGAGTCGAAAAATCTTTTGGAAGGACCCGCGCGACTAAATAGTTCACGTAATCTGCGAACCAAGTGGTAGAAGAAGTTTTTATATTATTTATAATTAAAAGGCGCTCCTCAGGAAATCGATCGTCTATTTCGGGTTCGACGAGCGCTTCTGCGACGGGGTGTTCTAAACGTGAGAGGTGGTCGGCTGCTAAATTTTCAGCCCCCTTCTTATCCCAGATCTCTAAGTCAAATTCCTGTAAAAGAAGGATCCATCGAAGTAAGCGAGGCTTAGCATCAACTTTGGCCAAAAGATATTTTAAGGCGGAGTGATCAGTGAAAACGATTACGTGTGAAAGCATTACGTAGGGTCGGAATTTATCAAAAGCAAAGATGACGGCGAGAAGTTCCTTTTCCGTCGTGGTGTAGTTAGCCTGTGCGGCATTGAGTGTGCGAGAAGCGTAATATATTGGATGAAAATATTTATTTACGCGTTGGCCTAAGACAGCTCCTACTGCGATATCGCTCGCGTCGCACATAATCTCAAACGGAAGAGACCAATCTGGCGCCACCAGAATTGGAGAATTGATAAGTTGCTTTTTAATAAAATTAAACGCCTCTACGCAGGCCGTGTCAAAAATGAATGGGGAATCCTTTTCCAGGAGGTGAGTTAGCGGTTTGGTTATTTTTGAAAAATCTTGAATAAACCGCCGATAAAAACCTGCGTGGCCAAGAAAACTTCTAATTGATTTGACGTTCGAAGGAACAGGAAGTTGTTCAATTATAGCGACTTTGGCCTTATCGACCTCCATCCCCTTGGAAGAAATTTTATGGCCGAGGACTAAACCCTTTCGGACCATGAAGTTGCATTTCTCCCAGTTCAACACTAAGTTCGTCTCCTCGCACCGTTGGAGGACTCTATCTAAATTTTTATAAACAATTTTTAAAAGAGTCTCCAAAGACGGAGAAGTCATCCATGAAGACTTCCCTTATGTCTTCTACTAGCTCGCCAAATATTGCCAGCATTCATCTTTGGAATGTAGCTGGCGCGTTACAGAGGCCAAACGGCATCCTCCGATATGCGAAGGTGCCGAAAGGGCAAGTAAAAGTCGTTTTTTTCTTGGTCCTCGGGTGAAATAGGGATTTGGAAAAATCCCGAGAGACCATCAAGGAAGCAATAAAAAGGATGACCGGAGAGACGCTCTAAGATTTGATCAATAAACAGTAACGGAAAGTGGTCGTTTCTGGTGGCATCATTTAGTTTTCTGTAGTCGATGCACACCCTCCAACCCGTAACAGTACGAGTTGGGATTAATTCGTTATTCATGTTTGCCACGACCGTTATACCGCCTTTTTTAGGGACGACTTGTACGGGGCTTACCCACGTACTGTCGGAAATATGATAGATAATCCCTGCGTCGAGGAGTTTAATAATTTCAGTCTTAACGACTTCTCGCATGTTCGGGTTAAGTCGACGTTGAGGCTGAATAGTTTTGCGGGGGTTTTCTTCGAGAAAAATTTTGTGGGAGCAGAATGAGGGGTTAATTCCCCTAATATCGGAAATTTGTCATGCAATTGCACGACGATGTTTAGATAAAACTTCAACCAATTCAGATGTTTCTGAATCAGTTAAAGTAGAAGATATTATAACCGGAAGTTTTAAGTTCGCGGCTAGAAAAGCATATTTTAAATGGTCGGGGAGTTGCTTAAGCTCCAAGACCGGAGGTTCTTCATAGGAAGTGGAGATTTTTAAATCTTTTGAATCGAAAGGTTCGAAAGGCGAATCTGGCGGTAATTCTTCGAAAGGAGGTTGATTCGCCAGATCCGAATCGTCTATCATTAAAGATAGCAATTCCGAAAGAGAAGAACACTCGTCCACAAACGCGGATTCCAAATTGAAACAGGAATCATCATTAGACAGTGAGTTCTGCATGGAGGGGTTGATATGTAAAGTAACTTCGTCGTCTCCCACTCGAAGGAGGAGGCGACCGTTACTAACATCGATTAACGCGCGAGAGGTTGCAAGAAAGGGGCGACCGAGGATGATGGGTACCTCGACGTCCTCCTCTATGTCCAGGATGACAAAGTCTACCGGGAAGATAAACTTGTCGACCTTGACCAGAACATCCTCCGCTACCCCTATTGGGTACTTTATCGAGCGATCTCCGAGTTGGATGCTCATTTTTGTCGGACTCGGGACGCCTAAATCGAGTTTTTTGAAAAGAGAAAAAGGCATCAAATTGATGCTGGCGCCTAAGTCCGCAAGAGCGTACTTTATTAACATATTGCCAAAGAGACATGGGATGGAGAACCGTCCCGGGTCGTTCAGTTTTGCCGGCAATTTGTTAAGGAGAACAGCCGAACATTCTGCGTTAAGGGAAACACGCGAAACATCCTCGAGTCGTTTTTTATTAGAAAGCAACTTATTAAGATATTTCGCGTATTTCGGCATTTGGGAGAGTGCCTCGTAGAAGGGGACGTTTATTTGAATTTGTTTTAAAATACGCAAAAATTTTTGATAATTGTCGTCCTCCTTCTCTTTATTAATTTTAGACGGGTAAGGAATTCGAGGACTCGAAACATTCGGCGCAACCGGAAAATCCGGAGCAATTAGAATCGAAGAAGAGAGTGGAGGGGGCGGAGGCGAAATGCATACCTTAGGCTCAACCCGCAATGGGGAGATGACCTCCTTGCCGCTTCGAAGGGTTATAGCATTGGCATTTTCCCTGGGGTTCGGCTCCGTATTCCCTGGTAGAGCTCCGTATGGCCGCTCGGAGACCATCTTTGCAAGTTGTCCAACCTGGTTTTCCAAGCTTTTAATCGATCCAGTAAGATTTCGGATATTTGAATCGTTGGACGCGATGTATTTTGACAAAATATCTTCGAGCGGCGAAGGTTGTGGAGGAGGAGGCTGGAATCCCTGCGGAAATCCTTGCGGAAATCCCTGAGGATTCATATTTGGGGGCCTCTGAGCATTGTTAGGATTGCTCCAGGAGAAATTAGGGTGGGTCCTCCAACCCGGATTATAATTATTACTATACGGGTTATTAGTAGGGTTGAAGGGGGGCCTAACCGGATTACCGAGGTAATCCACCGATTCTTCAATTACGGTATTATTATTATTATTCCAAGCGGGAGTGGAGGAGGAAACAGTCATCTCCGCCACCTGCTTACTTAGCCGCTCTACCTGTGAGGCTAAGAAAGTAGTGGCGTCCACTTCAAAAAGACCAGCCGGTTTATTAGGACGCGACCTTGGCACGTTCCATTGGTACGCGTTCATGGCCATTTCGTCGATCAGAGCTTGAGCGGTCTCCGGGGTTTTGTTGTTTAACGTTCCCCTGGGGGCCGCATCAATCATCTGCCGCGTAGAAAAATTTAAACCATTATAAAACGTTTGGACCTGTAGCCAAGTTGGTAGCGCGTGATGAGGACACCTACGCAAATATTCTTTAAAACGCTCCCAAGTCTCATAAAGAGACTCAGAATCGAATTGTACAAAGGATGTGATATCTGTGCGTAGTTTTGCGGTTTTTGACGGAGGAAAATACTTAGTTATGAAAAATTCCGTCAATTGGGCCCACGTGGTTATGGACCCTCTCGGAAGAGAAGTCAACCACGATTTGTTCTTTGACCGTAGCGAAAATGGAAATAAGCGTACACGAATGGCGTCATCAGTGACGCCATTAATTTTAAAGGTGTCGCATATTTCTAAAAAGTTTGAAAGGTGCTGATTTGGGTCCTCATCTGGCAAACCGTCGAACTGAATCGACTGTTGTACCATTTGAATTATGCTGGATTTTATTTCGAAATTATTATTATTAACTGTCGGGCGAGTAATACTTGATCCTGTATCTTCCAAGTTCGGCCGGGCATAATATGCCATGGTCCGGGCCGGGGCCGCATTTGGAATTGGATCGCCCATATTTGCAATATCTCCGATTGACTCTTCGGGGGTTTCGAGTAAGTTTTGATCACGAGATCGGATGCGCTCACGAAGAGTGCGCTCGATTTCGGGGTCAAAAGGAACAGTTGAATCGTCCGACGAGTTTCCTCGGGTCATATACTAAAAACAATATTTTTGGATTTTCTGTTTTATTGTTAATTTTTATAAATATAAGTTTATATATATATATATATTTTTATATTGTTTTTATATATATATATATATATATTTTTTTTTTAAATATATAGATAAGGAATAAAATTAATAGCAGTTCCTACTTTCAAATAACAACACAAAGTTCCCCGGCAACGGCGCCAAAAACTTGATGATTTACCTTGGACTTCTTCTTTTTGTTTTATAAATAAAAGATAACCTTTATATTAAGAGTTTAGAATTGGCGGATGTTTTCGAAGAATCTCGCAAGTACTCCTACTTTGAGAAATTAATCGTTATCCTATCGAAGGATAGAAGTAACGGTCTTTTTCTTCTTTCGGAATATTGACAATTACGCTTCGGCTACAACGCCGAATTCTATTGAATTGAATAGTAGAAAAGGAGAGTTTTGCACTAAATGAGTTTGGAAAGCTGTGTTTGAATTTTTAGTCCAAATTAATCATTTGATAAAGGCAAGTATACCTTATCGCAAGTAATACAGGATATTTTTAGAAAATATCGGGATCGCATATTTCCGCGGGTCGTGTTGATTATGCTACTTCGAGGAACGAACTATTATCTTATCGGAATAATGTTTTTTAGTTGATTTAACTAGAGTTCTAAATGATAATATGCGAAAGATGATAATAAGCGATTAACTAGAGTTCTAAGCGATGAGAAATATAGCGCGCGACGTCGAATTACCTTGAGACGAAAATAGATTTTTTTCGTAGAATTAAAAGTGATGACTTTTCAAAATATTAAATTGACGTGGCCATGGAGGTTCCATAATTATGAACGCTCCTCTCTCGAGGGTACGCCCACATGAGATTATGAATATTCGACCGAACTCTCGTTCTACAATCGAATCTTCTTAATACTCGCTTTATGTTGTGAACCCCGCTATTGGGTTTTTATTTCCAATTCGGGAGAATTACCTCGTCCTCTCTCAAGGGTAGAGCGCACTTCTCATTACCCGTGAGTGATCAGTTCGTACACACGAGCCTCTCGGCTAACTAGGTATGAAAACGGAAATGAAAACCACACATCGATTATGTGGCTCCACTCAACGTGATTCTCGGGTAAACCTTAAGCATTAATTATTTTAGAAAGAGATGTTTTAATTTTATTGAAAAAACTATTTTTGTGTCCCAATGCTCTTCGACATCGTGCGCTAAAGGAAATTAGCCACTCATCGGAATGGAGACGGCATTATCGGTTGAAAAATACATGTTTAATAATTAAAGCGGATATAAGCGGATAAAAAGGAAATAAAAAGACTTATATAAAAACAGTAATAGTATCCGTCCCAACCAACTTAAACAAGTGCTAAAAAGATCTTAGCCTCTTATTCAAGAAGGGGGTGGTATAGAAATGAAAAGACTTATAAAGGTGCAGAAATAATATCCGTCCCAACCGACTTAAATAAGTGCTAAAGTAAATTAGCCTCTTATTCAAGATGGGGGTGGTATATAGCATTTATATAAAGACTGAAATAAAACTAAGTTACAAAAAAGGAAAATACTATCTCATACACGCACACACTCTAACAAAAATTGAAAAGAAAGCATTTAAAATGAATGCGATAAAATAAGGCGAAAACGAAAACGATAAAACTATTTTATGAAAGCTTGTAAATCTAAGTTATGAAAACAGTAAACCTAGATTATGAAAGCAATAAACCTAACTATAAAAGCAATAAAACTAAATTATGAAAGCAATGAAGCTAAACTCATACACGCACACACGCTAACATTAATAAAAAGAAGATGATCCAAATGAGAAAAACATCATTTTATTTCTAAAATCAGCATTACAACTAGACTAAAAAGACGAAAAGAAAAAAAAAACTAAAAACGAACTTAAACAGAATTGCATAAGAGAAACTCTCAATCACTCAAAAGAACTCACAATACAACAAGAACTACTCAAAATTTGGATGAAAAATACTTCAGCCGAGCCCCTCTATTTATAGGGAAAATTTGAGTTTTACACGCCCTAGGTCACAGGCGTGACTTGAATGTCACGGCCGTGACTTAGGGCGTGACATTTGCTCGGCTGTATTCGCCGCCTTCTGGAAGGTCTGGCCATCAAACATGGCTGTACACGGGCGTGACTTGGTATGTCACGGGCGTGACTTGGTATGTCACGGGCGTGACTTGGTATGTCACGGGCGTGACTATGGGTGGCTGATGTCGGCAGCATGGGCGCGGCTTCGAGACGTGATGCGCTGGCGGCTCACGGGCGTGACTCTGCTGGAACACGGGCGTGACTTGTAGAGTCACGGGCGTGACTTGTAGAGTCACGGGCGTGACTTGATCAACTCTTCGAGATTTCACCTGAAAACGGCTGCCATCTGGAAATTTGGCTTTTAAAATTACATGCCCTTGGTCACGGGCGTGACCTCGGGCGTGACTTGAGCGATTTGTCGGGATTTGATCTGCATTGAGCCGTCCCGTTGATATTTGATCTTTAAAATTACACGCCCTTGGTCACGAGCGTGACCGAGGGCGTGACCTGTGAAAAATTTGCAAAAAATGCAAAAACAAAAATAAAACTAAGTTAGAAACCAGAATTAATAAAGAAGCAATTTATTCATTAATTTACATAGAAAATTCACAATATTAATTAAAACTATACTAATAATTATACTAAAAATACATATATTTTATTACTTATCAGGGGTCAACATTTGAACTTTTCGAACATGCCACCGAGTGAGCCTACGGCCCTGCCTGCTAGATGGGAGCCTGGTCAGTGGGTCTGCTCGGGGCCAACCTTCGAATTTTTGGAACTTGCCACCGAGTGAGCCTACGGCCCTGCCAGCTAGATGGGAGCCTGGTTAGCGGGTTTGCTCGGGGCCAACCTTCGAACCTTTGGAACCTGCCAGTGAGTGAGCCTACGGCCCTGCCATCTAGATGGGAGCCTAGTCAGTGGGTCTTCTTGGGTCCAACCTTCGAACCTTTGGACCCTGCCATCGAGTGAGCCTACGACCCTGCCAGCTAGATGAGAGCCTGGTCAGCGGGTCTGCTCGGGGCCAACCTTCGAACCTTTAGAACCTGCTACCGAATGAGCCTACGGCCCTGCCAGATAGATGGGAGCGTGGTCAGCGGGTCTGCTCGGGGCCAACCTTCAAACTTTTGGAACCTGCAACCGAGTGAGCCTACGGCCCTACTAGCTAGATGGGAGCCCGGTTAGTGGGTCTGCTCGGGTCCAACCTTTGAACTTTTGGAACATGCCACCGAGTGAGCCTACGGCCCTACCAGCTAGATGGGAGCCTAGTCAGCGGGTCTGCTCGGGGCCAACCTTCGAAACTTTGGAACCTGCCACCGAGTGAGCCTACGACCCTGCCAGGTAGATGGTAGCCTGTTCAGCAGGTTTGCTTGGGGCCAACCTTCGAACCTTTGAAACCTGCCACCGAGTGAGCCTACGGCCCTGCCAACTAGATGGGATCCTGGACAGCGGGTCTGCTCGGGACCAACCTTCAAACCTTTGGAACCTTCCACCGAGTGAGCCTACGGCCCTGCCAGCTAGATGGGAGATTGGTCAGCGGGTCTGCTCGGGGCCAACCATCTAACCTTAGGAACCTGCCACAGATTGAGCTTACGACCCTGCCAGCTAGATGGGAGCCTGTTCAGCGGGTCTGCTCGGGGCCAACCTTCAAACCTCTGGAAACTGCCACCGAGTGAGCCTACAGCCATGCCAGCTAGATGGGAGCCTGGTCAGTGGGTCTGCTCGGGGCTAACCTTCCAACCTTTAGAACCTGCCACTGAGTGAGCCTACGGCCCTGCCAGCTAGATGGGAGCCTAGTCAGCGGGTCTGCTCGGGGCAACCTTCAAACCTTTGTAACCTGCCACCGAGTGAGCCTACGGCCCTGCCAGCTAGATCGGAGCCTGGTCAGCGGGTCTGTTCGGGGCCAACCTTCGAACCTTTGGAACCTGCCAGCGAGTGAGCCTACGGCTCTGCCAGCTAGATGGGAGCCTGGTCAGCGGGTCTGCTCGGGTCCAACCATTGAACCTTTGGAACCTGCCACCGTGTGAGCCTACGACCCTGCCAGCTAGATGGGAGCCTGGTCAGCGGGTCTGCTCGGGGCCAGCCCTTGAACCCTTGGAACCTGCCACCGAGTGAGCCTACGGCCCTGCCAGCTAGATGGGAGCCTGGTCAGTGGGTCTGCTCGGGGCCAACCTTCGAACCTTTGGAACTTGCCACCGAGTGAGCCTACGGCCCTGCCAGCTAGATGGGAGCCTAGTCAGCGGGTCTACTCAAGGCAAACCTTCGAACCTTTGGAACCTGCCACCGAGTGAGCCTACGGCCCTGCCAGCTAGATGGGAGCCAAGTCAGCGGGTCTGCTCGGGGCCAACCTTCGAACCTTTGGAACCTTCCACCGAGTGAGTCTACGGTCTTGCCAGCTAGATGGGAGCCTGTTCAGCGGGTCTGCTCGGGGCCAACCTTCGAACATTTGGAACCTTCCATCGAGTGAGCCTACGGCCCTTCCAGATAGATGGGAGCCTAGTCAGCAGGTCTGCTCGGGGCCAACCTTTGAAACTTTGGAACCTGCGACCGAGTGATCCTACGGCCCTGCCAGCTAGATGGGAGCCTGGTCAGCGGGTCTGCTCAGGGCCAACCTTCGAACCTTTGGAATCTGCCACCGAGTGAGCCTACGGCCCTGCCAGCTAGATGGGAGCCTGGTCAGCGGGTATGCTCGGGGCCAACCTTCGAACCTTTGGAACCTACCACCTAGTGAGCCTACGACCCTGCCATCTAGATGGGATCCTGGTCAGTGGGTCTGCTCGGGGCCAACCTTCGAACCTTTGGAACCTGCAACTGAGTGAGCCTACAGCCCTTCCAGCTAGATGCGAGCCTGGTCAGCGGGTCTGCTCGGGGCCAACCTTCAAAACTTCATCATCATTACGCAAGCCATCACACCGCACACATATATAAAAATCAAATTGTAAATCAAAGTATTCTTATTACATGGACTTAAGGATAGAAATGCTTTAAGTCGTCGCCACTCCACGTGTGATTGAGGGACTCGCCCTCCACATTTTGGAGGCGGTACCCCCTGACTTCAATGCTTCTTCCAAGACATAGGGTCCCTCCCAATTGGGATTGATCCGGACGTGCTTGTCAAAGTACTTGGCCATCCGCCTCTTGACTTCTTCCTAGCGAATGGAAGCTAGATCATGGACCTCCTCGATCAGGTCCAAGGAGAGACGCATCTCCTCCTCGTTCCATGCTCTCCATTCCTCATCACCATTTGAGGCGGCCCTTACCCGTGGCATCTTGAACTCAAATTCTATGGGGATGACGGCCTCACAGCTGTGAGAGAGCTTGAAAGGGGTCTCGCTAGTGGCGATGTTGGGGTAGTCCTTTGAGCCCATAGTACCGAAGGGAGTTGCTCCACCCAATTCCCCTTCAAGTTCTCCACCTTCTTCTTGAGTTGGTTTACTATGATCTTATTTGCTTCCTCCACCTACCCGTTTCTCCTGGGGTGGTGGACGGATGCGAACCTGAGATCTATCCCCAGCTGGCTGCAGAAGCCGATGAATTCCTCCCTGGCGAACTGCGGACCGTTATCTGTGACTATGACTTGGGGAAGCCCATGTCGACAGATGATCATGACCAACAGAAATCTTCTTTGCCCACTGGCTTGAGGGAAAGGCCCTACCAGATCCATTACCCATATGGCGAAAGGCCATGGTGCCGTGATGCTCCTTAGCCTCTGAGCTGGCAAAAGTTGAAGCGGAGCGAATAGCTGGCACTTCCACATCATGAACCCCCAACTCCTGGGCCAGACGTAGGCCAGCGATCACTGCCTCGTACTCTGCCTGGTTGTTGGTGATGGGAAAATGTATCACCAATGCTTGTTCAATCTCGACCCCATGAAGGCTTTTCAACACCACCCCTCCTCCTAAGGAGTTCTTGCCTGAGGCCCCGTCGACTAGAAGCTTCCAGGGGATGTGACGAGGGATTTGCTCCTCTTCCACTTCGACCACGTAGTCAACCATGAAATCTGCGACTACTTGAGCCTTCATTGACAATCGAGGGACAAAAGTGATGTCGAACTCACTTAACTCCACTGACCATTTCGTGAGCCTCCCCGAGTGCTCCACCCCCTCAAAGATTTTGCGAAGGGGATAGTCTATCACAACTTGGATCGAGTGGGCCTGGAAGTATGGCCTGAGCTTCCATGCCGAGTTGACCAGAGCGAAAGCTAGCTTCTCCAAAATAGGATATCGGAGCTCTGCCTTCTTCAAAACCCTGCTTACATAATAAATGGGCAGCTGCTTCTTGCCCTCCTCCCAGACCAAAACGGAGCTCACGGCTTCAGCCCTGACTCTGTGATACAAGGCTAGGTCTTCCCCTTCCTCAGGACCTTAGAGCAGCGGAGCCTTGGTGAGTTGGCTCTTCAAAGCCTGGAAGGCCTCCTCACACTCCTTTGTCCATTCGAACTTCTGATTGCCTCGCAATACTTTGAAGAAAGGGGAGCATTTCTCTCCAGCACGGGAGAGAAACCTACTCAACCCTCCGAGCTTCCCCGTTAGGCGCTGGACTTCCTTGGTGCTTTGCGGCAATCCCAACTCCATTATGGCTCTAACCTTGTCCGGGTTTCGTTCCACCCCTGCTGGGGTAAGAAGGTGACCCAGAAACTTCCCCTTGCTGGCCCTAAATAAGCACTTCAGGGGGTTCAGCCGCATCTTGTACTTGCGCAGAGTGGCGAAGGTCTCCTCGAGGTCCTAGAGGTGAGAGCTCACGCTCTTACTCTTCACCATAAGGTAATCTACATAAACCTCCAAGTTTCTTTCTCTTTGCTCCCGGAAGACCCGGTCCATCAATCTTTTGTATGTCGCCCCTGCGTTATTTAGTCTGAACGGCATCATCTTATAGCTATAGTACCCTTCTCTTGTGATGAAGGAGACATCTTTGACGTCCGACGGATGCATCCTAATCTGATGATAACCTGAAAAAGCATCTAAGAAAGACATTACAGAAAAACTGACGCCTGAGTCAACCAGCGCATCAATTCGAGGCAAGGGATAACAATCCTTAGGGCAGGCTTTGTTTAACAAAAAAAAATCGATACACATACGCCAGCGGCCATCGCCTTTTTTCACCATGACGACATTGGAGACCCAGCCTGGATACTGGATCTCTGATATAAAACCTGCTTTGAGGAGCTTCTCCACCTCCTCACGGATCGGCCCCTCTAGACTATCGGCGATGGCTGTCCTCTTCTATCGGATGGGGCGGGCCCCTGGCTCCAGTTTGAGGTGGTGGCAGGCCACGTCTGCATCGGTGCCAGACATGTTTGTCGTGCTCCATGCGAAGATATCCACGCTTCTTTGGATGCACTCCAGCATCCTTATCTTGTCCTCTGGGCTAAGGCCCCCGCTGATTCGCACCCTCTCCACTCTCCCCTCCTGGGTGGTGACTTCCATCATGACTGCTTCTTCTTCTGCCTCCAGCCAAGTTGGCTCTTACCATTTTCTCCTTTCCTCCCTTTCTTTGGTCAGGGTCTCACCCCCTATCATAACCTCTTCCTCTATTGGCTCGGCAGGCTCCTCCTGAGCCACTTCCATCTCATCTCCTTGGGTGCCTCTCTCCCCCTCTTCTTCTCCCTCCTTCTCCTCTCCTTCTGGCCCCTCCGGCTTCTTCATCTCTCTATCCATCCTTTCCGCCTCCGTCATCCAGGAGATGGTGTTGATGGCAGTCACGTAACACTACCTCGCCACCTTTGCATCCCCCCGGATCCGGACCTGGACACCTCCGCTAAGGAACTTCAAACACTGATGAAAAGATGAGGGAACGCACCGGAAGGTGCTGATGAGAGGGCGTCCAAATATGGCATTGTAGCTGCTTGGAGCATCAACAATGACGAACCGGCAGTTCCTTCGGACCCCTCCCAACGTCACCTGAGGCCGACTCCTCCCTCGACTTCTTTCCTCTCCCCTAAAAACCCAAACAGGGGTCCATCTGAGGCTTGCACTCTCTTTGCTTCTACCTCCAGTGCGTCAAAGGCCTTCTTGAAGATAACATTCACCAAGCTCCCGTTGTCGACCAAGATTTGGGAGACTGTGAAGTTTTCAATTGCCGCCTGAATCACCAAGGCATCACAAAACGGGTCTTCAAAGTCTGGCATGTCCTCTGCAAAGAAGGTGAGCTTCTCCGAAGGGGGTGGGGTTTGGGAGGTCGACGCGATGCTCCTACTGAACATCGCCTGGAATCTCCTCTTGCGGGTCACCTCTATTCCCACCCCTCCATGGATCACTCTGACCCCTCCTCTGGCTCCTGCATCCATCCTATCTTCGCATCTATCTTCCTCATCTCCGGGTAGCACCTCCTCAATTCTTACTGGTCGCTGCTGTTGCTGGCATCTTCCCCTTACCTCCAGAAACTCTGGGCACGTGTCCGTCGCGTGACCTTCTTCCTGATGAAAGTCACAATAGGGCAACGCCACCCTGCCCCCTCTTCCTCCTCTTCCTCTTCCTCCTCTTCCTCCTCTTCCTTGGCCTACTGTCATGTCTCTCTCTCATGGGGGGGTGAGGTCGTCTGGGACCTTGCCTCCATCCCGGATGATTGACCCTCCCCTCCCCCCTTCACTGGTGATCTCTTTCCTTACCTCTCGCCGGTCCCTCCTGGGGCCTCCAAGCCAGCCAGTTATTGAGCTCCTGATACCCCCAATCCCGCTGCTGCCCCCGAAACCCCTGACCTCTTGGTTCCTCCCTTCTCTTCCATCCTGGTGCTTCACCTCTGGATCGCTCAAACTTGCCAACCTCTTTGCAAACTCGGGGTTGGCGGCCTCCCCCTCGATCTCTTCTGCCGCCCGCTCCATCAGCTCTTCGAAGGATAGCGGGGCCTTCCGCTTCAAGTCCATTTTGAAGAACCCCTCCCGGAGCCCTACTATAAAGGCTAGCTGGAGGGTGAACCCTGACACCTCCTGGACTTGCAGAACTTCTTCTTGGAACCTATCCACGTAATGGGCCAATGACTCCCCAGGCCCTTGCTTGATCTTGAAAAGCGCCTCTGCATCCTTCTTCCTCTTCTTTGACGTCGAGAAACGCAACCTGAAGCTCCGACGCAAATCCTCAAAGGCGTAGATGGAACCCACGGGAAGCTGGTGGAACCAGTCCCTCGCCTTCTCCTTCAGAGTGGTGGCAAAGAGCCGACACTGGAAGGCATCTGTCATTGAGAGAATCGAGACCATGTCCTCGAACCACTGCAGGTATAGGACTGGGTCATCTTTGCCAGTATAGTAGGACATCTCCGGCCCTCTGAACCCCTCTGGCACCGAGGCCGAGAGGATCAACTCACAGAAGGGGCTCCCTTCCCCTGCTCGGCGAGTGGTCCTCTCATACGGAGCCATCTCGCACACCTCCGCACTCACCGGGCGACTGAACAGCTGCCGCCCGGGGAGATCTTGCGTGCTTGCTTCCGCCGCTACCTCCTTCCCAAGCCGCTGGCCCGGAGCATTCTCGCCAATCTGCTGGGGCGGAACCACCGGAACCAAAGGTGTCTCGCACTCGCCTCTCCCGGTGAGAGCCACCTGCATGGTCTGCATGACCTCCCGCTTGAAACTCTCGAACATCCCCATCCACTCCATTGCTGCCGGTGGCTGCAAGTGACCTGGGACGGAACCACTTCCCCTATCTCCCGCCATCAAGCTCAGCTCGAGATTTTCTTGCACTGGCTACGGTCCACGCTCACCGCACCAAAAATGTTGAAACCGTCAACCGGTCTCTGAGTTTGGACCCACAGGGGGGTGTATCCCATGCTTACTCCTCCCTCAATAAACACTTCTGACCGAGGATGGAAAACTTAGAACAGACCCAAGGCTGTAGCGAGGAGGTCCCGCCACACACCCAGAAGATCTAAGAGAGCTTCCCCTCCCAAACTAATGCTCAGCCGGGCACCTCGGCGGGCACTGGCAGCCAACTCCGAAACTAGACTGGAGGAGAGAGCTCAAGAGATCTGATCTCCTCCAAGGTGCCCTTAAGGGTCTATTTATAGATTTTCTAGTCTTGGACTGCAAATAGTGTAAATCCGCCTTTTGGTTTTACTAATCGCACCCCAAATTGGTCTGCTAACAACCTAACTCCGCTATTCTGAAGGGATATTAGCAACCCGCAAGGGGTATCTAGGTCATTTCCCCATAAAGCCTTTTGGGTGAGTGGTCCATGAAGGCACCACTCGCAAGGTTCCTTGTCCGTCATACTTCACCGGGCTAATGGGCTCATGAGGACACCATTCGCCAGGCGCTCGACTCGCTCGACGGGCGAGATCTTGGCCTCTCTCGCCTATCAACTTTGGCGCTTTGCGAGTGCCCCGCGAGTGGGGCCTCACTCGCCCAAGGGCCCTTGGACTCCTAGTTTACATTCTGACCCTCCCACGGGGTCTCGGGGACCCACTCGGTGAATACGGGATTGAACAATCAACTTCAGCATCATGGAAGACATCATTTACTTTGAATCTAAGGTTTAGGATTTTAGTCATCAATTCATTTATTATATCCAAGTCTGGCTCATTTGATTCAGGATCTGGCACTATGATAGTTGATTGTGTGATACCATGAGTTGGAGTTGTTTTGAAAACAATCTGTCTACTCTTTTGCTGTTGAAATGGCTGAGCTGATACATTATCATTAAATCCAAGACCCCTTTTATGAAGTTTTCCTTCATCTTTCAGAAGTTTTACTTGGGGATTTTTAGTAGCATATTTTGAAGGGTCAAACAAAGTACTTAGGATTTTGATGGCTTCTTTGATATGCTTCTTCAACTATATAGCCCTTTCTTGAGCCTTTCAATAAACTTCTTTCTATTATCCTCAATCTCCTTTTGAGTAGCATCATATTCATATTGATCCCTTTCTCTAATTTCATTTAAGGCTTTCTTAAATTTTGGATTAGTATATACTTTCATCTAATTTTTAGGCATTTGTATCTTCTCATAGGTTTTATAATATGATTTTTCCTTATAGTACTGCTTTCTTTCTTCTTTGGAAACCATTCCCAGATAGGTATTTGGCTTCTACATGGCCTTTTTCTGAATGTCCCTCTTCCCCTTTGGACTTTTCTAGGAGATGGATTCATTATTTTCTTAGGAACAACTTTCTTTTCTTTAATAGGAGCTGCAGGTGATACATGTGCTGGTGTTTGAACTGAAGGAAGTAGAATAAGAGATAGAGTTGTTGATTCCTTAGAAACAGGTTTCATTTCTGTGTTCTCAGCAATAGGTTATTTTGTCCATACGGAGGTTCTTTCAAACTTTTCCAATAATCATCATCGTTGGAGAAAAGGTTAGACTCCCCCTGAACTAAAGACTCCACCTAGATTGCAGACAAGAATCTATTTGGAGAAGATGGTGCAGGAGCAAGAGAAAGTTTAGAAATGACTCTCGGTTCTCCTATAGAAACATAAAGAGAGGATTGATACTCAGGAGTCCCTTCAGGTATCCAGGACATTGGTTCATGCTCAATATCAGTATAATCTGATTCAAATTGGCCCTGCTTTCACCCGTCTCCCTCTGCTTTATATCATTGAAGAAAGATATAAATAACTCCGCAGGAAACTCTGACGACCTCTGTTCCTTCTCAATCGCATTTATATGAGTTGAGAGATACCTCAACCTGCGATGTTGTTCAGACAGTTTCCAATAACAGTTTTCTGAGAATTCTATTTATAGAGATGAAAATTTCGAAATTTCTTTCCCATGCAGGTTTGTTGGAAATTACTTTACTATCTGAAGGATCTGCTCATAATCTGAGATATCTAAACTCTTTATGAGATTCTTTGATATTTCTTTTAATTTTTGGCTTCTCCCATTTAAAGAATCTTCAAAGGCTTTTGCCTTTGTAAGCTCTTCCTTAAGTGTTTGATTTTCAACAGTTAATTTATCTATTTTCTTTTCCATCTTATATATCTCAACCCTTAATTCATAGTTAGTATTACATGCATCTTCTTATTTAAGTTCTTCTAATTCTTTTCTAAAGGACTTAATTTCATTCGGAGCCTCTATTTGATCATTACAAACATATTTAAAACAATTTTTAAATTCATCTGATGAAAAATCACAGTCATCAAAAAAAGATACCTGCTCCTATTCATAGGAATCTTCAAGATCCATCAGGAAAGGGTCTTCAGTATCTGTTTCCTCCTCACTTTTTGAGGAGCTGCTGGAGCTGGATTCAGTTTCACTTAAGGTTTTAGCAACAAATCCTCTCTCTTTCTTCTTATCATTCCTTTTAAATGACTGTTTCTTGAGATCCTTTCTATAAGGTTTCTACTTCAGAAGATCAGGGCACTTAGTTACAATGTGCCCTGGCTTCCTACATGCATAACATGTGATCTCCTTGTTAGGAGTGTGATCATATCTTGGTTTGTTGGAGCTTCTATCTCTCCTCCTTGAGTATTCAGTTTTGACCCACTTTTTGAATATTCTAGCAAGGAGATTAAACATTTCTTCTTCTGAAGTTGAGGGTTCAGTTTCAGAGGCTTTTAAGGCTTTTGTTCTATCTCTTAAGGAAGTTGAAGCTTTCTCTATGGCTTCTATTTCATCCTTGCTCTTTAACACATTTCATATGATTTCAGCTTCCCAAGGAGAGCATCTGTTGATATCTCCTTGTGACATCTTGACTCCCTTATAGCCCAAATTCTTGAGTCCCACGTGCTAGGGAAACACATGAGAAGCTTATCATTAATCTCAGTTACTGAGATTTCCTTGTCAAGGCTCTTAAGCTCACTGACAATCATACTGAATCTGACGTACATGTCAGCAACACTTTACTCTGGTTTCTTCTTAAAGTTTTCATTCTGTGAGATAAGGAGAGACTTTCTGTCCTTCCTTTCATCCGAGCTTTCTTCAACTATACTTGTAAGGGAATCCCATATTTTCTTAGATGACTGGCACTCAGCAACTTTTTGAAATATATCATCAGTCAATGTTGACACCAGGATATTCATTACTTTGGAATCACATGCCTTGGCCTTCTTTTCAGCATCTGACCATTCTGATCTTGACACAATTTCTTGAATGGTATTCCACTTGAATCCTTTCTGTATGGCTTAGGAGGACCTATCAACACAACATCAAAAATGTCCTCATCAATAGAATTCATATATAATTTAAGTATGGTCTTCAAGTGTGTAAACTGTCTAGGTTTCACACTGGTGGTCTTGTGGATGCATAGTACTTAGAACTCATTTTCTTAAAATAGTTTTGAAATACAAAAATATATCTGATCAGGAGACTCTTATAGCCAATTCTGAATCCTTTGAAGAGGGATTCTTAAAACTCTTTTATAATGTGCTTGAATGAAAAAGAACGAGAGAACAGAATAAGAAATCAGAAGAATTATATGAGTTAAAGAATTCTTCTGATCAAGATCCTCTCTCAGAAGCACTGAGAATCTTTGAGTACTATAATGGATGATGAATCTGTAGATCTGATGAATCCTTGATAGGCAGAAGGTCAAGGATTATTCTTCTTCATAGATATAGTTCAGATGATCTTCTTCTTAATTATCTTCTTTCAGAGAAAGGATGAAGATAAATCTCTGCAGATTAGAGAAGAAATCTGCAGTCCAAGATACCTGCAGATTGGAGAAGAAATCTGCAGATTAGAGAAGTGATCATGGCATAGAATTTCAGTCTGAACCCATGACAAATTTCTGCAAAGGACAAGATATCCTTCAAGAATTTTCTTCTCCAAGAACCCCACAGCAAAATAGTGTTGCTGAGAGGAAAACTAGGACTCTAATAGAAGCTGACAGAACCATGCTAAGTGACTCTTTACTACCAGAATATTTCTGGGTTGAAGCTATCAACATTGTCTGCCATGTGCAGAATAGAGCTTCTATCACCAAATAACACAAGAAGACCCCTTATGAACTAATGAAGGGCAAAAAACCAAATTTAACCTATTTTAGGATATTTGGAAGTATGTGCTTTGCGCTAAACAATGGAAAATCCTACCTAACTAAATTTGCTGAACAATAATTTGAGGGAATTTTTGTTGGATATAGTAGCCACAGTAAGGCTTATATTGCATAAGAAATCCTTCAACAAAAAGGCTCAAGTTGTGGAAGAATTAATTAATGTTGTATTTGATGAGAAATGTTTGATTGATGAAGTCTTGTCTAGTTCAGCTAATATTGCAGGAACATGTTTGAAGCTAAGAGAGCTATGCCTAGAAGACTCTACATCTCCAGACTTGGTCATTGAAGATGGAGAACAAATCCAAGGAGAATCACAGGAAACAGTGCATGAACAACAGCCAGCTGAAACCGAGATTGCAGATAATCAAGGAGCACTACCACTAGCTTGGAGACACCTTAAAGACCACACAAGCAGTCAAGTCATTGGAGATATATGCCAAGGAGTGAGGAAAAGAAGAAGGGCTCAGAATGAGGCTTTATATCTGAGTTTTCTATCCCATGTTGTACCAAAGAAATTTGAAGATGCTAACTCAGATCCTTCTTGGATCATGGCTATGCAAGAAGAACTAAATCAGTTCAAAAGGTGTAAAGTATGGAAGATAGTTCCTAGGCCCCAACATCAGAATGTTATTGGGCCCAAGTTGGTTTTTAGGAACAAGCTAGATGTGAATGGTGTCATCAGCAAGATAAAGCAAGGCTGGTTGCAAAGGGATACAAATAGGAAGAAGGGATTGACTTTGATCAAACATTTACATCGTTAGCAAGACTTGAAGCAATAAGGCTGTTTCTAGCATATGCTGCTCACAAAGGATTCAAAGTATACCAAATGGATGTGAAGTCAGCCTTCCTAAATGGAGATCTCAAAGAGAAAGTATGTAGAGTAGTCTTTGGGTTTTGTTGCTCTAACTTAACTAATCATGTTTATTTCTTAAGAAAAACATTGTAATTGTTGGAACCGAGAAATTGATTCACAAAGTTCGAAACCCAAAAAGGGTGTTGCTCGCCCTTACTTATACTGAGCAAGACCTGATGACTGGGCACTCAGAACTTAGGATACTCACAGGGCAACAAAATCCTCCAAACAGACTCCTGAGCCGCAGTGAGGAGGTCCTTCCACAAACTCAAAAGATCTAAGGATCTTCCCCTCCCAAACCAAGACTGAGCTCGGCACCTCAGAAATTTGGGGAGCAGAAAAGAAGAAGCTCTCTCTAGGATTTCAAAAATCAGATCTTTTTTAAGGTGCATATGTGGGTCTATTTATAGGATTCTAGAAATGGCCTGCGGATATCGGCCTCCGCCTTTTGTTTTTTCCTAACCACAGCTAAAAATGGTCTGCGGATAACTACAACCTGACATTTAAAATTACTAGAGGCAGACCACAAAATACTTGGCTAGTGCTTCCCCTTGACGCACTCATCTAGAGAGCCAAATGCTCTTGCCAAGTTGGGCACTCGCACCCTCCTGCGCCCATACCGCCAGGGGCTAAATACTCCTACGACGGTGCATGACTCCCGCCTCCTTTCCCAGGACCGGCGAACCCCCTTAGTCCCAGCACTTGGGCGAGTGCTATATTCAGTCGGGAGATACAATCTCTCCAACTTAGGTGCACTCGCCGACACCTCTGGGTCGACTCATTGAACACAGGGTTGTCCACAATCCCCGCTCTTTACGTGCTCACCCTGGGCTCGGAAAGAACATCCAACCAATTTTTGGTGTCTGAGCCCGCTTGAGGAATCTTTTGGTGGCCCCCGCCCATATGCTATAAATTGTCCGGGATTGAACCAGACCCTCACACCGGGGTTTTCCTCTCTCTTCTTCTTCATCTCTATCGACAACCTTTTTTGAGTCACCACTCATGGCCTCTCCTACAAATCTTACGGCCCTTCTGGCCTCCCAAAGGGAGAAATCTCGTGGAGGCGTGACTAAGCTGATGGCTCTGATCCGGGAGCCCTTGCCCCGCTAAAAAAAACACGGTGGGCGAGCAAGTACCAAGAAACATCGCCCCGAGCTGAATGAGGCCACAGTTCCATCGCTAGAGACCCGGAACCATCCCCGCTAGGCGGGGGCCATGATGTCGTCCACCAGGTCTTGACCTTTATTCTTCAGTGTCCTTTTTCCACTATTGGAAGAACTTATGGGGAATGTTTAACTCCTTGCAGCTCGCAGTCGAGAGGAACTGCCCTGCTCCTGAGACCGCCGAGCGAGACCAGTGGAATGTCCCCATGAACATGGACACTCGCCCCTAGATCCCCAGTATGTTTCTCGCACCTTTGTATTACGAGTAGCTTATGTTGGGAATAGTGCCCAGCAATGTTCCTGATTTGAATAAGTGCTCAGGTCAATGTTAAAAGCACTATGTATTTGATGGTATGCTCTATTTATAATTGCAGAGAAATCCATTACTTCTCTAAACTCACTAAGTCCAAAATCGTCGAGAAGGACTGGACATATCGTTGAATAAGCATTTATATATCATTGAGACTACTCAAAGAATTCAGCAGAATGCTTATGCTAGTTATCGTCGAGATAATATAGACAATCCGATGATATCGTTGTGATAACAAAGTACACATGATGATATCGTCGTGAGAAAAAGAAGAATTGAATAAGTCACAGTATCGTCGTGTCAGTAAGAACCAAATGACGATATCGTTGTGAAGTTTGATATAATGAAGCTCTCTAGAAAATTGAAGTTAAAGTATTCCGCTATGTGGATGAAATCATCGTAAAGGAGCCTTATCTTCGAGAAGACTAAGGCAGAACTCGTGAAGACAGTTTGTAATAGAAGTGTTGCTTATCGTCAAGATGATTAAGATGATATCAACGAGAAGTCAGAATGAACAAGACGATATCGTCAATAAGATAGGATGATTTCAACAACATCGTCGAGAAGACCTCAAGTTGACAAGATGTTCCTGACGACATCATTGAGATGACTTCATGTCGTCGTGAGTGCATGTATAGCAGAGATATCTCATATCGTCGAGATATCCCTTTCTGAAGAAGATTTAGGAAGACTTGAAGATTTTTCTAAGTCCAAGATGGATCGGCGTGACGGTAAGCTCTGTCATCGATATGTTGCCAATATCATTGAGATGTTGCTAATATCGTCGAGACAGATCAAGATAATTCAAAATGCGTTGACTGCATTTAATGTCGCCGCCTGATGGTCCAATCAGCGCATGCCGTTAAGGAATTGGCCTCTAACACTTAAAGGATGTCTAAGTAGACCATTAGACGGTCCCTCAGTCTTATAAAAGGGATCAGTGTCTGCCCTAATTAATAAGAGAGAACAACCGCACAGAATACACAAATCAATCAAACAGTAAAAGCAGTTGTGAAGAAGGAACAGCTACTCGAGAACGAAACGATCTTACTATGTGTTCTCCAAGTCTCAGACTAGCAATATTGATTGATAAGCATTGTTCCAAATTGAAGAAAGGATTGAAGAGAAGTCTACACTCAGCAAGATAAGATCTATAGTATTTTCTTTAAGTCTAGAAGCCAGTTTTCATCAGGCTAAAGAACTTTTTATTTACTCTCTATAGGGCTTTTACAAGCCTGAGCTGTAGGATCTGAAATAGATCTGAGTTCGTAGGGCTTGAGAGCCTGAGCTGTAGAATTTGAAATAGATCTGAGTTTGTAGGGCTTGAGGGCCTGAGCTATAGGATCTGATATAGATCTTAGTTTGTAGGGCTTGAGGGCCTGAGTTGTAGGGCTTGAGGGTCTAAGTTTGTAGGGCTTGAGGGCCTGTGTTTGTAGGTCTTGAAGGCCTGAGTTTGTAGGGCTTGAGGTCCTGTGTTTGTAGGGCTTGAGGGCCTGAGTTTGTAGGGATTGAGGGCTTGAGGGCTTGAGTTTTGGCTGTGTTTGCCGACCCTAGCACACTGCTAGATAGGCGCAGAGGGAAAGTTGACTACTCAAGACACACTATCTTGAGGAGCCACTATAAATCTACTGTTCATGTGTGCTGTGTTTCTGAGATAGTTTGTTGTGCCGTGATTTGTTTATTTAGTTCTTGTGCTTAATATTTAAAACATTCATATCACATATCCTCCCCCCCCATCTAGGTGATTGTTTCATAACTAACAGCTTATCATAGATATTTAACCTCATGATTTTATCAGTTCCCCAGCACTTGACTGCTCCTGAGGTCCACCCGTTGATACCTATCCACATGATGCAGTCGCCAAGGAGGATGTTGCCTTCAAATCCTACGGGAACAACCGTCACCGCTCTCGCCCTGGCATCGACAGAACTTCTTATCACCGATCACCTGACTCGCTCCTCCATGTCAATTTTTCTGAGGCCAAGGGCTAGTAAACCCCTATCACTGCCTCCCATACCGTTCGAGACTGCGACCTACCCCCTTTACAGGATGTAGGGTTCTGACTGCTCGCCTTCTCTCCGAGCACTAGACGCCAAGATCTCAAGCGATAAGTTCTATATGAAAGTGTGCTAATGATTTCTTTGACCTCAACCTGTTCTGAATCGCTTCATGGCAGTTCCAGATCTCTGTTTCTGGCGAGTCCAGCTGGTCAAGTAGGCCTCCCGCATTGCCCCTAGCTAAATTCACAAGATGCTTGGCCAGTCCGCCAGCATGGCCGAGTTGACTGACCGTATCGTCACTCTTCTTGAGAGGCACGAGCGACTCCTGACCGATATAAACGAGGATTGGCTCGCAGAGGAATTTGACTAGTTCCCTCACATTATAGGCTTGGAAAGGCGAATCCACATACTCAAAGGGAGCATCACCCGGCTTTCTAGGGAGCTGCAAAGTTGCGGGAGGCACACGACAGAGTTGGAGGAGAACATGGTATGGGTGGAGAAGATGATCCTGGCGGCCTATCATGAGCTCGCGCGAGTGCACGAGCGTGCTCGCATGATGCGGGGACAGAGTCCTCGCACCCGAAGTCGCAGGCAGTGGAAGTGGGTCCCCCTCTAAGTGTATTCCATCTTTTTCTCCCTCCTGTCCTCTTTGTTGTAATCACATGCACTCTAGCGACACTTAATAAAGATTGTATTTGCCAATTTTATTGAATATTAATCATTTCTCTCGCGTCTGCTGGTTTATTCATTTAGGACTCTCGGAACTCACCGATTTTAATAATGTGTTTCTGCCTACTCCCCGGTCCGGTCTACTCGCCGAGTGGACTCAGTATTGCGGTGGCGTGAGTGAGGGGTGGGGCCACTTGTGATGGGATATGAGTGGGAACCACCTTAGAAAGCGTAGGGCTCCATTTTTCTCTATGTCTATTAATAACCGCCCACCCATCGCCTTAACTGCTCTGACCATCGTCTTCCTCCTCATTCTCTACACTCAGCTTTATGCAACTATTTCGAGGAAGACTGGCGAGTCCGATGATGGTAAATCCAATTGCAAGATGAACTTTCGGGATTATTCCTTCCCCCAGGGTTGGGTCACGCAGGTGGAACTCACGGACTTCCTGGATGCCTACCCGGCGCTAGAGTTCAAATTTCGCTGCCCGAAGATTGGAGACTGCGTCAACACCTTCTACCCCAACGAACTCGCGTTCCCTGTTGCCCATTTTGAGGTGGGGCTTCGCCTACCTCTTTGGCCTGAGGTGAAGAAGTTCTTCAAATACTTCGGGGCTGTGCCTGCCCAGATTAACTCGAATGCGATTGTGATGTTGGTCGCATTCGCATGCTTCAAGCGGGAGGAGCGAATCGAATTCGACCTCACCATCTTCCAGAAGCTGTTCATCTTTTGAGCCAATGCGAATGGGGTAAACTTCCTGACAGGATCACAGGTCTGCTTGCTTGAGACCTCCAACAAGGTTCACCGTTGGACGAACAAATAGGTCTTCATCAAGGGTGACCTCAGCAGCATCCCCTTCTCTCCTTTTCAAAAGAGCGAGAACATCTACAAATCCCCATCGGTGGATGGAGAGGCATCCCTCCTCTACGTGTTTTTCTACAAGAAGGACTTCGAGGTTGCCTGCCTGAGGAGGAACCTCGATTAGCTTCCCTCCGTACCCCCGGGCAAAGATGAATCATCGGTGCACTCACTTATCTTCACCTCTCTTCCCTTTCGATGCTAACTTCTTGCACTTTGCAGGCGAGCGGACCGTGCCGCCCCCTCCCCCCCCCCCCCCCCCCCCCCATACTTCCCCAGGGGTGAGACGAGTGCCCTTGATAGGGTGAACACGGTGGCCGAGGTGATTGTTCATCACACGCTGAGGCTGCCTCCTGCGAGCATTCCTACCCAAAAGCGAGGAGCTGTTGAGACCGAATCACCCGCACAGCCCGCTTCCCTATAAAGGACTAGGCAGTCGCGTGAGAAGGGAAAGAATGTCGAGTCGGAGCCTTCGAATGCTCCCGAGCTGCATCCCTTCCATGACCTGGGGCATAAGGCATTGTACCTCTTGGGCAACCCTGTTTTGCACTGGGGGTCTTCGGCGAGCCGAGTCTCTATTTACACCCTACAGCCTTCTTGGGTGGAGGGCGAGGACACCGACACCTGGGCCTTTAGCCTGAGCTATGGGATCTACGATCGCAGGGATGTCGAGGTCCATCGTGATCTTCCCCTTCAGAATCTCGCCCGACAAAGAGTCGCAGCATCGCTTCATGCCCTTGAGCTCTCGCATATGACAAAGAGTTCGGGCCTCATCCTTAGCCGGCAGCACACAAAATGCGGCAAGAAGCTCGAGCAGACTGACAAGAGGGCCAAGAGGCAGATGCTCGCCTCCAGGCTACCAAGTTCGCTTCGGAGAGGTCCATCCGCGAGCCGGTATATTTTTCTTCATACTTTCCTTTCCTGCCGACCTCACCTGCTCGCCTTCCTAACCTCGTGTCTTTCTCTCTCAGGAGCCATAAACGCTTGAGCAGCTTACCCACAGGATCATGGAGCTGGAGCTTGAGAACGCCCACCTGAGGCACGGCTCGACTCATCTAGTGGGCGAGATCAGGTGACCAAACGAGGTGATTCATCCTCTGCTGGCCCGAGGACCTCGCACTTTTTCCCTCGCAAGACGGAGAGGATTCGAAGGGAGATAGTCGTGGTGACAGTGGAGTTCATGGTGTGCTTCCTCCGCGAGGCGAATGATCTTAACGAGTCTTGGGTCGCCGTCACAGCCAACTCTATCGTCCCCGGCGTCTTCCTTCCCACTTCAGACTCCTCTTCGAGTGAGGAGGGATGCTCGCCTTTACAAAGCAGTGAGGATGAAGAGGTTTCACAGAAGTCTGGGGACTCGCCCCACGCCTGAAGGACTTCTCCTCTCTTCCCCTTTCTTAATCTTCACGATTTTTGTAA
This sequence comes from Dactylorhiza incarnata, assembly GCA_033032865.1. Taxonomy (NCBI): domain Eukaryota; kingdom Viridiplantae; phylum Streptophyta; class Magnoliopsida; order Asparagales; family Orchidaceae; genus Dactylorhiza; species Dactylorhiza incarnata. Next base: position 11,671,440 of record JAWHQI010000031.1, read on the forward strand.
GGGGTGAGTTCTCCCCCCTCTTGTGTATTGATCTTCTTAAAGAATACCTTTATAGTTTTTACCGTACTTCCATTTGTTCATGTAATCTCACCGTGCTAGACTTTAGGATTCGATATGGATATGTGCTCGCTTCGGTCGCTCGCTGAGATGTGCTAAGAACATTTAAATTCTAAGTAAAATTCGAGTTTACTCTTCCGACCGCCGAGCACTTGCTCAACTCGGCCGCTTGCCAGGGATCCGGGGCGTATAAATCATAACTCATTTTATAAGTAAAATAAAGGATGCAACATCGCCTCGGCCGCTCCCAGACAAATGATAGAGACTCTTTGATTATACCTGGCTGCTGCGAGCACGCGCTTGCCCAGGCCACTCGCCGAGGAGCCATTGCGCTTGAGCTCTTATTTACATTACAGGTAAAATAAAGGGTGCCTTCTCGCCTCAGCCGCTGGCCGAGAAATGATAGAGACACATAGGTTACACCGGGCTGCTGCGAGCATGCGTTTGACCTGGCCACTCACCGAGGAGCCATAGTTCTTGAGCTCCTATTTACATTACAAGTAAAATAATGATAGAGACACTTAGGTTACACTTGGCAATTATGAGCACGCATTTTCCCTGGCCACTCGCCGAGGTGCCATAGCGCTTAAGCTCTTATTTACATTATAAGTAAAATAATGGGTGCCTTCTCGCTTCGGCCGCTCGCTGAGAAATGATAAAGACTCTTAGGTTGCACCTTGCTGTTGTGAGCACGCGCTTGCCTTGGTCACTCGCTGAGGATCCATAGTTCTTGAGCTCTGATTTACATTACAAGTAAATTAAAGGGTGCCTTCTCGCCTCGGCCACTCGCCGAGAAATGATAGAGACACTTAGGTTACACCTGGTTGTTGCGAGCATGCGCATGACCTCTCCACTAACCGAGGAGCCTTAGCGCTTGGGCTCTTATTTAAATTACACGTAAAATAAAGGGTGTTGGGAATCTTGCCCACATGATTCCTGATTTGAAGAAGTCACCAAGCCAAGAAAACTTCACTTTGTATTTTATTACTTCTCTAGCTTAAAGTCTCAGGAAATTAAAGAAATTTCGTCGAGAGGAATAGGAGATATCGTCGACAAAGAATGATTGTCAGTGTAATGATGAGCAAAGAAACCGTTGAGAAGCAAAGTGTTCGTCATCCGCTGAGACGAGATAAAAGAAACAACTGATAATAGCGCGTTCGTCGAACGTAGAGACAAGGCAGATCGTCGAACTTAGAAGGAAGTTTGTCGACCGCTGAGACGAGATAAAAGAAACAACTGATAATAGCGCGTTCGTCAAACGCAGAGACAAGGCAGATCATCGAACTCAGAAGGAAGATCGACGACCCTTGAGATTTGGCGTGTTCGTCGAGCGCAGAAGCAAGATCGTCGAACTCGGAAGGAAGATCATCGACCACTGAGACTCGGCAAGATCGTCGAACAAAGGATGGCAAGTTTGTCGATCGCAGAATGCTGTTCGTCGAATGCAGAGAAGACGCGGTATCGTCGACCTCACCAAAGTGGTCGTGTCGTCGAGAAAGAACAAACATCATCGTAAAGAACGCATGTCGTCAAGAGGACAATATGATCACGATGACATTGTCAGAGATAGCTTGTCGTTGTAATGATGCAAATATCTTCAAGATAGGATTCAAATCTTGCGGATGTGTTGTCAGCAATTAATGTTGCCGCCTGATTGTCTAATCAGCGCGTGCTCTTAAGAAAGGGAGCGTCTGACACTTAAGACGCTTTCTCAGAAGACCGTTGGGGACCTCGTAGCCTTATAAAAGAGATAAGAGGTTGCCCTAACACGGCATCAATCAATCGATCAAAAAGAGAGAAAAAAGAAGAACGAGAAAGAATCCCGCAGCTACACTTCAATAAAATAGTATTCTCAGCGGAGAAGAAGAAGATCAAGTAGAGAGCAAGAATCAAGTGCTCCTTGAAGAATCAGTCATCATCATCGACTGCAAAGTAGCCGATCAACACCAGGCAAAAGTAGTGAAGGTTGAAGAAGATCCAGTGCTGAATCTCCAAATCAAGAAGCCAATCTTCAGGCTGAAGTTGCCAATCTTCATCCGGCACAAGTAACAGTTATTTCTACGGTATTCTCTTGTAAGGCTTGCGAGCCATCTTGTCTAGCTTGAGGGCTGGAGAGCTGTGAGGCTTGAGGGCCAGGGCAGTGCACTTGCGAGTGCGATTTGTCGAGCTTGAGGGCTCGGGGGGCAGCAGGGGCTTACGCGCCTAGGCTGTTGGGACTTACGGGTCCGTGTTGTAGGGCTTGAGGGCCTGAGTGTCGAGCTTGCGGGCTCGAGTGAAGTAGGGGCTTGTGGTCCTAGGCTGTTGGGACTTGGGGGTCCGTGGTGTAAGGCTTGAGGGTCTAAAGTTTTTGGCAGCGTTTGCCAAGCCTAGCACACTACTGGGTAGGCGCAGAGGGAGAGAGGACTACTCAAGACACCCGGTCTTGAGGAACCTCTATAGATCGTCGTGTGTTAATCTGTGTTTTGTTCTTTATTTTACATATCTATTAATCAAGAATCAAGAACACCTAAAAGGGGATAAAATAATTTGAAGAACCTATTCACCCCCCCCCCCCCCCCTCTAGATGATAAAGTAGACACCCCATAAACAACAAGTGGTATCAGAGCTAGGTTGTTCAAAGAAAAGCTTAACAGCTTGAACAGATCTGCCAACGGGTGTCTAAGGATCATTAGTATGGAGTCAAGAATAGCTATGCGTTGTAGAGAAAATTTTCCCCTGTGGAAAGTTAGAGCCAGAATATACATGGAAGCTTTGGATCCCAGGATGTTTCAAATCATTCAAGAAGGGCCATATGCTCCCAAGACCACATTCAAGACAACGACTGAGGATGAGATGATTCTAGTTAACTTGGACAAAAGAGACAAAGATATCATAGCTGCTACAATTGATACTTTTATACTCCAAAAATTGATCCACTGCACAACAGCTAAAGATATGTGGGACTCTCTGACAGTCCTCATGGAAGGATTCTCAGAAGTTGGAGACACTGCAACTGAGAGGAAGAATAAAACCCTGAGTGATAGTGAATCAAGCTATTCAGACTCAGAAGAGAAAAATCAGTTTGGACTGACTGTCCTATCTGAGTCAAAGGAAGAAGTCAAGGATGAAGTCTCACCTGAACAAGTATGCATAAGAGCTCCTATATCTACTTCAGACTCAGAATCGGAGACGAGCTCATCTGGTAATGATGACTGGCCCAAGTCATATGATGACCTCTTAGAAGATATCAAGATGCTCAAAATGCTGTGCAAGGAGCGGGATGAAAAAATCTCCTCTCTTCAAGCAAGAAATCTTGATCTCTCAGAGAAGGCTGAAAGGCTGACTCTGCAGGACGCAGATTTCTGCCAGCTCAAGAGAGACTACAATGCAAACTCCAACCTTGACCTGATGTGCAAGTTTGGAAAAACTATGAAGGCGTTGGTAGATAGCAGGGAAGCATGCTATTCTCTCACAAAGGAGATTATGCTTCTAAAGAAGGATAGAAATAAGGCGGGCTTCCTGAAGACGAGGGCTAATAAAGTCAGAAGTATGGAGGACAAATCTTCCATTAAAGGAAACCAAGTAGCGAGCTCCTTCAAACCAGAGACCTCCCCTCCACTGGTTAATGGTTGTTGTTCCACTCAAAGAAGGGAGCTGGAATGCTTTAAGGAAGATAGATCAGACAGACCCTGCGGGATGAAGGCTAGGCAACCCAATCTTGGGAATCTCAAAAAGGGGAGCTCCACAAGTGAAGCAAAGCACATGCCCAAGACCTCAATGGTACACTAGAAAGTTGTGAGGTGGCAGGAACTTGCTGGGTTCAGAATAAGAAGAGATCAATAAAGAAGAATGAATCTAGAAGGGAAACTGTGAATGACGACAATCACATCTACCATCAGCACAACTCACCTTCTGTGCTTCATTCATTTGTTCACACACAAAGAACCCCAGCTCACAAAGTCAGTCAGAAAAGGCGATTCAACAGGTTTGAATGCTGGCACTGTGGCAAGACAGGCCACTTTGCAATCGATTATTGATACAATCCAACTGCTCCAAAGGTAACGAATGCTAAGCCTGCAAAACGCTTTATTCATTACAAATATGTATACCCTGGAGTAACTAAATCCAGTATGCCGATTAATGCTAACAAATTCCAAGGACCCAAATTCATTTGGGTTCCAAGGGATTGTAATCTTGTCTTGCAGGTAGTCCAAGTGCCCCCAGAAGCAAATCTGGGCCTTGGACAAGGTGGCCGTTCTGACCCATCGGCAGAACAACAAAATTAACACACTAACAATCTTAGTGCAGGGTTGGTACCAAAATAATACACCCAAGCAGGGCAGAAGAATTCCTTAGGCAGACGCATTAGGAAGAATGGGTATCCTAGACGTATTTTAACGACAAAATAGTACCGTCGGAACAGCGTCTAAATAACGTAAATATTATTAAATTAGATAAATCAGAGCCGCTCGATGCAGCACAGATTGATTACTCGATAAACTCAAAAATGAGTGTGCGCCCCTTCACCTACTCCCACTATAAGTATAGTGAATGTCAAGGATGGCCCTAATACATTCCTCGACAAACCACCTCTTCGTCCCTGATCTATCATCTTCACAGGAACAATGTCAACCGAAAAAGGAACATGCGAGATTCTGTGGGAGCGAATGGAAGCACTTATAGAAAAAGCAGTAAACAAAATCAGGGATGAGATGAAGGAGGAAGTAAAGTCAATAAAGGAGGACATCACTCAACTGCGAACTCAACATGCGGAGTCCAGGGTCCTCATCATGAACAGACTCACCAACCACGAGCAAACCCTAGACGCTCGTCTTCTGGAACTAAGAAACTTTATTGATGTCAGGGATCAAGAAACCCTTGAACAGATATTTGAACTAAAGGAGTCGATAAGAGAAGTAATCCAAGACGGTGAAAGGATGATTAGAGAAGAAATTCATGAGGAAATCAAGGGAGGCATCGCTGCTTGCTCGCATCAAGCGAAATGGGTAAGTAACCAAGTAAAGCAAGCGCTTCAAGTTCCCCCTCCGAATACATACCAACTGAAATATCCACCAGCTTCGACTCCGAAACTAAATCGGGTGAATCCGCAACAACCAGAAAGAAAAGGAAAATCTCCTGCGAAAAATACAGGAAGAAAAGAATAGATGAGGTCCAACTGGACCTAGATTCTAGATGGTGGAGTCCTCGCTCGAACGCAATCATCACTGAATCCTGGATAGCGTTTGGACATGGTCAGAAGGACCATGAGAGAGTGTACTCCTCCACCGAATGGAATCGTCACATGAAAAATCTGGAAGAAAGAACAAGACATAAGATGGCTTTTCCCCATGGTCCCCCTCCTCCTCCAAAGAAGATTCCAAAGCCACTGAACTTCTATAGGCGAAAGAAGAAGAAGGAAGCAAAGGAAGCCAGCTCCAACACAGACGTCCTGCTTATCAACGATTGAAAGACATTTATTTCTTAAGTTCTTTTTACGTTAGGAACATTTGGTCCAGCTAAATGACTAGTCTTATATATGAACAATTCTAGTATAAGAACATTTATATGTGCCTGCTTATAAGGCATATGCCTGTGATATTATTGTGGCACGCTATTCTTAATGTGCATGGTATTCATACAAATGCAGTTACCGCTATATCTAGTTATTGCCTGCTGATAACTGATAACGTGCCCTGCACCTTGTGTGCTTAGCTAGCAAAATATCATACATGGGTCTACGCTAGAAATCAGATGCAGGTTCTGTAAGTTATGCAGGTTATGCTAGACATTCAGATGCTGATTATGCAGGGTGCAAGGAAGATAGAAAAAGTACCTCGGGGACATGCCAATTCCTTGGTGGAAAACTGATTTTCTGGAGCAGCAAGAAGCAGACCAGTGTAGCAATCTCAACAGCAGAATCAGAGTATATCTCTGCTGGGAGCTGTTGTGCCCAACTGCTATGGATTCAACATCAACTTGAAGACTACAATCTCAAGATGACCAAAACACCCCTGTTTTGTGACTCTTCAAGTGCTATCTCAATTTCTCAGAACCCTGTATCTCACAACAGGACTAAGAATATTGAGATCAGGTATCACTTCATCAGGGAGCATGTAGAAAATGAGGATATCACCCTTGAGTTTGTCCCAACAGACAAACAAGCGGCTGATATATTTACAAAGCCCCTAGATGAAGCTAAATTCAACTTCTTCAAATTCCAACTGGGAATGTTGAACTTAGAGTAACCCTCAACTTTATTATCTACTAATGCCTTTCTAGATGAGTGGTTAGAAAATCTCATAGGACTTTGATGAATCATGCTTGAGCAAGGGGGAGCTTGTGCTATTCGTTGGTTAGAAAAGCAGCAGGAAAGAAGTCATAAAGGGGGAGAAAGGAAAAGGGCATCAAATGTCCAAGATAAGATTGCTCAAGAAGACCTCAAAGATAGGGGGAGCAAAGAAGTAGGGGGAGCCGTAAATAAGAGACATCAAATCAAGGGGGAGCCACTGGTTTGATGCACTTAGGGAGTTCAGCAAAGATAAGTACAATCTTACATGCTCAAAGTTAAGATTATAATATTTATTGTCCAGTGAAAGTCGTCTTGAATTGAGATTCTGACTTCTTCAAATATGGGGAGATTGTTGGGAATCTTGCCCACATGATTCCTGATTTGAAGAAGTCACCAAGCCAAGAAAACTTCACTTTGTATTTGATTACTTCTCTAGCTTAAAGTCTCGGGAAATTAAAAAAATGTCGTCGAAAGGAATAGGAGATATCGTCGACAAAGAATGCTTGTCGCTGTAATGATGAGAAAAGAAACCGCTGAGAAGCAAAGTGTTCGTCGTCCGCTGAGATGAGATAAAAGAAACAGCTGATAATAGCGCGTTCGTCAAATGCAGAGACAAGGCAGATCATCGAACTCAGAAGGCAGTTCGTCGACCGCTGAGAGGAGATAAAAGAAACAGCTGATAATAGCGCGTTCGTCGAACGTAGAGACAAGGCAGATCGTCGAACTCAGAAAGCGGATCGACGACCGCTGAGATTTGGCGTGTTCGTCGAGCGCAGAAGCAAGATCGTCGAACTCGGAAGGAAGATCATCAACCACTGAGACTCGGTAAGATCGTCGAACGAAGGATGGCAAGTTCGTCGATCGCAGAATGCTGTTCATTGAACGCAGAGAAGACGCAGTATCGTCGACCTCACCAAAGTGGTCGTGTCGTCGAGAAAGAACAAACATTATCGTAAAGAACGCATGTCGTCAAGAGAACAATATGATCACGACGACATTATGCAAGAAGGAAGATCGCGACGACATAGTCAGAGATAGCTTGTCGTTGTAATGATGCAAATATCTTCAAGACAGGATTCAAATCTTGCGAACGTGTTGTCAGCAATTAATGCCGCCGCCTGATTGTCTAATCAGCACGTGCTCTTAAGTAAGGGAGCGTCTGACACTTAAGGCGCTTTTTTAGAAGACCATTGGGGACCTCGCAGTCTTAAAAAAGAGATAAGAGGTTGCACTAACACGACATCAATCAATCGATCAAAATGACAGAAAAAGAAGAACGAGAAAGAATCCCGCCGCTACACTTCAATAGAATAGTATTCTCGGCGGAGAAGAAGAAGATCAAGTAGAGATCAAGCATCAAGTGCTCTCTGAAGAATCAGTCATCATCATCGACTGAAAAGTAGCCGATCAACACCAGGCAAAAGTAGTGAAGGCTAAAGAAGATCCAGTGTTGAATCTCCAAATCAAGAAGCCAATCTTCATCAGGCTGAAGTTGCCAATCTTCATCCTGCACACGTAACAGTTATTTCTACTATATTCTCTTGTAAGGCTTGCGGGCCATCTTATCTAGTTTGAGGGCTGGAGAGTTGTGAGGCTTGAGGGCCAGGGCAGTGCACTTGCGGGTGAGATTTGTTGTGCTTTAGGGCTCGGAAGCAGTAGGGGCTTGCGGGCCTAGGCTGTTGGGACTTACAGGTCCGTGTTGTAGGGCTTGAGGGCCTGAGTGTCGAGCTTGCGGGCTCGGGGGCAGTAGGGGCTTGCGGGCCTAGGCTGTTGGGACTTGCGGGTCCGTGGTGTAAGGCTTGAGGGCCTGAAGTTTTTGGCGGCGTTTGCCGAGCCTAGCACACTGCTGGGTAGGCACAGAGGGAGAGAGGACTACTCAAGACACCCGGTCTTGAGTAACCTCTATAGATCGTCGTGTGTTTTTCTGTGTTTTGTTCTTTATTTTACATATTTGTTAATCAAGAATCAAGAACACCTAAAAGGGGATAAAATAATTTGAAAAACCTATTCACCCCCCCCCCCCCCCCCCCCCCCCTCTAGGTGATAAAGTAGACACCCCATAAACAACAAAGGGTGCCTTCCCACCATGGCTGCTCACTGAGAAATGATAGAGACACTTAGGTTACACCTGTCTGTTTCAAGCACGCGCTTGCCCTGGTCAATGGCCGAGGAACCATAGTGCATGAGCTCTTATTTACATTATAAGTAAAATATAGGTGCCTTCTTGCCTCACAGGCGAGTGCTCCGGCCATGTTGTCCTCTGCCCCTTGTGTTACATGCTCCGTCTCCCAAGTGAGTGTTCCAGCCCTGCCGGTATCAAGGAGCCTGCTCAGCAGTCTCGTCTCGGGTCCTTAAATCATGTTATATCTATTTTTCCTCCTGAGGGGTCAACCCCGCCAGCTTGTGAGAGCCCGGTCTGCGGGACCTCCTCAGGGGCCTTTCATTATGTTATCTCTACCTACCTCTTGAGGGGTTAACCTACCATACCGGCTTATGAGAGCCCGGTCGGCATAACCTCCTCAGGGTCCTTTCCTTATATCAACTCTACCTGTCTCCTGAGGTGTCAACCAACCCCGCCGAATTGTGAGAGCCCAGTCGGTGGAATCTCCTAGGGGTCTTTCATTATATCAACTCTACCTGCCTCCTGAGGGGTCAACCTGCCCCGTCGGCTTGTGAGAGCCTGGTCGGCGGAACCTCCTCAGGGGCCTTACATTATGTCATCTCTACCTGCCTCCTGAGGGGTCAACCTACCCCGCCGGCTTGTGAGAGCCCGGTCGATGAACCCTTCTCAGGGGCCTTTCATTATCTCAACACTACTTGCTTCCTGAGGGGTCAACCTGCCCCGCCGACTTGTGAGAGCCCGGTCGGTGGAACCACCTCAGGGGCCTTTCATTATGTCAAATTTACCTGCCTCCTGAGGGGTCAACCTGCCCTGTCGGCTTGTGAGAGCCCAGTCGGCGGTACCTCCTCAGGGAATTTTCATTATGTCATCTCTACCTACCTCCTAAGGGGTCAACTTGCCCTACCGGCTTGTGAGAGCCCGGTCAGCGGAATCTCCTCAGGGGCCTTTCCTTATCTCAACTCTACCTAACTCCTGAGGGGTCAACCTACCCCGCTGTCTTGTGAGAGCCCAGTCGGTGGAACCTCCTCAGGAGACTTTCATTATATCATCCTCTAAATTACCAACAACATGGAACTTTTCAGATCATGGTACCCTCCCCCTGGTAGGGTGGAGTTCTATGCATCTCAAAAATGATTTATCAAAAAGATTTTATTATTGACTAGGAATAAAAACTTTTCAAGTTGTCTCCGCTCAACATCCTGGAGGCGGAACCCTCCCGACTTTAGCACTTCTACAATTACATAGGGACCCTCCCAGTTGGGGTTGAGTTTCCCAACCAACGTTGATCTTCCTGCTGCGTCGACCTTCGTGAGAACAAGGTCCTCTTTTGCAAAATGTTTGATTTGAATGTGTTTGTCGAAGTACCTTGCCATCCTGCGCATGATCTCTTCCTAGCGAATGGTTTCCAGGTCCAGACGCTCCACCACAAGGTCAAGCCAGAGTCGTTGTTCCTCCTCATTCTCTACCCTCCATTCATCATCTCCCTCCCCTATAGCCACCACTCGAGGGGACCTCACCCCGAACTCCACCAGCAACACGGACTCGGAGCCGTGTAAGAGTTTGAAAAGGGTTTCTCCCATGGTCATGCTGGGGGTGGTTTTCAAAGCCCAAAGAACCGAAGGTAGTTGTTCCACCCAGTTACCCTTCAGATTCTCTACCTTCTTCTTCAGCAGGTTCACTGTGGTCTTGTTCGCCGCCTCTACTTGTCTGTTGCTCTGGGGGTGATGGATAGATGCAAAACGAAGGTCTATGCCCAACTGACTGTAGAAACTGATGAGCTCTTCGCTAGCGAACTGTGGCCCATTGTCCGTAATGATAGCTTGGGGCAACCCATGCTGGCAAACTATCTCCCACCAAATAAAGTTTCGCACCACCTGCGAGGTTGTTTTTGCCAGCGCCTTCACCTCTAGCCACTTGGAGAAGTAATCAATCATGACTATGAGGAAACTCCTTTACCCACTGTCCTAGGGGAACGGGCTCACTAGGTCCATTCCCCATATTGTGAAGGGTCATGGCATCGTGATTGTCTTGAGCCTTTGGGCTAGTAGGAGTTGCAGTGGGGCAAAAAGTTGGCATTTTTGGCACCTCTTTGAATATTTTGCAGAGTCCTTGCTGATTGTGGTCCAGAAGTAGCCCAGCCTTAGCACTCTCTTCTCCAAGGTCTGACTCCCGGAGTGACTCCTGCACTCTCTGGAGTAGATCTCCTCCAAGATCCTCGGGACCTCCTCCTCAGAGAGACACCTTGCGAGGAGTTCGGTCATGGTATTTCAATACAGAGATCCCTCCTAAAGTACATAGTAGGCGGATTTGTACCTGAATCGGCGCTTATCTGGGACCTCCTCCAGGAACCTTCCCTAAGTCAAGAAAATGATGAAAGGGTCCATCCATGTGGGTCGTCGATTGATCTCCATCAAGTTGCCTTCTTCGATGGACGGACAGAACAATTCTGTCACCATACCTCCTGCATGAGGATTATGCTTTGAGAGGAGATACGCCTGAGTATTTTCTTCCATCGACAAATGTCGAATGGAAAAGGTTCGGAACAGCCCGATGAGCCCCTAGACCTTTGTCATGTATCGCCGGAGAGTCGGCGCTCTGGTCTTGAACTCTCCTTTGATTTGGGATGCCACCACCATCGAGTCGGCGGAGAACTCCACGCCCTAGACTCCCAACTCCCTTGTCAAACGAAGTCCTTCTATCACCGCCTCATACTCGGCTTGGTTGTTGGTAAGTGAAATGCTGGTGTCTACCGCTTGCTCAATCTTTGTACCCTGGAGACTTATCAAGACCACTCCTCCTCCTAGGGAGTACCTTCCTGAGGCCCCATCCACCAGCATCTCCCAGGCTAAGTGCTTGGGAGATTGGGATCCTTCCACCTCAACCATATACTCTGCCAAGAAGTCAGCCACAGCTTGTGCCTTCATCAATTATCGGGGTACAATAGAGATTTCAAACTCGCTCAGCTCCACCGACCATTTTGCCAACCTTCTTGAGTGCTCTATCCCTTCCATGACGTTGCGGAGGGGATGGTCAATTACCACTTTGACTGAGTATGTTGGGAAATATGGCAGAAGCTTTCTGGCCGAGATGATCAGGGCGAACGCCGGCTTCTCAAGGATGGGGTGTTTGAGTTCTGCTTTCTTCAATACCCTGCTTACATAATAAATGGGAAGTTGCTTCCTGCCCTCCTCTCGAACAAGGATTGAGCTTACCGCCTCTGCCCCCACCCACGTGTAAAGAGCCAGGTCCTTTCTCACCCTGGGACCCTAGAGTAGGGGTGCCTGCATGAGTTGCCTCTTTAACTACTGGAAGACCTCTTCGCATTCCAAAGTCCAATCAAACTTCTGACTTCCCTTCAACACCTTGAAGAAGGGTGAGCACTTCTCTCCAGCCTGGGAGAGGAACCTGCTCAACCCTGCCAACTTCCCTGTCAGGCGGTGGACCTCCTTTGCATTCCTAGGGGACTCCAAGTCTAAGATTGTCCGCACCTTATTGGGGTTGGGCTCTACCCCTGCAGGGGTGAGGAGGTGACCAAGGAACTTTCCCCCTCTGGCCCCGAAGACACTTTAGAGGGTTAAGTCTCATTTTGAATTTCCGCAGGGTGGCAAAGGTCTCAATTAGGTCTTGAAGGTGAGACCATATGTCCCTTCTTTTTACCATTATGACATTTACATAGACCTCTAGGTTTCTCCCCTTTTGCTCCTTGAACACTCGATCCATCATTCTTTGGTACGTGGCCCCTGCGTTTCTTAACCATAAGGGCATCATTTTGCAGCAATATCACCCATCGTTCATGATGAAGGAAACGTTCTTGACATCCGGCGGATGCATTAAGATCTGATGGTATCCTGAAAAAGTGCCTAAAAAACTCATCATAGAAAAATTGATGACTGAGACTACTAGAGCGTCGATTCGAGGCAATGGATAATAATTCTTGCGGCATGTTTTATTCAATAATGAGAAATCGAAACACAACCTCCACCTCCTATCTTCCTTCTTTACCATTACAACATTGGAGGCCCTGCCTGGGTACTGGATCTACGAAACAAAACATGCCTTCAGCAGTTTCTCTACTTCTTCTCAAATGGGTCCGGCCAGAGTAGTTGTCACAGCTCTCTTCTTTTGGCAGATGGGACAGACACTTAGGGTGAGGTTGAGGCGATGACATGCCAAGTCCGCATTGATCCATGGCATGACTGTAGTGCTCCATGTGAAGACATTGATGTTCTGTTGGATGCACTCTCGGACCTTCTCCTGCTCCCCGTCGCTCAACCTCCCGCTAACCTGCACTTTCTCTAGCCTCCCATCCGGGGTGATGACTTCTTTCATCTCGACTTCCTTCGCTGTCTCCATCTTGGCTTGCCCTTCCATTGCTCTGTCCACCTCCTTCGCTTCCTCCTTCCATGTGATGGTGTTGACAGCCATGGCGTAGCATTGTCTAGCCACCTTTGGGTCTCCCCTGATTCGGATCTGGACCCCCGTTATACTTCAAACATTGATGAAAGGAGGAGGGTATGCACTAGAATGCTCTAATGAGGGGTAGTCCAAATGTGGCATTATAGCATCTTGGAGCGTCGACGATGATGAACCGATAATTCTTGGATTCCCCCCAGAGTCACGAGGAGCTCGACTCCTCCCTCCACATCCTTCCTTTCTCCAGAGAATCCAAAGAGAGGTCCATCGGAGGCGAGTACCCTCTTTGGCTCCACCTTCATCTCATCGAAGGCTTTATTGAAGATCAAGTTCACAAAACTCCCATTATCTATGAGGATTCTGGAGACCGTTAAGTTCTCGATCGCGGTTAGGATCACTAGCGCATCGCAAAACAGATCCTCATGTTTGGGTACTCCCTTGCTGGTAAAGTTGATATTCTCTGGGGTGGGTCTTAGAGTTCGAGGCGACACCCCGACGATAGATGGCGTGGAGGCTCCACTTTCAGGTGGCCTCGATTCCACCCCCCCTATAGATTACCCTAATCCCTCCTCGTGTTCCCCCGTCAAATCGATCCTCACACTGGTCCTCTACCCCAACTCCTTATTCTCCTCTTCTGGCATCCTAAAGTTATTGCTGCCCTACTAGGGCTCTCCTCACCCCTCTCATTTCCAAGAACTCGGGGTAGGTGTCCATTGCGTGACCTTCCTCCTGGTGGAAGTCACAATATGGCAATGCCACTCTCCCCCTCTCTGCCCCCTCCTAGGCAATTCCTTCTTCCTCTTCTTCCTCCTCTACCAATCTCCATTGTTTGTTGGGGAGGGGAATGGAAAGGCCTCAGACCTGGATGCCACCCCGGGGAGTTGTGATAGGTAAAATTTAAGATAAATTATTTTCTCCAAATCCTACAAACTATAGGCAAGAGCACCTATCATTCATAGCATAGGATATTTATAAATAAATATCAAGTGTCGTATTACATGGGTCTGTTGAGTACTTTTACTCACGCAAATTAGTATTATTTTATCGGTCATAAAATAGAGGTTTTAAGAATTGATAAAAGAGAGGAAACATTTGATCGAGAATCCTTCTTAAGTAAAATATTTCGTAAACATCATAAATTGATTTGCACAAACTTGACCGTGGAGGTTCCCAAAATATGGTAGAGACTCTCTCGAGAGAACAACCACCTAACCTAAGGTTGATCGATTAAGACCCCTCGGCCAGTCGAAACCCCTAAGCTTGTTTTATGCGGTGAGACCCACTATTGGCTTTGACTCCAATCCGGAAGATTTGTGTCACCCTCTCTCGAGGAATGCATACAACTCTTTCTACCGATGAGCGATCTACACATATTCATGAATCTCTCGATCAACTAAAATACGGATCCAACTTGATTAGCATACCCTAGAAATATGAAATCAAATCATTACAAATCAACGATAAATCATAGTTTTCCAAAATCAAACTATGAAGAAGAGATTACAAAATAACACTACTTAAGTATTCATCCGATCAAATGTTATAAAATTTGCTAAACATGATTAAAGGAAAGATGATTTTATAACTATGAAAGGAGAATTACAATTGCTGGAAATGAAAATGTGAACTATGAATTGAAATTACAAAGCATAAAGTAAATTGCATATAAGGAGAAATACAATAAAATGCAGAAAATCTAATCTAAAAATGAACCAATCTAAGCATGGATCGGATGCCAATCACTTTGTCAGCAGCTGGCTTTTATAGGCAGGAAAATGGAGAGTCATGCCCTTGGTCACGCCTGTGATCGAGGGCGTGTACGGTGCATAAATGTGACTTGAAAGCTCAGGAATGTTGGGGAAGAGAAACCGCCAAAAATCAATTACATGGTGGGTCACGCCCGTGACCTAGGGTATGTCTTGACCGAGTCTGGAAACGACAGGAAATGGCGCAATCTGGAGTTAATCTGGCAGTCATGGGAGAGGTCACGCCCTCGGTCATGCCCATGACCGAGGGAGTGTAACACAAAACTGAGCTGGCGGCGTGATCTGGCAGCTGGAAGAAGGATGGGCTGAGTCATGGTCGTGACTTGGAGTCACACCCTTGGTCATGGCCGTAACCGAGGGCGTGTAATATTAAACTGGGCTGGCAACACGATCTGGCAGCTGGAAGACTGCTGAGCTTTGTCATGGCTGTGACTTTGAGTCACTCCCTTAGTCATGGCCGTGACCGAGGGCGTGTAATAATAAATTGGGTTGGCAGCATGATCTGGCAGCTGTAAGACGACTGGGATGAGTCATGGTCGTGACTTGGAGTCATGCCCTTGGTCATGGCCGTGATTGGGCCATGGCCGTGACTAGGTCATGGCCATGACTGGGTCATGGCCGTGACTGGGTCATGGCCGTGACTGGGTCATGGCCGTGACTGGGTCATGGTCGTGACTGGGTTATGCCCAAGACCTGGTCATGCCCGTGACCTGGGGCGTGTAATATTAATCTGTCGTGGCAAAGGCCTTCGGTAGCTTAAAGCGAGACATGGCTGTGACACTAGTCACGCCCTAGGTCATGCCCGTGACCTAGGGCGTGTACTGAAGATTTTTGTAGATTTGTTTCATTCTTTCCCCTGAACACGGCTGTGAGCTTGAATTTGTTATTAGCAGCCCAGATTACCTGAAAACACAAAACAAAGTGAATTAGAAATATATTAAACTAAAACAATATAAAAACTAATTAATTACTACTAAAATATTATATAAAAATTACTATAAATAATGCACTATCAAATACCCCCATACTTAATCTTTTGCAATTCCAGAGCAAAATTAATTTATAGGTATGAGAAGAATTTATTGGATATTTCCAAAAAGATTTACTTCTAATTATGTACTCCAAATTTTATAAGACTCATATCAAAATAAGTTAAGAATTTAAAATTCAGATTTATTAGAAATAATTTATAATTCATAAATTGAAATAAGTGGAATAAATAGTAGTTTTGACATTCTCTAACTAAATCTTCATAAACAAAATTGCATAGAATTAAGTAAAATAATCCAAGATTAAAATTATAAAAACTTTAAACACCATGAGAAACTTTTAGGAAACTACAAAATATTAACTATGCTCTCTCAAAAATATCTTGGATAAGCAAATAAACTTGGCAAGTTGGGGTAAAATTGGTATTGAAGAAGTTACTTTGTATATAGGAAATGATGAATTTTATCCTCTCATTTCCATTTTTTACGTTTTAAATTTCTTCTTCTTTTTTTATATCCCAAATGTATATATTTAGGAGTGATGAATTTTATACTCTCAACTCCATGCTATATAATCTTTTATAAATTTGGGTGCATATGTTTAGGAATGATGAATTTTATCCTCTCATTCTATGACATGTGATCTTTTCAAACTCTTTTTTTTCTTTCTGTGCCAAATAAAGGGTTAAACAAAAAGGTAGGGGAAGGGCTGGGGTTTAAAGGCTACAAAAATTCCAAATATATATTTTAAGAGCATAAAAAATAATTTGAGCAATCTTTAAGAAACCATGAGTTAAAGTTAATATAACTAAAATCTAAAGATATTTAACACAATTTTTACAAAATTGAATTATGATATTTTAAGAAGAGAAAATAAAACTAAGAAATATTCGAAACAAATCAAGATAATGAAAAACTCATTATTTCAAATTCATCTAAAAATTAAATCTAACATATTTTGAAGAGAAATATAAGATTAAAAATACATAAAAAGAAAACTCCTTAAAAAGCCTATAAAGCCAACTCATAATTAATATTAATGTTGCAAAAATGAAGTTAGGAGAATTTGAATATTACAAAATTTATTTAATTAGATTTTTTTGGATTTTTTATATTGAAACCATTTTTTTAATATTCTTGGACTTCCCAAGGGCTACCCAATGACGGGATCACAAGGTACTAGGCGGTTTTGTGGGATGAAAGCCCAACACGTCCCTTTCACAAGAAAAGTTTCTTAAAGTTTTTTGTATTTTTTGTATTTTGAATTTTTAAAAGTGTTTTTTAAATTTCTGATTTTTTTGAATTTTTGAATAAAAATTAACATTAGATAACACCCCCCCCCCATACTTAAAAATAAACATTGTCCACAATGTTTATAAACAAGGATGAAGAGGGATAAACATGACAATAAGATGCATATAAAGAAAAGAAAAATTGCAAAAATAGGAAAGATAAGCAAGGGTTGCCTCCCAAGAGTGCTTTGTTTACCATCTTTTAGCTAGACGTTAAGGGTTAGTTGAAAGGATAAACATAAAAAAATGCACAGGCAACTCCCTTAATTCACGTATAGGTTAAAATGTCGAAGTCGGTCGCCTGGCTACTCCTCCGTTATAGTCTTGATTCTTTTGTTTTCCGTTATCTTGACATTGTGAATCCAAATTACCCATACATACATTAGGCAATTTGGATAGTTGGAGATGAGAGTCAAATGGATCGATGAAGACGTGTGATTACAACGGCTCATCCTCTATATGAAAATTGTTAGAATAAAAAGAATCAAGATTAAGAGAGTCAGAAAATTTTTCACAAGGAGGAGTTTCTTGTGAAAATTCAAGATTAAGCATCGGTTGTTCATTTTCAAAAATATATTTTTTATCTGAAAAATAAATACCAAGGGGAGTAAATTCATGAGACACATTTTCTTCAGAAATAATTATTTCTTGAGAAAAAGAAGAAAGGACGGGCAAAGGAGAAGAAGAAAAATTTTCATTTTCTAATTCGCCCGGCGTCTCCATGATCTTGTGAAATTCTTGGTACAAAAGTTCCTCTTGATCTTGAGAATAAACATTTAAAGTGGGAGAAATAAAATTCGAAGAATTCTCAAGTTCAAAAGAAGAAAAAATTTGCGGAAAAGGCGAGGAATGAAAATCAAGATTGAAGGAATTTTCTTCTTCGCATTGAAAACAATCCGGGTGACCTTGCCACCATGAATAATCAACATCCGAGCAAGAAGGAAATTCACTCAAATCATTATTTAAAGAAAATTTGTTTTCATTGTAAAAATTATTATTTTCATTATAAAAAGTATTTTGATTTTTATTAGAAAAATTTTGAAATGAAAAATAGCATTCCTCACTTCGATGCGGCGCACCACAAAAATTACAACTAACTTGGCGCTTCCGTGCGTCTTCCAAGAGATTAACTTTGTTTTGATGCTCGGCAACTTTGGCGGCCAATTGAGATAACATTTTTTAAGAAAGAAAATTTACAACCGTCACTTAATAGAATGAAATTTGAAAATAAATCAAAAAGAGAAATGAGGGCGGAGAAAGAGATTGATAAAAGTAATAAAATTCACGCTTTTAAAATATCAACAAAAATATGTCCTCGGCAACGGCGCCAAAAACTTGATAGGTAAAATTTATGATAAATTATTTTCTCTGAATTCTACAAACTATAGGCAAGAGCACATAACGTTCATTGCATAGGATATTTTTAAATTAATATCAAGTGTTATATTCCACGGGTCTGTTGAGTTCTTCTACTTACGCAAATTAGTATTATTTTATCGGTAATAAAATAGAGGTTTTAAGAAATGATAAAAGAGAGGAAACATTTGATCGAGAATCCTTCTTAAGTAAAATATTTCGTAAACATAATAAATTGAATTGCACAAACTTGACCGTGGAGGTTCCCAAAATATGGTAGAGCCTCTCTCGAGAGAACTACCACCTAACATTAGGTTGATTGATTAAGACCCCTTGGCCAGTCGAAACCCTTAAGCTTGCTTTATGCGGCTTTGACTCCAATCCGGCAGAATTGTGTCACCCTCTCTCGAGGAATGCATACAACTCTTTCTACCGATGAGCGATCTACGCATATTCACGGATCTCTCGATCAACTAAAATACGGATCCAACTTGATTATCATACCCTAGAAATAAGAAATCAAATCATTGCAAATCAACGATAAATCATAGTTTTCCAAAACCAAACTATGAAGAAGAGATTACAAAATAACACTACTTAAGAATTCATCCGATCAAATGTTATAAAATTTGCTAAACATGGTTAAAGGAAAGATGATTTTATAACTATGAAAGGAGAATTACAATTGCTGGAAATGAAAATCTAAACTACGAATTGAAATTATAAAGCATAAAGTAAATTGCATAATGAGAAATACAATAAAATACAGAAAATCTAATCTAAAAATGAACCAATCTAAGCATGGATCGGATGCCAATCACTTTGGAAGCAACTGGCTTTTATAGGTAGGAAAATGGAGAGTCACGCCCTTGGTCAAGCCCGTGACCGAGGGCATGTACGGTGCATAAATGCGACTTGAAAGCTCGGGAATGTTGGGGAAGAAAAACTGTCAAAAATCAATTACACTGCGGGTCACGCCCGTGACCCAGGGCGTGTCTTGGCCGAGTCTGGAAACGGCAGGAAACGGCGTGATCTGGAGTTAATCTAGCAGTTGCGGGAGAGGTCACGCCCTCGGTCATGCCCTTGACCGAGGGCATGTAATATTAAACTGAACTGGCAGAGTGATCTGGCAGCTGGAAGAAGGATAGGCTGAGTCATGGTCGTGACTTAGAGTCACGCTTTTGGTCATGTCCGTAACCGAGGGCATGTAATATTAAACTGGGCTGGTGGCATGATCTGGAAGTTGGAAGATGGCTGAGCTGAGTCAGGGCCGTGACTTTGAGTCACGCCCTTGGTCATGGCCGTGACTGAGGGCATGTTATACTAAATTAGGTTGGCAGCATGATCTGGCAGCTGGAAGATGACTGGGATGAGTCATGGTCATGACTTGGAGTCATGCCCTTGGTCATGGACATGACTGGGTCATGTCCGTGACTGGGTCACGGTCGTGACTGGGCCATGGCCGTGACTGGGTCATGCCCATGACCTGGGGCGTGTAATATTAATCTGCCATGGCAAAGGCCTTTCGGTAGCTTAAAGCGAGACATGGTCGTGACACTAGTCACGTCCTAGGTCATGCCATGACCTAGGGCGTGTACAAAAGATTTTTGCAGATTTGTTCTATTCTTTCCCCTGAACATGGCTGTGAGCTTGAATTTGTTATTAGCAGCCCCATATTACCTGAAAACACAAAACAAAGTGAATTAGACATATATTAAACTAAAACTATATAAAAACTAATTAATTACTACTACAATATTATATAAAATTTACTATAAATAATGCACTATCAAGTTGAATCGTCCCTACCTCCCTTGAAAGTGTCGCCTCTTCCTTAGAAGGGTTCCCCACCGTGGGCGAATCCTCTTCCTTAACCTTGCAGATGTCCCCCTGGAGGCCTCCACACCGGTCAGTTGATGGGTGGTTGATACCTTCCTCCTGGCTCCTGCACCCCAGGGGGTCCTTGGAACCCTTGCCTCCTCCCTTCTCTTCACTTCTTGCAGTTTGGGTCCTCCTCCACCTTTTCCCTCTCCTCCGGCCCACTTGGCCAACTTTGCCAAGAAGATGTTGTTGGTCGCCTCCCCCATCGATCTCTCTCCCCGCCCGCTCGATCAATTCTTCATATGATAGAGGGGGACCTCAGGAAAGTCCAATCTTGAATAGCCCTTGCCGCAGTCTAATGGTAAAGAAATGTTGCAAGGTGTGTCATGGCCCCTCGTGGATCAAGAGGACCTCTTCCTAGAACCGATCCATATAGCTTCCCAACGTTTCTTCGGCCTTCTGCTGGATTAGAAAGAGAGCCTCAACCCCCTTCTTCCTTTTCTTCAACGTGGCGAACTGCAGCAGGATACTTCAGAGGAGATCCTAGAATCCATGAATGGTCCCGAAAGGGAGCTGGTGGAACCAGTCCCTCACCTTTCACATGAAGGAGATGAAGAACAACTTGCAATTGAAGGCGTTTGACATCTACCTGATGTAGATGACATCTTCAAACCACTGGAGATGCTGGAGGGGATCATCTTTGCCCATGTAGTGGGACATGGTGGGCTTCATGAATCCCTCCAAAATAGGAGATGAGAGAATTAGCTCGCATAACGGACTCCCTGACCCTGCCTGGCGAGCCAGGGGCAATCGCCCGACCTCCTCTCCTGGGTGGCGAGCACTTGGTGGGCTGGTAAATAGCACCCGCGCATTAATGGCTTGCTCCCCTTCTCCCACCTGCACTTCCTTTCTGGGTAGCCCATTGGGCGCGTCCTAACTCAAAGCTTGCAGGGCGAGTACTGAAACCATCGGAGTGGAACACTCGCTAAGTGGCGGGAGGGCGATTAGCAATGTCTCCAGAATCGACTTCCTAAATTTGTTGAAGTCTCTCTTTCTCACATACTCATCGAGAGGTGGTGAGTCCCCCAGTTCCTCACTTCCAGTCATAGCGCTCGCCTAGTATTTTCCAAATGAGCTGTTGTTCATGCTCACTGCACCAAAAATGTTGGAACTGAGAACTCGATTCATGGAGTTAGAACCTCCAAAAGGGTGTTGCTTGCCCTTACTTCTATCGAACGAGACCTGACGACTGGCACTCAGAACTTAGGATACTCACATGGCAACAAAATCCTCCAAATAGACCCCTGAGCACAGTGAGGAGGTCCCGCCACAAACCCAAAAAATCAATGGATCTTCCCCTCCCAAAGCAAGACTAAGCTCGGCTCCTCAAAAATCCGGAGAGCAGAAAGGAAGAAGCTCTCTCTAGGATTTCACAAATCAGATATTTTCTAAGGTGCATATGGGGGGTCTATTTATAGGATTCTAGAAATGGCATGCAGATATCGGTCTCCGCCTTTTGGTTTTATCCAAACGCAGCTCAAAATGGTCTGCAAAAAACAACAACCTGGCATTTAAAATTACTAGAGGTAGACCACAAAATACTTCGCGAGTGCTTCCCGTTGACGCACTAGCCCAGAGAGCCGAATGCTCTTACCGAGTTGCACACTCGCACCAGCCTGCCCCCGTACCACCAGGGGATAAATACTCCTACGACGGTGCATGACTCCCGCCTCCTTTCCTAGGACCGGCAAACCCCCTTAGTCCCATCCCTCAGGTGAGTGCTATATTCAGCCGGGAGCTATACTCGCTCCAACTCAAGTGCACTCATCGACACCACTGGGTTGACTCGCCGAACACAGGGTTGTACAGTATAGGTTGAAATAAGTACCTAGAGCTTAGTATGAAACCCTGTTTAGCTTCCTAATTGAATACAAGATTTCAAGGGGAATAATTTACAAGAAATTATTCCTAAGGGAAATTAAGGGAAAGATTTTGCTAGTCCAAGTATATGTTAATGACATGATATTTGGTCCTACTGATGATAATCTTTGTAAGAAGTTTGCCAACTTAATGTAAGGGAAATTTAAGATGAGTAGCATGGGAGAGTTACAGTATTTCTTAGGCCTCCAAGTGAAATAGTCTAAAGATGGAATTTTCATCTCCCAGGCCAAGTTCACTAAGGAGTTGAAAAAGAAGTTTGGAATGAAGAGTGCCTCCACTATAAGGACTCCCATGGGGTCTAATGTATCACTAGACAAGGATAAGAAAGGGAAACCTTTTGATTAAACCATGTATAAATATATCATTGGCTCCCTGCTTTACTTGACTACTAGTAGGCCTGGTATAATATATGTTGCATGTGTGCTAGGTATCAGGCTAACCCTAAGGAATCTCACTACTCTTCTACAAAAAATATTTTGAGATACCTCAAGGGTACACCTAATCTTGGCCTCTGGTACCCTTGGAATAATGACTTTGAACTAATTGGGTATTCAAATACGGATTTTGCAGGGTGCAAAGAAGACAGGAAAATCACTTTAGGCACATGCCAATTCCTGGGCAAGAGGTTAATATCTTGGAGCAGCAAGAAGCAGGCAAGTGTAGCCATTTCAGCAGCTGAGTCAGAGGACATCTCAGCTGGAAGCTGTTAGTTATGGATGTTGCCAAATTACCTAGAGGAGTGGGGAATAGGTATTTTAAAATATATTGCCCCTCTTTCTTTTGAGTCTGTTTCTATGAAGTTCCTAGTGTAATGCTTTAAGGATTAAGAGCAAAGCACAGAAAGCACTCGAGGATAAATAGTGGTTCCTCAAGATAGAGTGTCTTGAGTAGTCCATTATCCCTCTACGTCTATCGAGTAGTGTGCTAGAGTCAGCAAACTCCATCAAATACTCAGTTCTACAAGCCTTACAATCTCATGCCCTCAAGCCCTACACTCAGGCCCTCAATCCCTACAAATCTCAAGCCCTCAAGCCCTACAAAGCTCGGGCCCTCAAGCCCTACAAATCTCAGGCCCTCAAGCCCTATAAAGCTCAGGCCCTCAATCCCTGCACACAGTCCTTCAAGCCCTACAAATCTCAGATCTGTAATAGATCCTACAACTCAGGCCCTCAAGCCCTACAAATCTCAGATCAGAAATAAATCCTACAACTCAGGCCCTCAAGCCCTGCAGAAAATGGATTTGAGAAACTACTACTCTAGCCTGTTGATGATTGGCTTCTTGGACTTGAAGAAGATGCTTTGGATGTTATCATGGACAACACAGATTCTTCTTCAATCCCTTCTTCAGTCTTGAACTATTCTTATCAGTCGATGGTGCTGGACTGGGACTTGAGCCGAATAAAGATTGGCTTCTTGGATATGAAGAGTGTGCTTCAGATCTTTTCTTGAAAAGCATGGGTTCCTCTATTAATCCTTTCTTCGATCTGGAACACTTCTTATCAGCCGATCTTGATAGACTGAAATTAGAGAACACTTGATGTGAAAGTTTTGTTCGCTGGTTCTTGTTTCTTTCTTCTCGCAGTCGTATTACTATTCTATTGAAATGTTTGCGAGTATTCTCTATTCAGATTAGAGCAGACACTTATTCCCTTTATCTCTCTAAGGAGCCGAATAATGGTCTCCTAGATTGTACCTTAAGAGTCAGGAGTCCATTCCTTAACGGCATACGCTGATTGGACCTTCATGTAGCGACATTAAATACAGACAGCGCGATTTGAAATGTCTTGACCTGTCTCGATGATATTTGCAACATCTCAACGACATAACTTGTCAATACGATGATCTAACATGGACATGGACAAATCTTCAAGTCTTCTTGAGAGAATGATTTCTTGACGATACTTGATATCATAGCTCCACTTGCACTTACGACGATATGAAGATGTCATCGTAATCTTGTTGGTAAGTTCTGGTCTTCTAGATAATGTCGTTGAAACCATACTGTCTTTCAGCGATATCGTCTTGATCATTCTTACTTCTCATCAATATCGGTTTGATCATTTCGACGATAATCCATTATTCTTCTATTGGCTACCTTTACAAGTTCTTACTTAGTCTTCTCAGCGATAAGACTTCTTTACGACGATGTCGTCGACACTCCCTAATACTTTAACTTTAGCCTTTCAGCGATATCGTAGTGAGATACAGATTGATACGACGATATTCAACTTGATTGATTCTTCTTGTTCTTTACGATGATATTGTCGTGTGAGCTTTGTTGTCACAACGATATCGTCGAATTATCCATTTCATTTTGACAATACTTGTCATGATCCTTTAGCTCATCTCTATATGCAATCTCAACGATGTACGAGTGATTTATTCAACAATATGTCTAGTCCTTCTCAACGATATCGTACTTAGTGGAATATGAGAAGTACTGGACATATTGTTTTCTCTCTGCAAGCATAAACTGAAGAAACCATCAAATACATAATGTACTTATCATTGATCTAAGCACTTCTTCAAATCAGGAACATTGATGGGCATTGTTCCCAACAATCTCCCCCTATTTGAAGATGTCATAACACATTCAATGATAAGGTACATCTAAAAGAAATCAGCATATAATAATGACATTCCAGTTTGATTTTATATGATCAAAAGATAAGATAGTTTGACAAACATATTCTTTCATTGATAAATTATAAATATTGACATATGTTTTGAAGTTTTTAGCACTTCTACATATACCCACAATAGCCTAGTCATCTATGTCTCTGGCTCCCTCATAGCTGCTTCACTCCTTGCTTTCTTGGCAGCAGCTTTCTGTTCCTTCTCAGATTGCCTGGTGAAATACTCCTTTGGCTTGGGATGATACTTGAGTGGCTCTTGAGCATCTGCTGGAATTCTTCCTGCTTGTTTGTCTCTTCTGTGGCTTCTTATTGTCTCCTCTTGATTTTCACACTTACTCCACTCTTGAGTTTTGTACAGCTTATATCTTTCATATTTGTTTACTTTCACTAGCTCCCATGCATTTAATATTATGGCTCTGGATTTGGGACTCCACCTTTCATAATCATCTTTCTTCTCCATTTCCTCTTTGTGTCTCTTCTTCCTTATCTTCACCTCATCTTCCTCTGAGATCTCCTTTCCTTTACTCTGAACAGTATCATCAGCATCAATAGCAGTAGCAGGAGTATCATCAGTAGCAGGAATAATAGTATGTTGATCAGCAGGGTAATCATCATTGTTAATGGGAGGAAGATTCATTGCTTCCCTGATAGTATTAGAGGTCCAGATGGCATGCTCACCACTGGCCTTTATCATTGATCTCTCCCCATTTATGAATTCTTCTGAGATATCCCTCTGGATATTCCCCTGAAGGTCCAGAATCTTATCTTTAAGCATGTGGATTCCCCTTTCCAGAGGATTCTGTCTCCAGCAGATGACTATCCAGTTCTTGATTGTGTTGATCCAATTTTTCTTGGAGATTGGTCTTGTGTTCATTCATCCACCTGTTTGTGGTTATGTAGGCTTTCTCTATAATGTTGCATATCATGCCTTGATTCTCCAGAACTTCAGCTATGCCCTGATGAGTAATTGCTAGCTGTTTGGCAGTGTCTTCTTGCAGATTCCTCATATCAGCCTTTAGACCTACAGTCTCATTAGATATGTCTCTTTTTATCTCATTGACAGCAATGTCAACATAGCTCTCAATTTTGAACCTTTGCTCTTCCAAGAGCATCCTTATCTGAGGCAGCAGTGAATAGTTTTCTAGCCTTTCCTTTGTGGAAGAGTTGGGCCTCTCTGATTATCCTTAATCCTTCTTCTGCAGTAAGTTGGAGAGATAGATGTCCATCCCTTCAACCTCCTTAAACATGGGGGATGGAGATCTTCTAGGAGCTGTTTATCTTGTTTTATCCTCAGCTACACTTGGCTCTTCAGCAAATAGAAGGTCTCTGCTAGTCTCATCAGCAGGATTATCTTGATTGGCTTCCTGGTGAGCTTCACTTGGATGCTCTTGGACTACTAATCCAGTATTGGCAGCATCCTCATCCATAAAGAGCATTTGGATGACATCTTCCACTTGAGCAGGGAGCTTAGTGTCCTGCTCCCCCTCAGTTTCAGCATTCCTCTACTCCATATTCTCTTCAGAATCAGACAATTCTGGATTGTGGATGGGCTCACTCTCATATGATGAACTCTCTTCTTCACTAAACATTCTCTTCAGCCTACAGCTTCTTGGGAGACCTTGTTATGAATTTTTCCCACCTTTCCAGTACCTTCATATCCATTCTTCACATGTGATGTATTTTGACTCCAAATTTCTGGTTGAGGTTTTCAGGATATGACAAGATTAGCCAATTCAGTTTCTCTTATTCTCTGCACCTTTCTCCTTCCTTCAACCACCTCTGTGTTAGCAGGTTCAGCTTCCTTCTTTGGGATATTACAGAGACATCTCCCCCTCAATCTGATCAAGGTTCCTCTTCTTTCCTCAGAGCTACTAGAGGGATCAGTATGAGTCTCCCCCTCAACTGTTGCACTCTTTTTTCTAGCAGACAAGTCTTCATGTACTATCATCCAGCAGCATAGGTCTTTGCATGATGCTTTGTATTAGATGTGCAGTTTCATTCTACTGAGGAACTGAACCCACATTCAGTTCCCTTCTTCTTATTCCATATTTATACATGGATTACATATTGTCCATTAGCCATATTGACATTTGGTTGGCTACTTGAACCTGCAAGACAGAGATTTGATATTCCTTAGGAACCCAAGTGAATTTGGGTCCTAGGCATTTGTTAGTACAATAAGAAATATCTCTACTTACTGCAGCTTTTGCAGTCCCACCACTGACTGGCTTCTCATACCTTGCGTTAGGCACTGTTGGATTGAACCAACAATCTATAGCAAAGTGTGCAACTTTGCCACATCACCAACACTCAAACCTATTGTACCTCCTCTTCCGAGTCACCTTCTGAGGGGGGATAGGTGACTAGATGAGCAGGCTGCTTTGCAGCATTTATTTCCACAAATCATGTGGTTGTGCTTTAAATTTGGAATTGGTTGCACTGTCAATGATCTTCCTTTGGTAATAGGTTTTTGAGGCAAATCCTTTCTCTTCTATTTGGTTGATGGTGCTTGTGGAGAGACAACTGTTTGAAGGATAGTTCTAGCTTGGGAAGTCTCTCCAACTTCCTTATTATATGTTTGTCCTCCTTTATCTTGAGTGGAGAAGCAGTCTATAATAGGGAGAACTATTTTGGGCCTAAAGAAGCTAGTCACAAGCTTTCTCTCTGCTCTAAGCTTGTTCTTTAGAGACTTGATTGTCCTATCCTGAGCATTAGATTTCTTCTGAAGTAGACTAATCTCATTAAACAATCTAATCTCCTCCTTGATCTTCTCTCCAACTTGAGATCTGAAGGGCTCAAGGATTCTGATTTCCTCAGCTTGAGATTTGACCAATTTCTTACTCTTCACAAGAGCTACCAAGAGAATCCCAAATTGTTTTATCAGTTCAGTATGATTCTTATTATTGCATGATGGGCAGTCTTCTACATCATCTTCAAATGATGAGCAATCATCTGATGTAATCTTGGACTTTTTAAATGAAGCAGGTACAAGAGATATGTGAGTAGTACTTACCTGAGCAGGATGTGAATCCTCATGACATTCTTCATTTCAAATGGTAGCCAACCCATAGAGTTCCTCATCCTCAGAGTCACAGTCTTAGAGAGTGAGTGGTGCCCTTATCATTTCTCTGGCCACAGAGCCTTCTTCAATCCTTAGATTCATTGTCTGAGATGGTCAGGGGTGCTCTGATTCCTTTTTCATTTGGCCATATCCATCTGTCTTCTTCAGAATGAAAGGTGCTGCAGCAGCTTTCACTTAGAGATCTGAACTTCTTAGTATCAGATCTTCTAATTTTCTTCATGAGTATTTATTCCTTTTTGAGCTAATGGTTTGACACACCCAAGGACAGATCTGTTCAAGTTGTTATGATTTCTTTGAACAACCTCTCTCTGATACCACTTGTTAGTTATAGATGTTGCCAAATCACCTAGAGGGGGATAGGCATTTTAAAATATATTACCCCTCTTTCTTTTGAGTTTGTTTCTATGACGATCCTAGTGTAATGTTTTAAAGATTACGGGCAAATCACAGAAAGTACTCAAGGATCTATAGTGGTTCCTCAAGACAGAGTGTCTTGAGTAGTCCACTGTCCCTCCGCGCCTATCTAGCAGTGTGTTAGAGTCGGCAAACTCCACCAAATACTCAGGCCCGCATGCCTTGCAATCTCAGGCCCTCAATCCCTACACTCAGGCCCTCAAGCTCTACAAATCTCAGGCCCTCAAGCCCTACAAAGCTCGGGCCGTCAAGCCCTACAAATCTCAGGCCCTCAAGACCTACAAAGCTTAGACCCTCAAGCCCTACAAATCTCATATTTGAAATAGATCCTATAACTCAGGCCCTCAAGCCCTACAAATCTCAGATCATAAATAGATCCTACAGCTCAGGCCTTCAAGCACTACAGAAAATGGATTTGAGAAACAACTTCTCTAGCCTGTTGATGATTGGCTTCTTGGATTTGAAGAAGATGGTTTGGATGTTATCTTGGACAACACAGAATCTTCTTCAATACCTTCTTCAGTCTTGAACTGTTCTTATCAGTCGATGGTGCTGGACTGAGACTTGGGCCGAATGAAGATTGGCTTCTTGGATATGAAAAGTGTGCTTCAGATATTTCTTGAAAAACACAAGTTCCTCTTTTAATCCTCTTCGATCTAGAACACTTCTTCTCAGCCGATCTTGATAGACTGGAACTTATAGAACACTTGATGTGAAAGTTTTGTTCGCTGGTTCTTGTTTCTTTCTTCTCGCAGCCGTATTACTGTTATATTGAAAATTTTTGAGTATTCTCTGTTCAAAATGAGGGCAGACACTTATTCCTTTTATATCTCTGAGGATCCGGCTAACGGTCTCCTAAATGTACCTTAAGTGACAGGAGCCCATTCCTTAACGACACGCGTTGATTGGACCTTCATGCGGCGGCATTAAATGCAGACAGCGTGATTTGAAATGTCTTGACCTATCTCGATGATATTTGCAACGTCTCGATGACATAACTTGCTATTACGACGATCCAACATGGACTTGGACAAATATTCAAGTCTTCTTTAGAGAATGATTTCTCGATGATACTTGTTATCATAGCTCCACTTGCACTTACGACGATATGAAGATGTCATCGTAATCTTGTTGGTAACTTCTGGTCTTCTCGACAATGTCGTTGAAACCATACTGTTTTTTCGGGGATATCATCATGATCATTCATACTTCTCGTCGATATTTTTTTGATCATTTTGACGATAATCCATTCTTCTTCTATCGGTTGCCTTTACAAGTTCTTACTTAGTCTTCTCAGCGATAAGACTTCTTTACGATGATGTCGTCGACACTCCCGAATACTTTGACGTTAGCCTTTCAGCGATATCGTCGTGAGATACAGATTGATACGACGATATTCAACTTGAATGATTCTTCTTGTTCTTTACGATGATATCAGCGTGTGAGCTTTGCTGTCACAATAATATCATCAAATAATCCATTTCATTTCGACAATACTTGTCATGATCCGTCAACTTATCTCTGTATGCAATCTCGACGATGTACGAGTGCTTTATTCGACGATATGTCTAGTCCGTCGATATTGTACTTAGTGGAATTTGAGAAGTATTGTACATATTGTTTAATCTCTGCAACCATAAACTGAACAAACCATCAAATACATAATGTACTTATCATTGATCTAAGCACTTCTTCAAATCAGGAACATTGCTGGGCACTGCTCCCAATAGAAGCTGTTGTGCACAACTTCTTTGGATAGAGCACCAACTGAAGGACTATAACATCCAGATAAGTAAAACAACAATGTACTGTGACTCATCAAGTGCAATCTCAATTGCTAAGAAATCTGTGTCATACAGCGGGACAAAGCATATTGAGATCAAGTATCACTTCATCAGAGATAGTGTTGAAAAAAATATATATCTCTTGAGCATGCCCCACTGACAGACAAGTGGCAGATGTAACATCCCAATTCGCGCTAGACCCCTCATAATTGTTGTATCACCGGGAATTGACTCGGGCTCGGTAGAAGCCCTATGACCCCGAGGTGGTCAAGTTTGAGTCACGCTCAACAAGACTTTATGAGGAAATTAGGGGAAATTTCAACTGGGAGGAAATCCAAAGTCGCGGGCATGGCTAGGCATCACAGGCGTGATCGATGGCCTGATAAACGAGTTCAGTGCACTTGACAATATTGTTGAGTGCACTCGATAATACCATCGAGTGAACTCGATGATATTGTCGAGTTCAATGCACTCGACGATATCGTCAAGTGCACTCAACAATATCGTGGAGTGAAATCGACGATATCGTCGAGTTTAGTGCACTCAACGGTATTGTTGAGTGCACTCCAGTAGCTCTATTTTATTTTGTTGTGGTGGCGTGATATGCCCCTTTGTGTCCATGCCTTATCTTGGCTCATTTCAAGGTTAAAAGGTAATTTGGTCCTATATGAGGGTGACACATGGCTGGGTTGACCAATCTAAAGTATGGGAAGTATATTCTCATACTTTCTTAAGGTCAAATCAGCAACTATTTTCTCTCCCTATTCTTCTCCAATAAATCATTTCCCCTTTCTCTCCCAGAACTATCCAGCCATTTTCGACCAAGCTTAGGAACGACATTGGAAGCAAGTTTGTCGGAGACAACAACCACCATGCCACCAAGGAGGAGCACTTGATTCATGGTCGTGAATCAGGTGACTTTCGCCCCCTCTCCCTTGGTGCTAGATCATTAGATATGAAAATAGGAGAGATATTGGGCTCAATAGAGCTTAATTTCAGCGAGATTCATGGAGTTTTGTAGGAAGAGACCACGCTAGAACTTAAGTTTTAGGGCATTGTTTGTCGAGGAATTATCTTTGATCAACTCCTCTCTTCATACGAAGTTGTAGGACTTGATTTTGTGAAGAATGGTGGTCTATTGAGGGAGTAATGAAGGAAAGAAGGCGTGTAGATCATAACCCTTTTCTACAGGAGGAAGATGAACGGCTACCTTTAGATCTCCTATAAGATCTGTGCAGATTTATTATCTGCAGACCAAACAGGGTCTATTTTAATGAGCGCAGTTGGGTTAAAGCAACTTTCTAGGCATGTTCTAGCTAGATCCATACCTCGGGCTCAACATGAAAGTTGTAGCCCTAGGAAAGACATTTTCGAAATATGGTTGCACGTTTTTTGGGGAGCTCTGTAGCTCCCTAGGATTAAAATCGAAAATGTTGTGTTTTGCCAAATAATAAATTATACGTCAGATAGATTCTGTGCAGGTTTATATAGTTGGGTTCTAACCCATATTTTGGCATGTTACACTTAGATCTGGACCTTGGGCTCAACATAAAAGTTGTAGCCCTTGGAAATACCTTTCCAAAATGGGGGTGGCGCATTATTTTTGGTGGAGCGTAACTCCTAGAAATCCTATTTTAGTAAACAGTGACGCACATTTACAGATTTTCATGTTTTAAGAACTTCTCTCAAAATATTTATCGGATGCTTACAAAAATTGGTAGATATTGAGAACACCCTTTTTAAGATTTATAATTTTTGGATATATATATTTTCGGTGATTTTGTCAATCTCATCATATAAATTTATCTTGCTGTAAATCATTATTGTAATAACAGATGAGACTTTAATTTAGTGGAAATGTTCAAAATGATAATTATGAGCTATGGTAGAAATTTTAGAGGATTTGGTTCTAAAATGATTCCTTGATTTAAATATTTTGTTTTAAATTATTATGCTAAATATGATTTATTATGATGCCCAATTGAGCCAGAATTTAGGAAACATGTCTATAGTAGTAATTGCATCTTTTGATAAAATGTCAGTGGGTTTAGACTTAAAATCAATCTATTATTTAATTATTTTATTGATGACTCTTTAGGATAATGAGCATGTGATGATTGTTATTGCTAATGTACGATTGATTAATGTTATCATTTCAATTAAGTTTAAGACATGTTGTGACTATAGTATGAGGTTGGAAATGGCTAATAAATATGTTAGGGCAAACTTTATTTGTAGGCTCAAACATATCACTAATCCCACAAGTAGTCCCATAAGATCATAAGGAGTATTCCCACGCCATACACATTTTACTACACTAGAGTTACGACAACTCATTATGGGTAGTAGAGATGGCTTGACATAAGTATAAGGATATGATTATATCCAAGGGTGTTGTGGTAAGGACTCGGGTGGAAGTCCTTGGGTGCTTCTGAGCACCGTATTCACAGTAACGTAGGAATTGTATTAAGGACTCGGTTGGTAGTCCTTGGGTGTTAGTTAGCACAAGTTTTTCATGGGTGTGTTGGTATACATAGTTGCATAATGATTCTAATTGATAGGGTTACTTATGGCGAGTCTACGGGCTTATCGGTCGTCACACCGATGGAAGCTGGCAGATAGTCTCTAGGCTAGGAAGGAAGTGGTCTCCATGTTGACCTTTTCAGTAACCATTAAGACTCAGCTAGTTTTAGCGAGAAAGAGAACGTAGGTTCTCTGATGTATGGTTTTTCGCATCCAAGCGTACATAAGGCCTAGGTCTAGTAGTGTGCATACTCACCTAGTAGTGGAGCATCCCGTTCCACTATCACCGTCTGGCCACGACATGAGGTGTCTGAGTGGTTAGCTACCCTCAAAAAGCGGGAAGTAAAGGTCTATGTTGACATAGCAAATCAGAGTGCATGAGTATATCATGAGTGAGTCATCATACATACATTCATTACATTTCATCGCATGTCACCGCATAAAGATCCTCATCATATAAACTTGTATGACCACCTTTATATAATGGTTTACTTATTATTGTGAAAGATCCTTAACTTATAAACTTGTATGAACATCTTTATAAGTTAAGTTCAGTTCAGTTCTTGTAACTTGTTGCTTATTACCATGCTAGTTGTTGTGCTCTCTTATGCATGCTAGTATTTCTTGTTGTCTTCATATACTTATGAACTGCTTGAATTACTCACCATTATACCAACAGATTGATTATATTTTACTGCTTATATTGCGTTCCTTTTTCCTTTCTTCCGCCCAGTGACTAAGAGTCACCGAGGGAGAGGATGTGAATCCACTTAGTGTTTATGACTAACGGTTGCTACACCACTATTTTTAGGAGCACACCCAGCAGTAGCGGCACACCGTGCAGAAGGGCAACCAAGCCAGGGAGATGGAGCTTGTTACCATGGCGCAACCTCTAACGTCGCTTCCTTCTGTGACCGATGTGAGATTTTGAGAGATTTTGATGTTGACTTACCCAATATTTTGTACTCTGATATATTCAGGAGCTCTTGTTGCTTCCTATTTTTGTTATATATATTCTGTGGGCTTTTATGTTTTTTATGGATTTCAGTCTTCTATTTAATTTCTTGATGAGTGGCATGCAATATAATGGAATAGCCGACAGAATAGGCATCTTATGGAGGAGGCTAGCCCGGGTGTTGGTGCTTCCACAAGGCTGTTGTTCTGAGTATAGGACTCCCCTTGGTCGTGTTCAATGTTCCAGGAGGGGGGGGGGGGGGGGGGGGGGGGTCTTACAATAGATATCTTCACTAAGCCTCTTGATGAAGCTAAATTCAATTTATTTCAAATTTGAATTAGGAATGCTTAACCTAGAATAGAATTAGTGGTAAACAAATATAATTTTTCTAACAATGTATGCAGGAAAAACCTTAGATAATTGCAAAAAACAACACAGAAAACCTGATTGTATCATCTTGATGACCCTATGAGATGCAATCTAAATTGTCGTGATATCACAACGACATGCCCTCGGCAAATAGCTAATCAAGTAAATTGGATCTCAAAATCACAGCCGTTGAATCTAAGGCCAATTCCCTAAGCATGCTTACCTAGGTACGTGCCTCTTCACATTCCAAAATAGGGTATATAAATAGGTCAAATGTTTAGAATTAGAGTACAAACTATATTTTCCCTAAGCCGTCACGACGAGTTCGCCATTCTCAACCACTCACGATGACAAGGTTCTCTAGCATCCTTGTTCTCTAAATGATGGCACAAGAGAAGAGTTAGGATGCATGCAATGATGGAAGTGAGCTAGTATGAGGTGGATTCAATAGAGCTGATGATGAGATAAAATCTATTATTGAACTACTTACAATAGCTGGATTAGAGTACGTACTTTCAGAGACAACTGACATCATGGATAGAGAACTTTAAGATTTCTATGCAGAGCCCACGATGAGCACCACTGGGAAGGCCATAAAAATAAGGGTTGGAGGTACCCTATTGAGAGTGATAGTGAAGGGACTCACGAAGGCACTACATCTGCATAGGTTTGAAGAGGGTGATGAGGAAGATGAAATCTTAGAAGGAGATCTTTCACCTTCATGCAGTGGTGTGGACATCCGAAGAAATCTTATGGTTCATTGTGAATGGCCAAATTCAATCTCAAAGGGAAACTTCTTGCAGACATAATAGGCAAAGCAATCCTCTATAAGCATGTATCTCATGATAGAATCTAAAGGGATATGTTTGAACTCATGACAAAAGTCATTCTGTGCAAGAGAACTAACTCGGCTCAACTATTGTTTGAAAAAATCTAGGGAAGTTTCAAGACACCCAACTTTGGACGGATCTTATCATTATACCTCCTGTATTGTCATCCTGATCAATTGAGCAAGAAGTTGGGTTCACCCATCCACTGCATGAAGAGTATAGCTATCAAAATTTTGTAAAGGTGGGAGATAAAGCTTCCAAGAAATCAAGGGAACCTAAGAAAGGGAAGAATGTTGTTGAGGAAAAGTACAGTCCATCTAGAAGTGATGACAGCACACACAGTCCAAACCTTGCAAACACTGAGGGGGAGGAAGTTCAAATAATTGACTCTGAACCAACATCAGAACCACTAGAAGAGCCTTTGGTTATTGATATGTCCCTTCCTGAAAAATCCTACTGCTATGGTAGAGACAGTAACTTAAGCAATCATCAATGAGATAGTTGTAGACATCATCATCTCTGCTGATGAAGGAGTCCTAGTTTAGAGGGAGTCTCTGAGGGAGAACTCAACCCAAGATACTAAGGAAGTGAGACCAGAAGTTGGCACAAATATTAAGGGGGAGTCTCACCTGGGTTCCCAGCTCTAGAGATGGAAAGTACATCTATTGCTCAAGAGGTTAAGGAAGCCACCCACTCTGGGTTGGCTGTCCAAAAAGAGCTAGATGACACTCCCAAGGAGACTGCTGAGGTTGTTGCTCAGAAGGAGAACACCTGCAGAGACATGATAGTGTGTTCAGTTGCCCAAGAAGACGAAAGGGAAACAAGCCTAATCTACAAAGCTGACACACGAGAGGATGAGTATGAGGATCCACCTGAAAACATAGTGGTGAAGAAATCTCCAGTATAGTAGGAGAATAACACTCCTTGCACCTAAACTTCAACTCCTCATGCTAAACCCACTAGTTCAATCATTGAATAGATGAGGTTGTTGTTGGAAGAACAAAGAAAACATTTTGAAGCTTTCACAACCAAAGCAGTTTAAGAGATCAAGTTGAAACTATCTGAAAAGATGGATGCCCTCCACAAGGAAATGGATCATATCAATTCTTATATCACAAGCTGGGCAACAAGTGTGGGGATAATATGTTAAGGTGATGAAATCCCTTGATGACAAGCTAGAGAGCTCCACCCAAGAAATCACGAGCATCAAGCAATACATAAGTATCACTGATGAAGTCCTGGAAAATGGACTACACCACTTACAACAATTTGTCCTCAACTACCAAAATGAATTACTGCAAAATCAAGAAAAAAACAAAAATGAAATGTTGCATGATCAGGAAAATATACACCAAAATTTGACAGGTAGAATTAAAGTCAGCAAAGTTGATCTTCAACATAAAATCTTTGAAGAAGTCAAAAGGGGGGAGAGTGTGGGTGCTGAACAAGCCATATGGATCCTTTAGTGGATAATACTTGCCCTCAATCTTCCTCTCATTGACTACTCAGAAGAACAGCCAGCTGGAGAAGGCTTTGCCACAAGGGAGAGGTCAAATTACTCTGAGGTAGCAATGCAACCAATTGCAGTGTCAAGCAGCCACAGGAAAAGGCAAAGGGAATTATTGACTGAAGAGGAGTTCATGGCTAAGAGGAAAAGAGAATAAGAAAGAACCTCTGATCCAAATTTTGAGTTCTGGAGACCAGAATCAAAGACCATTATACTAACTACATGGGTAAGCCATGGGAACATTGGAAAGGACATAGACAAAATCTATCCTTCTGCAGAATGGTCTAAACACTAGCAAATTGAGTCAAAGAGGAAAAATCACTTCAAGGATCACATGAAAACCCAAATCCTCCTAAACCTCCCGCCAGATATATTCCCAAGACATCCATCTACTTTGATAGGCAGAGACAAAAGGAGAAGGAAACAGGAAAGGAGAAGATTTCCTGAAGGCAGTAGATGAACCTTAGTGGGCTAAAAGTAAATGTAGTTTTAATTCTTGTTTAAAACATTTGACTAAAGTAATATATAATATTTTGGATGTTTTTCTCTATTTCTGTGTGAATGGTGTCATGTCTTAAATTTGTGTTTGATCATTACTATTATTCTCTGCATGTACTTTATCATTGGGTGAGGTTTTGACTTCTTCAAATAAGGGGAGATTGTTGGGAACCTTGCCCACAATGTTCCTGAGTTGAAGAAGTCCTCAAGATAATGATAAATACATTTTGTATTTGATGATCTAGTTTGGTATGTGTAGGACTAGTATAATCTTAGATAAATTATTTTCAGTAAATCAGGAGAACAATAAAAGCAATAGTAATACTCAACTGGTTCACAGAAGAATACTAAGTATAATATCATTGTGATAAGTCACTAATATCATCGTGATCATCCTAACATCATTGAGAAGACACACAATCTTAATTAAACCATCTTAATAAGGAAGAGCAAAAATCTTGTCGTGATAATAGTCTGTTCAAGACGATATCGTCGTGACAAGGATAAACTATACAGGTGACGTCGTGAAGCCCTTCATTAAAGGAGAAATTGTTCAAAGTTACTTATCATCATGATGAGGTGAAAGATCATCATGACATAATGAAAGATCGTTGTGACAGAATGAAGTGTCATCGTGACAGTTCAATTCATGGAATTTCAAATCGTAGTCAACGACGAAAGTTCGAATCAAATCAGTCTTTTCAGGAAAGTTTCTGACATGGATTTTTTGTTCTCAACCGTTAATTGGTCGCAGTCATATATATTTTGAAGAGATGTGAAGACAAACCCTAACTCTTGGACTTTGAATACAAAAATCAATAGAACAATAATTTTCACTATGAGCAGCGCCGACAACATACAAGAAGAAGAGAATAACTTTCAGAAAGGAGTTATCATAATAACGAAATCATCCAGTACTCCTAGTCGTGCTCAAGAACATTAAGCTCCACATATTTCAAGAGCAAGGAAGTTCTCTGATCTTAAGATTCAGCACAGTCCCTGTTTTCCAAAGAATATCCAGTGAAGGACTGTTGTTGTTTCAGTTAAGGGCTTTTCACATCAAAGCCTAAGAAGACTCAAATCTCTCAAGATCTAATTTCATTGAGTATATATCTGTTGTAACTAATCATTAAACATGCTGCTATTGTAAGATCTCCTTGAGATCTGAGGTGGGCTTCAAGGCTGAGCCTGAGGTAGGATTCAAGTTGAATCTGAGTTATAGTAGTTGTATACTCTGAGCTGTAGGATCCTGTGTTTGGATCTGAGGATGGGAATCTACTGTTGTTCCAGAGTTGTAGAAGTCTTGGACTCTGAGGTGTAAGATCTATTGGATCTTAGTTTTTGGTGGAGTTGGCCTAATCTAGCACACTGCTAGATAGGTGGAGGTTGAAAGTGGAGTACCCATACTGGGGAACCACTATAAATCTATTTGTACTCTATGTTGTGTACTTTATGTCTATACTAGATTAGTGGATAAACATATAAATCATCGAAAAAAACAAAAACACCTATTCACCCCCCCCCCCCCCCCCTCCCCCCATAGGTGATTAGACTACCCTAGAACTTTCAAGAAGGTCTGATAAGAGGTACTCGAAGGTACGTCGAATACAAGTCAATGCAACATTGACTTCATAAGTGGTGCAGAAATCTTTCCTTAGATCAATTTTAGTGTGTTGTGTGGACTCTTTCCTAAAATACGTCCTCTTGTGCGCTAACTTTCGACGTATCATCTACTTATGCCAGACTTCTATTATATTTATTACTTTTTCAAACTCTTCATCTTCCCCGCTCTTTTCTTTCCCGTTATTTGCTCTCTTCTTTCCATGGCACAAGTGTCATCTGAATCATAAATTTTTGAAGCTCTTAATGAGGTTTTGACAAAACTGGTCGCGGACTTCTCCTCTCATTTCATCATATTTTCTGATAATTATTTCAACAAGGTTGATACTTTACAAGGTTGATTGGACGAACTATCGGGCTCTTTGCAAGAACTTGAAAAGTAAATAACTTAATCCCATGTTCCTGAAGAGATCTTTACATCCATTTTCAAGGAATTAAAGAAGGGGGAGAGTAAGGTCAGTTTGAGGGATTGTCTCCAAGATGTTGATTTTATAATGATAAAACTCCAGAAATAGATTATAAGACCCCTCCCCCGCACCGGGGAGTACCCGGGTCTTATGCCCAGAACCACTGTCTTACGGTGACACCAACATCTGAGTTAATCGCCACCGCACGATGCCGATCCTGCCAGCTTGTACGATAATATCATAAATAGGCCAATTCAAAAGGTATTAAACAACATAGTCCACAAATCAGAGCTCATCATATATAAATGAAATCAAAGCAATAGTCCACAATGAGATAAAGTAAAGAGAGTAAGGGCTTATGCCGATACATATCTAAATGAAACAAAATGCAATCACTCTCTCACAAAATGTCCAATGGAAGCAAATAAAAATCCTGATCATGAGCACCTATCTCAGAGAAGTATCAGTGGCTCGCAGCAACTTCTCCTCACAGCCTGCCACCTCATCCAATTGGTGCATCTCTTTGAACTTCTAAAATGATATGGTCCACCGATCATTAGTCAAAAGGCTAAGACATTGTCGTCCTCGCCTCCCCCCGCGACTCCTAGGAACCACGCGGGAGGATGAGAGGAAAGGTATATGAGTAATAAGTAAATCAAGCAGGTGACAGTGGAACTACACTAGCAGGAGTATATGTAAAGAGACTATAGAATGACAGTAATGGAAAAATAAGAGCAGAGCAGTAAAGTAAAGCAAGGTAAAGTAAACGAACTACACTATCATCAAGATAAGTACCTTAACTTATATGAATGCACATACAAACTTATAAGTTAGGATTTCCAAATATAATTCATCATATAAAAGAGCTCATACTAATTTATATGATGAGGGTCTGTGATTATAAATCTAAGCTACATTAATTAATGAATGTTGTGATATGCGATGCAATGCAATTAATGTAATGCAACTCACCCACCCAACTCTGTGTGCACAGACCTTTCACGCATTCCCCTTTTTCCTAGGTAGCTAGCCTCTCAGGTACAAACTATCGTGGCTCACAGTGGTAGTAGAGCGGGTATCTCCACTCCCAGGCGGGCAGGCACACTACTAGGCCTAGACCTTACATATGCCTCAATGCTAAGAACACAACAGTGGAGCCCCTACGTACTCTTGCTAGGAATAACAAGTCTTTATGGTTGGGTGTGCGCTTAGGGATAGTCCTCCAGACCTCAGTATAAATAACCTACTGGTCTCCCCAAGACTTGCACCCCTCACCAGAATCAAGGTACTTCCATCGGTGTGCAGACTAAACCAGTACCGATTGACTCACCACTCAAGCACAAACCAGGTATAGTAATACCTATCCGAGCTTCCAGCTCGCAGGACCACCCCATCCTCATATCTTATACATCACCGAGCCTTTCGCTCACAGAACTAACAAGTCCTTTTATTTATCGCTATCCTGAGCCCTCGGCTCGCTGGACTTACAAGTCATGAATCACTCCAACCCATACGTGGGTGAGGTCGCTATATTATTCAATCATTCTTTCAGACTACTCTTGTCTAACTTTCAGTTATACCTAGTAGTTTATGGTTAACCTTGGACTTCCCGAGGTTTGCCCGATGAAGGACTCGCAGCGGTACTAGGAACTACGATGGGTTGAAGCCCAAAGCTCCCTTTCCAAGGAACTTACTTTTATTGGTATCTACCCATTACTAAATCCCTTCTCACATTACTCTTAGGCTAATCCTAAGTGAATTATAGTTCTTTAGGCGGAGAGACGATTTATCATCGGTCCCAAGTATAACTCCACCTCCTTGATAATCAGGTACTCCAACCCCAGGCACCTTTCGGTGACCTCATCTAGACTTCACAAAGTTTAGTACTACTAGATATATTTCAATCCCATATGAGACCTACAACTCTATCCTTACTCTGCCAAATCACTATATGCAGACCACGTGAGCAAGATTGGGCGTATGAAAGGGAATACTCCAAATTATTGGCCAAAATCCCTAAGATTATTTTTAGGGGTCTATTATTCTTAAATCCAAAGATTTGTAATTTTCCAAATTTATTTGGCCATTATTATAAAGTTCTTAAATAGATGCCACTAGTGGTTTTGATCAAGAAGTGTCACTTTCTGTTGTCCAACCAGCAAGTTTAATTTATCATAACACCACATTGATGAAACAAGAGATTGGACAAAAATTCATAATTATTCAGTGAAATTTAATGGCTTAATTAATTTTTTCCATGAATAGAACCTCTAGGTCACTTCCCAAAGGATGTAATTGAAATACCTTATAAATAAATTCCATAAAATTTCCAGAGAATGTAAATGCCATATAAAACATAATTCCAGAGATTTGTAATTTTCTAAAGTGTATTTCCCCATGAATCAATAAATTACTAAAATGTCATTAATAAAAGTAAGTACCATAAATAGTCACCCAAATATTCCAAGAGAATTCACATGGTTCCAAAAGGTTATAAAAATGATTAAGGCAAACTTTCAACATTTTCCAGATCGTAAATATCATGGTTTGCACAAAGGTTCCTAAGGGTCAATTATCAATTGTTTTGTTAAACTTCACATGAAATAAATTACCAGAGGTGTAAAGTGGCTTTACAAGACTTATGACAGAGCTCCATAATTTTCTGAACTAATTTGCTCATTTTTATCTTTTTAATTTCAAAAGTCAACATAATTAAATTAATTGAAATACCCAAGGATTTTTGTCCCAAAAATCCTAATATTATTAAGCATGGTGTATTTCATCATTATAAGTCTCTGGCCAAAATTTCATTGGCACACCAAAGTCCATATAGGCTGAAAATCTCATTTTTTCCACTTCTTGCTAAGTACAACCCAAAACACAAACATTGTCCTCTCTTGCAAGTTGGATTCACCAACCTGCAGAGGTCAAAATGGGATCCAACTTTTACCACTATCTTGTTATAGCCTAAGAAGTGTACCACCCAAAAATTGGGGCATGTGAATGAATTAAACTACAAATATTTCATTTATTTGGAAAAACACATTTTACCTAAAACTTTAACTAGCGGTTGTCCAAAAATTCACATTTTTGGATAGGGTGTGCATATAGGGTACATTCATACATGTACCAAATTTCACCCTCATAACCTTAGACATTCAAAAGTTATTCAATTATTATGGATTGTCCTACCCTAAGGAAACAATCCACCAAAACAGCCCTAAAAAGAGCTACAA
The DNA here is from genome assembly GCA_033032865.1 of Dactylorhiza incarnata. Taxonomy (NCBI): domain Eukaryota; kingdom Viridiplantae; phylum Streptophyta; class Magnoliopsida; order Asparagales; family Orchidaceae; genus Dactylorhiza; species Dactylorhiza incarnata. Next base: position 11,713,326 of record JAWHQI010000031.1, read on the forward strand.
TGCTCCAAATAGACAGATTTCAATTTCTAATTAAAGTAGACTCATATATCTACCTTTATCATGTTTTGCACATTTCCTGATTTGCCACAAAGGGCTCAAAATTTCAGAGTCAAAATGTGCATTTCCTATGTAAATAAACTCACATATTATATTAATAATAATTATTATAAAACCTATTAGACAAAATCGATGGCCCTGATTGCTTATTCCTCCTTGGGCCGACAACCATGATTGGCAGATCTTATAGCTTTTCCCAAGCAACTTGCTGGCAATATGGCCACCTCCCCGACCGGCCACCGCCACCACCACCTCCGTTGAGGTGGTGGATATTGCCGCGAGGCGGCACGGCCGCCAAAGAGGCCATTTCTGGTGAACCAGGCACCTCATTATCATGGAAAATCAGATTTTTTTTTCTCACCTTGGATCGGGATCAATTGAGCACGATGTCTCTCCTATTCAATCTAGGATACTAGCACAAGGGGAGAGGAGGAGAAGTGGATCTGTAGACGGGCTTGGCGGCGAGTGTGGTGGTGGTGCGCCATTGTAGACGAGCTCCAAGCTTTTCCTTGTCGATTCCTTGATTCTCCACCAAAAGCAGTGATCTAAGAGTCGATTTCGACTGCCAAGATGATTTTGAAGGTGATGAATTAGATAGAATTGAGAATGGGGGGCTGTATAGGGGGAATTTTAGTAGGGGGAGTTCGTCCATGGTCATTAATGGCTCTTCTGTTTATGGTAGTCGTCTGTATTCAATGGGAATCAGTTCGCAAGCATTTGGGGAGATGGATAGGTGCTTAGGGGAGAAGAACCAAGTGTCACACGATCTCCTCCATAATTTCTCTCTATTCCCCCCATTAAAATGGGAATATTCCACCCTAATTTCAAATTAAATTTAATAATCCCTAAATAATCAGAATAACTAATTTAATATCCTTAGTGTGTTGTAGGATGGGCCTTGGTTCAAGGCCTTAGCCCATAGGGAATAGGTTGAGCCTTTATTTCTCTCATTTGGGACTCACCTTGACCATGGTTGACTTGGGATGTTGACTTGGTCAACTGATGGGTTGACTTGTCCAATGTGTTAGTCTTAAGTCCCTTGAAACCACCCAATGTTAGTTGGGTCATGGTGATGCCCTAATTTGGCCAATTTAGCCAAAGATGTGATTTTGACCAATTTAGGGCTAATTTTGAGTTTGGTCAGATTAATCAAATTGGTGGCCCCATGAAGGTGTTTTGGGTCCATTGGGTCCCCTATGATGTTATAAGGCTAGGGGTGAGGTCAATTTCATGTTTTGGGGGACAATTGGACCTATTGGTGAAGAATTGACCTTTGTTGACCTTAAGGACACTTTGGTCAATTTGTCCAAATTGATGAACCTATAGTGGTTCTTTGGGTCACTTAGGCCTCCCTTAGGGTTAAGGATGTATTGGTGAGCTTTTGTTGAAGTGGTGAGCTCAATTAAAAGTGAATTGGCATAGGTTGCCATATGCACCTTTGGGGTGCTTATAGCAATTTGCCTAGGTTCAAGATAGCCTAGGGTCATCCCATGACCTTTAGCACCACCCAAGTCCTAACCCTAACATAAGGGGAGTCAATAAGTGAAGGGCAGCCCACACAAGATGATTTTGAAGGTGATGAATTATTCAGAAGTGAGAATGGGGGCTGTATAGGGGGAATTTCAGGAGGGGGAGTTCGGCCATGGTCATTAATGGCTCCTCTCCTGATGGTGTCCATCTGAATTCAATGGGAATCAGTCTCCAAGCATTGGGGTAGTTTAATGGTTGCTTAGGGGAGATGAAGGGAGTGCCACATGGCCTCCCTCAATAATTTCTCTCTCTCCCCATTAAAATGGGAATATTCCCCTACTAATTTCCAATTAATTAACATTAATCCTAAAAAAACTCAGAATAATAAATTTAGTATTATTAGTGGGTTGTAGGATGGGCCTTGGTTCAAGGCCTTAGCCCATAAGAAGTGGGTTGAGCCTTTATTCATCTCTTTTGGGCTTACTTTGACCATGGTTGACTTGGGGTGTTGACTTGGTCAACTGATGGGTTGACTTGAGGTGTTGACTTGGTCAACTGATGGGTTGACTAATCCAATGTGTTGGTCTTGAGTTCTTTGAAACCACCCAATGTTTGTTGGGTCGTGGTAATGACCTAATTGGGCCAATTTAGCCAAAGATGTGATTTTGACCAAGATTGGGGGAAGTTTGACTTTGGTCAAATTGAACCAATTGATGAACCCATGTTGGGAATTTTTGGCCAATTGGGTCCCTTATGATGCCTTAAGACGAGGTATGAGGTCAATTTAATGTTTTGGGGGTCAATTGGACCTATTGGCGAAGGAATGGCCTTTGTTGACCTTAAGGGCATTTTAGTCAATTTGGCCAAGTTGATGAACCTATGGTGGTTCTTTGGGTCACTTAGGCCTCCCTTATGGTTAAGGATGTATTGGTAAGCTTTTGTTGAGGTGTTGAGCTCAATTAAATGTGAATTGGCCTTGGTTGCCCTATGCACCTTTAGGGTGCTTATAGCAATTTGCCTAGGTTCAAGCTAGCCTAGGGTCATCCCATGACCTTTAGTCACCACAGAAGCCCTAACCCTAACACAAGGGGGGTCTAGAAGTGAGGTGGATGTTACAAATCCTAATAAACTAAAAAGGAATTTTGTCTCCGAAATTTAAGTTTGGGTCTACGGGGTTTCATGCATAAAGAAAATAACCAAATTATCTAGGAGGTTTATATTGTACCCGAGGTGAAGAGTTCTGGATATCGCTGTTGCATAAGGTTCATGGGATCCCAGGTGTGCTCCTCCTACCCAACATTGGACCACAACACCTTAGCCAAAGGGACGCTCTTCTTTTGCAGGACTCGAACTACTGTATCGTCGATCCTGAAGGACTCCAAATGAACTGACGGGTCGGGAGCTACCGGGCACGATGTAGATGCGATATGCTGCTTCGGCTGAAGTAGTGCTCTCCAAAGTGAGGAGACGTGGAAGTCTTCGTTCAGGTTCTCTAAGTCTGGTGGTAGCTCCAACCATTATGCTAAGGGACCGATCCGCTCCAGGATCGTGTAAGGTCCCATAAACCGAGGGCTGAGCTTCTTGTGCCTCCGCACTCACGAAACCATGTGCATCGGACGTATATTCAGGAAAACCTTGTCCCCCACATGGAACTCCACTTTACGATGCCTCGCATTGTAGTACTTCACCTGCCAGCTCTGAGCCTCTAGCATCTTGTCTCTGATCAGTCGTATATGAGCATCTGTATCCTTGATATAGTCTGATCCAAAAGTGCCTTTGGATCCTCGTCCTGGACCCAAGATAGCGGCGTCTGACACTTCCTCCCAAAAAGATCCTCGTAGGGATCCATTCCGATCCTTGCCTGATGGCTGTTGTTATAAGAAAACTCTATCAATGTTAACAGTCTCTCCCTAGTGTACTTTCGTTATATCTCATGATATTATAATCAAAATTATGGGTATTTTATCAAGTTTCCCACCAATTTTACCCAAAATATACCTTAATCACATTTGGATCTAGAGTCTCTTATGACCCACAATCACTATATTCGTGAGGCTAATATTATCACGTATAACTTAAACGTACTTCAAAATTAATGGTATATGTATGTCAACAAGTCTCGGACAAGACACTCCCTTCGGTGATTAAGACTCTCATTTGTGTGTATAGACAAAGACTTTATAAGTTTTTCTCCATACGATTAGATTCTTATCCCTTCGGGTATGCCTCACTAACACAACATTATAATTCATCCAAACTCATCGTTTAAGGGGTTGGTCACAATGCCATGCGGCCCATTATCCCTAAAAATTCATGTGGCCTTACCCATACACCTTTCGAGTACATATAAAGCAATCGTTATTAATAGCGATGTTTATAAAATGACTCCCAATCGTTCTTCACATGGAGTTTGATTTATAAGTATATTAGTAAACTCTTTCCAAAATAATAAGATTGGTCGCGAGTCGATTTCATCAAAAAGAGGATCTCATTGAACACCCATTAATTCTCGTGTAATTTCACCGTATACATTTTTTATAATCAAAATCAAGTCTCATAGTCACGAATCTTCCTAACGATGATTATAATACATCAAACATATGTATTCTTGTTCTTGATGCTCTCAGAATCAAATTAAAGGACCACACATAAGGTGTACATCCTCATTACCTCGTCCGGAAATTTTTAAATTTCCTAGGGTTATTATGCCTCCAATATTAAGAATCTCTTTACCAGTCCTATAGTTCACATAGTATTACGTCCTGCGATCACTCTACCCTATTTTCCATGATGTTATTTTTTTCAACTTGCAAGTTTCCTATATAATGTCTTTTGTTCAATTGGGTCATTCAAAAAAAATTTTACAGTTCAATAGTTATGATCAATTGATTTGTCCAAATCAGCTGAGTGTTGATTGCAGTTATAATCAATCATCGTGTTTAATTTTCCAAACCTCAACATCTTCTTATATGTCAGACATGATCACTTTGGTATCATCAAAATAAGACATGATTACATCACTCTAACCCTTGTAAACTAAATCATTAGATTCCAAACCCTTAGAAGTCACCTTTCTAAGATCTTTAATTTTAAATCAAATTGTCTTCCGAAGTGTAAGAATAATGATTGTAATAAAATTATTTAAATTTGAAAGAGCTCCAATTTTTATAGAACAAACCCTATAAATCATCTTCGAATGCATTAAAATGCAAGAATTCTTAGTTATGATTCTAACTTGCAGGGACCGGATCCCAATCCACATATTCTCCTTAGACTTGCACTGAATTCACAATTCATGTCGGTCCTCTCTTGCAATTTGCATTAATTCATTAATCAATTCCTAAACCAACAAAAAAATCACCAATTGTGCCTCGAATTTATGTCCTCTGAAGGCAACTTGCTCAAATCTCTTTTTGGGTTAGTAAACGACTTATCTTGTGTCTTGCATTAAGGACTTCACGATCGCACCTTAGGTCGAGTTTGGAGAACCAGTGTCCTCCCTCCAGTTGATCAAACATCTCATCAATCCTTGGTAATGGATAAGTATTCTACACTGTCAACCGGTTGAGTTCCTGGTAATCAATGCAGAGTTGGAGAGATCCATCCTTCTTCTTTACGAACAAAACTATAGCTCGCCAAGGAGACAAGCTCAGTCCAACAAATACTGAATCGACCAATTCCCGAAGCTGTGTTCGAAACTCTGCAAGCTACTTTGGTTGTGTATTAACTAATTATCAACTTTTGTTTTCTTTAAGCTCAAAATTTGAGAAAATTTCTAAAGTCTCATTCCGACTTTCTTGATTTCAAAAGTCGCTTGTACATATAACTGGGCAAACCTCTATGTGTATCTCAAAGAATTGGTTTGATATTCTCTTTGTATACTCATCATAGCCTCAGAGCAATATAGAGAATGAATACATATTCTTAAAATTCTTTATTCTCTTGTTTTGCTAGTGAAAAACATCGGTCATGACTTGAAACTAATAATCCATGTTGCATAAGATGAGATACCTCTTCAAGGATCCAAACTTCTAAGGGGAATTGATAATCATACCAATCATGCAAATACAAAACCTTATCTTCACACAAACAACATTTGAATATATCAAAACTTCAAAATCACTGTGTTTGTGGCTCAACATCTTCTAAACAAGGTCTATGGAAATCCAAGTTGGTATTAATTAGCCAAATAAATAAAAGGATCATCCTCCATACATTTTGGGCTAAGTTTCTTTAATATCTCTATAGTACATTCATCCTACTCATGTACTCCATCCTTAAGGCAATAATCTTAAACTTGGAGTTCCACCCTGAGACTTTATTGATATGCTACATACCTAAGGTCCTCAAGATTACTATTTACGACAATCTTCTCCAGGTCAACATGTGACCACACCAAAAGTGGTCCTTTTCTAAATTTTAATTCTTATTCACCCTCTGGTATTTGTCATAGTGGTTGTCTCAACATAATCAAGTCATTGACACACGGGTTAAGTTTACGAGTCCCCTACTATTCCACTAATAGATTATAGACACTAGTTCTCCTTGAGGAGGTCCCATTAGTTTGGGTAAGAAGTGATAATACCACTTGATAGGTGAAGTAAGGACATCAGAGTTTAAGCCCTATGTAGATACTCTCACGTTAAACTCTTCCTTTAGTCACTTTGAGTATCCTCGTATCTTAACCAAATTTATACATATGGTCGATTTTGACTATGATATGCTATGAAATTGTCTTGGTAAGTCAAATGTCCTACTTGGGTTGGCCTAACTCATTGCTTAATTGGACTATTATCTATGATTTTTACACATGGGCACACCATAGCTTCTGCTGCATAATTTGTCCGCAAATTAATGCTCGAGCGGGGTGACCCAGTGTTGTGGACTGACTTCTTTTATGATCATTTTTTGTGAAGTGGTACCAGTTGTAAGACCCCTCCCCCGCACCGGGGAGAACCGAGTCTTATGTAAGATCCCCCTCCTCCTTACTGGAGAGTTCCCAAACCTTACGCCCAGAACCGCCATCTTATGGTGACTCCAACTCACGGGTTAGCTGTCACCGCTCAACACCAAGCCTGCCGGCTAGTTCGATCATATCACAGGCTAATTTTGCAAGAAAGAATACTAACATATATGACAAGTCCACAACCACATGCACATATGACATATATTTATATGAAGAAGGCAAATAGTCCACAATGAGAACAAACTAAAAGAGTGTAAGGGCTTAAGCCCAATACAAGTCCAAAAGGAAATAATAAAACACTCTCTAACTTTACACTATGCGGGAGCTACACAAAATACTCTCCAACCTATCGCCGTGTGGTAGTAGTGATGCGCGACATCTGCGCTTCAGCGTCTACCGTCTCGTCCTGCCTGATGTACTACAGCTCCTGCTCCTCGATCTCCTGTTATTACAGCCACATCCAATCCTTAGTCAAAAAGACAAACAATTTTGTCCTCGCCTCCACCCACGACTCCTAGGAATCGAGCCAGGGGACGAAGTGAAGGACAAAAAGGGGTAAAAGAATGATCAGATGACCTGAATTATACTAACAATGTGTATAAATTATCGAGCAGCATGAATAACAGCAATATGTAATAAATATGTAATAAGTAAGTGAACGCGCAAGTAAATGTAATAAGTAAACTACTACACTATCAACTAGAGTACCTTAACTTATATGGATGCTCATACAAACTTATAAGTTAAGATTTCCGGAATTGTAACTTATCATATAAAAGAGCCCATGCTAAATTATATGATAAGAGTCTACAAATGTATATGCCTATAGGATGTATGAATGTTATGCTATGCTAGGTTATGTTCGTACAGTGCAACTCACTCACATGACTCTGCGTGCGCAGACCTTTAGTTCCCACTTTTCGGAGGTAGCAAGCCCCTCATGTACTTCAGTCGTGGATACATAAACAGTGGATCGGGCACTCCACTTCTAGGTGGGTATACACAGTACCAGACCTAGACCTTATGTACACTATTGTACATGTCCTAGGTGCACTTCCGTGAGCTCTTGCGTACTCTTGCTGGCATCCCGCCACTCTTTATGGTCGGGGTGGGTTACTAGAGATTTTCTGTCAGACCACAGTAAAGTAACCTACTGGCCCTCTAACTCACCACACCCCGCCAAAGTCAATGTACTTCCATCGGTGTGACAAATTGACCTGTACTGAAGACCTGCCACTAGTTTATGCACATGCAAGATTTAACACATCACTCGAGCCTCCAGCTCACAGGACCAACTACTCTTGAACTATTCCATCCCATACATTGGGACGAGGTTTACCTTTCTCAACTTTCATTATTTAAGGTTACTCTTGTTTGTTATTTAGGCGATCATAGGGATTTAAGGTAAAATATGGTCTTCGCGAGGTCTACCCGGTGAAGGGCTCGCAGTGGTACTAGAAGGTATTCTGGGGTGACATCACAGACCTCCCTTTCTCAGAATATTTACTTCTATTGTTAGCTACCCATTGTTAAGGTTATCCTCATTGTTGCTCTAAATTACTTAAGGATGACATAAAACTCCTTTAGGCAACTTGACGAACTATTTACGGTGAATGGTGCAAACTCTTAGATGTTCATCTATATGTCCAACCCTAACCTTGAAATGCATTATGATCTCATTATCCTTCTAAATATCACTATAAATGCCTAGGGTAGAAACTTCCAAAATGCTTTCAATTATTCATCGTGTGACACACTTCTAGTTGTTATTCACTATAGGACTGAAGTCCTCTAGTAGGGATACAACTTATAAGGACTGATGTGATGCATGCCCTATCTTTGTGTTCCAAATTTCATTCCATTTCTGCATATTATGGCTAGTCTAAATACTACATCAAGTTTTTGTTATTCGCAACCCAACTCAAGCATTAAACTTGATCTCTATGATGTGAACTTCACTATAACATGGTAAAATGTCCTAAAATTTATACCATAGGTTAATCATGACCAAATTAAGATATGGTCAAAAATTCATAATTTTCCCAATTATTTTTTCTATTTATAAAAATACTTTAAGGATAATGCACACCTCTCTTAACACATGAAGTACTAGTTTCAGATGTCAAAGTACTACCAATATTTTGCCAATAGAATGTAATGGTAAATTATCATGAATGACTAAATTTCATAATTTTTCAAAGCATTTGTGACCATTATTTAAATATTTGAATATTTGGGTCAATTGGCCACATTACACAGTAAGTACAAGATTAACTTAACCAAGAATTCCAGAAAACTTACTATAGGTTTATAACGATCTAAAAACAGTCTAGCCAAACTTTCAGAATTTTGCAGGTGATCAACTATATAAATTTCAGTAATACATAAGTGTGACGAAGGACATTTTTAGTAATTTACAGTGTGAATGACATCCAAAACTCCCGCCAAACTTTCCAGAGATATATTTCAATATATGATACCATATGACAGAAAAATGGATTTTTCTACAAATATTAGATAATGTTTATTTCATTTATACGCTTATGTGACAAAATCAATTATGCTCAAATAACTAGGGAAATCAACTCCAAAAAGCCCAATAAAATTTTTCAAAGGTGTATATTACTCTACAACATCTAGTGGCAGGAAATCAGATTTATCTTAAGTTATTTGATCACTTTTAGTTGACTAATACACTCATGTGACATTAATGTTATTAATTAAATGCTTAGGATTTTTCATTCCAAAAATCCTAACTTTTCTATAGATGATACCCTCCATCATATTATGTGTATTGCCCAAATATCATGAGCATACAACAAACCATTTGTGATAAATTCACAAAATATTTAATAATGCTATATGCACACCACCCTTCCATACATCTCATTATTATGTATGGGGAAAATAATGTTCTACAGTGGTCCAAATGACCTCATATTTAACATGTGATGGCTTATGACCTAGCAAAGACATCACCCATGATTTGAGACATTTTGAGTTTATCTAACCACTTTTATTTCATTAATATGAAAAATCATATTTACCACAAAACCTTAGAAAAATGTTGCCCAAAAATTATGATTTTGGGCAGGGGATGTATCTATATCATATAAACTTATGTCCAAAATATTAGACCAATCCAAGTATCTATGTGAGTTAGATCTACAAAATAAAGAGTGATCACCCCTTAGGACACACCTTAGTATAATAGCCCTACGGGGAGTTATAGGCCACCAAACTTGGTGATTCAAATTCCTATAGACAGTAGACCTCAAGGGCTACAAAACTTGTCTATGGCATAGTTGTCTAAGAAGGCCTCTAAGTAGCCTAAATAATTAATCTAAACATCAGTACATGGTGTGACAAAATGATTTCATCATATTAATATGGTCTGTGGGTAACCATCAGCCCAAATCAGACGGCTAGGGGTCATCATCCCTGATAGGCTGACGACCAGAATTTAAACTTCCTGAAGCTTTTCCCTTTGCAATTGCCGGCCACCTGAGGGCCACCATTGTCGGCCACCACTGCCATCACCTCCGTTGAGGTGGTGGCTATCGATTGGCGGTGACACGGCCACCGGAGGAGGTGTCTTCGGTGAACCCGAGCGGGGTGAAAAGCTCGGCAAAATCTCACATATATCGCGACTCAATTGAGCCCGGTTTCTTAGCATAATGAGCTAGAAAGCTAGCACAGAGGGAGAGGAGGAGAAACCGACCTCAATTGTGGCTCGACGACGGGTGCTCCGATGGGTGACCATGGATTTCTCCGTCTCCGGCAAGCTTGCTTGATCTATTAATTCTCCACCAAAAACTCTATTCTAAGAGGCTGGCTCGACTACTAAGGGCCCTCTAAAGATGATGGAATGGTCAAATGGAGGTGGTGATGGTTGTATAGAGAGGATGGAGGGTGGAGTGTTTTGGCTATGGCTTGTACAACCTCCCCTCAGCTGCTGAGCGGCTTCAATGCTCTGAAAAGATTGTTTACAGTCTGAGGGGCCGGCTATAGCCTTGGGCAAGGAGGTAAGGGGCCATGAAAGCTCCCTTACTCAAAAGTGCCTTTTACCTTAAGGGTGAAATGACAATTTTGCCCCCATGCTCACTCTCTCTCTCCAATTTCAGATATGGGGTGCCAATAGACTTGTGGCATGCTGATTAGGCATTGGGTGGGGCCTTGGTTCACTCGAATTCCATTTGGTCTTTCATTTTCTTTCTCAAGGCCTTATGTTGACCATGGTTGACTTTTAGGTTGACTTGGTCAATTGGTGGGTGGGTTAGCCCCACTTGATGGTCATTAGTCATATGACCTTACCCAAAGTCCACTAGACCATGGTGTGGCTCCAATTTGGTTAATTGATCTATATGTTGTGAGTTTGACCCAAATTGGCCTAAGTTTGACTTTGGTCAAATTGTATGGATTAGTTGACCACTTTATGGCGTTTTTGGGTCCAATAGATTCCTTATGGGGTTATAAGTTTTGGGGTGAAGTCAATTTGACCAATTGAAGGCCAATTGGTCCTTGATTGGGTTGATTTGGGCTATGTTGACCAAAAGTTGACTTCGGACAATTTGACCTATTTGGTTGACCAATTGTTGGGGTTCTTGGTCAAGTGAGTCTCTATTAGGGTTAGGAACATAGTAGTGAGGTTAATTAGTGTTTGTGAGTTCAAATTGGCTAATTTGACCTAAGTTATCTTGTGCTCACTTGTGTGCACTATGTGAGTTCACCACAACTTAGTGAACTCTTAAGATCATCTCCTTGCCCCACTCACCCTTATCTCATTGTCTTGCCCTAACACCTCCATGGGGTCTAGTAGGATTAAGGATGTTACATCTTATACCCAGAACCACCGTCTTATGGTGACACCAACATCCGAGTTAATCGCCACCGCACGACGCTGATTTTGCCAACTTGTACGAACATATATCAAGTAGGCCAATTCAAAAGGTATTAAATAGCATATTTCACAAATCTTAGGGTCACCCCGCTCGAGCATTAGTTTGCAGACAAACTATGCAACAGAAGCTATGGTGTGCCCATGTGTAAAAATCATAAAAAATAGTCCAATTAAGCAATGAGTTAGGCCAACCCAAGTAGGACATTTGACTTTCCAAGAATTCCAAATAAGTTACCAGAGGTGTAACGTGGTTTTATAAGACTTATGACAGAGCTTCATAATTTTCTAGACTAATTTGCTCATTTTTATCTTTTTAATTTCAAAAGTCAACATAATTAAATTAATTGAAATACCCAAGGTTTTTTGTCCCAAAAATCCAAATATTATTAAGGATAATGTATTTCATCAGTATAAGTCTCTGGCCAAAATTACATTGGCACACCAAAGACCATATAGGCTGAAAATCTCATTTTTTTCACTTCTTGCTAAGTGCAACCGTAAACACAAACATTGTCCTCTCTTGCAAGTTGTATTCACCAACTTGCGGAGGTCAAAATGGGCTCAAACTTTTACCACTGGCTTGTTATAGCCTAAGAAGTGTACCACCCAAAAATTGGGGCATTTGAATTAATTAAACTTTAAATATTTCATTTATTTGGAAAAACACATTTTACCTAAAATTATAGTTAGCGGTTGTCCAAAAATTCTCATTTTTGGACAGGGTGTGCATATATTGTACATGCATACATGTACCAAATTTCACCCTCATTACCTTAGCCATTCAAAAGTTATTCAAGTGTTATGTACTATCCTACCCTAAGGACACAGTCCACCAAAACAACCCTACAAAGAGCTACAGTACTCCAAATGGGCTGATTTTAATTTCTAATTAAAGTAAACTCATATATCTACCTTTTAATGTTTTGCACACTTCCTGATTATGCCCCGAAGGGCTCCAAATTTCAGGGTCAAAATGTGCATTTCCTATGTAAATAAACTCACATATTATATTAATTATTATTATTATAAAACCTATTAGACAAAATCGATGGCCCTGATTTCTTCTTCCTCCTTGGGCTGACAACCATGATTGGTCGATCCTGTAGCTTTTTCCAAGCAACTTGTCAGCCACCTCCCCGGCCGGCCACCTCCCCGGCCGGCCACCTCCACCACCACCTCCGTTGAGGTGGGGGCTATCGCCAGGCGGCGGTACGACCATCGGAGAGGTCGCTTCGGGCGAACCCGACACCTCATTTTCATGGAAAAATTAGATTTTTATTACATTAGATCGGGCTCAATTGAGCTCGATGTCTCTCCTAGTTGATCTATGATACTAGTACAAGGGGAGACGAGGAGAAGTGGACCTATAGACGGGCTTGGCGGTGAGTGTGATGGTGCGCCATTATCGACGAGCTCCAAGCTTTTCCTTGTCGATTCCTTGATTCTCCACCAAAAGTATTGATCTAAGAGTCGATTTCAACTGCCAAGACTATTTTGAAGGTGATGAATTGGTGAGAAGTGAGAATGGGGGGCTATATAGGCGGAATTTCAGGAGGGGGAGTTCGACCATGGTCATTAAAAGCTCCTCTCTTGATGGTGGTCGGTTGTATTCAATGGGAATCAGTCCCTAAGCTTTAGGGGAGGTGAATGGTTGCTTAAAGGAGATGAAGGGAGTTCCCCATGGCCTCCCTCCATAATTTCTCTCTCTCCCCATTAAAATGGTAATATTCCCCTCCTAATTTCCAATTAATTATAGTTAATCCTAAGTAATCAGAATAATTAATTTAATATTCTTAGTGGGTTGTAGGATGGGCCCTTGTTCAAGGCCTTAGCCCATAGGAATTGAGTTGAGCCTTTATTCCTCTCTTTTGGACTTACTTTGACCATAGTTGACTTGGGGTATTGACTTAGTCAACTGATGGGTTGACTAGTCCAATGTGTTGGTCTTGAGTTCTTTGAAACCACCCAATGTTGGTTGGGTCATGGTAATTCCCAAATTGGGCCACTTTAGCCAAAGATGTGATTTTGACCAAGATTGGGGAAAGTTTGACTTTGGTCAAATTGTATCAATTAATAACCCCATGATGGGTCCTTTGGGTCAATTGGGTCCCTTATGATGCCTTAAGACTAGGGGTGAGGTCAATTTCATGTTTTGGGGGTCAATTGGACATATTGGTGAAGTATTGGCCTTTGTTGAACTTAAGGGCACTTTGGTCAATTTGGCCAAGTTGATGAAGCTATGGTGGTTCTTTGGGTCACTTAGGCCTCCCTTATGGTTAAGGATGTATTGGTGAGCTTGTGTTGAGGTGGTGAGCTCAATTGAATGTGAATTGGCCTAGGTTGCCCTATGCACCTTTGGGGTGCTTATAGCAATTTGCCTAGGTTCATGCTAGCCTAGGGTCATCACATGACCTTTAGTCACCACCCAAGTCCTAACGCTAACACAAGGGAGGCTATAAGTGAGGGGGATATTACACAGATAATGTTGTTGATGACAATATGTCAGAGAGGCATGCTGATGTGGTCACTTTAGAGACAGATGATGAAAGTGCAGTGTGTGCCTCTGAGAATACTCTAGAGGAGGGTGAATAGAGATTTAAAAATATTTCTATCCTATTTTTGCAAATACAATAAAACTCTAAATGTTTATGCTTCAACAAATCCCACACAGAATAAAACTAAAGTGTTGAAATATGAAACAGAAAAATAGTAAAATTAATCTAAATTATATGGGACCTCACACAAAATAAACAACCAGAAGACACAAAGATTTTATAGAGGTTCCCTAAAATGTGGGTAGTCCTCTCTTCTAACACCTGGTAGGAATGCACCAACTGTGCCTGAGTCTTTTGACAAGGAGACTCTCAGAACCACTGATCTTTTGAAAAGGAGATCTTGAACCACTGAATCCTTTGGAAGAGGGATTCTTAAAACTCTTTTACATGTGAGAATGAGAAGGGAAAGAAGAAGGGGGAGGAGGAAGAATTCGGTTCTCAGAATTCTTATGAAGTCGTGTCTCAAGAAACAGCTTCTATTTTCATCTATTTGATATGCTAGTGATAAACTCCTGCTTATGATTGTGATGGTTTGTAGGAGCTATGATTGTCAGATCTTTCGTTCTTCTTTCTGATCAAACTTTGGCTGATATATGATTATGATGATGAGCAGCCTTCATTTATTTTGTAGTAAGAGATGAAGAGCAGTTGTTATTTCTTCTCTGTTTGTTTTTCTAATAGGGTTCCTGAGGAGGAAGAAGATGGAGCCCTAATAGAAAACTATTAGCCAATGGTAATGAATGCTCAATCTTTATTTTTCTTTTCTTCCCTTTTATTGTCCCTCTTGAATTCAATACGACAATTTTTCTTTCCTTCCTTCTTTAATTCCTGACCGGTCCACCAACTATTAGCATATTTCCAAGAAATCTTTTCTCTGTCCTCTGTTAATTCTTCATTCTATTTGAGACAATTAAGGAGCCATTGGAGAACGGTCTTCGGTGTTGTGGGCAATGAGAGAAGGTCCAAAAATGACAGCTGAAAAAATTTCCTTTTCAGACTGTATTCGACGTAGCCATGAGTTCTCTTCCTCTCTTATTGACGCACCTTCGAGTCCTTGTAAGAGCAGCTGCAAATTCATCCTTGCACTGATTGAACTCAATTATTCGATGTTGCGTCGATATCTTATCGACGTAACTGTCGAGTTAAGGACATGGCTCTGAACTTCATTATCTGCGTCGAGATGAAGTCGACGTTGCGTCGACTTTAGATGGCTTCGACAGATACTTCCTTCTGCGTTGAGTTGAAGTAGAAGCGGCGTCGACTTCTCAAGGTACTTCGACAGGTCCATGGTCTCTACGTCGATATCTATTCGATGTAACGTCGACTTGAATTACTTTGACAGAAGGGTTGAACCACTTGGAATTCTAGTCAGAGTAGCGTCGATATTAACTCGATGTTGCGTCGATATTTATTCGACGCAAATGTTAACTTTGTCCAAAGTATGCTTCTCTTGATATTCTTGACGCCCTAGGTTGAGTGTGATATCTTAAGACATATAATGACCAGATTACCCTCACTATGCAATGGGTAATTCAACCTAAGAGAGAAAATCACTTTTTATAAAATTTGTTAAGTTAAATCAAAGGAGTTTTTCCCAATAATCTCCCCCTATTTATCTTAACAAATTTTACAGATTGTTCAAAGTGATTTTACACATTCCTTTGCATAAAAAAACATACATACAAGACAACATAGACATAAGAGAATGACAGACTTTTTTCACAGGCCATTTCATTCAATTGTCAAGAAATATATAGATATCCACAGTTGTTTTTCAGGAACTATAAAACTTTACAAAGTACCTCACTGCTCCTTCTCGGGAGTTCTTCTTTTCCTTGAAAATACTTTTATCTTCCTTGGAGCAATGTTCAAAGGCTCATCATCTTCTGTAAAAACATCTTTGGAAGGCTCCCTCTGAATCTCTTCAGCCTGCTGGGCAGCTTCCTGAGCAATCTTAGCTACTTCATCTAGCAGATCTTCATTCTGAAGCTCCCCCACTACTATACTCACAGCTGCCATCTCTATATCCAAATTCCTTTAAACATCTGGAGCAGGCTCCCCCTGAGTAGATGGGATCTCCCCCTGATTATCTTTAGTGGGATCCACTTGATTTTTTGGCTCATTAACTTTCTCATTCCCTTCTTAGAAGAGGGTCACTTTCCCAAGGTCTTCAGCATCTTTTCCTTTATTAGGACCACTCTCATCTAGTGCAGGCCTTTCTTCCTCCAGAATGTTCTCCCCCTCCTTAACCTTGCTGGTAAGAGAGGTTAAGATGTAACACCTCAGTTTTGCTGATCTGAGAGTTAACGCCGCGCGTTAGGTCTTCATCGCTGAAAACCGCCATAATGACAGATTTTTCTTAGCGCACGATCGTGCATTTTTCTTGACGCACGATCGATCCTCCCGTGCATGCTCTACGGCTGGGAAAATGGTGTTCCGAGTTTGTTCGTGCATTTTATGCACGGTCGTGCATTCGACCGTGCGTTCGCAAACTGACGGAAACAGATTCGTAAACAGCAAAATTTGGGCATCCGTTTGGTTTAGATCTTGATCGGACAACTGTGAGGGGCTCGTGGGAGAACCCTAAGTAGGGCTGAGAGGGTTTTCCCTCTTCATTTTCTTTCCATCATGGGTTTTGAGGGTTTAGAGAGAGAAGGGGCTTGGAGGAGGAAGAGAGCTTAGATCCCGCCATTGTTGGAGCTTCGGAGCTCCGTTCGCCGATCCGAGACCGGCAACGCGTAGGGGACGTCGAGGCGCTTCTTTTCCTCCATTCTTTTTCATGTTTCCCATGGCTAGGAGGAAATCTCGAAAGGTAACAACATTTCTCCTACCGGTCTTTAGGATGCGTGCATGGCATCCCTTTTTTTCTCTATTTTGCTGCATTTTGGTACCGGATCCGTCGAGTGAGAGGGATCCGGGTCGCCTTGGTTCAAGAGGAACCTTCGGGTTGATTGAGTCCATCCCCGACATGATTTGCACTAGAAATCCGCTCCGTTAGTGGATTAGGCATTGTGGTTGAAGTCGGATTCGTGGTCGTTGGTCCGATTCGGTGATGTTGATTGACGCGCATTTTAGGGGTTTTGCTAGAAATCCGAATACGGCGAATTCATCGTCGTGATGCCCTTGTAGGTTCGTATATTAACGAATGTTGGGTTTTGGGCGGGGAGAATAATGTGCGTGTAATGAGGCGTGTGATGCCCAGTGATGTGCGAAGGTGTGATTTGGTCTTTGTGGTCGGCTGGCTATCCCGTGAATGCCAGAAGTCATGTGTGGAGAGTGTCCCGGCAAGACAAGTCCCTTCGGTGTTGGCTGCAAGAGCAAGTGAGCAGTCTGACAAGCCTGATGGCATGGTGGGCCAGGCGCGGTGGGTCACAGCGTGAGCTCTTGGCCTTGGGCTACGATGCCCTTTGGGGGAAGTGTTGAGTACCCCGTGGTTGTGCTGTGCGCAATGTTGGTGGAAAGAACATGTGAGCTGTTTGACAAGCCCGATGGCATGGTGGGCCAGGCGCGGTGGGTCACAGCGTGAGTTCTTGGCCTTGGGCTACGATGCCCTTTGGGGGAAATGTTGAGTACCCCGTGGTTGTGTTATTGATGTATGATGATGTGTTAGATTCATACGCTGTAGGGTGCCTTCGGTGAAACCCGGGTTGCATTCATATTGCATTTGTAGGCCCCTTTTATTACCTGCTCAACATAGAAATGTGAATGATGGTTGTGACACTCATGCCTGTTGTTTATGTTGCTTGTCTTTATATACATATGCATACGAAGTGCTGACTCGCAGGGTGATGTAGTTCCCCGGGGTCCGCTAGGACGGCCGGGAGGAGGGGTGTTGTTACACCATTTGTGGTCAGCCATAGCTGACCCTCATTTACCGCTCTTTGTGATTTGGATGCAGGCCAAGGATCGCAGGCCGGAACTAGCTCGCAGGCCAAAAAGGCCTAAAGCCTCATGAAGTGTTTATTTTGCTTTCCTACATTCCTGTACTTGTCTTTTCTTGTTTTCGGCTTGCATGCTGAGGTAGCTTAGGAGAGCTAGTTTTTTCCTTTTGGGGATTTCATGATTGTGGTGAATGTTTGATGATTTGGACACTGGTTTTGTAAGGCCTTAAGGCCGGTGTTACTCCTATGTAGTTGTTGACAATCTCTGTGTTTCTTAGTTTTGTTTCCGCTGTGTTATCTGAGTTTTGAGTTGGGTAGTTATATCATCTTTTAATACTGAAACTGTGGCGGTTATATGTTGTGGGGTCCCGGCCGGACCTATATTACATAGTCATTACAGGGGAGGTGTTACAATTTGGTATCAGAGGGAGGTTAGTATTCTTACGAGGTCTAGTGTATTCGGATCGCGTAAAGATGTTGTCCACATAGGAGTGTTGTGCGGGATCATGAGTATCCCTGCGTTCGAGTCTTGCTAATAGAACTTGATGAGTTTATTTCCTTGCTTATGCTAGGATGTTGGCGACGATGCGGGGACATCGAGAAGGCAAGAGGAGCCTTCAGGAAGCAGTGCTACTGCTCCGGGCCTCATGAATATGGGCATGTCCCCGGCTGATTTCTGTCGCATGCTAGCGGAAGCAATGCTAGCGGCTCAAGCTGCGGCGATGCCACGGGTTCTGACGCCGGTGGTGCAGGTTACGACTCCTGTTACTCCGGCTGCTACACCAGATACACCGGAGGTTGGAGTGAGGCAAGCAGAGCCTTTAGCGGAGAGAGCTTATGGGATGGGCGATCGATTTATGAAGTACTTCTTGAGTTTCCATCCTCCGACATTCAAGGGAGTTGGCACTCCAACGGATGCCGAAGATTGGCTTTCGAGGATCCAGGAACTTTTGAAGGCAGCAGAGACCCCAGCGGAGAGGCAGTCCCACTTCGCGAGCTTCATGTTAGAGGGCGATGCGAAGCTGTGGTGGGTGAATCACAGTGGTCGCAATTTCTTTGGGCGTGTATCGTCCATGGAGGAGTTTGGGAATGCGTTCCTCAAGCATTATATTCCGTCGTCGACGAGGTTAGCACTGCAGCGGCAGTTCTTGCATTTGGTGCAGCAGGAGAAGACAGTGGACGAGTATCTGCAGGAGTTCACTCGGTTGGGTCGTTATAAGGGAACGACTATGGCAGACGATGAAGAGAGGGACAATCTCTTCTATCAAGGCCTAAGAGAGAATTTAAGGCAGTCGTTGATAGCCTTACAGAATGCAGGATTTAATGAGTTGGTCGAAGCCACTCGCACATTAGAAAGCGACCTGGAGCGAACCCAGCGGCGAAAGGGTTTTGCGGCAAAGCAGGGAGAAGGAAAGCCTTCTCAGTCTCAGCCTCAGTGGAAGTCCGAGGGCAACCGATGGAAGAAGAAGCCCCGTACTAGTGGGCCTGGGGAGAGAAGTGGCGCACCTTCGGGAGACTTTCGCTCCAAAGGTCCGTTTACTTGTTTCAAGTGTGGAAAGGTGGGTCACATAAGTCGGTTTTATATCGAGGGCGGAGCTGAGCCAGAGACGAGGCAGGAACAATCGGTGCATTCCGGCCCTAGCGTTGTGGTGAAAGGGAAGGCGGCAGAGTCTAGTGCTTTGTGGTTCCCTCCGATGCAGCCTAGAGCGTATAATCTTGGGCAGCAGGAAGCGATTCGTCAACCCGATGTGGTGACAGGTTTCGTGCTAGTTTCGGGCTACCCCTCTCGAGTGTTATTCGACATGGGAGCATCACACTCTTTTCTCGCGGAAAGCTTTATCCGGAGGATTGGCGCTGAGTCCATCGAGGCAGAGGTGGAGCTGAGCGTGCGCATGCCGAATGGGTCTTTCATGACCACTGTGAGGAAAGGACGCATTGTGTTGCAAATTTGCGATCGCGATTTTGAGTTGGTAGCAGCGATTCTGCCATTGGTAGAATTCGACGTTATCTTAGGGATGGACTGGCTTGCAGAGCAGCGAGCTAGTATCGACTGCCAGTTGAAGATGGTAACCCTGAGAGGCGAGGGTAAAGCAAAGGTCAAGTTTGAAGGCCTAAGCGGAGTGGCTGGCTCCCTGATTTCCGCCATGCAAGTGAGGCGTGCGGTAAACCAAGGAGGCGAGGCGTTTATAGCTTTGTTGGAGACTCACTCCACAAGGTTGGTTATTGGAGATGTTCCAGTGGTGGAAGAGTTTGAGGATGTATTCCCCGAGGAGCTTCCGGGAGCACCTCCTCAGCGTGAAATCGATTTTTCGATAGAATTGGTACCGGGTGTGAGGCCGGTGTCGCATCCTCCGTTTACGATGGCACCGAAGGAACTGGCCGAGCTTAAGGTTCAGTTGCAAGAATTGTTAGAGCAAGGGTACATTAGGCCCAGCTCTTTGTCGTGGAGTGCGCCAGTATTGTTCGTAAAGAAAAAGGACGGAAGTATGCGGTTGTGTATTGACTACCGTGAGCTAAATAAGTTGAGCGACAAGAATAAATATACGATTCCCCGAATCGATGATTTGTTTGACCAGTTAGCGGGGTCGGTGGTGTACTCCAAGTTGGACTTGAAGTCGGGGTACTACCAGTTGAAGATTCGAGAAGAGGACGTTGCTAAGACAACGTTTGGGACTCGGTATGGCCACTATGAGTTTTCGGTGATGCCGTTCGGACTAACGAATGCGCCATCTGTGTTCATGGATTTGATGAACAGGGTTTTTCAACCGTTTTTGGATTCGTTTGTGGTGGTGTTCATAGATGATATCTTGGTATATTTGAAATTGGAAGCGGAGCAAGAGTCTCACTTGAGGCTAGAATTGCAGACTCTAAGGGAGAACCAGCTTTATGCTAAGTTCTCAAAGTGCGAGTTTTGGATCAAGAAGGTAGCATTTTTGGGTCACATGATCAGTGGAGATGGGGTGGCGGTAGATCCAGCGAAGATTGAAGCCATTAGAGATTGGCCTGTTTTGAGAACCGTGGCGAAAGTCCGGAGTTTCCTTGTACTAGCCGGTTATTACAGAAGGTTCGTGGAGAACTTCTCGCGGGTGGCATTGCCCCTCACCACTCTTACTCGCAAGGACCAAAAGTTCATATGGACGCTGGAGTGTGCCCGTGCATTTGAGAATTTGAAGGAAAGGTTGATGTCTGCTCCAATCCTTAGTCTTCCTAGTGGAATGGAAGGATTTCAAATTTTCAGTTACGCATCAGGTTGTGGTTTGGGTTGCGTGCTGGTGCAGCACGGCAATGTGATAGCTTATGGGTCAAGGCAGTTAAAGACTCATGAGAGGAATTACCCCGTCCATGATCTGGAGTTGGCGGCGGTAATCTTTGCGTTAAAATTGTGGCGGCACTACGTATATGGTGCAAAGGTGGAGATCTTCACGGATCACAAAAGCCTGAGGTATCTCCTAGACCAAAAGGATCTGAATATAGGGCAACGTAGGTGGGTCGAGTTCCTTGGCGACTACGATGTGGAGATTCAGTATACGCCAGGTAAAGCCAACGTGGTGGCGGATGCCTTGAGTAGGAAGTACTCCAGGCAAGGTAATTGGATGGAGGCGCATGACGAGCGTTTGGTGCGAGACTTGGAGTCTCTTAACATTGCTTGTGTGGCTAGAGGTAAGTCTAGCGTGGCTCGGTTGAACTGGATTGAAATGCAGTGTGATATAACGGATCGAATCCGAGAGGCGACTAGTGCAGACGAAGAGTGCCAACAGTTGGTGTTGGAAGCTCAGCAAAGCGAAGACAGTGTTTTGGAGATGGTCGGTGGGATTTTGAAAAGAGACGGAAGGGTTTGTGTTCCGCATTTTGGCAAGCTCCGCGAGGAGTTGATGTTTCAGGCTCACTTTACGAAGTACTCCATTCATCCAGGTAGTACAAAGATGTACTCGGATATGAAGAAATCCTTTTGGTGGCTTGGGATGAAGCGGGACGTAGCTGAGTACGTAAGCCGGTGTCAGACTTGTGCTTTAGTGAAGGCTGAGTGCCAAAGGCCTGGCGGGTTCTTGAAGCCTCTTCCTATCGCCGAATGGAAATTCGACGGTATCTCCATGGATTTTGTGCACGGTTTGCCTCGATCGCAGCAGGGTAATGATGCGATTTGGTTGATAGTGGATCGCCTGACCAAGGTGTCTCACTTCATTCCGAATCAGAAGGGCGATGGCGCGGAGAAGCTCGTAGAGCTTTATGTTTGAAATATTTTGCGGTTGCACGGGATTCCTAAGAGCATTGTTAGTGATCGCGATGGGCGGTTCACGTCGAAGGACTGGAGGTTAGTGCAGAAACGTTTAGGCACCAAACTCAAGTTTAGTACCACGTTCCATCCGCAGACCGATGGTCAGACGGAGCGAACGAACCGTACATTGGAGGATATGTTGAGGATGTGTGCTCTTGACTTTGGTAGGAGTTGGAAAGACCACCTTTTCATGGTGGAGTTCGCTTATAATAATAGCTTCCAGGCAAGTATCAAGATGGCGCCATACAAAGCATTGTATGGAAGGAGGTGTCGAACGCCGATGTCTTGGGCAGAGGCGGGAGACACTAAGCTTTTGAGAAAGCAAGTGGTGGCGGATACTTGCGAGATCGTGCGGACGATTCAGGAGCGCATGAAGGTTGCTCAGGATAGGCAAGCGAAGTATTTTAACGCGCGCCATAGAAATGTGGAGTTTGCAGTGGGCGACATGGTCTACTTGAAGATCAAGTCGTTCAAGGGCGTTTCGCATGTGCGACGACTCAAGAAGTTGAGTCCGAGATATTTGGGTCCGTTCGAGGTTACAGAGCGTATAGGCGAAGCAGCCTATCGTTTGGCTCTGTCCGCTGAGCTGAGTGGATTACATGATGTCTTCCATGTATCTGTACTGAGGAAAGCTTTGGTAGAGCCAAGCGTCGTGGTTGAAGCGGCGGCAGTGCCAGTGATGGAGGATCTGAGGACGAAGGTTCATCCGATCTGTGTGGAGGACTCGAAAGTCCGGCAGTTGCGTAACAAGGAAGTCAGGATTGTAAAGGTGCAATGGGACAATTGCGGGCGAGACGAATTCTCTTGGGAGCGTGAGCAAGAGATGCGGGAGGACTTCCCGAAACTTTTTGCATCAAGTATGCATCGCAGTTTTCTGTTTCAGTTTTGAAATTTCGAGGACGAAATTCTTTTAAGGGTGGTGGAGTTGTAACACCCCACTTTTGCCGATCTGAGAGTTAACGCCGCGCGTTAGGTCTTCTTCGCTGAAAGCTGCCATAATGGCAGATTTTTCTTAACGTGCGATCGTGCGTTTTTCTTGACGCACGATCGATCCGCCCGTGCGTTCTCTACGACTGGGAAAATGGTGTTCCGAGTTTGTTCGTGCGTTTTACGCACGATCATGCGTTCGACCGTGCGTTCACAAACTGACGGAAACAGATTCGTAAACAGCGAAATCTGGGCGTCCGTTTGGTTTAGATCTTAATCGGACAATTGTGAGGGGCTTGTGGGAGAACCCTAAGTAGGGCTGAGAGGGTTTTCCCTCTTCATTTTTTATCCATCGTGGGTTTTGAGGGTTGAGATAGAGAAGGGGCTTGGAGGAGGAAGAGAGCTTAGATCCCGCCATTGTTGGAGCTTCGGAGCTCCGTTCGCCGATCCGAGACCGGCAGCGCGTAGGGGACGTCGAGGCGCTTCTTCTCCTCCATTCTTTTTCAAGTTTCCCATGGCTAGGAGGAAATCTCAAAAGGTAACGACATTTCTCCTCCCGGTCTTTAGGATGCGTGCATGACATCCCTTTTTTTCTCTATTTTGCTGCATTTTGGCACCGGATCCGTCGAGTGAGAGGGATCCGGGTCGCCTTGGTTCAAGAGGAACCTTCAGGTTGATTGAGTCCGTCCCCGACATGATTTGCACTAGAAATCCGCTCCGTTAGTGGATTAGGCATTGTGGTTGAAGTCGGATTCGTGACCGTTGGTCCGATTCGGTGATGTTGATTGACGCGCATTTTAGGGATTTTGCTAGAAATCCAAATACAGCGAATTCATCGTCGTGATGCCCTTGTAGGTTCGTATATTAACGAATGTTGGGTTTTTGGCGGGGAGAATAATGTGCGTGTAATGAGGCGTGTGATGCCCAGTGATGTGCGAAGGTGTGATTTGGTCTTTGTGGTCGGCTGGCTATCCCGTGAATGCCAGAATTCATGTGTGGAGAGTGTCCCGGCAAGACAAGTCCCTTCGTTGTTGGCTGCAAGAGCAAGTGAGCTGTCTGACAAGCCCGATGGCATGGTGGGCCAGGCTCGGTGGGTCACAGCGTGAGCTCTTGGCCTTGGGCTACGATGCCATTTGGGGGAATTGTTGAGTACCCCGTGGTTGTGATATGTGCAATGTTGGTGGAAAGAACATGTGAGCTGTTTGACAAGCCCGATGGCATGGTGGGCCCGACGCGGTGGGTTACAGCGTGAGTTCTTGGCCTTGGGCTACGATGCCCTTTGGGGGAAATGTCGAGTACCCCGTGGTTGTGTTATTGATGTATGATGATGTGTTAGATTCATACGATGTAGGGTGCCTTGGGTGAAACACGGGTTGCATTCATATTGCATTTGTAGGCCCCTTTTATTACCTGCTCATCATAGAAACGTGAATGATGGTTGTGACACTCATGCCTGTTGTTTATGTTTCTTGTCTTTATATACATGTGCATACGAAGTGCTGACTCGCAGGTTGATGTAGTTCCCCGGGGTCCGCTAGGACGGCGGGGAGGAGGGGTGTTGTTACATTGTTTGTGGTCAGCCATAGCTGACCCTCGTTTACCGCTCTTTGTGATTTAGATGCAGGCCAAGGATCGCAGGCCGGAACCAGCTCGCAGGCCAAAAAGGCCTAAAGCCTCATAAAGTGTTTATTTTGCTTTTCTGCATTCCTGTACTTGTCTTTTCTTATTTCCGGCTTGCATGCCGAGGTAGCTTAGGAGAGCTAGTTTTTCCCTTTTGGGTATTTCATGATTGTGGTGAATGTTTGATGATTTGGACACTAGTTTTGTAAGGCCTTAAGTCCGGTTTTACTCCTATGTAGTTGTGGACAATCTCTGTGTTTCTTAGTTTTGTTTCCGCTGTGTTATCTGAGTTTTGAGTTGGGTAGTTATATCATTTTTTAATACTGAAACTGCGGCGGTTATATGCTGTGGGGTCCCGGCCGGACCTATATTATATAGTCATTACAGGGGAGGTGTTACATAAGAACTCTTTTGTGACCATGAAGGAGGATACAAAGTCCTTGAGGCTCTGGAAGGACCTTGTAGAGTCTAATAACACAGCCTCCAATTGGGAATATTTCCTGTCAAATTTTCTTGCCTGAGAAGCTATTAAGTCAGCAAAAGTAGAGGAGGCAAGACCAACTACCTTGGAGATGACCTGCTCAAGATCAACTGGAGAGATATGATATGTAGATGGAGGAGGTGATTGAGGGAAGTCTTCTTGGATAGGGGAGAGAGCCTGGTTATCTCAGGAGAGATATGAATTGATAGAGGTGGTGGAGGAGCAAAAGTGGATGGAAGCTGATGAGGAATTTGAAGAGGTGGCTCTGGGGTTGAGGAGGATTGGTGTTGTTGTTGTTGCTATTGTTGTTGCAGTTGTTGTTGTTGTTGTTATTATGCTAGAATATCTTCCTGAGGATTTTGAGAGGGAGCAGGTGATATATTATCCCTTTGAGGATCTGTCATCTGCCTCTCAGAATCTTGAGGAGGAGAGGGAGGTGGTGAAGTGATGTGTTATTTCGGCACTGCTAATTAGCAGGCAAGAAATGCGATACGACGGCAGTGCACCGGTCGCTCAAGTAATAAAAATGGGAAGTTATCTCCAAGTATCGATCTCTCAAGGACCGCAAGTTGGGTAGTACGATTTGCTCTAAACAGGAAATCAGTTAAAAGGAGTAATAAGTAACAACGGGGGGTTTGATTTGGTTTCCTACGCTATTGCAGAATGAAGAAAGATGCGGGTCAAAACTCCGCTTCGCACGGCGAGATGGGTGCAACGGCCGCGATGCCGTGCTTCGGAAGGCGCGTGGATGGGAAATCACTGTGACGGTTGAGGGTCGCACACACCTCTTCTCAAAACATCACCACTAGCAATTGCTAGTGGCTTCACCCACAACAAATCATAGAAAATCACTAGGAACAAAGGGGTTATTCATGCCACCACAACATCAGTGCATATGAAGGAAAGCAAAACTACTTAAGATTAGCTTAACACGTGTTCATACAACACAAAAATGAAGTATAAGCATTCAAGGTTAGAGAGGACCACAAAGAAGAAGTCACGGCTTGGGTTCACGGTCGGAATGAGAGGTTGTCGGGCTCTATCCGGACTCAGCCCTCAGATGGTGAGCTTGGCTCGAAGGAGGCTGTCACCGCTCCTACGATCTTCAGCGCTTCCTTGGTCTCCTTGGCGAGGAATGCTTGAGCTAATGGTGGATGAAGCTTCCTAATGCTCCCGCATGGAAGGATGGAGGTGGAAATCACCGGAAATGGCCTTGATGGTGGAGGAGATGAAGGGGAAGCCTTCAGCCCTCAAGATCAGCGGGAAGGAAGAGATTTCCCGCTCTCTGAATCGCTCCCGAGCGTCCTCTCCCGATCCTCCGTTGACTGCCTCGATTCCTGCTTTTTATAGGAAACAGGCTAAAAATTGGTCACGCACGGTCGAACGCACGATCGTGCCCAGACCGTGTGATATTAACGGATAAAATAAGGCTTGTAGAATACGCTGCGCCGCCCGTGCGATTTGTTCACGCACGACCAACGCAACCCGTGCGTTCAAACGCACGGGTAAAATCCGACGCTCTGAGATCACAAAGATACAGGTCGACCGTGCATTTTACTCACGCACGGGCGAATTCGCCTGTGCGTTAAAATGCACGAGTAAACTCCGACGCTCCATTTTCTTCCCAGACACAAACGCACGACCGCACAGACCGTGCTTCAAGGAAACGCACGACCATGCTATATGCATAGAAATTACTTTTGGGGGAAAACGGGACGATCAGGTCACCTGCAAACAAGATATACTAGCTGGGAATACATGTCCAACATTGAAATACATAAAAGGAGGGAAGGGGAGCACAATGTGCTTACCCCCAACAACGAGGAATGCAATTGCACACCGAAATGGGCTTAATGGTGCACCTAGCATGGACTAGTACAAATAAATGAAAACGTGCCTAAAGTGTGGTGCAAACATTAGAATATCAGCCCAAATGAGTCCAAATATATATATATATATATATATATAAGTGGGACTCATCACACCCCCAGACTTAACCATTTGCACGTCTCGGGCAAACTACTCAGCTCTCCTGTTGGAACAATTGAATGTTAGCATAAGTTTGAGCGGTAGAGAATTATGCGAAGTCGCATGCTCTCGTGCGTAGAAATACATTAGAACAGAATTAAACTCAAGATTGTATCTAATTATTTCTAAAACAGTAAACTGAAATTTAATTTACTTGGATGGTGAATCCTGGGGAATCTTTTGGTCGCGCAAAAAGGGAAAATAGTGCGACTAATGAGTAAAGTATTACTCAAATCGAAGCTAGGAACAATCTCCTAAGAAATCCATCAAAGTCGGTGTCCATAGGCTTGCACGTTCGCACTCTCTCTACTGCATGAGACGACTCGTATCTAAAATCAATATGACTTATAGGCAATTATTGGGCTTAGGTTGAGTATAGGCTAGGTAAGTAGAAGGACGATGGTAATCGCACTCAACACAACCGTCGCACTCAAGAGAATGATAATCACCAATACAACATTTTCAGTACTTACACGACACTCCCGGACTTCAACTGAACATTAGGTGCGCGTTGAGCCAAAAATACGAAAATTTTGCCGAGAGAAAATTATTATTGCACAACTCTTTTATTTTTCTTTTCTTTTCTTTCTTTTCTTTTCTTTCCTCATTTTGGCAAAAGAACATTTTTAAGCGCAATAAAACGACTCCTTTAGCTAAATTAAAGCTGCCAAACACAACATAGATGACACCAAATGCGATCGAGAAAGAAATTTCTTTCAGCTCTACGGTTGGTGCGAACATAGGTTCGACTGTATGGCTTTTGTTACATTATTAGTGGAGCTAGACAAGGAGGAAGAGTAGGCTCAAATGGGCTAGCAATGGTGATTACGTAGGTAAGGATTTCAAAAGCACAAACGGGTCAAGAGATGGCCTATATCACATTTCATGACGAGTACCTCAACTCAATCGTGTCGAGAGTCGCCTAGTGCAAGTTCTAGCCACCGAGAAAGGTTGTCCTTCCTTTCGACCCTTGTAATAAGCTACAACTAGCCTGCTACACTCGACCTATTGCTACCGTTGGATTCACCGGATTCACCACTAAAGTAAAGTAAATTTCATCTACTAGAACAGAAATAATTACATTACAACTCTGAATTTTATTCTACCCTAATTGAATTTCTAGGTGTGATGGGAGCACATGACTAGAGCACTACTCGAGTCAACATTTTTCTCTACTCCTCACTCAAACACTAACAATTCAATTCTTATGAGCGGGAAAACCTCGCAGTGATACCTAATAAGCACGCGTGATCAAGTGCGTGTGAACTAGGTGCAAGTGTATGCAACCAAATATAAATCCTAACTCAGCACATTCTAGCATGTCATGCAACGTGCGTGCACGTGCACAGCTCGCTCTATCCCCCAGACTTGATTGAGAACATCTAAAATAAACAATTCAAACATAAGTAAGAGAGGGGAAGAGTTGACCTATGCTCACAAAGGAGCATGCCAGAAGTGCGGTAATCCCAATTTCTTTTAAAAATAAATCTCCTTCCACGCGAGAGCATAGCTTCACCTACAATGTTAGCAAAACTGAAATAACAATACGCAAAAGGATTAAAAAGATAGACGGAACCGGGTGGTTCACATGGGTTGTCTCCCAAGAAGCCCTTTTGTTTAACCTCCTTTAATGTGGACCAAATACCTGTATTAATCATGGTTCAAATAGCAGAGAATCTAGAGAAAAGTTTCACAGATACAGATCACAGCAAAGAAAAAAAAAGGAACTCAGCTATACGCGCTTTTGTAGTGCACGTCCCCAGTGGCTTGTAGGCTGGAGGTGAAAGCTTTAGGGCCAAAATTGGTATTACCCAATTTTCCCCTAGCCTCTGCCAACTTGCCACTGGAAGCAGTGGAGCGAGCACTACACTCTCTTCTTTCAAATTTCAATTTCTCCACGGTAGGAGAGCGCCAGCGTTGGTAGTCGTCAGATTTTCCCACCTTAGTGGTGGGTGGCGTCACTCCCGTTACCGTAGTGGCAACTGGGTCAGCCCAAGAGATCGTCTGTTTAAAAAGTTTATTACAAAATTTATTGTCAGAAAAGAATGGGATATTGTCCCGAGTTAAGTTCAGCTGAATGGGTTCAGACACCAGATCTTCCTTCCTTTCCGGGTCACATTCCTTCCTCAAATCTATTTCTTCTTCTTCTTCTCTACATGATTGTTTCTCCTCCTTTTCTTCGTCCAACAGAACTATTTCAACCTTGATTCCTGCATCACTAAGAGATTTATCAGAAATACTTTGGGAAAAGCAAGGCAATGTTTCAGTCACAATTTTGGGGCAAGTAGGGATGATAACTTTCCCAGCAGAAAAATCCAAAGTGGCACCGCTCTCTTTCAAGAACGGCACTCCCAAGATGGGGATAGAGTTATTCTCCTGGGGTCCCAACACTTGGAAGTCAGCAACCACCACCGTCCCCTCAACCATGATTTCAACATTCTTTACTTCTCCCTCCGACTGAATAATGGTCCCATTAGCAAGCACCAAAGACTTCCGATCATCCGGGTTCATCTCGAGTTGCAGTTTAGCCACGTCTTGCAATGCAAGGACGTTGCGGGATGATCCGGAGTCACATAAGGCAGCAGTTTGGAAATTATTAATAGAACAATTGATTACTAATTCATTTCGGTCAACCACATCCGTGTCGGTGAGACTCTTCCCTTGATTTATAGGATTTTTTTCTGTGTTGCTAGGAAGGGTCCCTTGCGACCGCTCGGTTAACAATTGCGCCAATTGGCCCAATTGCGTCTCCAAGTTGCGCATGGACGCGGTTTGGTTAACCATGTTAGAGTTCGCGACTTGCATAAACCTTTCCATCATTTCTTCAAGGTCGCTCTTCTTAGGAGTTTGTGCACCATGATTATAACTCGGTTGAGGCGGCCGCGGTTGGCTACCAGAGGCTTGAGCATCGTATTGATGCGAGCCTCCTTGCCATCGCTGGCCTGGAATGTTTTGTTTCCAAGAGAAGTTCGGATGACTTATCACTCCCGAGTTATAAGTGTTATTGAACGGTGCTCCTTGAGTTTGATCATTAATATAATTAACACTTTCATCAAAGGAAACTTCAGTAGGTTGCTCACCTGTGGGGCACTCATATGCATGATGCCCTGGGTTTCCTCAACCTTGACATGAGATCATCATCACTGAGGCAAAAAGTGGGGTAGGCCTCTTAAGTAACATGGTACTTTCAGCAGGGGTACCAGACGTGTTCACCTCAAAAAGACCGCGAGTGGTCCTTAGAGCATTTCTTCCGGCAGTCCAAAAGGAACTATGAATGGCAGTGTCTTGGACGATCCGCAATGCTTCTTCAGGGGTGTGGTTCATCAAAGTTCCGCCTGCAGCAGCATCAATCATGGCCCTGTAGTTAGGTTCAATAGCAAAATAAAAATTTTCTACTATGGCCCATGGTTGCAGCTCATGCTGGGGGCATTTCCGGAGAAGGTTCATGAACCTCTCCCAAGCTTCTGAGAGAGCCTCCTGATCAAGCTGTTGGAAGGTTGCTATTTCCCTCCGCAAGTTCACAACTTTGTCAACAGTGTCAAACTTTGCCAAGAATTTTTCTTGCAGGGCGTCCCAAGTGGTAGCTGTACCGGCATGGATCGTGTGTAGCCACGCCTTTGCCTTGTCACGTAGAGAGAATGGGAATAGCCTGAGCTTCACCGTTTCTTCAGCCATTCCTGCATAATGAAATGTTCCACAAATTTCTGCGAATTCAATTAAGTGAAGATGGGGGGTCTTCACTTGCTAATCCAGAGAACTGGGCCTGATTGCGGATCATGTTCAGGATGGCCGACTTTATCTCAAAGTTGTTGTTGGTGATGGCTGGGCCAAATCCAGGGTACACACTCCCAACAGTGGGTGTAGTGTAGTCTCTCATAGTCCTAGGTCGTGGCCTAGCCACTTCATTCTCGTCAGCAGCCTGAGCCACAGCCGGTGCATTTCCCACTCCGAGATTAGCCTGATTTCCATTAACATCCATGGTGGCAGCAGCACGTAGACGCGCCCGCAGAGTACGCTCTATCTCAGGGTCAAATGTTGCACACTCACCGGGATCTCTTTTATGCATACACTTCTTCAACACGAAAGCAGATAATCAAAAGAAACAAAAAGACCTTAAAACGGATCTCCAAAGAAAAACAAATCACACACGCTTGCAGTCCCCGGCAACGGCGCCAAAAACTTGATGCGCTATTTCGGCACTGCTAATTAGCCTGCACAAAATGCGATACGACGGCAGTGCACCGGTCGCTCAAGTAATAAAAATGGGAAGTTATCCCCAAGTATCGATCTCTCAAGGACCGCAAGTTGCGTAGTACGATTTGCTCTAAACTGGAAATCAATTAAAAGGAGTAATAAGTAACAACGGGGGGTTTGATTTGGTTTCCTACGCTATTGCAGAATGAAGAAAGATGCGGGTCAAAACTCCGCTTTGCACGGCGATATGGGTGCAACGGCCGCGATGTCGTGCTTCGGAAGGCGCGTGGACGGGAAATCACTATGACAGTTGAGGGTCGCACACACCTCTTCTCAAAACATCACCACTAGCAATTGCTAGTGGCTTCACCCACAACAAATCACAAAAAATCACTGGGAACAAAAGGGGCTATTCATGCCACCACAACATCAGTGCATATGAAGGAAAGCAAAACTACTTAAGATTAGCTTAACACGTGTTCATACAACACAAAAATGAAGTATAAGCATTCAAGGTTAGAGAGGACCACAAAGAAGAAGTAACGGCTTGGGTTCACGGCCGGAATGAGAGGTTGTCGGGCTCTCTCCGGACTTGGCCCTCAGATGGTGAGCTTGGCTCGAAGGAGGCTGTCACTGCTCCTACGATCTTCAGCGCTTCCTTGGTCTCCTTGGCGAGGAATGCTTGAACTAATGGTGGATGAAGCTTCCTAATGCTCCCGGATGGAAGGATGGAGGTGGAAATCACCGGAAATGGCGTTGATGGTGGAGGAGATGAAGGGGAAGCCTTCAGCCCTCAAGAGCAGCGGGAAGGAAGAGATTTCCCACTCTCTGAATCGCTCCCGGTCGTCCTCTCCCGATCCTCCGTTGACTGCCTCGATTCTTGCTTTTTATAGGAAACAGGCTAAAAATTAGTCACGCACGGTCGAATGCATGATCGTGCCCAGACCATGCGATATTAACGGATAAAATAAGGCTTGTAGAATACGCTGCGCCGCCCGTGCGATTTGTTCACGCACGACCAATGCCGCCCGTGCGTTCAAACGCACGGGTAAAATCCGACGCTCTGAGATCATAAAGATACAGGTCGACCGTGCATTTTACTCACGCACGGGCGAATTCGCCCGTGCGTTAAAATGCACGAGTAAACTCCGACGCTCCATTTTCTTCCCAAACACAAACGCACGACCGCACAGACCGTGCTTCAAGGAAACGCACGACCATGCTATATGCACAGAAATTACTTTTGGGGGAAAACGGGACGATCAGGTCACCTGCAAACAAGATATACTAGCTGAGAATACACGTCCAGCATTGAAATACATAAAAGGAGGGAAGGGGAGCACAATGTGCTTACCCCCAACAATGAGGAATGCAATTGCACACCGAAATGGGCTTAATAGTGCACCTAGCATGGACTAGTACAAATAAATGAAAACGTGCCTAAAGTGTGGTGCAAACATTAGAATATCAGCCCAAATGAGTCCAAATATATATCTATATAAGTGGGACTCATCACACCCCCAGACATAACCATTTGCACGTCTCGGGCAAACTACTCAGCTCTCCTGTCGAAACAATTGAATGTTAGCATAAGTTTGAGCGGTAGAGAATTATGCGAAGTCGCATGCTCTCGTGCGTAGAAATACATTAGAACAGAATTAAACTCAAGATTGTATCTAATTATTTCTAAAACAGTAAACTGAAATTTAATTTACTTGGATGGTGAATCCTGGTGAATCTTTCGGTCGCGCAAAAAGGGAAAATAGTGCGACTAATGAGTAAAGTATTACTCAAATCGAAGCTAGGGACAATCTCCTAAGAAATCCGTCAAAGTCGGTGTCCATAGGCTTGCACGTTCGCACTCTCTCTACTGCATGAGACGACTCGTATCTAAAATCAATAGGACTTATAGGCAATTATTGGGCTTAGGTTGAGTATAGGCTAGGTAAGTAGAAGGACGATGGGAATCGCACTCAACACAACCGTCGCACTCAAGAGAATGACAATCACCAATACAACATTTTCTGTACTTACACGACACTCCCAGACTTCAACTGAACATTAGGTGCGCGTTGAGCCAAAATACGAAAATTTTGCCGAGAGAAAATTATTATTGCACAACTCTTTTATTTTTCTTTTCTTTCTTTTCTTTTCTTTCCTCATTTTGGCAAAAGAACATTTTTAAACGCAATAAAACGACTCCTTTAGCTAAATTAAAGCTACCAAACACAACATAGATGACACCAAATGCGATCGAGAAAGAAATTTCTTTCAGCTCTACGGTTGGTGCGAACATAGGTTCGGCTGTATGGCTTTTGTTACATTATTAGTGGAGCTAGAGAAGGAGGAAGAGTAGGCTCAAATGGGCTAGCAATGGTGATTAAGTAGGTAAGGTTTCAAAAGCACAAATGGGTCAAGAGATGGCCTATATCACATTTCATGACGAGTACCTCAACACAATCGTGTCGAGAGTCGCCTAGTGCAAGTTCTAGCCACCGAGAAAGGTTGTCCTTCCTTTCGACCCTTGTAATAAGCTACTACTAGCCTGCTACACTCGACCTATTGCTACCGTTGGATTCACCGGATTCACCACTAAAGTAAAGTAAATTTCATCTACTATAACAGAAATAATTACATTACAACTCTGAATTTTATTCTACCCTAATTGAATTTCTAGGTGTGATGGGAGCACATGACTAGAGCACTACTCGAGTCAACATTTTTCTCTACTCCTCACTCAAACACTAACAATTCAATTCTTATGAGCGGGAAAACCTCGCAGTGATACCTAATAAGCACGCGTGATCAAGTGCGCGTGAACTAGGTGCAAGTGTATGCAACCAAATATAAATCCTAACTCAGCACATTCTAGCATGTCATGCAACGTGCGTGCACGTGCACAGCTCGCTCTATCCCCCAGACTTGATTGAGAACATCTAAAATAAACAATTCAAACATAAGTAAGAGAGGGGAAGAGTTGACCTATGCTCACAAAGGAGCATGCCAGAAGTGCGGTAATCCCAATTTCTTTTAAAAATAAATATCCTTCCACGCGAGAGCATAGCTTCACCTACAATGTTAGCAAAACTGAAATAACAATAAGCAAAAGGATTAAAAAGATAGACGGAACCGGGTGGTTCGCATGGGTTGTCTCCCAAGAAGCCCTTTTGTTTAACCTCCTTTAAGGTGGACCAAATACCTGTATTAATCATTGTTCAAATAGCAGAGAATCTAGAGAAAAGTTTCACAGATACAGATCACAGCAAAGAAAAAAAAGGAACTCAGCTATACGCGCTTTTGTAGTGCACGTCCCCAGTGGCTTGTAGGCTGGATGTGAAAGCTTTAGGGCCAAAATTGGTATTACCCAATTTTCCCCTAGCCTCTGCTAACTTGCCACTGGAAGCAGTGGAGCGAGCACTACACTCTCTTTTTTCAAATTTCAGTTTCTCCACGGTAGGAGAGCGCCAGCGTTGGTAGTCGTCAGATTTTCCCAACTTAGTGGTGGGTGGCATCACTCCCGTTACCGTAGTGGCAACTGGGTCAGCCCAAGAATGGGATATTGTCCCGAGTTAAGTTCAGCTGAATGGGTTCAGACACCAGATCTTCCTTCCTTTCCGGGTCACATTCCTTCCTCAAATCTATTTCTTCTTCTTCTTCTCCGCATGATTGTTTCTCCTCCTTTTCTTCGTCCAACAGAACTATTTCAACCTTGATTCCTGCATCACTAAGAGATTTATCAGAAATACTTTGGGAAAAGCAAGGCAATGTTTCAGTCACAATTTTGGGGCAAGTAGGGATGATAACTTTCCCAGCGGAAAAATCCAAAGTGGCACCGCTCTCTTTCAAGAACGGCACTCCCAAGATGGGGATAGAGTTATTCTCCTGGGGTCCCAACACTTGGAAGTCAGCGACCACCACCGTCCCCTCAACCATGATTTCAACATTCTTTACTTCTCCCTCCGACTGAATAATGGTCCCATTATCAAGCACCAAAGACTTCCGATCATCCGGGTTCATCTCGAGTTGCAGTTTAGCCACGTCTTGCAATGGAAGGACGTTGCGGGATGATCCGGAGTCACATAAGGTAGCAGTTTGGAAATTATTAATAGAACAATTGATTACTAATTCATTTGGGTCAACCACATCCGTGTCGGTGAGACTCTTCCCTTGATTTATAGGATTTTTTTCTGTGTTGCTAGGAAGGGTCCCTTGCGACCACTCGGTTAACAATTGAGCCAATTGGCCCAATTATGTCTACAAGTTGCGCATGGACGCGATTTGGTTAACCATGTTAGAGTTCGCGACTTGCATAAACCTTTCCATCATTTCTTCAAGGTTGCTCTTCTTAGGAGTTGGTGCACCATGATTATAACTCGGTTGAGGCGGCCGCGGTTGGCTACCGGAGGCTTGAGCATCGTATTGATGCGAGCCTCCTTGCCATCGCTGGCCTGGAATGTTTTGTTTCTAAGAGAAGTTCGGATGACTTATCACTCCCGAGTTATAAGTGTTATTGAACGGTGCTCCTTGAGTTTGATCATTAATATAATTAACACTTTCATCAAAGGAAACTTCAGTAGGTTGCTCACCTGTGGGGCACTCATATGCATGATGCCCTGGGTTTCCACAACCTTGACATGAGATCATCATCACTGAGGCAAAAAGGGGGGTAGGCCTCTTAAGTAACATGGTACTTTCAGCAGGGGTACCAGACGTGTTCACCTCAAAAAGACCGCGAGTGTTCCTTGGAGCGTTTCTTCCAGCAGTCCAAAAGGAACTATGAATGGCGGTGTCTTGGACGATCCGCAATGCTTCTTCAGGGGTGTGGTTCATCAAAGTTCCGCCTGCAGCAGCATCAATCATGGCCCTGTAGTTAGGTTCAATAGCAAAATAAAAATTTTCTACTATGGCCCATGGTTGCAGCTCATGCTGGGGGCATTTCCAGAGAAGGTTCATGAACCTCTCCCAAGCTTCTGAGAGAGCCTCCTGATCAAGATGTTGGAAGGTTGCTATTTCCCTCCACAAGTTCACAACTTTGTCAACAGGGTGAAACTTTGCCAAGAATTTTTCTTGCAGGGCGTCCCAAGTGGTAGCTGTATCGGCAGGGATCGTGTGGAGCCACGTCTTTGCCTTGTCACGTAGAGAGAATGGGAATAGCCTGAGCTTCACCGTTTCTTCAGCCATTCCTGCATAACGAAATGTTCCACAAATTTCTGTGAATTCAATTAAGTGAAGATGGGTGGTCTTCACTTGCTAATCCAGAGAACTGGGCCTGATTGCGGATCATGTTCAGGATGGCCGGCTTTATCTCAAAGTTGTTGTTGGTGATGGCTGGGCCAAATCCAGGGTACACACTCCCAACAGTGGGTGTAGTGTAGCCTCTCATAGTCCTAGGTCATGGCCTAGCAACTTCATTCTTGTCAGCAGCCTGAGCCACAGCCGGTGCATTTCCCACTCCGAGATTAGCCTGATTTCCATTAACATCCATGGTGGCAGCAGCACGTAGACGCGCCCGCAGAGTACGCTCTATCTCAGGGTCAAATGTTGCACACTCACCGGGATCTCTTCTATGCATACACTTCTTCAACACGAAAGCAGATAATCAAAAAAAACAAACAGACCTTAAAACGGATCTCCAAAGAAAAACAAATCACACATGCTTGCAGTCCCCGACAACGGCGCCAAAAACTTGATGCGCTATTTCGGCACTGCTAATTAGATGGCACGAAATGCGATACGACGGCAGTGCACCGGTCGCTCAAGTAATAAAAATGGGAAGTTATCCCCAAGTATCGATCTCTCAAGGACCGCAAGTTGGGTAGTACGATTTGCTCTAAACAGGAAATCAGTTAAAAGGAGTAATAAGTAACAACGGGGGGTTTGATTTGGTTTCCTACGCTATTGCAGAATGAAGAAAGATGCGGGTCAAAACTCCGCTTCGCACGGCGAGATGGGTGCAACGGCCGCGATGCCGTGCTTCGGAAGGCGCGTGGACGGGAAATCACTATGACGGTTGAGGGTCGCACACACCTCTTCTCAAAACATCACCACTAGCATTTGCTAGTGGCTTCACCCACAACAAATCGCAGAAAATCACTGGGAACAAAAGGGGTTATTCATGCCACCACAACATCAGTGCATATGAAGGAAAGCAAAACTACTTAAGATTAGCTTAACGCGTGTTCATACAACACAAAAATGAAGTATAAGCATTCAAGGTTAGAGAGGACCACAAAGAAGAAGTCACGGCTTGGGTTCACGGTCGGAATGAGAGGTTGTCGGGCTCTCTCCGGACTTGGCCCTCAGATGGTGAGCTTGGCTCGAAGGAGGTTGTCACCGCTCCTACGATCTTCAGCGCTTCCTTGGTCTCCTTGGCGAGGAATGCTTGAGCTAATGGTGGATGAAGCTTCCTAATGCTCCCGGATGGAAGGATGGAGGTGGAAATCACCGGAAATGGCCTTGATGGTGGAGGAGATGAAGGGGAAGCCTTCAGCCCTCAAGAGCAGTGGGAAGGAAGAGATTTCCCGCTCTCTGAATCGCTCCCGGTCGTCCTCTCCCGATCCTCCGTTGACTGCCTCGATTCCTGCTTTTTATTAGAAACAGGATGAAAATTGGTCACGCACGATCGAACGCACGATCGTGTGCAGACCGTGCGATATTAACGAATAAAATAAGGCTTGTAGAATACACTGCGCCGCCCATGCGATTTGTTCACGCACGACCAACGCCGCCCGTGCGTTCAAATGCACGGGTAAAATCCGACGCTCTGAGATCACAAAGATACAGGTCGACCGTGCGTTTTACTCATGCACGGGCGAATTCGCCCGTGCGTTAAAACGCACGAGTAAACTCCGACGCTCCATTTTCTTCCCAGACACAAACGCACGACCGCACAGACCGTGCGTCAAGGAAACGCACGACCGTGCGATATGCACAGAAATTACTTTTGGTGGATAACGGGACGATCAGGTCACCTGCAAACAAGATATACTAGCTGGGAATACACGTCCAGCACAGAAATACATAAAAGGAGGGAAGGGGAGCACAATGTGCTTACCCCCAACAACGAGGAATGCAATTGCACACCGAAATGGGCTTAATAGTGCACATAGCATGGACTAGTACAAATAAATGAAAACGTGCCTAAAGTGTGGTGCAAACATTAGAATATCAGCCCAAATGAGTCCAAATATATATATATATATAAATGGGACTCATCATGAAGCTGGAGCTTGACCAGGCTTTAAGATCTGCCTGGTCCACTTAGAGAATATTCCTATGTTTATTCTCTTTACAGGAGGAATGGGCACTCCTTTTGACTTACACACACCAGGATAGTGGTGAAGCAGTACCTGACTCATGATCCTCAAGAAGGCATTTTCCTTGTTAGAGTACTTACGAGCAATCAACTTTAGAAGACATCTCCACCAGTTAATCTTCTTTTGCAGAACTAGAACTCTCATGATCTGCAACTGCTGCCTGGGAATGGCATCATGATCTGAAATTTTGCATAACATAACCTTCCCAACAATGTCAGCCAAAAACCTGTACTCTTCTTCCACATCAATCTTTTTGAGATTAATTGGCTTCTCCTTCCAGAACTGCATTATCTCCAGAACATTCTTTACTTCTTCTCTTGACAATTCATATGAGTCAGTCCCAGTGGGCAGATCAAATGTTTGAGAAAGAATTTCCTCCGATATGTTGATGTCTTGACCAAAGATTGTCCCTTATAGAGAAGCACCATCTGCTACTGAAACACTATCCTTGAATTATATAAGTTCTACGTCTAGAATCTTACACCTTGAGGAGATAAGCTTTGTTAAGCCAGCAGTATGAAATAGACCTAAGATAGCCTTGAAGCTTTCGGCAGCAGCATTGAATGACTCTATGTCGATGTCAAATCCAGTGTTAACCTTGGGAGGAGCCATCTATGATTGTGTACCTGCAGGAATCAAAGAAAGCGAGAGAGGGAATATCACACAAAAGTAGGAGAACCAGTGAGCAAGAAAGCAAGGAGAGGGAAATTCGAAAGCGCAATGATCTCGACGTTATAATTGCTTAAAAGGAGATGAATCGCCACAACTTAGGGTTTAGGTTAACGCCCAGTTGATAAAACTTATTATTTGGCGCGCAAAGCTGTGTCGAGATTTTTCTAGAAACAGGACTGCGCGTGCTGTTATATCAACATTGCGTCGACTAGTATTCGATATAACTTCGAGATAGTTCAGCGGTTCTTACGTCGACATAATCCTGTTGACCATGTGTTGATTTTCAATCGACGCTACCTCAACTTTGAGTAGCGACCATTGAGTCAACACATGCGTCGATATGAACTTAACGCTGCGCCGAATTCTATTTGAATTACCCACTATGAGTGCTCCTTGACGCTAACGTCGAGTAGAAGTCGATGGTACACCGACTTCTATTCGACGCACCTATGAGTGAACAGATCCATTTCCTTAGAAAATTCTTGTTGTTTTTCCCAGCAATTATATTTATTGAAAATAGATTATAATATCAATTTTATAAACTTTAAGGAAAACTCAAGGTAGAAATCACTCCCTTGGATAAAATTTGTTCCTTATTCATGACCTACTTCTTTCTTCCTAGTCCATTTTCTCCTGAGTGGGACCCTACCTTGCCCTGCATAAATAATTCAAACATTAGAAGGAACCAAGGTTACCTTGAGCCCTTTGCTTTTACCATTGTAGGGTTCAATGAAAGAATAGAAAGGTCTTTCATGATACCCTTTGGGATGATAAGGAATGGGTTTCCCAAGACTATGTTTGTTACTTTGATACTTGAAATGGGTGTAGAATGTATCTAGGTATAACAAATCAGCAGAATGTTTTATTATCCTAGGTTTTGCTTTAGCCTTTTGGTTGTTGTTATTTGACTTCTCTACATTGTTCTTGCCTAGGGGTTTTTCTTCCCTATTCAGATTTACTTGATTAGGTTCATCTATCCTATCTGGATGACTGTTAACCTTACCCTTAGATGATGCACTCTTCTCACTTGGTTGGTATTCACTAGGTATAACAAATGACACTGGATTTTTCCAGGAAGGTTTCCTAGGTGCTTCTGTGCTAGTCGAGGGCTCTGCTCCTAACCCTAGGTGATTAAATCTCATAAAGCGATTTTCTGTGATGTCTTTGAGCTTCTGACTCCTCCCATTGAGTGAGTCATCAAAGGCCTTTGCCTTTGCTAGCTCTTCTTTCAATTTTATGTTTTCTTCTCTCAGTTTAATCAATTCTAACTCTTTAATATTAATTTCATTTGTTAGGTTTTGATTTATTAGGTGCATTTAATCTTTCTTAAGGTTCTCTAATTCAATCCTAGCTATGTCTAATTCCTTTTCTACCCTAAGATGATCAATGTAGAAATCTTTAAAACAGGATTTAAAATCATTAGAGCTAAAATCAAAATCATCAAAAACTGATACTTGTTCCTCTTCATCATCTGATGACATCCCTAGTACCATTATGCAGGCTGCTTTTGTTGCGGCTTCATCATCACTCTCAGATGATGAGGAGCTTAATTCTGCTTCAGAATCACTCCATTTTTCTGCAATGAAGCCCTTGGCTTTCTTCTTATCCTTTCTTCTGAAGGACTTCTTCTTCTCCTCTTTGTTGTTGCTTCTTTCCCTTTGCTCTTGTGGGCATTCAGGAGCAAAGTTCCCTAGCTTGTTGCAAGTGAAACATATAATCTCCTTCTTTGGAGTTTTATCATACCTGGGACTTGAATCTCTTTCTCTTCTCCTTGAGTCTTCATTCTTGACCCATTTCTTGAATATCTTTGCCAGCAGACTGAACATTTCATCTTCAGGAGTAGAGGGCTCTCCTTTAGTAGCTTTCAGAGCTAGGCTCCTTTGGATAGGAGCTGGAGTAGTTTCCCTTTTCTTCTGATTCAGCCCTATTCTTCAGTAACATCTCATAAGACTTATGCTTTCCTAGCAAAGCTTCAGTAGAGATTTATCTGTGGCATCTGGACTCTCTGATTTCCCAGATCCTTGAATCCCATAAGCTAAGGAAGCACATGAGGATTTTATCATTAATTTCACTCAAGGATATCTCCTTGTCCAAGCCTCTGAGCTCATTAATGATAATTTTGAATCTATCATACATATCAACAACAGATTCTTCAGCTTTATTTTGAAAGTTCTCATACTGCGATATGAGAAGGGACTTTTGTCCTTCCTTTCATCTAGGCTTCCTTCCACCATTCTGGTAAGAGAATCCCATATATCCTTTGCTGATTGGCATTCAGCAATCTTCTGGAAAATGTCATCTAACATTGTTGATACCAGAATATTCATGGCCTTGGCATCACATGCCTTGACCTTCTTCTCAGCCTCTGTCCATTCATTCCATGGGACAGCCTCTGTTGTTGAGGATTCTCCTGCCTTTTGTCTGCCTGGAACTGGAGGACCTATGTGAAGAACATTATAGATGTCTTCATCAATAGAATTGATATAAAGCCTTATTCTGGCCTTCCAGAGTGCGAACTTATTCAAGTTACACACTGGGGGTCTTGTAGAAGCATAATCCTTAGTACTTATTTTCTTTATAAAAATATTAGAATTAAAGAAATAAGAGTAGGAGGCCTTTTTGATCAAGGTGTTAACCTTTTAATGATCAACCTCCCTGTGATACCAATTGAAAGTGCATTGTGTGCCTCTGAGAATACTCTAGAGGGGGAGTGAATAGAGATTTAAAAATATTTCTATCCTATTTGTGCAAATACAATAAAACTCTAAGTGTTTATATTTCAACAAATCCCGCACAGAATAAAACTAAAGTGCTGAAATATGAAACAGAAAAATAGTAAAATAAATCTAAACAATATGGGACAACACAGAAAATAAACAACCAGAAGACACAAAGATTTTATAAAGGTTCCCCAAAATGTGGGTAGTCCTCTCTTCTACCACCTAGTAGGAATGCATTAACTGTGCCTGAGTCTTTTGACAAGGAGACTCTCAGAACCACTGATCTTTTGATAAGGAGATCATGAATAAACCAGGTCATTTGATAAGGAGATATTGAACCACCAGATCTTTTGATAAGGAGATCGTGAACCACTGAATCCTTTGGAAGAGGGATTCTTAAAATTCTTATACAGGTGAGAATGAGAAGGAGAAAGAAGAAGGGGGAGGAGGAAGAATTCTGTTCTCAGAATTCTTATGAAGCCCTGTTTCAAGAAACAGATTTTATTTTCTTCTACTTGATCTGCTAGTGATAAACTCCTGCTTATGATTGTGATGGTTTGCAGGAGCTATGATTGTCAGATTTTTTCTTCTTCTTTCTGATCAAACTTTGGCTGCTATATGATTATGATGATGAGAAGCCTTCAGTTGTTCTGTAGTAAGAGATGAAGAGGAGTTGTTATTTCTTCTTCGTTTGTTTTTCTATTCGGGTTCCTGAGGAGGAAGAAGATGGAGCCCTAATAGAAAACTGTTAGTCGATGGTAATGAATGCTCTATCTTTCTCTTTCTTTTCTTCACTTTTATTGTCCCTCTTGAATTTGAATTTTATTTCCCCTTCTGGTAAGTCCTCAAAAGGTATTCACCACAGGAGAATTTCTCTTTTCTTCCTTCTTTAATTCCGGACCCGCCCACCAACTATTAGCATATTTCTAAGAAAGTTTTTCTCTGTCCTATGTTAATTCTTCATTCTGTTTGAGGCAATTAAGGAGCCGTTGGAGAATGGTCTTTAGTGTTGTGGGCCATGAGAGAAGGTCCAAAAATGATAGCTGAAAAAAATTTCCTTTTCAGACTGCATTCGGCGTAGCGTCGAGTTCTCTTCCTCTATTATCGACGCACCTTCGAGTCCTTGTAAGAGCAGCTTCGAA
This sequence comes from Dactylorhiza incarnata, assembly GCA_033032865.1. Lineage (NCBI taxonomy): Eukaryota > Viridiplantae > Streptophyta > Magnoliopsida > Asparagales > Orchidaceae > Dactylorhiza > Dactylorhiza incarnata. The sequence goes on from JAWHQI010000031.1 coordinate 11,756,531, forward strand.
TTCATCCTTACTCTGATTAAACTCAGTTAGTCGACATTGCATCGATATCTTATCGACGTAACCATCAAGTTGAAGACATGGATATGAACTTTATTATCTGAGTTGAGATGAAGTCGACGTTGCGTCGACTTTAGATGGCTTCAACAGATACTTCCTTCTGCGTTGAGTTGAAGTAGTAGTTGCGTCGACTTCTCAAGGTACTTCGACAGGTCCATGTTCTCTACGTTGATATCTATTCAGCGTAACATCGACATGAATTACTTTGACAGAAGGGTTGAACCACTTGGACTTCTAGTCAGAGTAGCGTCAATATTAACTCGATGTTGTGTCGATATCTATTCGACGCAAATGTTAACTTTGTCCAAATTGTGCTTCTCTTGATATGATCTTGACACCTTAGGTTGAGTGTGACATCCTAAGACATCTAATGACCAGATTACCCTCACTATATAATGGGTAATTCAACCTAAGAGATAAAATCACTTTTTATATAATTTGTTATGTTAAATCAAAGGAGTTTTTCCCAACAGATGATGTTGTTGCTGATAATATGTTAGAGAAGAATGTTGATGTGGTTGAAGTTGTTGATGAGCAAATGAATATTGAACTTGTTGATGGGAAAATGCCAGAGGAAGAAATTGTTATTGCTAATGATGACCATATCCCAGAACTAGAGATAAAGAATGTTGATGATGTCCATGATTACATTCTAGAGCCAGAGAAACCAATAGAAACTATCTATACCATGGTTTCTCCTAGCTCTCCCTATGTATCCGAGGGGGAGCCAACTATTGAGTCTAGGTTGCTCCTATCTTTGCCAGACCCAGAAGATGGAATGATGATTCCTAATTCTCAGGGGGTGTCTACCAGTAGAGGGGAGTTTATGTCAGATGATCTACTTCAATGACCATCAAAGACCTGAATATCCTGAGAATAAGCTTGAACTGATAAATGAACTCTCAGCTAGAATAATGAGTATTGTCTTTGCAGTAAATGTAGCCTCTCATAATGCTGAAGCAGAGATTCAGAAGGTGTTCAAAATTTATCATGAAATCTAAGAGAATCCAAAAAAAGCAAGATCAGCAGCACATTTTGAGTATGTTGAAAAGATTTCCAAGAAGCTATACATTGCCTTTACTCAAATTTTTTCATCTAAAAAATAGTTAGTTGTTTTTGAACAAAATTCTAAAGATAATTGTTAAGGAATGGATTTAGAGCATGACATTATATTGGTTGTTATTATGTCACTTTAAAACTATTTTTATTTTATTTCTTCTATTATGCTGTAAAATCACTTTATAAAATTGTTAAGCTAAATATGAGAAGATTGTTGGGAAAACCCTGTGCTTTAACTTAATAAATTATTTATAAGTGATTTTACATCCTAGGATAATTACAAATGTTGTATAGAGAGGGTAATGTGGTCATATGGTCCTAGGAAGTCAATCAAGTCAAGGTCATGAGAAAGGCAAGCTGAAAAAGGAGAAGAAAATCAACCAAGGCAAATATGCGTCGACTGGAAGTCGATGTGACACTGATTGTTTGTTGACACATCTTCTCAAATAATGTTGACGCCTCTCCAAGTCAGAAGTCGACGCATACGTTGATAAGATATCGACGTAACATCAACTTTTCAGTTACGTCGATTGAGTCTCATTTTGAAGCAGCTTTCGACGCAGCTTCTAACAGAATTTGAAGTAGCATCGACATATATCCAGAATGGAAATTTCAGAGGCCTTCATTCAAATTTATTGGAAGACAATTTGAAAGTGAGGTTAGATCTTAAATTTACTCTAGAGGGGAGGTGAATAGAGTATTAAAAGGTTTTTCACTTAATTTTATAGCGAAATTAAAATAGTGATATATATATGTACTGAGTGAGTAATAAAAACAAACACAAAGAGAGCACACAGCACAATACAGAAAAATAAACAATCACAGAGGACACAAGGATTTTATAGTAGTTCCCCAATAAAACTGGGTACGTCTACTATTCTACCACCCTTGGTAGGATTCCACTACAGGTTTTTGATCAGGTTCCCTGCCACCAATGAGGTTTTGATCAGGTGCCCAAAACACCAACTGAGCTTTTGATCAGGTGCTCTAACCAAACTACAGGTTTTTTTTCAGGTGCCCTGCCACCAAAGGTGTAACTTTTGAAGGGAGTTATAACCCTTTATATAGTTGAAAGAAAACAAAATATATTATTTTTCTCTTTCAGAGAAGACTCTAATGGATCCTTGATGATGTTGAAGAGCTCCCCTGATTTGATTAGTGTTTGATGATCAGGTGAGGAAGCTTCTTCTCTAGAATGTAGTAACTCCTTTCTTCTTCTTCTACAGTTTAGATCCTGAGCAAATGATCTAGATTAAGTGTCTCAGGATGAAGATGATCTGCAGAGAAGAGTTAGCAAGCAAGATAGATAAAAAATATGTTGTTCTCTGTGTATATGCTTCTTTGTGCTTTCTCTGTATATATGTAATCTGGAGAGCTTCTCTTTTATCTTAAATTCTTGACTTAAAAAGGAAAGAGATAAAGTCTCTTTAATCAACTAGACTCATCGAGAGGATAAACTACCATCTTTAATTTAAGTTGTTCTACAACGGCTATATCATTAATTGTTCTGCAACAGCTATATCATTAATTGTTCTGCAACGGCTATATCATTAATGTGAGGCAGTGACAATTCATACAAAAGAAGGGCAGCAATATATAAATAGAAACTATTCAAAATATTGCTTTATCAGATCTGACAACATATAGAATTTTAGTCGAGCTGAGAAATGAGATTTTATAAAGCTGATAATATTTCGTCGATCTCAGCTCGAAGTACGTCGGGCTGAGCTCGACGTTTGTCGATCTGATCATTGATTAACTGTTGAATGAACTTGCGTTGAGCGCTGCTAGGTTTTCGTCGATCGCAGCTTCAGAGATATTTAGTCGATCGCAGTTTAACTTATATTATTTTCTCAGTCTTCTGTTTTAATGGGATTTGATCTAAGTTATACAAGATGTGTTATGATAGAAACTTAGATCATAAAGATGGATACTAACTCAAATCAAAACTAGGGCTCCAACAATCTCCTCCTATTTGAGTTGGGATACAGACACTTAATTTAAAACATACAGGGATCCTAATCCAAATCAAGACTGATGATCCAACAATCTCCCCCTATTTGGTTTAGGATGCCAAGCAAAAGAAATAGAATAACTCAAAGCATAAGGTATTTGTAATAGTCAGAAATCATTTCAGTAGATATTATAAAGCTTTAAGGAGATATACAGAATAAATAGATAGTAAAATTAATTGTTCTTTTGAAAACATTTAATCATAAATTACTAAATTTCTTCTTCTTTTAATTTCTCCCCCTATCTTGATTCAGGGAAACCTGGATCAAGACCCCTAGAAGAAGGGTAAATGGGAATATAAGCAATTTTGATTCCTAGATTTTGTTTCAATAGGATTCCATCAATATGATGAATTGCTACAACTGTTAATGGATTCTAAGGAATTTTTAGGATCAGAAAAACATTTCCTGATACCTTCCTTCTTACAAAATTCTCTCATCAGAAGAGATTCAAACTCATCGCCATGATCACTTCTGATCAATGCAACTAGAGTAGAGTACTCATTCTTGATGGACCTGAGAAAGTCTGTCAAAACACTGAAGGTATCTGACTTTGTTTTTAAGATAGAAAATTCAAGTGAATCTTATAAATTTTTGGTTGATTACAATTGGAGTTAAAAGATTTACAATAGGTCAAGCATTGCCTTATAGTTAGTTTTATTGTCCTTTGTACCTGATAAGTGTTTTATTGAATGTTTCTTTGATAATCATTAAAATATATGTTTGATAAACTACTCTAATTTCGTCAATCTCGGGTTGACAAAATGCAGTGATTTCGTCGATCTCTGATCATGGAATAGTTATATTTATTCTCTGTGTTCAGAGTTCGTTGAACTCTGATTCGTTGAGCTTTGATCACAAGAAAATTATGCTTGATTTCTGTGTTTGGCTTTCGGTGATCAGCGTTGGACGAAGTCATTTGATTTTGTCGATCTCTGTTCGACGAATTTTGTTGAACACAAAAAATTTCAGCAATTTCTACTGAGCCTTCTGCTACTTCTTTTTCCTTAGCAGAGAAAATTTTTATAGATGTAGCTAGTTAGAGTATTTTTCTTTTGAATATGAGATAGATTAGATGAAAATCCTAAGCCAAGTTTGCTGCCATTTAATCTGGCATTTATAGTGCTTGTGATATCCATTAGTTTGATACTTCTCCCATTAAGAGATTGTTCAAACATTTCAGCCTTAATTAACTTATTTTTCAAAGAAATAATTTGCTCTTCTGATGTTTTCAAATCTTCTTTAAGTTTAGTATTTTCAGAAGTTAAATTGTTTATTTCTGTTAACTCTTTTCTGAGAGATTTGATTTCTTTCTCAGATTTTATTATATTTGTACATAGCAATTTAAAATCTGATTTGAATTGTTCAGAAGTAAAATCAAAACTTGAAATTACCTCATCTTCATTAGATTCAAATTATGCATCTGAGTTGTGGTTTGAGCCTTTTATGGCCATCATGCAGAATTCTTTAGCTTTTTGTTCTTCTTCTTCTTCACTTAAACTAGATGATGATTCTGTATCTGAATTACTTGAGGTGGAAGAAGATTCAGCTACCATTCTTGTGAGGGAGTTCCGGATGTCTCTTGCTGAAGTGCAATCAGCAACTATTTGAAAAATGTCATTTGACATTGTTTGAGCTAATATATTCATAGCCTTGGCATCAGCACTTTTCAGCTTCTTTTGAGCATCTGTTGATGTTGGTGAAGTTGGAGGTCCTGTCAGGATAGAATTATAAATTTCTTCATCTATTGAATTCATATATAATCCAATTCTAGCTTGCCATAAAGAAAATTTATTTAAATTACAGATTGGTGGTCTGGTGCTCGAAAATTCTTCTTGTGCCATGAAAAAGTAAAAGAAAACTCTAAAATAAATTTAAGATCTAATTGATCTTTTGATTCAGGTGTTAGCCTGTAAAGAATAAACCAACCTCTGATACCAATTGAAAGTGAGGTTAGATCTTAGATTTACTCTAGAGGGGGGGTGAATAGAGTATTAAAAGGTTTTTCACTTAATTTTATAGCGGAATTAAAATAGTGATATATATATGTGTACTGAGTGGGTAATAAAAACAAACACAAAGAGAGCACACAGCACAATACAGAAAAATAAACAATCACAGAGGACACAAGGATTTTATAGTAGTTCCCCAATAAACTTTGGTACGTCTACTCTTCTACCACCCTTGGTAGGATTCCACTACATGTTTTTGATCAGGTTCCCTGCCACCAATGAGGTTTTGATCAGTTGCCCAAAACACCAACTGAGCTTTTGATTAGGTGCTCTTACCAAACTACAGGTTTTTGTTCAGGTGCCCTGCCACCAAAGGTGTAACTTTTGAAGGGAGTTATAACCCTTTATACAGTTGAAAGAAAACAAAATATATTGTTCTTCTCTTTCAGAGAAGACTCTAGTGGATCCTTGATGATGTTGAAGAGCTCCCCCTGATTTGATTAGTGTTTGATGATCAGGTGAGGAAGCTTCTTCTCTAGAATGTAGTAACTCCTTTCTTCTTCTTCTTATGCAGTTGATATCCTGAGCAAATGATCTAGATTAAGTTTCTCAGGATGAAGATGATCTACAGAGAAGAGTTAGTAAGCAAGATAGATAAAAAATATGTTCTTCTCTGTGTATATGCTTCTTTGTGCTTTCTTTGTATATATTTAATCTGGAGAGCTTCTTTTTTATCTTGAATTCTTGAAGGAAAAAGGAAAGAGATAAAGTCTCTTTAATCAACTAGACTCATCGAGAAGATAAACTGCCATTTTTAATTTAAGCTGTTATGCAATGGCTATATCAATAATTGTTCTACAACGGCTATATCATTAATTGTTCTGCAACGGCTATATCATTAATGTGAGGCAGTGACAATTCATACAAAAGAAGGGCAGCAATATATAAATAGAAACTATTGAAAATATTGCTTTATCAGATCTGAAAACGTATAGAATTTTAGTCGAGCTGAGAAATGAGATTTCATAAAGCTGAGAATATTTCGTCGATCTCAGCTCGAAGTACGTCGGGCTGAGCTCGACGTTTGTCGATCTGATCATTGATTAACTACTGAATGAACTTGCGTCGAGCGCTGCTAGGTTTTCATCGATCGCAGCTTCAGAGATATTTCTTCGATCGCAGTTTAACTTATATTATTTTCTCAGTCTTCTGTCTTAATGAGATTTGATCTAAGTTATACAAGATGTGTTATGATAGAAACTTAGACCATAAAGATGGATCCTGACTCAAATCAAAACTAGGGTTCCAACACAATTGTTGGATCTTGAGGCGCCCTTATATGGGGGGTGAATAAGGGTTTTAAAAACTTATGTTATATTTTAAAATACTTAAAATGATATGAGATTAAATTAGTGATAAACCACACAAAAAAGAGGAAATCAAGTAATATAAGTGAAAGACATGGTTTTATTAACTTGAAATATAAGATTACAAAATTTAATTTCTTATGACGCTAGAAATCGTAGGCGATAAGTAAAACCCCTTTTTGTTTTCTATCCCGACTCGTATCCCCACGAACTGGTGGCTTTAACCTATCCTTCCCCGGATACGGCCTCAAGCCGCTCTAGCCTTTCTATCCCCAGAAAGGCCTTGAGCACCCCCTAGATCTACTCCCTAGACCTAGTCACCAACACGAGGCGATTTCCTCCCTAAGTCCTACCCAGACCCAGTCGCCAACACGAGGCGAATTTACTCCACGATTGTAATGAAAGAGTTACAAACAAAACATAAAAATACAAATGAAAACTCCATATGAAGAATTCTGGAGATGGCGAAGGCTCGTTGAATATTCTCGAAGTTGAAGCGTGCGTTCTTCGCATTGCGTAAGCGTTGATCCGATCCTCCTTGAATTCTTCTCTCAAATTTGTTTGGGAGATGATGGTCCAGAAAATACGGCCCTCTCTGAGTTTCTGAAGTGCTGGAATAGGGCTCTCTTGGATGTGTGTTTGGAGAAGATGAATCCACCTATTTATAGGATTGGAGGCTAACGTTGACATTAAGGATAACGCATGGCGTTGACCCAGTATGGAATTATTTTGATGGCTCGGATCTTGAAAATAGGAAGGAGATTCTGTACTTTAGGAAATATTCATTTTAGGCAACCCTAACACTGGCGTTGAGTCTAACATTGGCGTTAGGTCAGATCATTCCTAAAGTGCTCCTGCAATTACGACTTCTTCCCTCCTTGCCATAATCATCATGATGGGAACGAGAGTCAACGCCCAGCGTTAAGTCTTAACGCCTGGCATTAGACCACATCCCTCTTTTCAGTTTGTGAGAAGGTCCAGACCAATAATGCAGCAACCTAGTGTCATATCTGTGCAAACCTACATGCCAAAAACATAATGGCAAACAAGATCAAATACAAGTAGGATTTGTTATTCTCAAATCAAAGGGATGCAGAAAACCTTGTTCCAACAATCTCCCCCCTTTTGATAATGACAAATCCAATATAGATAAATCAGATTCTTATATAAGAGAGGTGTGTTTTTAGAAATATATATGACACTAAGCAATATAGAGACAATAATAAGAATTATAGATAGTTAAGTTGTGTTCCGTCTACTTAAGTGCTCCCCCATAGTGTATACTCCCATAGACTAGATTTATGCTCCCCTTAATATAGTGAATCTTACTCCTTTAATAAATAAGATTTATCATTTTATTCTCCCCCTTTCGTTATTAGCAAAAGTGGGTGGAGTGAAACAAAACTAGAGCAAAGAAGACAAAAGTTGGGAAATAACTAAGAGAGGATTAAGAGTTTTGTTTAAACACAAAGTAAGTCGTGATCAAGCTAAGGGAGTGAGTAGCACAATGGAAAAAGATATGATAAGCGTGAACGAACGACATTCCATTTTTTATTTTACCAAAGGAATTCTACCACTTGCTTTTCAAAGTGAAATTTTTAAGAAACTTGTTGGAAGAGATACAATATAGTTTGACAAGCACAAGGGAAGAAAAAAACCTTAGAAGTAAGCATGATAAAGCATGGTAAAAGAAATACATGATTAAATTAGGAATGCGAAAAAAACAAAACAAAATAACTAAGATTAACATTTTTTTAATAGTTTGACCATTCCAACAATATGTCTAGACTCTTCACATTTGAGCATTTAACTTTGAAAATTTTCATAACAAGTAGGCAAGCATGATTTAACATATTCAAAAAAGATAATAGCTACAATGTAACCAATTCGTATTTCAAGTAAAGAAAACATTGTAGAAGTCATGCATTGCAATCTAGTGCTTTTACTTGAGTTTTTAGAGAATTATGTAATGTTGCATTAAGATCCAATTCTCATGAGTAGAAGTTTTATGAAAAACAAAGATGTGTGCATAAGGTGTTTTGATAAAAGTATACAAGTGAAATAATCAAAACACATGACATATGTAATGAAATAGTAACAACACTATTAAGATTGTAATCTTATAATTACTTCCACACATCAATGTTAGAATAAAATTTCAAAGCACATAAAAGGAGTACAACTACCAAGGTGCTTCACCCACACAATGCTCATTAAGACTTATCAGGGAGAGAAGTATTGCTTGGGGGATCACATATGCATTTTTATTAATTTTTATTTTTAGTGATCCGGTTTACAAATAGAAGTGATAAAAAAAGAATGTGTTTGCACAAGACACTTTATAATTCTTTCCTATGTGCTCAACCTCACAATTCTCATTAAGATTTATCAGGAGGGTGAGTAGTGCTTGGTGGAGTTATCTTTGGCATATTATTTCATTATTATTTTTAAGTTTGGGCCAAAGGTCTCCGAATTCACTTGTTGTTCCAAATATTACCAATATTAAAATAACAATTCTATGTGTGAAAGAAATTTATAGTTTGAAAGACGGTGTAGGTAATTTAGACATACAACTTAATTTGTTAAAAACTATTACATTACACAATCATGCAAGACTAAGATTATGAGCACATGTAGATTACCAAAATAGTGAGTGTATGAATCATTAATTAGCATAAAACATTACTCATACTTAGAGGCATGCTAGGCAATCATACACAATTTTCTATAGACTATTTTATTGCACATAATCAGATTAAGGTCAAGGCATGATAAGATAAAATAATGTTCAGGAAATTTGAAATTAAAATTAGACATTTAAGACAATCTGTAAGTGTATGCCTAATCAATTTTGACCATTTAAAACAAAATACCTAAGATGATTGCTCTTGTGAAACCTTATAGTAAAACCATAATTTTGTAAATGTTGAAAACAAAAGCAAATGACAAAAGCATATTTTTGATTATTTTGAATTTTTTGAATTTTTTGTATTTTGGAATAAAATAAACAAATTAATAACAAAATAATTTCAAAAACTGAGAAAAGAATCAGAGAAAAATCATTATAAAAATACAAGAAATTATGTAGAGATAACAGAAATTCAATTTGGCAAAAAGTTCTAACGCCTGGCGTTAAGTACTTAATGTTGGATCGGTAGGCGCCCTTATAGGGGGGTGAATAAGGGTTTTTAAAAACTTATATTATATTTTGAAAAGCTTTGAAATAATGCGAGATTAAGACAATAAAAAGTCAAGTAAGACAATTAAAATAAAGTAGAGACATGCTTTATTAATATTAAATAGGGTTTTACAAAAGTTGATTTCAATAACGCTAGAAATTGGTGGCGATGAATAATAGACTCTTTTTGTTTTCTATCCCGACTCGCATCCCCACGAACCGGTGGCCCTAGCCTATCCTCCCCGGATTTGGCCTCAAGCCGCTCTAGCCAACCCTTCCCCGAATATGGCCTCGAGCACCCCCTAGACCTAGCCTAGATCTAGTCGCCAACACGAGGCGAGTTTCCGCCCTAAGTCCTACCCAGACCTAGTCGCCAACACGAGGCGATTTCACTAACCGTTTACAAGAAATAAGAAATGAAAATAATTAAAAACTCCCTCTTGATGAACTTCTGAAGTTGGAGACGAAGATCCAATGTAGAATAAGCATTGTAGAAGCGGACTTCGTTTGGATCCGGCGTGATGAGATTCTCCTTCAGAAGTTTGCAGAACTTTGGTAGCACATCAACTTTCGGCCAAGGTAGCCTCTGGAATTCTAGCACTCAATCTCTCTCTCACTGATGTCTCTCCCGAAACGAGAGAAGAGGTGTCCTTTTTATAGCCTTAGCGCTAGCACCACCGTTAGTGGTACTATCGACGCTATCCAATTTCAGGACATATTCTGCGCGGCAGAATCTTCAATCCAAGGAAACAATTCTCTCTTGCCTTCTGTGCTCCCCGCTACCGCCTGCGCTATCGGATACCGCCATGCACTATCTCCTTCTATAAGTACTCCCAGAATTTGCGCTTAAGCAAACTTTTTGTCGATCGGAATTTCGTCGAACGCAGCTAACAGTTCGTCGAGCAAATTTTCGTCGAACGCAGTGATGAGAATTTTGTCGAGTGCCGCTTACAGTTCGTTGAACGACAGCTAGCGCCTGCGCTAGGACTACCTCCAGCGCTAGTAGGAGTGTTGGATTTGATGGCTCAACTTTGGGGGCAACCTTCTTATGTAATCCTTGAGTCATATGGACTTTGTTATCCTGCACACTTAAACACACAAGATCAAATACACATAGGATTTGTTATTCTCAAACCTAGGAGATGCGGAAGACCATGTTCCAACAAACTCTCCCTTTTGATAATAACAAATCCATTAATGATAAATCAGAGCATTAATATATAAGCATGATGAAACTTACTTGTGTGTGTGTGAGTGATGACTTAGGATAATTATCGATTTTAGCATTTAGAATTGCTCCCCCTAAATACATGCTCCCCCTAAGTGAATGCTCCCCTAATATGTAAGCTATCACATGTTAGTTTTTTTTTGATAGCATATTATATTTATCATGTTAGTTGTCCCCCTTTTATTATTAGCAAAATTGGGTAAGGAGACACCACTTAAAAGATGATAATAAAATAATGGCATGATCGAGCTTGTATAGAGAAGAAAATGATAAGGAGTTCTTAGAATACTTTTCATTGAAATAGATCAGAGTTTTGAGTGTCACAATATTTTTATAAATCAGAGTTTGTTGCATAAACAAATACAAGGTAAATGTAAAGTTGCGGAAGACTTAAAAAAATACAATCAAACATCTTTTGTAAGACATGATGATTTATAACAGATATATGAGTTCAATTTTATGAAGAAGATGTTTTGTAAATCATTGTTCAAGTAAAATCTTTAAATTCAATAATAAAGTAACCAAGCATGAAATAATGCTACCAAAAAGAGAGTACTACAATGTTATGTGAATTTACAATTTCAAAACATACAAAACATTGTAGAAAGCATGCTAGGTTAGCTAGTGCATTTCATAAATAAAGAGTAGTATAGAATTTGCATTAGGATCCAATACTCATGAGAAGAAGTGTTATATAATGATGTGCACATAAGTGTATTTTTGACTAGAGTAAACAAATGTTTTAATCAAAAATACAAGAAATACGTAAAGTAAGAGCACAATAAAACACAAATAATTTCACTTCCACACACTTCAATGCACAAACAAAATGTACAACTACCAAGGTGCTTTGCACACACAATGCTCATTAAGACTTATCAGGGTGCAAAGTAGTGCTTGGGGGATCACATATTTTATTTTATTTTAATATTTGATGAGATAAATTTGCGTTGCGCAAATTTAAAGTATTATCCACATATAATTCGATAAGGCAAGTGTACCTATCGCTTTATAGTATAGGATTTAGAAAATCAAGTGTCGTATTTTTCGGGGCTTGTTGAGTATTTCTACTCACAAAGAAGAGCTATTATTTTATCGATCGAAAGTTGGGTTTGTTTTGGAAAAACGATTTGGAGAAAATTAACTACGAAGAAAGATTATGATTAAAAGGATTAGCACTTGGTCTTGAATCCCTTTGGAATAAAATATAATTTTATAAAAGATGAAACCGCAAACTCTTATTGAAATATCATCGACCGTGGAGGTTCCCAAAATATGGTAGAGCCTCTCTCGAGAGAACTACCACCTAACCTTAGGTTGATCGATTAAGACCCCTCGGCCAGTCGAAACCCCCTAAGCTTGCTTTAAGCGGTGAACCCCACTATTGGATTTGACTCCAATCCGAAAGATTTGTGTCACCCTCTCTCGAGGAATGCATACAACTCTTTTTATCTTTGAGTGATCTCCTCGTTCGCATGGATCTCTCGATCACTAACAAACGAATCATAGATTGAAAGTCATATTCCGGACATATGAAATCAAAACAAAATAATTCAAAGATAAATCGAAGATAAACAAAACGAGAGTTTGCTAATTAGAAAGATTCAAAACAAATTTTATTTTATTCCAAAGTTCATCATGACCAAGTGCTAAAGGAAATTTAGCTACTCATTTTAGTGATGAAAACACAAGTAGAAAAGGGAAAATACATGATTAAAAACTAGAATACTTGAATTGAAATTGCAATAATAAAACTTACAACTTGAAGAAAAATTAGCTAGAACAACAAAAATTATAGACTAAAGCTGTAAGTAAACTCCAAAATCGAACTCCCAAACTTCTGGAGATTGCTGCCTTTTATAGCTGAAAAATCGGGGAGTCACGCCCTTGGTCACGCCCGTGACCAAGGGCGTGTAAGCTGCGTAATTGCTGTCATGAAAGCCCGGGACGTTGGGGAAGAGAAACCGGCAGAAATCAATTGCATGGCGGGTCACGGCCTCGGTCACGCCCGTGACAGAGGGCGTGTCTTGAACGGGTCAGGAAACGGCGGGAAACACCGCGATCAGGAGTTAATCTGGCGGTTGCAGAAGAGTCACGGCCTTTGTCACGCCCGTGACCAAGGGCGTGTAAGTTAGAAACGACGGGAATTGATTGCTGGCTGAATTGAATGCATTCCGGGCGTGGCACGCCCGTGACACTTTAGGTCACGCCCTCTGTCACGCCCGTGACAGAGGGCGTGTAATTTTAATCTGACGTGGCGGCTGACTTTTCAACTGGAATGCGCGGGGCTGGATCACGGCCGTGACAAAATGTCACGCCCTAGGTCACGCCCGTGACCGAGGGCGTGTACTTTGCGATTTCGGCAGAAATACTCCAAATATTCTCCTGATTAATCTTATGAGCTTGAAATTGCTATTGGCAGCCCAAATTACCTGAAAATACAAAAAGAAGATAAATTAGTGATAAATTAACTAAAACTAAATTAAATTAAATTAATTATTAATAAAATATTATATGAAAATAACTATAAATATAGCATTATCAAATACCCCCATACTTATTCGTTTGCGAGTCCCGAGCAAACAACTTTCCATAGGAGTAGAAAAATTTAAATACAAAAAAAGAATTTTGAACCTAAAGAGTAAAAATGCGAAGTCTTGCGCCTAAGCGTGTAGAAATTCTAGTAGAGAAAACCTATTCAGCATTAACATTAGCTTATAATTTTTAAAAGTGCGTTATAACATATTGTTATTACTTTTAAATTGAAAATCTGGTAAATCCTAAAATGATATTTAAGGAGCGGGTAGCGTGTTTACTAAGATCAATATTACACAAAATCAAAGTTCGGGATAGCCTCCAAAGAAATCCATCAATGACGATGGCCATAGGCTTGCCCTTTCACACTCTCGCCACGGCACTAGTTTAACTCATAAGCACGAATCAATAGGACTTAATTAGGTTGAAATGTGGCTTAGGTTCAAGGTGCGGATATCAAAAGATAAACGTGAATGGTTAAGGCACACTTAAAACAAAAAGAAGAGCTTTGCAAAAACTTGTATGCTAATTAATTTTTACACCCCAAATAAATTTGAAGTATAAAGGTAGGGGTCAAAAATGTACTCTGCAAAAATTTTTTTTCTCAATATATTTTTTTTTCTCATTTTTTTTCATTATTATTTTTATTTTTATTTTTTTTTCATTTTTTCTTCTTTTGCAGCAAAATGATAGCAATATTAAAAATCACCATTTTCCCAAATAAGAAACACAAGCTAGCAACAAATAAAGCTCTAAATTTCAAGCGTGCACCATAGGTAGGCTATTTGGCTTTGGTGAAAATGAGTGGGGCTTACAAAAGAAACGATAAAAAGCACAAAATGGCTAGCAACGGTTAAGATTTTATGGCTTGGAATGCAAAGGCTCAAACGAATCAAGAGATGGCCTAAATCATTTTCATGCTCATGAATCTAACTTATGCAAATGTCTTGAGAGTCGCTAGAGGCAAGTTCTAGACATCGAGAAAGAATACCCTTCCGTTCAAATTGGGTAATATTTCTCCAGTAAACTTCTACATACTCACTTAAAGTATTTTTGGATTCTACCGGTTTCAAATTAAAAGTAAAACAAAAATATTCTACGCAGTTAAAAAAAACATAAATCTAATTTTATGCTGAATAGTTTAGTCAACATGAGATCCTACGAATGCGTGCGCGTAACTAGAACACTGCACGAGTCAACAATTTTACTCCAAAATTCAAAATCTAATGAAGTATATAAAATTTTCTACAACACTATGTAAAAGTAAATCTACTAAGAATTTTGCAAACAAGTAAATATAGAAATATTAAGAAAACTATATATTTTTTTTAGAGATTTTTTTTTATTTTGTAAATATTTTTTTTATTATTGTTTTTTATTTTTTTGTTTTTTTTAAAATTTGGGTGTTGCTTTGCAATAAAACCGGCGTGAAATACCCTCCCCCCCATACTTAAAAGAAAACAGTGTCCCCAATGTTTTAGAAATAAGTACAAGTAAAGGAGAGAAAACTTCCCTGATGAAGAGCAAATCAATACCCAAGTACTCCTGAAGAAAGACATAAAGCAAAACATTTTTTTTTATATTTTTAATATTTTGGCAGGAATAAAAGAGAAATAAAACAAATACAAAGGTGCGGGACAGAAAATAAAAGATACAGACGACCAAAAATAAAAAACTCTAAGCATCATCGTCGTCGTCCTCCTGCTGATAATAAGCACGCAGATCAGCAAATTCCCGCTGCAGATGCTCCATAGAGGAAGCATGGCGCTGCTCGAGGGTATCAAAACGTGCGTCAAAATGAGTGCGCATGGACAGCTGCTCTGTCTGAATCTGATCCAAACGAGTGTGGATCCGCCCAAACTGCTGATCGAAATAAGTGGATGAGTCGGGCGCAGGGGGAAAATGCTGCTGTGGCGGCTGTGGAAACTGCGGAGCTAGAGCAACGCCACCGGAATCAGCTTCGAAATCAAGATCGATCGGGTCGCCACCCACTTCGCCAGGAACGGCCTCGTACTCGCGGCCACGCCGACGCATCAAACCAAGGGCTCGGAGGTTTTGGAATGTGATAGGCGCAGGCGTTTGGAGTGGAGACATGGGAGGAAGTGCATCCCAGAGCCCCAAACGCTTGGCCAAAAATGTAACAAACGAGCCTCCATGTAGCGCACTAAGCCTCCGATTTTCGGCCTGATGCCGGAAAAACATCGCTAGCGCCGAACCAAGATTGAGGGGGACTCGTTCGTGCATGCTATATAAATATAACAGGTCCGCGCGGGTCACCACTCCATGGCTATCGCCGCGAGCGGAAAGTGTGAAAGTGAGGAGGTAGTGGAGATAGCGTAAGGCGGGGGAGAGGAGATGACTACGCTTGGATTTTTTAGGAGAATATGGATTGGGGTCGTTACTGATTTCCACCCAAAATCCGGGAAGGTTATACTCACGAGGGAAATCAAGGGGGAGTGCGGTGTAGGCCTCCGTAAGGGTGAAGGCCTCGTCGCAGAAGCCCATGAGAACGTTGAACTGACGCAAAGGAAGAGTCTGCGAAAGCCCGCCCATTCGGAATTCAAGCACGTTGTCGGCCCCGGCCCAGTGAAAATCAAAGGAGGAGAAAAACTCCACCGTCAACTCGTAGTACGCCAGCTCCGAAATGGAGAAGAAAGGAGCCCACCCCGGAGTAGTGAGTAGATCTCGCACCGCATTCGCCTGCCCGAGGGTGGTGAGAACGTTCCAATCGATGACGCGGAAAACTCCAAATTCTTTCCCACGGAGGCGGGTACTTCGGTCTTGATGAGTGGGATGGGAAAAATTGATCATAGCCTCCGCATCAAAAGTTTCATCGGGGAGTGAAGAGGAGGATTCGCCAATGGCGTGATTTCGGCGGCGGGCGGCCATTTGGAAGGAAGAGATGAAGAATTCGGCCAAAGAAGAGAGAAAAGAAGGGAGAGATGGGGGAGAAGGTGTGGAGAAAAGAGAGGGGGAAGGGGCACTTAAATAGGGAAAAATTCAGGTGTCACGCCCTCGGTCACGCCCGTGACCGAGGGCGTGTAAGGGGCGACACGTGAAATCCGGCGTGAGGGAGGAATCCGAGGCTTGACCGGTCAAAAAGCGGATTTTTCCTAGGTCACGCCCTCGGTCACGCCCGTGACCGAGGGCGTGTAACTGGCGAAATCAAAGAGGGCAGGGAATCCAATGTTCACCGGTCAAAAATCGGGTCCCGAGGTGTCAGCGCTCAGGGTCACGCCCGTGACCATGGGCGTGACTTTGACTGTCATGGGCGTGACAGTCAAAAGGAATCTTTGACCGGGTGCGGTGAGGTATTGCGCCAGCGGGATCAGTCACGGCCGTGACCTTCAAATGTCACGGGCGTGACGCGTGTTGTCACGGGCGTGACATTTCATGTTGAGCCCGTGAGTGCCGTGATGGGCGAAAATGTTCTTCCGCTAATGTCACGCCCGTGACCAAGGTTGGTCACGCCCGTGACTTTTACGGAAGGCGGAATGGGATGCAGCTCGTCGAGAGACTCGCCAGGAAAATGAAGTGTGACGCGCCACGCCCTAGTCACGGCCGTGACTGAGGCCGTGACCAAGACTTTTTTTCAGAAACATTTTTTTTTTATAATTTTTTTTATCTTTTTTTTTTTGAAAAGAGAACTAAATAAAAATAATATCAAGGTAATAGAATAAAACGAAAAATACTAAAAATAAAGTACCGACTTGGAGAGCGAAATTTCATGCGTATGTGCGAATGACCATTATCACACAAATCTCCTCCAAACCTGCAAAAACCTCAAAATAGAATAATAACATTTTTTTTTTGTTTTTTTTCTGTTTTTTTTTTGTTTGTTTTTTTTTCATATTTTTTTTTTATATTTTTTAAAACAAGAATAAAAAAAAACTTAGAATTTTTTTAAACGGAAAATAAAATAAAATAAAACATGGGTTGCCTCCCAAGAGCGCTTTGGTTACGGTCGTTGAGCTCGACCATAGTGGCGTGCCGGTCTTTACCTCGTTCTAAATTTATCATAAAATGATGATAACGGCTTTGAGCGATGCAAGGTGGGTGAATTTGTTGCATGAATTAAAATATTCTCATACTCCATTCGGAGGAGAAGAGTGCCCTCACAAACGTCAAATATTGCTCGTGTAGTGGCCAAGAATGGACGACCAAGGATTAGAGGTATCCCGGCGTCTTCTTCCATATCAAGGATAACAAAGTCTACCGGTAAAGTAGACTCGCCAACCTCAACTGGCACATCATGAATCACCCCTATGGGTGTCTTCACGGAGCGATCAGCCAATTGTAATTTGATGTTGGTGGGGGTAGGTTCTCTTAACTGTAATTTTTGGGATAAACTATAGGGAATAATATTAACACTAGCGCCCAGATCGGCGAAAGCGTTTGAAAAATGAGTAGATCCTATAGTGCATGGAATATTAAAATTAGAATTAATATTATTAGCCCGCTCGATCAAACGAGCGGGGTAAGGAAGACGGGGTTGAAATTCTGGAAGAGGAAGAGATGATGGGGTAGGTGAAATTTCCTCTTCAAGATCGGTGTCCGAATCATCCGCAAAGGTCACCGCCAAGACATTTGAAGTTGTCGGCGGTGTTCTTTTCGGCTGATCGGTGACCATTTTTAAAAGTTGCCCCACTTGATTCTCCAAATTCCGCAACGACCCTTGTAAATTGCGGACATCCACATTATTTTTAGAAATATATTATTAACCACCTCCTCGAGAGAAGGCGGTTTAGGGGCTTGCGGTGGAAGAGATGAATTTGGAGAAGCAAAGGGAGCATTACCCGTGTTACCTTGATTACCCCATGATAAATTGGGGTGGTTCCTCCAACCTGGGTGGTATGTGTTGCCGTATTGATTGTTCCCCGGATTGAAGGGCGGCCGGTTCGGATTACCCATGTAATCCACATGCTCCGCCGCATTTTGATTAGGCTCCCAGGTAGGTGTAGAAGAGGGAGCAGTCATCCCTTCTAGTTTCTTGCTAAGTAGTTCAACCTGTAGAGATAAATTAGTAAATGAATCAATTTCATACAGCCCGGCCGGTTTATTTGAGCGCGACCGAGGTGTACTCCATTGATACGTATTCATGGCCATACTCTCTAAAAGCTCTTGCGCGCCTGCCGGTGTTTTGTTATTCAAGGTACCACCGGCGGCGGCGTCAATCATTTGACGCGTTTGGGAATTTAGGCCGTTATAGAACGTCTGAATTTGCAACCAATCAGGGATTGCATGATGGGGGCATCGGCGTAAATATTCCTTAAACCGCTCCCAAGTATCATAAAGCGTTTCCGATTCAACTTGGGAGAAAGAAATGATATCCTTACGCAATTGGGCAGATTTAGCGGGCGGAAAATATTTCGTGAGAAATTGTTCCGTCATTTGGGCCCATGTGGTGATAGATCCTCTTGGAAGAGAACTGAGCCACTGCTTAGCTTTATTGCGCAAGGAGAAAGGAAAAAGCCGAAGCCTTATTGCGTCATCGGATACCCCGTTAATTTTGAAAGTATCGCATATTTCTAGAAAACTAAAAATATGCGCGTTGGGATCCTCATCTTGAAGCCCATCAAATTGTACATATTGTTGTACCATTTGAATGATGCTTGGCTTTAATTCAAAATTATTGTTCGCAATAGCGGGTCGAACAATACAAGAAGTGGTATCCTCCAGATTAGGCCGGGCATAATAAGACATAGTCCGTTGCGCGACCTCATCCGGATTTGGATCACCCATATTAGAAGAAGTAGAAGAGGAGGAAGAAGTAGAAGAAGAAGAAGAAGGAGAAGTGTCACCTACGGACTCCTCGATCGGAGAAATCGAGCAAACCATTCGGCGACGCTTAAGATTTCAAGGACCAAATTCTCAAGAAGATCGGACGGATTCCTTCGGGTCATACACCAAAAAGAAAAACGTAGACAAGAGAGAAAAAAAATGATAAAATTAATAGAACTAAGCTTTCAAAATATCAACAATAGGTTCCCCGGCAACGGCGCCAAAAACTTGATGAGATAAATTCGCGTTGCGCAAATTTAAAGTATTATCCACGTATAATTCGATAAGGCAAGTGTACCTATCGCTTTATAGTATAGGATTTAGAAAATCAAGTGTCGTATTTTTCGGGGCTTGTTGAGTATTTCTACTCACAAAGAAGAGCTATTATTTTATCGATCGAAAGTTGGGTTTGTTTTGGAAAAACGATTTGGAGAAAATTAACTACGAAGAAAGATTATGATTAAAAGGATTAGCACTTGGTCTTGAATCCCTTTGGAATAAAATATAATTTTATAAAAGATGAAACCGCAAACTCTTATTGAAATATCATCGACCGTGGAGGTTCCCAAAATATGGTAGAGCCTCTCTCGAGAGAACTACCACCTAACCTTAGGTTGATTGATTAAGACCCCTCGGCCAGTCGAAACCCCCTAAGCTTGCTTTAAGCGGTGAACCCCACTATTGGATTTGACTCCAATCCGAAAGATTTGTGTCACCCTCTCTCGAGGAATGCATACAACTCTTTTTATCTTTGAGTGATCTCCTCGTTCGCATGGATCTCTCGATCACTAACAAACGAATCATAGATTGAAAGTCATATTCCGGACATATGAAATCAAAACAAAATAATTCAAAGATAAATCGAAGATAAACAAAATGAGAGTTTGCTAATTAGAAAGATTCAAAACAAATTTTATTTTATTCCAAAGTTCATCATGACCAAGTGCTAAAGGAAATTTAGCTACTCATTTTAGTGATGAAAACACAAGTAGAAAAGGGAAAATACATGATTAAAAACTAGAATACTTGAATTGAAATTGCAATAATAAAAACTTACAACTTGAAGAAAAATTAGCTAGAACAACAAAAATTATAGACTAAAGCTGTAAGTAAACTCCAAAATCGAACTCCCAAACTTCTGGAGATTGCTGCCTTTTATAGCTGAAAAATCGGGGAGTCACGCCCTTGGTCACTCCCGTGACCAAGGGCGTGTAAGCTGCGTAATTGCTGTCATGAAAGCCCGGGACGTTGGGGAAGAGAAACCGGTAGAAATCAATTGCATGGCGGGTCACGGCCTCGGTCACGCCCGTGACAGAGGGCGTGTCTTGAACGGGTCAGGAAACGGCGGGAAACGCCGCGATCAGGAGTTAATCTGGCGGTTGCAGAAGAGTCACGGCCTTTGTCACGCCCGTGACCAAGGGCGTGTAAGTTAGAAACAGCGGGAATTGATTGCTGGCTGAATTGAATGCATTCCGGGCGTGGCACGCCCGTGACACTTTAGGTCACGCCCTCTGTCACGCCCGTGACAGAGGGCGTGTAATTTTAATCTGACGTGGCGGCTGACTTTTCAACTGGAATGCGCGGGGCTGGATCACGGCCGTGACAAAATGTCACGCCCTAGGTCACGCCCTTGACCGAGGGCGTGTACTTTGCGATTTCGGCAGAAATACTCCAAATATTCTCCTGATTAATCTTATGAGCTTGAAATTGCTATTGGCAGCCCAAATTACCTGAAAATACAAAAAGAAGATAAATTAGTGATAAATTAACTAAAACTAAATTAAATTAAATTAATTATTAATAAAATATTATATGAAAATAACTATAAATATAGCATTATCAATATTGAAACTAGTGATCCGGTGTACTTAAGAGTAAGTGGTTTTTATTTTGAAAGAAGGATATGGTTTGCCCAAGATACTTTACTATTCTGTTGGGGAAATGATTTATCTTAACCCCTAAAAATGAGTAGAATTTAAATTCTAAGAATGAAAAATTAGTCTAAGTAAATATGCGTCGAATAGTATTCGACGCAACGTCGAAGTGTAGTCGACGTTCCTCTCAGAATGAGTCGAAGTAGCTTTAAACAGAATTCGACGTAACCTATGTCAACTTAACTCTGACTTTCAAGTCAACGCATCTAGTGAAGTCGACGTACCTTAGTCGACGCACCTTCCATATTTTCCTCTCGACGTCCAGCCAGTCTGAAATCGACGCTTCCGTTGAATAGTAATCGACGAACGTCGATTTCTATGTCAAATTCAAAACACGCCAGCTTTCATTCCTTCTTTCTATAGATCTGATTCTTATGGAATTATATTATTCTTGTATAGCCATTCTGAATTAGTCTTTACTTCTAATTGATTCTTGACTAAATTGATTAAGTTTATTATGGATATTATTTGAAATCAGAATGATCGCTTTCCTTCTACAGAAATATTGATTATGGAATCTTTTCTCTCTTACTATTTCTCTGACTGCTAATTGATTATTCTCCTATAGTATTCTTTGAATAAACAGAGCTATAAATAAGAGGGAAATCGGCAGAGAAGAAAAAGTGATCCACTCCATCCATTTGAAAAAGAGGAAAAGCTCCCAAGTGAAAAGTGAGAAAGCTGAGAAAAGTGAAAGAGTACTGCAGCAAAGAAAAAGCCTTCTTCTTCTCCTCCTTCTAAAGCCATACTGCTGCCATTTCTGAAAGCTCTCACTGAAAGAGAGAAAGGCCTACAATCTCCTTCTCACTATAGAAGAGAGATTTCTAATTCACTATACTTGTGCTTCTAATCTTCTTGCTAGGAAGAAGATTCTTTCTTGCTTTAATTGTTTTTCTTCTACTTCTTCTTATTCTTATTTCACTCTCAAATTGTGTAAAAGAGTTTTTAGAATCTCTCTTCAAAAAATTTAGTTGTAGTGGTTCTAAGAGTCTCTTTATCAAAAGACTCAGGCTGGTTCTAAGAGTCTCCTTATCAAAAGACTCAATGCAAGATAGTGAATTCCTACCAAAGGGGTAGAAGAGTGGACTACCCAAAGTTTGGGGAACCACTATATTTCTTTGTGTTGTGCTGTGATTTTCTTTTTGCTGTTACTTTCTTTATTTGCTTAATTCTTGTTGATGTGTGTGGGAAGCTTAAATCTGTGATTATTACATATATATATATATATATATTTGTTAACTTTGCACAAAGTATTTTAAAATCTCTATTCACCCCCCCCCCCCCCCTCTAGAGTATTCTAGTGAGGTTAACTGTGCACTTTCAATTGGTATCAGAGCTAGGTTGATCTAAAAAGGGTAACTCCTTGATCACAAAGATCCTACCTCATATATATATATATATATATATATATATATATATATATATTTCTAAAAACTATTTTTTTCACATGGCACAAATCAAATATTATGCTTCCACTAGACCACCAATTTGCAACCTTGAAAAGTTTGCACTTTGGAAAAACAAGAATTAAAATTTATCTAAACTATATTGATGGAGAATTATTTGATGTTATTATGATAGGTCCTCCCAAGCCATTCAAGAAGGACTCAAGTGGAAAGGTCACACAAACACTTGCTCCAAAGGCTGAATGGACAGATGAAGAAAAGAAAGCTCATGCATGTGATGCCAAGGCTATGAATATCTTAGTCTCAACTCTCTCAGATGAAACCTTCCAAATGATTGCTGAATGTGAGTCAGCTAAGGAAATATGGGAAGCTCTCACTAAAATGGTAGAAGGGAGTGCTGATGAGAGAAAAGATAGAAAGTCATTACTCATCTCTCAATATGAAAACTTCCAGAAGAAAGATAGTGAAAGTGTTGCTGACATGTATGCCAGATTCAGCCTCATAATAAATGAGTTAAGAACACTTGAGAAGGACATATCTCTCACTGAGATAAATGACAAATTGCTAACTTGCTTCCCTAGCTCTTGGGACTCAAGAATTTGGCCAATTAGAGACTCCAGAAGCCAAAATGAAATCTCAACAGATGTTCTATTGGGTAAATTAAGATCTTATGAACAGTTGTTGAAAACAAGAGCTGAGAAAGAAAAGACTCCTTCACTCTCAAAGGAAAAGAGTATTGCTTTAAAAGCTACTGCAGGTGAACCCTCTACAAGTGATGAGGAGCTGATCAGTCTACTGGCCAGAAGGTTCAAGAAGTGGATCAAAACAGAAGGATCCAGAAGGAGAGATTCAAAAACCAGGTATGATAAAACTCCTACTAAAGAGATTATATGTTACTCTTGCAGGAAACCTGGACACATTGCACTTGAATGTCCTAAAGAGATCAGTAACAAGAAAGATCTGAAAAGAACAGATCTAAAGAAGAAGAACAAAGAGAAAGGATTCATTGCTCAATCATGGAGTGATTCAGAATCTGAAGGAAGTACCTCATCTGAAAATGATCAAGAAGAGGCTAAGCAAGAGGAAACCAGTTTGATGGCTACTGAGAAGCCTGAAGATAAATCTCTGGTAAATATATTTGATGATATAGACTTCTCTTCTACTGATTTCAAAAATAATTTCAAACAATGTTGTTTAGATCAAGTCAAATCTGAAAAGGAAATAAAAGAACTAAGAAATGAATTGAACAATCTAAAACAAATGGATACACAATATAAAAACTATGAGCTCAGTCAAGAACTCTCTAGATCAGAGGAGCAACTGGATAAAATCAATACTGAAAATCAAACACAAAGAAATGAGCTAGCAAAGGCAAAAGCCTTTGAAGATTCTCTAAATGGCAGAAGTCAAAAGCTGAAGAATATCTCTGAAAATCTCACTGATAGATTTAGGCAACTAGAGTTTAATATTGATTTAGAACCCAGACCTCAATCATCCAGCAATTCTGTTTGGAGACATCCTATCCACTTCACTAGGAAGAATAATCTGATAGGAGAAAATTCACAAGAAAATCCAAAAAGAACTACTGTTTTTAATAAAAATAATTTCACTATATATGAAGGAATCCTAGGTAAATATCCTTAGAAACGAAATAAATTTACGTCGAGTTATTATCGACGTGCATCGAATTCTACTCAATGCAACTCAAATAATACATCGATTTCTAATCAACGCATACACCGAAATACGTCGACTCCCAATCAACGCAACCTCTCCTATGCTTCGACTAAAAGAGAACACAGAATGAAGGAAGCGTCGACTTCGACTCGACGCAACCTTAAACATACGTCGAATTCATATCGACGCAACCAATCTAACAGAAATATCTCCTTTTCCAAAAAGTCTTCTCTATCCATTTCCTTTTATTATGA
Source organism: Dactylorhiza incarnata (assembly GCA_033032865.1). Lineage (NCBI taxonomy): Eukaryota > Viridiplantae > Streptophyta > Magnoliopsida > Asparagales > Orchidaceae > Dactylorhiza > Dactylorhiza incarnata. The sequence continues at coordinate 11,780,971 of JAWHQI010000031.1, forward strand.
ATATTATTTCTGCAATATTACTAAAGACTGTTGGTATGATAAGCCAACACTCCTAAAGAAGAAAGGGTACTCTGAAAAACCAACTTACTCTTTCATTGAACCTTTTCCTGTTGGGAGGAAGGGACCCCAGCTTAGCAGGGTCCAAACTAATGTTTAACATCTTATGTGCAGATATATCACACATTCAGGCTGGTGTGGTACTTGGATAGTGGATGATCCATGCACATGACAGGGTACAACAATCTATTAACCAACTTTGAAGATAGACATGGACCATCAGTGACTTTTGGAGACTTTAGCTGTGGGCAAACCAGGGGCTTTGGAGATTTCAAAGAAGGGAAAGTTACCTTCAAGAATGTGGCAGTAGTCAAAGGACTGAAGCACAATCTGATAAGTATAAGTCAGATATGTGACAGTGGTAAGTATGAGGTAAAATTCACCACACTATTTTGCCATATTATTGATGTCAAGACTGGTGCCATAGTACTCAATGGAATTAGAAAAGGGAAAGTATATATAATAGACTTTAGCTCCACACCCACAGAAGTTTGTTTGTTCAACAATATTATTGATAAAAGTGAATTATGGCATAGGAGACTGGGTCATCTAAACTACAAAACCATTAGTAAACTAGCAAAGAATAACCTAGTCAGAGGTCTACCAAAGGGTAGGTACTCTAAGGATTCTCCATGTAGACCTTGCCAACTAGGAAAACAGACCAAATCATCCTTCAAACCAATTGGTAAGGATGACTCCCCCAGGATTCTCTACTTACTGCACATGGATCTCTTTGGTCCCATATCCACTCAGAGCTTAGGTGGAAAGTCTTATACCCTAGTCATTGTGGATGACTATTCTAGATTTAGCTGGGTATTCTTTCTAAGGGCTAAGTCTGAAACCCACAAGATTCTCTCAAGATTCATAAGACAGATTCAATCTGAATTCAATACTCATGTTTCCATAATCAGAAGTGATCATGGGACTGAATTTGAAAATCTGTTAATCTGTAGTTTCTGTGAGGATGTAGGTATCAAACAAAGCTACTAAGCACCTAGAACTCCTCAACAAAATGGAGTTGCTGAAGGAAAGAATAGAACCTTAATTTAATCAGGAAGGACCTTGCTTGCAGAATCAGGATTACCAAAAACCTTCTGGGCTGAAGCAGTTAACACTGCAAACTATGTTCTAAATAGAAGCCTCATACACAAAACTAAGACAAAAACTCCATAAGAGCTCCTAAACGGAAAAACACCCATTGTTAAATACTTTAAAATTTTTGGATGTGCTTGCTTTATCCTAAATAATGGGAAAAATCATCTTGCCAAGTTTGACAAGAAATATGTTGATGGAATATTTCTGGGGTACTCATCATCTAGTAAAGCTTATAGGTGCTATAACAGGAGAACTCTCAGAATTGAAGAATCCATGGACATTATATTTGATGAAACTAACATGCTATTTAAGGGGGAGGAAACTTCCACCAGTCCTTTTCCACAGGAAAACAGCAGCATAGAGACTCAGTTTGAACATCTGACTCTAAAGAACACAGACACTGGGAAAGAAAACCAGCTACAGGAACCAAGTGAGGAGTCTGAACAAGAACATGAAGAAGGTTCAGAAAAGAGCAATCAAAACCAACTCCCACAAGAGAACATGGTTCAGGAGGAACAGTTGGACAATGATCCCATTGTTAATGAGGAAGAAGAGCATCTGACAAATCCAAGCAGGACAGGGATCAATATGAAAAATCATCCACAATCCCAAGTAATTGGAGACCCCAATACTGGAGTAAGAATAAGACATCAAGTCTCCAATGGGATGATGCTCCAATGCTTCTTATCACAAGTTGAACCAAAGAAGTTTGAGGAAGCAAATTGTGATCCTCACTGGATTATAGCCATGCAAGAAGAACTAAGCCAATTTGAGAGAAACAAAGTGTGGAACTTAGTTGAGAGACCAAGAAACTACCCAGTTATTGGTACAAAGTGGGTATACAGAAACAAACTAGATTCCACTGGAGTAATTGTCAGGAACAAGGCAAGACTTGTAGCACAAGGATACAGACAAGAAGAAGGAATAGACTACAATCAAACCTTTGCTCCATTAGCCAGATTAGAAGCAATCAGACTCTTTCTTGCCTATGCAGCTTTCATGAAGATGAAAGTCTACCAGATGGATGTCAAGAGTGCTTTTCTGAATGGTGACCTTCAAGAAGAGGTGTATGTAGAGCGACCACCAGGTTTTATCAATCCCTCCTCACCTAACTTTGTTTATAGACTTAACAAAGCTCTTTATGGTCTTAAGCAAGCACCTAAAGCTTGGTATGAAACTCTCTCCAACTTCCTGATAGAAAATTCTTTTGAAAGAGGTAAAGTAGATAAAACACTTTTTTACTAGAACCCACAAGAATAAACTCCTGCTTGTTCAAATCTATTTAGATGACATCATCTTTGGCTCAACCCATCCCAAACTCTGTAAAAGAATTGCTAATCTAATGCAATCTAAATTTGAAATGAGTAATATAGGAGAACTCTCTTATTTCTTAGGGCTACAAGTAAAACAAAGCAGTGAGGGAATCTTTATCTCACAATCTAAATACACTAAAGAGTTAATCAAAAAGTTTGGTATGGAATCGGCATCTACCATGAAAACACTTATGGCAACTAATGCCATCATAGAAAAGGATGATAAGGGAAAAGCAGTAGATCAAAAGACCTATAGGGCAATCATAGTTTCCCTTCTCTATCTAACAGCTAGCAGACCTGACATTATGTTTGCCACCTGCATATGTGCTAGATTTCAGGTTGATCCAAAAGAATCCCATCTCTCCTCTGTAAAAAGAATTCTTAGATACCTAAAGGGAACACCTGAACTAGGTTTATGGTACTCTGCAGAAACCAACTTTGAATTAACAGGTTTCTTTGATGCAGACTATGCTGGTTGTAGGGTTGATAGAAAAAGCAGATCTGGTCCTTGCCAATTCCTAGGTGACAGATTAATATCATGGTTCAGTAAGAAACAAACCTCAGTCTCAACCTCAACAGCTGAAGCTGAATATATAGCTGCTGGGAGCTGTTGTTCACAAATCCTATGGATGCAAAATCAGCTTCTTGACTATAAATTGGAAGTCAATAACTCTAAAATCTATTGTGATAGTTCTAGTGTTATATCCATAGCATCCAACCCAGTCCTTCATAGTAGAACCAAACATATAGAAATCAGACATCACTTTCTTAGAGACAATGTGGAAAAAGGCAAGATAACCTTAGAATATATTCCTACTGATAGACAAAGAGCAGACATTTTCACCAAACCCTTGGATGAAACTAAGCACACTTACTTCATCAACACCTTAGGAATGCTTGATGGAAGCTTGTAAACATCATTGTTGGGCAAATCTAAAAGAGGTTAGAAAAACTAAGAGAGCACTTGAAGGTACGTCGATTACCTATCGACGCACCGTCGAAAAGAACTCAACACTGGCATTGATTTCTTACAGACAAAGATACGTCGATCCCTTCTCGACGTACCGTCGACTTGATATCGACGCAAATCTGCGAACACGTCGACAGGTCCCTAGGCTGACAAAAATTCGACGGAGCGTCGACTCTGTATCGACGCATGCGTTGACTTCATGATAAAAATTGGAAACAAATCTTTCCTTCTTCTTTTGACAATTGGATTACCTAATATCCCTTGATTTCTGTTTCCTTTTCGACGCTTCACCTTCTTTAAATAATACCTCCTATTTCATAACTCATACTCTCCCAAAACGCCAAAAACTTCATCGTCACCCTTTCTCTCTGCATCAATGGCGCCAACTCCTGTTCAATCTGCCATCATCAAAGTGATAAATGATGCCCTAGAAAACCTCCTGAATGAATTTCAAACAAGACTGAATAATTTCTCCAATGAATGTGCCGCAATGATAACCACCTGTGAAGTCAAATTGGTCGTCCTCTCCGCTTCTCTTCCTGAGCTTCATGATCTTCTTCACGAACAACATCTGTCGCCAAAAAGGTTTACATCCTTTCTGCAGGATATAAACCAGGGGGAGAGTTGCTCCAGAAACTCCTCTATTCAGATTCTATATTCTCTTAAAGCTCAGGGCTAACTCGTCTCAAATCTTCTCTAAATATTATCTCTAAGTATTAAACCAACTTCATTTTTTTACCATAGGCTCAAATCTTCTCCAATCACTCTGTTTACACCTTCAACAAACACTTTGGTGAATCTTCATCCTACCATACAGAAGGAGACCATGCTGTGGATTTAGCATTCAGAGTAGATGCCTCATATGTTCAGGGGGAGATTGTTGTAGTACAAAATACAAAATTCCAGGGGGAGGAAGAAGCAGCTACTTCTGATGACCTGAAAGGGCAAGTCTGGATTGATGTACCCCTGTGTGTGGAAGAATATCAGTATCACTCTCCTGGCTTCTCTGCTAGCTATATCAAACTCAAGACACCCCTACTTGAGGATATTCCTCCAGAAGAGATTGAAGGAGAAAAACATTCCTCAGCACGGACTACTCTATCAGAGGACATTCTGCCTCCTGTTACAGAACAAATTCCCTCTCCTACAAAAGTTCCTTCTCCACCTTCTCCTTCAAAAGAGAAAACTACATCTCCACCTCTGCCTCTACCACAACTTCAACCTCCTTCTCTACCTCCTCTACTACCTTTACCTCCATAAATGCTACCTAGGGAAATACTAAGAGGACAAATGAAAAGAAGAAGAGAAGCCATCCCTCATTGGCAAAAATTCTCCAAAGAAGAAAGGAAAGACTATGCAAAGGAAAAGAAATACAGAAAAGCTGTTAAGGAGATAAAAAGGTTTGAAAGAATGCTTAATATCACTCCTAACAGTCCTGTAAAGGAGTACCATGACCCTGACATGGAAAAGAGGCATGAAGAAATGAGAGAAAGAGAGTTGTATGAATTTGAAGCAGCAATAAAAGAGACAGAGGATAAGAGGAATATCTTGATGGAAAAGATTAAGAAGGGGATGACCAAAGAACAGATTCTTGCTGAATCTTCCATCAAACTTTCAAAGAAATTGTTTGATGTTGAAGCATATCAGAAGAAAAATCCTCAGGCAGGGCGTATCCTAGATAAAGGACAAAATCACAAAAGGGGTGTAGGGTGTTCAGAAGATGACTACATTCCCTATAAGAAGCCTAAAAGAGCAGAAGGATTAGACAAATGGCATAGTTCACCCTGGAAAGGGAAAGGAAAAGTGTTTGAGATCCCTGAGAAACAAGAATCATAGAAGAAGAGAAAATATAGGCCCAAGGTTGACAACAAGGGACCATCTGAGCCCAAATCTACACAACAGAAACCTCAAAGCATTACAATTGAAATGATTGATGAAAAGGCAGCTATTATCATTAGCAAGGGATATTCCATAAATGACACTCTCCCTGATGCTGAAAAGATCCTGGCAAAGCTGCACACAATTATCAAAAATGTTCAGGAGCATCCTGATAGAGCCAGGACCTACATTTTTGAAGCTATTGAAAATCTATCTAAGAAACTTTACTCTGCCTTTGTCAACTTCATGTATAAAAAGAAGTTCTTAGTTTGAATCTTGTGAAAGATACTTACATGTTATATGATTTCTTTCTCTACTTTCTTCTAATTACTTAACATTTTTCTTTCCTATATAAATGCCTTGCTGTGTTGATTAAAAGCTGATACAATTTCTCCCTGAATAGGGTTAAGACAAATAGGGGGAGACTGTTGGGGAAATGATTTATCTTAACCCCTAAAAATGAGTAGAATATAAATTCTAAGAATAAAAAATTAGACTAAGTAAATATGCGTCGAATAGTATTCGACGCAACGTCGAAGTGTAGTCGACGTTCCTCTCAGAATGAGTCGAAGTAGCTCTAAACAGAATTCGACATAACCTATGTCAATGTAAATCTGACTTTCAAGTCGACGCATCTAGTGAAGTCGACGTACCTTAGTCGACGCACCTTCCATATTTTCCTCTCGACGTCCAGCCAGTCTGAAATCGACACTTCCATCGAATAGTAATCGACGTACGTCGATTTCTATGTCAAATTCAAAACACGCCAGATCTCTTTCCTTCTTTCTATAGATCTGATTCTTATGGAATTATATTATTCTTTTATAGCCATTCTGAATCAGTCTTTCCTTCTAATTGATTCTTGGCTAAATTGATTAAGTTTATTATGGATATTATTTGAAATCAGAATGATCTCTTTCCTTCTACAGAAATATTGATTATGGAATCTTTTCTCTCTTACTATTTCTCTGACTGCTAATTGATTATTCTCCTATAGTATTCTTTGAATAAACAGAGCTATAAATAAGAGGGAAATCGGCAGAGAAGAAAAAGTGATCCACTCCATCCATTTGAAAAAGAGGAAAAGCTCCCAAGTGAAAAGTGAGAAAGCTGAGAAAAGTGAAAGAGTGCTACAGCAAAGAAAAAGCCTTCTTCTTCTCCTCCTTCTAAAGCCATACTGCTGCCATTTCTGAAAGATCTCACTGAAGGAGAGAAAGGCCTACAATCTCCTTCTCACTATAGAAGAGAGATTTCTAATTCACTATACTTGTGCTTCTAATCTTCTTGCTAGGAAGAAGATTCTTTCTTGCTTTAATTGTTTTTCTTCTACTTCTTCTTCTTATTCTTATTTCACTCTCAAATTGTGTAAAAGAGTTTTTAGAATCTCTCTTCAAAAAATTCAGTTGTAGTGGTTCTAAGAGTCTCCTTATCAAAAGACTCAGGCTGGTTCTAAGAGTCTCCTTATCAAAAGACTCAGTGCAAGATAGTGAATTCCTACCAAGGGGGTAGAAGAGTGGACTACCCAAAGTTTGGGGAACCACTATATTTCTTTGTGTTGTGCTGTGATTTTCTTTTTGCTGTTACTTTCTTTATTTGCTTAATTCTTGTTGGTGTGTGGGGGAAGCTTAAATCTGTGATTATTACACATATATATATATATATATATATATTTGTTAACTTTGCACAAAGTATTTTAAAATCTCTATTCACCCCCCCCCCCCCCCCCCCCCCCCCCTCTAGAGAATTCTAGTGAGGTTAACTGTGCACTTTCATATTCTTTCCAAGGTGCTCAACCTCACAACGCTTATTAAGACTTATCAGGAGGTTCAAGTAGTGCTTGGTAGAATAATCTTTGTCACTTTATTTTATGATTTTTGTTTTGTACAAAGTTCTCCGAATACACTTGTTTTGCAAACCAATATAATTTATGAAATCATAACCACTTTTCTTAACTTTTAAAAGTGCAAATAAAAGTAGTGTAGGTAAGATGCTTGTGCAATTTTAATTCATTGTACTGAAACAAAACATACACAAGCATTCTTAGACTAAACACATATGTAGACAATGCCAAAAATAAGTGAGTGAATAGAGATCATTATCAAACATAAATCATTTACTCATACTTAGAGGCATGCTAAGCTTAGTTCTACACAACTTTTAAAAGATACTTAATGCACATATGAATAGATATATCAAGGCATGATGAAAACAATGTTCAAGGTAGATTGAAAAGATAAATTGTAACATTATAGAAGTTCTAAATAATAGATTAAATCATGTTTGATTTTCATAGGAAAATCCATACAGTTTTTTTGTTTTGATAGTTTTAATGTTATATATTTTTGTATTTGATTTTTGGATAACCAAATAGACTTTAAACAAAAAGGCAAAACATATTTTTTGTAATTTTGCTTTTGTATTTTTGTATTTGTTTTTTGGATAAAAAATAGACTTTAAACAAAAAGGCAAAACATATTTTTGTAATTTTGTTTTAGTATTTTTGTATTTGATTTTTGCATAAAAATAGACTTTAAACAAAAAGGGCAAAACATATTTTTTTGTAATTTGGCTTTTGTATTTTTGTATTTGATTTTTCAAAAATGAAATATAATCAGCAGTGCAAAAAGAAATAGTACATATAGATTAATATATTTTTAAGAAATTTTCAGAATTTTAAAAAGACAGAAAAACGAATAAGTGCGCTAGCGCCGGAAACAGTACACAATTTTTTATGATTTTGAAATTTTTAATTGTTGATCTTGATTAAGTGTCCCAATAGAAGTTTTATGCTGAAATTTCAGAGTTTTAGGAGATGTTTTCGATGGTTAAAATTACAAAAATTGCGTTTGTGAATGTGTTTTAACTCGAAAGATCTAGGACACCTAACTCAAGTCGTAATAAACGAAATCTTGCATCACTAAGTGGTACATACAGTGGAGAATAAATTTAGGAATCATATAGAATTTTGTTTTCTTAAAAAATCAGAAATGTGCGATATCGCCTGCGCTAGCGATAGTGCTGGCGCTATTGAGCCTTTATTTAAATCCCCTTTACTCTTTCATTTCGGCCATTTCAATTGACTCTCTCCCGAAAAACCCTAGAGGACGACCCAGCCCATGCGTAGATCTGAGGTAAAAACTTCATCATTTCTTGTGATTTTCTTTTTAAAACTTGATTTTGATGTTAGAGATGAAGATATTTGAGGTTTTTAGGTGGTTTTAGAAACTAGATCTACAATGGTTGATTCTTCTCTTCAAGATTTTTGTTTTGCGTTTTTATGAGGATTTTGGTTTTGATCTTGGTTTGGATTATGTGGGTTTCTTGGATCTAGCAAGTTAGAATTTGAAAATATTTTATTTTAAGGAGATTATTACCATTTTCGATTAGAAGACTGGTGTCGGCACTACAGTAGGCGCTATTGATAACGCTGGGCGCTATTGATAGCGCTGGCGCTAGTGATTGTTGCTTAGTTTTAATTTTTCTTGTAATGTGGCAGATGGCACCTGGATTTAAAGGGAAGAAAAGTGCAGAGCTGGCCGTGGAAGCAGTAGTAGTGGGTGTTCTTTATATAGTGGAGTTTGACATGCCTCGTCACCACCATATTATGCAGTTATTTGCTGCCTCCGAGGTGTTGAATTTATTTTCTCCTGAAGGGTTTTCTTCAGAATTAGTTCGAGAGTTCTATACGCACTTTGAGAACCCATCGCAGACAGAGCTGGATGGAGGAGTGCGGTCTTTGGTGCAGGGTCACGTGGTGACAATTACTCATGACCAACTAAGGAATGTGTTTGGATTGACACAGCATCCAAATCATTTGGAAATTGTTGAGAAGTTTAGAGTAGATAGAGATTGGACTCAAGTGAATATGGTGTTGCATAATAGGGAATGCAGGAGTCTAATCTCCTCAATGTCGTCACTCATAGTAGACGCCTTGGTCGTTCAAGATGTACTACGACACACAATCCTGCTGATGTTGGGTGATACAGCAAAAGTCACTGCACAACTAAGTTATGTCACCTACTTCATTCTAGAGGAGGAAAAATTTGATGTGGCAAATTTGTTACTTTCCTTGATTCGCTATTCATACAAGTTGCGGCATCTATCCCGTCAGAGATATAACAACTTGCCACTGGGTGGCATCATTCAACGGATTATTCAGGTGATGTATCCTTCTATAGAAATGGGTTTTTACTTGATAGATTGCTTTCCTCCGATTTATAGTACTTCACACTTACGAGCTACATCCCACCCGGATGAGCCATCGTCGTGTGCTCGACCATCACTCCGGCGACGAGCGTCATCTCGAGGGGCTCGAGATGATTCATTTGAGTCTTTTCGAGAAGAAATGGGAGAGCGGATGACAAGAGTGGAGAAAGATGTTTCTGGTATAAATAAGATGGTGAAGTTCATGATCAAGGCATTAAAGCTAAAACCATCTACACCGGAGCGGAGGGAGTGGGACAGTCCAGAATAGGATCCACCCCATCATTAGGTTCGGAGGACTCGCAGAAGACAATCCCCAAGTCCTAGTGTGGAGGAGATAGATGAGGAGGAGTAGTGGAGTAGGACGGTCCGAGGGGAACAAGTTTTTTTTGTTTTGTAATAATACAGGCATTTTGACACATGTTCTTGGATGATTCAATGTTTTTATCTGATTCCTCTAGGTAGTCTTTAAAGGTTTTGTTATACATATTATTTATGAATTTTGAAGTCATGAAATGGAGATTTTTAGGCAATTTTAATATCATATGTAGCATATTTTAAAAACTTATGGTTAGAGATTTTAATACCACAAAGTAATTTTGAATTCAATTATTGATAAATGATATATATATATATGTAATGAATATAAGAATAGTAGATGGTTCACAAAAAAATAAAATATGATTTTGAGTTTTGATTAATTTGATTTATAAACTCATTAAGTTAAAGCATATCATGAAGTAGAATAATTGATACTTTATTTTTATTTTTATTTTATTTCTACTTCATGCATTTGGTGATACCTAATGAGTAAGAGATTTAGGGATCCAAAGGGGACCAAGAGTGGTAGTTCCTTTGGGTACCCAAATATATCGTGTAGGTTTGTGGGTAGATATTGATGAATGGGTCCTTTCATGTGATGTTAATGTTTCAGTTTTAGTTTTGGGCCTCCATTCAAACTTTGGTTTAGTGTTATTCTTATATGTGAAATTTCAATTGTGATAATCTTTATATTGATGATTATTGATGGTATTTTTCATAGGAAAGTAGTGAGCATTTAATTTTATGTTGGGAGAAGATTGATGTTGTAAGTGATAATGATGATAGTATTTTGGAATTTCATTTTCAATATTTTGAAGTTTTTTATTTCAATTGTTTGGTTTATTCATATTTTGAGATATCATATTTAACTTGCTTTTGGAGTTTGCTTGATATTGAGAATTTTTCTTTAAGATTTCCTTAAGCAAGATAATTTTAGTTTCTAATTCATTGTTCTTAAGTTTCAAAATATGTCTAGCTTTATTATACGTAATTGTGCTATTTGTAAGAGTAGAAACAATTGAATCAATATGGTTTTGGTATTCATTTTTGTATTCCTCAAATGTTTTGATGAGCAAAACTATGCATGCAAACGACAACGGCAAGTGTACCGTGTCGGATGTAGTATAGGCTTTATAAAACCAAGGTCGTATAAAAATCCGGACATGTTGATTACTCTTACTCAAGACGATCTCTATTGTTCTATCAAATAGAACTTTGATTTGATTGCAATAAGAAAAGTAAATTACTAGAAGATTATAACTAATGAAAAGAGAGGTGGACAAACTAGAAGAATGGACGAATAAAAACAACAAATTTTATTAGTTCAAGAAAAGAGATTACAACTATTGAAACAGAACTTACAAGTGCAAATAAAAATTAAAGCTGGAATACTTGAAAATACGGAAATAAAGCAAGAAAATGGAGGCTTGGACTTCGATACAATGTCCCTTGATCATCAGGGGTAGCTGCCTTTAAATAGCTGAATAATAATATGGTAAAAGGCGTGATTGAAGCAGCAGTAATTGCTGGCGGGAAGCTTTGGCGGAAAGCTTTGGCGTAAGTATGGTAATAGGCGTGATTGCTGGCGGGAAGGAGGTGCTGCTGCAAGCTGGACATTGGAGGAGGCGTACATGGATTGTTGACGTGGCAGAGCTTGGGCGGATTGCTGTTAAAATTTCATCGAAGCAGTTCGTCGACCTCACGCGCGTTCGTCGATCGGAGGCAGCCAGACGAGAGTTCGTCGACCGCAGTTCGCCAGGCTGGAATTCGTCGAGCGCAGTTCGCCAGACGGGAATTTGTCGAGCGTAGTTCGCCAGACGGGAATTCGTCGAGCGCAGTTCGCCAGACGGGAATTCATCGAGCGCAGTTCGCCAGACGAGAATTCGTCGAGCTCCCGCAAAATTCGTCGAACGCCCAGAAATTCCAGAAAATCTGAAAATATAAGATAAGCCTACGTTAGACTATAGAATAGAAAAGATTATTACTTTAAATGAGAAAAACATAGAAGCTATATAATTTCGTAACAAAAATACATTAAACTTATACTAAAAAATGAGTAAATAAATTACTCATCAAACACCCCATACTTACTCGTTTGCTAGTCCCGAGCAAACAACTTTTCATAGGAGTAGAAAAATTTAAATACTAGAAAAGAAATTTGGGCTCAAGGAATAAAAACGCGAAGTCTTACGCCTACGTGTAGAGATCCTAGTTGAAAGATCTATTCATCATAATGATTAGCTTATAATTTTCAGTAATGTGAATTAACAATTTGCTTTTACTTTTAAATTGAAAGTTCGGCAAATTCTCGAATGCTATTCAGGGAGCGGGTAGCGTGTTTTCTAAGATCAATATTACCCAAAATTGTGTTTCGGGATAGCCTCCAAAGAAATCCATCAATGACGATGGCCATAGGCTTGCCCGGTTGCACTCTATCCACTACACAAGTATAATGTTATAGCTTAAAGAAAAAAAGGGCTTTCATTAGGAATGAAACTTGGCTTAGGTATATGATTTGGATTTGGAAATCAAAAAGATAGAATATGACGGCTAAGGATCACACTAAACCAAGGTGAGAGTTTCCCAACATTATCAAAAATTTAAACCTCGCATAAGAGTTGTTATGAAGCAAAACTCTCATATTTTTCAAAAATGAGGCCATGAATACTTTTTTATATTTTTTTTCACAGTTGGCCAATAATTTTTCATATTTTTTTTATACCCCTTTTTTTTCTTTTCATAATAGCTCCGAATAAGAAGTTGTAATTTCCTTATTTTCACAATTGAACCCATTGCAGAATTTTAATAAATCTCAAATATTTAGTGTGAACATGGGCTGGATGTTTTGGCTTTGGTGAAAATGAAAGGTGGAGGTAGCAAAGGGAATAAGGTAAGGCCCAAAGTGTTTAAGCAATGAAAAAAAATTTAAAAGGTGGGCAAACATGCACAAATGATCAAAAGGTGGCCTAAATCACTTCTAAAAACTATGACAAACCTATGTAAATGCTTCGAGAATCGCTAGAAGCAAGTTCTAGCCGTCGAGAAAGAATACCCTTCCGTTCAAAAATGTGTAATATTTCTCTAGTAAGCTTCTACATACTCACTAGAATTTATTCACAGATTCTACCGGATTCAAGGTAAAAGTAAAACAAGAATTGTTTTTTCGCAGTTAGAAAAACATAAATCTAATTTTATGCTGAATAGTTAATTTGACATAGAATTCTACAAACGCGTGCGTTTAACTAGGAACACTGCATGAGTCAACAATTTATTCCAAAATTCAAATCTAATGAAGTATAAAATTCCCTACTACACTAAACAAAAGCAAATCTACTAAGGATTTTGCAAATGAGTAAGTATAAAAATTCAGCAAAAAAAATATTTATATAATTTTTTCTTCTTGGACTTCCCAAGGTCAACCCGGTGAAGGGCTCGCAATGTACTAGAGGCTGTGATGGGAATTCAAGCCCAAAGCATCCTTTCCAAGAAATTTTATTTTTATTAGATAGAAAATATTTATATATTTTTTTTTAATTTTTCAAATAAATAGAAATTCAAAGAAAGCAATGCTACACCCCCATACTTAAAATTAAACATTGTCCCCAATGTTTAAAACTAAGTATGAAGAACACTTGAAAGAAAAGAAACTTTAAGAAAAATACATAAAATTTAAGATTAGCAAGGGGTGCCTCCCAAGAGCGCTTTCTTTTTCCCGTCTTTAAGCTAGACGGTTAGTGTTAGGAAAAAGGAAAATAAAAAGAGAAGTGGACAGGCAACTCCCCTAATTCACGCGTAGGTGAATGTGCCGGCGCCAGTCGCACAGCTCCCCCTTCGCTTAACATGTGATTCTTCGTTTGTCTTTGATTTTGAATTTGCAAATCACCTATACATACCTGAGGCGATTTGAAATATACAGATGAGCGGCATATGGATCGTCGATTATTTGGGGTAGCAACGGCTCATCTTCAACCTGAAAATTGTTAGTGTATAAAGAATCACAAATAAACGATTCGGATAATTTTTCGCAAGGAGGAGGCACGCGCGAAAATATAAAATTAAGCTCCGGTTGTTCCTTTTCTAAAATAAAATTTTTATTAGAGAAATCTAGTGTATTACCAAGCGGGATAAAATTTTCGGACACAATATTTTCATGAATTTCCGGTTGAATTAAAATAGAAGAGATTTGCGAAAATTCATGATAAAGAAAAGAAGATCCGGGTGAAGTAGGGGAAGAAACTTGTTCTTCTTCTATTTCATCCGGGGTGCCCAAAACATTAAGAATTCTTGGTAAGATAATTTTTCTTCATATTTGGGAAAAGAAACTATGGGAGTACATGAGCAATCATGTTCCTCCATAACTAAATTTTCCAAAGACTAGGAAAAAACACTAGAAGAAAGAAAATTCTCATCTAAATTCTGGGGTGGAGTATCAAATTGAAAAAGCAGAAATTCCCCAAAATTAGAGTAAGAAAATTGCGGCGTAAAAGAAGATGAACAAGAATTCGGATCGAAAGATTTATCTTCATCTCTCTGAGAGCTATCTGGGTGACTTTGCCACCAAGAATAATCTACTTCGGGACTAGAACACAAATTATTAGAGGCCGAAAAATTATTCTCGTGAAAATTAGAAAATTTATTTTCCTCTAAATTTTGGGGGAAGTAACTATTTGATTCTGCGGAATTTCCCCCAAATTAGAAAATGAAAACTGCGGTGTATAAGAAGAAAAACAAAAATTTGTGTCTAAAGATTTATCTTCGTCGCTCCGAGAATTATATTGGTGAGCTTGCACCAAGAATAATCAACTTCGGAGCTAGAAGAACAATTATTAAATGCCAAAATTTTGTTCTCATTAAAATTAGAAAAATTATTTTCATCAAAGTTTGAAAAATTATTTTCATTAAAAGATGAAAAATTATGATCGTAATTATTATCAAAATTATTTGCATAATATTGAGGATAAATATTTTCATAATAATTATTTTGAGCATATGAATGTAAATAACATTCCTCACTTTGATGAGGCACATTACAATAATAACAGCAATTTTGGCGTTTTTGTGCCGCTTCCAAAAGATATACTTGGCTTTGAAGCTCGGCAACTTTTACGGCCAATTCAAGAGATTACATAATAAAAAATAAAAAGGAAACAACCATTACTCAAATGAATGGAATTTTAAAAATATTTTAATTATATAATTTTTTTTTTCAAAAAGCGGGTTAAATTAGTCCCAAACTTTCCAAGGTCAACCCGGTGAAGGGCTCGCAAGGTACTAGAGGCTATGATGGTAATTCAAGCCCAAAGCGTCCTTTCCGAGAATTTAGATTACGCTTTTTAAGATTTTTTTTAAAAATTTTAAAGAGAAGGGGGAGAAGAAAGAGAACGATAAAATCAATAGATATTCTTTTTTGAAATATCAACTCAGATCCCCGGCAACGGCGCCAAAAACTTGATGAGCAAAACTATGCATGCAAACGACAACGGCAAGTGTACCATGTCAGATGTAGTATAGGCTTTATAAAACCAACGTCGTATAAAAATCTGGGCGTGTTGATTACTCTTACTCAAGACGATCTCTATTGTTCTATCAAATAGAACTTTGATTTGATTGCAATAAGAAAAGTAAATGATTAGAATATTATAACTAATGAAAAGAGAGGTGGACAAATTAGAAGAATGGACGAATAAAAACAACAAATTTTATTAATTCAAGAAAAGAGATTACAACTATTGAAACAGAACTTACAAGTGCAAATAAAAATTAAAGCTGGAATACTTGAAAATACGGAAATAAAGCAAGAAAATGGAGGCTTGGACTCCGATACAATGTCCCTTGATCATCAGGGGTAGCTGCCTTTAAATAGCTGAATAATAATATGGTAAAAGGCGTGATTGAAGCAGCAGTAATTGCTGGCGGGAAGCTTTGGCGTAAGTATGGTAATAGGCGTGATTGCTGGCGGGAAGGAGGTGCTGCTGCAAGCTGGACATTGGAGGAGGCATACATGGATTGCTGACGTGGCAGAGCTTGGGCGGATTGCTGTTAAAATTTCATCGAATGTAGTTCGTCGACCTCACGCGCGTTCGTCGATCGGAGGCAGCCAGACGAGAGTTCGTCGGCCGTAGTTCGCCAGACTAGAATTCGTCGAGCGCAGTTCGCCAAACGGGAATTTGTCGAGCGCAGTTCGCCAGACGGGAATTCGTCGAGCGCAGTTCGCCAGACGGGAATTCTTTGAGCGCAGTTCGCCAGACGAGAATTCGTCGAGCTCCCACAAAGTTCGTCGAACGCCCAGAAATTCCAGAAAATCTGAAAATATAAGATAAGCCTACGTTAGACTATAGAATAGAAAAGATTTTTACTTTAAATGAGAAAAATATATAAGCTATATAATTTTGTAACAAAAATACATTAAACTTATACTAAAAATGAGTAAATAAATTACTCATCATGTTTCATCCATCTCTTCAATTTCAATTTTATAACTTTTGCATGTAACACAGTCACCTTTTAAAGATGAATTTTCTAAAGATAATTTTTCATTATGTTCTTTTATACAAATAATTTCTTTTTCAAGTTCCTTGAGTTTTTCCTTAATATTATTACAATCAAAACAAGGTTTTGTGTTTTCAAGTAAAGGACAAGATGGTGAAACCACATCACAATTTGATTCTAAATTAACATTAACTTTTAACCTCTTATTTTCTAAACGTAAATTTTTATTAGTAATTTTCAATTTCTTGATCTTACGTTTAGCCGTTTTTAGTATATTGAAACTAGAGATGGAAGTTATCACACAAGAAGAAGATTTAGACTTTCTTACAGTGCTTTTGGTAGAGGCAAAATGTGAGGAGGAAGTTCCTTCGTTATCTTTTAGGCCTTCCTCCATCATAGATGAATTTTCATCTTCTTTTTCTCTTGATGTATTGCTCTCTTTTTCAAAGTTAGTTTCCATGGCTTTGCTACGAGAGAGATCTTCTTGAATAGTAGTGGATGCCTGTATGTTTTTCTTGTTAGAAGACAGGATCGGCCTCCACCCGAAGGCGAACTCCCGGCCGGCCCATCAACCAGGGCGTGCAGCCCACCGTCCCAACCCATCTCCGCACCCGATCGCATCGTGCGATCCTCCTAGCATGCGGCGGGGTGTTGAGGCCAGGGATCGAGACCTCGACCTCCTTTCATAAGAGGGTCCTAAGAATACCTCCTATACCCAACTGCGCTGCAGCGCAGATGGGTTGGGATGGTGGGCTGCACGCCCTGGCTGATGGGCCGGCCGGGAGTTCGCCTTCAGGTGGAGGCCGGTCCTGTCTTCTAACAAAAACCGGTTTTTCTTAGAAGACAGGACCGGCCTCCACCCGAAGGCAAACTCCCGGTCGGCCCATAAACCAGGGCGTGCAGCCCACCATCCCAACCCATCTCCACACCCGATCGCATCGTGCGATCCTCCGGTCATGCGGCGGGGTGTTGAGGTCAGGGATCGAGCCCTCGACCTCCTTTCATAAGAGGGTCCTAAGAACACCTCCTATACCCAACTGCGCTGCAGCGCAGATGGGTATAAGAGGTGTTCTTAGGACCCTCTTATGAAAAGAGGTCAATGGCTCGATCCCTGGTCTCAACACCCCACCGCATGTCGGGAGGATCGCACGATGCGATCAGGTGCGGAGATGGTTTGGGATGGTGGGTTGCAAGCCCTGGTTGATGGGCCGGCCGGGAGTTTGCCTTCAGGTGGAGGCCGGTCCTGTCTTCTAACATTTCTCCTCCTGTGTTTGTTCTATACCTGCGAGAGGAAAATCATACATTTCTTCAAGAAATTGCCATACTTTGTATGCACTAGAAAAACAATATATTAATTTGAAAATTTCATTTGATAGAGCACAAAATAAATAATGTTTGGCTTTTGCATTTAGTTGATGTTCCTTTTTATTTGATCCATCCGCAGGTCTTACAATGGCTAAATTTCATACTTCGACATCTAAAGTCTTAATAAATTTTTCAATTAAAATTTTCAATCCTTTATAATTTGTTCCTTCAAATAAAGGTGGTTTAAGAGATATTTCTTCTTCACAGAAATTTTCCCCACTAGTAGAAGTGAGATCATGAGACGCCATTATTCCCTGGTTGTTAAGCCGATTGGAATAAAACCCGCTCTGATACCACTTGTTGGATCGGTAGACGCCCTTAGAGGGGGGTGAATAAGGGTTTTTAAAAATTAATATTATATTTTGAAAAGCTTTGAAATAATGCGAGATTAAGACAATAAAAAGTCAAGTAAAACAATTGAAATAAAGTAGAGACATGCTTTATTAATATTAAATAGGGTTTTACAAAAGTTGATTTCAATAACGCTAGAAATCGGTGGCGATGAATAGTAGACTCTTTTTGTTTTCTAAACCGACTTGCATCCCCGCGAACCGGTGGCCCTAGCCTATCCTCCCCGGATTCGGCCACAAGCCGCTCCAACGAGCCCTTCCCCGGATATGGCCTTGAGCACCCCCTAGACCTAGCCTAGATCTAGTCGCCAACACGAGGCGAGTTTCCGCCCTAAGTCCTACCCAGACCTAGTCGCTAAAACGAGGCGATTTCACTAACCGTTTACAAGAAATAAGAAATGAAAATAATTAAAAAATCCCTCTTGATGAACTTCTGAAGTTGGAGACGAAGATCCGCTGTAGAATAAGCGTTGTAGAAGCGGACTTCGTTTGGATCCGGCGTGATGAGATTCTCCTTCAGAAGTTTGCAGAACTTTGGTAGGTCATCAACTTTCGGCCAAGGTAGCCTCTGGAATTCTAGCACTCAATCTCTCTCTCACTGATGTCTCTCCCAAAATGAGAGAAGAGGTGTCCTTTTTATAGCCTTAGCACTAGCGCCTGCGCTAGTGGTACCTCCAGCGCTATCCCATTTTAGGGCATATTCAGCGCGGCAGAATCTTCAATCCAAGGAAACAATTCTCTCTTGCCTTCTGTGCTCCCCGCTACCGCCAGCGCTGCGGATACCGCCAGGCACTATCTACTTCTATAAGTACTCCCGGAATTTGCGCTTAAGCAAACTTTTTGTCGATCGGAATTTCGTCGAACGCAGCTAACAGTTCGTCGAGCGAATTTTTGTCGAACGCAATGATGAGAATTTCGTTGAGCGCCGCTTACAGTTCGTCGAAGGACAGCTAGTGCCTGCGCTAGGACTACCGCCAGCGCTAGTAGGAGTGTTGGATTTGATGGCTCAACTTTGGAAGCAACCTTCTTATGTAATCCTTGAGTCATATGGACTTTGTTATCCTGCACACTTAAACACACAAGATCAAATACACATAGGATTTGTTATTCTCAAACCTAGGAGATGTGGAAGACCATGTTCCAACACTTAACGCCCAAACAGAACACCTTTATTGAGATTTTTGAAAAAAAAAATTCTCTTGAAATAGGTAGTATGTATATAGGCCTTCTTAGTGTAAAATTTTAGAGAATTTGGAGAAGATTAGAAGGCAATTTAAACATATTTTTGGGGGTTTTCAAATGGTTTTTATATTTTGTATTTGATTTAGATTTTTTGTGAGACTGTAGTTGGACTTAGCAATTTATAGTGGATATTCGACTTCCCAAGGTCTACCCTGTGAAGGGTTCGCACCGGTACTAGGAGATGTGATGGGGTGACTGTTGAAATTTTGAAGTGAAGTGGAGACTGGGCGGTCTGTTTTTGGGAGACCGCCGAGACCGCGCGGCCTGTGCTTATTTTCTGCCGGTCTGTTCTGGCGGACTGCTGGTTCTTTCGGCTTGTTCTTTGTAGCTGCGGTCTGTTCCCGAGCTGGTGTGCTGGTTGGCCTATCTTCCTTGTTGGAAAACCGGGCGGTCGGTTCTTATGTGTGACCGCCTGTCCGGGCGGTTTGTGCTTGGCGATCTGGAGACTTGTTCTAAGTCGTCCAGTTGATTCCTGGTTTGCTCCTGGTGGTCTAAGGAAGGAGTACCTTTGTGACCGCGCAACTTGTGCGCGATCTCGTGTTCGCGCGACCTGTGCGTGATCTTGTCTGCGGATCTGCGTCTTGGTCAGATAATCTTCCAAGTGGTCTGATCGCGCGGTCTGTCTTTTGAGACAGCTGGCGATCTGACGGGTGGTGACTGTATCCCAGTTTATGCGGTGATGACATCCATCTACCCGCCTATAAATAGGGGTGCATAGCCCGTCATTCATAACGAGAACTGTAAGAACTGAGCCTGGGTTAATTCGTGCGGTCTCACTTTGAGGTTGGGCGGTCTCGGAAGCGAGTTGACTGTTTGTTGTGTTCGCAGGTTTGCGGTCAGCAGGTTGCGGTCTCCTTCCTTGGAGATTCCCAGCGGCTTGAATAAATAGTTCGGCAGCGGTCAGTCTGCGAACTAGTTTATGTTCGTTCTTGTGCTGTTCGCAGCGAGCTCAGCGATCGGGCGACCTTCAGTGGTTAGGCGATCTGAGTTGCAGTCTGGCGACAGCTTCAGTTCTTCGTTCCAATAAAGCTCCAGTTCGTGCGGTCTGAGGTGGCGGTCTTGCAGTGCAGGTGGCTTGTCTGTTTTCTGTTCGCGCAGTCTCAGGACAAGCCGGGCGACTTCTGGAGTCGAGCGGTCTGTGCGGTCTCAGCTTGTCTTGCCGCCAGATTTGTTTTGGTGTGTTTTGTTCTTCTCGTCTCCGTGATTCTTATGAATCATGTCTCACCATGTATGTCTCGCACTGTAAATGAAGTTTGTGATTCAATAAAGTCTCTTGTGTTGCTGTGTGGTATTGTGGTTGTTTGGCTTTAACTCAGTTGATGCAACTCCTGCTTACTCCTAAACGATTCAAATCAAAAAATTTTAACATGGTATCAGAGAGAGGTTGTTGGAGTGGATAAGCAGTGATCAACTTGAGTTGCCATCATCTTTGTGAAGAAGAGACCACTTAGATTGCCATGGAAGGCGGATTCGCAAGAGGGCTTGGTATTGAACTCCTTACTTCGACTAACTATAAGAAATGGAGGTCGTGTATGGAGAGTTATTTACTTGGCGAGGATCTATGGGAGATAGTTTGAGGAGAAGACACGCAAGAAGTGTTTTTAGTAGGAGATAATATGGCAGAGGTGAGACTTTGGAGGAGGACTAATGCTAAGGCAGAGTTCACACTCAAGAGGGCTATCTCACCGGAGCTGTTTGACCACATCATTAGATGTAAATCTGCTGCTGAGATTTGGACGTCTTTGGACGGGCTCTTTAATAAGAAGAATGTAGCTCGGCTACAGTTTCTTGAAAATGAGTTGGCGAAGGCCTCTCAAGGCGATCTTTCTATTTCTACTTTCTTTCTCAAGATGAAGAACCTCACAGCAGAGATTTCTGCATTAGACCCTGATGAGCCCATCTCGGAGGCAAAACTGAAGAGGCATATCATCCGCGGGTTGCGGAAGGAGTATCTTGCCTTTGTGACTTCAGTTCAAGGTTGGGCAAAATCAACCATCTCTGTTGGAGCTGGAGAACTTACTTGCTTCGCAAGAAAGTTTGGCAAGACAGATGGCGGGGACTTCTATCTCTGGGGGAGATAGTGATGTGTTGTTCTCTGGGAAGAAGAAGAAGAAGTGGGAGAAGAAGAAGCCAGGTTATGATGGACCCTCTACTTCAGGTCAGCAGGATAGGGGTTATGCTCCTAAGTCTGATGGGAAGAAGAAGGGAGATGGACCAAGGTGCTTCAGGTGCAATAAGACCGGCCACTTCAAGAAGGATTGTCGGGTTAATCTTCAGTCGGGACATGTAGTAGAGAAGGAGAAGCCAAAGTCTGATGAAGCTGGATGGGGAGGAGCCTTTGTGGCTAATATGACGGCGATGCCCGTTAAGGCCTTGGCTGCCATCAACTTCGAAGAGGATTGGAGTGTTGATTCAGGGTGTGGACATCATCTCACCGGGGATGAATCAAAGTTCTCTTCTTTGGCGCCTTACTCAGGTAACGATGCTATCATTACGGCTGATAATTCTGTTCATGCTGTCGAACAAGAAGGCGTTGTCTCCCTGAGCAGTGATAAGGGTCCACTCACCTTGAGGAGTGTTTATCATGTGCCTGGTATGAAGAAGAATCTCTTCTCTGTGACCAATGCGGTCGATGCCGGTTATCACATTCTGTTTGGCCCAACAGAAGTGAAGTTTCTTAAAACTCAATCGGAGATAAAGGGAGATGTTATCCATATTGGAAAACGGGTGAAGGACTTGTTCGTGTTATCGACAAGTACTTATGTTGATAAGATGAAGACCAACGATAGCGCGGCTATCTGGCATGAAAGGTTGGGGCATGTTGGCATGGACAAATTAAAGGCTATGGCGGTAAGGGGCCTTGTCAAGGGCTTGCCTAGCTTGTCCTCTTATGGAGACGGTCATGTTTGTGTTGGATGTCAGTTTAGTAAGTCTCATTGACTTCCATTTGATAAATCGCAAACAAGATGCAAAGCACCGTTGGAGTGCATTCACGGTGATTTGATGGGACCGACTGCCACCCCAAGCCTTGGAGGCAATAGATATATGTTGGTGTTGATTGACGATTACACCGGATATGTCTGGGTGTATTTTTTGAAAGAGAAGTCGGAAGCCTTTGCGATGTTTGTGGAGTTCAAGTAGCTGGTGGAAGGTCGGTTAGGCCTGCGGGTGAAAAAATTGAGAACTGATAATGGTGGGGAGTTCACCTCTGGTGAGTTCTCAAGTTTTGCAGGAAACACGGCGTTCGGAGAGAGCTCACTTGTTCCCATACTCCACACCAGAATGGCATTGTGGAGAGGAAGATCCATCATCTGACAGAAACCTGCAAATGCTGGCTTCATGCCAAGAGTATCCCAAAGTCTTTTTGGGCGGAGGGAATGTCTTGTGCGGCTTACGTCATCAACAGGATGCCTCTAAGTCCTATCAACATGAAGAACCCTCACGAGCTGATGTTCAAGGAGAAACCGAGTGTTGCACACCTTCGGGTGTTCGGGTCAACCTGCTATGTGAATATTCCTGATGCTCTTCGGACAAAGCTAGATGCGAAAGCAAGGAAGCTAGTCTTTGTTGGGTATGATGAGTGGAAGAAAGGATGGAGATGCATGGATCCTGAGACACGGAGATCAATGGTATCTCGGGATGTGGTGTTCGATGAAGTGACTCCCTATAAGGGGAGTTCAGGAGTTGAACTACCGGAGAGCAGGGTTGATGAAGCAGGGAAAGCTGCAGGAAGTCTTCAAGTGGAGTTGCCTGTTTCACCAGGAGTTCCAGCTGTGTCAAGCTCTGAGATGGAGGCTTCAGGTTCTGGAATCAGGGGGATCGATGCTCCAAGTTCGTCTGGAAGAGGAACTTGCACAGAAGAAGCAACTGAGGAGGTGGTTAGTCAGGTGAAACCTCTTAGGAGGCCGAAGAGGACTATCAAGCCACCAGATCGATACACAGGAGGAAACATGGTGAGCTTCGTCTCATGTTTCTTCGCTGGTCCCTTGGATGAGAGGGAGCCATCGAGCTTTGAGAAAGCCAAAGGCATGAAGCAGTGGGATATTGCTATGCAAGAAGAGATGGATGCTCTCAAGAAGAATGAGACTTGGTCTCTAGTGCCCAGGCCTAAGGGCATTACCTCTGTAACATGCAAATGGGTATACAAGCTCAAGAAGAAAGCTGATGGCACGATCGAGCGATACAAGGCTTGCCTTGTAGCTCGTGGGTTCTCACAGAAATATGGTGAAAATTATGATGAGACGTTTAGTCTAATGGCAAAGATGACTTCGGTCCGATTTGTTATTGCCTTGGCGGCATATTGTGGATGGGAGATTTGGCAGCTTGATGTTAAGAATGATTTCTTATACGAAGAGATTGACAAGGATATCTTCATGATCCAGCCGCCGGGTTTCATCTCGGAGGATCGTTCGGACTACGTCTGCAAACTAAAGAAGGCCTTATATGGGTTGAAGCAAGCGCCTCGGGCGTGGTATGGAAAGATCGCGGAGTATCTCTTATTCTGCGGGTTCTTTGCTTCAGACTCTGATTGTATCTTGTTTGTCAAGAAGGAGGGGGCGCTTCGGGTTATTGTGCTGCTGTATGTGGATGACATGATTGTCACCGGGAAATCGAAGGAGGCGGTAGCATGCCTGAGAGCTGAGCTTGCTATCAGGTTCGAGATGAAGGATCCGGGGGAGCTTCACCATTTCCTTGGACTCGAGGTCCAGAGGCGGGAGAGCGGAGTGCTCGTTTCTCAGGAAGGATATGCGGATCGTTCAACGATTTGGCATGGAAGAAGGGAATAGCAGCTCTATACCTCTTGAACAACATCATAAACTTCGGAAGGATGAGGTAAGAGTTCTATCTGATTCGTTGGTGTTCCGAGCTCTGGTTGGGAGCTTGATTTACTTGACCATCATGAGGCCTGACATTGCTTATGTTCGTTCTTGTGCTGTTCGCAGCGAGCTCAGCGATCAGGAGACCTTCAGCAGTTAGGCGATCTGAGTTGCGGTCTGGCGACAACTTCAGTTCTTCGTTCCAATAAAGCTCCAGTTCGTGGCGGTCTTGCAGTGCAGGCAGCTTGTCTGTTTTCTGTTCGCGTGGTCTCAGGACAAGCCGGGCGACTTCTGGAGTCGAGCGGTCTGTGCGGTCTCAGCTTGTCTAGCCGCCAGATTTGTTTTGGTGTGTTTTGTTCTTCTCGTCTCCGTGATTCTTATGAATCATGTCTCGCCATGTATGTCTCGCACTGTAAATGAAGTTTGTGATTCAATAAAGTCTCTTGTGTTGCTGTGTGGTATTGTGGTTGTTTGGCTTTAACTCAGTTGATGCAACTCCTGCTTACTCCTAAACGATTCAAATCAAAAAAATTTAACAGTAACATCCCAAACCTCCCTTTCATAAGATATTTAATTGTTATTGATTGCTACCCAAGCTTAATATTGAAAATTTATAAACTCAAAATTTTGAATGAGTGAAATAAATATATTTAGAATTAGAGGATTAATTAAAGAAGTACGGAAGTTAGTTTTGAGGAGAGATAGCATTTGATGGGTTTCAATTTGATATATCTAAGACTCCTAATTCTAGTCGAAGCATGTTAAAATGTGCATCGGAGAATGGTTTTGTGAAAATGTCAGCAAGTTGGGATTCCTTGTTGGATCGGTAGGCGCCCTTAGAGGGGGGTGAATTAGGGTTTTAAAAACTTATAATATATTTTGAATAACTTTGAAAAAGCTTTGATTATTAAACTAGAGAAGATCAAGACAAATCAAGTGAAGTAAAAGTAAAGACATGATTTTATTAACTTGAGAAGCATGATTACAAAACTTGATCTCTTATCGAAGCTAGAAATCAAAGCTAATAGAAAGACTCTTTTTATTTTCTATACGGACTCGTATCCCCACGAACCGGTTGGCTTTAGCCAATCCTTCCCCGGATACGGCCTCAAGCCGCTCTACCAACCCTTCCCCGGATATGGCCTCAAGCACCCCCTAGACCTACACCCGAGACCTAGTCGCCAACACGAGGTGAATTTCAGCCCTAAGTCCTACCCAGACCTAGTCGCCAACACGAGGCAAATTTACTAAACGATTACAGAAAAGATGTGAAATAAAAAGACAATAATGTAAAACTCCCTCTATGTGGATCTCTTGGAGAAGTAGACGAAGATGCAGAGTATGATCGTAGTCGATGCGGTCTTTCGTCATGATGATGATACGTGTTGAAATCTTCTCGACGGATCTCCTTTAGTCTTTATGGATTTGTGGGAGTATCTCTCAGAAACTTCCTCTCAATGTTGTGGCACGAAGCTCTGGAATTCTGGATCTCTAGAGGCTTGAGAAGACGGAGCCAAGATGTCCTTTTTATAGACTTAGCGCTAGCGCCTGCGCTAGCGGTACCGCCGGCGCTATCCCATATTAGGACACATTCTGCGCGGCAGAATCTTCAATCTGAGGAAACAATTCTCCCTTGCCTACTGTGCTCCTCGCTATCGCCTGCGCTATCGGATACCGCCTGGCGCTATCTCCTTCTATAAGTGCTCCCGGCATCTGCGCTCAAGTAAATATTTCGTCGGTCGGAATTTCGTCGAACGCAGCTAAGTGTTCGTCGAGCGAAATTTTGTCGAACGCATTTCTGAGCATTTCGTCGAGCGCCACTAATAGTTCGTCGAACGACAGCTAGCGCCTGCGCTAGTACTACCGCCAGCGCTAGTAGATGTTTTGGATTTGTTGGCTCAACTTTGGGGTCAACCTTCTTATGTAATCCTTGAGTCATGTGGACTTTGTTATCCTGCACACTTAAACACACAAGATCAAATACACATAGGATTTGTAATTCTCAAACCTAGGAGATGCGGAAGACCATGTTCCAACAAACTCCCCCTTTTGATAATAACAAATCCATTAATGATAAATCAGATTATTAATATATAAGCATGAAGAAACATACTTGTGTGTGTGTGAGAGTGATGACTTAGGATAATTTTCGATTTTAGCATTTAGAATTGCTCCCCCTAAATACATGCTCCCCCTAAGTGAATGCTCTCCTAATATGTAAGCTATCATCTTAATTAAGCATTATATTTTGATAGCAGATTTTATTTATCATGTTAGTTCTCCCCCTTTTGTTATTAGCAAAAGCGGGTAAGGAGACACCACTTAAAAGTTGATAATAAGATAAAGGCATGATCGAGTGTGTAGAGAGAAGAAAATGATAAGGAGTTTTTAGAATACTGAAAGACTTTATTTAAGGGTAGCAAATTACCTAGAGGGGGGGTGAATAGGTTATTTTAAAAACTATTTGCAGTTCTTGATTATAACCTAAAAGAATAATCAGAGCTTTCAAGAAAATCAACACACACAGAAAAACACACAGAATTTTATAGTGGTTCCTCTTATCTTGGGTAATCCACTTTCCCCCTTCTCCCCTCTAGCAGTGTGCTAGATAGGGTTTATATCTCCTCCAAATCTCAGACCACAAACAGGTCGTATAGCTCAGATCACAATAGATCTTACAGACTCAGATCTTAACAGATCTTACTCTCTCATATCTCAGCAGATCTTACCAACTCAGATCTCAACATATCCTACCAACTCAGATCTCCACAGTTCCTACCTCAGCCTTTATAATTATAGGCGTACAGCTCAGATTCACCCCTAAATCTTACAACTCAGATCACACCTGATCTTACAACTCAGATCCTTGACAGATCCTACACTCAGATTTGACAACTCAGACCCTACAGGAATTGATAAAGATAGTAACAATACTTAGACTCAGATTCTTCAAAGTGTTGAGTCTTCTTGATCTGCCTGAGTGATCTGACAGAAATCTTGAACAGATCAGCAGCAGCAATTTGGTCTTCTTGATTTATCAGGCTGTGATGACTGTTCTTCTTCTTAGAAAGACAGATTCTTCCTTCTTAATCTTCTCTTTTCAGAAATATATATCTGCACCAGATTGCTGAAAGAATTCTTCAAGTTAGAACAGTTCTGAAAGAGGAGACGACTTCTTCAGATTCTTTCTCAGACTTTCCCTCAAAATGTTGGAGAAGATAATGGCTTTCGAGAATAGGAATGATCGACTTGTGAACCCATAGGTCATGTCTTCTATTTATAGCCCGCCATCTGCAACATCTGTTACGCTCCTCCACATCAGCACGACGCTAAGTATTCAATGGTCTATAATGGCTTCAGAAGAAACAAAGGCTCAGCTAGCTGTAGATGAAATTTCTCAGCTCAAAGCTTTTATTGAAAAAGGCGTTAAGCACTGTGCATCTCTATCGAAGCTTTTTATCTGTAGGAGTCGAGCAATGTATAGGGGCTCGACGCTTCTTAATTGTGCCTTCATATCTAGACTCCTTTTGTTGGCGTTGAGCTAACTGAAGTTTGGTCGACACTTCTCATTCTACGGCGTCGAGCGATATACCTTGGCTCGACACTTCCAAACTTGGTCTCAGATCTTCAGCGGCGACCTTGTCTATTTGAGCAGTAGACATGGGTCGACGCTTTTGGGTCACAAGCGTCGAGCGATGTGTGGTGTCTCGACGCTTGTGAACTTGGATGAATTCCTTGAGCAGTTTGCTTGACCTGATCTCCTGCACAATGATTCTAGAGAGTATATCAAATACATTATGAGGTATATCTTTGACTTAGGAATGGACTTCTCCAAATCTAATACATTGTGGACAATGGTCCCAACAATCTCCCCCTATTTGAAGAAGTCATAACCTCAGTCAATGATATATTCCTCTTTACAAAGATAATCAATATTTTTATACAGATAATCAAAATATAATGAGTATAATACCTTATAAAATTAGATTACCAAAACATTCTATCAACAGAAATTATCTCAGACATGATTTCTCATATAAGCACAAAGTCACAAACAGTTCAGAATAAAGCATGTCATGATAAGAAAAGAATCACATCACAGGCATGTATATATGATAATAAAAGATAATTTACTCTAGGGGCTCATCAATATTGTCAAAGATATATCAAATACATTTCTCTGAGAGTTCTTAATAAAGATTAGAATCCTAATGCTGTTCAGGATCCTTGAACTCTATTCCTCTTTTGGCTCTCTTGGAAAGAACTTCAGCAACCTCTTTTCTTCTATTGAAATACCCAAACGGCTTTGGAAAGTATCTGATTGGATCCTTATCACCTGCCTGAACCTTCCCAGCCAATTTGTCAGCCTTGAATTTTATCTTCAGCTCCTCTTGATCCCTATTCTTCAACCATTCAGCTTCAGAATACCATTTCCCTCTTTCTTCTGGATTACCTTTCACAGCTTCCCATGTTGTCAGAATCATTTCTCTTGAAGAGGGAGACCAATGTTCAAAATCGACCCTTGATTGAACTTCCTCCTGAACTTCCTTTTGCTAGATTCTACTTGTTCACTGGTAAAGTTCTCTCTCTTGCTTTTATCCTCAGGACTATACATTTTGGCAATTTGCTTTTGGATTTGAGTAAGAGATGCTGGCTTGGTCTCAGAAACTTGATCATTATCATAAACTATGGGAGGATAGCCAAAAGTTTCTCTTATAGAATTAGAGGTCCACACAGCATGCTCAGAGCTGGCTTTAATCATTGACCTCTCCCCCTTTAGGACTTCTTCAACTATATGATCTCTTATAACATTCTTCTGAAACCTGACTTGGCCCTCCAGATGATGTATTCCACTTTCAATGGTTTTCTTGACCTTAAGGAGATGGTCATCTATGGTATCTGTATTCAACTTTACTTGATCTGTTAGAATTGAAGAGCTCTCATCAATTTTAGCTATAATAGCAATATCATGCTGTTGCAGTCTAGCTTCTATCTTAGCTGTACCTTTAAGAGTTTGTGCAACTTGTTCTTTGTACAACACTTGCATATTGTTACTTAGAATTCCTTGATTTGATTGAACATCATCTACTGTCTTTGAGATACCTGCTTGTGTCTCTTTAATAGCCTTTGATGTCACTTTGATTGCATCAAGTTGTTCAGTTGTGTAATCCACTGAGGCACCAGCTCTTTTGAAAAATTTTACCATTTCCTTTCTCAGAGCAGTCATATGATGATTAACTTCAAATCTAACCAATTTCATCTGGAAATCAGCTTCATTTTTCATTTTTGTGTTATTTTCTTCAATATACTGTTCCAATAATCTTCTTTGATTATTAAGCAACACCTCCATCTGAGGTAGTATTGGACTTAGATCCACATTGATTTCTCTTGCCATTCCATCACCTCTACTGCTTTCTTCTCTGATGAAAGAGTCATCTCTCTGGCTCATATGTAAGCTAGAAGATTCTATCTTGATCACCTTCTCATCCTCTTTCCTTGTGGCTTCAGGCTCTCCTTCCACATTCATATCATCAACTGCAGGATTCTCTTGAGCAGGGACCTCAGGCTGATACTCCCCCTCAAATGGTGCATTGTCTTGATCAAGATTTTCTTGAGCTGGGATTTCATCTTGAGGCTCTCCCTCAATTTCTGCATTGTTAAGGTCATTATTGTCTGGAGCAGGGATCTCATCCAGAGCCTCCCTCTCAACTGCTGCCTTGCTAATTTCAGAATTATTCTGAGCAGGGATCTCATCTGGAGCCTCCCTCTCATTTTGAAAATTTCCTTCAACTCTAGCAGGGGATCCAGGGTGACTTTCTCTCTCTTCTTCTTCTTTCTCATTCTCATCTTTTTCTTTATTGAACTTGTCAACCCCTTCCAGTAATGGATCAGTACCTATTGGTGTGTCAGGAGTACTGTCCATAGGTTTGTTCCCATCTTCTTCTTCAGATGATGTGAGATTAGGATCATGAATTGGAGAGGATCTTGATTTTCTTTTGGAAGAGGATGAGCTTGATGAACTTGAAGAGACCTTCTTCTTCTTTTGCTTCTTAGCTTTCTTCTGCTTGGGAGAAAGTTCTGCTGGTGGATGATTTGATAAAACTCTTTCCCATCTCTCTATCATTCTGATGTCCATTTTCTTCATATGATTTATCTTGGATCCAAGTTTGTTATTTAAAGAATCTGGAATGATTTTTACTAAATAGAGAGATAATATCCTACCCATGTTGGGTGCTTGGATACATTCGATTACTCTGTCAAACACTACCCTCCCCCAATCTATTCTCAAAGTATGAATAATCCTGGTCAGGAGAATAAACATTTTCCTGGAAATTTTATCATGAGATTCAGTCTTGCATAACCGACCCTTTCCGATCACATATGTTAGCAGTTTTCCTTTTGAATTCATTCCTTTCCTAAGTATACTCCCAGAGATTTCATGTGATGTTTCAATTCCGCACCAGACTTGTGCTAATCTAATCTGCTCAGAGCTCACTTCTTCTTCTACTTCATTACTTTTTAATCTTGGCAGTTCTAGTGCCTTAGCGAGTCTTGAAGGAGAAATCTTAATCTTCTTACCATTTACAGTAGTTTTAAGATTTGAATTAGCGGTGTCTATTACTATATTGGAGTAAAGTTCTAAGACCTCTCGTTTCCAAATTAGAGTCGATT
Organism: Dactylorhiza incarnata; assembly: GCA_033032865.1. Classification (NCBI taxonomy): domain Eukaryota; kingdom Viridiplantae; phylum Streptophyta; class Magnoliopsida; order Asparagales; family Orchidaceae; genus Dactylorhiza; species Dactylorhiza incarnata. Next base: position 11,811,743 of record JAWHQI010000031.1, read on the forward strand.
CAGATAGCACGAATTCTAGTCCTGCTTTGTAGATTAGCTCGATGGTTGATTTGATTTCCACTGGTGCTGATTGGAATCCATTTCGAACAAGCTCGCCTCCTTCGTAAAGGTAATCACTGCTCTTGGGAGGCATTGTGGTTGTTGATTGAAGAGTGAAAGAATTGATGGAGAAATTTTCTAGGGTAGATAATTTCGAATTGAGAAATCTATGGCATATGTACTAACGAAGTGTCTTCCCTATTTATAGAATTTCTAATTCAAGAAGATGAATAGCCGCGCGCCGGACTTGTTTATCAAGATTTAATCTAATGGTTCAAATTTACCCTGTCGAGACGCCCTAGCTATGTTTGCACAAGCGTTGACATAGCTCGACGCCATTTCTCCTCGCTCGACGCCAGGTATCTTCTCGACGCCAGGTATCTTCTCTCGATGCCTGATATGTCTCCACTCACCTTTTAGGACTTAATTATTATTTTCATTTGTTTATTTCATTTTCTATACTTATTTGAGAATTGTCATTTATTTTAGCTTTATTTTATTTAATTTCAAGACAACTTTATTTCATTTTTAGCATCCCTAATTCAATTTTGAAGTTATTGAATTTTGTTTCATCCAAGGGTTTAGTGAATATATCAGCAACTTGTTTGTCAGTGCGGACATATTCAATTATGATATCTCCATTTTCTACATGTTCTCTAATGAAGTGATATCTAATTTCTATATGCTTAGTTCTGCTATGTGATACAGGATTATTAGCTATAGCAATAACACTAGTTGAATCACAATATAAAGGAGATTTACTTAGCTAAATTTTATAGTCTTGGAGTTGGTGTTGAATCCATAGTAGTTGAGCACAATAGTTGTAACACCCCAAAACTGGTAGTTCCGCGAAGTAGGCGGAGTGGTAGTGCGGCACGTGAAGCAGGCTAGAATTTTCCCTGTCTGCTCTTAGCGCACGATCAGTGGCCTCATCGCGCACGACCAGTGATCGTGTGCCAGCGATCGTGCGTTAATTCAGAAGAGAATCGAGTTCTGTCTCGGACAGTGCGCACGACCATTTCCCTCTTCGCGCACGACCAGTGATCGTGAGCTTATTCGCAAGAATTCAGAGTTCTGTCCCGGATAGTGCGCACGACCATTGCCCTCGTCGCGCACGACCACTGACCGTGCGCCTGTGATCGTGCGCCCTGTTTATTCTGTTCCGCGATTTTGAGCGGAGAAGAAGATCCGATCGATCAAATTTCTTGGAATTCGATCCAACGGCTGGGATTTATTGTTGGGGGGTCTTAGGGCTTTGGAGAGGGATTAAACCCTCATTATTTCATAGTGTTCCTCTCTCCTAGGCTAGAGGAAGAAGAAGGGGGCAAGGAAGAAGAAGAGGAGATTTCGCCATTGACGGAGCTCCGGAGCTCCGTTTCGCGAGCCGTTTCCAGATCCGGAGAGTGCAGCCCGGTGCGGTTCTTTCCCTCCGCGTAGAATCTCGGATCCATGGCGAAGAGGAACACGTCTAGGGTAACGATTCTTCCTCCCGAACTTTGGACTTGTATTTGTCCATTCATTCCTCTTTCTTTGCTTGCATGAGGCATCTCTTTCACCAAATGGGTGAAGTGTAGGATTTCCTCAAGTTCTTCGGAACTCCGGGTAGATTGTGTCCGTCCCCAGCATATTGCATGTAGAAAATCCGGTAGTCGTGCGGATTTAGGCATTTTGTGTGAAGCCTATTTGTGGCCGTGAGCCCGAATCGGTGATGCTTGATTTGCGACGTTGCATTTAGGTTAGGCCTAGAATGCGTGCCGGAGAATGACTCCGTGAACTCACCTAGAGTATTGCGGGAGTTAAGTGTAGGCGTCTTGTGAAGATCCCTACGAAAGCCCCATGCTTTGAGTTTTGGATGAAGGCAAACCTTCACCACGATATTGATGCGGAGCGTATGTACCTCCCTTGTTGAGAATTCGTGAAGCCTAGATCCTTGTAAAGGGGTTAGGTGCGTAGCGTATATTTAGTGTAGCACTTGAAAGTGCTAAACCCTTACGGGCCGAGGTGAAGCCGTACCCGCGTCGTGCGATAGATCGCGACGATTAGAGCACGGGCAAAGCTAAACCGAACCCGTTTCCATGCAGATCGGCGAGAGGTCCCTTCCTCATGAAAGCCGTGTGATCATGGGAGAGGTCGTGGAAGGTGTCATACCTAGACCGACCAAAAGCTCTTGTTTCCCACCTAAGGTTGTGACCCGTAGGGTGGAGTGTTGTGAATTTGATATTATGATTAGCCTCATGCGATTGCTTAGGTGGCTGTGGGGAACCTTCGGGTGAACCCAACCAACATCATGTGCATACCTAGGTTCCCTTCTTTTGATGCTCAACCTAGAAGATTGTTTGTGCTTGAAACCTCACCTTGTGTAGTTGCCCATTCCTTTTATTAGCACTTGCTAGTGTAGCTTGCTTGCAGGGTAGAAGCTCCGCCACCCCGGGAAAGGGGTGGGGTCGTTATAATTTGGTCAGCTGTGCTGACCGTTACTCTGTTTGCCACCGCTTGGTGGAATGTTCTTATGCAGGTGCAGGTGAGCCTAGCGGGAAATAGCGGGCGATAGTCCCTTTGCTGAGTTGGCCCTTGAAGGCCAGCCTTTTTCCTATTTTCTCATGTATTGCCGGCCTGCGTGCCGATGTATGCTTTTTGGAGTTTTGTACATTGATTTGATGTAAGGCCCTAAGGCCGTAACTCTTATTTCTGGACTCATTCCTATGATAGTGGACATGTCTATTCGAATGGTTTAATTAATGCTTCCGCTTACGTTTTTGTACTCTCGTTTTGTTATTACTTTTCTGGTTATCACCTTTTAACTCCTAGCTAGTGTGATTTGTATGGCGTGGGGTCCCGGCCGGACCTGCTGTTATACTTTTCGTACTGGCAGGGTGTTACAATTTGGTATCGGACTTAAGGCGTCGATCCGTAGTTTAGCGAATTCGGGACGAATTCCTTTTAAGGGGTGGTGCGCACGGGCTGTGCATTCACCTAAAACGACAAAAACTAATAAGAATGTCCACTTAGGAATGAAAAAAAAAACATACTTGTTTGCGGAACCTGAGCGTTCCATGATTGATGTTTGATATGTTTAGGGTCACTAAATTGTGCCTTGCATGATTATAGGTGACTAGAAGTGCTGCGGGGCGGTCTCAACCCCATAACACCGCTGAAAGTAGTGGGTCGGCTGAGGTGCCAGCGACCACTCCTTCGGCTGAGATGATCAAAATGGTCGCAGAAGCAGTCTTCGCGATGATCAATGCTCAACCGCAAAGGCTTGCACAGCCTGCTACGCCTACTACAGATGCGGCCCCGGTAATTGAACCTGCAGTGGAACCTGCGGTAGCACCGAGGGTTGATGCCCCTGTGCCAGTAGCTGCAGTGGAACCGGCGTTAGCACCGAGGGTGGAGCGTCAAGTTGCGCAAGTAGTTGCTGGGCGAGCGCATGACCAACAATTAAAGCACTTCTTGAGCTTTAATCCTCCTACCTTCTCGGGATCTGAGTCCCCAACGGTGGCAGAAGACTGGTTGTCAAGAGTTAGAAGAACTCTGAGGGCGACGGCGACGGACGATGCCATGATGGTCACCTTAGCCACTTTCCTTCTTGACGGAGAGGCTGTGCTGTGGTGGGAAGAGCAGGAACTGCACAAGTTCGGTGATAGAGACATTACTGAAATAACAATGGCTGAGTTTTCAAAGTCGTTCCTCCAGCGGTTTATCCCCTCTGCCCAACGCATTGCGTTACAAAACCAGTTCCTGAGGTTAACTCAAGGTGATCGCTCCGTTGACGATTACTTACATGAGTTTACCAGACTGAGTCGCTATGCGGGGGCATTGGTGGAGGATGAGGAGACGAAGACGAATAAATTCTATGAAGGGCTTCGGGACGAGTTGAGGCTGCTCCTTGCAGGCCCTATGACGTTTGGCTTCCAAGTGATGGTGCAAACCGCCAGATCTTTGGAGTTGGACATGAAGAGGGTACAAGCAAAGAGTGTTGTAAAGAAACCCTAGTTTCATGCGCCGGCCTCTCAGTCCAAGCCGGACTTCAGAAGGAACAAGCGGAAGTTCAAACAGGCGGAACCAGCTTCTTCGAATGTTTCGGGAGCCACGACCGCGCGGACTCCTATTACGTGTTTCACCTGCGGGAAGGTGGGACACAAAGCTGCGGTGTGTCGAAGTGGTCCCCCAAAGGCGGCAAATTGAGCGGTGGATTATGCTCGGGCTGCGGAAAAGGGCAAAGCGGCAGAGTCTTCGGCCTCCCAACACATTCTGACTCAGCCGAGAGTCTATTCGCTTGGCCAACAAGAAGCTATACGACAAACCGATGTCGTCACAGGTACGAATTAGAAGTTAGCTTTTACAGCTATGTATATGATTCTTACTGTTGTACGACTATGTGTTATTTGTGTACAATTAGGTTTCGTCCTAATTTTCAACTATCCGGCGAGAGCTCTATTCGATACGGGTGCATCGCACTCTTTTCTGTCCGAGGACTTCGTGGTGCGAATCGGAGTGTCGTCTACCTTTGTAGAGGATAGATTGGAAGTAGTGCTACCCAATGGATCTCGAATGAGTGCGGATAGGAAGAGCCGTGTGAAGGTGCGGATCGGAAGTCAAGATTTCGACTTGGAAGCGTCGTTACTACCGTTAGCTGAATTCGATGTGATCTTCGGCATGGACTGGCTCTCGGAGCAGCGAGCATGCATAGATTGCAATACAAAGGAGATCACTCTGGGAACGAACACCGACGATGAAACCACATTCGCCGGTATGCGAGGAGCGAGCAAGACGCTGATGTCTGCTCTCCAAGTGGTTAAGGCGGTGAGAAAAGGCGCCGAGTTGTTCTTCACCTTGTTGGAGGCTTCGGAGCCAAAGCCCAGGTTGTGTGATGTCCCAGTTGTAGCGGAATACGCCGACGTGTTTCCTAACGAACTCCCTGGGGCTCCGCCTCATCGGGAGATTGATTTCTGTATCGAGTTGGTGCCAGGTGCCAAACCTGTGGCCCGCTCACCATACCGAATAGCGCCAATGGAATTGGCAGAGTTGAAGGTCCAATTGCAAGAGCTGCTAGAGCAAGGCTACGTACGTCCAAGTTCTTCGCCTTGGAGTGCACCGGTCCTCTTTGTGAAAAAGAAGGATGGGAGCTTGCGTCTATGTATTGATTATAGAGAGCTAAACAAGTTGACCGAGAAAAACAGATATCCGATTCCTAGAATCGATGATCTATTCGACCAACTGATGGGGTCGACGGTTTACTCCAAGCTAGACCTAAGGTCCGGCTACTATCAACTGCGAATAAGGGAATGTGACATTCCAAAGACAGCGTTCAGTACCCGCTTTGGGCACTATGAGTTCACGGTAATGCCGTTCGGTCTATCCAACGCACCGTCGATATTCATGGACTTGATGAATAGGACATTCCGAGAGTATTTAGATCAATTTGTGATCGTCTTCATCGACGACATTTTGGTATACTCTCAGTCGGAAGAGGAGCATGTAGGGCATCTGCACGCAGTCCTGAGCACCTTGAGGAGGAGTCAGCTATATGCCAAGTTCTCCAAGTGCGAGTTTTGGCTACCGTCAGTGGCATTCCTTGGTCATGTTGTTAGTGGCGAAGGAATTGCAGTTGATCCGTCGAAGATAGAAGCGATCCAAGCGTGGCCTTTGTTGAAAAACGTAGCGAAAGTCTGAAGTTTCTTAGGACTTGCCGGCTATTATAGGCGCTTTGTGGAAAACTTCTCGAGGATCGCACTTCCTCTCACAAAACTGACTAGGAAGGATCATAAGTTCGTTTGGTCGCCCGAGTGCGCACGAGCTTTTGAAGAGCTAAAGAGCCGTCTGACCACGGCACCCATTCTATGCTCGCCACAAGGTACGGAAGGCTACGAAATATATAGCGACGCCTCAGGAAGTGGTTTGGGTTGTGTCCTAGTGCAGTTCGGGAAGGTAATTGCCTACGGCTCCCGGCAACTGAAGGTTCACGAGAGGAATTACCCGGTCCATGATTTGGAGCTAGCGGCCGTGGTTTTTGCCCTCAAACTTTGGAGGCACTATCTATATGGCGTGAAGATCGATATATTTACCGACCATAAGAGCCTCAAGTTCTTACTAGATCAAAGGGAGTTGAACATGCGCCAAAGGAGGTGGTTGGAGTTCCTTGGGGACTACACCTTCGATATCAAATATACTCCCGGTAAAGGAAACGTAGTTGCAGACGCGTTGAGTCATCGGGCTCCCGCACAAGCAAATTGGATTTTGATGCACGATGAGCGTCTAATCCGTGAGCTAGAAGAAATGGAGATCATATGCATTGATAGGAGAACGTCTACTTCAGCATGCTTGAACTGGACGGAAGTTCACTACGACCTTGCCGACCGAGTTCGACAAGCATTGGAGTTGGACGAGAGCTTGAAACGATACAAAGCGGAAACCGTTGAAGGGTTAAACGCTGATTTCTCCTTCGAAGACGACCTTATGTGGAAGCAGGAAAGGTTATGCATCCCAAACGTTGGTACTCTACGGGCGGAGTTGATGTACGAGGCTCATCATACCAAGTACTCGATCCACCCGGGGAGCACTAAAATGTTTATGGATATGAAGAAACTGTTCTGGTGGCCGGGCATGAAGAAAGACATTGCCCTTTACGTGGCCAAGTGTCATACTTGCGCGTTGGTGAAAGCGGAATGTCAACGTCCCGGTGGGTTTCTGAAGTCCTTGCCGATTCCGGAATGGAAGTTTGATGATATTTCGATGGATTTCGTGCACGGATTGCCGAGATCGCAACATGGAAACGACGCCATATGGGTGATCGTGGACCGTTTGACAAAGGTATCACACTTCATTCCGAACCGGAAGGATGATTCCGTAGAGAAGCTAGCAAAGCTCTGTCACAACCCGCATTTTCCCGAATTTAAGAATATCAGAGGAAGAGAAAATACGCGTCATGATGCCACGTCATGCAGGAGACAACTGCAGACGCTCAGGCGGGATCCTATTACTTGATAATTGAAAACGTGATTTCATGATAATCATTATTTGAAATCATTTATTAGGGTTTAGAGTAAGAACTGTGTCTCTCAGTTCGTGGATCAACTAGTCCACAGAGAAAGTATGTATAATTGCAGCGGAAAATACTTGATTTAGTTCATTTAAGGTCCTATATGCACGTGAAGGCAGGACATAAAGTAGATGATATGCACATAACTAGGCGTAGTATAAGTATAGAAAATATCTTTTAGGTGACTTTAAAACTAAGGGTTTTCGTTAAAACTGATGAGATGAGGATGAATGAAAAGCCATTTTATCGCTATAATGCACCTAGTCATAAATCATTTCCAGAGAGTAAGGTATCAGATCTAAAAACAGTGGCATAAACTGGTAAGTAAACTATAAAGTATCAAAGAGGCACAATGGGCGTCAACAAGCTGACACCAACCCGTTGGCCCAACTAGCATGTCTGAACACAAGGAGAAGCAAACAACAACTACTACTACCTCGCAGCAGCGGGGTAAACAGCAGCTAAAACTCCCGAAGACTTCGGGCTACTCCACTAACCGCTACGGCTCTGAACCTGAGGCATTCAATACAACAAAGAACGCCTCAGCAAGGAATTACAAGTGGCAGAAAACTAACAGAAAAACAAGCAAGGCATAAGGGGTACCAACCCAAGCCTGATTCACTGAAAAAGAAGCTCGGAAACAAGGAGCTAAGCAAAGCACCAAGTGCAACCAAATATCATAAGTAGGAACAAGTATAAATTAATTATCTTGTAAATTTTAATGCATGAGACTGATCAGCTCAAATTAAATGGGGGCGGTTCTTTATCCTCTGCCACCCAAAGCCTTAACTGGTGGGGATTTCTATTACCCAACCATCCAAACACGGCCCTCGGGACCACAAGCCAAGCCTGCGGTTCACCTTTAAAATGGCCACCGTGCAAGGCTACAATAGAAACCCCACTGTCCCCCAAACACCACTACTGTGTAAGGCTAAAGACAACGGATCTTATTAATTAAATTTCAATTTAAAACACGGGACGAAGCCCGAGGAACAATCCACAGGGATACCCTAAGAGATAGGGTCAAAGCAAGGTACACACCGATCAAGATGAATCATAAGTGAAACCAAGGATTTGCAAGATCACAACATGTTTAGAACTTAGATCGGAGGTAAACATGATCGAAGACGCAATGCAGTTATTAGCAACATCACCGCATACTGCTAACATCACAAATACT